>OX463244.1:31818158-33068158 GCA_949820135.1 Sylvilagus floridanus
AAATGTTAGTGGACTACTGTGGCAGTGATCATGAAAGCATGAGTATTGATAGCAGAATCTGGCAAAGGACTCCAATGGCAGAGCTCCAATTCATAATTTCAAAATTCATTCCAAGTACCCTAGAGTCACAGTAAAACCTGGCATTGAATAATACATAATAATATAATAATCTGCTATGTTTTGGCAGGGTTGTTTCAGTTACTTGCTAGTTTGGGGGATGTCATTTTGGCAATTCTACACTCTGGCCTGTTTTCTAAACTTCTTGATGGCAAATATTGACATTGACATTTTCCTAAGCTGCCTCACTTATGCATAGCTTTTCACTATTACTGTTTAGTACGCACCTATTTAGAGACCAAGATATCTCTTATTTTTAATTTTTAAATAAGATCAACAAAAAATGTCAAAGACAAGTTTATATCCAAACATGTAGTTCACTCCATCCTCTGTAAGAATATACAATAAAGTCAAAGGAGCCCAGCACTGTGGCATAGTAGGTTAAGCCATCATCTTCAGCACCAGCATCCCATATGGGTGCCAGTTTGAGTCCTGGCTGCTCCACTTCTGATCCCGTTCGCTGCTAATGTGCCTGGGAAGGAAGCAGAGGATGCCTCAAGTGCTTGGACCCCTGCACCCATAGGGAGACCCAGAAGAGGCTCCTGGCTCATGGCTTTGGCCTGGACCCAGCCTGCTGTGCCGGCATCCCATATGGGTGCCGGTTCCCAGCTCTCTGCTATGGCCTAGGAAAGCAGTGGAAAACGGCCCAAGTCCTTGGGTCTCTGCACCGCACCCATGTGGGAGACCTGGAAGAAGCTCCTGGTTCCTGGCTCCTGGCTTCAGATCAACTCAGCTCTAGCTGTTGCAATCATTTGGGAATTGAACGAGCAGAATGGAAGACCTCTTTCTCTCTCTCTCTCTCTCTGGCTCTACCTCTCTCTGTAACTCTGTCTTTCAAATAAATAAAATCTTTAAAAAATGACACTTTTTGGCTCAGAGTTTTAAGGTTGCAGCATAAGAAAGCTGGAGAATTTATACTTCAAGAAAAATTGTGGGTTAGATATATTGATAAACCCTGTCACCTGGGGAAAAAAGAGAACTGCATGAAGTTTATTATATGCTGAATGGGCACCTGAGAATTTGTGAGAAACCTCTAGGGGACTAAAACATAAACTAAGTTTGCCAAAACTCAATGTAAAAACCAAAAAGTGGTAAAAACGCCCTGAGGATAAAAGCCTCAAATCCTGGGCTGGCAGACAAGGAAGACCAATCTGAGATTCATAGATTCATTCAGAAGTCTTAGGACTAATGTGGTCCCATTTTACACGACCTGATCAACTTGGGTCATCCCATACAATTTCTCTAATATTTTCATAAAGAACAAAGGAAAGAAAAACAGCTACCACATTCCTGGATAAGAGGATTAGTATTTATCCTTATAATTAAAAGAATTTATTATGAAGCTATAATAATTTTAGAAGGAATAGATCAATTGACTGGTAAAACAAGATATGAAGCTTAGAAACAGATCTGTGTGTGCTGAAAATTGATATGTGATAAACATGGCCATGTGAAACACAATAGAAATTAGGAACTTCTTAACCAATAGTACTGGGCTAATAGTTTTACATACACACAAAAAAGAAGAAAAAACCACAATGGAATATGAGAGGCAGGCACTAATTTAATCTGTTGTGCCATGACTCCCACCATCCATATTGGGGCACCAGTTCAAGTCCTGGTTGCTCCACTTCCAAACCAGTTCTTTTCTAATGTGTCTGGGAAGGTGTTGGATGATGGCCCAAGTACTTGGGCCCCTGCTACCCATGTGGCAGACCAGGATGGAATTCCCGACTCCAGATTTCAGCATGGCACAACCTTTATGGCCATTTGTTGAGTGAACCAGTGAATGGAAGATCTCCCTTGCTTTCTCTGTCTCTCATTTTCTCTGGCTTTCAAATAAATTAAATAAATCTTTTTAATACTGGAATAAGCTCTTATCAGAATGCATACACACAAATCAATTCCTAGCTCTTTAAAGACCCAATCTGAAAACTAATGAAAAATAATATGGTGAAATATATTAATGATCTTACAATAGGTTAAGGGCTTCTATATAAGATACAAAGAATATGAATCATAAAATTGACTTTATATAATTAAGAATTTTTGTCAGTAAAACTCATTATAAAGATATTCAAAAATAAGTCAGTGAGATACTTGCAACACATACAATCTGTAAAATATTAGTATTTAAAATATATAAAGACTTCCATAGGTTGGGAAGAAAAAGAAAACATACTAAAGAAATGGGCAGATTTATATGACTGGGCATTTAGTATTAAAAAAGGAGAGTACATGTTTGAAAAAATGTTCAATATCATTAACAATCACAAAAAAGTATCATATCACAAAATATATCATTCTAATTTCATCAAACTAAAAAACTTTTTTTTTTTTTAATTTGACAGGAAGAGTTAGACAGTGAGAGAGAGAGACAGAGAGAAACGTCTTCCTTCTGTTGGTTCACCCTCCAAATGGCCGCCATGGCCGGCATGCTGCAGCCTGCATGCTGAGCCGATCCGAAGCCAGGAGCAGGTGCTTCTTCCTGGTCTCCCATGCAGGTGCAGGCGCCCAAGTACTTGGGCATCCTCCACTGTCTTCCTGCGCCATGGCAGAGAGCTGGACCGGAGGAGGAGCAACTGGGACTAGAACCTGGTGCCCATATGGGATGCCGGCGCTGCAGATGGAGGATTAACCAAGTGAGCCATGGCACCGGCCCCCAAACTAAAAAACTTTTGACCCAAGTACTTGAACCATCACCTGCTGCCTCCTGGAATGCACATCAGTAGGAAGCTAGATGGGAAGTAGAGTAGCCAGGACTGCAACCCTGGCACTCTGATATGGGATGCCAGTGTCCTTAACCACTGCACCTAACTACCGCCTCTTTCTGTATGAAATATAATGAGTTTCTGAGGTTTGCAAAGTGAAATTTTCAACTCTCAGAATGTTGATATTTTTCATACACAGTTGCAGCTCACGCACGTTACTGTTGGTCTTGGCAGAAGACAGTAACGTGACCTAAGAGTTCCCCAAATCAGCTCGAGATCTCCACCAGCTTCTTTGATTCTGGCCAGGTGTAGTTCCACTCCTTGGTGGAGAGAATCCTCATATCCTTCAAGTTGCTGTCTCATCAGATTGGAGGCTGTGAGAGACAGACATGTCTCCAACTTGTCCCGGGTCTTCCAGCTACTTCATGTTCAGCTTAACTTCAAATGCAAAGCCATAGCTTTGAGCCAAAGGAGCCAAAAAAGAAGACCTACACAGACTGCCCAATTTGTTTCATTACAGCTTAAATTCTAATCCCTATTGTAAGTCTCTTACTGTACATCACAGGCAGCGGTTCTGCTTCCCTGAGAAAATTGACACAAACAGTATGATAGCAGTGTGGGGCCCTTTACACATTTGTAATTCAAAACTAAACCAAAATAATACATTCTTTGGTCTTTATGAATCATAAAACTTTTTTTTTAAAAAAAAAGCAAGGAAATAGTAAACAAAAAAATTTACCTCTTGTAGGGAAACAGGAACAAGACAAGACGGGAAAGAAACACTTTGGTATATTCATGGTATTAGAAATGGTGTTGATAAAGTTTTTAGATGGGAAGGGGAATTCACTGGTGTTCATTTTATTACTTTGCTTCACAATTAAAATAATCTATTCTACATTATTTTATAAATACAAAATATTATATAATAATAACAGAGTACTGAGATAAGAAGGGGATGAAAACAAAATTGAATTCAGAAATCAGTCATTCAGCAGGGAACAAAAAGTAGAGACCAAAGCAGAAGATGCACCAATTATCTGAAAGAGGCCCAGGAGGGAAAAATCCTCAGAGACAGAGGAGGTGAAACATGAGCAATCCTAGAAGCAAGCCATTGAGCAATAAGAATAATTTAGGAGTGGCGCATGTCCTTCCAGCAACCTGAGTTTATAGCAGAACAGCTTGGCTGTCCCATGTGCTTAGATTGCAACTAGGTTGGATGGCCTTTTGGAGAGAGTCGCAGCAGGTTCCACACAGTTTTCACGGCCAGGGAAGCAGCAGAGTCCCCCATTCCTCTGCCCCACTACAGTACGCATAAGAAGGAAAACATTCCACACACTTACACTGCCTCTCTATTATTTTCTCACTTAGCGCAGAAATCAATTGTCATTACTTAGAGACGATAATTACTCAGAAAATCACAATCCAGTGAAAATCAATTAAACAGAGGAAATTGATCAAGAAACCGTAGTTTCAGAGTTTTTAATTGACAATGTAATTTTGACAAAGACTCTGTCACAATATGCACAAATGCTACAGAATCCTTTGCGATAGTTTTTTTCTGGCACTAAATTTGACACAGATTAGTAAAACCAATTTGGAAAAAAACATAAAACTGTATAACAGGATGCAGTGACCCTCATTAGTTGGAAAAATACATCTTGTTCTTAGAAAACTTCAATATAGTAAAAGACAGCATAAATAAAATAAAAACTGAGTCACATTCTGGGGAGCTCACTGTAATATAGAACTGGATGTTTTGATATGAATATTGATAATAAATGTCCCCCAAATAATCTTTAAGACGATCAACTAATGGGTAAATGATATGAACAAAGAATTCATTCAAAACAGTTATACATTAACTGTAAGCAGAAACAAAGATTTTTAACTTTACTTACCAACATATAAGTGCAATAATCAGGTAACCATAATATAACCCAATAATCACACCCCATCGGATTGGTAAGTGCTGATATTGCACAGTCTGGCAAGAAGGCAAGGAGGGGCAGACATACATACATTTACACAGAGGAGTATGAAAAGTTGGAAAAACATTTTGGAGTGAAAATTGGCCATTTCTGTAAAAATTCTCTATGGCTTAATTTCAAATAAATAGTGCACATGAATAATTATAAAAAGAGAAAGATAGACATAGAATTATTTCATTGCATAAGTGAATGTAATAGCAAAAAAAAAAAAAACAGAAATAAACCAAATGTTGTGTAGTAGAATATTGTGTAGCTATTGGACTGAAATTACAAGGGGACTTCAAAAAGTTCATTAAGAAATGGATTAAAAGATAAGCTCATTTTCACCCACAAAATTTTAATTCCTTGCATGGTTTCTTCAACATACATGCCCCCATCACCTTTTTGAAGATGCCCCATTTGTATAACCTCATGGGAAGATATCCAAAATATCTATAGTTGGATAAGCAATTATAGAAGAATATTTATGATATGAGCACAATTATATTGTTAAAAATACATGCTTGGGGTTGGCACCATGGTTCACTTGGTTAATCCTCCGTCTGCAGCACCAGCATCCCATATGGGTGCCGGGTTCTAGTCCCGGTTGCTCCTCCTCCGGTCCAGCTCTCTATTGTGGCCCAGGAAAGCAGTGGAGGATGGCCCAAGAGCTTGGGCCCCTGCACCCGCATGGGAGACCAGCAGGAAGCTCCTGGCTCCTGGCTTCAGATCCGTGCAGCACCAGCCGTGGCGGCCATTTTGGGGGATGAACCAACGGAAGAAAGACCTTTCTGTTTCTCTCTCTCTCTCACTGTCTATAACTCTACCTGTCAAATAAAAAAATTTGAAAAAAAATGCATGCTTATATAGAAAAAAATTAAAAACACAAGAAAACAGCATATAGGAAAGTCCGAGTGTTTGAAAGGAAAAGAGTTTTCTATATTTGTATACTATTTTGCATTTTGACATTTTATTTATTTATTTATTTATTTATTTATTGTTTTATTTATTTATTATTTGAAAGAGTTAGAGAGAAGGAAAGGCAGACACAGAGGCAGAGAGAGAGAGAGAGAGAGAGAGAGAGAATCTTCCACCTGCTGGTTCACTCTCCAAATAGCTCCAACAGCCATGGCTGGGCCAGGCCAAAACCAGGAGCCAGGAGCTTTACCCAGGACTTCCATGTGGGTTCAGGGGCCCATGGACTTGGGACATCTTCCACTGCTTTCTCACTTGCATTAGCAGGGAGTGGAATTTGAAGTGGAGCAGCTGAGACCAAACCGGAGCCCAGTATGGGATGCCAGTGATTCAGGTGGGGGCTCTAACCAATATACCACAGCACCAGCAATTGTTTCAATGTTTTATAATGAGTATCCAAAGAAAATGGTTTCAGTTGGCCTAAATTTTAGAAAAAAAATCACTTTGAAAAAGGGGAAATCTAAGGCCCTAGTACATTTTACATCGTCCTCAGAACTGATCATTTTCATGAATAAAACAACTTATTGCTAACATTTGAAATTCTTAAAGTAATTGGCACTGAAATAAGTTCAAACTTCTCCCCTGGAATATTGCAAAAGAAAATTTTCAGGAAAAGAGATAACTTATTACACTAGGAACGTATTTAAAAGATTAATGTGAACTGTAGACTCCTTTGTAAGTATTATTCTCTTTACTGAAATTTTGGCCCCATTTCCAATTAAATCTATCTATCATTGCAGTCAAAACAAAGACAAAAACTATTTCCCTTTAATACATGGAGGAAAATGTATGTAAACTAAAATATGAAATAATAACAAAATAGTCACCATCCACCAATGTAAATCTTCCTTTGAAGTAGTTATCATACTTAAAAAGGTATCACTATTTCAGCAACTAATTCTTAAATGTCTGGGATCATCCAACTAAGCTATAAGCTCACTGAGCTAAGGGATCTTTCCATTCTGTCACTCCCCGGCCATCCCTGTTAAAGAGATGTAATCAATGGTATACACTCAATGATTAGATGTAAGAGCCATACACCAATGTCACAGAGGTGGTGACATTTTATTGGCTGACCCAGAATTCCCCCTACTATACTTGGGAAACACTACCATGTTTCAAGTTAGTGGATTTTGTCCAAATTTGGACCAAGAGTACCTTGATGAACATAGTCAAAACCTTTCAATGCTTATTACTCAAATTTCAAATGGGTGGTTGTTAAACATTTGAGTTAGAGCACTTGGGAAGCATCAATGCATTAGGAACATGCTTACATCCCTTCCCTTCTCTCCTTTACGCCCCAGCCTACATACAATTGAAGTTACCACTGTTACTTGGTGCCCTTATTGAATTTCTCCTTTATGTCAGTCAAATGTTTACGACTATAACTTTCTATTACAAAACTGCCTACATAAATACTTCAGACATTTCACTTTTCTCAAGGCTTTCCTTGTTGAAAAGAGAAAACCTTCCAAAAACTGATACATATCGCCATATTCTGTAATCCATAGTAACTGCCAGGGATCCTGGTTTATCCATTGGAATTATTTTATTGATTAATTCAGAAGCTATGTCTGAAATCTAATGATCCTGTTGTAGACAAATACTGTTTGATGAGTACAGGAGCAGTGGAGATTACATAGAGGATGAGACACATGAATCCCTATATCATGTAAGGCCTAAAAATCTAATAAAGCAAAACTGAGTTTAAGCTTCTAACTGTTCTCTGAATTCTTGAACTGCAAGAAAGAAAAATTGAAGTATGTCATTTGTATTTGAAGTAATATATAATGTAATCATACTTTGAAGACAAAAAATTCAAAATCATATAAGAACAAAAGCCTATGTGGTCATGAACTTGTTCTCTGTAAGGGATGGAATTCACTAATGAATTAAAAATGTATTATGTGCCAAAGAAATATTCACACAGTTATTAATTGCAGATCACAAAGTAAATCACAATGAGAAGACAATGAAAAACCAAATGCATTGAATCACTTCATCTTTATCTAAAAATTGTAACAGAATAGATTATGAAAATAATAATAGTGTTTATAGACTGAATTGTGTCTCCCTCAAATTCATATGTTGTAGCCCTAACCTGGATTCTTAAAAGGGAAATAAAGGTTTCCTAAGGTCATAAGAGTGAGGCTGTAGCTCTACCTGTAAAAATAAATAAATAAATAAATCTTTTAAAAAACAAAGAGTGTCATATGTTAAATAAATAACAGCCATTGTGCACTAACTTCCCATGTAGAATCTCTGTCACCAAAGAGTTGTATTATAACACTTAATAGTAAAACTTGTTCTCAAGAATGAATTCCTTTTAGTGTATTAAATGGAGGATATTATTATGGCTCATAAGTTACAGCTATGTCTGAGAGCTCACAAAAGATATATCATCCTTGGGTTCTTCTTTAAAGACAATCAAGTCTCTAAAAAGGAGAAGGGGGGCCGGCACTGCGGCTCACTAGGCTAATCATCTGCCTACAGCACCGGCACCCTGGGTTCTAGTCCCGGTTGGGGCGCCGGTTCTATCCTGGTTGCTCCTCTTCCAGTCCAGCTCTCTACTGTGGCCCAGGAAGGCAGTAGAGGATGGCTCAGGTGCTTGGGCCCCTGCACCCGCCTGGGAGACCAGTAGAAAGCACCTGGCTCCTGGCTTCGGATCGGAGCACTGCGCCAGCCAAGGCGGTCATTTGGGGGGTTGAACCAATGGAAGGAAGATCTTTCTCTCTGTCTCTCTCTCTCACTGTCTAACTCCGCCTGTCAAAAAAGAAGAAGAGGAAGAGGAAGAGGAAGAGGAAGAGGAAGAGGAAGAAGAAGAAGAAGAAGAAGAAGAAGAAGAAGAAGAAGAAGAATTACTATGTTTATCATGTTGTATTTATGAGATACATACAAATTGAAAAAAAATTAGATTTATGGAAAAGCAAAGACCTCTGAATAAACTGTTCATAGAGATGTAATATATTTTCTTAGGAAGGATGGCATCAGCAATTTTCTTCATTGGAAGTATTTGCCAAATCTATGCACTTACTAAAGATTCAGCTTGACATGAGGCAAAGAATTCTACGAGAAAGAGAAACCGGTGGAGCTTCGTTGGAGGTCACTTGGGTCCCTGGCAATAAGGAAGCCCCTAGTACAAATCCCCAGCAAGAAGGAAATCACTAGCGTACTCGTGATGGAAAAGGCCCTACAGTGGAAATCTGTCAGACATGTATCTCCCAGGTTATAAACCACATTGCAGCAGTAGTCAGTTTCCAGCTGGCCTGCTCCTCTTCTGTCCCATTGCAGCCTATGGTAGCAGTTGTCATCCTCTACTCAACCTGTGTGCCCACTGCGTTCTTGCAGTGTGTTCAGTGAATCTAGCTCTGTTCAATCTCTCCCCCAGTGAGTTCTTAACCACCTGTGATGCTGGTCTCAAACAGGCTTTTCCTGTGACACCTTGGATAGTTACTGGCCATTAGCCTCTAAAAGAGCCCATGCATAAAGTGCTGGGGTGGGACAATGCAGAGAATGAAAGAAAAGACAGAGAATTCAACAAACAATTATTAGAATCAACATTAGAATTTAACAGAAAATACTAGAAATGAAAATATATATAAATTTTAAAACTCATGGAATATGTTTAATAGATTTGACTCAGTGAATAAATTATTAGTGAATGTAAAGACAGAAAAATATTCAAACATAAAGAGAATCAAAGTGGAAAGAATAGAGTTGAAAATTAATGGCTACAGAGTAAAAAATAATAATCCGATGGGACTACTTTATGTATAATTGAAATCACAGAAACAAAAAAAGAAAATGGATAGGGTCAATATTTGAAGAGACAGAAAAAAGAATTTTCCCAAATATAATGAAGGCATCAATCAGAGATCCAAGAATGCCAGCTAATCCCAAGATAAACAAATACAACAACAACAACAAAATTGTCCAAGTACTTGGGTTCCTGCCACCCACATGGAAGATGTGCATGGAATTACTGGCTCCTGGATTGACCCATCCTAGCCCTGCCTGCTGTGAGCATTTGGCAAATGAACCAACATTCTGCTTTTCCAATAAATAAGTATAAAAATAAATCTTTTAAAAGAAAAAAAATTCCAATATCTTCTATATTTTCAAAATAATTTTAGTACCTA
This sequence comes from Sylvilagus floridanus, assembly GCA_949820135.1. NCBI lineage: Eukaryota > Metazoa > Chordata > Mammalia > Lagomorpha > Leporidae > Sylvilagus > Sylvilagus floridanus. The sequence goes on from OX463244.1 coordinate 31,828,068, forward strand.
CATTTAGGTCTGAGATTGATTTCTAGTTCATTTGGGGGTATAATGTTGGGGTCTGTGTAAGGTAAAGGTACACAAATATTCTGGAAATTTCTGGAGTTTTCCATAAAACTTTTCTTAATTCTCAGGACCCCTTTTCTGCAACTTCAGCCTCTGTAGAAGCTTTGAACACTGATGTTTGCCTCCTCAATTCAACAGAGCATTTACATTTCACTTGGGATTTCCTGCTACAAGCTATGGCCTTGAATGTGTCTCTAAAGAGAAATCCAGGCGAACTAAACTTCACTGCAGTTCTTTTCCTTTTCTCAGGGACCACAATCACTTGCCTATTCGCCAAGGCCTGAAGCTCTTGTTTTTTGTCTTGTTTTCCATCTATTTGTAGAGAAGGGGTGATTCCATTCATTGTAGTCATGGCTTTAAATGGAAGTTTATGTATTTTACATTTTAATCACTACTTCCCTTTCAAAAGGTACCCAACACACAAGCCTATGGTGAGTAACTGCAGACACACTCACCAACATAGGTTGTCATTCAGTATTTTCCATCTGGACAGTATAGAGGTTGCTATAATAAAGTACCCAAAAAACTGAAGGACTTGAAAAAAGAGATACTAATTTTCTCACAATGGGAGAAACTGGAAGCCCCCACAACAAGGTGTTGCTTGGGCCATGTTCCCTCTGAAAGCTGTAGGAGGAGACTCCTTGTCTCTTCCTAGCTTCTGCTTGCTCATTGGAAATCTTTGGCCACACTTGGCTTACTTGCATAACTCCCATTTCTGCCTTCATCATCAGATGGCAAACTCATTATGTCTCTGTTCCTTTAAATGTCATTTTTTTATCAAAACACAATTAATAATGAATTAAAAGATCATTCTTCCTGTGTGACCTCATATTGTCTAACTACATCTATAACAAAAAAGTCACATTCTTAGGCACTGGAGGTTAAGACTTCACATATTTTATCTTTTACTCCATACTGCAAAAACACACAACAGGGGCCGACACCGCGGCTCACTAGGCTAATCCTCCACCTACGGCACCGGCACCCCTGGTTCTAGTCCCAGTTGGTGCCGGATTCTGTCCCAGTTGCTCTTCTTCCAGCCCAGCTCTCTGCTGTGGCCCAGGAAGGCAGTGGAGGTTGGCCAAGTGCTTGGGCACCTGTACCCACATAGGAGACCAGGAAGAAGTACCTGGCTCCTGGCTTCGGATTGGTGTAACTCCGGCTGTGGTGGCCATTTGGGGGTTGAACCAATGGAAGGAAGACCTTTCTCTCTGTCTCTCTCTCTCACTGTCTAACTCTATCTGTCAAATTAAACACACACACACACACACACACACAAAACAAAGGAAAAGTAATCTTTCAAGGGAAAAAAAAAACCGACATAATTTCATAACATGAAACAAAAGAGACAAACATAGAAAACTACCATGGAGATAAGATCAACAAAATCCAGAATGGGAAATTTGGGAGACAGCAATTTATGTTCAAAAATCTGAAAATGTTGGATTTTATTTGCATTCTAACTCAAAAGAAAAAACTAAGAAACAATATTATATTTATAAGGCAATTAAAAATGTGAGCACTGACAATTTTTAAAAGCAGATAATCCTTTTTATAATATTTGTGTGTGTGGAGTGTTAAAATTGGTCTTTCAGAGATAACCTTATGAAATATTTAGGCATAAGATGATATAACTCTTACTTGATTCAAAGTAATATGAGGTAAGAAATAAGTAAGGACAGGTATAAAACAGAAATAGTTACTAGTTATTAATTATTAAATCTGCTATGGTACATGGTAATGAATTCCACTTTTATATACATTTAACATTTTCGGTAATAAATTTGTTGAGTTTTCCTACATTTACATTTATATAAATGTTCTTTCCTAAGTTTTAAGAGCTTTTGAAAGCTTTCTTCTTTTATTCTTGAACTTACTGCCATGGATTTTATCTGCCTGTTTGTTACTATAAATGAGAGCAGTCCTGATACATTTCTTTCTGATGGATTATCCTTTGCACATAGGAAATTCATTGTGTACAATATTACTGAAGGAATGCTCACTCAATTCTTACTGTTTCTCAAATATATTCCTAAGTTTTGATTTCCTATCCATATAATCATATAATTAGAAAATGATGATAAATGCGGTTCTTTATTCTTTTCCCAAAGTTATATCTTTTATTTTATTCCTTGAACTGGCTGTTAATTCTAGAACACTGCATAATTGCTGTAATTGGACATTCTTACCTCATTTCCAATTTTGCTGGTAAAGATTCTGTTTGGTGCTGGTTTGTTGTTAGGAACATACATTTTTCTATCATGTAAGGAAATATCCATGTGGCCATATGCTTTTTTTTATGTTTCCCATTATTCAAAAATTAATTTTAAAATACAATCTAGTAATTTCTTATCTAAGCCCAAGTATATTTATAGGTATCATGAAAGTTGCTCTGAAATCTGTTATTTATTTTCATTTCTACTGCTTTTTTTTTTTTTTTTTTACTTATTTGACAGGTAGAGTTAGACAGTGAGAGAGAGCGAGACAGAGAAAGATCTTCCTTCCGTTGGTTTACCCCCAAATGGCCGCTACAGCCAGAGCACTGTGCTGATCTGAAGCCAGGAGCCAGGTGCTTCCTCCTGGTCTCCCATGTGGGTACAGGTGCCCAAGCACTTGGGCCATCCTCCACTGCCTCCCCGGGCCACAGCAGAGAGCTGGACTGGAAGAGGAGCAGCCGGGACTAGAACCTGGTGCCCATATGGGATGCTGGCACTGCAGGCAGAGGATTAGCCAAGCCATCAAGGGCGCCAGCCCTCTACTGCTTTCTTAATGGACTTATTTGCCATATGAATTTTTTTTTACATTTTTTATTAATTTGAAAGGCAGAGTTAGAGAGAGGGGGGATAGACCTAGAGTGTTTCCACTCTAGGGCAAATGACTTCAACAGCCCTGGCTATGCAAGGCTGAAGCCAGGAGCCCAGAGCTTTTGTCAGGTATCCAATGTGGGTTCAGGGGCTCAACCACTTGGGCCATATGCTAAGGCTTCTCCCCAAGTGCATTAGCAGGGAGCTAGACCAGAAGTGGCACAGTCAGGTCTCAAACAGCACCCATATGGGATGCTGGCATCCCAGGTGGTATCTTAACCCACTATACCACCATGCAGCCCTTACCATATAAATTTTTAAAATTTAACTTAAATGATATATACTGACACTTCTCGATAGAAAAACTGAAAATACACATACCTGATTTTGTTCTATTTTCTATAAGCTATATTTTTTATAAATTTTCACTGTTCTTCAATCTTTCAGGAATTTGTCTTTATTAAACTTAATCTATTTAAATTCTCCATTTTATTTTATTTTATTTTTTATTTGAAAGAGTTAGACAGTGAGAGAGAAAACAGAGAGTAAGTCTCCCTTCCGTTCGTTCACCCCCAAAATGGATGCTATGGCCAGAGCTATGCCGATCCGAAGCCAGGAGCCAGGTGCTTCCTCCTGGTCTCCCATGTGGGTGCAGATGCCCAAGTACTTGGGCCATCCTCCACTGCCTTCCCGGGCCACAGCAGAGAGCTGGACTAGAAGAGGAGCAACCAGGACTAAAAAAATTAGAATATCCACATTTCTTTTGTGTCTCTGTCCTTATCCTTATTCCCTAACACTAGCGCCTTGGGTTTTCTGTTCTCCATAACATTATTATAGTCCTGAAAAACAACTGTATTACTTCCACCAGCATCCTAATCTACATATTTCATTGTTCTTCTGGTTATAAGCAAAGAAAGGATAAATGATATCAGTTACTACCTGACTATTTAGATGACAGGATTTGGGACTTTTGATTGAGCTTTTTGGCCTCAGAATTGATGCTGTAATGGATCATATGAGATTTGGGATGTTGCATTTTGCATGTGAACCCACATGCACCTTTGGGGGCTAAAGAATGGATTGTGGTAGGCCAAACAGTGCCCATCGCCAAGAAGTTCACATTCTAATTCCTGGAACTTAGGACCATGTTACCTTCCATGGCAACAGACTGCAGAGCTTTGAAAAGGGTAAAATGTTTGAGATGCAGATATCAGCCTAGCTTGTCTAGGTGGTTCTAAATTAATCATATGCCCACTAAGAATTGGAAGAGGTATGCAAAATGATGTCGCCTGAGAAGGACAAACTGACAGTTGCTGGCTTAGAAGGCCTTGATCTTAGAATCCCAGTGAAATGGTTTATGCCAACAATTTAAATGAGAGGGGAACAGATTCAACTCTACAGCCTTCAGAAGAAACACAATTTTGCAGACAATTTTAGTTCAATGAAATGCACACCAAAAATCTGACCTACAGAACTGTGAAATAATAAATCAATTTTGGTTTAAGTTACTAAGTTCATGGTAACTTGCCAAGGCAAGGATAGAAAACTGATGTAACATGTTGTTTGACCTTATCTCTTCTAGTGAGGATAATTGGTGTTCCCCACCCACTACTTTAACAATTGAAGGTCCTATTAGCAAGGAGGAAAGGGTAGGTGGTACCAAAAATGGTTCCAGTGACTAAACTCCTGATCTGGTTTACAACTCTAATTCCATCTCCCAGACTTCCACTACTGCCTTAGGATCCATCAGTTTCTGATCCATGGGATGGTCTTCTGATTCCATGTTTCCCTGGAACACCTGCAGCCCATTGCTTTATGTTACTCCATTCACCTACATCCTTGCTCACCTCTTTACTCCTCAAAACACTTCTCAGACATATCCTCCGTTACCAAACTTTCCCTTCAAGATAAAATTATACAACCATTCTTCAAGTGGGTTTCTGTTCTTAGTCCCTATTCACTATGAGATACACCATGTTAAATTATAATTGCATGTTTATCTTCTGTCTCTTCTTTCTGGTTGCTACCACTGTGCTTAGCGCGAAATAAGCACCCCAAAAATATCACTACACCTGATAATATTCATGAATTGAATGTGTAACCAAGAGAGTAGGATTTAGGCAAAAAATGAAGGGGGTACTGGAACATGGTCAGAATATCCGAACCGTGTTATTCAGAGAGTATTTAAGGATGTCTTATCTCACAACATTGCACTCAGATGGGGGCCAGAGCACCAGGAAGAGGAAGCAGTTGACACTGCAAGAAACCAGTTTGAGTCAGATCTTCATAACCTAAGTTGAACTTTCCACATTAGAAAGCCAAGTTCTCCACCCAAGGGAGGAGTTTGCTGGCACTTTCTGAACATACAATGAAGACGCATTCTACTTACAGGTATGAGCAGGAAGGACCTCCCTCTTCCTCTTTTGCTACTGAAGTGATACCCATGACCATAGGGACTCCATTTTACAGGCAGATGAGACTCCATCTTGAGAAAAGAAAAAGTACCCCCTACCATGAGACAGTGGTCTAAAACTAAGACAGAAACAGTATACCACATTCTGCTTGGCAGAACATAGAAATCCCCAGCTTGATTGCTCAAGTTTAAAACAGGCTGCACCTGGGTAATGTCAAGATTGTAATGTGTGTATGTTCTGCTTTTGGTCGGTACCTGGACTTATGTCAGAATTATAATTGGTGTAAGTCCCAAATATAATTTAGATCAGCTTGACCCTAGAACCCAAGTATTCCCCTCTCCCCATTTGTGGTTTTGGCCTTTATAAACCTTCTTGCTTTGAACTGTTGGGTCCAGAGTTCTTTGGGGCATGAGCCTGCTCGCCATGACTGGCAATAAGGGACTGTCAAATTTCTTCAATGTGTGGCTCTCCTCCACTTCATCTCATGTGGGTACAACACTACATCTGGAGAGAGGCGTGGTCTTTGGAGAGCTGTACATGTCTTTTACTTGTCACATGAGCAACTCTCCCTTATGGATGTTCAACAAATATTTAACAAATGCAAAATTATGTACATTTTATAAAAATTTTAATGAATAATTCTCATTATTGGTAATTTGAATGCTATCTTTAAAGCACACAAACATAAAATATTATAAACATCATTAGCCACAACTCCATTTCAATCACACAATCAAGATTCCCATTAAAAAGTATTTCCAGAAAGGCTGGAGCTGGGTGGGAGGGATGGTAGTGGGGGAAGTATCACTATGTTCCTAAATCTGTAGATATGAAATACATGAAACTTCTATAACTTAAATAAAATTAAAACTAGAGAAAAAAAGGAATAAACAATAAAATTGAACAAAATAAAAACGTACTTCCAAAAGTTCTTGGAATAAAAAAAATTGAAATTCATGAAGTTTTTTCATAAATACTTTCTATGAACTTTTTGATACTGCCCCTCATAGGCATGAATTTAAAAATTTTTGCATAAAAGTAATTGTAATCGGCCAGCGCCGCGGCTCACTAGGCTAATCCTCTGCCTTGCGGCGCTGGCACAATGGGTTCTAGTCCTGGTCAGGGCACCGGATTCTGTCCCGGTTGCCCCTCTTCCAGGCCAGCCCTCTGCTGTGGCCCGGGAGTGCAGTGGAGGATGGCCCAAGTGCTTGGTCCCTGCACCCCATGGGAGACCAGGAGAAGCACCTGGCTCCTGCCATCGGATTAGGGCGGTGCGCCGGCCACGGTGGCCATTGGAGGGTGAACCAACGGCAAAGGAAGACCTTTCTCTCTGTCTCTTTTTTCTCTCTGTAATCTTTTTAAGTCCACTTTTCTGCAAACCTTCTGAAAATATCCTCGTGTATTTTCAAATCAGCTAGAAAGCCAATAACATTGTACTCCCATAGCAGGTTGATCTGTTGTCAACAGAAATTACTTCTGTCTAAAATGAATAATTTCCGTCTCCAGGATCTCCGGACTTAGGAACTTCGACAGCAGTAACAACAAAACCATATCGAAAAGGGCTCATTGAGGATGACTAGCAACCAAGAAGTGAGAAACAGTGAGTCCACTGTAGATGGGCATCTCAACAGCATCGCACAAGCGCCCGAAATGGCCATCACATGTGGTAAGACCGGTCCACAAAGGCAATTCTAGACACTCTCTAGACACCCCGTGTTTGCTGGGCCCCCTCCAGTGTGAGTGGAGAAACTGTGTCGCTGCTCTCTAGGATGACTGACTGAAGAGCCCTTCCACTCATTTACACCAAAACAAAAACATCAGTACTGAGCATCTCACTGACGGTTTCAAGGTCATTTCCAAAGAGCTAGGGGCGGCAGGAGAGGTTTATGGGAACTCACCCTAGAAACCCGAACAAAGGAGCGAATCCTGAGCTGCTTACCAAAGCGCCCCAAAAAAGCAACAACTCCTCCACAGTCTCTTAGTCCCTAAGGTGCATGGAGTAGGCCAGAACTACAATACCCAGAATGCAAAGCGGAGGGCGGGGGCGAAAGAGGGTGTGTCTTTACGTCAGGTTGGCTCGCCGGGCTTCAGGTTTGATTAGAAACTCCGGTCCTCTGTGGCTCTCCTTGACCTCAACCTGATTGGTTCGGTAGTTCCTGCGTAAGACGGAGGCTCAGTTGTCATTGGCAGCGGTTGAATGGATGCTCTCTGCCCCGCGCCCTGACGGTAGATGAAGTTCTTCCTCTCCAGGGAGAAGTAGCTTCTCCAGCTGCGTCAGAACAGGAAGACTACATTTCCCAGAGGGCTGCGGGACAGACGGGAGGCGAGGGGGCGGTGCCCTCCGTTTGGTACAGTCACCCCAAGCCTCTTCGGCGGGATTGTGATGGCCGGAGAGATGACGATTTTAGGTCAGTGTCTGGAAGGTCCTTATAGTCGTTATGGCCATGGAGACCATCTGGGGAGACGGGGGTGGGTGGGAGCGGTTGTCTTACCGCCTGGAACCAGCTGGCGCGGCGGGAGGGGAGTCCGAAAGGTGATTTAGAGGAGGGTTTTCGCGGCTTGGAGGGGCCCGGGCCAGCGTAGGCCCCTGTGGGACCAGATGCGTGTATCGGCCTGGGGATCCATTCTCTCCCACAGATCCTCGGTCCCGAATAGCTGGTTGAGCTTGGGCCCCTGGGAGGCCTCTCGGTCGTTTTGTGGAGGAAGGGGGGAGGAGCAGCGGCAGGGCCGGAGCCGGACCCTCGGGGATGCCGAGTTGGAGAGGCTCCGACCCCCTCGATGGATAGACAGCCCGCTGCCCGTGCACCGAGTCCTGTTGGGAATTACCTTCCCCTGTCCGGAGAGTGATGAAGTGCCGCACAGTTGTGCCCGTTGGTGGAGGGAAGTGGGACTGGCGCTTGGAGTGATTGTTTTGGAGGGAGGCGATGCGGATGAGCTAACAATCGGTGACACAGAGGCCTCCACGTTGACGTGTGGGTCATAGGAAGGTGTGTGGGCGCAGGTGCCTAGCGCAACCTCCTGAACGCCGTTCGGAGGTCTGAGAACAGAGTGGGTCCTGTAAGATGTGACAGCTAATACCGAAGCAGCTCTCAAAGCAGTTTTATCCAGTTTATTCACTTCCTCCTTTTGAAAGGGAAAAGAAGATAAATGGATAAACTTTTTAGTGTGGAATTGTAATGGAGTGCGTTTCCAATAATGGTAACTAAAGCTGTTTCTAAAGGAGTGAAATCGAAATACCATTTCTTCAAGAAAACTGTATTATATCTATCTACCTTTTGCTCCAGAAGAATACTATCTTCTATCCATGTCAGCGCAATTTTTTGTCAAAATATCTTTACATTTTGTTATTTTATTTGCCCATTAGTTGATGTCTATGTAGTTACAAGAGTTGTTTGCTTTTCTTGTTGTTTGTTTTTAATTATATAATAGCCAGTTGGCCGGCGCCGTGGCGCAACAGGCTAATCCTCCTGCGGCGCCGGCACACCGGGTTCTAGTCCTGGTCAGGGCGCCGGATTCTGTCCCGGTTGCCCCTCTTCCAGGCCAGCCCTCTGCTGTGGCCCGGGAGTGCAGTGGAGGATGGCCCAAGTGCTTGGGCCCTGTGCCCCATGGGAGACCAGGGAAAAGCACCTGGCTCCTGGCTTCTGCCATCGGATGAGCGCGGTGCGCCGGCCGCAGCGCGCCAACCGCAGCAGCCATTGGAGGGTGAACCAACGGCAAAGGAAGACCTTTCTCTCTGTCTCTCTCTCTCACTGTCCACTCTGCCTGTCAAAAAAAAAAAAAAATTAAAAAAAAAAATAGCCAGTTAACACATACTTTGAGAAAAGTCTATCAGTTCCACAAAAGAAAATATTTTGTGATTTTTTTTGGTCATATTTTAAAAAGTGGTATTAATGAGACGTTGCTATGGTAATTGGGCATATTGAACTAGTTGATGAGGTAGTATCATTTAATTTGCCTGTGTTTCAGGATCAGCTGTTCTGACCCTCCTGTTGGCTGGCTATTTGGCACAACAGTATTTACCATTGCCTACTCCTAAAGTGATTGGCATTGACCTCGGCACCACTTACTGTTCTGTCGGAGTGTTTTTTCCTGGCACGGGAAAGGTAAAGGTGATTCCAGACGAGAATGGTCACATCAGCATACCCAGCATGGTGTCCTTTACTGAGGGTGATGTGTATGTGGGGTACGAAAGCCTAGAGTTGGCAGATTCAAATCCTCAAAACACTATATATGATGCCAAAAGATTCATAGGCAAGATTTTTACCCCAGAAGAGCTGGAGGCTGAAATTGGCAGATACCCATTTAAGGTAAGTGATTAAATCTTAGGATCTATGTACATTGTAGTTCAGTGTGCTCTTTCCATTCTTTGGCTTCATGTTGCAAAATGGTTTATTTCAACTAGCTTGATCTGTAAGGAAGTTGTATATCATCTCCCATAACAAGAAATTCTAGCTCTTGGGTGACTTAAGTCAAATTCAGTGACTCTGCACCAGTCAGCTTTTTATCAATGCAATGAAATGCCTAAGACAAGTTACTTATGAGGGCCTCATTGTTTCTGTCTCCTGGTGAGGCCAGGGACTGACAATGGCAGTGCCTGTGCTGAGGAACTATCAGGTGGTTCCCCAAGGAGCAGAGAGAATAGTCAGGCCCAATTCAGGCTTTCCAACCAACCTCTAAAGGAGAACCACTGCCAAGAGCATGCCTCCCGGAACCTCAGGGCCTCCCGATGGGCCCACCTCCTCAACACCATAATTGGATTGACTTCCTACCCTCTTAACACATTATTTTATGGCTTTGAGGTTTAAATGCCTTTATGCATGCAGGAGCACCAAATCCTGTTCAAACTTTAGGACTTAGGGTTTTGCTGTAGTCTTGCTCTGCCATCCTGAGAATTTCTTCTTAGCTTTGTCAAGGAGCTAGCAAGGTTGATGAAACCTCAGGTCCTATACATAGATGTGTGTGGGTGTGGGTGTGGGTGTGTATTTAGAAACAGATCTTGCTAGATACACTGTGCTCTGGCCTATTTCAAACTCAATAGTGTGGCATGGATGATTAGTCAGTAGGGTCACACCACTTAGTGGTTAGTGGAATGACTATCCCAATATTTAGTTGACCTGCTCTATGAATATACATTTTCTTTTTTACCTGGTTTTGTATTTATGTTGTAGTTTCAGTGAAAAATCCTCATATGCAAATCTTTGTATACTTCTTGGAATATTTCCTAATTTGAATTCTAGAAATAGACTTCATAGGTCAATTGTCTACATGTTTTCTAGGGCTTTTGATTTATATTACCAAATTGCATATCAGAAAGGTTGCGTGCTCTTACCCATTATTTCTTTTAGAGTACTTGCATCTGTACTTTTTAATTTTTTTAAAATTTATTTATTTAATTAAAAGGCAAGAGTTACAGAGCAAGAGGGAGAGATAAGAGAGAAAGAGATCTTCATCTGCTGGTTTCTTCCCCCAAATGGCTGCAACAGCCAGGGTTGTGCTAACCGGAAATCGGAAGTCTAGAATTTCATCTGGGTCTCCCATGTGGGTTGGTAGGAGCCTAAGCACTTGGGCCATCTTCTGCTGCTTTGCAGGGAGCTGGATCAGAAGTGGACTAGCTGGGGTCAGACTGGTACTTCTAAATTACAACTTTGGGTACATAAAGTTCTTAAGTTTCCAAGTGATCTGACTTTAAATTGTTGCTGTTAGTGTGGACCCTGGTAGTATTGGTGTTTTTGTACCTTAAGAGTGTCTTTATTTTTAACGATTGGTTTATTTATTTGAAAGGCAGAGTGACAGGGAAAGAGAATGATTTCCCATTTGCGGGTTCAATCATAAGTGGATGCAGCAGCCAGAGCTGAGCCAGCCTGAAGCCAAGAGCCAGAAACTGTACTGGGGGGTTCCTCGTGTCAGGAACTCATCCCTTGCTTCCCGTTCACGTTAGCAGGGAGCTAAATGGGAGGCAGAGCAGCCAGGCCTAGAATAGACAGACGCTCCAGTATGGGATGCTGTTGTCTCAAGTGTTGGTTTATCCTGCTGTGCTACAGTGCCTACCCCTTGTTTTTGTTTTCCCCAGAGAGTGGTGAAATATTGTTGAGAGGTCAGATTTTCTTGATTAAAACCTTATAAAGAAGTCTAGAGTGACTGGGGAAAAGTTCGTATGATTTCTTAGAACAGATAATTCTTTTTACTATCAATTATTTTTTTAAAATTTGTTACATATAGGGTGGTATGTTTTAGGATCGATTTAGTTTTTTAAATGTACTCTCATATAAGCAGGGATAATGAGTTGAGAATTCATAGCATGCTTTTATGGACACAAGAAATAAATGAGACTTGATTCTTAGATAAGAACATGAGGAAGTATTAAAATTATTCTTGTTAATTTGGACTAGAAAATCCTTTGAGGTATCTATTACTTTTGGATCAAGGCATTTCTAAAAAGAGATCTTGAGGTATTAAGTGGCTGTTATTATATTTCATGATTCATCCTTTCATTAAATATATATTGATAATCTATGTTCTAGTTATTTTCTTGATACTGAATTTTATTCTGTTATTGAAAAATGTATGAATTCATTTTATGGCTTTAAAGTATTATATTTAATAAATAATAGTCTTGGTAAATGTACTAGTAAATTATGAATGAACTGTATGATTTTAGAAAGGTAAAGGTAAGCTTTAATTGAATTAATCCAGCATGTATGCATGGTAATAAGTATATGAGTGTGTGTGTGTATGTGTGTATATCTATATCTATATGTAGATATAGACATAGATATATACTTTTCCTCCCTTTCCTGATTTTACAAATCCTATTTGCAGGTTTTAAACAAAAATGGGATGGTTGAGTTTTCTGTGACAAGTAATGAGACCATCACCGTTTCCCCAGAATATGTTGGCTCTCGACTGTTGTTGAAATTGAAGGAAATGGCGGAGGAGTATCTCGGAATGCCAGTTGCCAATGCTGTCATCTCTGTGCCAGCAGAATTTGATCTAAAGCAGAGAAATTCAACCATTGAAGCTGCTAACCTTGCAGGTAGCCATATGCTTGTCTGTGCTGCATTTTTCTCAACATTTTGTTAGATAAGAGTTCTCTCTTTATTTTCATCTCCTTAAAAGGCAGAGAGAGAACTTCCATCCACTGGTTCACTCTCAGAATGCCTGCAATAACCAGGCTGGGCCAGGTTTTATTATTCCATCGGGGTCTCCCACCTGGGTGGCAGGGGTCTGCTTCAGTCATCAACGGCTACCTCACAGGCACATTAGGGTCCCCAACATGGGAAGTGGAGGTCCCAAGTGACAACTTAATCCTCAGTGTCACAATGCCTGCCCTGGTTTATCTCTTTTTAACTCACAAATTATAGGCACATAAGCAAACCATATAGTAGGTAAATTAGATTACTTTAGGTTTATATATGAGAATTATGAATAGCAGTCAGGCATATGACAAAGGCTAAGACAACATAGATACATGTTAGTAGTGAAGAATTCTTTTTTTTTAAACTTTCTTTAATGTTACAGTAAAACTAACTTTTTTAGAAAAAATCTGTGGTAAAAAAGAATTCATTTCACACTATTCAACAAAACTGATTATTCTCATGGAGTTTATATTCCATTAGAACAAAACATGGATTAAGCTTAAAAGTTAAATTTAAAATGAGGTTTCTTACCTACAGTGTTACATTTTGGGCTGGATGATTCTTGGTTGTGAAAGACTGTCCTGTGTACTACAGAAGATTTAGCATCATTTCTAGCCTCTACTTACTGTGTAAGAGCTGCCCCCTCCCTCACTAAGCGGAGACAATAAAAAAAAGTCTCCATTCATTGCCCAATGTCTCCTGGAGCCAAAATTGTCCCTGGTAGAGAACCAATGGTACAGAGAATTTCAGAAAGTAGCATGCTAAGAAAAAGGTGAACAGAATAAGGGGACGGGCTTGCTGGTGGTGGTCAGGGGAGGGGGGACTTGTAGCTTTGCAAAGGCTGGGGAGGTGAGCTTCACTGGAAAAGTGACATTCACACGGAGTGAAGGCAGTGGCGTAGTTAGCCATGCAGACGTATGGAGGAGTGAGAGTGAGTTGCTGCAGGAAGAGGAAACGGCGAGTGTAGCAACCATAAAATAGGAATTTGCTGGTGGATGACAGGATGCGCGGTTGGCAGTATGGCTGCAGCAAATGGAGTGATGGAGTTTCAGGGAGGGGTATTGTCAACTTTGGATGACTTCATGTTGGCAGGACCCCCGATACATAACTCCGGATTACTTCCCAGACCTCTCCTTAAGTGAGGTTCAGTTTAAAGTGACACTGTGTGCAAGGAAATCAGATCTTGGACCAGATAAGCTTGATTTCGTATCTACAACAACTAGTTATAGTTTATAATGATGGGAATGTTGCTGCTCCTGTACTCCCAGGTGGCAGCTCAATATTAGAAAAGCTGTATTTTTTAAAAAATAAGTATGAATCAAGAATGAAATGGCTTATTCTGTTGAACTTGGGCTTTTCTTTCTTATGTTGTAATTGTTTAGAATAAGTTTAATGGCACCATTTAGAAGAGCCTATCTTATCATTCCCATTAGATGATTTTCTTGAGTGTGTGACTGTGGTCATTATCATGTAGTGGAGTTCCTGTCACAGAAGACTCAAATATGCCCTAAGACTGAATAGGAAGAAATCCCTTAGTTGAGTCATCTCGTGAGTTGTTCTTGCTTCCAACTCTTACAGGACTGAAGATCTTGAGGGTCATAAATGAGCCCACAGCGGCAGCCATGGCCTACGGTCTCCACAAGGCTGATGTCTTCCACGTCTTGGTGATAGACTTGGGTGGAGGAACGCTCGATGTGTCCTTACTGAATAAACAAGGAGGGATGTTTCTCACGCGAGCGATGTCTGGTAAGAATACCACAGAGCGGGTTAAAGAGCTTCAGGCGACAATGCTGTCCTTAACATACCTAATCTGTACCGTGTTCTTTTTTAATTTTTCCAGAATTCTTTGAATTCATGTTGGTAATCTGTTTCTGTAATTGTATCCCATTGTTTCTATATATTTACTATATAAACAGTGAAGTCTCAAAAAATTACCTGTTATCCTCTAAGTTAATTACATCCACTGCCAGTTGTAGCTCACTGAGCTAGTAGGATTTTTGTTTAAGTTTATTTGTTTGTATACTATTTGAAAGGCAGAGTGACAGAAAAAGAGAATTAGAGATTTATCCACTGGTTCACTCCTAAAATACCTGCAACAGCCAGAGCTAGTCTGGGCCATAGCCAGGAACCAGGAGCACCATATAGGTCTGCCATGTCAGCGGCAGGAACTTGCCAAGTACCTGGGCCAACACCTGCTCCCTCCCAGGTGCATTAGCAGGAAGCTAGATCAGAAGTGGAGAACACTTACAAGGGATCATACTGACACAAGGGTTGAGCGCCTCCCAAGTAGCAGCTTAACCCTCTTGAGTCACAAGGCCCACCCCACCATAGGACTTCTCATGCTGATGGTGAGAGGAACAGAGAGAAGAAAATTTCTGTTAAAATGAAAGATGATCAGTTTATTTCACTTAAGAATATGCTTTATAAAATAGATATCTTTAGAAAATCTGATTTTGCTGTTCGCCAAAAAATGACAGAATTGTGTATTCTCAATTTTTAAATGTATTTATTGATGTAAGAGGCCAAGACGTAGAAAGAGATCCCCCATCTGCTGGTTCACTCCCCTGATGCCAACAACCTCTAAGGCTTGACCTGGATCTCAGAGTCAAGAGTGAGGACCTTAATCCTGGTCTCACGTTGGTAAAAGGGACCCAACTACTTGAGCCGCCACGGCCACCTGTCAGGGTCCGCATCAGCAGGAAACTGGAGTCAGCAGCTGGCCCCAGGCACAGTGGTTAAGATGTTACTTAGAATACCCACATCCCATATTAGAATGCTTGGGTTTGAATCCCAACTCCACTTCCGATTTCAGCTTCCTGCTGATGTACACCTTGGGATGCAGCTCAAGTGCTTGGGTCTCTGCCACCCATAGTAGAGGCTTGGATTGAGTTCTAAGCTCCTGGTGTCAGCCTGGCCAGCCCTAGCTGTTGCAGGCATTTGAGAATGAACTAGTGGATGGAAGATCTATCTGTCTTGGTCTTTTGAGTAAAAATAAACAAGAAAATGGTGACTTTCCCACAAAGTTACACACCTGCCCTCTACATCTTTTTTCGAGGTGTTTGTTACATGTAATTTGGGTTAAGGAACTAAGGCTCATTGAAGAGTTAAGCTGTAAGTTATACGTGTAAATTACAAGTTTTAACTTCTGCATGTTTCTTTCTCTCTTTTTTTTTTTTAAAGCTTCATTTATTTATTTAAAAGGCAGAGTTGTAGAGAAGCAGAGGCAGAAAGAGAGAGAGAGAGAGCTTCCATCCGCTGGTTCATGCCGCACATGGCCTCAGTGGCTGGAGCTGGGCTGATCCAAAGCCAAGAACCTGGAGCTACTTCCAGGTCTCTTCTTTTTCAGGACTTGGGCCATCTTCCACTCCTTTCCCTGGCCTTATCATTGAGATGGATCAGAAGTAGAGCAGCATTGGGCTGAAATTGAGGCCCATATGGGATGCCGGCACTGCAGGCGGCAGTTTTACCTGCTACGCCACAGCACCGCCCCCTGTTTCTTTCTCTTTACTGGGCTTTTGTGCACCAAGTCAAATGCTGGAAGATTATATTACATTACTCTGAAATCATTTTCTCCACTTTTCTTATTAATCGTGCACATAAAAGAATTTTTTAAAAAAGCAACTGATACTTTTGAATGTATTTATAAAAAAGCACTCTCTTCTGTTGAGAATAATGACCTTTAGTGTTTTAAATAACTTTAAAAGTTAATCTGTGTTCTCAATCTATTTCCTGAAAAATTATTTAATTAAGAAATAGTTGTACATCCTTTAAAAATTTTCTGACCTCGATGTTTTTAAGTAGTACATATTAGAGTTGAAATCATTTTAACTCAGTTATTTTTTTAATCAGTCTCCCTATGAATAAAATATTACTGAGACTTTAAAAAGGAAATTTTACTTCCAGAATATAATTTTATAGATATACAGACACATACACATCAATGTGCATAAGAATAATATGAACTCTTTTATTTTTTCATTTAGGAAACAATAAACTTGGAGGCCAGGACTTCAATCAGAGATTGCTTCAGTATTTGTATACACAGATCTATCAAAAGTATGGCTTCTACCCCTCTAGGAAGGAGGAAATACACAGATTAAGACAAGCTGTGGAAACGGTCAAGTTAAATCTGACGCTTCATCAGTCTGCTCAGATGTCAGTATTACTAACAGTGGAGGAAAAGGACGGGCAGGATCCCCAGCGCGCCGAGTCTGAAGGGCCACAGGACACACTTTCCCCAGCAGATGGACGCCAGGTGAACAGTATGTTTGGACCTGGCCTTTCTGAGAACAATGGGAAAAGGCAGATTTTATTTGAAACGGAAGTATCACGGAAGCTCTTTGATACCCTTAATGAAGATCTCTTCCAGAAAATACTCGTCCCCATTCGGCAAGTGTTAAAAGAAGGCCACCTGGAGAAGACTGAGATTGATGAGGTGGTCCTCGTTGGGGGCTCCACGCGTATTCCTCGCATCCGCCAGGTCATTCAGGAATTCTTTGGGAAGGATCCCAACACATCCGTGGACCCTGACCTGGCAGTGGTGACAGGAGTGGCTATCCAAGCAGGGATTGATGGAGGCTCTTGGCCTTTGCAAGTCAGTGCTTTAGAAATTCCCAATAAGCATTTACAAAAAACCAATTTCAACTGAGTTATGGAAGACAGTGATTGTTATCTGATGGTCTTTTTCCCCTTTATCAGGCCACCTCTTCCAAAAAACAAAGTCTATCTGTATTCTCTCACAGATTTACCTAGAAAGCTGCATTTCAATAGAGGAAAACTTTACATAGCATTGTGTTGTAGGAGTAGATGTGACCAGATTGATTTTGGAGAGAACCCATTATAATGGAATTCTAAAATGAGAACTGAGGTAAACTCTCTTACAATAGGAGCATGGAAGGCTGTATTTTTCTGGATTCTTGAAGTAGACAACCATCTGCACTTAACATTATATTCTGTAAATGTTAAAGAGTGCCATTATGATTCCCAGCTCTTACTAAATTATATTAGTAGGAGCTGGTAATTTCCTTACTTGGTTATTACATCTATATTAATTTGAACTATACTTGAAGGACAGTGTTGATGTCAGGTATTTGTATTGGCTGGGAAATAGCAGTATTCAGGCGGGCTGCAAATATATTATACAGTAACTGCCATGTTATATAACAAAGTGACTTTCACAAATACAGTATCCCATTATGTGTCATATTTTCATAATCTGCACTCTCCAGATTTTTAAAATATATTTAATAGATTGGTTGTTTGTTTATCTTCTTCCTAAGATAGCTGCAGGTTTATTCAGGTGTTTCAATACCAGATAGAAATTTGTTTTCTGGTAACTTCATCAACTGTATGTCATTCTCTGCTTGGATTTTTGTGATTCTGTCTGATGTTAGAAAACAATAGGAAATGATTAATTGCGTTTTAAAAATGTGTTAATGTCACAATAAAACCATCAGTTCTGTCTCACTTTTGTGACCCAACACCTTTGCAGACATTGGTAAATTATCAATCACTCACTGAATTTGTCTTATGTTTTGTGTATATTTTTAGTAAGCCCTTAGGAATATAGCATTCATTTGAGCTATCAAATGAAATTTCATTCAATTTCACTGACATTTTTCCCCATATTTATTTTTAAATGAGGAAAATATACTCAATTGTAAAAGTTGATTATTATTTCTTATTGTTATTTTTTATTAATTGGCTACTTTAAGCCAGAAGATGGTTGTGTAAGAAGAGAAAAAATTTGTGAATACTGGGAGTAATTTAGAAATCTAACTTGGAAGGGAATGTGGAAAGATTTCTACAAATCAGCATTTGTCGCAGTTAGATGCTTTGCTTTTTTTTTTTTTCCTTCAAGAAAAACCACAGGGACCAAGAAGGAAAATATAGCAGTTTGATTTTTGGGGGATGTCTATATTATTTGAAGACGGACACGCTTTTCTTTTCCTTAACAGAGGCATGCTTCATGTTAACCTTCACAAAAGTATGCCCTGGTCCACACTGTTGTTAAAGTTTGTTGCTGTATCCATTGCTGAATTGGAAAGGATGTCAAATTTTCCAAACACTATAAAACACAACAAAACATTTTAGCTTCTCATGGTAAAGAGCTGACTGTTAAAATTTTTTTTGAAAATCTAAACAACATGACTTTTTTAAGCAATCAAATTGCAGTTAAAACATTTCAAACAAAAAGTTTTGTGTACAGACAATGTTGTGGGTGGACAGAAAGATATAAAATGTTGATGTTTTGTTGTGGACTAATAGAGAAATGCCAAAGATGAATCCTTCCCTGCAATATGAGACTATGTAAGTGTTCTCTTGGACTTTATGTACATCTCTAATAGATTTTAGACTTGAAAAAATTCTTTTTGTGAAGGTCTTAAGAGAGAAAAGTGTTCAATTTATCTCAAAATCTTTACCGGTATCAGCTTTAACCTATAGCATTTTAAGACTTAAAAAAAAAAAATCTTGAATTTCTCAATATTTGACATGGTTCAAGACAGCCTGTTGATGTGTTAGTGCTTTTTAAGGAAACCAATTTGCAAAGCAGGGCAGCTAATCTCATGACTAAAATTGGAAGTTAAATATTTGAAAAACAGAATGGCAGCGCTGGAATTTGGGGGCAGTCATTTAGCATATTCCCTCGTGTAGTTACAGCTTTTTTAAAAATGAAGGAATGTGTAATCAATCATATTTGAGGGGGCTATATGTAAATAGTCTTGACAGTAATGTAGTTTATTTATTTAAAAGACAAGAAGAATGCATCCTGCAAGGGATCATTTATGTATAACAATCTGAAGTCATCAAATGGACTTACTAGACTTTAGCTGTATGTCTAGCTAGTGCTTTTTTTTTTTTTTTTGAAGTACGTAACTTTTAAAGTATTAAGTGTCTTGTATGATTAGGCTGTGTGAATTGAGTAATTTATTTTATATCAAGAGTGTTTTGGTACTGTGTTTCACTCAGACCACTGACTTACCAACGGATACTACTGTGTGTAATGTACTGAAAACTTCAGTTATTGTGCATAACAGATTGTGCCTCAAATATGTGCGTATGCAGCTAATTCGCATTTTACTGTAAATAAATACCATTTTGCAGTTTGTTTTTTAAACAGTGTACTTTATTCATTCAAGAACATTTCTGAGGTATATAAATGCGAAGGGGCTACAGTGTAGCAGATGCCCCTGGCATGTGACTTCAGTAGCTGAAAACTCCAAAGGTGTACATTCCCTGTATCCTGATTGTCTTCTGGGATTACTGATACACTTTCTAGTCATTCCCCTAATTTAGAAGAGGCTCTTCCTTTATTGTATGAATTCTGAATACCACCTCATGGTTTCTAACAATAATGAAGCCAAGAGCTGAACTCATCTATACATAGGTAGTAAATAATGCCATATAACACTACTATATCCTTTGGTTGATGGTTAGTGTTTATAATTTTCTGATAAAGGTTATATTATTTTAGTTGAGTTTTTGTTTAACAAATTAATCTGATGAATTTTTTTTGTTACTTTTAATGAGTCCTTGAGAATGCTAGACTACCTTCAGTACTGACTGCTATGATTATTTACAGTGACTTTAACTATCTTGCTGACTGACTGAGCTATATGAGGAAATACAATGAGGCTTGCGTATTTTATTTAATAAGTATATGGTGTCTCATTAATGTAGGCAGCCTTTAACATAGCTCCTAATGATGCCCATCTCCTACTCTGCTTCTGTGTAATCCTTTTCCCTTGAATTTGGGCAAAATTTAATGACATTGCTAATGAACAGAAGCAGAAGTGCTTGAGTGAAAGTTTGAGCACTTGACTGTAACCTACTGAAATCTTATGCCAGAATATCCATCAGCTAAGTGACTCCCATTTTCCTGATCCACAAGCAGTGCGAGATTATTCATTTTAATTAAATTACATTCTGAACCGAATTGTTACAAAGCACTAGATAATAGGGCTTACTGTGTTCTATGTACTGCTCTGAATGTCTTACTAATATTAACCAATTTAGTTGAGTCTCCTGGCAAATATATGAGTAGTTACTCTGATCTTCACTTTCAGAAAGGGAAATTAAGGCATCAGTGTATTAGGGAAAGGCAATCTTCACAGAGACAAGATTTGAATCCAGTCCATGCTCTTAACTAATTCTGTGCTGTGTTGTTCATCATACAGTACAATCTCTTAGGGCCATTACCAAATTTGTGGATAGTATTCATGCAAAACCTCAGATAATGTCAAAGTTAAAGACTTGGTGCTATTTAATGCTTTCTATTTTTTTTTTTTTTAAGATTATTTATTTGAAAGAGTTGTAGAGAGCGGGAGAAGCAGAGACAGGTCTATGTTCTGGTTCACTCCACAAATAGCCACAAACAACTAGGCCTAAGCTAGGAGCCAGGAGCTTCTTCTGGTTCTCCCATGGAAGTGAAGTTGCCCAAGTGCTTGGGCCATCTTCCATTGCTTTCCCAGGTGCATTAGCAGGGCGCTAAATCAGAAGTGGAGCAGCTGGGACTCGAATTAGCACCCATGTGGGCTGCCAGTGCTGAAAGTGGCAGCTTAACCCACTGTGCCACAGCTCTGCCTCCATCCTTTCCATTTTCTGTGACTTTTGGAATTCACCCTCGTATAAACACATACATGGCATTTCTCTTGTTAAGGATTCATCCCTTCACCTTAAATTATCTAACATGGCCTATTGGAAACTGGAAATTGGGTCTCAATCAAAAGTTGTAATCACTATTCTTCTCCCAAATTGCTAAACTTAAGATAATTTTGACATGGTTGAAAAATGCTTTGAGTGGTTGTGGCAGACCCTGCTAAATGCTGTCATAATACTTCCAGGACCCAGTTTTATTTGAAGCAGTAATACCCTCTACTTCAAAAACTGCTTTTCCTAGCTTCACTGGAAATTAGGGGTGACGGAGTGGCATTTCCATTCTGACCAATGAGATAAAAGCATAAATCACTAGGTGGAAACTAGGCTTTTTTTTTTTTCATCTAATATTTATATATGGGTGATAAAATATCTTTTTCCGTACCATTCATTTGTCCTTCTTGGAATGCACACGTGATGGTGGGAGCAACTAACAAGCAACAGACACATGGTAGACAGTGAGACAGAGATAGGAGCAGCCCCAGTGCATGATGGAGCCACCCTAAGCTACTGTGTTCTTTCCATTTGGGACTCATTTCTACCCAAGAGCAGTGAGCCCTTTGGTTGTTTCTACCTCTTCGTTTTT
Organism: Sylvilagus floridanus; assembly: GCA_949820135.1. Classification (NCBI taxonomy): domain Eukaryota; kingdom Metazoa; phylum Chordata; class Mammalia; order Lagomorpha; family Leporidae; genus Sylvilagus; species Sylvilagus floridanus. The sequence continues at coordinate 31,849,720 of OX463244.1, forward strand.
CTTTTCTTCGTGCTTTTCAACTTATGGCTGTCGTTACATGGTTAAACATTTGGTCAGAAGTGCTGGGGACAGGCATTGTGGCGCAGCAAGTGAAGCTGTTGCTTGACACCCAACTTTCGTAGTGGAGTGCTGGTTGGCGAGCCAGTGGTAGTCCTGGCTGCTCTGCAATTCTGTTCCAGCTACCTGCTAATGCTTCTGGGAAGAAAAAGCTGATGGCCCAAGTACTTGGGTTTCTGTCACCCACGTGGGAGACCCAGATGAATTTCCCGGCTCCTGGCTTCATTCTGCATCAGCCCCCAGTGCTGTATTTGGGCAGTGAATGAGCAAATAGAAGATCCTCCCTCATTCTCACTCGCTCTCGCTCTCACTTGCTCTCTCTCTCTCTCTTAGTCTCTGCCTTTCAAATAAATTTGTTTTTAAAAAGAAGGAATTTATTTTCTCTCTTGTCTGTTTCAACCAAAGATTTGGACAAAATGTGTAAAACGACAGTTGTCAAGACCTTATGCCTAGGGGCCAACAATAAACCCTGCCTTAATCTTATAAAGCCATAGACAGATATGCCAATACAAGTCAGACTGTAGGATGTTCGGTAACAGCTAGAAATGATGGCACACATGCGCAGGAAAGAAAGCCCGGAGCAGATTTTCCCAGGGAGTTGGTGGCAGTCATACTGAAATATATGCCTAATTACTACTGCACTCCACTGCCTTGCAGCCCAAATCATGAATCTCAGGGCCTCTCCTCTGATCACCACATCGTGTTTCCTACTTTAAATATCAGAGCTGAAAGCTGTTATTAAACCAATAGTCACAAGTATAGTAATGATGATCTAGGTTTTATAAACATGAGTTCAAAAAACCTGTAATACTTTCCTTGGCCCACAAAAGAATGCATGAGTGTCATTCTCCTTCTAAATGTTTTGAGCAAATTTATTAAAATATTGTTCAGTAGGGTCTATTTTACATTTTCCTCCTATGCCCATGCATTTTTATTTTGCTGTTTATGCTACACTCCTGAAGTAGAAGAAAGATTATTATCTTTGGGCACTGATGAAAACTAAGCTCAAACTGGTCGTTATGTAAATAACAAGTGAGCAACTCTGGTTACCTAGTTAGCAATCATCAACAAAAGGAGCCGGTCAGCCTTTGGTCAGCCTTTATACAGTGCATACTCATTACCTTGGCAGTCACATGAACCACCAAATAATCTTTTTCACAGCCACAGTTACAGAGGGTAGCTCACTATGCAGTCTACAGGCCTGCCAGCTCAGATCCTGCAAATGTCCACTCCCCTGCAGAATGACATCTAGAATACTGAGACTAGAAGGAGAGTCACGCAGCTGCTGCCTCCTCACGATTGTTTGGTCTCACTAAGGTCACACTGTCCATCACTGGTGACACCTTATTTGTATCTTTGTATCTCAGTCATCTCAGTGCTGCCATGCATAAACTTGACTTTCTTAAGTACTGGCTTATTTTTGCCCTTTAAATTTACTCAATAATATATCCTATGATGTGATTTTGTAAATATGGGACTAGAAGTATAAAGAGCTATGACTGTTGGTGTTTAAATAATAACTAACTCACTTTAGAATGTCGTCTTATGCCAGACACTGATAATTATTATATGTATATTATGATTTAATTTTCAAGAGAACCTCAGGATGCAAATAGAATTCTTATTTAACCTGTTCAAGTTTGGATAACTGTAAGGGTTGATTTGGGATTTAACATAGGCAACTTGTTTCAAGATTCTGAACTGCTTTAACCACTATGATATTTTCTTCTTCTAATTCACTTGATTAGTTTTTCAAAAAGAAAACCATTCTGGTTCAGCACTTTTTAATATTAGTGCATATATTAAAATGCATTAAAATTTAACATTAAAGTTTGATATCAAAGCTGCATTGATAAGTATGTGAAAATACCATTATTCTGCCATTTTCTTTCAAAAATGGTTATTAAAACTTCATGGAAAAATATAATGTAAAGGTAAACTTATTTTTTAAAAGATTTATTTATTTTGAAAGGCAGAGTCATATAGAGGCAGAGAGAGACAGAGACAGAAACAGAGAGAGATCTTTCATCTGCTGGTTCACTCCCCAAATGGCTGTAATGACCAGAGCTGGGCCAATCTGAAGCCAGGAGCCAGCAGCTTCTTCTTGTTATCCCACACGGGTGCAGGGGCCCAAGGACTTGGGGCATCTTCTACTGCTTTTCCCAGGCCACAACAGAGAGCTGGATCAGAAATGGCGCAGCCAGGACTCATGGATGCTGGCACTGCAGGTGGCGGCTTTACCCAATAAGCCAAAGCACTGACCTGGTAAATACGTATTGACCCAAGAATCTTTGAAATGCATGCATAGTTTTTGTTTTTCCCCATAGAAGCATTTTCCATGAACTTTTTGAAAACCCCACATATGCATGCACTTCAAAAGACTTTGAACCAAAATAAATTTATCTTTTCATTCCATTTTTCATGAATTTTTGAAGTATCCTTATATTTAATATGGTTCAAACTATAGTGCATTGAAACAGAGGCATGGCACCCACAATACAAGCTTTAATTTCAGCTACTATGCCTATGAAACTATTGCTTTAAAATCTTTCTCCATCATTCTTGAATCAAAACCTTTTTAAAAGAGGCTCTTCTAGGAATGAGACATGTTGGTTGAGAGCACTGTTAATTTTGTAGTCATGTGGACCTGGATTCTACATGTTATTGACCAAAATCCTCTTGGAATCTTAGGATCATTCTTCAGTGAGGATTCCAAGTGACAAGTGTTTCAAACATCTTGCACATTACCTGGCATATGGTGTACTTTTGTTAATAAATATTCTCATTATCCTCAAAGAAGGCAATTTAAGGCTCTTTGGGATTCTCCTTCTATCAGCTAATGCATTTTGCATATTTGAAATTACAATCAGTATGTTTTTAGTCAATTTTGAAGTTATGGTCTGTGAACCAATCAGACAATCACAGAATAGCCTTTTTTAAAAAATAAAAATCTGCTACCTCTCTGTGTAATATACTCAATTTGATTGCCTTGCAATTTATTTCCAGTGTATTTCAATGACTGAGCAAACTTCATGTACATAATTGAAATGAGAATAAACTACTAGTTTCTTAAGACACAATAAAATTATTTTTGAGCACTTGTGACTGTTAATTCTTTCCTTAAGTTTTTAATATTTTTTTAATTTGAGAGTCAGAGACACAGAGACAGAGCTACCATTTGCTGGCTCACTCCCTAATGACCACATTGGCCAAGAAAACCAATGCTATGAGCCAGGAACTCAATCTAGCTCTCCTAGTAGGCTGAATAGGGACCCAAGTAATTACTTGAACTGTGTTCCATATTTGCAGGAAGCTGGATTTGGGAGCCAGAGTGGGAAGTTAAACCCAAATTCAAAACGGAAGCAGGCATCCTTACCAATAGGCCAAATGCCTGTCCCTTGCTGTTAGTCATTTTTTCCTTTTTTAGCAACTTTTATTTTCTTTCCACCCTACATATGTTATATATGATAAGAAGTAATTATAAAGCTAATATATGTTTATGGTGCATGCACAAGAAACTATACCGATTCTAAATGCAAAGCTGTATGATTTTTCACAGATTCTACTGATGCTTACACTCAGGTAAAGAAACAAAACATCCATTACCCCAGAAACCCACCTGTGCTTGTCATCACCCCTACCCACCAAGGATAACCGGTATCCCTACTCCTACTAATTTGGATAAGCATTTCCTTTTTTATTTTAACTTTTATGTAAATGGAAACTTGGAACCATTTAACAATATTCCTTTGTGGGTAGCTTCTATCAATATTATATGAGTCATCATGTTTGTAGCTTTTATACATTTATATTCATAGTAGTATCAAGTTCCATTGTGTGGGAAAAAGTACTTTTTTCCAAGCTATTGCTGATTTCCCATTAGATTTTAAATTTACACGGCTTATCTAATTTACTAAAACTGTAGATACACAGAAAACATCTTTTAATTCATATGAATTAAATATCTATACCCCGCTTGTAATGCAATTTCACAGATATTTATTTAGTGATAGGGTTTACAAAAACAGGACAACACTTCAAGTTATCTTACATTCTAACAGGAAAAGACTTTAGATAATAGCCTTTGGTATCTGCAGGTTCTATATCTTTGGATTCAACCAAACACAGATGGAGAATCTTCTAAAAAAAAAAAAACAAAAAACAAAAAAAACTATGTACTGAACATGTACACACTCATCTTTTCTCATCAGTATTCCCTAAATAACAGTGTACAACAACTGTTATATAACATTTAATCAAGAGATGATTTAAACTGTACAGGAAGAGGTACATGTGTGATATATACTTAATACAACATTTATACAAGGGTCTTGAACATCTGTAAATGTGGGTATTCACAGAGTTCTTAGAACCAATCCCCTGTGGATACTAAGGGGCAACTCCATGAGGTTTTGTAATCTAAGGCAATTTTTCAAAAAACACTTTTAGATAATATAGCAAGATTGCACACAAAGGAGAAAAGGAGGATGAAAGAAATGGTTGATGAGCCTTCAAGAACATGTTAAAATCCTTTATGAAAATCCTTTTGAAAGGAAAATATCTGAAATTTGAGCACTTTAAATTTGAAGGGCTATTCAGACATGTGTTGCTTTTATTACATAAAACTGCGAGATGAAAAAGCCCTTTAAGATCAGCGAGTACTACCAAACAATGTTCTCATGAATATATTACCTATAACACACAGCTCACTGAGGTCCATCCAGCCAAATGACGTTCTATAGAAAATATTTGTGTTTTCTTACTCAAATAGTAACAATATTATAAAACATTATTCTAAAATAAAATAGATCTTAATATAGAGATTCCCTTTCGCAAAAGCAGCTGAATAACATTCTTTCTGGTTTTCCTGCATCAATTCATAAACTGTACAGTAACTCAACACATACCATGTATGAATATTAGTGCTTACATCATATTACTCTAAAATGACTAGTCATTACATTGTAAACATGAGTTGGGTATCCACACTATGAGGGGCGCTGTGCTAGGAGCCTCATATACAAAGACAATTAAAAGTGGACACTAGCCTTCAAGGAGGTGGGAGTGGGGAGGAAATAGACTCAAAGAATTAAAACATGGTCCTGCCATGATACATATAAGTGTATGGGGTTAGGAAGATCACAGGAGATGAGGGTGGAGTGAGGTGGATAGGAGTCTGGGGACATTTGATTGAAGAGGTGACTTGTGAATGATATTATGGACTTAAAGGGTGAGTTGGGCCATGTGCAGAAGGCGGGCATGAATGGAGGAGAGAAATCTGGGTACAACCCAGGAAGTTTAGAAACCAGAGGGATCCTTGTTATGTGGGCCAACCAGTAGCCAGGGGTCTGTTTTTATGAATTTCTCTGCTATCATTATTTTTTAAATGTTAATGTACTTAGGTATTTTTTGAGTGGATAATCAACATAAAGTTAAAGAAATTTATTTTTTGTCTCTGAGTCTTGTGTTAGTCCAGCTTTTGTTGTCATTGCAAAGAAAAGTCCTTTCTGACGTATCAAATTCTGTGGTGTTTCAAATTCTATAATCCTTCCAGAATCAAGAACAAGCACCCTGCAATGTGAAAAGAATCCAGTTAGGTAACCTACAATGATTTTTGGTAAGTACATAAGGTAAGTAAATTATTATGTGAGTTATTTCAGTACAAATAGAGATTAAATCAGTGATCAAATCAAGTTTTCTAATTGTTTTTAGCATTAAAGATTTCCTCTAATTGTTTTGGAAAATATCTTCTCTACAATTAGGGAACACTGCATATCTCTCAGCACAGATGAAATTCCTTCCAAGTGGCAAATCATTAGCACACCTCCTACATTCAATATCTATCTCCGCAGAAACCGGGTCGTTTCTGAACACCAAGCGAGCCTACCTGTCGGAACCAATGATGGAGCGGAGCCTGTGAGCGATCGTCAGGACGGTGCAGTCGGAAAACTCCTTCCTGAGCGTGGTCTGCACCAGGTGATCAGTCTCCAAGTCCACGGAGGCTGTTGCTTCATCCAAGACGAGAATTTTTGTTTTACGAAGCAAAGCACGGGCCAGACAGACTAGCTGCCGTTGCCCAACGCTGAAAACAAAAATACTACTACATTAACCCCAACAATGAACGTTATGGGAGCCTACTTCCTGTTCTAAAATGCTGATTATATTGTTATCCAGTTGTTTTCTTGCTCACTCATTCATTTACTTTATTTAAGAAATATTCATTGAGGAATTACTATGTGTTGGATCCTCACATGTCCAGGTTCTGAGAATACAGCAATGAAAAAAAATAAAACCAGACAAAAATCTTTGTGTAAAGTTTCTCAAGAGGAAGACAGCAATAAATGAATAAGCTCACTGAGAAAAATGCATAGTAATAAGAGGAATACTGGGCTGGCGCTGTGGCTCAATAGGCTAATCCTCCACCTGTGGCGCCAGCACACCGGGTTCTAGTCCTGGTTGGGGCACCAGATTCTGTCCCAGTTGCTCCTTTTCCAGGCTAGCTCTCTGCTCAGGCCAGCTCTCTGCTGTGGCCCGGGAGTGCAGTGGAGGATGGCCCAAGTGCTTGGGCTCTGCACCCCATGGGAGATCAGGAGAAGCACCTGGCTCCTGCCATCGGATCAGGGCGGTGCGTCGGCCGCGGCGGCCATTGGAGGGTGAACCAATGGCAAAGGAAGACCTTTGTCTCTGTCTCTGTGTCTCTCTCTCTCTTGCTGTCCACTCTGCATGTCAAAAAAAAAAAAAAAAAAAAGAAAGAAAGAAAAAAAGAATAAGAGGAATACTGTATATATATAGTATTTTCATACATTATTTTATAGGTAGATAGATGATAAATAATAGAAAATAGATGATAGATAGGCAGGTAGGTAGGTTATTGATTGATTGACTGATGGATAGGTAAGTAAAATCAGTTTTAAGAATTCACTTATAGGGGCCGGCGCTGTGCTGTAGCAGGTAAAGCCACCTCCTACAATGCCAGCATCGCATATGGCACTGGTTCCAGTCCCGGCTGCTCCACTTCCAATCCAGCTCGCTGCTATGACCTGGGGAAGCAGTAGAAGATGGCCCAAGTCCTTGGCTCTTGGCTTCGGATTGGTGCAGCTCTGGCCATTGTGGCAAATTGGGGAGTGAACCACTGGATGGAAGACCTCTCTCTCTGCCTCCCTTCTCTCTGTGTAACTCTGACTTTCGAATAAATAAATCAATCTTAAAAAAAAAAAAAAAGAATTCACTTATGCAGAAGGGGTTGTTGGATAAAGTGTAGATGTGAGGTGGGCATTGCAGGGACGCTGGCCAAAAGAACTTTCTGGGAGAAAGTGACTGTTAGCTCAAGACCTGAGACCTGAAGGAAGTGGAGTGAGCCAAGCAGATTTCCAGAAGAAACTTGTTTGAGGCAAAGGGAACAGGAGATACAAATTCCCTGATGTGGGCAGGAGCAGACATGGCAAACTCATGAAATAGCGCCGAGGCCATTGCGGCAGGTGGGGAAGGACGTGATGAAAGAAGAGGCGGGAGTCGGTTCAAATCCCAGGAATGGTTAACAGGCTGGCAGCTCACTTTGCCGATGTCTCGTATCACATGAAGGGAACTGCCTTCCGATAGCAAACAGTGTCGAACAGAAAGAGAAGGTATCCATTCCCTTACATCATTTTTTTTTTTTTTGGAAGAAGTCCATTAGTGTATTAATTTTCGCTACACAAGATTCAATTCAGCAGTGGTTTTTCAAACTGCGCTGGTCTTGATTGTTCTTCCAGTCCCTTCACCAGCAGGTTTCCGGGCTTGGCTATACCGTTTTATTCCTTGTCTTGCTCTTGTAGCACGACTCAGAAAAGATGTGCTTTAAATGCACCAAACAAGCTCAGGAGGGCTCAAAAATTAATTTCCTTCTAGGCCAATTTTAGTTTCCTTTTTCACACTTGTTTTAAGACTTAACAGTGTGCAACATTTTGCCATATTCACTTGATTTATAGATATTAAATACATATACATATACTATTTTTTTCCTTGAAAACAGGCATACTAATATCACATGATGTGGGACCCATGACAATGATCATAAAAGCATGGGAAGAAGGGGGTATTCTTATGACGATGGTATAATTCATTGAAGATAACGCAAGTTTCTAAAGAGCATGGGATGGATAACCTGGGCAAACCCTGTGCGTGGCTGCTTACCTGAGGTTTTCACCGCCCTCTGAAATCTCATGCAGCAGCTTCTCAGGAAGGGACTGCACAAACTCCTTTAGGTGGCACAGTTCCAGCACTTCCCACAGCTCCCTATCCGAATACTTGTCTAGGGGATCCAGGTTCATCTGCAGGGTTCCAGAAAATAAAATAGGATCCTAGAGAATAAAATAGTCACCTGTAATCTTACTATCATATGAGACATAATTATATGTATTTAAAAATCAGACTCAGAAAATACATTAGAAAAAGCAAAATGATCAGATGTAACATGGTTATCAAATTCATTTTGTATTTGTTAAAAATGAGCCAGAACAAATTGTATGGGAGTCTTCCTGATCTGTGGTTTCACTTTCTGGGGTTTCAGTCAACCACAGTACTAAAATATTCAATAGAAAATTTCAGAAAGAGACAATTCATAAGTGTTCCATTGTGCAACGTTCTGAGTAGCATGATGAAAATGCATGTGATATAGCGGGTAAAACCACCACCTGCAGTGCCAGCATCCAATATGGACGCTGGTTTGAGTCCTAGCTGCTCCACTTCTAATCCAGCTCTCTGCTGTGGCCTGGAAAAGCAGTAGAAGATGGCCCAAGTCCTTGGGCCCCTCTGGCCACGTGGGAGATTTGGAAGAAGCTCCTGGCTCCTGACTTTGGATTGGCACAGCTCCAGCCATTGCAGCCAGTTGGGGAGTGAACCAATGGATGGAAGAGCACGTGCGCTCTCTCTCTCTGCCTCTCCTTGCTCTGTATAACTCTGATTTTCAAATAAATAAATAAATCTTAAAATAAAAGAAAATGCATGCGATGCCCTCTGTCCCACACAGGACATGAATCACAGCTTTGCACAGCAAATCCACTGGGTATGTGCTACCCACCCATTAGGCACTCAGGGGCCATCTCTGCCATCAGATCTGCTGTCGTGGCAGCACAATGTGACAAGTAAACCATATTTTACTTAAAAACTGCACAGAACTTGCAATGCTGGCAATTCAGATATGCCATAGTGAAGCTATACACTGCTTCCTTTAAGTGAAAAAGTAAATTTTCAACTTGGTAAGGAAAGGAAAAAAAAATCCCACATGATGATTACTATGGTAAGAACAAATATTCTACCTATGAAATTATGAAGAAGGCAAAAGAATCTGTGCTGGTTTTGCTGCTATATCTCAAACTGCATTAAAAAAAAAAAACCTATGACTCATAAAGGAAAACTGATCAATATTTTGGAAGAAATTCCATATATATAAATTGCATTAGAGTATATGGCTATAATTATATCTTACTATCAGTTCTTGTTGTTTAATCTCCTACAGCATTTAATTTGTAAATTACAATTATCAAAGGGGCGTACATACAGACAAAAATACAGTACAAATTTTCTGTAACAAGTATGGGTTCAGGGCCGGCGCTGCAGCTCACTAGGCTAATCCTCCACCTGCGGCGCTGGCACACCAGGATTCTAGTCCCAGTGGGGTGCCGGATTCTGTCCCGGTTGCCCTTCTTTCAATCCAGCTCTCTGCTGTGGCCAGGGAGTGCAGTGGAGGATGGCCCAAGTACTTGGGCCCTGCACCCACATGGGAGACCAGGAGAAGCACCTGGCTCCTGGCTTCGGATCAGTGTGGTGCGCCAGCCACAGCGTGCCGGTCGCAGTGGCCATTGGAGGGTGAACCAACAGAAAAGGAAGACCTTTCTCTCTGTCTCTCTCTCTCACTGTCCACTCTGCCTGTAAAAAAAAAAAAAAAAAAGTGTGGTTTCAGGCATTCACTGGAGGTCTAGGAATTAAATCATTATCATCTTTCTGATTCTCCTTTTAAATTTCTTGTTTTTAACATATCAGTGACAATCAGTAGTATAATGATGAGAGCTGCCAGTTAGCCAGGTGTAAAATATAATAAAATGTACTATGTATATACCATTGTCATCGTATCAAGCCAGGAATACAGAATGTAATATCCCTACTTTTTGGTGGACCCAAGGATAGAAAGAGCTCTTGGCCAGTGCCACCTAGAAGGTAAGTGGTTGAGTTTCATTTACAGCAGACTAAAGGCATCTACTTTTACCACATCACAATGCCTAGAGGAACCAAATTTTAATATATCTGTGTTTATTTATAAGATAAGGATGACTGCTTTCTCTTGTCTCTGCTGGATGGTATTAAAATTTATTTTGAAGTAAATAATACATATGTATGTCTAAATAAAAACACAAATTTGTGTCTAAACAATATGACAAAGATTTAGCATTTTAAACATGATTAGAGATAATACAAAGATGTTTCATACATATCCAGAAAATAGCTTAAGTCTCTCAAACTCAACTAAATTAATCGTCTTGGACTTTAGAAGGATATTCTTGAGTCAATTTGCATACTTGTTAATGATCATGTATCTTTGATTCCACACATGGAAAAATCAAAAGACTTTAGGAAACAGATTTAACTAAATTAGTTTTTTTAAAAATATTTTTAAACTTCAAATCAAAAGAATCAAAATCCTACATTGAACCTACCACCTAATCAAAGACCTCAATAATTCTTTTAGTCTAAAATGTACCAGTGTGTTTCAGTTTCATCTATTTGCTAGAATTTAATTTACATTTACTATTATGAAGAAAACTTGAAAAGCAATGTACTGGTGTTTCTAGTAGATAAATGTTCTTCTGCAGAATGCTGTAGGGTAAGAGACGTTAATAGGATTCAAACAGATTTAAAATGACCTCCTTCCAAAAAAGAATTGATATACTTGGAAGGAATAATTTTTTTTAAGATTGATTGATTTGAAAGTCAGAATTACCGAGAGAGAAACATACACACACACAGATCTTCCATTGGCCGGTTCACTCCCTAGATGGGCCACAATGGCCAAGGGTGGACCAGACCAAAACCAGGATCCCGGACCTTCATCTGGGTCTCCCACTGAGGTGCAGGGGCCCAGCCCTTTGTGGAATCTTCCAGTGTTTTCCCCAGGCCATTAGTGGGGAGCTGGACTGGAAGAGAAGCAGTCAGGACTTGAACTGGTGCCCAATTGGGACGCTGGCATCATAGGCGATGACTTTACCTGCTATGACACAACATCAGCCCTATTTTTTTAAAAAAAGAAAAGGAAAAAAAAGAAAAGAGAAACACTTGGAAAATGTTCAGAAAGACTACTGGGAAAACAAGTTGTACCTGTGGGATGATGTTAAGTTTTCCACGAAGATCATGGAGTCCAATAGTGGATATGTCAATCCCATCAATAATAATTTTGCCTCCTGACCCTTCTACAATTCTAAATAAGCAGTTCGACAGTGTTGACTTGCCTGCTCCAGTCCTTCCCACAATTCCAATCTGAAAAGAAATGATCAGAAACAGCTCAAGATGAACTTTTCGTAAGAGAACAGGGCCTCTTCTCTGTAGCAAATACATCCGATGTCAGGTTAGTTGGATGTAATTTTGCCAACCAGAATATCCTTGAGTGGTACAAAAAATGCCATGTGACTTCTAAGGACTCAATCTCTCTACCAAGACACTCACATTCACCGGGAACACTTTAGCTAATATGCTTTTCCTCTAGTTTGGGGTACTTACCATTTTTCTTGTTTTGGATCCGGTTTGCGTGTATCCGTAGAGGTTCAAGTGTTGAAAGTTAATCCATTGTGAGGTGGTAAGAGGGTTGGAACTTAATCTGACCTTCAAGGGGTGGGATCTCTGGAAGGTGGCTAGGATTAGAGAAATGCATCAGGACACAGCCCTCGTGACTGAGTCCTGGTGGCTTTATAGGAGGGAGAGTGACCAGGCGACAGACTTGGCACACACTCTGTCTTGCCATGGGACAACCTGCACTGTCTCAGGACTCTGCCAGCAAAAGTAATGCCACCAGATATGGGTCCTTGAACCTCTACAACTGTGAGTCAAAGGAACCATTTTTTCACTTCAAATTTGCCCGGCCTCAGGTTTTGGGGATAGTAACAAAAATAGACAAATCACTTAACTACAGAATGCCAGTAGCCCCAGGAGGAGCAGGCCAGCTCTGACCAACCCTTGAATATTAAAAGTGAGGGAAATGGATGCACTGATAATGGGGTGCTTTAACTAGAACTTCCAGATTGGATCTCTACTCTCCTTCCCCTTCCTGAAACACACAGGGTACTGGAAGCTTTTTCCAGATAGGCTAGAAAATCCAATGGCATGCATGCAAATTTCTCTGATGTATCAAAACAACTCTGTCTTAGAGCAATTGAGGGGAGCCACAGATAGTGTTTAAGGATCCTGGGCTCATGGCCAAAACAATTAGCTTGTCTTAAACATCCTAGTGATTGAATATGTTCCTTTGGCCGTGAGAATTACAGCAATCTTTTTTGGCTACTGATTCATGACTTGGCATTAATAGGAACATTAGGAAGAAAGAATAGTGATGTGGATGGTTTGCCCTAGTAAAAAGAACCTTGAATCTTAAATTGACCAAAAAAAAAATCAGAAAAAAACCCCAAAAACTTGTTGAATTAGTAGGTATAATCAAAATTCCAGAATAATTTTATTTATTATCAAGATATTTCTGTTTGAGACATCATTGCAGTAGACCTGTTTAGAGGGTTAGAAAAATGCCTTTCAGAGGTTATAAAAGACAAACCTCTGAGAGAGGAAAAGTGAGGCACTGCTATTTTTTTGTTTCTGGTTTTTAACTTATAGTTATTTGTAATATACCTTTCCAATTAGGAAATAATATGTTTTTATAAAAGATTTTGAAAAAATGTGGAGAAAATATAGAAGAAAGCAAAAAGTTCATTTGAAATTCATCACTGAGACTCAACCACTATTTCTGTTTCATTACTATTCTAGTATTTTTGCTAATATGGTCATCTGTTTGGTTATTTAAAATACAAATATCATATTATCAACAGTTTTATATGTAGTATTTATTTATTTATTTATTTTTTATTTTATTTTTTTGACAGGCAGAGTGGACAGTGAGAGAGACAGAGAGAAAGGTCTTCCTTTTGCCGTTGGTTCACCCTCCAAGGGCTGCCGCGGTCGGCGCGCTGCGGCCGGCGCACCGCGCTCATCCGATGGCAGGAGCCAGGTGCTAGGTGCTTTTTCCTGGTCTCCCATGGGGTGCAGGGCCCAAGCACTTGGGCCATCCTCCACTGCACTCCTGGGCCACAGCAGAGGACTGGCCTGGAAGAGGGGCAACCGGGACAGAATCCGGTGCCCCGACCGGGACTAGAACCCGGTGTGCCGGCGCCGCAAGGCGGAGGATTAGCCTGTTGAGCCACGGCGCCGGCCTATATGTAGTATTTATTAACTAATTTCATCTCAAGCATCTTTTCCTTTGGCTAACTGTCTAGGAAAACATATCATTGACTTTACAAATATTCTGTCATACAATTTTAGTATATTTTAAGTAACTATTTACTATTGCAATACACTTTATAGAGGAAGTAAAAGTAAGTACACTAAAGTACTTTTGCATTTTTCTTTATACAGGGAAAACTTTTTCTATACAGACCATTTTAACAAAAGACCACCTTGTAGTCATATAACCCATAACAATGGATGTGTTCACTTAAAAAATAAAATGAAACATGTGAGGTATATGTGGTACCTTCTCTTCCCCATGAGTCTGGAAAGTGATATCTTGTAATACTAAGCCAAGATCATCTCGATACCGGGCCTGATAATTCACAAATTCCACTATTCCTTTACTGGGCCATTGTGATGGAGGCCTTCTAGGCATTATCCATGGTGCCTTAAAATGAAGAAATGCTCTTAAACTAAAAGTATGGTTAAAAAAAAAGAAAAAACAAAACCATGCTCTCTCCCACACGTCAAAAATATATTTCTCAACCCTATAAACAAAAGCAAGGATAAATGACAGACGACATTTGTAGATACTGGTTAGCTGAAATAGTTTAAACATCACCAATATAAAACTTCTCATATCGTTCTAACAAATTCTTAGAGGGACTGGTGTTGTGGCTTAACAGGTTAAGTTACCACCACTGATGACTGAATCCCATATATGAGCATTGGTTCAAGTCCCAGCTGCTCCATTTCCATTCCAGCTTCCTGCTAATGCACCTGGGAAAGCCAACAGAAGAGTGATTGGGCTGCTGTACTCATGTGGGAGACATAAATGGGGTTCTCCTGACTTTTGCCTAGCCCAGCTCTGTCCACTGTGGCCATTTTGGAAGTGAAGCAGTGGATGGAAGATCTCTTTCTCTCTCTGTCTCTCCTTTTCCTTTCTTTCTCTTTGTCACTTTGCCATTCAAATACATGAATCTTTTTAAAAAGAAATTCTTAGAAATCAGTTTTTAGAGACAACAAGTCTTCCCATTTCCTGTCAAATTATTCAGAAAATCTTTCTAAAATCCCATAAATAGGAGAAGGTAACCTGAAATATTTGCTGAAATGAGAAGAGTCTGCTATTCATTAAATACTGAGAGTTTATAATGTCAGTCACTGTTTTAGTTGCTGGAGATTTAGCAATAAGGAAGTCAGATAAAAACACTCCTATTAATAGAGAGTGCATGCAGTGGGAAGAGTCAGAAAGAACCAGTAACATATAGTTACCAGGAAATGAGGAGGGGTGTCACTTTAAGTAGAGTAGTTAGGAAAAGCATGATTGGACATGGTGAGGGAACAAGCCATGTGGATATCAAAAGAGCCTTCAGGAAAAGCAACTGACTACTTGGAACTAAGTACCTTTGTTGAAGACCAAAGATAGCGGCTGCAGAACTATTGGAAGGACAGCAGGAGGCAGAACACACAGAGGAGCCTGGTGCCTGCACAGTGAGGTGCAATCTTTTACAGGCAAGGGAGTGAACTCCAATGTCTGATACATTAAATAAAGCAAGGATGAAGCTCTTGTGAGATACAAGATGGTGTATTTATACACCAGTATTTCATTATTCACAATTGGAAGGGAATAAACATGCAAAGATATATACAACTTAGAAATAATACATACTAGTATGTATTAGTTATTATTATGTGTATATACATAATAATAATAATACATATTAGTCATCAGATGGCTAATTAGATTGAGCATCTTCAATTGAATTCTGGTGTCCAGATGTTGTGAAGGCACTAATGTTTCATGATTCGTGTTAGAAGGAAAGGCAAAGCCTACGGGAGAATCCAGACGGAGAATCAATGTCCAAGTTGGTGTTGGAGGATGAACACACTCAGAGGCGATGAGGAGCAAGAAGGTGGTGCTACTAAGAGGTAGGGATTTGAAAAGATGTTTAATGGATCAAGGTTGGAGAAAAGGCAGGAAGAGAGACTACCGAGAAGACAACAGGAAAGTTAGGACTTTTAAAGATTATTTATAGAGATTATTAGAGAGAGAGCGAGAGAAGAGAGAGAATTGTCCCAATTGCTGGCTCACTCTTCAAATGCCTGTAACAGCTGGGGGACTGCAGGTCTCCCACCTGGGTGGCAGGGACCCAAGCACTTGAGCTATCACCTGCCACTTCCCAGGGCGCACATTAGCAGGAAGTTGGAATAGGGAGTGAAGCTGGGACTTTGATTTCAGTATAGGCTGCAGGTGTCTCAAGCAGCAACTTCAAAACTATGCCAAATTCTGGCACCTAGATTTTTATGTGGAAGAAGCACATGGCTTCCTCAGACTTATGAGCAAAAGAGGAAAGACACCTTCTAAGAGGACTGAAGATCCAGAAGTTCAAGTCACCTCTACCTTTGTCCTATTCATTAATAGATTTTGGAGGCAGAGGTAACCCAGATGAGCTAAATATACACATAATTAGGTATTATAAACTCGGCCAGTAGTGTGATTCTTTGTCCTCCCAAATTATAATTAAAGAGAACAAAACAGATGGATGTATTCTCTTTTCCTCCTCATTCATGGAAATGTTAATTAATTTAAAAAACTGTGTAGAATATAAGTAATTTTGAGATGACTGTATTATGACACTTTTCTTAGTGACCACTAACTATGGCCGTATATGGTTGTATATTTTATCCTATACCTGCAGAAGACAAATCATTATGTCTTTTTATAAAAGTGTATTTCAATTATATCACTCACTGAAATAGATTTATATATTACAATTTATGGAATGCCCTAATTTAATTTAGCAGTGTTTTTGTTTCCATTAAAATGGTACATAAAGTACTAGTGCATTTTATCATCATTTTGGTTATAGTTCCCTTAAAATGCTATTACAGCATGATTTTGGAAATGGAGGATTTATTCAAAGTTTATTTTTATAAATGTCAGTTTAAGGTACAAAACATTTTAATCCTTCACCCATTTGTTTGTTATTTGGCAGTTCTTACCTCTTTCTCTATATTTTCATATTCACAAATTCTTTCAATGGAAACAGCATTGGTTTCGATTTCACATGCCTTCCTTACCCAAAAGTTCAGAGAGTGAGTAATCTGGAGAAGATGGGGATGGGGGAAAGCAGGAATTGAGGAATGCTCATTAGTCTTTTACATAATAAAATTATACTTTATTTTTTATAAAATCTCATATTTTCAATTTTCATATACTTTACCTCTTGATTATTTAGCTAACATAGAAGTAAATATGTTTACACATGTACATACCTGCATCTCTTAAATTAAATTAAACTCATTAATATCATAAATCATGGAATTCTGTGGCATAAGACTGGATGAATCTAGTTCAAAAAAATTGAGATCTATGCATACAGGGACTATGTAAAGAATGCATGAACTAAAAAGTACATGGATTAAAAAAATTTTTTTACCAACAGAAATTTCTTTTTGTTCTATTTTCCCACAAACTTTTATATACTTGGTGTACAGATGTCTAAGATGGATGGGGTGTACATTAAGAAATGTACAACCTTATGGGAGAGGGACCAGGAGATGGGAGGGTTGCGGGTGGGAGGGAAGTTATGGGTGAAAAAGCCACTGTAATCCAAAGGCTGTACTTTGGAAATTTATATTTATTAAATAAAAGTTAAAAAAAAGAAATGTACAACCTTAGTGAGAAACAAAAACAGTGCACAAAATACTTCAGGCTTCTTCATTCCTTTCCATCATAAGGAAGATTCCCATAGCACTCTGACCATTTACAGTCCCCACTTGCTTTTTTTTTAACTCCACTTTCTTCTCACCTTCCCAACAAATGTAGGATCTCTAAGGTTGCAACTTCAACCTAATTCTGACAGTCACTGAAGTCTGGCAGTGTTTAGGAGGTGGGTTTGGTTTGGATTTTCCAGATGGCTGCTGACAGTGAGTATTTTTTCATAAATATGTGGTCCACTTGCATTTCTTCTTCTGAAAGCTGTCTAGTCATATCATTTATCTATTTCTTAACTGGATTATTTGGGGGTGTTTTGCAAATGTTTCATGTTTTGTCTCAAATGTGGAAGCCAAAAAATTGATCTGAATGTAGTATGTTGATCACAAGAGGTTGGGGAAGGGGTGGTGACAGGAATGGATAGAGAGAAATTGCATAATGGGCTTTCAAACACAGAAGGCTAAAAGGAGGTAAGTCCTGGTGTGTCACAACTCAGAGGCATGATTGATTATAGTTCACAATAACCTAATGTACAGCTTATGAAGAAGTCGGAGAGAGGCACTTGAAGGCTCCAAACAAAAGAAATGATAAGGTAATAAAAATGCTCATTGCTCTGACCTGATCAGTTCAGTTCATGCTGTATATGTATGTGAGCATTTCACACTGTTCTTAAATATGTACATGTACAGCCATCCCGTGTTCACCAAAGTAAAAATCAAAAAACGCTGAATCCTGTTTCTTCTTGACTGCCAATCCATTTAGTGGCCCCAGCTGACTTTGACAGATATGGGGCCCCTGAAGGTGTTTATTTTACCCACCTACTTCACTATAGAAATAATAACTTCTGGTTATGGGGTTCTCTGCTCCAGGCCTCACCTAGGTACTTGTACCATTTTCCACTCCCAGAAGCCTAAGTTCTGAATCTAAAATGCAAGTGGCTTCCAGCATCTTGGATACAAGACTGAGGCTATACACTCAAATCATCTGGGCTTAAATAATGTGTAATTTTATAATGCAGTTTAAATAGCATTTGCTATTTGGCAAAGGGCTTGTGAACACATGCACACCAGTAGTGCTTTACAGTGTAATAAAAAATAGGGCTTCTTAGGGAAAAATTGATATTCAGAAGAGAAGCAGCACATACATTTTCCCCAGAGCTTGCATTATCTCTGTTAGGCAGGGCAAATTGGACTCACAGTCCTAGGGGAGAGGGCCTTACCTCTTTAACTCTCTATAAATCTATAAGGATAGGGGAGCAGAGAACTGCTGCATCAGTGTGTTAACAGCAGGCAGTTCCTGGCCCTGCCTGTGCCCAGCACTGGGTAGCAGACTCTTCCCTGTGAGCTAACTCCAAAACCGCTGAGCCAGTTTCCTGCTGCCACCAAAAGAGGAAGAAATGAGCCTCCAGGGTAATCCAAATCTGTCTCCCATTACTTAGTTAATAGAATCTATAACTCAGACAGGCAACAGAGAGGAGTTTAATTAATTGGATTCTAAACATACCATATACCAGCAAATCATTATTACTTACATTTAGGGCATAGGATATAGACAAACCAACTATTGCTGAATCTATGGAATTGCCAGCCAGCACGGCAAGCAGTGCAGCAAAGAGAACCATTAGGTTGCCAAGAAATTCAAGCCTGACAGCCAGCCACCTGTAATACATGGAACAGATTCTGAGGAACCAAGATAAAAAAGTTTTAATGCAACTAGCACTAACTTGCCTCTGGGAAATCAAAAAGCATACATCAACTGCTGTGTTCGAACCCCTCCCCTTACTAGTAATTCAGTCAAACAGGATGTTGTCACAATCAGAGCTCAAAGAATTCTTCTGCCCCAAAATGCACCTTACTTGTGCAGATCTTTGCTTTCAAAGTTAATCAGAATGGCGAAGCAAAAGAAAAGAATGCTAGCCAAAATGTCGACTGTATGTTTAAAAATTCTGCTGGAAAATCAATTACTTTTTCTATTATATATACTTTTTATATGATAACATCTCTAAAAATTAAAATGTGCTCAACTACTGTTTACTATTTCATTTTTCTTCGTGTGAAATTATAAATTCAAATTTTAAAATGGCATAAAATAATACATATAGATGATGTCTAAACATATAAATAAAACATAGCATGCATTATATCTCAGTAGTGCTAATAGCACCCTGCATGTTCTTCAAAAAACTTTGACTTCTGTTTTCATAGAAGCAGAATTCTTTCATATAAACTAGAGTATGCCTTTTATGTGACTATGAATACATATAATTCAACTTAAATGTATATTATGTACTAGAAAATACTTAAAGCTTTCACGTATAGGTGTGTTGATATGACTCACCTGTTTGCAATTACGTTATTGTAGAAACAGACCAAGTTCTCATTCACCACCTCTTTGTTTTGCTGGATGAACCTCTGTTCGTGTCCAAATGCTCTGATAGTAGACACCCCTGACAAGGTCTCACCAAAGTGGGAAATAATAGGAGAGCGAGACGCTCCTGCCAATCGTCGAATCTGTCGTGAGCTTGCCACATAGTATCTCTGCTCAGAAGACACAAAGCGGCAGTTGGGGAGGTGCAGTGAGAAAGGTTCTCCGGTTTAGAGACTGCAAGACTCTTGGGTTGTGAGTGAAAGATTGACCTGCTACAAGTATGTCCAAGTCTCAGCCTCCAGGATCTGTGAGCACGACCACAGTGGAAACAGGATTTGTGCAAACATAAATGAAGGATCTCTCGATGAGATCGCAGTGGAGTGTGGGCGGAGCCTAAATGTCCTTCTAGGAGACAGAAGAAAAGTCACAAACGCAGGGAGAAGGCCATGTGAAGACAGCGGCAGAGATTAGACACCTGACACCAAGTCCAGGAAAAGACCAGAGATTGTGGGCAGCCACAAGAAGCTAAAAGGAAGCAGGAGCCAGATCCTCCCTCAGTGCCTCTAGAAAGAAAATCAGCCCTCCCAACACATTGATCTTGGACTTCTGGCTGCCACAACTGAGACAGAGAATAAATTCCTGTTGTTGAAACCACCTAGCACACTGTTACCGGAACCTTAGGAAATGAACAAGTGCTTGGTAATAGTGAAATGTTCCAATTCTGAAGAGCACATGTGGAACATAATGAGGCAAAACTTCACTTGGATAACTCTCTCAAACGACCATGGGGAGTGAACCAGTGGATTGAAAACCTCTCTCTCTTGGCCTCTCCTTCTCTCTCTCCATAAGTCTTTCAAATAAATAAATAAATCTTAAAAAAAAAAAAAAAAAGATGCCCACTGGGACGCCTGTATACCATTACAGTGCCTGGGTTGGAGTCCCCGCTCTGCTTCTGACTCCAGCATCCTGAAGGTACACCCTGGAAGACAGCAGGGGCCCTGTGACTCAGTGGGAGACATGCACTGATTTCCTGGCTCATAACTTTGACCTGACCCAGTCCTGGATGTTGTGGAAATTTGGGGAGTGAACCAGGGAATGGAAGATCTATCCATATGTCTCTTTCTCTACCTCTCTGTCTCTCTCTCCCTCTCTCTCTCTCTCTGTCATTCTGCTTTTAAATAAATAAATATTTTTAGAAAGATCAATAGTTTCTCAACTATGAGATCATCACTTAAAATTTCACTTACAACTTTCGCTTATAATCAGATATAATTGGTCTCTGTCCCCAGTTTCATTGAGGAGACAGTTTGTGAACTCCTAAAATAGCTTTCTACTATTTCCTATCCTAGCAATATAATAAATCCAAAGTACATGGGTGAATCTGGTCTCTGCACTATGTTTTAGAGAATGTTTCACACAGAAAATGAAGTAAGACCTAGGCCATGAAGGAAAAATTAGATCTAGACAGAAATGACAAAGAAAACATATGAAGTAGAAGAAATAATGACAACGTAGATAAATCAATGAGAAAGGAATTAACACGGAGGCATGAGTAGATTTCACATCAATATGAGTTTAAAAAATGTGGTCTAAAACTGTATTTGACCATGGACACATAAGTTATTAATAGAAATAAACATCCAGGGACTTACTTGAATGGTGAAATAGAAGATAATTAAGGGAACAACAGCCAGTATGAAGAGTGGTAAAGCTCCCACAATGACCAAAACTGTTCCAATAACATCCAGTGTACAGTTCAACCAGGTCCGTAAGTAGTAATGGAAACGCATATCAACTACAAACATATCCTGGAAAAATTGATATCAGGTCACTTTCTTTTTAACTTTTCATGCTTTAGGATCAAGGGAAGAAGAAATATACCATTCAAAAGAAAAGCTTATTCATGTGTGACAATTTGATTGCTAGTAAGTCTAACTGCATGGCTTTTGCCCACTCCTATATATTTTTCTCCTGTAGTCAACTGTAACAAATAAAAGCCTCTTCTAATAAAAAGGTGAGTGACTGTGAGCAAGTAATCTAGATTTTCCATTGATGATAACAATTAATCATACAACCAAAGTCAGACTCTAATGGAAGAATAGAGTCCATAACTAGGATTCCAGCAGCTGGGTTCTCCAAATCCAGTATTTGGGGCATTGGGCTGCTCCTACTTACTACTCAAACGTTTACAAAACTCTCCAGGACACTATTATGTCCTAAAAACATGTACAATACCTTTTTGATTTGCTACATCATATCCAAGGCAAAAGACATAGAAAAGCAATATAATCTTCCTTTACAAAATTAGAAACTGAAAGGTGGAAGTGGATTATAGGAGTGAGAGAAGGTCAATGGGAAGGCCATGTCATTCACACTTTGTTTCATGTGACAATCAAATCTATGGTTATGCTACAAGGTATGACCTAAGGAATTCTGAGGAATGGGAAGATACCAAACTGATAGGAAAAGTAGAGATGGCATTTTATTAATTCTGTCTTGCTTTTCCTTGGGGATCTCATATACCAAATAATGTAACAGTCCCATATTCTCACGTATCTTCCTGTCTGCCATTAGAATTTGTTTTCTAATACTCCCATCTGCCCAAGACTCAGTTATCTGGAACTTTATTGTATAAAAATGTCATTATTTATTAGGGTGACAGTAGGAAATGTTTGCTGGGGAAGACAGATGCCGGTGATCAAGCTTTTCTAAGAGTTTCAGAACTGTGTCCATTTGGTGTGAATAAGAAAAGTTTAATATTCCAGCAAAAATGTATTATGACATATATTCATACTGTATTTTCACTCTCCCAAATTTATTTTATTTAGATACAATAATGTAGTAACATATCTTAATGTTGTAGACCTGCACTAACACAGAAGCCACTAGCAATATATGGCTATTGAAAACTCCCTATGTTGCTACTTCAAATTAAGATACTCTATCAGTATATTAGATATCTTCAAAAATTCATGGAAATGTGTATTATAAAAAACAAAGCATGAATTTAAAATTTTTTCACCAAAATAGATTTGTCTTTTAAATTCATTTTTTTACGAACTTTTTGAAGTACTTCTGTATAATAGTAACCAAATTCTAAATATTTTGTATACAAAGGAATGTAAGCATATAACCAACAATTTTATACTGATTACAGTTTAGAGTCATGTTTTGGTTACATTGTATTACATAAAATA
Source organism: Sylvilagus floridanus (assembly GCA_949820135.1). Classification (NCBI taxonomy): domain Eukaryota; kingdom Metazoa; phylum Chordata; class Mammalia; order Lagomorpha; family Leporidae; genus Sylvilagus; species Sylvilagus floridanus. The sequence continues at coordinate 31,872,517 of OX463244.1, forward strand.
GGATAATCGCTTTTTACTTTACTGTGACTACTGGAGAATTTAAAACTACATTTGTAGTTTGAATCTTATCCCTATTTAACACCACAAATATAAATTTTTAATAGTAAACACAATGGGGCAACAGGGACACACTGGAAATCCCCACCTCTCCTTACTCACGCTAAGTGGTTTCTCAAGCTTTCTTAACCACAGAATGTTTTCAAAGCCTCTACGTCCATGTGGACTTCTATTTTCTTTTCCTTTTTAGTCTAAATCAGTGATTTTTAAATGTATGGAGCTGTAGACACCAAAATCTGTGTACTTCCTGTGTTCTCTGAGAAATTTTCAAGGGTTCTTACAGTTATACATGTAAGATATGATGTTGTTACAAATGCAAATGTAAATGTTCCAAGAGTTAGCAATAAATTTGAAAATGAAACCTATGCTAAACAAAAACTTAACTTCGTAGGACGACATATTTTTACAAATGGGATTATAAAGAATTAAACATGGGTCACCATATTTAGATACAATTTTTAAAAATTGTTTATTAGCATAAAGAGAACAGATTTCATGTATTTCAGGGCCACAATTCTAAGTAGATAACAATTCTTCTTTCCCTCCCTCTCTCCCTCAATCTCCTTCCCTCTTTCCTTTTATTTTCTTAATTTTTGCAGAAACAGGGTTTCAGTCCACTCTATAATCACAGGCTTAATGCACTACTTACCTTGGTGAATCGACTGATGATCTGGCCTATGGGGTTGGTTTCAAAAAACTGGAGGGGGAGATGTAGTACATCATTCAACAGCTGAGCATACACTGTTCGTGAGGCAGCCAGGGATCCTCTGCTGAGAACATAGGCTCCAGCGCAGACAAAGAGACCTAAACGTAAGTTGTTATCAGGATCATAGTAGCATCTTAAATAAATGTTGTGCTTTAACCCTTAAAATTTACAATAGGATTTTAAGATTGAAAACTCAAACATTATACTTAAAAATGTGAAACTGTGGACCAGTGTCTAAAATGGTACATATAAAATTATTTCTGCTGGTTTACCTTGTTACCAGCATATTGGTGTTTCTGTTCACAGCTACAGGTTTTAGAGAAATGCACAGAAACTAAGAGATCAATCTGACAGAGAATTTTAGAACGATTAACCTCATGATGTCTTGTGGGACAGTGGGTAGCCAGTGGTGCTATTAGTCAAACAGGTAAGTTCTCTCAGCTTCCGGGTTCATGGTGCAGCTGCCCCCTTGTGTTCAGTGGGGTAGCTGTGAACAATGAACTAAAATAAGACACAACACTTCCAAATTCGAGCTGGTATGAGACCTGCTCCAGCTCCTATTCCCTTTGTGCATTGCCTGCCAAATGGTACATGGATTTCTCCTTCAACTTGAGTTCTTAGGCTTAGCAGTGTTCCTTTCATGACCAATAGTGGACATGTGATATGAATGCATAGCAAAAATGTTTTGGTGTGGTATGCTATTGAGACTTGCCTGGTGGAAGGTACTGAAAAGGCAGATTTTATATATATATATATATTTATATATATATATATATATATATATTCAAATTGTGTTCTTTATAATCTTATTTGTAAAAAAAAATCAGCCTAGAAAGTTGAGGCTCTGTTTCATACAAATTTCATTCTCAAATTTATTTCTAAATCTTAGGACATTTATAAATGACATAATTATAATTTACAATGTCATATCTTATACATGTAACAAAAGAACCCTTGAAACTGCTATAATATAGCTACAATATATAGAAACCGCTACAATATATGTAATATATGTATAATATATATATTTATATGCTCTATGAGTAATTTTAGTAGAAGTAGTTGGGGGGTTGGCGCTGTAGAGTGGCAGGTTAAGCCACTGCCTGCAGTGCGTGCATCCCATATGGGCACTGATTCAAGTCCCTGCTGCTCCACTTCTGATCCAGCTCCCTGCTGATGTACCTAGGAAAGCAGCAGAAGATGACCCAATTCCTTGGGCCCCTGCACCCCCGCAGAAGACCCAGAAGAAGCTCCTGGCTCCTGGCTTCGGAATGGCCCAGTTCCAGCCATCTCAGCCATTTGGGGAGTGAACCAGCAGATGGAAGATTTCTCTCTCTCTCTCCCTCTGCCTTTCCCTCTCTCTAACTCCACCTTTCAAGTAAAATAAATACATTTTTAAAAAGAAAAAAAAAAGAAGCTGGAAACAGAACTTCACTTGCAAAAACATTACTAGAGACAAGCTCAAAAAGGAGCTAGCCAAGGTGTAATAAGAAAAGAGAGGAAAAAGAGTCCCAGTGGCCAGGTTGTTTCAAAGGAGCAATTTCATGGATAGATGGAAGCGGAGGGTGGGGTGTGTGGGAATTTTTGTTGGAGACATTGCCATCATCATGTGAAACTGGAGAATTAAACCAATGAGAAAAACAAGTAGAGGTGACAAACAGAGCTGTGGATATTTTACTTGAGCCTTTGGGTGGAGCATGTTTCAAGATCTCTGCCTGGGCTCTTCAGGTTTGAGAGCCAATGAATCTCCCTTGTTACTTAAGTCAGTTTGCTTTTGAGCCTTATTGGACACACATTTGCTCCATTGCACTCTAACGCACAAAATTGCTTATAAAAATATTTTGTCCATATGATCCTTGTCACCTTGTAGTATCACGTCTAAAACAAAACAAAATGAAAACAGTGACTCTTCACTACCTTAGATTAGCTATTTTTGAATCTTTAAACAGTATCAAATATCGCCATTTACTGATTTCTCGGTGTTAAATATTTTCTATTATTTTCCTCCCCCCTTCATCCTTACTTCTCTTTCCCTCTCTCAAAATAAATCAGGTTCTCACCTTTTTTCCCCCGATAAATATTCAGTGTTTACACTATTATAAAAAACATATGAGAGGTATTCAAAAAGCTCCTGGAATAGGCACATTATAAAAACTAGTATGTTGGCCAGCACCGCAGTCAATAGGCTAATCCTTCTAGTCTCGGTCGGGGCGCTGGATTCTGTCCCGGTTGCCCCTCTTCCAATCCAGCTCTCTGCTGTGGCCCGGGAATGCAGTGGAGGGTGGCCCAAGTGCTTGGGCCCTGCACCCCATGGAAGACCAGGATAAGCACCTGGCTCCTGCCATCGGATCAGCGCGGTGCGCCGGCCACAGTGAGCCAGCTGCGGTGGCCATTGGAGGGTGAACCAATGGCAAAGGACAACCTTTCTCTCTGTCTTTCTCTCTCACTGTCCACTCTGCCTGTCAAAAACAAAAACAAAAACAAAAACAAAAACAAAAAAACAAAACTAGTATGTTGGGATTCCAACTTTCTTTGCACCAAAACAAACTGATTTTTAAATTGTTTTCTCTCAAAAATTTTTGATATTCCCTCATAATATTCATGAAGTTTAGTAATTTTTTGGTGCATGTACTACTAATTTTCCACATGATTAGCTTGCTATGCAATTAGCCCTTATTCCCAATCATTTCAATAGCTAGCCAATCTCTTTTGCCTATACTCAGTCATCACATATTCTATTGTTTCCTTCACCTGTTTTAGCCTTGTCCCCTCTGCAACACAAATTATTTCTTTGAAATACTCTATGTACCTGCTCCAAATTAGAGGGTTTGCTGGAACAGGCGTTTGTATTCTTCCATTTCAGATAATATTTTAGACTAGTGTACACAATAATTTTCTTCTCCACTTATTGAAACTCATTTTACATGAGAGTTGAACTTTCTGAACTCTTACATTAATTTTTTTCTTATCATTCATTTTCCATCCCTGTTTTGATGTACCTTTGGGATAATTCATTCTAATATATCTTCTTATGCTGGCACTATCCGTTGAAATCCTTTACATTGTCTTGTTCTCCAGCTAATTTATGGATGTAATATATTGAATCTCTGAAGATATTAATCCAACCGTGTCAAGTTTCTTTTCTATTCCATATATGATTTCTTTACTTCTGGGCTCAGTTGATTCTATTTACACTGTTAGTTTGATTAAAGTGCATCCATCATTATCAGTTTATACAGCAGAGGCAGGATAACTTAATTAATTAATACACCTGATATGGATTTCTTCAGCCAAAGGGTACATTAATTACCCCCAACATATCTGTCTCCTTAAATGGAAGGGCTTGTTGTAGGGTCAGCTTCAATGAGAGGGTTCAACATTGGATGTCCACATACTGAGTTCCAGATGTGCAGGCTGAGGCTTTTCCAAGCTCACAATCAGGTGGCTTTCTTCTATGCATGTCACTCAGGCTAGAAGCTCTCATTCCTTCTTTAACCACCAGCTTTCTGGTTCTCATCATACTGCTACCACACCAGTGGCAGTAGACGCTGATGGCAGTGGAGGTGTCATAGGGGAGATTAACAGGCTAGCAGAACAATGCACTAGCAAATTACTTGGTGAATTGATTGCAACTGAATTCTACTCTCTCCACCTGTGGCCTTGAGTTTAGAATTTTCTCATGGCTTGACTGCCCATGTCTCTTTTCTGTTGCACCTTGTCCAATGTTTGTTTCTGGCCACAGATTCTTCTGCCTTTGATTACCTGCCTATTGCTTATGTAGAAATTTATCATGCTGTAATCCCTTGAAGTTCACTGGCATTTCATTGAAATTTTGTGAAGTTAGTAAAGTAAATGACACACTCAGTCATTTTTACCTGGAAGCAGTAGTATAGCTTTTATACATTCTGCTTGGAAAATAAGGTGCCTGTATTTTAAATAATTTGCTTGAGAGAGGGAGGGGATCGGGAAAGGGAAGGGGAGGGGAGGGAGAGGGGGAGGGAGAGGAAGAGGAGGAGGAAAAGGAGAAGATGAGGAAGATGAAGACAACAGATACATTCCCTAAATACATGCAATGCCAAGGTTGGATGGGCTGAACTTGGGAATTAGAAATGCAATCCAAATCTCCCATTTAGATAGCAGGAATAGAATTCCTTGAACCATCACTGCTGCTCTCCAGGGTCTGCATTAGCAGGAAGCTGAAATCAAGACACAGAGCTAGGAATTGAACCCCAGCACTCCAAAGTAGGAAGTGTATATCTTAACTGCTGAGCTAAATACCTATTTCCAAAGAGCCTATATTTCAAAAACTGAGTTGGAATAAAGAAAACCCTAATAGCAAGATATAAAACATAATAGGTTAGAGGGGTGTAGAGTGTCTTAGAAATTTGAGAGCAAATATCTGAGATCTGATATGTCAAGTATCCTTCAGAAATCATATTTTAATATTTCAACCAAATATAACCTGTGCCTACCCTGAATCATTACAGTGCTAAGCTAATAAGACATTTGTTTAAAATTATTAATAATCTGAGAGAGAGCAAGTGAGCAAGAGAAAGAGAGAGGATTCCCATCTGTTGGTTCATTCCCCAAATGGCTACAACGGCTGAAGCTGAGCTGGACTAAAACCAGGAGTCAGGAACTCATTCCAGTTCCCCCATATAGGTGCAGAGATATAACTACATAAGCCATCACCTGGTTGTGCTCATAATGTGCATTCCCAGGAAGCTGGAGTCAGGAGCCAGAGCCAGGACTGGAATCCAGACAATCTTACATGGGATATGAGAATCTTAACATTTAGCCTAAATTCCCATCCTTCAGCATTAGAATTTAAGCTCCTTAACAGTTTCACCTCTGGGTATTCACATTGCTTACGACTCTCACATACATAGATAGTGGCTATGTAGTGAAGAATGTTGAATCCTGCATGTCTTAACATACATGTCTCAATTTCCTTCACTATACAATGGGGATAATGTCTTTCTAAATAATTATCGTCAAGATTAAATGAGACCAACATGTAAATTATTTAATGTTGGCTATGTTGCTGATACCTACAAGTGTTGGGTTACTCTCTAAAACGTGGTAACTGGAAAACATACATATTTGAATTATCCTCCAATATTAAGAAAATACGGCATATAACACATCTATATCCCATAGGCACCTGGAGGGATGGACAACACCTGTGCCTCCCTTTCTTTTCTGTTATCTGAGGAATCTGAACAAAGCCTTGGGTTTGAGCCAGTCGTCAATTCCCCTGACCCAATACTAAGGATGCCTTTTACTCATGTCTTTCAGTTTGAATGAGACTCGCACATATATATGAAATGTTTCTGTTTGTATCTGTAAAAAAATGGCATAGATTTTATTTGAAATAATGATGCTAAATGCTTATGTCTGAATCAATGACATCAGCAAAAGAAATGAGAAAGCAGATGGATATTTTTTACCTTGTATTAGTCCCAATAATCCATAGATACTAAGTTTATTGCTTCTGATCTGCTTCCATTCTGTAAACTCAGTCATGTGTTTCGCTTCCTTTGCCCAGGCACTAAGCCACAGATTTTGACAAATGCTCATCAAATTCTGCCCTAAGTAAGTGGCCACAATCAGCCCCACCCAGAGCCAGCCAAAGGCCTGGAGGTACTTCACAATGATTGAAAACTTCACCTAAAGACAAAATTGATGCAAGAATTAGAAATAGCAAGAAATGTTAGAATGTGACATGCCATTTCTGAATTAAGTGTTCTTCCTGATAGTTTCTGATTAGTACCCATTACACAAATATTACAATGCAGGATTTTAAAGCTGCCATTTAAAATCAAACATGACAGATTTATATGCTATTCTGATATTTTCTAAATTTTGTCTTCTTGGTCATGTTAATAACTCCTCTAACCTTCAGTTTACTCATCTATAAACTGAATCATGACAGTAACCTCCTTATAAGTACATGTAAAGTATCAAGCACAGTCCTAAGCACTTGAAAGCAGTCAATTCATTTTAATAACTATCAGCAGTAAAATATATTTTTGTATATAACTAAATAACATGCACTCCTAACTAAACACCACTATCATACCCAATAATTTAATTTCTTTAAACTATTTTATAGTAACCCTCCTCAAATAATAAATCTATATGACTAATTAATAATGTAATGTACTATTTTACATTTCAGCTATTAATAATAAATAACATTAATTCTTCTGGTGCTTACCCCACCAACAGGTATCTTTTCCTTTTTCATTGAGAACTGTTTTCTGTGATCCAATGATGGCCTGATAAAGCAAGACAATATTCGCCTTTTAGATTTTATATGATCCAAACTTTTTTTTAAAAAAAGTTACATATATTAACCATTTTGCTGTGTATTCCTCTACATATTTACCTTAACAAAAACCTGGCTTGCCTAGATTATAATATAGTTCCTTGAATCTTATCAAAGGGAGACTGCTTTATTCTTTTATACATCAAACAGTATAAGACCAGGACATCTTTGTCTGATTTTTCAGTTTCTTCTAAATAATTACCCTTCAGATTCAAGCCAAGTTGGGAGATCATTTAAGCTAATGCGATCAAGTTGTATTATACTCTACCCCTTCTTATCTATTCCTTTCCTGGCATATGAACAAATTAGCCTCTAAGTCGTTTTGCCTACTTGGTTCTGTCATGATCCTGGGTGATGTCACACCTTACAAGGCAAATGTCTTAAACTCAACCTTTTCCCAAGTTCATGACCTCCACATGCCCAGGGTCATTCATCTGCATTCTGCTTTGGCCAACCATTCCCATGACCTTAAACCATGTGTCTTATTACCTGGAACTATCCCACCTCTGCACACCCAAGCCTAGATTTCTCAATATTTGACCATGGCCACTTTTATTTCTCAGTTGTAAATCCTCTCCCACTTCATGTGGTTTTATTCCATTTAGAGTCCCAGTTCCCAAAACCAACTTTGTACTCTTAGATGATCAAAGGGACTGGTTTACCACGGAGTTTTCTTTTAGCATTGACTATCCCACATTTTAGGAAATACTTTACTTCCTAGAAATCCTACACCCTCTCTCTAATTCCCTTACTACTGACTCCTTCCCACCAGCCTACAGGGAAAAACGCATTCTTCTCCCTTTAAAATCACACTGTCAACTCTATGTGACATCCTCCCACTGCCTGCCGTTTACTATCCTACTTCTTGCTTTCCTTTCATAGTAAACCATTTTTCCTCCAAACCACCTATTCCTTCCCGAATGTTCTGGTATCTGATAAAACTTCTTTCAGCAAGGACACCAATAAACTCTTATTGATATATCCATTGCATTTTTTGAACATTCTTTCACTTAAATTCTCCATGGCATTTAACGTTCTTGATCCCACCCTTGTTCGAAAACCCTTTCCGTTTAGTTTTCATTTACCATCACAACTTCATATTTTCCTCCCTTCTGTCTGATCCTCCATTAGTTTTGTTAATTTCCTTTCTCTGCCTTCTTAACTTTGTGCTTCCTGGAGGTCCAGTCCAACCATTATTTCTTTTGTATCTTTTGCATACTCCTGAGCAATGCCCTCCATGCTCACTGGTTCACTGACATCTTTCTCTGTGCATCTCTCAAACTGATGTGTCTACTCTGTATCTTTTCCCTGAGTTTCAGTTCCATATGCCAAATTTCTACTTTCATCTAACTTTTCTCTTTGCTTATTTGTCTCACATACATTCAAAACCAAACCTGTTATTATTTTTCTTCTTTCTGTAAAGCTTTCTCTGGCTTTGCAAAGCGCCACAACATTTCCTCCATCCCAATCCTGGCAGCTTTGTAACAAAGCACCAAATAGTTGTCAATTTTATCTTCTAAATATATCTGTAATTTCATTATCAAGGAAACATTTAGAAAATATCAATCAGCATGAAGAAGAGTAAGAAGAAAGGAAGAAAGGGGGTGGAGAAGAACATAAGATAGAAGAGAGAGAGAGGAAAGAAAACCAATTCATAACTCTCCAATTCAAAGATAATCTGTGCTAACATACTATTTGCATGTTGTTATCGTCTTTTATTTGTATGCATTGAGAGTGATAATATAAATGTTGACCTCTGGTCATTTTTTAAAAAAGTATATGCAGTCTTTTAACTCAATAAACATGAGGAGACATCAAAAAGTTCATGGAAAATTAATTACAGGGTAAGTTTATTGTGGTGCAGAAAAATTTAAAAACGTATGCAAACTTTTTTCTATAATAGGCACTTTCCATGAACTTTTTTTTTTCTTTGACAGGTAGAGTTATAGACAGTGAGAGAGAGAGACAGAGAGAAAGGTCTTCCTTCCATTGGTTCAACCCCCAAATGGCCGCTATGGCTGGCGCTGCACCGATCCGAAACCAGGAGCCAGGTGTTTCTTCCTGGTCTTCCACGCAGATACAGAGGCCCAAGCACTTGGGCCATCCTCCACTGCCTTCCCAGGCCACAGCAGAGAGCTGGATTGGAAGAGGAGCAGCCGGGACTAGAACCCGGCACCCATATGGGATGCTGGCGCCATAGGAGAGGATTAGCCAAGTGAGCAACTGGCGCCGGCCCCATGAACTTTTTAATGTCTCCTCATATAATCAGATATTCTTCTGTAACACCATTATATTATATAATGTAACAGCATTATAATTTATAATACTTTATCTTGTGTATAAGTTAGTGAACATCAATACTTATATTAGATGCAATTTTCTTCCACCTTAATTATTTCCATACCAATCATTCTTTTTATGGATCTCTGATTGTCCCTTGTAATAAATTCCCGCACACAGAAGCTTGGAATATGTCAAATTCTATGTTGTTTGATATAGCTACTCTCAACATGACCCCTAGAAATTCTGAACTAGTGTGTACTCTCCTCAGAAGATCTTGAGAACTTATTTCCCTGTGTTTTCCATGTTATCTATCAGAGTAAGAAATACCTTGTATGATCAGCCTGGCCATTCTTCCCTTCTTGACACTGGCACTAATGTTAAGAAAGATTCCATGGGGGGTTTCAGGACCCACCCTTGGTAGAATGATAAGCCTCAGCATCAGCAAAAGATACACTGTTTAACAGACACTTTCATTGGAATAGTTCCTGGTATCTGATTTGGGTTAATTACTGTCATCATCCTTCAAGCCCTTGGCATGGTTTCTATTTGGATAAGCAAATTTAATATTGGTGTCAAGCCAAAAAATTAATCCTTAATGTAGCTGGACATAAAATGCTATGAAATCCAACAGTTAAAAGGGAATTAAAACTTCCTAATTAGATGTAACTAACAAAGAGCAATAATTTATTAGATACAATCCAGGAAGGTATTGCTTTTCCAAACAGAAATGCTATTTATTCCTTTTCCACAAAAGCAGTGTGTTTTGCTCTGGATGCTTTGCTGTTAATAACAGATTTTATCTGAGTCCCTTGCATGAGTAGAACATGTTAGGCTGGTGGAGAAGCTTTAAAAATCTGGCTTGTTCTAGTCCTCAGGTATTCTCATCAAGAAAAACTGTCACAATGCCCATTTATATATTTTTGTGTAAAAGATATAAAATTAACTTTTTGAAACCATAATCCCTGAATTGCACTCTCAATCGCAAAGTGTAGGGTCTGTATGGAAGGATTTAAGTGATAATAGAAAAAAAGAAAGTCAGAAAGGGGTGGTCTAGATACTAAGAATAACAGCCCTAGTATATTTCATTCAGAGCACATAGTAAGAGACCTAAGGAAATAATTAATATGCATAATATAAATTCAGATAAAATTATGGGAACAGTTCAAAATATCTTGATCTTATTAGAAAACTGAACCAGTGTCATTAATATAACTCTAGTTCTTAAATTGAGAAATTAAGGGTTTTCAGGGATTATTCAAACAACCCTGGCTCTGCTCCTAATTCCTGATGGAAAGTTAGTCAGTTTCCTTTCAAATTTTTGCATGAGGGAAACTCATGGCATTTCACCTCAGCACATCCTCCCATTGTGGAGAGGTTTCAACTACTGAAATATCCCTGCCCATGTGTAACTTCCAAATCCTAGTGCATCTTAAATCTGAACTAATCCGAAATAAAAATGGCAAGAGAAAATAGCATAGACACTAACAAACCAAGGGCTGGCACCATGGGGTAGCAGGTAAAGCCACTCACTACAGTTCCAGCATCTCCTGTAGACACCAGTTAGAGTCCCAGCTGTTCCACTTCCTATCCAGCTCCCTCCTATGCCCTGAGAAAACAGTGGAAGATGGCCCAAGTACTTGGGCCCCTGCATCCACATAGGAGACCTGGAGGAAGCTCCTGACTCTTGGCTTCAGATTGGCCTAGCTCTGGCCATTTGCGGCCATTTGGGGAGTGATCCAGTGGATGAAGACTTCTCTTTCTCTCTCTGCCTCTCTTGTAATTCTCTCCCTTTCAAATAAATAAATAATTCCTTTTTTTTTTAAAGAAAGTAACAAACTATGATAACCAAATGATTGGAAAAACTGAAATAGATTTTTAAAGCATGAGATAAAAATGATTTCATTGCCTTTTCATAAACAACAAGATGTGCAAAGATTAAACGGACCTAAAATAAGCTGGAGCTGATACATTTTTCCCATACACCTCAAAGAGAAAGCTTGACTCTGGGTTGTGTTGATAACAGTATGACATCAGAAGAGAGGTGATCTTCCTAATGTATTCATTGAAGAAGGAAGTTTTAGAATGCAGACTTCAGTTTGAGTCTCAGCAAATTAGAAATGTTTACAAAACACCTCTGTAAACAAATCTTTACAGGGATTGGATTTTTTTCCTCCAGAAGGAAGATGGGGAACGATTTCCCAAGAGTGGTTCTGAGAAACTTCAAGTGGTGCAATTTAGACAGCATGATTATGAATCTGGAACACTGATTTATTATATAGTGTATCCTTATGTTTATTGCAATACTTACTGATTTTAATTTTAAAGCTTTTTTTATCAAGCTGCTCACTGAGTTCATGGTGAGACAGTAGACAGGTGAAATTGTACTTAGGATTTAGAGATGTGTACACCCCCCAGCACATGACTTTCAAAGTCTGTTTCAATGTTTCTATTTTTAGCTTTCCTTGGAGGTTCTTAACAAATGATACTCATTCAAGTCAAAGATATTAAGTTATGATGGCCAAAATATAAATGAAATAAATGATGGATTAGAAGTCTTTTGAGAGTTCTTTCAGTCTTTATTTATTCCTCTATTCCACAAATAGTTATTGAGCTTTGGTCTATACGTCATTCAGAGTTCTGGCTGAACACATGGGAAAAAAATCCTGCCCTTATAACATTCCTAACCCAGAGGCTACGATCAACACCTTTCAGATTTCTTATTCCCAAAGGAAGCAGTAGGACTTAGATGTTTCTGAGATCTCTCCTATTAATTCTATGTTTTCTTATTTCTGGAAATAACATCTAGCCCTTAATGTGAGAACAACAAAATAAAAGTAAATAAGTCAGTTGTCGTGGTCCTATAGGACTTCATATATCATTCCAAGGACTTGAGATTTACTCTGATGTGTGAATCCTTTGGAAGTTTGGAGTGTAAGAACTATGTAGTCTCATTCCTATTTGTAAAAAAGAAACACCCTGGCTGGCGCCGTGGCTCACTAGGCTAATCCTCTGCCTGGGGCGCTGGTACCCTGGGTTCTAGTATCGGTTGGGGCACTGGTTCCTTTCTTGGTTGCTCCTCTTCCAGTCCAGCTCTCTGCTGTGGTCCAGGAAGGCAGTGGAGGATGGCCCAAGTGCTTGGTCTCTGCACCCGCATGGGAGACCAGGAGGAAGCACCTGGCTCCTGGCTTCGGATTGGCACAGTGCACCGGCAGTAACAGCCATTTGGGGGGTGAACCAATGGAAGGAATACCTTTCTCTCTGTCTCTCTCTCTCACTGTCTAACTCTGTCAAAAAAAAAAAAAAAAGAAAAGAAAAAGAAACACCCTGGTTCTGTGTTACAAACAGCCTGTTTGGGGGCAAGAATAGAAGAATTGTAAAAGGGAAATTACAAAAATATAGGTGAGAAATGATATTGATTTGTGCAAAAGTGGTTGCTATGACAGTGATGAATAGCACTTGACTTGCATTTTACTGGATATACATTTTGAAGATAGGCCTACTTGGATTTGATGATGGACTGAATGTCAGAGAAGTCAAGGACAATTGTAAGATATGGTTACCTGGGCAACTGGAACACAAGTGCTGCCACAGCTGACATACAGAATAGTGTATGTAGGACAGGTTTGTATATGGTTCAGGAAAATCAAGAGTTCTATTTTGGACAGGCACGTTGGAAATGTTATTTAAACATTAAAGGGGAGGTGCCAATGAGGAGAGCTGGCTTTCCTTTCCAACCCTGGAACTCAGAGGAAAGTGACAGAGCATACATAAAATGTTGGATGCATGAGTATATGGAAGGTATCTGAAGTCATGAGACTGGATGACCATAGACAACACCAAGGCAGTAGATAAAGAGAAGCAGACCAACATCATTATGATCAACAAGAACGATAATTTCATTGAGCAACTGAGTCATCTAAATCTGTTAGACCACAAAAATCTCCATCATGCCACAGCCACATCCAGGTCTCCCATTAGGTACATTCAATCCTTTAAAATGAATAAATTCAAGATTCGTTCTTTTCACCAAAATCAAATCTACAAAATTCTGAGCTATCGTATCCTGAAGTATTTGCAGCCCTTTAATCAATTTTCACTTCCTAGTTTAGCAGGTTTGTTCAGTGGCTGCTCCCTATTACTTGGCCACTCATTTTTAAATCCCTTTATTCCTATTGTTTCAGCTTCCTATTTTGTTAACTGCTGGGGGACATGTTGGGAGAAAGAACTTATTAGGCTTATTTGCCTCAGTCACTGATCGTTTTAGTCACCTACAAAAAGCAAAAATGAAGCATAATGCAACACAATCCAAGCAGGGCCAAAAGTTTTACTGTTTTTCTTTCTCCCTCCTTTCCTCTTTTCCTCCTTCCTCATCTCCTCCCACTTTCTCCCCTCTTCCCACCCTCCCATCCCATTCCTCTTGTTTTTTTCAAGCAGACTGTGCAGAGCCTATGCCAAGCCCATATTTCCAGGTCACATGCCTGGCCCGAGAGTCATTTCAGTCCATTGTACATTTTTTTTATGTCTAAAGGCTATTTGCACAATCACATCTGTAGAGTGTATCAACACTATGGGGTCAGGATGTGTTTGGTACAAAAAACAATCAGACTAGATTCCCACTGCCAGAATTTGGCTAGATATAGATGAGTATCTAATGAGCATATGTTTCCAAAACTAAATCACATCCATCTCACTTAAAAATGTAGACACATCTATCTAATTTGTAGTTTAGAATTGGAAATCACCAAATACATTTTTAAAAGATCATCGTGTATGAATGCTTTTTACAGAATGAGTTTTAAATGCTAAAAAAAAAAAAATGCAATTAATTAGTCCACAATCCCAGGGAGCCTGGTATTATCCAGATACTTACCTATCTTTCTGCTCCAGAATTTGATCTTCCAGTATAGTTTTGGAGTCGATTACATTGATTCGCTTTGATGCATGTGCTGGAGAGGAAGACAGTCATTGCTTTTACTTCCATACAAACACATGATCCACAAAACAGAGACATACAGTGAGGGTGACTCCCAGTGGAGAGATTTTGAGTCCTAGATCCACAGGTATCCTGGGAATCCTTTCACTTTTTCCCACTATTTCTGCTTCTTCTGTAGTATCTTGGTAAATTTAAGATTTTTTTGTAATGAAACATCCCACAGAGAAATCCCTTTTTGACTTTAGAGATGGCTGCTAATCTATTTTGGATCTTTCATAGGAGAGCTAAGTATTTGGCTACATGGCTCTAAGCTTTAAAAGAACAATGGAATTTCAACAAACTTTATACATGATTTTTATGAAGACTGATGAAAAAATCCACCATGGTAAATTTCCTAGATCTGTCAGATTCTCACAGTCAGTAACAGCAACATTGTTCTAATGCATATTGATTAACTCTTAGCTCCGAACTTGCCCTGTGCAGAAGCTATTATAGCAATCCTTCTACTGTAGTTATCCTTGTTTTAGAGATAAAGAGACTGAGGTATGAAGAGTTTAAATAGGTCAAACAAATCAAGGTCACACTGCTGAAACTACCAGAGACTAAGGTTCAAGCCATGTTGATGATTTTGTTAGTAAACACTTCAGAGTTGGGCAGATTTTGCATGTGTGTGTGTGTGTTTACCAAATAGAATATTTAATTCCTTGAATTTCAGATTTCTTATTTCCAAAAGGAAGAAACCCAACTCTGAGGTTTCTACGGTCTGTTACATGAAATCTTTACTTCTTTATTTCTAGAAGTAACCACTTAGCCCCTAATGAGAGAATCTAATCTAATTTAATTCAACCACTGGCACAAAGGGATTCCAGGCTCAGAGATTGAAGAGTTCAGTTTGGAGAGGTCTCAGCCTCTGATCCCAAAGCACACTTTATATTTACAGCTTCTATCAATACAATTTAAATGTACACACAATTTATAGAGCACTTTCACAGGCGCTATGTGAGTTAAGTACCAAAATGGGTCCATGAGGCAAAGGAACAGGAAAACTTAGCTGAACTTTGCAGGAGAAAAATAAAATGTGGATAAATGATTTGCCTGAAACCCAGAGTTTGAATGAGAAACTGAGGCAGAGGAGCAGGAAGTAAGCCAAGCAAGAAGGAGTTGGGTCTACCCTTGGCTTTTCATGCTAAGTCAATGCACTTGTCCCTCTATGTCTGGAAAAATATTTTATAGCTTAATTCATCTCTGGCATGAAAGAGAAGGAGCATTAGATTCTAATTTTGCCACTTACAATTTGTCTTAATTTGTGAAAGATACCAAATTGTTTTGTCAAAATAAGGACCATGAAACCTCGGGAGATTTTAGGGACAATTAAGTAAATGTGATACACCTGAATATGGAGCTACAAAGTAGCTACCATGAATATTATTAGCATCCATGAAAATTTGCCAAGGGAGTACTTACTCAATTTCATAGAATGAAATGTTACTCAAATCTAGAATCAAAATGAAAGCCAAGTAGGATCTTTCCATAAACAAAACAGGAATTAGGCCAAACTAAACCTACAAATATATACATTTAATCTTCAATTTTTTGTATCTTTCTTTATAAACCCATTTCTAATTCCTGATTATCTTATAAAACATCCCCTTAGAGTGAGGCACAGATTTTTCAGACCTGGGTGAAATATAAACCCAAATTACAATGCAAATAAATAGTAGCTTTGAGTCTTTACTTGCTAAGTTATCTGTCAACAATGTCATCAGTGAGACCTAGAACAACCTAGAAACAAGAAAGAGTGGCTGAGGAATGAGCTATCTGGGTGTAGGGGAAGGATTACAATGTGGAGTGGAGTGTTCAGTTCCACGTGAGACACGAGGAGAAACAGAGCTGGCTCAAGGCCTGTATTTCTTAAAGGGAAGAACCACAGAATCCAGTCATTTCTATGAAGACTGACATAGTGATTCAGTGTGAGGACCGGATCTGAGGCTCTTGACAACTGGCCCACTGTTTTTTCTACAATGCTTTGCTGACTTATACTTCCATTGCAGTGCTACATACGTTTACTAGAATTTTCTTGTTTTTTAAACAAAGATTTATTTATTTTAGAGAGGAGAAAGACACACACACACAAACACACACAAAGAAGAGAGAGAGACAGAGAAGGGAAGAGAGAGAGAGAGAGAGAGAGAGAGAGAGAGAGAGAGAGAGAGAGAGATCTTCCTTTTGCTGGTTCTTCACTCCTCAAATGGTCACAATGGCTGGGGCTGTGCCAAACCATAGCCCGGAGTCTGGAATTCCATTGAGGTCTCCCATGTGTATACAGGAGCCCAAGTACTGGGACCATCTTCAGTTACTTTCCCAAGCACATTAGGAGGGAACTGGATAGGGAGCTAAGCAGCCAGGACTTGAATCTCCGCTTACATTATAGGCAGCAGTTTAATCCACTGCGCCACGATGCTGGCCCCCAACACGAATTTCTAAATGGAAGGACTACATACCTCAAAAGGATTTTTTGAACAGACTTAATGTCAAGGATGAATTAAAACAAAGAATAGGGGTATTTTAGGATGATTTTAGAAGTGGGACCACACCTCTGATACTGCCCTTCCTATCTCTTTCCCCTAAATCCTAGCAAAACTGCTTTCAGATTATGATGTTTCTTTACTTGTTACGCAAATAAGAGAAATAAGTTCCTTACCGGGACAAGCCTGCATTTAACATCCGTGGGATCCAGGGAAAAAGTAGAGATGGCGGCTTGCGAGCTTTCTAATTACTGAAATTATAGACGGAGTTAGCAGACCCTGCAATCAGCACTTGTTACTGACCCTGACAAAAGCTCCCCAACCCCTGCATGGTCCAGGTGAGATTTCCTCTGGGGAGCAGTGAAGGTCTGTGCTCCCCTCCGCTCCCACCCTGGCTTCATCCAACAGAACCTCCCTATACATCTGTGGACGCACGTCCAGCGTCTGTGCACCCCTACCCTCAAAAAAAAAAAAAATCCTTGGTCCAGAGCTGTGCATGCCAGCAGAGCAATCTGCCTGTAGAGGGGTAGACCCGAGGCACAACAGCGCAGTCTCAGGAGCAAATCTCTGTCATTTAGACATAGAGCACAGGACCTGAGTACTGGATGTCATCAAGAATTAGTGGATTGAGAGGACTCTCTTGGGGGGTCACAATCCCTTGGTCTCTTGGACAGGGAGTTAGGCAGAGAAGGTCAGACCGGAGACTCTCTGATGGAGCACAAAACTGGGTCAGGTGGACTCAGGTCTAAGAGGGTTAATGCAGGTGCATCAAACTGAACGCAACTGGCCTGTAGTAGTTGCTTAATAAGGTTTTTTAAAATTTTTTTATGTAATCCAAATCCACTTTTGCCCTCTTTCTATGGTGGCTTGAGAAACCATGCTACAAAATGCTAACCTTTCACAGGTTATCTATCTATCCATCCATCTATTTTATCTACCTATCTATATATCTATCATCTATCTATTTAGTGATTAAAGTATTTTTGTGGCTTTTTAAAGCCTTTATTTTTTTAATCCAGCATTTGAAAAATCAAAATCCCAGAAAAACTGATCTTCAAAAACACATTCTATGGGGCTGGCATTGTAGCATAGCAGAATAAGCTGCCAACTGTGATGCCAGCATCCTATATGAGCGCTAGTTCTTGTCCTGGCTGCTCCATTTCTGATCCAGTTCCCTGCTAATGTGCCTGAGAAATCAGCTGAGGATGGCTCAAGTGATTGGGCCCTGCACCCATGTGGGAGACCTGGAAGAAGCTCCTGGCTCCTGACTTTGGTTTACCCCTGCTGTCAGACCAGCTTTGCGGAAAACAGACATGTCTTCTCTATCATTGCTGCCATTTGGGCACTGAACCAATAGATGGTAGATCTTTCTCTTTCTGTCTCTCTACCCTCCTGTGTGTAATTCTGCTTTTCAAACAAACAAATAAATAAATCTTTAAAAGAAACCACATTCTATTTCTAGTACAAAAATTATCTCTACTTTTCATTTTCCTGAACTTTGACAGAAAAGACAGAAGTATTAAGATAATTAGAGAAAAAGCTCAAATTACATTTTTCTAATTGGCATATTTCTGATGGGGAGGGGATAACTAACATCTGTGAGTCAAGCCAAATTCAAGAAAAATCTTGTTTTTAATCTGTTTTCTGATAGCAAATCCCACAACTTCGAAATGATACATTTCTTATTTTGTGGTAAATACTGAACTTAAAATTTACAGATTGTCTGACTTTAGAGCTGTATTTTCCAAAGTAATGCAACTTATTCATATATACATCAAAGAGTTTGTGGACAATGACTGAACTTAATAAATAAATTTATTTTAATAGAAAAAAATGAAATTCATACATAGAAGGCATCTCTAAAACAAACATGAAAGATATGTATTATGAAAACCACTATGCATGGATTTCAAAAAATTTTTGCACTGAAACAAGCTTATCTTTTAATTCTAGTTTACATGAGCTTTTGGGAGTGCCCTCATATATCATGTTGTTTTCAAAATAAATGATATCAAGAAAAAAGAGAAAGAGAGATACTGGATCATAGCATTCCAAATCATCCTATTAATGGCCAAGGAAATTCACTTCTGGATTCAACTGCTAACAAGTATCTACTTTACACCTGTTATTTGTCTACCGTGAGGCTACCTAAGTTCTGGGAATTGAGAAAAAATATACTGCTACCTCAGTGTAGTCCTATAAGGTACTAATAGCCATATCTATCCTATATATAAAACATAAATTAACAGCCTGACTGAGTAGGCAAGGAATCATTTCCACTAGCCATTAAGAAAATGGGAGGTGTTTCTTTTACTAAGAATGACTACAGTCATATGTTGATGCACTAAATATTTTTAATGTACCTATAAATAGAATATTTGCAATGTGAAAATGGAGTAAAGATAAGGAGTAAGAAAACAGCAGTACACAACTAGTATGTGTTAGCTTAGGTTTAAGAAAAACCCATCAGCAGAATAAGTTTGGTTTTGGATTTTGTGACATTAAAATAATGAATTGCACTGGTCTTATTATAAACTGCTTTCATAGTTTTATTGCCCTCATATCTATGTAAAAGGTAAAGAGAGTTAACAGATGCTAACTCATGCAGAAAATAATGAGACATAGCTCTATATTCTTTCTTAACGGTAAAATTTGAAAATAGCTAGCTAGTTTTACAGTTTGCAGCGGTGTTCTGGTATAGGAAAAGGATCGTGATGTGAGAAATTCTCCATACCTATAAATAAAGGACAGTGGCATATCCAACTTTAGAGAGTGGCAAGGGTGGATCTCTGAAATCTTACAATAACACTAGATTGCAAACATCACTGCATCCTAAACATTATGTAAGGATCAAACCATTTCAAGTGTTTTAAAACATTCGTAGATATGAAATTTGAAGTCTAGGATTATGGTGACAAAAATTAGTAAATAAAAATAACTGTCAGTGTTTAAAAATGGAACAAATAGGGCCAGCATTATGGCACGGTGGGTTAAGCCACCACTTACGACACTGGCATCACACACAGCTGGTCTAGTCCCAGCTACTCCAGTTGTGATCCAGCTTCCTGCTAATGTGCCAGGGAAGGCAACAGAAATTGGCTCAAGTACTTGGAACCATGCCAACTTGTGGGAGACTAGGATGGAGTTCCTGGCCCCTGGCTTTGGTCTGGTCACACCTGGCTGTTATAGCCATTTAAGAGTGAACCAGTACATCAAGAACCCTCTCTCTCTCTCTCTCTCTCAAATTTCACTCTCTGCTTCCCCTCTCCATCTGTCATTCTTTCAAATAAACGAACCATTTTTTTTTTAAAAAAAAAACTTGGAACAAATATCTTTCTCTTTGCCTTTCCTTGGATAATTTTTCTTTTGTTTCTCCTTCTCAGTGTGTTATATTACAACTCAGGTGTTTAAATATTTACTGTTTATTTCACATGAACTCCTGCTCAATGTTATGAATTTTAAAGGAGATAGAATATTTAGAACCATTATCCTCTGGACCTGAAATAGAGTTTATAGATTGCCTAATTAATCAGATCATAGGTGAAGGAAGAGAATCAGGGACATTTAAAATTTGTCTTGAGGCCGGCGCCGTGGCTCAACAGGCTAATCCTCTGCCTTGCGGCGCCGGCACACCGGGTTCTAGTCCCGGTCGGGGCGCCGGATTCTGTCCCGGTTGCCCCTCTTCCAGGCCAGCTCTCTGCTGTGGCCCGGGAGTGCAGTGGAGGATGGCCCAGGTGCTTGGGCCCTGCACCCCATGGGGAGACCAGGAAAAAGCACCTAGCACCTGGCTCCTGCCATCGGATGAGCGCAGCGCGCCATCCGCGGCAGCCATTGGAGGGTGAACCAACGGCAAAGGAAGACCTTTCTCTCTGTCTCTCTCTCACTGTCCACTCTGCCTGTCAAAAAAAAAAAAAAATTTGTCTTGAAATTCATAAATGAACTTGAATGTTAACTGACATGTCCCACTGTATTTGTCTCTTTCATATTGAAAGAAGGTGCCCTCTATCGAAATTACATAGGATGGATGAAGAAAAACACATAGCAGAAATCAGTAAATTAATGAACATTTACAATGGGTAGTCACACAGTATCCTAGGTTTGGCTTTCATTGTGTCCTTACCGTTCTCTTTTTCATTGAAGATCTGAAGGAAATTAGTGAGGTTTTTGGTTTTAGACACCAGCTCTTGGTATGTCCCCATATGGGCAACTCGGCCATTTTCCATGACAACAATAAGATCCACCTGTGGCAAAAGTGTGAGGTTGTGTGTCACTAAAATACGAGTCTGAAAGACAAAAATGTTTTATTCCATAGTTACAAAAAATTTTGGCACAAAGAACCTATTTCAAAGAAAGCAGCAGTCCGTTTTTCTGTCTTCATTATTTCAATGGGTAATTTTTAATAATGTCAGTTTAAGACAGCATCTATATATTTCACAATGAATGATGGTGTGCTGCAAGACAAGGAAATAGTTCGCAAATGTGACTTTAACTCTTTGGTTCAGGTAATTTTCATTCATTATAAATAAATCAATTTAATAGAAAATTCAAAGTAATTCCATAACTGTCATCCTTGCTTATTTTTGTAATATATGGTTCAATTACCAAAGAGTATTTGATCCGAATCAAAATTCAGGTTCTTTATTTTTAAATTTTTCATATTACTTTACATATATATATATATATATATATATATATATATATATAAATGCAAGTGAATGAGAAACTTTCATCTTGGGTTCAACTCAGTAAGACATTCACACATCATTATTTAGTTAGCTACATATAAAGTTCCTTTATATTTAAAATAGGAATAGTGATATATCCTATAATAGACATTTGTTATAACTATAGGAACTGATTTGATTTGCCAAGCATGGCATATACTTGGTAAATATAAATTCCTGTTTTCTTAGCCCCTTCACAAAATACTTGAATCAGCATGCTATACTAATAATACCAAATCTTAAGCCATAAATAGCCAACAAAATGTTTTTGCAAAGAAAGTGGCATGCAAAAAACACAACTTTTTCAAAAAAGATCAAATAAACTAAAAACAACTCACTGACACATGAGTCTCCTTAGAATATTGCATTAGTTGATGAAGTAAGAAACACATAAATTATCACCAGAGAAAACTTTTACAAATAAAACTTTAAAAACTAAAAAAATCTGTAAAAGATGAAAGATTTATACAATCTGAAGAGAAACTAGAATATTTTATCTCAAAAATTAAAAAAAGAAGGAAAGAAAGAAGAGGAAGTTGGCTGGCACCATGGCTCACTTTGCTAATCTTCCACCTGTGGCGCTGGCAGTCTGGGTTCTAGTATTGGCTGGGGAGCCAGTTCTGTCCCAGTTGCTCCTCTTCCAGTCCAGCTCTCTGCTGTGGCCTGGGAAGGCAGTGGAAGACGGCCCAAGTGCTTGGGTCCATGCACCTGCATGGGAGACCAGGAGGAAGCACCTGACTCCTGGCTTCGGATTGGCGCACCACGCCGGCCATGGCGGCCATATTGGGGGTAAACCAACGGGAGGAAGACCTTTTTCTCGTTTCTATCTCTCACTGTCTACTCTACCTGTCAAAAAAAATTAAAAAAAAAAAAGAAAGAAGAGGAAGTGTATTGTATCTATGAATTACATTGAATCTGCATCTTTATATCAATATCACATTAACATGAGAATTGATCAGAATTGTGTTGTAGTGATTATCTTGCATTTGCTGTTATCCTGAGAATCTAATGTATTAATAAAATCCTTAAGTAAAAAAAGAGAAGAAAAAATGAAGTGATGCTGTAAAAATATGTGTCTGTAAAGGAATGGTATAAGCAACCTATTTATTTTCATGTGAAATTTGACCGCTTTGCTTAAAGAAATAAAATAATTGGAACTGTAGGCACTTTGCTAGGCATATTCTCCTCTCTCCATCCCTCGAAGCAAAGCATAAATGACACTACGGCTACCTTGTTTTTCAAAAGACCTGAGGATCCTATCACGTTCTCAAAAAGCTGCTTTCCAACATGGACATCAACGGCAGACAAGGGATCGTCCAAGAGGTAGATGTCGGCCCCGCTGTAGACAGCTCTGGCCAGACTGATTCGGTGCTTCTGGCCACCACTTATGTTCACTCCCTGAGAACAGAGCAGGAGAGAAACAAGACCAGAGAAAAGCATGTGGATCTCAGAGCACATGCAGTTGCATTCAATCTTATTTTGCAGCATAGATAGACAACCAACCATCATGAAGCTCGAATGTTCACTTACCCATGGACTCCCAGGTCTACCCCAGCCTATTTCCAAGGATCCCTCATTTGTGCAAATTAACAGATGAGTCTATTTTTTCTTAACTGCTTATTCTCAAAAGGAGATGCTGACAAGTAAGGAGAAAAGTGTTTCCAAATCCCTCACTCTGAAAAGCCATGTCTGTGGAATATTAAACAAGTCTTTTGGCTGCCAACCATATACTGACACCAGTGATCATTTTTAAATTGACACGTAGGAAATTGAGAATAATAGCCGAATTACCAAAACAGTAATCAACATGTCCTATTTTCTCCTGGAGAAAGATTAGTACAAGTCTTGTTGGCAAAAGTACAACTCTTCAGAAGCAAAAATAGGGAATATATATCACCTCGTGTGAGAATTAAATTTGACACGTACAGCCATGTATGAAGAATTATGAGGCCAGCCCTAATTTACTTGATTTATTTTATAGTTAGTATTTACATATTTAGTGTTAAGTTTTCAGCACAGCACAGAATTTAACCAGTGACTTATAATTATAAAATATCACATCTTCTTCACATTTCTCATCTTCTCCAAGTATGTTTATATTCAGAGTGCTAGGCTAGCACTTGGGATTTAAAGATAAATGAAGCAGAACTTCTGTCATGAGTAACTCACAGTTTGACAAGAGAGGTAGGCAAGAAGAATAACATACATACACACACACACATATATAAAGTAATGTGATGTGTGTGTGATTGTTAGTCTACAATTCATGGTTTTGCTATAAGCATTCAATGAATGTAAAGATATTTAGAACAAATATAGTACTAAGTAAAATCAATATTAGCTATTATCCAATAACTTCCTTCCCCAATCCACTCTCTGCTTTTCCTCACTTATGTTATATTTTTGCATATAAACTTTGGATTCCCACACCTCCCCACTCCCATGATTCATGAGCAGTAACAAATTCCTGACTATAAATCTCAGATGCTCATATTCTGGTAGTAACTCATCTCCGTAACTACTCTGACAATACTGTCCTCAAGTGGCTGATTTGCCAATCAGGCTAATATGTCATTTTATTCTGGGCAGAAGCTATTCCTTCTGCTGGGGAGTCCACACCCTCCTTGTCCAACTTAAAGCCTACTTATGTTACAGATTGCACTGGAAAGTCATCTTTAGGGGACCAGTGCTGTGGCGCAGCAGGTTAAAGCTCCTCTGCAGCGTTGGCATCCCATATGGGCACCAGTTCGAGTCCCGGCTGCTCCACTTTCAATCCAGCTCTCAGCTGTGGCCTGAAAAAGCAGTAGTGACCCAAGTTCTTGGGCCTCTGCACGCATGTGGGAGACCCAGAAGAAGCTCCTAGCTCTTGGCAGATTGGCGCAGCTCCAGCCATTGCGGCCATCTGGGGACTGAACCCAAGGCTGGAAGACCTTTCTCTTTCTATCTCTGCCTCTCTGTAATTCTGGCTTCCAAATAAATAAATAAATCATAAAAATGTCATCCTCCAACCAGTGTGCCAAGGGAAGGGGTTCATTCTTGCCTTGCTGTTTGTCTTGTTGGTAAAACTGGCAATAGCCAAGTCAATCTCTCTCGCCATCCTATTAGCTCCTATCTGAGTCATCCTTGTATTCCCAATACTGAGTATTTGACAACTGGTGATCAGTTAATATTGGTAAAGATAGCTGGTGGATATCACTGACAGAGATCCACCGGACTGTAAATCCCTGGAAGGCAGAGTGACAGGTCACTTGCTTACCATTGTGTACCCCATAGAAGAACAAGGGCATATAATAAAGTGTGTGTGGCATATAATAAACTGTGTGTGAACAATTGAAGATTGCCAAAAAAGAAAAGATAAATAAAAGCGAGGGAAAAGTCTCCATTCATTGCCTGGGTTGTTTCACAAAAAAAGCTGTAAACACATTTCATTTTGAGATACTCAATTATATATTGCATTAATGTGCGTCAGTACATGAGGAGAAATTTCATTATAAAAAGAAAAAACTATAAATAGCAATAGCATTTGATGCCTATATTAAATCTATGCTTCCTAATTTCAAACTTTCTTTTTAAGTTCTTGGTGGTTATATGCTGTGAGACATAATATGTTTTATAGATTGGTTTACTAGCATATTGTTTAATGTATTATTAAAAGGCCTGAAGAAGTCATATTTCTGCCCGATCTTAGCTACCACAACTTTGCTGAGGGATACGTGAAAGCCAGAAAATATTCAGTGGAAGAATATATTTACGTAATACTAGTGAGAAAGTACATTTGCGAAATAACAGGTTATGAATGAAGCAAGCCTAGATAAAAGGTAAGTTTTCTCTATTTTCTGTACTCTTTTTTTATCATTTTATTAATTAATTTATTCATTTAATTTTGTCAATTTATATAATGCGTTATGCTCACTGTCTTTTGAGAATTAAAATCACTCTGTAAGAATTATTTATCCATCTTTATAGCACACATGAATTGTAGACTGAAGATTCTTTTGTATTCACGTTTAATTTTAATGAGGATTTCTATCAGGGGCTGGGGATAATCTCTCTGGGTTCATACTCTGGGTCATGATCTCATCTCTCTCTTATTTTTTTTTTCACTGCAAAACATGTAACAGAGTAATGGCACAGTATTATCACAATGAAGATAAACCAGGACCCAGGAGTGGCTGGTAAATAAGGCCCTCTTCAGCAGGAAGGTGGCCAGGTGAAGTAGGCATATTCCTAACGTGCTGTCTCAGGGCCTCTACAGAACCCAGACCTGATGCCACCACTGGAAAAAGATTCGTTCTCATCATAGCCTGGGCTTTGTGCACAAGAGATGCAGGAAAAAAACCAGAATCATTATTCACTCATTAGAAAGTGGACAGCATTGTGCCAGCAAATGAAACAGAAGTGTTGCTGATCTAATTAGGAAGATTTTATTCCTCCATGTTGCTACAAACAACAGAATTTCCTACTGGTGGTGAACCTACTTTCCAGTCAATTTTAAATAATCAGCTGTTGTTAATACTGCCATCTTGTCCACAGGAGTACTCTAATGATTCCTTAAATTTATACTTGCAGAGCTCTTCAAGTCCTCAGTAAAAGGGTATCTTTTATTAGCACAGCTGAGTGGAATTCATTTCTGCGTATGATAAAATATATTTTACTAACTCTTTCTCCAATCTCAGTTTGATCTCCATTTGGTAACTGCTCCAAATCAGGAACGAGAGCACAGGCTTCCAAAATTTGCTCGTAAAACTGCTTCTGCATGGTGGAGCCAAAGAGGATGTTTTCTTGCAAAGTGCAATTCTGAATCCAGGCCTGCTGGGAAACATAAGCCACAGAGCCCTAAAAAAAGAAAGAAAGAAAGGAATATTCTTAACACGGGAAAACGAGAAGTCTCCTGCACCAATTTAAGGGAATAAACACAGTCCATGGTTTTTGCCTTCTTGTTTCAAAATGTCATTTAAAAAATGGCGCAGTTTATTTCTTCAATGTAAATATATAGATCATAATGTCCTAATAGCACATATGTTCATGACAGTTCCCTTCCCAACATTACTTTGTGGTTCTTGCTTTTCACTGTAGGTTCTATCAAAGTTGTCTGTGCCTGGTAGGCTTTTTCTGGAAGCAGAAACTAAGTGTGTTAGTTTGTTGGGGCTGCAGTAACTCGGTACCAAGAATGGTTTGCTTAAATAATAGAATGTGTTTTCTCAGTGTTCTAGAGGCGAGGCCTCTGGGATGGAGGTGTCAACAGAGCTGGTTTCTTGGGTGGCCTCTCTCTCTGGTGTGTAAATGACTGCTTTCCTGCTGTGCATCTCATGGCATCCTCTCTCTGTGTGTGTACCTGTGCCCTGACAGCTTCCTCCCACAGCGACAAAGGTCCTACTGGGTGACTGAGCTTGTTTAACTTAACTAACTCTTTGAATAAATATACCATCTCAAAAACGCAGCTCCAGTCTGGGGTACTGAGAGTGAGGACTTCAATACACGAATTTAGGGAGAGCACAGTTCAGTCCCTATAACTGAGACAGACTTGGGAGTGCATATTTCATGTTCGGGTTCGACCACTGTTGAAGGACAAAAGGAAGGGAAATTGGGTAAAGAGAGAAGTCACACTGCAATGGAGACCTGACCACGCTTTGGCCAACCCTCCAGAAAGCTGCCAATGAGGATCACCCCTAGGCTGGGACAGTGGGACTTTTCTTCAGTCAGGACCAATACAGAAGGAAATGATATGCTACAAGAACTCCGGTAGCTGGAAGGCAAGTTTCTCTCCAAAGGGGAATCTGGGCAGTGCATACCCATGTCTTGTTATTGACATTGATCCCTTTTCCTAAATTCATTTTTGGCAACCTTCTGAGCGGAGATGATAAGGATGTGACGACTGCTACATAAAGCAGTCTCATGATTAACCCTACCGTTCTTGAAAAGAACTTAAAATATTTGAACTGGAGGCCTACCTTTCAGTCTGCCCCGTGGACTCCAGTTGAACATGATTTTGGAGTGTTTTGACTACGGCCTACTCCCTAACAATACCAGTCATTTAAAACACTTTCTGAAGTAGACGTGTTTGTAACTATTAGCCTTTTGATTTCCTCCAGCTACATTAAAGATCAAAGGCTAACATTTAATTCTTCTTTGCTGAGCATGTAAGACACTGAATGGCTTTTGATAAAAAAACAATATACTTTTAATCTGACCTGATCCTGCACACAAGCCTAATTGCTCTTGAATCGCAATGTGGAGTGAATAATGCAGCCTTTGAATAGAACAGCATATTAATTCAGCCCACAGGTGAAAGTCGTTTTGAATTCCTGCTACATATTAATCAAGTTAAGTAAAAGAGAGTAAAAGAATACAAGAAAAAAGATGGAAGAATATGAAAAATGGCATATAACATACAATAGAAACTAAATACTATATTGAGATGTATAGCCTTATATTGATATTATTACAAGAGTTGAAAACAGGTGATTATTATCAAGGAGATGTACATTTTTTCCTTTATTATTATTTTAACTATTATTTGCCTTTCACAAAGAAAATGTATTTTATTTCATACTTAATAGTGTAACTACAAAGGAAAGGAGCAAGAGAATATCATTATGTTCTTAGTATTGTATCTACAAATCAGGTTGAATCTGTTAAAAACTAATTAAAAATTAAAATTAAAAATTTTTTTTTTGACAGGCAGAGTGGACAGTGAGAGAGAGAGACAGAGAGAAAGGTCTTCCTTTTTGCCATTGGTTCACCCTCCAATGGCTGCCGTGGCCAGCGCACTGCGGCCG
Organism: Sylvilagus floridanus; assembly: GCA_949820135.1. Taxonomy (NCBI): domain Eukaryota; kingdom Metazoa; phylum Chordata; class Mammalia; order Lagomorpha; family Leporidae; genus Sylvilagus; species Sylvilagus floridanus. The sequence continues at coordinate 31,900,855 of OX463244.1, forward strand.
GCGCACGGCGCTAATCCGATGGCAGGAGCCAGGTGCCAGGTGCTTTTCTTGGTATCCCATGGGGTGCAGGGCCCAAGCACCTGGGCCGTCCTCCACTGCACTCCCGGGCCACAGCAGAGAGGTGGCCTGGAAGAGGGGCAACCAGGACAGAATCCTGCACCCCGACGGGGACTAGAATCTGGTGTGCTGGCGCTGCAAGGCAGAGGATTAGCCTGTTGAGCCACAGCGCTGGCTAAAATTTAAAAATTTTTAAAACGAAAAAAACAAAAGCTACAGGGAAAGTAAGACTTGCATATTAAAAGTCAATGGAACTGAGTATGATTTAGCAAACTCAGGCAAGTATGCACTTCAAGGAGACATCTTTTTCAACTCTGTTATTAAAGGCAGATACCAATATAAATTCATTGAGAAACAAATCATGGACTTGCTATTTTATGAATCATTAAGAATCATGACATATACTCAGTTATTGCCCCCATTAAAATTAATCATTGTTGTTCATAAGCACTTTGTCTTATTAATAAACTTTTATTATTTTTGAAAAATAAAGTGGAATACATGTCTATCAAAATATGACTGACAGAGTTTAAAATAAAACATTGCAGAAAAAGAATGACAATTTTCAACAGTAGGAAATGTGTGCAAATTAAATCCCCAGACTGTTGAACTTGATTAACATATAGTTCTCTTTCAGTATTTTGTAAGGGGAAAATTCATTAATGGAATGAAGAATACAAAGGGAAATATCTAAGAATCATAGGGTTTTCATAATTAATTTAGATTTTCAAATATTAGCTCATTAAAATTATGGTATCTAAGTTCAATTCATTTAAAAAAGGTGTGAGAGCGCTCGCTAAACAAAATATAATATTACTTTGAATGTTTCATTACAACATATAAACACAGTAGGTGTTCCTATAATTAACTTGTTGATTAAACTTTGAGTGTCCATTTGTGTGTTTGTATAAATATATATTATTTGTGCACATAGACATCCAAAATTATTTTAATCAGTAAGCTGAGCTCATTTACTATTATTGGTATGATCAAAATATTGGACCACTTGAGTTCAATTCCATCATATTGATTTTTTTACTTTATGTACTTCTTTGTCATTCACTTTATGTAACACATATATGCATACATAGAGTCCTATTTATTCTTTACAGTATGTGTTTTTTATTTTTATATTTATGTGGCACATAAACAGTTATCCATATTTTAGGAGAAAATATGATGAATAATGTATGAGAATGATGATTGCCTTATTTTGAAGAATGATTATCTCTAAAGTTAAATGAAAATGAGGGAGTCAGGGAGAAATAAATTTCTTTCTTAATATTTTAAATAAAAAATGTGCTAATTGAAAAGTAGTCTCCCAATAGCTGCTATTCCATCAAAGAACATTTAATATCGAACATTCTGCATGAATGGTATCTGGTGGGAAATTCTGATAGTAAAGAAAAGTAGGGGGTCTTAGAAAGTTTGGAGGCAAAGGGCAATCTTAGAAATTAAAAATTGTGGTTAAAATATGTTTCCAAAAAGTAATCAAGTAAACACTGAAAAAGCAGAAAGATGTACACAAAAACATTTTTAAGCTCTAAACATTAAGTTGGTCAAACTATTATAATGATCATATCACTTAATTAGATATAATCAAGATAATAAGGATTTTACTTATAAAATCAGCATAGAAATGTCTGGGGTAATAATTCAGAGTGCAATATTTCCAATCCTGCCATTGACCCAAATCAATGAAAGCCAGTGACCAGTTCTAGGGACAGATAGTATCTTCCGTCATGGACACCTGTAATTTGTGATAAACAGAGTTCTCTGCTTTACCATTACCAATGGCATTGTGCTAGCTTCTTTTGCCACCATCAGCACTTTCTTAATTATAGACACTCGAAGAAACAAGAAATAATCTTTAAGTCTTACCATGAGAGCCTCAAACATCACAAAGATGATAATGATAACCATGAATATTCCTGGGGAGCTTCAGGTCTCTGCCAGGAACTAGGCTAAGTTTTGACACACAATCTCATTCAGTCCTCACCCCAGACTTTTCAACTCACTGCCGTTATCACTGTATTAGGTGAAACCTAGAATTTATATGATTTTTATCAATTTCTAATCATGTTCAAGATTAAAAAAGGCTAGTTCATCTCTGATTACTTTTTTAATTCTTGAAAGCAAAATTGCTTTTTAATATTTTGTTTCCTTTTAATTTATCAATTTAAACATTTTGATATTTCCCTTACTAGACTATGAACTCTGAAAGAAGAGGGGCATTATCTTATACATATTTGTTTGCTTGGTACTAAGTACTAGGTGAATAGTATGTGTTCGGTAATTACATGGTAAAAGTAGTTTAAAAACTAAAAGAAAGTAACATTTTATAATATTTTGTAAAGGATACTCACTAGACTAGGAAAAATGATGAATGTGTTGCCTACAGAAAAATGGTGGCTTGCAATCATCATAGAGAACATAGGGCCACAAGATAGCACATGTGATGTTAAAAAACAAGTGTCAGAGTATCAGAAAAAAGTCTATATTAGAGAAGAGTAATCAGAGAAAAAAGTAATAATAAAAATTAATCATGACATTTCTGGAATCATAAAAGATATAAGGATAGGAGGAAAGATATACTATGAAGAAGTATAAAAGAAGGTTTAAAATTAAATTTTTTCCAAAAAATTTAAAAAAGGAGAGTGTGAATAAAACTGTTCTCAGATATAAAAAGTTTCTCCATCTTGTGAGAAGTGAGAAGGAAGTATTGGGTTTCTATTTTACTTAAGTTAGTTAGGTTTAAGCAAAAAATGCACTGGATAGACTACTGTTTCAAAGGAGAAAGAACTGCTCAAGAACTTACTCAATTCTTCTTAATAGAACAAATGGCTGAGAGTGGGTGTCCCCATAGACTAATGCCTGAATTTTAGATGTACATTATTAATATTATTATTTTGGAGATTTTTTATGGCAAATATTCTACCCATGAGCAGCTACGAGGCATAATAGCAATGAAATGGCCATAATTACTTAGGAAATCTTGCAGTGAATAATAACTGAAAACCTAACCAAAGAGTAACATAAATCACAAACATTTATTTACGATTATTTGCAATTCAGTTAAGATGATCAAACAATTACTGTAAGCATTCATAAATGATCTGCTGAAGTATGTGGAGGACAGAATTGTTACTGATCCATGCATAGCTATTAAACTTCTATGGAAATGGAGATGTTTGTCATAAACTAGAAGTGCCCATTAAATATTTACATCTACTCAATTTGCTAGATTGTTGTTGACACCAACGACAAGCTGGCTATCGCCTCTTAGTTTAGGAGATGATGAAAGAAAAGAATCACTGGCATTACCTTTCTTTGGACTACTCCTGTGAGCTTCTCCATTTCCCCTAGAATGGCAGACAGCACAGATGACTTTCCAGAGCCAACCTGCCCAACCACAGCCACTAAAGCTCCCTCTGGAATCTTTATGTTCAAGCTGCAAGACAAGAAAAAGAGAAAGATGACTTTCTGCTGTGCTTTAAAGAATTTTTATTTGAGACATAGAGAGAGAGAGACAGAGAGAGAGAGAGACAGAGAGATAGAGAGACAGAAAGAGAGAGAAATAGCTCCCAGCCACTGGTTCACTCCCTCAAGTGCCAACATTGGCTAGGGCTTAAATTAGGAGCTGGAATACAATCCAGGTCTCACATGTGGTAGAAACCCAATGAACTGAGCTCTCACTGCTGCCTTCCAGGACACGAGTTAACAGGAAGCTGGGCAGGAGCTGGAGCCTGGAATTTAATCCAAGGTACTCCAATGTGGAACATGAATATTTGAACTACTGGGCTAAATGTTCACTCCATTGAGAGACAGAAAGAGAGCAAAATCTCCCATCTACTGGTTCACTCCCGAAATGCGCACACTAGTTGCGGCTAGGAGCCAGGTGGAAGCCAGGAGCCGGGAACTCATTTCAGGTATTCCACATGGGTAGCAAGGACCCAGCTACTGAACTATCAACTTGCTGCCTCCCAGAGTGCACATTAGTAGGAAGCTGGAATAAGAAGCTGAGCCAGGACTCATACCCAGGCACTCTAAGATGAGATGCAGGAGTCCCCAAAGATATCTTAACAGTTATGACAAATGCCTGCCCTGGTTATACTTGCTAATGCTGTCCGTCTTAAATAAGACATTGTATACAGCACTGAGCATCATCCCAGGAATTGTCACGTTTTACCTTCTTCTATAAAAATCTAGCTTTTAAAAATGCAAATCAGACATGAGCAATCAAATGTTGCAGGTGGAGAAACAAATAGAAAAATGGATGGTCACATTCCCACGAAAATGCAAGGCATAATGAGAGATTTAATAAAAAAGTCATATTGATTTCTGTAAACTCATCTTCTTATACTCTAAGAAACAAAATCCGTGAATATCATGGAACACAATATTAAATATTTTAAACATAGTTTCTGCAAAACATCACTTACTCTTTTAGTACTGGAATGCCTGCTTTATCCCAGGAAAAAGAAGCATTTGTGAATCCAACGGCATAATCTATGAAGAAAAAAAGGACAATGATGCATTTTTAGGACCAATTTTCTTCTACCCAGGAGTCGAATAAATATTGACTGTGAAGAGGAAATGCTGACCTCCTGCATAGTTTGTTTCGATATTCTGAGGAAGAATCTCCTCAGAGTTGAGAAAGTCTTCCAAACGGCCCAGTGATATCCTTGTCTATCAAAACAAGCATATGGAATTTATTTGAGGTTCAAATTGAGCTTTAACCACAAAGATTTTCCTGTGATTTGCAGCCTGATTATAATATTTGATGCAAACTGAAGATGTCCATGTAAATGTTGCAAGCATGGCTTGGATTGTTTTAATGCTGTAGGTGCCTTCTTCCTTAAAATGAAAGAGGGTTTCATGGTTCAAGTATCAAAATAGATATCACCTGTTTAAAAAGGCATGAGGGGTCCAGCGCCATGGCATAGTGGGTAAAAGCCACCGTCTGCAGAGTCGGCATCCCAAATGGGTGCCGGTTTAGTCCCAGCTGCTCCACTTCCAATCCAGCTCTCTGCTATGGCCTGGGAAAGCAGCAGAAGATGACCCAAGAGCTTGAGCCCTGCACCCGTTTGGGAGACTTGGAAGGAGCTCCTGGCTCCTGGCTTTGGATCAGTCCAGCTCCAGCCATTGTAGCCATTTGGGGAGAAAACCAGTGGATGGAAGACCTCTTTCTCTCTCTCTCTCTCTGCCTCTGCCTCTCTTCTAACTCTGACTTTCAAGTAAAATAAATAAATCTTTAAAGAAAAAAAAAGCATGAGAAGAAATAGAATTTCCTTATTATTGTAGAAAATCTATAATACTGATTAACAAGTAAAGATAGAGATTAACTTTCCCCCAGCTTTTCTGAGGGTAATTGATAAATAAATAAAAATTGTATGTAAGGTATACAGTGTGAAGTTTTGATACACATTCACGTTTTTAATGACACAGAAATCAGGCTAATTAAATATGCATCATCTCACATGCTTATCTTTATTTCTTTTCTTTGTGTGGTGAGAATACTTAACATGTATTCTCTTAGCAAATGGAAAGTGGAGAATATCTTATTATTAAGCAATGTCACCATGTTGGACATTCAGTTTCCAGAACTTATTCATTTTATAACTGAAAAATTTATGATCTTCCACAAATATCTTTCCATTTTTTCCATCCCTAACAACCACTGCTACTCACTGCTTCTTTGAATTCAAACTTTTCCAATTCTATATGTGAGATCACGCACTAGCTGTCTTTTGGTGTCTGGTTTATTTCGCTGAGCAAAATATACTACCATGTATTCACGAATGGTAGGATATCCTTTTTCTTTTAAAGATTTATTTTATGTATAAGAAAGACAGAGTTACAGAGAGAGGTAGAGACATAGAGAAAGAGGTCTTCCATCTGCTGGTTCACTTTTCAGATGGCCGCAATGGCCAGAGCTGCGCTGATCTGAAGCCAGGAGCCAGGAGCTTCTTCCAGGTCTCCCACGTGGGTGTGGGGGCCCAAGGACTTGGGCCATCTTCTACTGCTATCCCAGGCCACAAGCGAGAGCTGGATCGGAAGAGGAGCAACGGGGACTAGAACCGGTGTCCATATCAGATACCGTTGCTTCAGGCCATGACATTAACCCACTGTACCACAGTGCCGGCCCCGGATATCCTTTAAGACTGGAAAATATTCCTCTGTGTGTGTGTGTGTATCTACACACACAATAGCTATAAGATAGATACACATGTATACATACATACATATACATTATATATGTATTAGACATTTCATTTTTACACATATGCTTACACACAATACACATTTTCTGTACCTATCCATTTGTCATTGGACACTTAGGTTATATTTATATCTTTGCAATCATGAATAAAGCTATAGAAAACATGGCAGAGATATCTTTTCAAAGATACTGATTTTGTTTCCTTTATATATATACCCAGATGTAGAACTGTTGGGCCATATATTAGTTCTATTTTTGATCTCTTGAGGGAACTACATATTGTTTTACATAATGGTGTACCAGTTAACCTTCCCAACAATAGCAAACAAAATCTCCATTTTCTTCACCTCTTTTCCAACACTTGTATCTTCTGATGTGCTTGATAACAGACATCCTAATTAATAGATACAAAGTGATATTTCATTGGGCTTAATAAGGTAAAGTTTTAAGGACAATTTTAAGACTGGTGAATGAAATCTGTTTCTAATAATAAACCAAACTGCACTTTAGTTTTAGTGATAATAAATATTCAGTTACAATAAAAAATCTATAGAATATTTAGCTACTGTTAGCATAAATAAAATAACATTTTCTCCCCTGGAAGTGACTTCAATGAAATCTCAAGTACAATTAATTTACATTCTACTAGGAGACTTGTGTGTTAACAGGTAAATGTGATAGGGCTGTAGTTATGTTCACTAAGTGTCATATTATGACATATGGTTGGTTTCTTTTCTCTTTTCTATTTTTTTCTATTTTTCTATCTTTTCTATTTGTTTTTTATTTTATTGTCCTTCAGACAACTGATCTCCTTATTTGTCAAGTGAAGGTGGCAGACTATTGCTAGGAATTAAAGAATACTTCAGAATACCAGACCTTTAGCTGGATTCTAATTTTGAAAGCAAAACAAAACTATTACTCAACAATTGACATTTTATTTAAGGAAACTGCTGTGAAAACAGATGTCAAAAGTATCACATCGATAGTACGTCGATGCCCTCTGTTGGTTGTTATATGTAACACAATATGGAAAAGCTAGGGTGTTAAAAAATGCCTTACTTGGTATTTCCCATTCAATTGTTATGTCTTATTCAAAGAACAACAAAATAATTTAAAGGCAAATTTCTCAGATCAAAGGGTTGGCACCAATAAGCATAAAGTCACTTTTTTATGAACACAGACCTGCAGAAAGTGGTTCAAATGGAAGATATTCTGACAAGGCTCACCTGGCATTCAAAATTTTAACTAAGTCTCAGAGTACAGCAGTCACGGAACTCACTTTGTAGATTCCCTGTGTTTTTAGCAGTCTTCTACTCATTGTAGTACCTAAATAGACTCCAGGGATTGGCGACGATAACTACAGGCAGGCTGAACCAGGCATCCCAGGGTGGTGTGTTGGCAGACTGGTACTACCAGCACTCTTTTCCCCCTGCTCGTTCATGGAGTACGGATGGAATGCTCTGAACACTGGGAAAAACTCAGATCCAGTTCCCCACAAAGCACCTAGTTAGAACTTTTCAGCTGAAAACAGAAAATGAACCTTCGGATGGCAGAGTGGCTAACACCAGCTTTTTTGTTTGTTTTATGGTGCACAAAGTGATAAAATTTATTTTTTAAAAGGTGAGAAACACACACACACACACATGTGAGCATAGTTCAAGAACACAGTGGCCAGGAAGGGAGAAGGATGGGGGAGGGAAGTAGAGAAACAGGGCCTCAGTGGCCTGGGTCGGGGGGAGAAAGAGAGAGAGAGAGAGAGAGAGACACCTTTCCTGGGAGAAAAGCATAAGGAAGGAAGACATCATTCTTTCCATTGCATAATGTTCCCGGTGACTCATTAATTCAGGGAAACTAATTCTGAATGTGGCATTTAAATAACTGCAAAAGTGAAATAAGGTAAAGAGAAAAGACACAATTACTTTATGTTAATCAAAATTTAAAAAATACTTAAGGATATGGATATGGCAACACTGCTTTGATCACTAGACTTTGTAACATTATATGTGTGTATTAAAATAAACTAAGCCCCACAAAAGGCATAATAAACATTTTTTTTTTGACAGGCAGAGTGGACAGTGAGAGAGAGAGACAGAGAGAAAGGTCTTCCTTTTGCCGTTGGTTCACCCTCCAATGGCTGCTGCAGTCGGCGCGTTGCGGCCGGCGCACCACGCTCATCCGATGGCAGGAGCCAGGTGACAGGTGCTTTTCCCTGGTCTCCCATGGGGTGCAGGGCCCAAGCACTTGGGCCATCCTCCACTGCACTCCTGGGCCACAGCAGAGAGCTGGCCTGGAAGCGGGGCAACTGGGACAGAATCCGGCGCCCCAACCGGGACTAGAACCTGGTGTGCTGGCACCGCAAGGGGGAGGATTAGCCTGTAGAGCCATGGCGCCGGCCAAAGCATAATAAACATTTAAAGAAAATATCTTAGAAGTGTAGATTTCAGTAGAGGAATCATTCTTAGTTTAATGGTATTCTGAATTTACCTGGACCACAGCTGAGATAATTACTGGCAAATCAAACAGAGGAATCCTCAAAATATTAAACAACGATATAGATGTGAACACTTTAGTGGCTGTTAAAATATTTTCTTCATCCAGTAAGAAATAGATGCCAAAGGTAGCCAGAGACACCTAAAAATACATAATTTTTCCATGTTTGTTACTAATCACATTGAGTTAGTCACAAAAATTAGAAAAAAATTTTCTGTTTGTTGAAGTTTAATACTACTGCTGAGGAAAATAAAATATAGGTTTAGCACAGATCATAAATTCATGAATCTTAGACAATTATACCCCTGAGACCACATGACCTAGTTCTATAAGACACGTCCTTCTTTTACTAGAATTATTGTTACCATTTAAAATATATACCGTGGGTGGGCATTTGATGCAGTGGTTAAGTACTGTTTCGACGCCTATACCCCATATCGGAGCACCTGGTTGGAGGCTTGGATACACCTGTTGACATCCAGCTTCCTGGTAATGCAGACCATGTCTCAAGTAGCTGGATCCCTGCTGCCCACGTGGAAGACCCAAGACTGAGTTCCAGGCTCCTGGCTTTGGGCATTTAGGTAATGGCTGATCTCGGTTTTTCTCTCTCTCTTCCATTCAAATAAAATGGAAAAAAAAAACCCTAAAACTGGTATATATATATATATATATATATATATATATATATATACCATTTTATATTTTCTCTAAAATGGAGAGTTTTATGTAAACACATTTTGAATTGTTTGTGCATATATTCTAACTTAAATAAAATTATCATGCTTTTCTTAAGATGTGAATAAATTATGGCTTACAAGATTTCTATTTGCTCTTACCGGTTTCATTTGGAAAAGGCAAAAATGTTCATTTATACAAAGGAACACATCATGTACATAGCATCAGCTGAAGCAAATGCTTCTTGGTCATTTTTACCAAAGTATTTCAAATGTAACATTGCTTCCATATCCATAACAGTTATGTGTTGCCTCAAATAAAAATATTTTAAATAGTCAACAAAGGTGATATTTAGAATTTCCCATTACTCCTCTTCTCATTGGAGTGGTGATTTTGATTAAAACTGATGGGCCAAGGGCTGGCGTGTGGCACATCGAGTTAACACCCAGCCTGAAGTGCCGGCATTCCATATGGGTGACGGTTCGAGACCCGGCTGCTCCACTTCTGGTCCAGCTCTCTGCTTTGCCTGGGAAAGCAGTGGAGGATGGCCCAAGTCCTTGGACCTCTGCACCTGCGTGAGAGACTCAGAAGTTCCTGGCTCCTGGCTTTGGATGGGCGCAGCTCTGGCTGTTGGGGCCAATTGGGGAGTGAACCATCCGATGGAAGACTTCTCTCTCTCTCTCTTTTTCTGCCTCTCCTTTCTCTGTGTAACTCTGACTTTCCAATAAATAAATACATCTTTAAAAAAAATGGATGCTCAGGGTGTTTCCAACTGCTGTGAAATGACATTCCTCTTTTGTAATGAGGAAATGAATGCCTTATTACTGTGTTAATGAACTAGAGCATTGTATATAACTTGTCTGGTACATAGTAAAAACACTCAGTAGATGTCACTTCTCTTCCCAGCTCTGTACAATGTGTCTTTGTGTTCATCTTAAAAGGGATTAGCCTTACAAATCAAACTTTAGAGCTAGAATGAAGCTCTGAAATATTGGTATTTTTAAGAGTTAGGAAGGCATATGCTCAATTTGTGAGGAATTTTTCAATACATAAAATCCCACTAATGAACACTACAGACCAATGAGAGCACTCATGATATTTTCCCATGTTCTAAAACTTTGGTTCTCTAATCTACATAAATTAATGACTGCATTTCTTGAAAATTTTAATTTAGGTATAGAAGGTTTTTAGCATATTCAAATTAATTCTAGGTAATTTTGAAATCAATCTGCATATTAAAATTTAAAATGAAAATAGAAAGTTTTATATAGACTCACCAAGAATGGAACACAAGTTAACGTCAGCATAGAAAATACAGCAAGATACCTAGTTGATTTTTGAAACTCCAATTCCTGATCTCTAATTTTGATAATCTTATCTTTATAGGCAGGTTCCCACGCATAAAGTTTCAGAATCTGTAAAGGAGTTAGGCAATGACTGACAACATCACAGAAGAAAGAAAATGTATCCATACAAGATATGCCAGACACACACACACACACACACACACACACACACAATTATGAAGATAGCAAAACAGTATACTCATACAGAAAAGTAAATTGCCCCTACTTCTGGATGAATCAAAATGTTTCCTTAAATTATAGATTTTTTTTTAGGTGAGGAAACACTATCCCCCAGCCTCATGTCTCTCTTACTCATCAACAAACTATTTCTGAGCCACACTTTGGCAACATCCCAGCTCTAGGCAGGTGCTCCATGGCAGCCTCTGTCTGGCTAATCCTGTCACTCTCTGGCCTGCCCAACTCTCACCTCTATCCACTCCCCATTTCTTCATAGCTAAGCTCTTCTCCCTGGATCTTCAATTTCTCCATGACTGATTAAAATTCTCAAGCTGTGCTCTGCATGATGATTGGGGTTGTGAGATTGTAAACTATTTTCAGACACAGAATGTATGGGGAAGCAGGATCACGCACTGGCACACTGTGTAGACTAAGAGTGAGACAGACCTGTGTTCGCACTGCACTCTTTGCTTAATCTCATGCGTCTACTTGATTGAGCATGGTGCCCAGCTGTTTGATCAAACACCAGTCTAGATTTCTCCCTCAGCTGTTTTCCAGAGGCGATTAGCATTTGACGTGGTAGACTGAGGAAAGCAGATCACCCTCATAATACGAGCGGAGTCCACGCTATCAGTCAGAGGCTTTGTGAGAAGAGGAAGAGGTTCTCCTATTAGAAAGAAATCTTGCCTCCAGACAGCATTCAGACTCAATACTGCAGCACCAGCTGTTGCCAGAACGTTCTATGGGTATCAGATTTACCAGTCTCTTCAATCATCTGAGGCTCCTTTTTTTATTTTTAAACATAAATCACCCTCCCTCTCTGGCTGTCACTGACTCCGTAAACGTAGACATGTCAGTTAAATGCTCCGAGTCTTTGCCTCCTGATTTGTAAAGTGAGCATGAAAAATCTTTTTTACTTGGGGTTTATATTTATTTCAGCAAACAGATAGAAAGTGATAAGCATAATGTTTGCCATATAGAAAATGTTCCATAAATGGCAGCTAATACAGTATTTTCAGAGAGAGGCTTTATGGCACCTGTTATCAGATCCCAGGAATTTCTGACTGCTTCTACTTTTAAACTATAATAATTGATTGCCATTTGGACAGATTTCCTAACCTCGTTTGGCTGGGGCTCCTACATGAAGTTTTGGACTATGCTCAGTTCTTGAGGAAATATTCTTCCATTACCTATAGTGTACTAGTCTTAACAAAATACAAAATTTCTTTTTGCGAATATCAATATTTAAAACCCATATACACATATTATGACACTAACCTATGTACAGATACTGTGATACTTATTTTTTTGGATGTAAGGGCTATTACTTAACCTGCTAAGAGCTGCATTTAGATCCTATCATTTGGAATATGCAACAATACTAAATAATTGAGCAAAATTTCAGAGCTACTTGAGCCTACTTAATTTCTGAAAGATAAGTGGCTACTAGTCCTTTTTCTAGGTATCTTTACTCTAAAATTTATTCCAATTTAGTAATTTAGAATTTTTTGAAATTTCTATGCAGCACAATACATAGAGGATTTGCTAATTCTAACACAAATCAAAGTGTGTATGTATGTATGTATGCATGAATGTGTGTGTGTGTGTAATGGGGATATCTTGTGTATATAATAATAGAAGCATTATATACAGGGAATTTCCTATATAAATGTCAATGCTAATTTTGCTTCATGGAAAAATCTGATTATGCATAATCTAGGTGCAAAAGAATTTTAAATGATACATATAATTATATAGAAAAAATTCATGCTGTTTCACTCATTTTAGTACAGAGAAATAAATGGGGAGACTCTCCTGGGCAAAAATAATTTGCAAGGTAGCTTTTGTAGAATCTCATTTATATGTTTATTTCTGTCTGACATAAATAATCTCAGTAACATCTCATCACTTTCCATGTACAACTCTCGTTTTGCATTGATGACAATGTCATTGCCACTCTTGCTCACATCATCTCCTCTTTTTCACATACTTCCTTAAATTGAGCAACAATTTTTGTCTTTCAGGATATTTGTGTTGGGTTGCTGAGTAAGAAACGAAAAGAAAATGCCTGCGTTTTATTTGACTTTGCATTTAAATGATATTTTAGTAATAAGAATCCCCTTAAATGTGAAAGCTAAAATCCATTCTCAACACTTACATACATATAAGGAGACTTCAAAAAATTCATGGAAAATGACATAAAATGATTAGTTTATTTTGTTGGAAAAAATTGAAGTCTATACATTTATTTCATAACATGCATTTGCCATGAACGTTTTGAAAATCTCTTGGCTGTTATTTTGAGGTATTAATACCAGTGTGAGCCTCATAGATTACTTATTGCTATACTCTGAATATTAAAATCAAAAGCATATCCCTCTTTCATTACCTTAATTCCATGTAAGATTTCTTTGAGTAGTTTTATCTGTTTATCTTTGTTCTTCGTTTGGCTTTTCTATTTGATGGAAAGAAAACAAAACCATATTTTATGAAGTTGGTACCATTTTCACTTAATGTACAGATGTTTTTAAATAGTTTATTTTCTCTATATAAGATTTAGATCAGAAAAGCATAGTACAAAGTGGAGCTCCAGTGGCACACTCGGTTAGCACATGGTACTTATACAGAAAAGCATATTATAATATTTAGACAACACTATTATTTGGTCATGTTAGAAAAAATAAACAGGCAACTTAAAAGTAGGCAGCACAGGGCCAGCCTGGTGGCATAGTGGGCTAAGCCTCTGCCAGCAGTGCCAGCATCCCATATGGATGCTGGTTCTAATCCCGGCTGCTTCTCATCCAATCTAGATCTCTATGGCCTGGGAAAGTAGTAGAAGATGGCCCAAGTACATGGGCTGCTGCGCCCATGTGGGAGACCCTGAAGAAACTCCTGGCTCTCAGCTTTGTATTGGCTCATTTCTGGCCATTGTGGCCATTTGTGGAGTGAACCAGTGGGTGGAAAACCTTTCTCTTTGTCTTTCCCTCTCTGTCTGTAACTCTACTTCTCCAAAAAATAAATCTTTAAAAAAATAGTAGGCAGCAGAATGAAAGCAATAAAAGCAGTAGAAAATATATTTATTTAAACATGAGTTGCTTAAACATGGATAGTAAAAATAATATCCATATTCTACTGAAATGAGATAAATTTCCCAAAACTCCACGAGTATAATCTAAAGATATACATATACATTTCTGTTACAGAAATGTAGCAAGACAAAAATGAAGATCTCTAAAAATTTCTCTTGTTCTTTGGAAATTCAATAGTTAAAATGTGTGTTACCATTTATTATTTATCTGACTGGGAGAGAGAGCAAGAGTGAGAGCAATAGTGGGAGAGCATTCTTCTGCTCACTAGTTCCCCACCAACTGCAAGGGAGACAGCCAGGACTGAGACGGGCTGAGTTCAGGTGCCCAAAACTCAGTGTGCTCTCCCCAGTGCATGGCAGGGACCGGCTGCCTCCCAGGGGGTGCAGCAGTGGGAAGTGGGAATCAGAGGCAGAGCCAGGACAGGAATCAAGTCCTCCACAGTAGGATATGGGTGTCCTAAGCAGCATCTCAGCTGCTGTGCCCAATGCCCCCTTCAAAATATACATTTTCAAATTCCATACCGTTTTATAAATTTTATTTTATTATTGTGTACTTATTCAATTGTTTAACAATTATCATAGGATTTTATTTCTGTCATTGCTTCTGCATTCCTTATTAAAGATCCCCTCCCCTAACATTGCCACTGTTTGTTACATGTATAATAATAAGCATGTGTGTATCTTAATGATCACATTTACAAGTTAACACCCATATCATTGTTTTTGCCATTTAAAGGCATATATTCTGATTAATGTCTTTGCATATAATATTAAAGTTCCCTTGAAGATTCTAAGACTACAGAACAACATCCCAATAATGTGTTTCCATTACTAATAAATTGGTTTAAATGACACCATTTAAAATGAAGGATGGGCTGGCGCCATGGCTCAACAGGCTAATCCTCCGCCTTGCGGCGCCGGCACACCTGGTTCTAGTCCTGGTTGGGGCGCTGGATTCTATCCCGGTTGCCCCTCTTCCAGGCCAGCTCTCTGCTGTGGCCCAGGAGTGCAGTGGAGGATGGGTCAAGTGCTTGGGCCCTGCACCCCATGGGAGACCAGGAGAAGCACCTGGCTCCTGCCATTGGATCAGAGCATTGCGCTGGCTGCCGCGCGCCAGCCGCGGCAGCCATTGGAGGGTGAACCATCTCTCTCTCTCACTGTCCACGCTGCCTGTCAAAAAAAAAATGAAGGATGTATTTTTAAAAAGCTAACAAAGATAGGCCAATGCCATGGCTCACTTGACTAATCCTCTGCCTGCGGCGCCGACACCCTGGTTTTTAGTCCCGATTGGGGTAACGAATTCTGTCCTGGTTACTTCTCTTCCAGTCCAGCTCTCTGCTGTGGCCTGGGAGTGCAGTGGAGGATGCTTGGGAACCTGCACCCTCGTGGGAGACCAGAAGGAAGCACCTGGCTCCTGGCTTTGGATTGGCGCAGCACCGGCCATGGCAGCCATTTGGGGGGTGAACCAACGGAAGGAAGACCTTTCTCTCTGTCTCTCTCTCTCACTGTCTAACCCTGCCTGTCAAAAAAAAAAAAAAAACTAACAAAGATATTCATTGTAATTACAAACAAACCAGCTATTTTAACCGCTAGTGTTTAATACTTCTCATTCATATTTATATGCTATCTTCTAGTTCTCCTCTTTAAAGATGTCACAAGTTATTTGAAAATTTCATAAAATTATAAAGTACAGATTTTCAGCACGTAAACAAATTAAAGTAATAAACTTTCCTTCCCTGCATCTAATACCATGATTGCTGTGTTATCTCTGGATTACTTCTATGCTTATAAAAATAGTTTTCCTAGATGTACATCTTCATGTATTATTCATTGTACACACGTGCATGGATAATGTATCGATGGACTGTGTAATAATTGATGTACTAATGGACTGAAGATCTATGTATTCCTATTCATGACACACAAGTGGATGTATGAACGAATATATGGAGTCAACCTTCCTGATCTGATCCTAGGGTTTCCCTTTCTGTGCTTTCAGGTACTCATGGTCAAACACGGTCTAAAAATGTGAAATTAAAATTCCATCACTAAACAATTCATAAAGTTCCATTGTGTGCTTTTCTAGGTAGTGTTATGAAGCCTCCTGCTGATCCACTTCATTCTGCCTGGGATGTGAATCATCCTTTTGTCCAGGAACTCCCTATGCCCATTTGATATTGATTGAATGAGCAAATAATTTTGGATTATATGCATATAATGGAGTAGTAAATTTCTTACCTTCAGCTTTTTCACTCTAATTGCCACTAAAGCATTTATTGGTATAACAAGCACCAGGACTGCCATGCCTGCTAACACTGCAGGACCCAGCTCCTGCCAGAGGAGTGATATGGCCATCAGGATTTGAAACGGAGCTGACCAAAGGAGATTGAGGTTTGCTGTCAAATCCATGAGCTGCTGGGCATCTGCTGACATTAAGTTAATAATTTCCCCAGTAGAATTTTGTTTTCTAGAAACATTTGATAACAGGAGAGCCTGTAAAAAAAGAAGCAAAATATTTTAGCATTCCATAGATTATGGATAATTGTTAAAATAAATATTTATATATTTAGGAAAATCTATGAGGTTATTTATGTACTGGAGTCATTTATATATATATACATATATATATATACATATATATATATATATATATATATATATATATGGAGAGAGAGAGAGAGAGAGGGACATGAGGAGGTGAGGATATAAAATTATTGGCCGAAGTTCATAGCTTTGGAATTCATGGAGTATTGTCACAGAGTAACATTGTGTTCCCAAGCAAATAAGTGCCCTTCATAGGTTGTTAAATATAAAATTGCCAGCAAATCTGATGCATTATACATTGAACTCTCTCCGTTGGTGGCACCTCTATAATGCTGAACCATCTGAATGCTATCAATACCAAAGCACATCAACACATCAATGAATACTAATGAATAGGATTTTTCCAAAATGTGGAAAGATAAAAAAAATTTAAAAATCTCAGTTCTCAAGGTAATTACTATCTAGTTGTGCACACACACATACAGGTGGATTTTAAGTGTAAAAATAGCTAAGAAGGGCCATGGAAACTTAGAGAAATAAGGAAAGGCGTCATGGAGCTAATGGTTCCCCTTATGCATGCAAAAAGTATTTAGTATTTGTATATTGAAACCAGCATCCTCATGAATAATTACTGATAACTTCTTACTAAGAATTCCGATAGAAATCCATTGATTTAATTCCCTATCCATTTAAAATTCCCAGTGAATACATTAATAACTGTAAAAGAACTGAGATTTATATCTATACTGGAAATGAAGTAAAGGGTCGTTTATAGATCAAAAACGTAGGGAGTTTCCACCACATTGATTGAAAGAAAGATAATTTGTGGCTGGGGACAGAGGCTCTCAAAATCAATTTACTAAATGAATGAATAATACAGAGGAAAAGTCCATCTGGGAAATAAGTAGTCAGGAACATTAGTGGAACATCTCTAACATTGTCTACTTCAAGCAAAAGGGCTTAATTCAAGGTCTGGGTGGAACAGAGTGCCCACAAGAGGGCAGCCTTGGAAATTCACTGGATGCCAGAATCCCCACAAATATGGGGCTCTATGGCTATAGCGGTATTCAATCATTATTTTTGTTTTTTGCACAGCACGTCAGAGACATTTCTACCACTAACTAGTGGAGGGTACTCTTGTGGTACTGCCACAAGAGAGCAAAGAAGAAACAATGCTCGTCAACTGTAGCAGTTAAGGGTGCAGCAAAATCTCTTGCAAATACAGCTCTGTAACTTTCCCTAATAAGTTACTGACCAACCAATGTCGAAAAACAAAGCAATGGAAATCCAAATGCTGTACCTCTAATTTTAACATCTATAAAGTTTTGAACAGTAGTCCATTGATCTCCAGTAGAATTCACAGGGTCCTTTCTCTCACCTTTCTAGAAGTATTTATGAAAATGTTCAAAGATTAAGTAGTTAATTATGAAGAAATTAAACAATAGCTCATTAGAAAGAGATATTACATGCAGCAAAAGAAAATATTTTAATACATCCTTGAAATCTTTACAAGAAAATAATGATCTACACTAAAAATGAAAGAATGGAAATATTGTTTCCATCAAGTTAATTTATTAATGTATTTTAAGCTTCAAAAAATTCACATCCTTGCGATATACTTTGTTTCGCAATTTCTAGTAATAATGTCCAAAAAGAACAAAAGAGATACTGTATAAAACAGAGTGGACATGAAACTGACAGTAGTATTCGATCTCATGTGTCTTGATCCATTTGTTTTAGCACATCTTGATTTGCAGTGCAAAGTGTACAGTGCACATATCTCTTTTCAGAAGACATTTAACTTAAACTCAAAATAAAATAGGACAGTGTCTACCTGCCAAAACCCTATCACAGGACAACATTACAAGTAAAAAATGTACATGTTCCAAAATCTACCACACTCAAGAAGTTACTAAGAGCAGAATGCAAGTCACCATTTAGAAATGCAAACCCACTTCCAACGTTTGCACAGTCTAAAAACAAAGGCACCTAAATGATTTAAGATGTTTACTATACATCTACTTTCTTGTTTGCTTAGATTTATAGTCTGAGATTTCATGTATAAAATTTGCCTCTAATGCATGCAAAAAAAAAAGCTGTATTCTGAAAAACAGTTACCACATATTGTACAAGTTTACATGAAAGAGATCCTATTATTTCATCTACCATTTTTGTCTTTCTTAGTTTGTGTCACATTATAAAAATGATTGTCTAAACCTCAAACTAATAAGAAAAAAGGGCAGGAACAAAACATAGGAATCTTTTTACCCTTCTCTGAATTTTCCCTCCTTTGTGAAGGCAGGAAAATCATAGATGTTTATTTCTAATTTGTCATGTTGCTAGAAAACAGAAGCAATAAATATGTCACAAGCTTAAAATTTTTCCATGATGTCCCCTTCCATTTTCTACATAGCAATAAGCCTATTAATACATTAAATACTTTTGTTTTATCTGTCTTAAAATGTCAACTATTTACATCTACTTAAAAAATAAAATCTGAATGGGATATTGTGCTGTTTCAACTTCATTACTGTTAAAATATTATAGGGAAAAATCAGAAGACCTATCTGTAATTTTAACTTCTCATCTATACTGGTTTCCAATTATCAGTGATGATATGCTGAAAAAAATCTTCAAATATTTTGATGAAGATACAACCTTCCTTTTCTTTTTATATAAAACCACAATTAGCGTATTTTAGATAACAGAAAACACAAACAAGTAGACTACAAATGTAAGGAATGATTTCATTGACATAATTTCTACCAAGGCAAGAATAAAATTCCACCAATCAATTAAAATGCAATTGAATTAGAAAGTATCTAATACGTAAGCAGAATCAAACATTCACATAAGGAACTAAGTGTGAAGTGATGATATGCTGCTTGTATCCAATTAATACAGCACTCAACTCTCATCTTTAGGATTGCCACTCATGCTCACAGCAGCCATTTGATAAAGGGAAAATGAGTAACTGAACCAACTCCATCATAAGGAAAAGGTAAATTGATTCTCATTTCAAAACGGCATGTAGGGGCCAGTGCCAGCATCCTATATAGGCAGCAGTTTGAGTCCTGGCTGCTCCACTTCCAATCCACCTCCCTCCTATGGTCTGGAAAAGCAGTGGAAGATGGTCCAAGTGCTTGGGCCACTGTACCTGCTTGGGAGAAGTGGAAGAAGCTCCTGGCTCTTGGCTTTGGATCAGCCCAATTCTAGCTGTGTGGCCATTGGGGGAGTGAACCAGGGATGGAAGAGCTCTCTCTTTGCCTCTCCATAATTCTGCCTTTCAAAGAAATAAATGAATCTTTAAAAAATGAAAATATAATTTTTATCTTTATATACAGAAGACCAATTTAGTATATATTAAGTAAAGATTTCATCAGTTTGCACCCACACAGAACATAAAGTGTAAAATACTGTTTGAGTACTAATTATAGCATTACTTCACATTGGACAACACATTAAGGACAGAGATCCCACATGAGGAGTAAGTACACAGTGACTCCTGTTGTGGACTTAACAATTTGACACTCTTGTTTATGGCGTCAGTAATCTCCCTAGGCTCTAGACATGAGTTGCTGAGGCTATGGAAGCATCTTGAGTTTGCTGATTTTGATCTTATTTAGACAAGGTCATAGTCAAAATGGAAGTTCTCTCCTCCCTTCAGAGAAAGGTACCTCTTTCTTTGATGGCCCATTCTTTCCATTGGGATCTCACTCGCAGAGAACTTTCATTTAGGTTTTTTTTTTTTTTTTTTTTTTTTTTTTCCCCAGAGTGTCTTGGCTTTCCATGCCTAAAATACTCTCATGGGCTCTTGAGCCAGATCCAAATGCCTTAAGGGCTGAGGCCAGAGTGCTGTTTAGGACATCTGCTATTCTATGAGTCTGCTGTGTCTCCCGCTTCCCATGTTGGATCATTCTCTCCCTTTTTGATTTTATCAGTTAGTATTAGCAGACACTAGTCTTGTTTGTATGATCCCTTTGACTCTTAGACCTATCAGTGTGATCATTTGTGAACTGAAATTGATCACTTGGACTAGTGAGATGGTATTGTTACATACCACCTTGATGGGATTGAATTGGAATCCCCTGGCACATTTCTAACTCCACCATTTGGGACAAGTCAGCTTGAGCATGTCCCAAATTGTACATCTCCTCCCTCTCTTATTCCCACTCTTATATTTAACAGGGATCACTTTTCAGTTAAATTTCAACACCTAAGAATAATTGTGTGTTAATTACAGAGTTCAACCAATAGTATTAACTAGAACAAAAAAAAAATACTAAAAGGGATAAAGTATTAAGCTGTACATCAACAGTCAGGACAAGGGCTGATCAAGTCACAAAATGAAAATATAATATTTACAAAAAGAAAAACTGCCTGTGTAAAGCATTACAGAATCCTAGACCATTGAATACCACCATTCTCTGTTATCCTGCATTTATCAACTAACCAGTAACTTTTAATTAAGAGTAGAAAACTTTTGGCCGGCGCCGTGGCTCAACAGGCTAATCCTCCGCCTTGTGGCGCCGGCACACCGGGTTCTAGTCCCGGTTGGGGCGCCGGATTCTGTCCCGGTTGACCCTCTTCCAGGCCAGCTCTCTGCTGTGGCCCGGGAGTGCAGTGGAGGATGGCCCAAGTGCTTGGGCCCTGCACCCCATGGGAGACCAGGAAAAAGCACCTAGCACCTGGCTCCTGCCATCGGATGAGCATAGTGCGCCGGCCGCAACGCGCCGGCCGCGGCAGCCATTGGAGGGTGAACCAACGGCAAAAGGAAGACCTTTCTCTCTGTCTCTCTCTCTCACTGTCCACTCTGCCTGTCAGAAAAAAAAAAAGAGTAGAAAACTTTCATAATATGAAAAAACAGTCATATTGCAATTTCTGCTTACAATTGCACACAAAAGTATAGCGTACATGGGAGATACATGTCTGTATGTATTTCATGTATTTTCGTTGCCAAGTCATGTTTCCAATGTTGAGGTGATCAAACCTCCTAGATTCAGGAGAGAAGTTCATTGTGAGCCACGTTTGACTGCAATTGAAGAAAATGCAGCAATAAAGAACAGTGAACAGGGGGGCACATAATAATATTTAAAGACTTTGTGCTATTAAGTTAAACATATCTGTCCATAAGAAAATTGGGTTCCTTTCCCACCCCATCCCATATTCACAGATTGGAATTTTCAGGCTTTTAAATATAAGTAATTTCACCTGGTCTGAGGATATGCTCTCTTGCCATTTTCTCTTCAACTGTTATTTGTGAGAGTTTAGTTTGGAGATGATGACTTAATAGGTTTCTCTTTTGTAAGGAGAAGAAAATTAAACTATTTAACCATAATATTTATAAAAATAAGCAAGAGCCAAGCTGACTGCAGGAAATCTGCATGAACTTGATAAGAATTACCCATGGCCTGCACACATCCTCCTTGGGACCTTATCAACCCTACACTGACGGGCCAGAAATATGTAAAAACACAGACTGAGAAGGCCAAGGGGGGACTCTGAACAGATTCTCCTGAGTGCAGCTGAGCAGAAGCTCCGGGCCAACCCTCCGCATTCAGACCTTCCTGCACAAGGGTTCTTCCAGCCAGCCCTGCGCTCACCCGGTGCTAAGGCTCTGCTCTCCCCAAGCTGAGACTCCGCCCCTTTGAAGCTGAAACACCAGACAGACTATGGGACTCTGATCACCCTTGAAGACCTGTGCTTTCTGGCTACAGGCACCACCCCTGTGGATGCTGTGCAATTCCGCCCTCTGGGTTAAGACAATAGAGCACCTACCTAAAAGTCAACATGTAGAAATGAAATTGATGCTTTGGGGAGCACTGACTTTGAACAGCCCTTCTCTTGACTCTTGAGAAACAATCTTTTATTCTATATTTTTGTTTTTCTTTTCTTTTCCTTTATAATATTTTCCTTATCTTTTTCTTTCATATGAATCATTGGGTTCTTTATTTAACATACAGTTAACCATATGTGTATAAAGTTAATATGTATAAAGTATAAAGTTAATCTTAGTAACCAATGAGTGAGAATAAGAAAGGGAAGAGGAAGGTGGGTAGGAGGGTGGGCACAGTGGGAAGAATCACCAAGATCCTAAAACTGTAATTGTGAAATGTATGAAGTTTGTAACTGCAAAGCAGTATAGTCCTGCATACATTCCTACAGACTTGCTTCTAAAAGCAGAGCTTAACAACTTGCCAGGGGACCCCAAATTCCTTAAGCTGGTTGGTAAAAATAGCAGCTTAAGTGTTTTAGAGATCAAGTGGATAGGATTAAGTGGTAAAGTGATCATATGGATGGGATCAAGTGTTAAACTGGTCATATAAATAGAACTGGAAATAATAATAGATAAAATTAAAAAGGAGTGAGGGCTCCAATATGGGAAAGCAGTCCATATAGCAGACTCACAGAATGACAATAGCATTAAGTAGCACTCTAATCTCAGAACCAGCCATCAAGGCATTCTAGTCTGCTGAAAAGCCCAGGGGAAGCATTTCAGGCATGGAAAGCCAAGATACTGTAGCAAAAAATGTTCCACATAAAGAACCTCTGTGGGTGAGACCCCAGTGGAAAGAAGTGACCAACAAAGAAGGATGTACTTTTCTATGAAGGGAAGAGAAAACTTTCACATTGCTTATGGCCTTTTGGAGCTAGTGGACCCAAAAGGCTTCCATAGCTGAGGCAGCTCATGTCAAGAGCCTTGGGTGATCACTGATGTTATATATAAGAGTGTTATTTGTTAAATCAATAACAAGAGTAACTGTGCACTAACTTCTCATGCAGGACTTCTGTCCTCGAAGAGTTGTATCATGAGACTTAATAGTAAAACTTGTTCTCAAGAATCATTTCCTTTTAGTATATTAAATTGAGCATATTATTATGTCTCATAAGTTATAGTTATGTTTAACAGCTTGCAAAAATGTATCATTCTTGGGTTCTTCTTTAAAGATAATTAAGTTTCCAAAAGAAAAGCAGGGGGAGGAAGGAAAAGAAAAGAGGAAGGGGGAAAAAAACAAAATCACCTTCCAGAAGCAGTAACAATGAACAGCCCTTATCTGGACGGCTGAGGAACAGTTTTCTTAGTTTTTTATTTTATTTTTTCTTTCTTTCTTTTTACCTTTTCCTTTCTTGGACTAAACAGGAGAGGGAGGAAGAAGAGGGGTGGGAGAGTGTGTCGGAGGGCAGGTGTGGTGGGAATTACTATGCCTAATGTTGTATTTATGAAATATATACAAAGTTAAGAAAAAAAGACATGTCATGAGGAGCACTGGAGGTACCTTGGGAATCCTGGGTGGTTGGTTTATCCAGTGAGTTGTGTTATACAAATTAAAACATGTGATTTCCCTACTGCATAATACAAAGCCTTATTGGGACCAACACTGTCTCCGTGCCATTACTATGCTCACAACATATTTGGAGTAAAGTTTTCCATTGCAGTTACTAGGGAGAACCAAGGTGAAAACTTCAGTTAATGGCTTATGTGTCCCACTTGATAACTCTCCTGGGCCTCTGATTCTGGGGCTGCTTGATGGGTTTTGGAGGTCTCCTCCTCATTAAGGTGTCTGGAAGTGGTTCAGAAGGAGGCAACTTTGGATTATTACTTAGAGTATAAACACTGCATATCTTAATAAATCCAGGAATTAACATGATGATGACAATTCCCATAAGTAATAATGCCCACCAAAGAGTCACAATCCATTCAGTAACATTTTCATAGAGCTCTAGACTAAAAATTGCTTTTTCAAACATAGCTATAGGGCCAGCAATATCTACTAATCTGTGTAGCATGAAAACATTAAGTAGCCTCTCAAATCACTGCAAGGGGATCCAGGTTGCAAGGCGATGGTCTGACCACTGAACTGCTTGCTCCACTGCACAGACCCTGTGCCGGTACCAGGTGATGGCTCCGTTTCCTTGATACAGAAGTCATGGCATGATTCCTTATCAGCTTTGCTATCAGAACTGGCACAGATACATTATTTCTGAAAAATAGAACCTATACATTGACCATAAGTGCACATTTGTGTGTGCCTATTACAGTCTGGAGAGTTTGGTCTTGGGTCAAATTCTGGGCAGAGCTGTGAAGCCATAGCATATTTCTTCTGCCCAATCTGAATCATTTTGACACCTCAGAGATTTTGACTTGAATGCTACTGTGCTGTACATCAGGCCCCTGACTTGGAAGACACTGTTTTCCAGGCTCCAGTTTGCATTTTCCTCCCTCCGGTTGATTTGCATCAAAGCAACACTCATTTTTACAGTGGTCATTATAGCCATAGTCACATTGCTCATCTTGTTCTACCGGTCTGTTTCCACATATATGTTAGCCAGATTCAATAAAAAATGTTGTTTCTCCTTTTCTCAAGAACTTGGCTTGTATTTTAAATACTACAGAGTGAGAATTGATTGTTGTTAAGTTTACCCCCAGGTGTTGCTCTTGAATACATCATAATTGCCATTTTCTTGTTGTTCTGAATTCTTAGATTCTCTTGGTGTGAACCCTGTTCCAGAATCATGCGGAGCTACAAAGTTATGTCATACTTCATGAGCAAAGGCAACGTAAGAGACTTTGGGTGGTACATGAGACCCATGGTTCTGAAAAGTAATAAGTCTAGTGTTCAAGGACTTCTTACTATCATTGAATAGAGCCTACTTTTTTCACGTGTTCCTCCAGAGCTTCCTGAAGGTCTTCCAAGCAAAGCCAGATCAAACTGCCATCATCAAAATCTTGGTTCTGAAGATACAGGCCAAACAGTAGTTATCATGATTCTGCTCAGAATTCAAATCCAGAAAGTTCTCCATGCAAATATGTGGGAAACAGAAAGGATTTATAGGGTCCTTCTCATCAGCAGTTGCATTAATTCTTATGTGTCTCACAATGAACCTGACATTCTGACTTCCAGAAAAGTGTGTGGTCTGGTAAACTGTGTCAATCATTTTTATGTGGCTGGATATCTGGGAAATTGCAACGTTCTGTTCCAAAGTATTTTTTTAAAGACGATCAGTCTGAATATAAAGTTGACAAGTATTTTTTTTTCATACTGAAGTCATACATTTTTTTCTCAAGAGTTCTGGACCATTAGCAGCAGGTTCTTGCAATGTCTGTGTTCCTTCCTCTACACAAGTCATCCAACACTGCTTCATTCTTTCAAATACTGAGCGATCTGCACAGCCCACTTGTGGAACATATTTATATGAATAGTTAGTATCCTCTTCATGTTAAGTGGTGGAGTTTGGTCTTTAATATACCTCTCTGCTGGGTCAACATAAAATGTGCCACCATGAATCTGGATGTATCCTTCAAATCTTCCATTAATAACAGACCCATGGATAAAACTTCCTTCTTCACCATAATAAATATTCCTAGTATAATTATGAGAAGAATGGGAAATAGTTTCAAATGGAAAATGCATTGCCAATCATTTTTGTTTGCTTAAAAGCCAGGCAGTAGGGTATGGGTAGAGGGAGAGAGAGATCTTCCATCTACTGATTGACTCCTCACATGCCCACAAAGGCTGGGGCTGGATCAGATTGAAGCCAGAGACCAGAATTCAATCTAG
This sequence comes from Sylvilagus floridanus, assembly GCA_949820135.1. NCBI lineage: Eukaryota > Metazoa > Chordata > Mammalia > Lagomorpha > Leporidae > Sylvilagus > Sylvilagus floridanus. Next base: position 31,927,015 of record OX463244.1, read on the forward strand.
ATCACTCATATGAGTAGCAGGGACTCAGCTACCTGAGTCATCACGGCTTGGCAGTGGAGCTGGGACTTCAATTTGGGCTCTCCAATATGAGTCATGAGCATCTTAAAGGCTACACCAAATGCCCATCCCTCACTGTGAAATTAAAAAAAAAAAAAGACACAAAATTTCAAATGGATGCTATAAGAAAGTGGAACTTGAAGACTGGTAGATGAGTTAAAAACTTTCCCCAGATATTAGAGAAAACATAATTCAGAAAGTGAAATTATGAAAAAAAACATTTAAGAAACAAAGATGAGATTCAGGAATAAATGTACACACACAAAGACATAAAGGCACTTGTCGGCTCCTTCGGCCGCAAAAGGAACGACGCTGCTCGCAGTTAATCAGTCTTCAGTAGACTTTTACTTAGAAAGAGTGGGAAAGAGAGTGGAGGACCAGGAGAAGGGGGAGAGATGGCATGCACGTTCCTTAAGGGGGAAAGCTGGCATGCCCCCGCTCCTTCTCCCGCGGTCTGCTTATATACCGAGTTCAACCAATCACAGTCAATCAATCACAGTCCATGCACAGAGTTCTCCAATCCGCCACTTGATCATGCTCAGCTGTGGAGTCACGCAGCAGGCAGGGCATCAGCGCCATCTTGCTGTTTACCACGATCCTCAGCTAGATGGAAAGTTCAATCAGCTGCTACATCCGCATTACTGCTATAAGCCAAGCCCAGCATGGGGGGGTCCCATGGCAGGCCTATCCATGGGTCCCCACAGGCACTTATATTTGTTCATATTTATATTAATTATATTTTAATGTTTAGAATAATAAAGACACAGTCTCTAGAGTTGAATGCCTGGATTTCTAAACCCAACTCCTCCATTTTAATGACTTTTTGACTATGAGTAAATTGTTCAATTGCCCTGAGTTTAAGTTACATTTTTTATATAAGTGATCATTATATCTAAATCTACAACTAAATCTATGTCTATAAACTTAATAATGCTTATAATAGTACACAAGATACCTAGGTATATGTTTATATTTTTAATATATGACTATAGATAATGATAATGTAATGTAAATATTTATATATATTTAATTAGAAGAAATTATTCTGAAAGTTTTCACCATAAGGAAATGAAAAATATTTGAGGTGGCCGGTGCTGCGGCTCACTAGGCTAATCCTCTGCCTGTCGTGCTGGCACCCTGAGATCTAGTCCCGGTTGGGGCGCCGGTTCTGTCCTGGTTGCTCCTCTTCCAGTCCAGCTCTCTGCTGTGGCCCGGGAGTGCAGTGGAGGATGGCCCAAGTGCTTGGGTCCCTGCACCCGCATGGGAGACTGGGAGGAAGCACCTGGCTCCTGGCTTTGGATTGGCGCAGCGGGCCGGACATAGCGGCCATTTGGGGTGTGAAGCAACGGAAGGAAGACCTGTCTCTCTCTCTCTCTCTCTCTCACTGTCTAACTCTGCCTATCAAATAAAAAAAAAAAAAGAAAAAAATTTGAAAACATCACATGATTCCCAGTAAACACATACATTTTTAGTGTATCAAGTAAAAATAAATAAATCCCAAAAGATACATATACATATATACATATATATATATATATATATATGAGTATATATTTATTGGTAGGGATTGGCAGCAGCTCTTTCTGTCACACCTCCTTATCAGTAGACAGGGTCACAGTGGGTACCAAGGATATGTGGAGAAGGTACTTTAGCATCTGTCCATTGAAAATAAACATTGTTCCTGACCTTTGAATTCTCATTAAAATTAAAATTACATCCATTTCTGTTTGAATCCACTACTAGGAACAAAGCACAGATGTCCTATCCTGTCAACAATATTTTGTATAGCATCTTTTATGGTGGTTTAATAAATATGATTTGAGATACAACATAGATTATTATGTAGCCACTAAAATGTATGTTTAGAGTTATATATGTGACATGTCCAATTTTTGAACACAAAGGATAAAGATGAAATTTTTAAGAAAAAGTGTTTACAAAGGCATCTAAATTTTAGGGAAAAGTAAACATCACACCCACAGGAGGAAAACAATGAAACCATACATACTACGAATGAAGATGGTAAATAAGGGGACAAGGAGTAAGCAAAAGTGGGGGGGGGTCACAATTAAAGAAAGAATGTAGCATATGTCAAATAGTTTTGTCTATGCATTTACTTAAATGTATGTTTGTATAATATAAAATAAATATAAAAGAAATGACACTCAAAATATTTTCTAAATATTTGTGCTCTTGAACTATCACTAAGTAATAGACAAACAGCAATAAAAATTATATTAAAAATGTAGATATGTATGGAAACAAAAATATTGGGAGAAAATATGTTAATGTTTATCTTTGTAATCTATAACAATGGATGGCTATTTTCTCTTTTCCATTTCATACATTGTAAATGTTTTCTTCAAGGAACAAGAGAAAATAATTCTTAAAAATTAATTTCCAAATAATAGTCCCTTGTATACATATATACATTTTCTTTTTTCATTAATGTGTTGATTGACATTTTTATGGTTTCCATATCTTAGCTACTATGACTAGTGATGGAATAATTATGGGAGCACAGATATATCTTCAAGATCTTGATTTCAAGAAGTAGATCATATGATAGTTCTGTTTTTAAGCTTGTTATTTTTTTGAGGAATCTTTATATTCTTTTCCTGTAATGCTTGTGCCAATTGACATTGCCACGAACAGTGTTCAAGAGTTCTGGTTTTTCCACCATTATGCCAACACTTGTCTTTGTTTTTATAACAATAACCATCCTGACAGGTATGGGGTGTTATTACATCATGGTTTTGGTTAGTATTTTCCTGATTATTACTGAAGATGAGAATTTTTTCATGTACAAATCGACTATTTGTATGTCTTCTGGAAGAAATGACTATTCAGCCTTAAAACAGATGGAATTTGGCCCGCACAGGCTTATGCCTACGGTGCCATATGGGTGCTGGTTCATGTCCTGGCAGTTCTCTTCTGATCCAGCTCTCTGCTGTAGCCTGGGAAAGTAGTACATGGGCCCTGTACCCACGCGGGAGACCCAAAAGAAGTTCCTCGCTCTTGGCTTCAGATTGGCACAGCTCTGGCTGTTGCGGCCATTTGGGGAGTGAAACAGTGGACGGAAGACCTCTCTCTCTCTCTCTCTCTCTCTCTCTCTCTCTCTCTTTCTCTCCTTCTCTCTAACTTTGCCTCTCAAATAAATAAATAATTCTTAAAAGGGGAGGGGGGGTTCTGCTGAACAATACATTGGAGATAGAACTTGAAGACATTAAGCCAAGTAAAATAAACCAGCCACAGAAAGACAAATCCTGTATTATTCCACTTATCTGAATATCTAAAATAGTCAAATCCATAGTCAATAACTGGAATAGTAGTTCCCAGATCAGGGAGGATGAAGGAATTATTTACCAAGAGGTGCAAAGTTTCAGTTAAGTAACATGATGAGGTTCTGGAGATCTACTCTGCAATATTGTATCTAAAGTCAACAATAATGCATTTCACTTGTGAAATGTGTTAAGATAATACATATCATATTAAGTGTTGTTATAAAGTAAAAGAAAAATTGTTTTCAGAATATTAAGGAAAAGACTAAAGACCATCACATAATTGAATGTTTTGTGCATGACATTTCTAATATTAAAGGGATACAAATTGGGAAGGAAGAAATCAAACTATTCTTCTTTGCATATAACATGATTCTTTATTTAGGGGATCCAAAAAACTCTACTAAGAGTCTACTGGAATTCATAGAAGAGTTTGGCAAAGTAGCAAGATATAAAATCAGTGCACAAAATCAACAGCCTTTTTATACACAGACAATGCCATGGCTGAGAAAGAACTGCTAAGGTCAATCCCATTCACAATAGCAACAAAAACAATCAAATACCTTGGAATAAACTTAACCAAGGATGTCAAAGATCTCTATGATGAGAATTACAAAATCTTAAAGAAAGAAATAGAAGAGGATACCAAAAAATGGAAAAAATATTCCATGCTCACGTATAGGAAGAATCGATATCATCAAAATGTCCATTCTCCCAAAAGAGATTTATAGATTCAATGTGATACCAATCAAAATACCAAAGACATTTTTCTCAGATCTGGAAAAAATGATGCTGAAACTCATATGGAGGCACAGGAAACCTCGAATGGCCAGAGCAATCCTGTACAACAAAAACAAAGCCGGAAGCATCACAATACCAGATTTCAAGACATACTACAGGGCAGTTATAATCAAAGCAGCATGGTACTGGTACAGAAACAGATGGACAGACCAATGGAACAGATTAGAAACACCAGAAATCAATCCAAACATCTACAGGCAACTTATATTTGATCAAGGATCTAAAACCAATTCCTGGAGCAAGGACAGTCTATTCAACAAATGGTGCTGGGAAAACTGAATTTCCACGTGCAGAAGCATGAAGCAAGACCCCTACCTTACACCTTACACAAAAGTCCTCTCAACATGGATTAAAGATCTAAACCCATGACCTGACACCATCAAATTATTAGAGAACATCAAAGAAACCTTACAAGATACAGGCACAGGCAAAGACCTCTATAATCCAAAAGTTGAATTTTGGAAATTTATATTTATTAAATAAAAGTTGAAAAAAAAAGAAAACAAAGAACAGATTTTTTTCTGCCAATTAAATCTTAAATTTCTGTAAGGAACAAAATTCCCGAGCCATGAAGGGCCTCTCAGTTACCATTTATTGTTAAATGATACCAATCTAAATGACTTTTTTGTTATATGATACACAATATACACCACTATTAGTGTGCCTGGGTGCAACATTCCTAGCATTGTTCAGCAAAAAGTATTTAATCTCATAAAACCGAGAAAGTGCAAACAGGGTAAAAGGAAAGGACCTCATCTATAAGATCAACAATGACATTCTTTTAATCAAAAGAATACAAAGTCAGCTGGATGGATACAGAATGAGCAAGTCCTGACACCTCCACTGCTCTCGGAGAAAAAGGGGATAACACCGGATTTACCCCACTCTTGTAACAAGTCTTTGATGCCATGGGCCAGTTTCAGGTAAACACTGGTCATCTGGTGCCCACTATGCAGTCCACCAAGGATCCTGAAGGTATGTATGTATATATATATATATGATTTTATATATTATTATAATATATATTATATAATTATATTATTATATTATATTATATATCATATTATTATTACAATATATTAATATATCATATATAATTATATATATATTATGTATAATATATTATTGTAATAATATATAATATAATATATATTGTATATATATATATATGATTACAATCAGAATCCAAAACCTCTCAAGAAGGAAAATTTAACAACCTCAGTTAGCCTCATGGAGAAAGACTTGTATCTGGTACTAAATTGTAATCCTTACTGCAGGGCTTGCTGAATAGGATTAATGGAGTTTTCCTTTTGTTCTTCAGTGCTCTTGGTTCTTAAAGAATTTCTGTTCTAAAGAACCATAAAGTCTTTCCTTCGTAGTCAGTGTTCCCACTTCCATTATCTCCAGGAGCTCTTTTCAAGAACTTACCTGGGACACTGTATTAACCTTTACATTTCTCACAGCTTTCCTTGATTTCTACTGCAGTTTGCCCTTTTTTTTTTTTTAATTTAAAGACTTCTTTAGACTAGTTTTAGTTTCGTAGCAAAACTGGGAGGAAGGTACAAAGTTCCATACATTTGCTATCACCACACATGATAGACACTACATTATTAATATCCTCCCCAGAGCAGAATATTTGTTACAATTGATGAATCTGCTTTGACATGTCATTATCACCCAAAGGCCAGAGTTCACACCACGAGCCTGAGTAAACGCATAATGGTATTTAAACTAATTGCTAGATCCCTTCATATCTTTCCTCTGTATAAGATTAGTCAGCACATGCTGCTTCTAGAATTAGCGCTGGGACAGCTTCTCTGATTATAGATTTGGGTTTTGCTACACAACTAGAGTCTGCTGAAAGTGCAGTCACAACTTGATGGCTCAATTGGTCCAGGATCATCCAGGGATCTCTAAAACCACTGCATGTCTCCATGTTGGCACAATAGGGTTCTATGGCCTGTTTAGCCCAAATTATAATACATCCTTCCATGTATACAAAGTCTACTGCTCTCTCAAAGACTTCAAGACTGATTTCAAGACTTCATGGCTATATTAAAACTTTCTTAACTACACGCAGCTTCTTCAAAAATTCAGAGAAAGAGCATATTATGAAAATACACAGATATAAAAATTTCTTGCATCAAAATAAATATCTTCTAATTCCTTTTTCTACCAATTTTTAAAGTATCCTTATATAACCCTTGTAGATTTCCTGCTCATCTGATCCCTCAAAAATCTGCAATAAATGCTACACAGGTATTATGCATTCAAACATTCCTTCTTGATTTCTTAAAGGCAGAGAAAGATTCACTCATTCATTTATTCATTCTTTTAGTCAGTTATCCAATGTTTATAAAAATTATATAAAAGTCACTTCACAGATGACAAAGACAACAGGTAAATTTCTATTCCAAATAAGAACAATATATATCTATTTTTGAGTAACTTGTTGGTAACTAGGGAATGAGGAAGCCTTTTAATTTTTTATATTTAGGATACAAATAAAAGGCTACGTATAGTAAATAGGTCATATTTAAAGTTGTGTTTTTCAGGCTACCTTATATTGGCCCAGCAGCTTAAGCCACTGGCTGGGATGCCTGCATCTCATATTGGAAAGCCTGTGTTACAGTACCAGGTTCACTCACAAGTTCAGCTTCTTGATAATGCACACCTGGGAGAGGTAGCAGATGCTGGCTCAAGTACTTGGTCTGCCACTCAAATGGGAAACCTGGATGGAATTCCTTTTTTCTTTTTTCTTTTCTTTGCTTCTTCTTCTTTTTTTTTTTTTTTTTTTTTTAAGAGTTACTGACAGTGAGAGAGAGACAGAAAGGTCTTCCTTCCCTTGGTTCACTCCCCAAATGGCCACATTGGCCGGAGCTGTGCCGATCCAAAGCCAGGAGCCAGGTGCTTCCTCCTGGTCTCCCATGTGGGTGTAGGGGCCCAAGCACCTGAGCCATCCTCCACTGCCTTCGTGGGCCACACCAGAGAGCTGGACTGGAAGAGGAGCAGCCAGGACTAGAAACAGCGCCCATATGGGATGCCGGTCCTGCAGGCGGAGGATTAACCTACTGCACCACTGCGCCGGCCTCTGGATTGCATTCCTGGCTCCCAACATCAGCCTGGCTCAACTCCAGACATTATGCGTATGTGGGGAGTGAACCAGAGTCTCTGTCTCAGCATCTTAACTAAAAAATAAAATTAAATTAAGTTAAAAAATAGTATTTTCAAAAAAGGACAAAGTAAACTTTAGACTTATACTAAAATAAGGTTCAGCCATATTTGAGACAGGACATAGAAGGAAAAAGAAAAAGAGGAAAACAATAACTGTATGAGGAGACTTCATAAAGAGTTTGAGGAGAATGAAATTAAAAGACGAATTTATTTTGGTACAGAAAGTTTGGAAATCCATGCCTAAGTTTCCCATAACATACATTTTTCCATGAGTATTTTGAAGACCCTTTATATGGCTTTGTTGCATGAAAAAGTTAAGTGTGCAGAGAAGGCAGAAAACTGTAGTCCATAGGCTGACAATGATGCAGAAAAGAAATTTTATTGATGCATAAATATAAACAACCATGAAAACATTCAGTTCTCTCCACTTTCTGAAGAGTCATTAAGTGATATAACAGTAGAAAATGATCATCATTTAATTTCATGGATCAGGTTTGAATAGAAGGAATAGCGACAATAGAGACAATAGCAAAAAGCCCCATGGAAAGCCGGCGCCGTGGCTCAACAGGCTAATCCTCCGCCTTGCGGTGCTGGCACACCGGGTTCTAGTCCCGGTCGGGGCGCCGGATTCTGTCCCGGTTGCCCCTCTTCCAGGCCAGCCCTCTGCTGTGGCCCGGGAGTGCAGTGGAGGATGGCCCAAGTGCTTGGGCCCTGCACCCCATGGGAGACCAGGAAAAGCACCTGGCACCTGGCTCCTGCCATCGGATGAGCGCGGAGCGCGGTGCGCCGGCCACGGCGGCCATTGGAGGGTGAACCAATGGCAAAGGAAGACCTTTCTCTCTGTCTCTCTCTCCCTCACTGTCCACTCTGCCTGTCAAAAAAAAAAAAAAAAAAAGCCCCATGGAGAAATTCACCCAACAGATATTGATGAGTCAAAGCTCTTTTAGCCAAGTGAGCCACGGCGCCGGCCCCATGTCAAAGCTCTTTTAAAGAAAAACAGATGTATATGCAAAAAATAGCCTAAGAACTGTAAAATCCACTCTCCTAATTTTTGTTTCTAGTCAATTTATTTTAAAGCATTTAAGAGAGCGGTCCATTTAGAAATTGAGAATTCCTTGGGTTCTTTACCTTTTTGTAGATCAATCCAATCACAGCTGTTTTGATTTTGGCAGAGGTGAGCATGTTGAAACGCTGATATTGCTGAAGAACCAGGGTTTGCAAAACGACGACAGCAAAAAGTGCCACCGCATAGCCATAGCCACTCCAGCCAAAATCTGCACTGTGTTCACAGAAAATGATCATTTGCCTGAATGTCAGAAAAATTAAGACAAGGGAAGAAATGTTAAATATCTGAAATAGTTAAACGTTAATGAGAGGTAACTTGTCAAAATGTTAGGCAAACGCACGCAGACTCACACACACACACACACACACACACACACACATCCCTGTGGGGGGAGGTTTTTTTTTTTTCTATTTGTTCAATTTGGATCTTTTTCCATTTTATTTTTAATTCAAGCATTAGACAATCAAGTAAATGAAATTAACTATTATTTTCACAGGTGTAGGTGAGGATTATTTCTTGGTTTTCATACGATTATTTCATTAAATAGCTAACTCTTGATTTAATGTAGGATAACTTAAGACAGAAACATTTAAAGCTTCTTATTTTTCATAATCATTCATTTTGTCAAATATAGGGAAATAGGACAATCAGAACTTAAAGAGGTGACCTCTAATGATAGTGCAAAAATTCAATTTTTTTGAAGATTTATGTTTTACCTTTTGATATTTTTTTTATTTGGAAAGCAGGGAAAGAGTAAGAGGAGAAACAGAGCAAGAGAGAGAGAGAAAGAGCAAGAGAGAAAGAAGGGAGAGAGGAGAGAGACAGAGAGAAAAAGGGCTGGGGCTGGGCTAGTACAAAACAGGAACCTGGAACTCCACTCAGGAGTTCAATCTAGGTCTCCCGTGGGTGGCAGGAACACAATTACATGAGTCATCATCCCTGGTTCCCAGGGTTGGCATTAGCAGGAAGCTAGAGTCAGAAGCTGGAGCCGGGGCTGGAGCCAGGAATCTAATCTAGTTTTAGACCAACGTGGGAAACAAGCATCTTGGCTTAACTTTCATCTTAATGGCAACACTAAATAAAAGTCCACCCCTACCTTTCACTTTTTATCATTATTTTAACCATATCCAACTTCTCTCTTCTCTACTTTCCTAATTTCCTTGTAGGTTTGCAGATCACATGGTCACAACAATTAGGATCCATAATGGGTACACAAATGAGGATGTTTCTAATCAGAATTTCCTTGGTTTCTTATTGACTCTCAGTTATAAATATTGATTAAAATACAGAATTCCAGATATGCATTGTTAACTAAAATTTACATGTGCTCTCTTAAAACTGCATCTAAATGATTGAAAATAATTATAATTTTAAAACTGCACATCTGTGGTTTTGTACTCTCTCTCTCTCTCTCTCTCTCTCTCTATATATATATATACCATAAATTAATGTCATTTATTTTGTAGACTTATAGCTCTTATTTATAGTTTATTTAACTATAGTTTATTTAACCGCCTGCAGTGCCAGCATCCCATATGGGTGCCAGTTCAAGTTCCAACTGCTCTACTTCCGATCCAGCTCTCTGCTATGGCCTGGGCAAGCAGTGGAAGATGGCCCAAGTCCTTGGGCTCCTGCGCCTGCATGGGAGACCCAGAAGAAGCTCCTGGCTCCTGGCTTTGGATTAGTGCAGCTCCAGCTATCGCAGTCAATTGAGGAGTCAAACAGTGGATGGAAGACCTCTCTCTCTCTCTCTTTCTCTCTCTCTCTGCCTCTCCTTCTCTCTATGTGTAACTCTGACTTTCAAATTAAATGTATATATATATATATTTCAAATTAAATATATATATTTCAAATTATATATATATATATATATACACACACACACACACATAAAATGTTCCACTTCTGATCCAGCTCTCTGCTATGGCCTGGGCAAGCAATGGAAGATGGCCCAAGTCCTTGGGCCCCTGCACCCATGTGGGAGACCTGGAAGACGCTCCTTTGCTCCTTGCTTTGGATCAGCTCAGCTCTGGCAGTTGTGGCCATTTGGGGAATGAACCATCGGATGGGAGATTCTCTCTCTCTCTCTCCCTCTGCCTCTGCCTCTCTGTAATTCTGCCTTTCAAATAAAGAAATAAATTTTTAAAAAGACTATATATACTGTAAATTTTTTCTTGATGAATACTGAATTACATAGCTCATTCTTATAAAAATATATATTTTAAAGTTGCAATTAAAATAAATTTCTATGCTTTGGTATGTTTTATTGACAGTTTGAAAACACAGATAATGTGTAAACAATCAAAAGCAATTTTGGCTGCCAAAATGCCTTGTCAACTAAGTATTTAAAAATATTTAAAACATCTTCCAAAAAGTATTTTATTAAAATCAGATTTTTGTTTTTTTGTTTTTTGTTTTTTGGACAGGCAGAGTGGACAGTGCGAGAGAGAGACAGAGAGAAAGGTCTTCCTTTTGCCGTTGGTTCACCCTCCAATGGCCACCACGGCCGGCGCACCACGCTCACCCGATGGCAGGAGCCAGGTGCTTTTCCTGGTCTCTCATGGGGTGCAGGGCCTAAGTACTTGGGCCATCCTCCACTGCACTCCCGGGCCACAGCAGAGAGCTGGACTGGAAGAGAAGTAACCAGGACAGAATTCGTTACCCCAATCGGGACTAAAAACCAGGGTGTCGGCGCCGCAGGCAGAGGATTAGTCAAGTGAGCCATGGCATTGGCCTATCTTTGTTAGCTTTTTAAAAATACATCCTTCATTTTTTTTTTGACAGGCAGCGTGGACAGTGAGAGAGAGAGATGGTTCACCCTCCAATGGCTGCCGCGGCTGGCGCGCTGCAGCCAGCGCAATGCGCTGATCCAATGGCAGGAGCCAGGTGCTTCTCCTGGTCTCCCATGGGGTGCAGGGCCCAAGCACTTGGGCCATCCTCCACTGCACTCCCGGGCCACAGCAGAGAGCTTGCCTGGAAGAGGAACAACTGGGACAGAATCCGGCGCCCCAACCGGGACTAGAACCTGGTGTGCCGGCGCCGCAAGGCGGAGGATTAGCCTGTTGAGCCACGGTGCCGGCCAAGAATCAACTATACACCAGTGTTGCTTAAGCTGATATTAAAACCTCTAGTAACTAGAAATTATTTGGAGCATTGTATATCCTTAGTGACACCATTAATTTATGCCATAGACATATTAAGAACAGGAGGTTCTGTATTTTTTAAAAGATTTATTTATTTTATTTGAAAGACAGAGGTGACAGAGGATAAGACACACAAAGAAACCTTCCACCCATTGGTTCACGCCTCAAAAGACCACAACAGCCTGCACTGTACAAGACCCGAGGCAGAAGCCAAAAACTCCTGGGTCTCCCATGTAGGTGGCAGGGTCCCAAGCACTTTGGCAGCATTTGCAGGGGTTGAGGATGTGGGGAACCTAGGGTGGGGATGGATTGGACTAGAAGTATAGCAGCCCTGTCTTGGACTGGTGCTTCTACACAGCAGCAGCAAGCAGCGGCTTAACCTGCTGCACACAACTCCAGCCCTGGTCCTGCACTTCTTAATTGATTTCTAGAAAATGCCATACATTGGGACACGACATCATTTTTACAAAAGTAACTTACTAAATGACTTCAGAGTCTTGGAGTTTAATTTTCTGAAAGCAGAGTACTATAGTCACTATTGAGGATGTATCTATCTGTATAGCCTTTTTTTTTAAAGCTTTTATTTAATGAATATAAATTTCCAAAGTTCAGCTTATGGATTACAATGGCTTCCCCCCATAACTTCCCTCCCTCCCCTACCCTCCCATCTCCCACTCCCTCTCCCCTTCCATTCACATCAAGATTCATTTTCAATTCTCTTTATATACAAAAGATCAGTTTAGTATATATTACGTAAAGATTTCAACAGTTTGCCCTCACATAGTAACACAAAGTGAAAAATACTGTTGAAGTACTAGTTATAGTATTAAATCACAATGTATAGCACATTAAGGACAGAGATCCTACATGATATTTTTTAAAAATTTGATTAATTTTCTATGCAATTTCCAATTTAACACCAAGTTTTTTTTTCATTTTCAATTATCTTTATATACAGAAGATAGATTCAGTATATACTAAGTAAAGATTTCATCAATTTGCACCCACACAGAAACACAAAGTGTAAAGTACTGTTTGAGTACTAGCTATACCATTAATTCACATTGACAACACATTAAGGACAGATCCCACATGAGACGTAAGTACACAGTGACTCCTGATGTTGATTTAACAATTTGACACTCTTGTTAATGGCGTCAGTAATCTCCCTAGGCTCTAGTCATGATTTGCTCATACACACAACCAACCAACTGCTTATCAGCAGGCACCAAGTGATTCTACACATAGTAATCAGGAATTACTGAGAAGACACAGGCACAACCAGCTTTTACTAGAAAATATAATCATTATTTTAATGTAACCTAAAGTGTAATCACATTAGCTTATTAGGCAACTAGTAGTAATAATAAGCAATGCTAAGTGTCCTTGACTTTATACATGTATTATGTTGGATGTTGAGCTAAGTAATCCAGTAACTACAATAAGTTGATTGTTGTACAAACCGCACCACTGCCTGTTCCTGGCCCTTGCTGTCCTACACTCCCCCTTTCCTCCATCTGGCCAGACGTGACTCTACCCTGACCCAGGTCCAAGAATGTAAAAGGGAGGTTTAAAGCTTGAGATAACAACCAGCCCCTACCCTGGAGTCTGCAGCAGGTGTCTTATCAGAAGTGTCAACTTGACCTAAGCATTCCCCTAAAGCCTGCTTGTACATGATAATAAAAGCTCTGTTAGAATTGGGCTCGGGGCTTCTCAGGGGGGCTTCCTCTTCTGGAGGCACTGAGAGGCCCGGGTTCGAACTTGTAATAAAAATGACCCTGCTAATCGGCTTCAACTTCAGTCTCTGGTGGTTGATTTCGGGGGACCACGGACTGCGGGCATAACAATACTAAAAATAGCCTTTGTCCAGGTATAGGAAAGACCATCAAACTATGCTGATGCATCAGACATAGATTCTATTTTGGTTGATTGATACTAGAATAAAATCCAAAATGGGAGGAAAAGAGCAAACACAGTAATCAAACAGAAATATCTCTTCTGCTAATAAATTAATGAAAGTAATATTTTTATAATAATTTCCTTTTATCTTTGGTTTCACTTTTCGAAGTTTCAGGTATGCATAGTCAACCATAGTCTGAAAGCAGTAAATGAAAAATTTTATAAATACTTCATAAGGTTAAAATAAGTTCTGTTAGCTCATTGTTATAATTGTCTTCTTTTTTAATAAGTTGTGCTTATTAATCTCTGTGTTTAGTTTATAAATTAAGCTTTTTTATAGGTATGTGTATATAGAAAAAAGGTGAATATATAAAAGATTTGGTACTACCTGTGATTTTAGGAATCTACTAAGGATATTGAAATGTATCCCTTGCAGTTAAGGGGAACTATTGTGTATGTTTGATTACACACGAGCCATAATAACGTGATGATGTCCTCTCCATCTTGAATATATTCCTCTAACAACTTTTTCTTTTCCAACTTAAAAAACTTATGTCTCAAAACCATCTTATAAAGTAAACTGCTACATGCCAAAATTACGGGCCTACAAACTCATAAAATGCCTTCAGATTGCTCAATTGTTCCTTAATATGGAAATTCTAAGGTTATTTAGCTACTCTATAGGGTCTCTTGGAAAAGCATAACTTTGGATGAGTACATTTATTTAATATTCTACTGAGGAAATATGTTCATGTTCTATGAATATGTGGCAGGCTTTGTGCTGGGAGCTAAGGACACTAACACTGAACCAATGAGGAAGAACTCCTCATCAGCTAGTCTAGGCAAGGTGAAAGACATGTCAACTGACTCACCGTGGAAATCACTGTTTTGCAAGTCTGACCAAACAAGTGTGTTGCAAAAATGTGTCGCAAACTTAGAGAAACCATTCTCCAACCCACATATATTCTGTGATACTAGATACTGAAAATTTGGGGGGAATATGGAGACACTGAATCGGTATGACATATTGCTATTTTAAGAACAACAGTGGCAACAGTGGAATTTTCTGATGAGTTGCTGGAGCATTAGTGTTGGTCAATGTAAATCAGAATGTCTAAAAATGGTTGAGCATCCTTTGCTACTACTCCCCTTGAGAAACTGAATTTCATGCCTCTAATTTGAATGCAGACTGACCTAGGGATTTGGTTGTATAAAATAATGTAGTAGAAGTAGTAGAAGTAGCATTCTTGGATTTAAAGTCTACACATAAAAATATTTGTCTGAGCATCCTGGAATATTCACTCTAAGGAAATTTAATTACCATGTAAGAAGTCCAACTACCTGGAGACTTCTACACTTAATGTAACCACTCAGCGAGATCTGGGGAAGAACAAAGAGGGAGTAGTATCAGGCCATTTTCACCAGTCTTAACAGAGGCAAAGGCATGTAAGCATGGAAGCAACCTTGGACATTCCAGCATGGAAACATGTGAAGAACCACAGTGATCCAGCCAACTGGCAGAGCCACGCAACAAGACCTATGGCTTCATTTGAGATGCTGCAGCTGTCTCCAGCCGTTCAAGATAATTCACAATCATTGTGAAGCAGAGAAAAAGCCATCCCTGTCTGACTTCCCAAGTCAAGCTTGTTGTTTGATTCTACCGAGTTTTGACATGGTTCATTTTGCAGCACTAGATACCTCAATAGAGCAGGAGGGGAAGGTGCTGGTCAATGCTTCTAACACACAGAATTCTGATAACACATAAGATAACCCTATGGTGGTGATCTGAAATGAGGGCAGAAGCAAGAGGAAACAGAGATCTATTATCTTGTCTGGGGGTGGGGAGGTTAATCTGAGAGTTGATTTACAGTCCTATAGGCAAGGGAGCCTAATTGGAATTGAGGTGAAAATGACCACACAGTTTTCTAACAATGCGTATCTTGTCTTGTTTTTCATGCCATTGTTCTCTCTTGGAGAGAGTCTTTCTGCATCATCCAGTCCTCCTTAACATCCTTCGACAGCTTTCTCCATCTTCAGTAGGTATTCCCATTGGAATAGCTGATAGCTTTGGCTATGGATATCTTTACTTCTCTTTACTTCTCTTCACTTATGCTAAGCTGATCTCATCCAGAACAATGGCTTTGACATGTCCCATCCAATTTAGGGCAATTTCAATTTATCAATCCAGCTTCTATTTTTCTTAACTTCAGACTGAAATAGACAATGACTTATTCCACCTTTTTAATCCATATGACTATGTCAGGGATCCCTGGGATCAGGCACTGGTTCATTAGAAGAAACTATGAGACTTGGCATATGATCATATCCATGGCTATGACTTATTATGGTGAAGGATACATAGGCAAATCAGCAAAGAGAAAATATGCAAGAGTGAAGTCAGAGGAAAAACACATCAAAGCTTCCAGAAAGTTCTATCCTCTCTCCTTAGAGTCACACGGAACATGCTTAACTCTCTCAGCAATGAGTGGCACCATGTGTAAAGTGTTGCCTCACTGGCAAGATCATTAGAAACTCAGCATCCAGGGTTTTGTTGGAGGCTGTCCAAGTAGGCAACTTTTTCTTAACACACACCAAAATCCATACTTGCAGAAGGAAAGCAGGTGTTCAGCACAAGCCATACTGCTGTCTAAACAGTTTGGACATAACTGAATCCATCTATCAGTTAGAACAGTGGGGATTGCCTTAAAATTCAAACTCTAGCACCAGGCAAACACCATCCTGGAAGTAGGACTTCTAAAATCTACAATCAGATCTACAATGATAATTATTTCTTGCATCATAGTATATATGGGACTTCTCAAAAAGTTCATAGAAAATGCTTATTATTTTTTAATTCTATTGTTTCACAAACTTTTTGAAGGGCCCCCATAGATATTTCTAATTTAGCAAGCAAATTCTTTCACCTGTTCTAGTCTTTCCTAAGTTGTAATGTCTTAGTATATAGCAACTCATTTACCTCGCGACCTAAGCAAGAAAACTCTGAGGACATTGCTTGACTTATATCTTCCTCTCTCAAACCCCCTCAGTCCATCAGTATGTACTGTTTTTTTCTTTTGAATTTTTCTTTTCATTTTAATTTGAAAGCCAGAGCTTAATCACTCCCCAAATGCCCACAATGGCCTTAGCTATGCCGGGGCAAAGCCAGGAGCTCAAGACTCAACCTGGGTCTCCCATGTGGGTGGCAGTTACCCAAGTACTTGAACCATCACCCTCTGCCTGCCACAGTGCACATTATTAGCGAGCTAGATCAGAAGTGAGGCAGCCAGGACTTGAATCAGGCACTTTGAAGTGGGAGCTGGGCATCACTAGTGGCAGCTTAACCTGCTGCATCACCAGGCTTTGCTCCTGTTGTCTCTTTTCAGCCAGAGCCAGAATCTGAACGCTTCCTGTCCCCCTCATCACAACTTCGATTAGGGGCCCTTGCTCTTCTGGCTGGATCACCTCAACACACTTCTAAGTGGTGTTCCTCCTTCTGCTCTTTTTTTCTTTATTCTGCACAGAGTGGTACCTGTAAAGCTCCAGTCTAATCCTATCACCGCTCATAATCTTCCAAAGGCTTCCTTCATCATTCAGAACAAAAGGTAAGAGCCCCATCAGATTCCATAAAGTCATTCAAGATCTTGGCCACCTTCTGAGCTTTCAGAACTTAGTCGTCTCACTGTTCACCTCTGTCACTGTGCGTTCATGTGACCTGACTCCTTGCAGCAGGCCCTCAAAGATGCCTGGCTAGCAATGGTTGCCCTGCCTGTTCCCTCACACTGAAACAGGTATCACCTCGGCTTCCTCCGGAACTTTCTTCAGAACTTTGCTCCTACTTCACTCATGTCTTATCACCAATATTGCCCCTAATCACTTGTCATGATAGAGCAACTTCCAATTCTCCAGGCTGGCATTCCTTTACCTTGCTGTACTTTGCTCCTAAGCACTGATTATCTTTTAACCGGGCTTGTATTTATCTGTTTATTATTTTTTCTTTAAACATATATAGTTATTATTTATTGATGCAAATAAAATTATCAGTTTATTTCCTTGATAGATGATGTGACAGATACAAACGAAGGCACTAACAATATCTATGGGCAAGAATTTCATAGCTTCAGTCCCATCTTCTCAGTTACCTATCATCTACTAAGGCAGTTTGAATTAAAGATTTTTAACTCTGACTTGGCTTTGACATAAACATGAGGATTTTAGTCAAATGTAACTCAGCCTCATTTACTCCTTGTAAAACTCCATGGTTTCCTGTATTTTCTTTTTTTTTAACTTTTATTTAATAAATAAATTTCCAAAGTACAGCTTTTGGATTACTGTAGCTTTTCCCCCCCATAATTTCCCTCCCACTCACACCCCTCCCATCTCCCACTCCCTCTCCCAACCCATTCACATCAAGATTCATTTTCAATTATCTTTATATACAGAAGATAAACTTAGTATATACTAAATAAAGATTTCAACAGTTTGCACCCACACAGAAACACAAAGTGTAAAGTACTGTTTGAGTACTAGCTATACCATTAATTCACATTGACAACACATTAAGGACAGAAATCCTACATGAGGAGTAAGTGCACAATGACTCCTGTTGTTGACTTAACAATTTGACACTCCTGTTTATGGCGTCAGTAATCTCCCTAGGCTCTAGTCATGAGTTGCCAAGGCTATGGAAGCCTTTTGAGTTCACCGACTTTGATCTTACTTAGACAAGGTCATAGTCAAAGTGGAAGTTCTCTCCTCCCTTCAGAGAAAGGTACTTCCTTCTTTGATGGCCCATTCTTTCCACTGGGATCTCACTCACAGAGCTCTTTCATTTAGGTTGTTTCTTTTTTTTCTTTCTTTCTTTTTCTTTTTCTTTTTTTTTTTTTTTGCCGGAGTGTCTTGGCTTTCCATACCTATAATACTCTCATGGGCTCTTCAGCCAGATCTGAATGCCTTAAGGGCTGATTCTGAGGCCAGAGTGCTCTTTAGGGCATCTGCCATTCTATGAGTCTGCTGTGTATCCTGCTTTCCATGTTGGATCATTCTCTCCCTTTTTGATTCTATCAGTTAGTATTAGCAGACACTAGTCTTGTTTGTGTGATCCCTTTGACTCTTAGACCTATCAGTGTGATCAATTGTGAACTGAAATTGATCACTTGGACTAGTGAGATGGCCTTGGTACATGCCACCTTGATGAGATTGAATTGGAATCCCCTGGCACGTTTCTAACTCCACCATTTGGGGCAAGTCAGCTTGAGCATGTCCCAAAGTATATATCTTCTCCCTCTCTTATTCCCACTCTTCTATTTAACAGAGATCACTAAATTATCCGTTTATTATTATTTCTACCCTGTTAGTGTCATCAGAGCAGAGACTTTGTTTTGACTTTTGCTCTATCTGCTACAGTCCTCCTACAACTATTTGGCATATAGTAGGTGTTCAGTTAAATTCAGATGAAATGTGTTCAGATAATTCCGGATTGATTACATATTCATGAATTAAGTAGTTCTTAAAAATTCTAAAAACTTTTTTTTTGACAGGCAGAGTGGACAGTGAGAGAGAGAGACAGAGAGAGACAGAGAAAAAGGTCTTCCTTTGCCATTGGTTCACCTTCCAATGGCTGCTGCGGCTGGCGCACCACATTGATCTGAAGCCAGAAGCCAGGTGCTTCTCCTGGTCTCCCACGCAGGTGCAGGGCCCAAGGACTTGGGCCATCCTTCTCTACACTCCCGGGCCACAGCAGAGAGCTGGCCTGGGAGAGGAGCAACTGGGACAAAATCCAGCGCTCTGACTGGGACTAGAACCCAGTGTGCCGGCGCCACAGGCAGAAGATTAGCCAAGGAACCACGTGCAGCAGCAGCCTAAAAACTTTAAAGTATTTTTAATACAAAATGTATCATCACAACATGATTAAAAATCTGTTTCCTTTGTATGACAACTAGAGGTAAAACAATGTTTTTTTAAGAAGGTGGCACACTGTGTTTCATCATTAGTCTGTAAAACCTTGCATAGAGATATTCAAAACGCTTCCTTTTTACATAAACATTACAAACATATATATTTATATGTCTCATATATAGTGGTATTATGTTATATATAAATATAGTGATTTTATATGTGTGTGTGTGCACATGCACAGACATATAATTTTGTTAACTTGGCTGCTAAAGTTCAATTTTCTAAAGGTCATAGCTAAGAAACATAATGAAAGGCTATCCATTTATTTTCTAAACATACATTTAGGCAAAACTTCCTGGATTTCACCAGTGCC
This sequence comes from Sylvilagus floridanus, assembly GCA_949820135.1. Classification (NCBI taxonomy): domain Eukaryota; kingdom Metazoa; phylum Chordata; class Mammalia; order Lagomorpha; family Leporidae; genus Sylvilagus; species Sylvilagus floridanus. Next base: position 31,946,704 of record OX463244.1, read on the forward strand.
GCAGCTCAATAGGCTAATCCTCCGCCTTGCGACGCCGGCACACCAGGTTCTAGTCCCGGACTGGTGTGGACTGGTGCAAATTACTTAAAACCTTCTTTTTTTTCTGCATTGTGGTAATGAATAAAACACCCAGGCTTCTTATGTTATAAAATGTTTCAAAGCTTTAGTAAAATAAATAATGTGAATTTGATGTGTCCACTTGCCTAGGTAAAGAGATATCCAGGTCATTGGTGACACATTATTGCTAGCTGTGTGTGTGTGTGTGTGTGTGTGTGTGTGTGTGTGTGTGTGTGTGAGGGTGGTTCCAGAAGAGAGTAGCATTTGAGCCAGCAGACCAAGTAAAGAAGATGTAAGGGCATAGGGCATCATCTAAATCCGTGCAGAGAACACACAGGTGGAGGCAGGAGAATTCACTCTCCTTGCTGCAGCTGAGATACCCAGCTTCTCCTGCCCTTGGATTTCAGAGCTCCAGGTTCTTGGGTTTTTAGATGTTGATGGAATTATATGACTGGCTTTCCTGGGTCTCCAGCTAGCTGACAGCAGACCCTGGACTTGAGCCAATTACCAGAGTTAAGTTCCCTCTTTATCTATCTATCTAGCCTATTCGGTTTCTCTGGAGAACCCTGACTTAATACAATTAATTTGATGTTAGGACACTGCTTAGTACACAGTTGGCATCTGTAAATTTTTCTATTTTTTATTTTTTTATTTTTTATTTTGACAGAATTATAGACAGTGAAGAGAGAGACAGAAAGGTATTCCTTCCGTTGGTTCACTCCCCAAATGGCCGCTATGGCTGGTGCTGCACCAACCTGAAGCTAGCAGCCAGGTGCTTCTTTTTGGTTTCCCATGTGGGTGCAGGGACCCAAGCATTTGGGCCATCCTCCACTGCCCTCCCGGGCCACAACAGAGAGCTGGACTGGAAGAGGAGCGACCCGGACTAGAACCTGGTGCCCATGTGGGATGCCAGTGCTGCAGGTGGAGGATTAACCAAGTGAGCCACGGTGCCGGCCCTGGCATCTGTAAATTTATGTATAAATTACAATTTACATCTGTACCACAGACAACCCAAACCAAATTCCCATATATCAAATAAAATTTTCAACAAGAAACTTCCCTATACTTGTGTAGTGGAACATATGCTTTTTATTTACCTGTGAGGAAGAAAGAGAAAACCCACACAATCCAACTTACTTCATTATGAGTGGGCTGATGAAGGCCAAAATATCAGCAAACACTTTGAATAAAGCAACTTGAATCAAGACAGACTTAAATGTGATCCACAGTGCATAAAGTAGAGATGGTTTCCTGGCATGCGGCTCTTTATGAATAGACACCTATGCAATTAAAGAAAATATAAACAGTAAGAATCTGAGCAGAATTATCATGATTAAAAATGAAATACTTGCAAACTAACCATAGAACTAGCAGTTTCTTTGCATTTCAAAAGGTAATACAAAACAAAAAGAGGATATATTCAGTTAACTTTGAAAATATAGCCCCTATCATTGATACAGTTTTATACCCAGACTGGTTGGCATTATTTATATTACATGTCATAAATGGGCAGGAGCTTAACATACAATATTGTATTTTATCACTTTGGTGAGTTTCAAAACTATTTAATTGATACTGATACAGTTTTTTAAATTACCAAATAATACTTTCTCTTTGGAAGTCTAAGAGACATAAATATATTTGCATACATGACGCCAGATGAGGACTTGCTTCTCTAAATTTTTGGCTGACCACCATATGATTTACTTTGATAAGGACACGATACTCTAAGATGCAGAAGTTGTCTTTATCACGATGAGCAAGACCCCCAAAGATATGTATGAGTGCAAAGATCAACACATGTGCTCCTAAATAATTTGAAGACAGAAACATGCTGCAACAATGGACTGTGCTTATGGAAATGACTTACCATGTCACAGATTTTAGAGATTTTCTATATTAATAACAATCATGGCTCATATTTGGAAAAAGCTTTATCTAACTTTAGGTAGTAATTAAGTACTTTAGTATTTAACATTGTTTACCTGTGCTTTTTGTCTTTCTTGATGCCTTAAAACTTCCTTCCTCCATTGTTTTTCAAAGATGGGACACACAATATAAGAGGAATCACTTTCATTTAGTTCAAAAAGATCTTCTCTTTCCAAAGGTTTTTTATAGCCTAACATAATTATTCTGAAACAGTAAGTTAAACAATTCATCCAAACTTAAAAATCAAGTTAAGAATAATTTTATGTGTTTATTTCATCCCTTGATTTATGCATTATTTTATCAAACAATACAAGGACTAGATTGTGTGTTTAAAAATATCATGCAGTTTTATTCCAGAGTTACATAATGTGCAATAATCCTTGCAGTTTTTAGAAGGTCTGTTAACATAGCCAATTATTCAGTGATACACTAACTCCACTTACTCATCTCCTATTTGGGAAATGTACCACTCCCCTACTCCACCTCTCCTCCCATACTGAAGTTCAAACAGCAAACTCTTATATAAGTTATTCATTCAACCACCCAAGAACCTGTATTTGCTTTTAGGCTTCTATCAGAGGAAAAATGAATCCAAGCTCTACTTTTGCATCGTCCCTCTGTTTCCCTGTGACTTTCTATACCCTTTGCCACTTGACATTATGGATCAACCAACTAAGGGTGGTGTATCTATGCACCCCATAAACTTTGAGATGAGCTATATGACTTACTCTACCAAGCAGAATGTGAAAGTACCATTTTTGAGTTGATGCTTTAAGAAACATGGCACATTTCTGCCACATTCTGGGTATCTGCACTCCTTTCTATCCCTGGGGTCACTGTGAATAATTTTGTGAGAACCATGGGTCTAAAATGGGAGAGAAACTAAGGTGCATGATTTAGTCATAGCACAAAAGGTATTGTGGGGGACAAAGATCATGTCTGTCCAGTCATCCCTCTATGCCACCATCTTCCTACTCACAGGAAGCTGACATTTACTCCGTTGAAAATCTCAGGGTAAACTTATCCAACCACAGAGCCATGAATTATGATTGGGCTCTACCAATCATGGCAACTTCATTCCCCCTTGCTTGGAATTAATAATATACTGTATACTGATACCTAAAAAGAAATCTGCTGGGGAGAACTTTGTTTTCCACTAGACATTAAGGGGAAAATGTTTTGCCTCACTCCCCCTTCCTGTTCCTCCTCCTACATGCAAGAAGATATGATTCTCTGAGATACAGAAACCTTGTGCTGATTTCAACGACTCTTCCCAAGCTAATGTAATTTGATTGTCATTTTTAACAGCATTAAGAAATAGGGAGGACATGAGTGCTCTGTTATCAATGAATGAACTGATTCTGTTATTACTGGGATGTCAGTTAACAAGGAGTGGGTACTTGATGAAAAGGATGCATTTGACGGCATTTCTTTTTTTTTTTTTTTTTTTTGACTGGTATCATGACACAGCAGTTAATTACCCGCAAAAGCCTGCATCCTGTGCTAGCTCTGATCCAACTTCCAACTATCATGCCTGGTAAAGCAGTGGATGATGGCCTAAGTGTTTAGGCCCCGGCCACCCGCAAGGAAGGCCTGGATTGAGTTTCAGGCTTTTGGCATCAGTCTGGCCCAGCCTGGGCCATTGAGTCCATTTTGGGAAATCAATCAGTTGATGGAAGATTCTCTCTCTCTCTCTTTCTCTCTGCCTTTAAATTAAATAAAAAGAAAAAATCTTCCAAACTCCTGAAAAAATGCTGTGTTTGTTTATGCCATTCCTCGACTGAACATTGCTTTCTGCAACACATATGATCACATATTGCTCTCTATAAACAAGGTGTTTCTTCATGCGCTGGTGACCAAGCTCACGGTGATGGTACATGCAGCAGATTAAACCACTTGCAACGCCACCATCCCATATCAGAGTACTGATTTAAGTCACAGCTGCTCCGCTTCTGACCCAGATCCCTGTTAATGTGTCTGCGCAGGCAGCAGCTGATGGTCCAAGTTCTTGAGCCTCTGCCATCCATGTGGGAGACCTGGATGGAGTTCCTGGCTCCTGACTTCTGCCTGATATAGCCAGGCTGTTGTGGCCATTTGGGTAGTGAATCAGTGGATAGAAGATCTCTCTCTCTCTCTCTCTCTCTCCTGCCCATCCCTCTATCCCTCTCTTCCTCTCTCCCCTCCCAGTCTCTGTCCTAGTGTCTTTCACAACATAAATAAATAAATCTTCAAAAGGACATAAGAAAAGACCTCTGACTTTGTAGACTGAGTTCTTTCCAGGATACAGCATTGGCTACGGAGACCATAATCAAGCATTACTCCACTCCAATCTGGGATTTCTTTCATTATCATTGTTTTTGAATACTCTCAATTGATGGACCCTCGGATCAATTTAAACCCTAGGGTAACAAGAGTCTGGGTTCTACTTTACTTTCATTATAATAAATAGTATCATGCCATCATTCATATGTAACAAAAAGGCTTAATGTAAGAAGAAAGGACCTTCTGTGAGCCTATTTTGGTTGGCTCTAGTACGTTGGATACTTTCCTGCAACACACTTTTAAAAACATATTAAATAATAAACTCCTTTCATGTCATATTAAGTCATTCTACTCCATTCTATAAAATAAATATTCACTTTTGAAATAATATTGCATTGATTTTCACAAAAGCATTTTTAATAACACTTACTCCCTCAGCATCTTGTGCTAGAACTGTGCAAAACTCAGCAGTTTTGGTTCAGGGATAAGTGACCCCTGCTTTCATGCTGAGTCTCCAAAGAACACAGCATGTAGAAGTGACACCTAAGCACCCTCTCTTGGCTCCGTGGTGGAACTGCCTTGATTTCTCTTTTTGCGGGTGTGAGCTCTCCCTCCCCATCTTTTACTCTCTTGTGGTAGAATTAAATACTTTGATCATATGGGTTAGTGTTATCTTCCCAAATGAGAGGTTGGGAAAAGACAAAGCAAAGAAGCAGCTTTTTTTTTTTTTTTAATCTTACAAGAAGACTGTTTTTTTGGAAATAACTAAGACCAAAAACAGACCCCGCCAATGAGTGACATGCAGCACACACCAGTCTTGTAAACTTCTGTGCTCTATTCCTTAAGTAATCATACTCGCTTCTTATACTCTCTACTGCAGGCAGAGCTGTATGGATTTCTCATTTTTATAGGCAGTTGAACATCAAAAGCCCCAGAGACTGGTCACAAAAAGCAATGCCAACTTAAATGGCAGACAGTGCCTTGGAAAGTAATACTTCCATTCTGTTTTTAATTGTGCTACCCTAGAAACAATTTTGTATATATTTATCATTTGCAAGTATGCATAAATATATCATTCAGTTGCTATGAAGAGAAGACAAAAACAGTAACACTCAGCTCAGATGAAGAGGTAAAATATAACTTTTGTAGATGAACAATATTTGAACAAATGAAAAGGATCACTTTTATTAATATTAGTGAATTCTAAAAATATTTCTTGAAATGTATGATTGTATTGTGGCAAAGGAATGGAGTTGGCTGATCCAAAAGTCATACAATGGGACAAGTTAACATATGTATTTTATTAATGTATGACTAAAGGTAGAACATATTGAATAGTATATACCTGGTTAAAATAATTACCCAGTTGTGACCGATTAAAGTTTTAATTAGATTTTTTTTCCATGTATATCAAGGGGATTATTCTATGACCAGGATCATTTTACCCTGATGACAGATTCTATTTGCTATTAAGGGCTTGGTAATTATTCGATCATCAAAATGATCTAGACAGCTACTGCCTTAGGAATTAACACTCATAAGAATATAATTTCTTAATTATTGTATCATTTGAGCATATTTTAATTGAGTTATTCATTTAATTATACAAGCTTGAATATGGTCTAGGATATAATTTCTGACTTTGTCTGTAACTCCAAAAACAGATTCTGAAATACAATTAACCATTGTCTTCAAGGGAACATTTTCTTAAACAATAGTTATGTTTTACCTGCAACTGTTCAATCAACAGATAAGAAATAAAATTAAGTTCATGGCAATGTCAGTTCCAGATAACAACATGCTATGACAATATTTCTTATCTAGTTTTTAGATGCTACATTTAAATAGAAAGAAAATTTGATATTCAACAATTATAGCTTGTTAGTTTACTTGATTGAATTAAGATATGGATTTTAAGGTAAGATTTTGCCGTATTTTTAAATTTTCTATGTCCTATTTTAAAGCTCAACCTTACTTGTTGAATTTACAATCAGTTCCTTAATTTAGCATTCCTGAAAAGAATGTTTTCAATATCTAAACTACATGTACACAGTTTATATAATGTGATGAAGTTTTAAAGTTACACTTTTGTGTATATTTTGTTTGCATTATTTAAACTGTTACCTAACATTTTATAATGACCACTGAATATTTTTATAGAGAGGGTAGATATCATTATTTGTTAATTCATGGATAAAGCAGAACACAGGATTGGAAAAATATGTATATATAATCAAAATCATTCATTGTAAATAGTCTACATTTATTTAATTTCAATCTATTGTCCCTTTCTCCTAGTGTACAGCCTAATGGTACATACTGGAGTAAATTTTGCCACTTTCTTTAAGTGATTCTTAGATTTGTATAACTTAGAATTCTTCTAATTCGACCTCATCTGCCCATGTATGTATGCATGTGCATAGGTGTGTATATTATATAAAATTTACATATATATAGGTATATATATTATATAATAATAATTTAGATATATATAATTTAAGGTGTTTTTTCTAATAATCATCAATTATCTTACATTGTCAAATTTAATGGAGAATATTCAATTCTTACTTAATTTACTCCTTTTCAATATTTGCCATATTGACCAGTTTATTTTTCTCTTTTATTGAAAGTTTCTTTTCCCTAAGCTGTCAGTCACACTGTTTTTTCTATATTTCTCTTACATTCTGAATACCTTACTTAACTTTCTTTGAAGATTTTTCCCTCCTCTTACCATTTAAATACTGAGATTTCTAATGTTCTATTTGCTAATCTTATTCAATTGGACCATCTCATTCTTTCTCATGGCTCCAACTATTGACATATATAGTCAATGGCTCTCCATCTACATTTATAGATCAAAGTTTTTTTTTTTTTTTTTTTTTTTTTTTTTTTTTTTTTTTTTTTTTTTTAAAATTTAAACACCTAAGAATAATTCTGTGTTAATTACAGAGTTCAACCTCTAGTACTAGGATAAAGAAAAAAAAAAATACTACCATGGATAAAGTATTACATTGTACAACAACAGTCAGCACAAGATCTGATCGAGTCACTGTTTCTCATTATAGATCAAAGTTTTATCCCCAGTCTGATCACTAAATGTCCAAATTCCTGCTCCTATGATACTTCACAGGCAACTCAAATTGATGCTTTTCCAAATGGAACCAACTTTTTTTTTTTTTTTTTTTTTTTTTTTTTTTTTTTTTTTTTTTTTTTTTTTACCATTCCTCAAACTTAAAGCTGTGTGAACTGGAAAGTTACATTTGTCCTTTTGTTTCCTAGTTCCTCGATGTCTTGAACCAATCAACTCTCTTCTATATAGTACCTTCCCCTTCATCATTACCATAGATCAGATTGTAATCTGGAGTCTCCTAGGACACCCAAAGGCTCTTTTCCTGATTCTCCCTATCCCCATTTCCATCTTGAAAAATCTTTACCAGCTTGCAAAGGTGAGTTTCTGAAACCACTATGATGACATCACTGCTCTATTCACATTTCTTCAGTGATAGAAGGGTGTTCTAGAGACTCCTCATGATCTCTCCCTCCATCTCAATCTCCTGCCATCCAGCCCTTTGGGGTATGACAGGTCAGAGCTGTCATACCTTTCAGCTCATCACACGGCATTTGCTGGATGAGGAATGCCACACATCTTTAAGTATCGGGTTAAAGCACCGGTACTTGTGAAATTTTCCCTAATTTTGCCAACCTGGTTAAATGACACTCCTAACAACATGTGTTTCTCAGTCATGCTTATGCTGTTCTTACGGCCTTTGGTAATTGATATTTTACTTTTTGATCTTTTTAATTCTACCATGAATTTCTACAAAATGTAAGCTAAATTGTTTATGTCTGTGTTTTTAAAACTTTGTCAGCTTCAGGGTAAATAGTACCCATTTTTTTTTTTTTTTGACAGGCAGAGTGGACAGTGAGAGAGAGAGACAGAGAGAAAGGTCTTCCGTTGCCATTGGTTCACCCTCCAATGGCCGCCGCAGATGGCGCGCTGCAGCCGGCGCACCGCGCTCGTCCGATGGCAGGAGCCAGGAGCCAGGTGCTTTCCCTGGTCTCCCCATGGGGTGCAGGGCCCAAGCACCTGGGCCATCCTCCACTGCACTCCCGGGCCACAGCAAAGGGCTGGCCTGGAAGAGGGGCAACCGGGACAGAATCCAGCGCCCCGACCGGGACTAGAACCCGGTGTGCCGGCGCCGCAAGGCAGAGGATTAGCCTGTTGAGCCACGGCGCCGGCCAAATAGTACCCATTTTTAAGGGTTCATATATTCTTGAAAATATCTACAGGTCAATTTTGGTAATTGTTTCTCCTGAACATAGAATAAGGGGCATAAAGCTAAGAAGACAAATTTAATTTTTTATTTTAAGAACTTTCTGTTGCAAGGGAAAAATAAATATGTTTCTGAAGTAACAAAATAAGAATAGTCAAGTCTTCTAATCGCATTTTTAGAAATTATTTATTTTACTTATTTGAAATTCAGAGAAGATAGAGTGCACTTTCATCCACTGGTTCACTCCCCACATACCCACAAGAACAGGTGCTGGGTCAGGCTGGAGTCAGAATCCAGAAACTCAATCCAAGACTCCCATGTAGGTAGCAGGGACCCAAGTCTTAATTGTGATATCGTCTTCTGCCCCCAAGGATACACTTGGCATGAAGCTGGAATTGAGAATAGAGCCAGGACTTGAATCTATCATTTGGGCTCGAGCCAGGCCAAAACCATAAGCCAAGAACTCTATCAGGGTTTCTCATGTGAGTGGCAAGGTCCCAAGTAACTGAGCCATAGTCTTCTGCCTCCCAAGGTGTGCATTAGCAGGAGGCTGGATCAGAATTGGGGCTGGGACTCAAATCCAAACAATCTGGTATGAGAAGCAAGCATTCCATATGGCATCCTAATTGCTATGCCAAATGTTCACCACCTAATAGGATTTAATTCCTGTGCTGAAGTCCAAGGTTGCAATGCAATCATCTAAAGAATTTATGAGCCCTTACTGTACATTATGAATGATTATAATTTGAGATAATCCAGAATATGTCTAATAAAATGGTTAATTATGGATATGTGTGCATGTGTTTTCATGGTAGCATATACATATGTGTGTGTGTGTATATAAAAGCATTTCTAGTAATCAGTAACATGACATAGCCAAAAAAAGGAAGAAGAAAAGAAACCATAAAATGTGGACTCAAAAGAAACTGCTTATAATACAGACTTGTTCCCACCTGAGAATCCATGGACAAATTCTCTCTCTTGAGGTGGATTTTGGCATAGCCATTGAGACATGGCTTGGTATGCTTGCATCCTATAATGGAGTGCTTGTCTTTGAATCCTGGCTCCCTTCTTGATTTCAGCTGCCTGCTAATGCACATCGTATAACATAGCAGATGTTGGCGCAAGTACTTGGGACCCTGCCACACACATATGAAACTTAGATTGAGTTCTGCACTCCTGGCTTCAGTCTGGCCCAGCTCCTTCTGTTGCAGGCATTAGAGAAGTAAACCAGCAGATGGGAGATCTCTCTCTCTCTCTCTCTCTCTCTCAAAAAAATTTTTTTCTCTGCTTGAGTCTTAGTTTTCTAATCTGCAAATGCAAATCTCAAAGATCTTTGGGGAGACATCAATGAAATAATATACCCAAAATGGGTAGCACATGATGCTAAAACAGAAGTTCACTTTTCTGCCCCTTCCTCATGCCAATAGGACACAAATCTTATAAAGGAACGCCCACATTGGAGGAACCTTAGTATTCTTATCTATGAAGTTAAACTGTTATTACCTATGATGTCTGTGTAATAAGGCATCAGAGAAGAAATATGTACAAGGTCATATTGTAACAATATAAATACTTATATTAAAGGGATTACATTCAGGTGTCATTTCAGTTGACATCTTCCTCAGCGTGCTCTACTTCAAGTAAACTCACAAAGATCCTACCTGCTGAACCAGGAATATGTCACCTTACTGAAGAGTGAAGCACTTTTCTCTGGACTGCATTTCTACAACGAAAAATATGTCAAGAAGTACATGAAGTAAATGCCTTTCATTTATACTTGAAATATCTTCACCAGTAGATGAAAAGAATACAAGAAATAATTTATTTGATTAAATGTTACAAATATGTTGGTATTATAATGTTTAAGGAATACAATAAGTGAAGAAATTCTTAGATGGTGGATGCTCTAGAGGAATTTTTTCTCATAACATTATGGCTGAATACATAGCAATAATCATGTTGGAGAAGAAAATCATTTCTAAAGTGCCTTCTGCTCCCTCTTTCTCACGCCAGATTCTTGAACTTATTAACACACGCCAGGCATCCACAATTAATACAATTATATAACAGTCCATCACATAATGGAATTAAATGATAATGCTTACACAAAAAGTTAATAGAAATAGAATTAAAAGAGAAGTTTATTTTGATGCAAAAAATTGGAAATCCTTGCATAGTTGTCTCACAATATGCATTTTCCATGAATTTTTGGAAGATTTCTTATATATATGTGATCTCAAAATTTTTGTACAAAAATAATCTAATTTTGAAGTATTATTCTCCTTGAAATTTTTGAAACATCCTCTCTAAACATATATTTGCATACATATATAAATATGTAACTTGGCCTATATGTATACAATTTACATTTGAAACGCCTTAATTGATAAAGATAGTTTTTTATTTTTCTAAAAAATAGAAACAAAAACAACTATAATAGATATCTGGTGTACTTCTATGTAAGTATTCACATATTTTTGTACTTATGAACACAATTCTGTATTTATCACAATTCAGGAGGGGGGATGTAACATTTCCATAAGATCCTTGCTGGCTTACTTAGTACAGACAAGCAACAAAAGAGTTTAAAAAGGGAAAGCCTCCAAATAAGTCATTTTGCTTTTTAGAGTCAGCATCAATCTGTTTTATTTTCAAATGCAGAACTGACCACCAAGTTAAACTTGATTGTTAGTAATTGCCCCACATTTAGCAATTTTTGATTTGATTCTCTCCAATCCAAGTCAAAATCCACACTCAAAGGTCAAAGTGCTTACCACTTTTTAAAAGCTCTGAACCTAGAGGAATGAATACACAAAATTCCATCCTACACACCAGAATGTCCTGAGTACATAAGAGACACCATGATATTCTACTCTAAATCTGTTCTTTTTTTGATTCCAAATGATAAAGACATCATTTGAAATACATTTTTTTGCCAAAATGGAATCAATCTGTCTTTACAGGATTTCTGCAAAAATTAATACAATGACAAATATAAAACATTTATCAATCATCAGAATAACACTACCATTCTAATACATAAACTAAGATATTGTCATCACTAAACTTATCAAATATATTCTTGGGAAAATAAGTACATACCTTATTGGGGACAATGTTCTGAAAATTCACTAATAGCCTAGAAGACATATTTTATGACATGTACTCAAATGTCACATTTGATAATTTGCCACCAATGAAAGGATCTTATTCACATGCAAAACACACATTGTGTGTGTGTGTGTTGGTGGGGGACAAACTGCAAATCACTGCAAACTCATCGAAGCTTTCCACATCAAGTAGTAGAATGCAGAGGCAGCCATGTGGCCTAGCCATTAAGATGCTGGCTGGGACATCGCAACCCATATTGGATGCCTGGGTTTGAGTCTCTGAACCCAGCTTTCAATTCCAGCTTCCTGTTGATGCATGCCCTGGGAGGAAGCTAGTGATGGCTCAAGTGACTGGATCCCACAGGGAAGACTTGCATTGTGTTCAGGCTCCTGGCCTGGCCCAGCCTCAACTGTTGAATGCAATTGGGCAGTCAAGCAGCATATGAGAGCATTCATATTCCTCCCCACCCCACACTCACCCCAAGAGTAGAATAAAATCTTTCTTTTTAAAGAAAAGAAGTAGAATCTGTTTCCTGTTTCTTGGATGGGGGCAGGCAGCATGCCACATTTTGATCATGAGCATACAACAGGAAGGACATTAAAAGGGCTCCAATTCCACTCGGAATGCTGAGAGCAGAGAGCACCATGTGCCTGAGCTCCAGCTAGCCTATTAAAGGCTGATAGATCATCTAGGGAGAACCCAGGGTTTCATTGCAGTCTGTCACCCTGCCCAACAACTTGAAAATGGTTAGACATACAAGTAAGATGATCTTAGGCTATCCATCTACCTGCCAATCTGCCAGCTGATTGTAGAGTCAAAATAAAGCTCAGCGGGTATTGGCCAGGCTGATCCAAACCAAGACATAATCCAACAGACAGGAGAATCATGAGCTGAAGAAAGTTACGGGAAGTGGAAATACAGGCCCAAGGGGAAGGAAAACCACCTAACAATCACAAAGGACTTACATTTGTTAGTCACAATGTGCCAGATTCTATTCAGTAAATATATCTCACTACATATAACATACCTCTATAGCTTGTCATCCTCATTTTATAGGTAAAGAATGTAAGGTCCAGAGTTTCAGACACTTGCCTAAAATCTTCCAAGCAGTGTAAAACATGCCAGTGCTGTGGCACTGCAGGTGAGGCTATCATCTGTGAGGCTGGCATCCCATTTGGCTGCCAGTTCATGTTCCACTTACTCTACTTTTCATCTTGCTCCTCGCTAATGCACCTGCAAAAGCAGTGAAGGACGACCCAAGTGGCTGGGCCCCCTGCACCCACACGGGAGACTCATTGGAAGCTTCCGGCTCATGGTTTCATCCGGCCCAGACCTGGCAGCCATTTGAGGAGTGAAAGAGCATATGGAAGATCTCTCTCTCTCTCTCTCTCTCTCTCTCTCTTTCTCTCTCCTCTCTCTCCCTCTCCCCTCTCCCTGTAACTTTACCTTTCAAATAACTACATATTTAGAAACAAAAAAAGAAGAAATGTAAAAGACTGGATCTAATTCAGTCAGTCCATTGTATTTTCTATTCATAATTCCATACTTTCAACTTTGTACATATCTCACATTGTTTTCCACTACTTAGAACATTTCCTCTTACCTACTTGCTTCAATTTCACTTGTTCAAGCTCTTGGGCTTCAGTCCTAAGTAGGATTTTCTGCTTGCTCTCTCACTCTTGCCTCCAAGACCCAGATACTAGTTCTGTGTTGCCATAGTGATTTCAATTTCTATTTCAAGGACTCCTTGAGATCTTCACGCAGTGAATTTGCCTTCAACTATCTCATTTCGGAGCAGGTGCTTCTCTTCCATGTGAGTTATTGTGACTTGAGGACACAAACTCTGATTCATTTCTGTAGCTTCAATTTTATCCAAGTTTATCTCATAATAAGGATGTTTTGGATGAGTGAATGAATGAATGAATGAACTTATGGATGCTAATCACTAGCAACAAAAAGTATTTAGAAGCATTCTATTCACAGGTCACCATGCTATCTATGGAAACATAATCTGCAAGACATGTCCTTATGGTATAGGTTCAATAGAGTTCTTTTTAAACCTAAGATTATTAAATCAAAACTATAATTTCAGCTACAAAATGTAACGATACAAGTTTTTCAATAAACTTTGAATCTGTCAAGATTTTAAAAAATTTTTCTTCAAACAAGAAAAAAAAAGAGAGAATCCAATTAACATAAATATTTTCAATACTGTCTCAGTAGATTCCTTACCTATGAAGTCTATTAAAGTTGAATAATAATCAAGGAAATAAACCTTGCTCAAACCCTAAAGGAAGAACTGAGTGGAATTTTGAGGGAGGAGATTGTTGGAGTTTTACAATTTCCTAACCTACAAGTTGTAATATCCTGCTTTTGGTTACCTTTACCATTATACCAGTTTACCTGCCTTGCCCAGCCATCTCTACTGTATGTATATAAGGAAAATCATCTTGATGGGGCTTTTTCACATTTTCAAGGGACTTAGCCCCAGTATTTATAGATTTTTAGGAGTACTTTGCAGATAATTTACTTTTAATGAAGCTTATAGTTTTGCTTTGGATGTGGTCAGAAAAACAGCTATCATGTGTATTTGACACTTGGAGTCACTATCAAAAGTCAGGATTAGAGCAATATCCTCTGAATCTGACATGTTTTTATTTTTATTTGCCAGGACTACAGAACTGTGTGTGTTAAGCCATGTCTTGTATAGAAATTACAAGTGAAACAACTGGAACTTTTGTTAGGAAAATTGCTGCTAACACATAACTGAAGGGTTCATTTCTCTGACTGCTACTTTAGCACATGACTCCTATTGTGGAAGAAGCAGAAGTCATCACCCGGCAGAGCAAAGCAATTGTCTACAGTTCTTAGATTGCCCCAGACCTCACTGTCTCATGATCCGTGTTAGTTAACACCCCGTTTTTGATCAGAACAGCTCATGAAGTTTTACCAGGATCTCACACTGGTTGTAGAATTTCACTGCAACCTCTACGCCTTCCGGATGACAGATGCATTCGTTCTCTCAAATACTTGTTTCTAGCTACCTGGGAGTGAGTTATGTCTTCAAAGATGCCTCCTTCTCAGCTCCATCCAGCACCAAGAACCAAGATCCCACAGCTCAGGTTTCACACCATCCTGGAGACTGCGTGGTGTGTGTGTGTGTGTGTGTGATTTCTACTAAAACAAAGTCATCAGGTCATGCCCACGTTCCTGGCTTCCACTACCCCCACGCAGAGTGGCTGGAGACTTGCCCTGCCTCTCCCCAGCAGGAATAGTGAAGGAGTTTTACCTGAGCATCCAGTCCCCCGGCCACCTGCTGGTAGGAGCTCTGGGAGCCCCACCTCAGCGGGTTGGAAAACATGGTCCGCGGGGCGCCCTGAAACCGGCGACCGATGGAGAGAGCTGTTGCTGCGACGGTCACTTCGCCAAGCCGGGGACCATCAGCCCGGAGCCCGGCAGGTGGGAGGAGGCGCAAGGCGAGTCAGCTGTCACCCTGCCAGCCGGAGCGCCAGGGGCGGGGCGTGGGCGGAAAGGGGTGTGGCCGGGAGGAGGGAGGACCTGTCTAGAGTCAGAGCACCCCTCCCTAGCGACGAGAAGTTTGCACTTGGCGTAGTAGTTCTTACCTTTTACATTTCCTGGGCTGTTCTGTTAAGAAAAATCCCTGGCCCTCTTATGACTGAGGCGCAAAACCCATTCCTCCCTGGGATGCCGTTTCTCTGACTGCAAACAGAATGCTACAGCTGTATCCTACAGAAAATTGTAAGGGACAAGAAGTGTCAGTAGAATTTGGGGGAACAAATTTCTTACCACATCCTTCACATTAAAAACAAATGAAATACCTTAAAATTAGAAAACCGTTTTTTCTTCATTAGAGAGAAATATTTGTCAAGTCGAAAAGATAAGCATTTAATATCTTAGCGAAATACAACTCATCCTATACACAGTAAACTTACTGTTAAAAGAACTGCAAATACTTCTCAAGTTCTTGGAATCGGGAACAGCATTGTTGAAAGTAACTACTCTATGAAAAAACAGTGACTTAGAATTAGTAGAGTATCGCATGTTAATTGCAATGTTAATTGCTCAGTGCTTCCCCATGCTTCTACAGCTCATTTCAATATCTCTGAGCCACTCTGCCTCGCCATCCTGCTGTCTAACCATCAACTCACTGGTATGACTTGCTGCCTCACAAATGCAGTGTTTTACCCCAAATATTGCCATTTTTGAATTTTTCCTGCCTTATAAGATGGCCATCAATGGCTTTCAATGAAACCACCATAATTTTTTAAAGTTTAAAAGCAAATTTTCCATGTGGTAAAATGTCTAATTAGTATCATTGCACATTCCCTGGTTCATCTGAAAGTTTGCTTTAAAAATACATTAAATTAAATTCAACTTAATTTTCAAGAAAAGAAAGGGCACTTGATGTTGCAATTTCCATAACACCACAGCTACTGCATATTATTTTAAAATTACATATAAAACAAGATAGTAAATAGAAAACTTCATAGTAACTAGGATTAGCAAAAAACTAAAGGTGACACATGAAGAAAGGGGACCATGAAAATAAATAGATGACATTTTGAATTTAATATTGGAAATATTTAGATGTCTTAAATCTTAAGCCTTGTATAAAGAAGTACTAGAGTCAGGCCAGTGCCATGGTTCACTTGGCTAATCCTCTGCCTGCGGTGCTGGTACCCCGGGTTCTAGTCCCAGTTGGGGTGCCGGATTCTGTCCTGGTTGCTCCTCTTCCAGTTCAGCTTTTTGCTGTGGCCCGGGAGGGCAGCAGAGGATGGCCCAAGTGCTTGGGTCCCTGTACCCACATGGGAGATTGGGAGGAAGCACCTGGCTCCTGGCTTTGGATCGGCGCAGCGCCGGCCATAGTGGCCATTAGGGGGATGAACCAGCAGAAGGAAGGCCTTTCTCTCTGTCTCTCTCTCACTGTCTATAATTCTACCTGTCAAATAAGAAAAAAAGTCCTGGTGTCAGTCACTCTCAAGCAGATACATGATACGTGAGTGACAGGTGTTGCCACTTTAATGGCGTGTTTTGTTTCCTTTAGAATCCAAAGCAATTGAAGTGGGAGAAATATTAAGACTTCCAAATATGAAATGGAAATAAAGGTAAGGCAATAGGGGTATTGGGTTTTAGGACAAAGTAACCTTCTGCCTGTTTCTTGGACTTGACACCATAGGTAGATGGAGAGAGTTCAGGATGAAAGCAATACACATGAGTTAGAGGCCCAGAGATGATGCCTGGGCGATTTTGGACTTGACTGTAGATTGGGTCAAACTGTAAAGAATCAGCCTTCTACATAAAAATTAGACCACATCATACCTCATGGAATTAAAACCCAGAAGAATGCTTAGAACACCATTTTTTTTTCTCTTTTTAGATAATATTTGTCTGAGTCCATGTAAAGGTTGTAGATTTACCTTTAAAATAAATGTGTCTGTGTGAGAAACGGAGGATACAGGGTAGGATTTAGAAGAATTGTTTCACCTCCTTCCACACCCTCCTTTGGGGGCATCTCCTAACTTCTCAGCAGCTTCAACCTGGGGGCCTTGCTGCCTTCCCGTACTTTCAACGTACCCATCCTCTGGATTCCGTGGTCAAATGACAAGGTCTTCACTTAGGGTTTTGCCTTTGCTCTGTCAAGCATAGTTACAAGGAAAACAGAAACTTTGAACCTGTGCCATGGAAGAGGAAACCAGGAATAACAGGAAGTCTAAAAATACCTCAGTCTCTAAAGGCTACATTTGTCTTCCTCCTCTGGGAGTCAACCCTTTTAGGAAAGCCTGGTTCTAGCCACTGGTAGCAGAAGGGTTTCTAGTTATCCAGTACTATAGATATAGATATAGATAGATATAGATATAGATATAGGTATCTATATATAGATATAGATATAGGTATATATATCTATATATATATACATACACCCTATATATAGATATAGGTATATCTATATATATAGATATATATATAGGTATATATATCTCTCTCTGTATATATACACACACACCCATATAAATCTCGTTGATTGGTGTGGAGAGGGAGGGATGTATAGAAGTTGAGCATGATGATAGGTTTTCCAGGAGAGCCCACCCAAAGGAATTGGAAGAAAAATCTCTGGGAACCCCACAAAATATAATGAAAGTTACCTTGTAATGCCAAGTTTCTCTATTTTGAAACAGATGCAAGATAAGGGTGTACAATTGGGAGGGAAGGCGTGAAGCTTTGTCAGACGAAACAGTTTTCTATGATTAGTTAAGGAAAACTGGTGAAATATTTGGATTAGCTTAAGGAATAGACAATATATAATGAAAGGATCTGGCGGGAGTGAAACCTTACCACAAGTTAGCACTGTCTCTCACTGATATTTTCATGCTAGCTAGATTGTGAAACATTTCAATTTCCAGCACAAGGAAAATCACGTGTAGGTGGAGTACAATTGCGTAAGGGTTTAGTAATAGGTGGGGCGTATCTTATGCCACAATGCTCAGTTTTTCATTTAGAACAATCTATTATGTCTTTGTGGGAATTCTGCTGTGCCTTAAGAGTAAAGTAGGAACCCCAGGTCACCCTTTCCATGTGAGGAGAGCCTCGTGGAATGAGTCTGAATCTCTGAAGTTGTCTACAGTAAAGCTAAAAGAAAAAAGATGACTTCCGTAGTTAGCTGGGCATATAGTTGTCACCATGGCAGAGAGAAGTCCTTTCTTAACGATGATCATGGGTTATGTTTTCATGGGGGTTGGGAGATTGACGAGATGTTATTTTCACTGTTGTTGTTAACTTTGATATAAAAATTTGAGCTAACAGTGCTATTCAGATCATGGCATGAAATGATTCTAAACACTGATCCTTTGCTACTGAATAATACATACTTTACTGTGATAGCACTTGGAGTCTATTCTCTGCTCCCCGCAAGACTGTAATGTCTTAACACACTCCACATATGAGACACTGACCTCAGTTACTGCATATCAAAATAAATGTAAATTCTAGAGTATGATAAGCTGAGTTTTTAGATTCTGGATCTCTTTACATTTTTTTTAAATAGTGAAGACCCAATTGACTTTTGTTCATATGGACTGTCTCTGATGATATTAAAACATGCAAAATTAAAATTAAAGAGTTAAAATATTTATTTTGTAATTTTTAAAGATATAAATATAGATTGTTTTATAGATGATCAATTATTGATGAAAAGCAACTCCATTTCCCTTAAGGAATAATTTTAAAGGGAGATTGGTATTGTTTTATAGCTTAATTGCCTGATTTGTAGAAGATAACAGGATTCCCATAACTACTACTGTGTTCAGATTTTCACAGTATTTTATTTCCACTGAAGTCGATAAAGAAACTGCTTTTGTATACATATGTAGTTAGAAGAGGTGGGTGAATTTATTTAATATTGAGGAAATTCTGGATATTTGTCTTTGGAATAACATCCAAACTCTGGTAGTTTCTTAACCACAAAGCTAAATGCTCACTCCCTCTGAAATTTTCTTAAATTTAATTGCAATATGGAATTTATATCAGTAAATCTTTTGTACTGTATAGCATTAAAATTCATTGGTCTCTCTTGCATTTTGAATGAATCTCTTTTCTTTGCATATTTGTATAGTAGCATGTATTTGTTATTGGACAAATATTAATTCTTTGAGATCCAAATGTTGCTATATGTCATAATACAATATGAAAGTGATGTTTATTAATGTCACCCACAATCTCATCACAAAAATCTTTTGGAGACACTTTCAAGTTTATCCTGGTAGATACCAATATTCAAAATACATTTTTCTCTAAAAGCTTACAATTTTATTGGCAGCAAATACTGCCCACTGTAGTCCTGAAAGTGACAAAGTCACTTCGTTTACTTTTGAGTTGATGTCTTCCAGTTATCTAAATGTAAACAATTATGGTTTATATTTATTGTTTCGTGTAGAAGAGACTACATGCACTAATTAATTCAGTGTGCAATACAACAGTAAAAGTGGTTTTCCCAAAAACAAGGGATACACTTCATAAAGTAGAATTAGTGCTTTGTGCGTACTTCCCATCCCATTGCACAAGCCCACTCCACCTGTTCTGCCACACCATCTCCCAGCAGGAGGCCTGCAGGTGTGTGTTGTCTGGGGTTAAGAATTCTGTGCAGCAGCTTAATATTTCTGTATTCTTGTGTTTACATGATTTTTGTGTGTTCAGTGTGATTCCCTGAATTAAAAACAGTGGTGAGAACCAGGAAAAAAAATGTCATTCTTAGGGCCTAAGCTTGGACAGAGTTTGCACACATGTGCATGTGCATAGACTCACACGTATTTTAATTTATAGTGAATGCACTGTGGTGATGAATACAACTACTAATACTTGATCCTGATTTGTTCTAAATAGTAATTTTAACTGCATTGCTTTTGTAATGTCGGTTCAAATATCAACACAGCAAGAAAGAAAAAAAGATTGGGTTTTACATTAGATACATGCCGTTGAAACATTTTCTATCCTAGGTAAATAAACAGAAATGAAGTTGGATTTTTATAATAGTGAGCATAAATAAAAGATACAGGCCGGCACCACTGCTCAATAGTCTAATCCTCCGCCTGTGGCACTGGCACACCGGGTTCTAGTCCCAGTTGGGACGCCGGATTCTGTTCCGGTTGCTCCTCTTCCTGCCCAGCTCTCTGCTGTGGCCTGGGAGGGCAGTGGAGGATGGCCCAAGTGCTTGGGCCCTGCACCCGCATGAGAGACCAGGAGAGGTACCTGCCTCCCGGCTTTGGATCAGCGCAGTGCGCCGGCCGCAGCGGCCATTGGGGGGTGAACCAATGGAAGGAAGACCTTTCTCTCTGTCTCTCTCTTTCACTGTATAACTCTGCCTGTCCAAAAAAAAAAAAAAAAAAAAAAAAGATAAAGTACATTATTACAGGAAAACCTTTGAAACATTTATATATAGATATAGATATATATATATATCTCCACAGGATGGAATATTATATTACAATACAAAAATTAGATTAAGGGTAAAATTTAACACCTGAAAATGCTAACAGGTATATAACATAATATTTAAAAGGGATACAGCCTTTCTCTTACATGTGTATCAACTACATAATATGTATGCAATTAGCTTGGCTTAAAAATGTTAAATTATTTAACATTGCAGATAAGGAGATTTTAACTGTCATTTTCTTTGGGTAGAGATTATGACTGATTTTTCTTTTCTTTTTATTCATGTATTCTCTACAGAAAACATACATTCATTTCAAAAAGCACATAAACATAGATGCCAGGTGAGTTCTCTGTGTTCAGTTGATGTGTTTTTAAGTGAATACATGTTTCCTCAAGGCATGCGTTGGAAATCCTTTGCTAGTGCGGCACCCCACACATCTTGCCGGTGTTATCATCACAGAGCGGGAGGGGTTGCATCTAAAGCAAGGCCTTGCATGCCAAAGAGACAAGAGGTTGACTCTCAGAGGCATCTGCTAACAGTGTGAAAGCAGACAGATTACTTGCCTTCTTGTTTCTTAGGCTGAGTTTCCTCATTCTTTTTTTTTTAAACTTTTATTTAATAAATATAAATTTCCAAAGTACAGCTTTTGGATTACAGTGGCTTTTTCCCCCCATAACCTCCCTCCCACCCACAACCACCCCATCTCCCACTCCCTCTCTCACTCCCATCCCATTCACATCAAGATTCATTTTCATTATCTTTATATACAGAACAATTTACTATATACTAAGTAAAGATTTCAACAGTTTGCACCCACACAGAAACACAAAGTGTAAAGTACTGTTTGAGTACTAGCTATATCGTTAATTCACATTGCACAACGCATTAAGGACAGAGATCCTACATGAGGAGTAAGTGCACAGTGACTCCTGTTGTTGACAGTCTTCTTTTTACACCACAGAACATTGGAAGTATTGATACTGAGTGTAATTGCTGGCATAAAACCAGGCCTGTTTGGGGCACTTTGTAAATATTCCAATCATTATTACATTCAAAGCCATATCTTTAAAGTCTAAAGGTTAAGGAAGGCTCAGCTGAAACTGAACTGCAAATATGAAGCAAGCCAGGGAGCACACCGATGAGGCTGAATTCATAGGTCTGCTTAGATACAGGGGGCCAAGAGCAGCCAAAGGAGTGATTGGACAGACTCTACGTGGAGGATCTGGAAACTCAAAAAGACGCATGAACCAGCAGTGGTCTCAGGCTGTCACTGAGAGCCTTTGTTTTGGGTAGAAGCAGGAAGAGGTGAAGCTGAGACAGTTATTAGGAGCTGGAGACAGGAGGTCAAAGTACTGAGTGTCTCAAGGAGGAGAATACTTTCTCAGTTATATTTAGACAACCAGTCACCAGATTGTGATTCTAAATATGTCCTCGGTGTGACAGGCTCAGCACTATTCTGCTGTCTGTGCCAACAGAGTGTGGCCGGTTAAAGGTGAACTTGGCTTTCTTTTATTGGGTGTAAAGAGAGTCCGATGTGAAATCCACATACAGGTCTATCATTTGGGGTCAACAGCTTTATATTCTACTGAACATGGCTACCAATTTTTTTCTCCCAATTGTGAACATAACTGAATGACTTCAGAACTTCCAAACCAATCAGAATAGCAGTATTTAGCAGCAAAAGACAGATGTTGATTTCTACAGAGAGAATCAAATATTTTATGTGAGAAATTCTTGGCTTATGCCTATCGGTATGCACAGGCTTCTCTGTGAATTTCAGACCTAAAGTTCTTGCAGCGCTGGCAAAATCCTCTGCCCTTTACCCCTCCATCCTCCTGAGATGAGGGCTGGTCGTCAAGTAAAGGTAGAAGAACATACACGGCTATAGCCAAGTTGCTTGCTAGTAATGCTTATTAAAAGCAAATGTAAGTTACACTGTTGTGGACTGTTTTACCAAAATTAAAAGCACTGTCAGAATTTACAACTCAGCAATACTAGAAAAGATGGCAAGGTTCTCAGGATTTTTTCCAAATCCACCATGTCACAGAGGGGAAGATGAGGCCAAGAGAGTTCAGCAATATTTCCGACATTTGCCAGGGCAAAACATCAGAGACCCTGGAATCTAGGATTCTTTGTGTTTGATTTCCCCTTCCCCGATCCAAAACCTTTTCCCTATGCTTCAAATAATTACTTTCACGTGAGCGAGACAATACAAAATAAGCTCATTTTCACATCAACAGTGGGTATTAATTCATTTATAATTACTTTGGTTGTGACTGCAAAATTACATATACATTATTTAGCAAACAGAAATTTCCAAATATTAACCAAAGAATTTCTTCAAATTTACACAATATATCGCTGAATGCTGTTCTTTAATTAAAGTATTTTACCAGTATTAGTAGACTACCTTCTTATATTTTAAAAAAGATTTATGTATTTATCTGAAATTCAGAGCTACAGAGAGAGGGAGAGACACAAACAGGCAGAGAGACCTACCAGCAGACTACCTTCAGTATGGAGCACCTGCTCCTGGCTTCGGATTGGCGCAGCGCGCCAGCCATAGCAGCCATTTGGGGGGTGAACCAATAGAAGGAAGACCTTTCTCTCTGTCTCTCTCTCTCTCTGTCTCTCTCTCTCTCTGTCTCTCTCTCTCTCTCTCTCACTGTCTAACTCTGCCTGTCAAAAAAAATGATTATCTTTTGAGCTGCATCCCATGAATCAGTGTTTGCCTCTTTGTACATCAGGTACTTCAAATGGATAAAAGTATTTTTGGTCAAGTTAAGGTAGGAACCTAGAACAGAGCTCTGACATTTTAGGATAAAAACTCAATAATAGCTAATGTTTATAGTACATCTATTATTTGTCAGATGGTGTTCATACAACAAAATCTATGAATTTTTGAGAGATTAAATAATCTGAAAAGAATTTTATGGCCAATAATCTAATAACTGACCAGAAGCAGTTTTACCATTAAACCATTCAGAATGGGAGGAGATGGTGCACCCCTACCTGAAGAGCCATTGTGTGTTTGTATGTGTGTTTGAGAGAGAGTGCAATGCACACACACACATACAAAGAGAGAGAGAGATTCTATATACTGGCTCACTCCCTAAATATTCACCATAGTCAGGGCTGGACTAGATAACACCTGAAATGAGGAACTTAATGCAGATCTTCCATGCTGGTGGCAGGGACCCAAGAACTTGAGTCTTGACTATTGCCTTCCACAGTCTGCATTACCAGAACGCTGGAGTCAGAAATTAGAGCTAACTATCGACACTAGGCACCCTGACATGAGATGTAGGCATCTTAACTTCTAGGCCAAATGCCAGCCCCTTATGTGTATCTTGATATTAATGCAGCTATGGGAAGATTGTGCCAACTAAAAGTTGTGGGGTTGTTGGCATCAAAAATGGGTAGTTGAGGCCAGCTCTGTGGTGTAGTGGGTAAAGCCACTGCCTGCTCTTCTGGCATCCTAGATGGGCTCCAGTTCAAGTCCCAGCTACTCCACTTCCAATCCAGCTCTCTGCTATGGCCTGGGAAAGCAATAGAAGATGACCCAAGTCCTTGGGCCCCTGCACCCAAGTGTGTAGACCTGGATGAAGCTCCTGGCTCTTGGCTTTGGATCGGTGCAGCTCTGGCCGTTGCGGCCACTTGGCGTATGTGTGTACCAATGGATGGAAGACCTTTCTCTCCTGCTTCTCCTCTCTTTGTGTAACTCTGACTTTCAAATAAATAAATAAATCCTTTAAACAAAGAAATGTGTAGTCTTAGTGTGCATACCCTGACTTCTAAAGGGAGAGAGATTCCTGTGAAGTTGGAGTATTTTCTGAGCTTTCAATAGTTCAAGTGAAGAGTAATTTATTCATTGATCAGATATTTATTGAATTCCTATTATGGGGTAAGGACTTTACAAGGTGCTGAGGGGAAATAGACAACAAAAAACCCCTGCTCACATAAAATCTGCAGTTCAGTGTACACACAACACATACATAAGTAATGAAATGTTTCCGTGTCAGATGATAATAAGTACTAAAGAGAAAGCTAATGATGGGAAAAGGGTTAGGAATATGGATGGTATTGTTACTATTTGTTGATGGGAAGCACTCATTGAGAATGGATTTGGGGAGGGGGAGTCTTGCCCTCTACCCTCCTAGGTTCAACAGCTTATTCTATGAAATAAATTGATCAACAGGATCCAACAAAGAAAAGGTATCAACATTTATTAGTTTTAATATATGTGCATGGGCATTATAGAGAAAAAAATGTGACTAGCCAAATCAATCAGTGAGAATTGGAAGCATATATATGACGTTAATAAGGAAAGGAGAAATGTATGGGAGCAACATAGGGGAGATTTTGGAAAGATGAGTAAGCCTTTAGAAGAACAGATGGGAGAGGTAATAGTTTGTGAAGAAGTCCGTCTGGGAGCGGTGGTGTCTTCCAGTCTCCTCTCCTGTGACGAGTCAGTTTTTCCTGGTTGATGAAACTGGGGGTCGACTTCAGCCATATAAAGAGAATTAAGAGAAAGCCTCACCCTGCATTTGCTTTGATTGTTTTTCAAGTACTTTCAGCTCAAACTAATCGATGTACCAAAGCAACATATTTTGGGGTGGCAGGTTCTTAATTTCTTTAAGATCTTTACTATGCAAACTGTGAGAAAGAAAAGGTACAAGAAATGAGTGGTTATCTGATAATCAAGAAAACTCTGGCACCAAAACTTGTAGAACAGATGAGAGTAATTTGGAACAAACCCAGCGAAACAGTGGAAGGAGCACTTCTATTCTGCCCCACTGAGGTTCTTCACAGCACAGAAGATGACTTGCATGAATAAAATGGACTTCAAGCACTCTGATCCAGAAAGGGACCCCTGAGGTTATGTATCAGAGGAAAGAAGTTTTATAAACATCTAGACTAATTGATGGTTTTGCTTATATTTGTCTTTTGATGTAAGCACAATCGTGATACAATAAAATTTCTGTCTAGAGTCTAAACAAGTGATCTAAGTATAAAGTAACATATCTCCTAAACTAAAACATACTTTGACAGTTTAATTTGTAGTAATTTTTTCCCTTGGTGTTAAGAAATGGTGTAGGTTATAATCACTAATACCCAGGATCCAGTGAATTACAACATTAAGAAACAACAGAGACTGGAATTCAAGGGAAAGATGTGCCAAGGAATCTTCTTATTTAAAATAAAGCAACTACAAGCAGACATAATATGTGTATTTTGAAGCTTTAAATAAAAGTCACAATTAGTTGGTGCACAATTTCTACTTTCTTCCCTGCCCCTACCTGTTCAAAAATAAAAGGGATCTTCAAGACTTCCACAAAAAAAATATCATGAAAAAAAACTGTATGATTCTACAATATTTTTGTACCAAATTGAAGTCCTGTTCTACTCATAATCACCACCAATCTTTGTCTATTAATGAAAAGGTGGTAGTTATGACACAAGAATGTAGTCATTATCTTCCCATTAGCATTAACTAAGATGGATTGACAGGAAAAGGATGAGCTAAAGAAGGAAAAGTGTTACTAATCTGGTTTATAAAATGGCAGATTAATGAACACAGAGGTTGGCAAGTCTTTAGATCTTCATAGACTACCAATATGGTTATCTAGCATTAATTGCAGTAGACTTCTATTAAAATATAGGCTTTTTCTCCTGCTAATGATTATTAATTAGAAACTAATTTAGAGATTTAAAACAAAAAAGTCAAACTCTGACAAAAAGGAAGAAAAATGTAAAAGCATATTAATTAGTATGTTAAATTGTTCTTTGTAATAGATGAAACAATGTAATTAATACATTATTTTGAATTTGATCAAATATATATGGAGTATATTTTAATATGTTAAAATGTGTGCTAGTCTAGTCTTCTCTAAATGAATGATTTATCACATTACTTATATTATAATTCTTTAAAGCTTAATTTTATTTATTTGAAAGTCAGAGTGACAGAGAGAGAGAGGGAGAGACAGAGAGAAAAAGAGCAAGAGAGAGAGAAGAGAGAGAGAGAGCGAGCGAGAGAGAGAAAAGAGGGCTTGCACAAATGGCCACTGGACCAAGAAAAATCCAGGAACCTGGAACTCTATTCAGGTCTCTCACATGGATGCAAGGGCCTAAGCATCTTGGTCATTTTCAACTGTATTTTCAGGCACATTAGCAGGGAGCTACACTGAAACAGAGTGGCCAGGATTTCCTGCATTCTGCTACAACATTGCTTACTAAATATCCCATGCATCAGTACTATATATATGTGAGATTCCTTATGCTGTAAATAATCATTAACAATTTCATTCTATTCTTTTTTTTGACCAAGTTGTATTCATGACATTACAATAAATAATTATTTCATGATTATTTCATCAAAATTGTCTCACTCTTTGAATCTCATAGGTTTTGTGTTTGTTTCACAATATTTTTTTTAGTCTTGCAAATTTACTTTTACCAGAAAATTTTAAAATTATTTTGTTCAGTGTGAGATTGTTAAATGGAAATATTAATTTCAGAAGTTTTGAATTTTTTTAAAAAATATAATCACAAATAGATTGTTAATGTGTTCTTAATGCAGCACAGATGCAGCAATGAGAACACTGGAAAGACAGGGTTGCTTTTTTAGTCACCCCATTAAAGTTTGCTCAAATAAACATTCATAACTAGAATTATAGTTGAAATTGTAGCAATAGAACCGACTGAACTTTGACACCTCATTTCAAATACAAGAATACTGCACAGAGTTCATGAAATAGATTTAAAATACAAATTTATTTTTCTGACAAAAAAGTTGAAAATTCCAGAGTTCAACCACTAGTACTAGGATAAAGAGAAAAAAAAAAATACTACCATGGATAAAGTATTACATTGTACAACAACAGTCAGCACAAGAGCTGATCGAGTCACTGTTTCTCATAGTGGTTGAACTCTGTAATTAACACACAATTATTCTTAGGTGTTTAAATTTTAACTGAAAAGTGATCCCTGTGAAATATAAGAGTGGGAATAAGAGAGGGAGGAGATGTAAAATTTGGGACATGCTCAATCGGAACGGCCCCAAATGATGGAGTTAGAATTGTGCCAGGGGTTTCCAATACAATCCCATCAAGGTGGCATGTACCAAGGCCATCTCATTAGTCCAAGTGATCAATTTCAGCTCACAATTGATCACACTGATAGGTCTAAGAGTCAAAGGGATCACACAAACAAGACTAGGGTCTGCTAATACTAACTGATAGAATCAAAAAGGGAGAGAATGATCCAACATGGGAAGCAGGATACACAGCAGACTCATAGAATGGCAGATGTCCTAAATAGCACTCTGGCCTCAGAATCAGCCCTTAAGGCATTCGGATCTGGCTCAAGAGCCCATGAGAATATTTTAGGCATGGAAAGCTAAGACACTCTGGAAAAAACAGAAGACCTAAATGAAAGATCTCTGCGAGTGAGATCCCAGTGGAAAGAACGGGGCCATCAAAGAAGGAGGTACCTTTCTCTGAAGGGAGGAGGGAACTTCCACTTTGACTATGGCCCTGTCAGAATAAGATCGAAGTCGGCGAACCCTAAAGGCTTCCATAGCCTCGGCAACTCATGACCAGAGCCTAGGGAGATTACTGACGCCATAAACAAGAGTGTCAAATTGTTAAATCAACATCAGGAGTCACTGTGTACTTACGTCTCATGGGGGATCTGTCCTTAATGTGTTATCCAATGTGAAGTGATGCTATTACTAGTACTGAAACAGTATTTTTACACTTTGTGTTTCTGAGTGGGTGCAAACTGATGAAATCCTTACATAGTATATATTGAATCGATCTTCTTTATATAAAGATAATTGCAAATGATTAAAAAATCTTGGTGTTAAACTGGAAATTGCATAGACAATTAATCAATTTTTTTAAAAAAAAATCATGTAGGATCTCTGTCCTTAATGTGCTGTACATTGTGAATTAATACTATAACTAGTACTCCAACAGTATTATCATTTTGTGTCTCTATGCGAGGGCAAACCGTTGAAATCTTTACATAATATGTACTAAATTGATCTTCTGTGTATAAAGAGAATTGAAAATGAATCTTGATGTGAACAGAAGGGGAGAGGGAGCGGGAAAGGGGAGGGTGGGGGGAGGGAGGGAAGTTGTGTGGGGGGGAGCCATTGTGGTCCATGAGCTGTTCTTTGGAAATTTATATTCTTTAAATAAAAGCTTTATAAAAAAAAAAAAAAAAAGTTGAAAATTTTATGTAGGCTTTCCATGATTTCCATATGATTCTTCATATCTAGAAGGTTCTAAAATAGTTATTACATTTAAATATAAAATTTTCAACTGTATTTTAATTATCAAGAGTATAAATATTGGTTTGTCATTCACAGAAAAGAATGAAGTCTGACTAATGAATTAAATCTTTAATTAATTGCATTCCATTTAAATCCAATTAAAATATCCTGGGTATTATGCTATTTAAGTGGAATTTAAGTACTATTTTATTCTATTTAAATCCTATATTGTATTTAAATTATATAAATCTATTTATATAAATATTTAAATTAGAAAAAAGAACAAATGTAACTTAAATGAATGGCCATACAGTGAACTTGTAATATTTTGCATATGAGCTCAAAAAGTTTTAAATGTATTAAACAATTAAACAATAATTCAATTAATACTATTAGCACTGCTTTACTACTTCTCTCATGCTAGACATGTCTTAAGTACTTTCTTTGGACTCATGTTATCTAACAGGAAGCCTATAGGGAAGAAATTATTATTATCCCCATTTTACATTAGAAAAAACAAAGGCTTTATCACTTTCTTCCAAGTCATACAGTATAAGTGATTGAATCTGAATTGTCTGTCTCTGGAGCCTTTTTCTCAACCATTTTGCCAAAACCAATTAAATCCTTTTCTCTTATAACCTTTCATCAACTTTGCTGAATAAGTGCTTTTGATTATTTATAGCTTTGTAAATTTAGATCAAAACTCCTTATAGCATATCGATTATCTCAGCTGAAGAGGGATGCCCTAAACAAATCAAATGAGTCTTAATTAACAATGTTCTTGTTTAGGAATGAACGATAACTCTAGAACCAAACAGTGTGCACAGATAGTATAGATTAGAAACAGCAGATTTCAAATACGACTTCACAAGTCAAAGCATAATGTGTTATTATAAGTTACTAGCCTCATGTTCATGATACTTTCTGATTTAATTTTTAAAATATAGGTTTTTATGATTCCATAAATTATTTTCAGCAAAGGATTATGATGAAATCTTTAAGATAATGATCTGGACTTTATTATTTCTATACACAAACTAAAACAAATGATAACATTCAACTTCAACATATAGGCTGGTCACTGTCCAATTACCACTAACCATTGGAAATTCAGACTTTGGCTGTGAGTGGGAACAAATCTTTTTCTTGAACCAGCCAGCAAAAGCCCATGGTTAACTAGGGATGTTACTTGGGCACCATCTACTGGAAACTTCAAATAATAGGCAATTCACTGTGCACTTAGGAATACTTAGGTTCTCTGGGAACTCCTGCCTTCTAGACCTACTTGTACCTGGGCCCCTGGTATAGACGTAACCTGCTTTCTCTAGAATCAGGGGTGGGGAACAACCAGCCTTCAGGCTGTCTAAGGCCTATGAAACCATTTCATTTACACTGCCAAGGCAACTGCAGGTGAGACCTGAAGTTCACTAAATCTAGAGCAGGCTAATTTTTAAGTTGTAATTTTATATAGTTGTGAACAGTGTTAGAGATGTGATATAAGTATCTAATGGCCTTAGGCAGAAAAAAAAATTTCTTCACCCCTGCTACATAGTTAACTGCTCAACCAGGGCACACTTTTCCTCTTCTTTGCCTGTTCCTTTACTGGCATTGGGAACTCCAAGTGGCCAGATGTGGGAACTTACTTCCAGTTTAATGGAATCACTTTACTGAGTTCCAGGAGGTAGCATTCATCTCCTGGAAGCCCAGATCATTGCAATAGCAAAACATCAAATTCTCAGGGCTATGAGGTCCCTGACACAATTACTTCACTCTGGTATTACAGTGTGAAAGCAGCCAGACACAATAATAACAACTACAACAGGAAAAGAGTATGACTCTGGTATTACTATAGAAGTTTACTTACAAAACATGCCGGAGGTGGCCTGTGGTTAGTGCTCTACTAATCCGTGATATCTGTATATGTATCATTTGTGATTTGCATATCTGTTTGTTCTTTTTGTTGTGTGTAAAAGTGCATAAAATCTCTTGCTATAATCGTGATCTCCTTGCAGCATTGGTGGTTTTTGCCTTATGTATTTAAGGATATAATATTAGGTGTATAAACATTAAACTTATATAAAACTAGTTAATTATTATTTTTCAAGTGTCCCCTTTATCACCTGAAACAATGTTTGCTTTTAAGTCTCTATTTTCTTATGCTTATAAAATATTTTTGTTGTTATTTGCTTGGTTTATGTTTTCATGAGATATAATTTTTTCATCCTACTAATGTCAAAGTTTCAATATTTTTCCATTAGTTGATATTGCATAAATAACATATAGTTGGATTTTGAAAAATATTCAGAGTGAAAATTTAATCTATAATATTCAATATTCAAATTTAATGTTATTACTGATATTTTATATTTAAATTCCATTTCATTTTGTGCTTTTCTTATGTCAGCTCTTTTTGCTACTGAACTCCTCCAAAATTCAGAAGGTGCTTACCCGAGTACTTTTGTTTTTACAGCAATATGATCATTCCTTTCTTTCTTTTTAAAAGATTTATTTATTTATTTGAAAGAGCTACAGAAAGTGAGAGAGAGAGAGAAAGAGAGATCTTCCATGCCCTGGCTTACATACCACATGGCCACAACAGCCAGAGCTGGGTCAGGCTGAATCCAGGGGTCCTTCTTCTGGGTCTCCCACTAGGACCAAGTTGATGTTGGCAACATGATCAAACAGAACCTATCTACAGTGTTCCTTATTTGCAGTGCTTTTGGAAAAAAAAAAAAAGGAGGGAGGATTCCAAGGGGGAAATACGAAACTTAAAAAGGAGTCGTGGTTTCAGCCCTAAACCAATACAGAAGGCTGAGAGGTTATGAGGAAAGGGTTCCTATGCATGATTACCTAGCAATAACTACCACAAGTCTCCATAGACTCCACCAAAGTTACAACATTTATAGAGGGTCACCATCTTAAAGAGAGATGTTAGCTAGATATGTCATTGGCATTGCCATAACTTAAGCTAGAATCTATATACAGTACCCATACTGGGGTTCTCAGACCTGAGGAAGCCCTTTGACTTTTTGTAAAATAAAGTCTTAGGACTCAGAATACTGACACACATCTGGAAATGTCCAATGCTATAGTTCTCAAAGGATCGGGACACTGTCAGCCAAGGATGACTGAATTGTGTGAGAATAAGAGCAGCCACCTGTGGTAGACTCTGGGACAGCCCACCTCATTGCAGGCTGCAACTTCTGGAATGACAGGGAGCTGGCCAGCTCCTTCATGGCTGGTTGGGAAATACTAAGCCATTTTACTTGATAGCCTAAATGTTACTCTAAATCTATTTGACTTAATTCAGCCCCCTTGCTGCCAGACTTTTCTGGGGGTCCTATGCATGGATACTTTCTGACTGATATGTCCCTTAGAAACTCTAGACCTGGAATTTTTGTGGAAGGAAACACCATCATGGATTAGGGAAAACAAAAGTGAAATATACACTAATAACCTTCTGGGAAACTGAAAGCAAAAGCGTTGACACCAGGTACCTCAGCCCAAAAAGCAAAACTCGTAGCGTTCACCCATACCTTATACCATGGACTATGAACTAGTATCACTATTTATACTGACTCCAAGTATCTAACATGCCAATGGGGCTATTTAGTAGGAAAAAAGATCGAACATGTTAGTTTTTCTACTGAAAAACGTCATCCCATGGTGTTTTATTCCAATAAAGGGTCCAGTATCGAGAGCTGTGTCTGTCAGCTTACTTCTTTGCAACACCTCTTTTCACTTTTTCTTCTTTGTTCTCTCCCACACCATGTTAATTTCTGGGCACTTCTGATCATTTTAATTTTCCTAGTTTCTTACTAACCATTGCCCTCTAGTGGCTTCTCGGGGTTTTTTCATAGATTAATAAAAACTTGGACACTCCCTTTAAAATTAGTTCTTCAATATTTAAGGAAAAAAATTCATTAGTAATAGAGTTTACTACCTTTCAATGCAATTTTAAGATAAATTCATTTCTAAATTTATGTAACTTCTTTGGCGATTAGGAAGATATTAAGTATTTTCCACCCATTTTATAAAATTTGACTTTCTGAATGAGCAATTGTCTGTCAATGAACAATAGAAAACAAAAAAACATTCCAACAGGTTAATAACCTTGACCAGATTTCATAGTGGTTCATTCTGTTTTGCTTGACAGAAAAAATAGTTAAAATTAGAAATTGTAAAGGAATCATATTGAGGTTTCTGTTTTGATTTGTTTTACTTAATGGTACTGGCAACAGAGTTGTAGCATGCTTGCAAAATTCTGAGGACCAAAATAATTCATTTTATTCTCAATGATCAGATTTCAGCCAAATATGTACACACATATAAGTGGCTGATTAAAAATCTCTTTGGAAAAACTGTCCACTGTCAACTCCTGCCTGAAGGGGAGTCCGGGGATCTGTCTTATTTTTTTGGAAACAGAGCTAAAACCTTGGATTCTTTATCTCTGTTCTCAAAAGTATCAATATGTGCAGTTAAGGCACCTTATAGGCATTTGCAAACTGGGGACTGATACACAGAGCAAGCTCAGGTATGGAATGCCTGATTCACAGAATCAGGGGTGAGATATTTTTGAGAAAAGGCAAAGAGTAAAGGGGAGCTATTGATCCGACCTCACAAAGCTGAATGTCCTTGACTCTGGACATTTTAATAGAAGTTTGATGACTC
The DNA here is from genome assembly GCA_949820135.1 of Sylvilagus floridanus. Taxonomy (NCBI): domain Eukaryota; kingdom Metazoa; phylum Chordata; class Mammalia; order Lagomorpha; family Leporidae; genus Sylvilagus; species Sylvilagus floridanus. The sequence continues at coordinate 31,980,242 of OX463244.1, forward strand.
CAGCTCCTTAAGTTAAGATCTTCAGAGCAAAGTTTGATTTTGTTCAATATGTGGTTAGCTGATTGTTACTGTCTACTTGGTTTCAAAATGCATACAAAAGCCTGATTATAAAGTTACAGACAAAATCCCAAAGGGAGCACTTATGGTTGGTAGTCAAGAGGAGGAGTGTTATTTTCTGGAAGTATTTTTGACTTTGCCCTTAGATTTCTTGGGATCAGAATGATTTCCTTAGCCTTCCCATTTATTACTGCCATTTATCTTCTCAGAAAGCTGCAAGATTATAATATTACTATGCTCAGATACATGTATAATATATATTCCTCTCTTCTCTATTTTTCATTGGAAAAATCAATTTTGTAAGGTACAAACTCTTACCATGTTATGTCCATGACAGTAAAGGGTATGATGGGTCAAAATATTAAAACATAACAGTTGGAATTGCTGCCCAATTCTGTTCTCACTAAGGGGACATCAGGCAGTCCCACTGCTAGCAGAGGCCACAAGAGCCCTAAACAAGGAAATTTATATGGTGGAGAGCATACCCCTTGAACTCTGTGATTGATAGAACTCTAGACATAAACCCTAGATCAAAGAAAATTGTAGTTGCAGCTAGGTTCCAGTGCACCCACTCAGTCTGAATGTAGAGACTCAGAGCCCCTGGCACACAGGATATGGATCCCACATTGAGGTCAAGTGACATTCTACAGAGTGAGTCCCTGCTCTGGACAGTGCATACTCCTTGGAGGGCAAAGTTCACTGGCATTGTGAGCTTCCTCTAATCTGTGAATCAGCTGGTTTACCCTGGTACAAAGGAAAACTGGGATATTCAACATACCAGTTGGCTCCAACATCCCCTCGCCCAATGACTAGTCAGAGGTGATCCACTATGTCCATGGTGGGTGTCACTCTGCACACTTACCCCAACCCATGAAAAGTGGTTAAGCTCTTTGGCCCCAACCAGCACACAGCCCTTGAGCTCATCTGGAAGCCATAGGTGCTCCGCCAATCCCCAAAGGCATATTTCAAGGAATAAAGCCTTAAACAATAAAAAATACAACCAGAAGAGATAGAAACAAGAAATCCCTCACATAATCAAAAAATCAATGTAGAAGCAAAAGAAACACGAAAAAGGAAGGTAATAAGACCAGCCCAAAGGAACAACGCATTATATTACACTGTGAAGAATGAGAGATTAAAAAAATGCCTGAAAAAGAATTCAAAAGATTGTAAGCTTAGTGAAAAATATGGAAAAACTGTTAAGTGAAATTAGGAAATCAGTACCTGACATGGACATGAAATTCAGCAAAGAGAGAGATATATTGTAAAAAGGTCAAGCAGAAATATTAGAAATGAAGTATTCAACAAATAAAATAAAAATACAATGGAAAGCCTTAATAAGAAACTTGGTGAGGTGGAAGAAAACATATATATGATCTAGAAGACAGGCCCTTTGAAATATCTCAGTTAGACAAAGAAGCAGGAGGAAGAGGGGGAAGTTGGAAAGGAGGAAATTTGAAATACCACAGTGTTCAGGATTTATGAGATACCGTCAAATGATCAAATATATGAGTCTTAGGAGTTATTGAAGGATGGAAAAATGAATGGCTTAGGGAAATTATTTAATGAAATAATATCAGAACATGCCTTCAATTTGAAGAAAGATATGGACATCCAAATACAGGAAGTACACAGAACCCAAATCAAACATGCTCAAAAAAATCGTCACTGTGATATATTATAGTCAAACTTTCAAAAGTAAATGATAAGATAATATCCTAAAATTTGCATGATAGAAACACCAAATCACTTTTAAAGGAACTCCCATCAGACTGACAGCATATTTCTCAACAGGAAGTCACAGGCCAGGAAGAATGGAGAGATTCAAAAATCCCCAATAAAATACCAGCAAATCACATCAGGAAAACCCATACAAAAGATCCTGCTTCCTGGCCATATGGGATTTATCTCAGAGATGCAGATTGGTTCAACATACACAAATAAAAATGTGATGTAGCACATCAGAAAAGCAGATTAAAATCATACTATTATCTCAAAATATGTGGAGAAACTATTTAATAAAACACAACATCCTTTCCTGATTAAAACCTTAAACAACTGGATATAGCAGGAACAATCTTCCTCATAATAAAGGCAATAAATCACAAAATCACAGCCAGCATCATATTGAATGGGGGAAAGCAGGAAGCATTAACAGTGAGATCTGGAACTAGATAAGGAAGCCCAATTATTATATAACATTACTCAGTATAATTATGGAAGTTTTAGCAAGAACCATGAAGCAAGAAAAAAAAAATCAAAAGGATACAAATTGGAAAGGAGGAAGTCAAATTATCCTTATTTGCAGATGACATATTCCTTTATGTATGGGAAAGAAAAGACTCCACTTAGAGAGTATTAGAATTCATAAGAGAATTTAGCAAAGTTGAAGCATATGAAATCAACACATAAAAATCCATAGCCTTCTTATATACAAACTATGTTCTAGCTAAGAAAGAGCTTATATGAGTGCCATTCGCAGTAGCTACAAAAATTTTAAATGCCTTGAGACAAATTTAACCAAGCAGTTGAAAGATCTGTACAATGAAAATGATGACATTAATGAAAGAAATAGAAGATGCAAAAAAAAATGGAAAACATCTTCAATGTTCACGGATTGGAAGATTTAATATAATCAAAATTACCATTATACCTAAAGCTATCTACAGATTAAGTGTGATCTCAAGCAAAATACCAAGGCCATTTTTCACAGAATTAGAAAAAAGAATAGTAAAATTCACATGTAAACACAAAAGACCACCAAATAGCCAAAGAAATCTTAAGCTATAAAAAATCTGGAGGCATCACAATACCAGGTTTCAAGATATACTACAGGGCTGTTTCAATCAAAGCTGCTTGGTACTAGCATAAAAATAGACACGTAAACTCATGGAACAGAATAGAAATTTCAAATATTATCCATGTATCTATAACAGACTATTATTTGAGGAATCAGCCAAAATCATTCCCTAGAGACAGGACAGTCTTTTCAACAAAGGATTTTGTGATAATAAGTTTGAAACAAGATCCCTACTTTATCCCCTATACAAAAATCAATTCATGATTGATGAAGTATTTAAACTTAACATCTTAAAACATCAGATTTCCAGAGAAAAGCATGAGGAAAATTCTGCAAGTCATTGTCCTATGCAAGCCTTCTTGGATAAGATGCTAGAAGCACAAGCAATAACAGTAAAAATAGAAAATTGGTATTATATCAAACAAATAAGCTACTGCACAACAAAGAAAACAATCAACACAGTGAAGAAGCAGTCAGCAGAATGGGAAAAAATATTGGCAAAATATACATCTGGTAAAGATTAACATCCATAGCATATAAAAAGCTCCAAAAATCCAGTTAAGAAATGAGCAAAGGATATGAACAGTCATTTTTCAAAGGAAATGCAAATGGTCAACAGATACATGAGAACATGCTCAGGATCATTAGTCATCAGTGAGAAGCAAAAAACAAAAAAACCATGATGAGGAAGCACTTCACTATAATTAGAATGGCCATTATCCAAAAATCAAAAAATAACAAACATTGATGGGGTTGTGGTGAAAAAGGTACCCTAATACACTGTTGGTGAGAATGTAAATTGGTATGATCATTATGGAAAACATTATGGAGACTCCTCAGAAAACTAAAAATAGATCTATAATATGACTCAGCTATCCTACTACTGGGACTATATCCAAAGGAAATGAAATCAGCATATGAAAGATATCTGCACTCCTATGTTTATAGCAGCTCAATTCACAATAGCAAAGACATGGAGTCAACCTGGATGCCCATTAACAGATGATTAGGTAAAGAAGATATATATATATATATATGATGGCATATTATCCAGTCATAAAATAAGAATGGAATACTTACATTTGCAACAAAATCAATGGAACTGGAGATTATTGTGCTAAGTGAAATAAGCAACACCCAGAAAGAGAAATATCATATTTTCTCTTATTTGTGGAAGTTAATAGAGTATAAAATGGTTCAGAAATCGTATCATTTGGTATTTAGTTATATATATTGTTTCAGTGTATTATAGCATATGAATGATGATATACTTTTCTTTCTCCACATTATGATCATTGTTATGAATCCCTTTCTTTGTGATATTGTATCTTTGAATTCAATAAAAATAGTATATTTGTGTATACTTTTAATGTCTACCTTTATAGTAAATGTAGCAAAATATTTGAAAAAATTATTAAATCATAACATAAATAAATAAAGATTGAAATGTATTAAACCTTACTGATAAATTGGTTGTCTTCCCAGTCTTGAGGAATGAAGTTTTCCTTTTAAAGTTTATAGTGAGAGAATGTAGGTACATTTCCTTGTACTCTCTAATGATTACAAATAAAACTTTTGAAAGAAACATAGAATATTGGAAAATTTTTTGTGTCCCAGAAAGAAAATAATATTTATCCATCATTTATAAGTTGCCTAGGACAATCTTAATTATTTTATCCTTAACATATAAAATACATCACTTTTTTTTGATTTTGTGCACAAAATGGTAGAAGCTTCATTGGTCTATGATTCTGTAATTAATATGGATTGGACATCAGACATTCAATTTTTCTTTTGTAAGGAAATTAGGATAACTCACTTGTAATAATTTCTGAAAATGTCCTAAGAACAATACTAGTCAATTTCAATGCATGTGTTCTTACAATCAAATTATCTGGCATTACACACTAACTTGAATAATCCATATTAATAAGTAAGAAGAATCAACACCAAATGTAATTGATTCAAAGGACTATGTCTTCCCCCAAAACAGTGGTTACAGAACTGATGGACTTACTTTTAGGATATAATGTTGAAATTAAAAGAATTCATCAGCACTAATGTGATCTTTTTGTAAGATGCTTACTCTTTCTGTTCAATTTAATTGTGCCCTTGTACCTGTTTAACGGTTTTCTCTAGTAAAAGATAATCGAAATGACAGAAAATATCAATAGTTAACATTCTCCCCAAGGATAATTTGAACACAAAATCAATGCTTTGTATGGTATTTTCTCCACACCTGCTTGATTTGGTGTTCTTTTTATACCTCACGAATAAATAATTCTTTAGTTACTGACATTTTGTATTGTAAGAAAATGTTTTATTCAGCTTCTAACATAACCAATGGCGGAAGCAGAAGTAAGTGAAACAAGAGCCATTTTAGTCAACTTGTCTGAATCCGGGAAAATTTCTACAAATTGCCACACTGATGGGAGTGAGAAGCTCACCAGTTTAGTTGTGGCAATCAGAAAGCCATCCTCTTTCCATGCTCTACTATTTCCTTTCTATTTCAGAATTTGCAGATTTTTCTCAAATGGAAATCTTGACAACTGTTCCTCTACTTACAAGATGTTATTTTGTCATGTCAGCATCTACATCCCAAGCCAACTTTGCTGCATTAAATTAGAAATCAAAATACCCATCACATAAGTGGGAGAGAATATGGGGCTACTTTAAAAATAAAGTAGGTGATTATTTTCTGCAAAATGTACTGCCTACAAGTGAAGTATTAGGAACAGAAATGGGACAAGGAAGACCTTCTATCATGGTACATATGGAGAATTCTAGAGATCCACGTGTATTAATTGTTATGAATGTTAAAAACATGGTTGGTGAATGGAGAAATAACTCATTTCACATATGCAGAGCCCAAAAGGTCAAAGGCTTCTAAGAGTATATGTACTCAGCACGTGCTCCTGACAGCATTCTGATGCAAGAAGTGATGGGGTCTTGGCAGACGATGGACATGAACTCATTCTTCATTCTGTGTACTTTGATGTACACTGTCTGGGGCAAGTTCTCCTCATGGAGGAAGGAGTACCCTTCTAAAAGAGGAAATATTAAAATGTATGATAAAGCAACAGAAAAATAATTATCCCAAGGTTTCAGAGAAGGGCCAAAAATCATTCACTCTAAGAAATGGAACAATGGGTATGATTATTAACTCTCTTTAAGATATAAGATGATTCAACATGGAGAGTTGCATTTGGTTATGGGATGAGGTCTGAGGTATGAACATACCTCATGGAAATGAGTGTATGAGGTAGGGTAAGAGTGGAGTTCCTGAAAAAAAAGAGTTGAGGAATGGTGGTTAGACTCATAGATATTGGAACCACAGAGACTTTTGTCAGGAACAATGTTGCAGAGACTCACGGTAAGCTAGGAGTTCCATTCGACAAGGGAGAGCGCCGTGAACAATGCAATGAGGAGGCACAGCCAGTGATAGACTCAATGGCATGAAGAAGGGGTTGGACTGCAAGAGGCAATGCTGAGCCAAATGGCGGCTACTCCTCTTCCAGACTGAATGGCGTGAGTTGGGTTCAAGAGAAAAGTATCCCCATGTTGAGGACTACAAGAGAACCAGGGTTCTCAGGAGAGAGTCTAGTTTCAGTTAAAATAAGTGAGTTAAAGAACAAGTAAGAATAGAAGGGATTTTGTTGTTGAACAACCATGAGTTCTGGAAATACTGATGACAGGTACAGTCAGAAGTTGCAAAAGGATGAGACGTGAATCGGAGTAGGGATAATCTCATAATTTATGGTGCCAGTAGTCTGGTAGGTGAAGGAGGATCTGAAGTGATTCTAAGTAGTAATTGAATTAAATAAAGATACAACATAATAGGATTGATCCTAATGATATAAGGAAAATAGAGACAGAGGAGCTTTGAGTACAAGGGTAGGAGGTGGGAGAGAGAGGGGTGAGTTTTTCACCAGGATACAGAGATAGGGAGCCCATCCTTACTCCTACTGAAAGGAATGTTTTGTCCCTAACAAGTTGTCTATTTGGATGGAAACTAACATATTATCTGATTATCTGCATGATTTAGAGTTCCAATTTAACTACAGAAGAGTTAACAGATCCCAAAGTGTCAGGAAATATCAAAGAGTCTATTACAATTTAGATATTTGGAGTTAGGAAGTCTGAGAAAACCAGGCTGGGTATGTGTGACAGTCAGAATTATCAGAGGGATTTAGAAGGAAGATGCAAATACACCTTTTCGTTTTCCTTGGGGAAATGGAAAGGAAAGCAAGATGCTTAGTACTGTTGTAATCTTACTTGACCTGATAAAATAGAACTAGGTTAAGCTTTCTAGGTTCTTGTGGTACCTGGAATAAAGGTATGAGAAAAGAGTCTGAGAGAAGTCCAAAGGATAGCTACTCAGATGGCCAACTCAGAGACAAAACCAAAAGCCAACAACAAGCAGAATACACAAATTCTTGTACCAGTTTTAATACAAATTATTTCCTATGAATTTTCCAGTCCAGGTTCTAAATGTATCCATTTATGGATATGGCATATGCCTAAATGGAATTCTGTTATGTTATAATTAAATGAGAGGTTAAAAAATTTCCCATTTAAGAACTCAAGTTCTGTAGTTTTACATATCCTCTAAGCTTAAGGAGAGACAAGTGCTCATGTTGATCTAAACCTCCAGACTAACAGCTATGTTTTAAAAATGTTAAAGGTAGGTCACTTTTCAGAAATGCATTTAAAGTGGTCAAGGAGCATATGGAAAGTTGAGTTGGTTAATAGAACATGTAAAATAGATCCATTTTTTTCCTGTACATCACACAGTTATTTAAAAGCAAATAAAACACATCTGATTGCATGGAAGTTAGGCTTGGCAGAATACAACACCTTGATGAGGCTTAGAGGTGGATGAAAACCACTCTCCTATTCCCTCTCTCTACCTGAGTTCTGAAGACAAGGGACATAAGACAATAGAGTGACAGATGGAAGCCAAAACAGAACAATCATTAAAGCTTGGGAAGAAAGCTGTGGGAGAAGATGTAGTAGAACATGAGTTCCAAATGGCTTTCAGTTACTGGACTTTAAAATTATAAAACATATAATTATAAATATAAGTTATAAATTAAAGTAATATATAAATTATAAATAAATTAAATATACATTTATAATAAATATAACATTTATATTTATAATATAAAATATATAATATTTTAATAATATTATAATAAATAATGATATAAATATTTATTAGTTATCTATTACAATGTAGTACATTATCTCCAAAACATTACATCTCATGATTCTGCTCCCTGTGGTGGTGCTGGAATCATTTGGTGATTGTTGATAGGCTGACTCAGAGGCTCCGGCTGGTTTTGCTCCCATGTTTGGCTTTAGAAGGAATTGTTAGAGTGGTTGGGTATGGCTGAGCCTTTCTCCCTCTCCATACTCAGTCTCAGGACCCCTCTACATAGTTATCCCATCAAGGTAATTGGATTCCTTAAATGGACACTCAGTGTTCCAAAATACAAGAAAGGCAAACTCTAGTCTTTTATAGCTGGGATCCAGAGACCTATGCAGTATCACATTGCTGTACTCTGTTTGCCAAAGCAGCAAAGAGCCCATTCATATAGAAGACCCATACTCCAAAACTCCATGAAAGGAGTGTCAAAGAACTTAGGGTCATCTTTATCCTGTCATAGTCTTTTGGCCACCCACACTACATATTCACTCCTCTCCCAGGCCCTCCATAGTTCTCACTACGTAACTGCAGCACATGCAGGCTGGCTCCAGGAGATCACCATCGAAACCAGGTTCAGGCACAGGTAAGGCACTTTGACTTCTTGGCCAAGGTTCCTCTCTATCTGATGAGCTAATGTACTAATGAGATAAGTGTGCTAATGAGATAAGTGTTTCTACAGGTACACATTGCTGAGACAGAGATGGGTGCCATAGGAGCTTCATTTCAAAAGGGTAAGAACCAGAGGCACGGCAGTTATTGGTCATTACTAATTCTGAAATCCGGGAACAAAGGCTAATTTTGGTTTTTTTGGAAATGATTCCTCTGGTCTCTTGTTGACATCTTCTGTGCTCTAAGTCCTGATCCATGCAGAATAGCAAAGTTTCCCCTCACCCATATTTCATTTAGCATAATGTCTTCCAGGTTCATTCATGTGATTTATAATGTCTTCCAGGTTCATTCATGTTATTTCTAAATGAGATTGTTTTCTCTCTCTTTTTTTAAAGGTAAAAATAATATCCCATTAGATATATATACCACAGGGTCTTTATCCATTCATATACTGATGTATAGTTGGGTTTATTCTGTATTTTGGCTACAATGTATTAACAGTTCAGAGTTTATATGGTGTTCATGAATATTAAATCAGCAACCCAATGAAAATTTAGTAAAAAAAAAATTTAGTAAAAAAAATTTCCTTGCCACAATCTATTTCAAGAGATTTAGTTGTAGGTGAGTGAAGTGTCGATGAAAAAAAATCATGCTTTTGCTCTGACAGAAAGGTAGCGTTACACATTTAATGCCAGATTATCAATGTACATTGTGTAGATTCATAAATTTTAAATTTAAACCTATTCAGGGGTGTTTCCTAAATTATTTTGTTGCATGCAAGTACCAATTTCTGGAAAAAATGTATATAAGCATGCTCTCTCCCTTTCTCTGAAAATAGAAATTGAAACTGATAATGTGTTACAAAGTGTGGACATTTTCAGATTTGGACATCTTTCTTTGCAATCTGGAAAATCCTTTTAATTTTTATATTCTGGAACTACATTTCTGCACTAAAGAGGGCTATGTTGAGTGATATGGGAAGCAATTCTTAGTGCTGCTGCTATCTTCTGTTGTAGAATTGCTGAGACTGGGGCTTGCACTATAGCGTAATGTGTTAAAGCCGCCGCCTGCGATGCTGGCATCCCATATGGGTGCTGGTTCATGTCCTGGCTGCTCCACTTCCAATGCAGCTCCTTGATAATGTGTCTGGGAAATCAGCAGAAGCTGGTCCAGGTCCTTAGGCCCCTGCTCTTGGCTTTGGCCTGACCCCGCCCCAGTTGTTGTGACCATTTTGAGAGTGATCCAGCAGATGTAAAACTTCTCTCTCCCTCTCCCTCGCTCTGGGTAACTCTGTCTTTCAAATAAATGAAATAAATCTTTTTTAAAAAGAAGAGTTGCTTAGATCCTATACAAAGATCCTATAGTCTGGGTGACTTAAACAATAAACACTGCTCAGAGTTCTCAAGGCTGGGGAGTCCAAGATCCGTGTGCTACTCTAGCAGGTGTGGTGCCTGGTGAGCCCCACTTCCTGCTCTGTAGAGGGCCAATGTTTAGTATCTTCTCCTGGTAGAGGCAGAGAAAGAGCAAACAAGCCCCCCTGTGTCTCTTGAATGAACAGCAAAGCCACTCTAGAGGGCTCCACCCCTGTGATCTGCCTGTCAAAGAGCCAGTCTCCAAATACCATCATATTGGGTATCAGACACTGATCTATGAATTTGGGGGCAGAGAGGGGGGAGGTCACACATTCAGTCTATTGCACACCTTCAAAACCTTCCTGTTTCCACATTAGTTTCAGTTAGAAAAATCTTTCTCAGCAGGTTTCTCTGTTGAAGCTTCTGTTGATGTGGTTGGTGAGAATAGACAACTCTGACACAGGCTCTCCATGCAGTCCCTCCTCCACTTTCTTGCACCTGTTAACTTGACAGATGCTCTGTGAACACCCACCTGTAATATCTACCGCCTTGATTCTTCCATAATACCTAATATTTCTGTGCTTGAGCCAGAGACCCTGTTACATGAGATCCGGAGTAGGCTTTTCTGGTGTCTGGGTGCCATAGGGTAGCACTAATGAGCTTTCTCCATAGCAAAACATTTCTCAAACATACAAATGGATATTCAAGAGTTGGAGGATTTTTAGTTCTTTTCTAAGTGTCATGAGTCAATTCTGCTGGAAATAGGGTGGACACATTTTTAAAAATGATAAAGAATTCACATAGAAAACAAATTGCATGTCACAGCAGCTATCAGTTGAAAAAAATCAGACAGAAGAAAAACAGAAAAAAAAAAGATTGTTCACCTTTCCTTATTACTTATTTCTAATGACATATTCACATACATTTTCAAAAATATTGATTCTATTTTATCCTCTTCAGTTGAGTAAGGTTGGCTTAAAGCTAGTACTATTGTGAGAAGTAAGTGTAAATTAGGTTGTCACAAGAGGGCAGCCTTTCCAAACATTAAAAAGTATTGTAATACTTCAAACAACTTGGTAGAAATTTTAACTTACATTAGGAAAGAGGGAAAAGGGAAGCAGTGAAAAACTGACCCTTCACACTGATTGCTTTTCTAGGTGCTTTTAAAGAAAAATATTTATTTAAAAGGCCTAGTTATACACACAGAGAAGGAGAGACACAGAGAGATCTTCGGTCTGCTGGTTCACTCCCCAAATGGCTGCACTGGCCAGGGTTGGGCCAGGCCCAAGTCAGGAGCCAGAAACTTCTTCTGGGTCTCCCACAAGAAGGCAGGGGCCCAAGGACATGGGCCATCTTCCACTGATTTCCCAAACACTGTGCAGAGAGTGGATTGGAAGCGGAGCCGCCAGGACTTGAGCCAGCACACACATGAGATGCCAGCACTGCAGGCCACAGTGCAGGCCCACAGATGCTTTTTTTTTTTTTTTGAAAGGCAGAGTAGACAGTGAGAGAGAGAGAGAGAGACAGAGAGAAAGGTCTTCCTTTGCTGTTGGTTCACACTCCAATGGCCGCTATGGCCAGTGCGCTGTGGCTGGCGCACCGCGTTGATACGAAGGCAGGAGCCAGGTGCTTCTCCTGGTCTCCCATGGGGTGCAGGGCCCAAGCACTTGGGCCATCCTCCACTGCACTCCCGGGCCACAGCAGAGAGCTGGACTGAAAGAGGGGCAACCGGGACAGAATCCGGCGCCCCGACCGAGACTAGAACCTGGTGTGCTGGCGCTGCAAGGCGGAGGATTAGCCTAGTGAGCCGCGGCTCCGACTCCCAGATGCTTTTTTGAAAATATTCATAAGTAGGTTTTGAATTAAAGCTATTTTATATCAACAAAATAAAATAATCAGAAAATTCTTAATTTCTATTAAATTTGTTTAAATGGTTTATGGAGAGTCAAGAGCCTGTGGAAATAGTACATTTTATTGTGAAGTCAGAGTAACCAAAACTATCCAATTTTGTTTTAAATCTAGATAAATCAATGGAAAAGCCTGAAAAGTACAGATAATGAGCAAGTAAGCATTTATGATATGATGGAGTCATTTTCACATTTTCAATCATTTGGAGAAAAAATAGAATGGGTCTTTAATTGATATCACACAATAACATTTATTTTAGGTAGATTTAACATTAAATGTTTAATGTTAAATAAAATGCCATTGGAAAGGCTGGAAATAATCCACTAATTTAATAATTGCAAAGCTTCCTGAGAATGTGTCACAAGACAGAAACAAAAATGGAGGAAATAGATTTGAGTAGAAACTCTAAATTCGGTAATTCAAAGATATCTAGACGAAATTGAAAGCAAATAACAAAAAGGGAAACTATGTTTGCAACAACTATAAATGCCAGTGATTGAAGGTCTTGTATAAATATCTCTTAAAATAGTTCAGAGGCTTGTGCTGTAGCACAGTAGGTTAAGCCACTACTTGTGACACTGGCATCCAATATGAGCACCAACTGGGCTCCCAGCTGCTCTGTTTCCAATATAGCTTCATGCTTATATACCCGGAAAGCAGCAAAAGATGGTACAAATACTTGGGTCCCTACCCCCAGGATGGGAGACCCAGATGGAGTTCCTGGCTCCCGCTTCAGCCTGGCCCAGCCCCACACATTGCAGCCATTTGCAAAATGAACCAGCAAATGGAAGATCTCTTAATTCACATGGACCAGGAAATGACTAATAAAAAAGAGCACTCAGTTTTCTTTTTCTCATAAGTTTCATTTATAATAAAATGGATAGAAATGTAAACATCAGCAAAATAACATACATGCATGGCTGACAGGGTTGTTGATCAACAAATACGAGAGATATTGAATATCTGGTAAGGCCATGGGTAAGTGTTGGAAAGTGAACTGCTTTATAGACAGTAGGTAGAATTGTGAAGTACTGGGCTGGGCATTGTGCCAAAGTGGGTTAAGCCAATGACTGGGGCACTCTGCATCCCATGTCAGAGTGCCAGCTTGAGTCTGGGCTACTCTAACTTCCCACCCTGCCTCTGCTTATTCACCTGGGAAACAGCAGATGACAACTGAGGCACTTGAGTGCCTGCCACCATGTGGGAGACCTGGATGGAGTTCTTGGTTTTTGCCTTAGGTCTGGCCTGGCCCTGCCTTATCAAACAGTTGGGAAGTGAACGAGCGGATGGAAGTTCTCTGCCTCTCTCTTTCTCTCTGTCTCTCTCAATCTCTCTCTGTGTCACTCTGCCTTTCAAATAAATAAATAGATTTATTTAAAAAGGAAATTTTATTTAAAAAGGAAAAAAAGAAAAGAAATGTATGTTTCATAAACTTTGTTTTCTCAGTTTTTAAGAAGATTTATCTGAGTCACAGAGAGACAGATAGATATAGAGACACAGACAGAAATAGACAGGCAAACAGAGCTCCCATCTGCTGGTTCACTCCCCAAAGCTTGCAATGGTTGGGCTGGACCTGGCTAAAGCCAGGCATTCAGAACTCAAACCAGGGCTCCCAGGTGGGTGACAGCAATATAAGTACTTGAGCCATCACATGCTACTCCAAGAGTACACATTGGGAGGAAGCTGGAATTGTAAAGCAGAGCTGGGATTTGAACCTAGATGCTCCGATATGAGATATGGGTGTTCCAAGTGGTATCTTAACGGCTATGCCAAAGGCTGACTCCAAGTACTATAATCTTTCTAAAGAGAAAAGCAAATGTACCTTAAGTAGCAGACTGACCATGACAGAATTCAGAGATCAATGCCAGCTAGACTTACAATCTTTGCTTTACAAATAAAAGTGTTGATTTGATAAGTGTGTTATTTAGAATCTAAATCAAAAACTTAAGAAAAAAGGGGAAATTTATAGAAAAACTACCAGGTTTTAGGGAAATTCTTGAACCAAGATCTTAAATGCCTTCATTGCTTTCTTTTGTTCTCTGTGCATATCTGCATTAATCCACTTTGCAAAGAATTTCACCTATTTCACTTAGATGGAAAACTTGGCCACAGGCAACACCTGAATTAATGCTTTCTGAATATGGCCACTCATTCTGTTCATTTTCTTTCCCTGTTGTGGATACCACTAGAAATACTCTTGGATTGGGTGCCAATCATGACCAATCAATTGGGGTCAGAAATGTGAGATGCCAAGAAAGACTGGCACAGCTTGTACCATGTATATTTAGCAACATCAAACATTGGTGACGTCAAGAAGCAGTAAGTATTCCATGGATCATGGTGTGAGGGGGATTGGTTTTTAAATGAATGCTTTGATGAGAGGCAATCCACAGTAGGTGTGCAAATATCATTAAGTTATTGAGCTTCAGAACTGAGATCTAGATGCTGAACATGCTCAATCCGCCAATTCCACCTTATAATGCCCCTAGTCAGGCAGCTCTGCGGGCAATGACTTTGCCTTATCTTATAAATATAGTCTAACTTGCAATTTAGTTTATGCCCCAAGTTCAAGCTTCTTTAAGCAAGTGACATAAAAACTTGGCCAAGCAAAAACAAAAGGTAAAGTTTTAAAAATTTGACATTTCATTGTGAATCATCCTTGTAGGAAGCAGTTTCTTGGATTTATAAATTCACTTAAATTCCAACCCTCTTTGTTCTACCGGTACCCCTCTTTCTTCCTTTTTTATTTAAGAGTTGGAGGTGGCAGGTAGGATGGGGAGAGAAACTCCCATCACTGGTCACTTTGGCTGGGGCAGAGCCAGGCTGAAGCCAGAAGTCAGAACTCAGTCCAAGTTTTCCACATTGGTGGCAGGGATCCAATTACCTGACCTGACTCTCAGGTCAGTCTATATCAGCAAAAAGCTGGAAGGGAAATCAGAGCCAGGACTCGGAGCCAGAACTCTGATATGGGATGTGGGCATCTTCACCATTATCTGAACAGCTAGGTCAAATGCCTACCTCATGGTGCCTCTCTTCTAAAACACACACACACACACACACACACACACACACACACCACAGACCATTGTATTTATTTAAACATTTCCTGTGGGCACCTGAATCAGGGTGCAGCAGGTTAGGCTGTTGCTTGCCATGCTAGTACCCCATCTCAGGGCTCCAGTTCAAGTTCTGGATGCCTCACCTCCTGCCCTGCTCCCTGCTAATGCACCTTGGAAGGCAGCTGAAGATGGCTCAAATACCTGGGCCCCTGCTATTCACGAGGGAGACCCAGACTGAGTTTCTGGCTCCTGGCTTTTGTCTGGATGGAAGATTTCTCTCTCTCTCTCTCTCTCTCTCTCTCTCTCTCTCTCTCTCTCTTCTTTCGTTCTGCCTTTCACATAGATAACTAATTTCTTAAAAAATAGATTGTTCATATTACATGGAGAAGATACAATTGAAAGTTGGGGGAAATGGGACTGAAACACTAGGATTAGATGATGAAAGGTTAAAAAGCAGTTTTATCAGAAACTAGCTCCCTTGCACAGAACAGTGCAAGAAAAACTTTCAGTTCATTTGCTCAAAGTGTGTTTGAATGGATTAGAAATGTTTACTAACCTGGAATCTTAACTTGGCAATGGAGTCTCAGACACACTGACTGTTGGGCAAAGGCTTCTACCTGGAAGTGACAATGACATCAGTTCTAGTAAGAAGTAATCGTGGTATCTGTTAAGCAAATTTCCATTCAAATTACCATCTAATTATTATAGATCTTGAAATATTCAGCATCAATAGTGTGACAATATATTAAGAACACTGAAAAAAATTCCACAAGACTCATATTCTTATACACCTGAACCGCAGCTTCCTCGTCTGTGTGGTGCTATTCCCACTGTGAACACCTGGCATTTAGCAGCCTGAAGAGATCATTTTTGTGATGATTAACTTCTTACAGCTTTAACCCTTCTTGATTCATTCACTCATCCATTCATTTATTCATAACACATGCCACCTGCTTTTCACAGGTGCTTTAGCAGGGAGCTGGATCAGAAGTGGAGCAGTCAGGACATGAACTGACATCACAGTCAGTGTCTTTACCTGCTATACCACAGCACTGGCCTCTAGAACCATTTTTAAAAAGTATGATATAGGGGCTGGCACCATGCTCACTTGGTTAATCCTTTGCCTGTGACATCGGCATCCCATATGGGCACTGGGTTCTAGTCAATATTGCTCCTCTTCCAGTCCAGCTCTCTGCTGTGGCCCAGGAGGGCGGTGGAGGATGGCGCAAGTGCTTGGCCCCTGCACCTGCATGGGAGACCAGGAGGAAGCACCTGGCTCCTGGCTTCATACAGACGCAGCACCAGCTGTAGCAGCCATTTGGGGAGTGAACCAATGGAAGGAAGACCTTTCTCTCTGTCTCTTTCTCTCTCACTGTCTATACCTGTCAAATAAAAAAATATGATATATATCTGGACATGCACACACAGTGGTTGTTAGTTGAATCAAAATATCTTAGCTCATAGTAAATGCAGTTAAAGGCTTAATGAATTTTACAAATTAAGAAAAAACCTTTTTTATTAAAAAATGTACTAGATTCTTTACATAAACAGACAAGTATATTTGTTTGTATATTCTGCCCTTAAAGTACCAGAATAAGATGAAGATTACTTTTCTTTAAATTTATTTGTATTTATTTGAAAGGCAGATAGATAAAAAGAGATGGAGAGAGAGAGAGAGAGGCAGATTTTTCCTCCACTGGTTTACTCTCCAAGCACCCACAACATCTAGGGCTGGACCAGGTCAAATCCAGGAGCCACACACTCAGCCTGAGTTTCTCATGTGGGTGGCAGGGACTCAGGATCTTGGGTAATCACCTGCTGCCTCTCAGGGTCCGTATTAACAAAGAAGCTAGAATTGGGAGCAGAGCCAGGACTTGAACCCAGGCACCTCCACAGAGGATGTGGGCATCCCAGGTGTCATAAAATCAAGGCACCAACTGACTGCCTCTGGTAAGGAATACTTTAAATGGATAAGATTGGAACAAATAGCAGTCTTAGAAAGATGCCTTATCTCAACTTCCCTTTACTGACTTAAGCAGAGCGTCCCCAACATAACAGCAGCTATAAGTCAACCTCTTTGAGGGACTTTCTTGCTTGTGATATGATAGTTCAGTGGCTGTGATTAGTCTTTTGAGGAGCTCCTGGCCAAGAATAAGACTGCCAATCAGTACTGAAATGAAAACTATGTAAATGAGCCCAAGAGAAACTCCCATACTTCCCCACTGAAGGTTGACATGCCCTTTATTTTGTTAAGCTGGTATGTAAAGCCTTTCCCATAGCTACTTCGTGTAGAGTACTTCCCTGTGCAAGGGACTAATCCTGTGTGTCAACTTCCCCTGGGCCACAGGGAACCGAGATCCTTGGTCAATAAGTTTTTCTCAGGGTATTCTGGGTTGCATTTCATAGTTAAATTAACAGGGTAAGGGAGTTTGCCCTCCCTAATGTGAGTGGCCCTCGTCCAATAGTTGAAGGGTTGACTAGAACAAGGGCTGACTTTCCTCAAATAAGAGGGGATGCTTCCAGTCTGGATGACTGAAGCTGGGACATCAGTTTTGTCCAGGCTTTCCATGGAAACTTCTTTATCATGTCTCCTGGGTTCCCAGCTTACTTATGGCAGATGCTGGGACTTTTCATTCTTCCTAACTGCATGTCCCAATTCCTTATCTCTCTCTTTGTCTCTTCCTCTCCTTTCCTCTCTGCCTTTCCCTACACACACACACATACACACACACACACACACACACACACACACACACTATTGGTTGCATTTCTCTCAAGAACTCTAACTCATAAAGTTAATCTGTTGTCAAGTGATTTTCAGCTCTCTGGCTAGTTAAAAATAATTCGATATCGGAAAAGTGTTCCTTCCAAACATTTTGAGAACAGGGATGTAGGGATGGGGGCGGGGGTTGTCAGGATTCCTGCTCATTCTGAAAACTATAGCTGAGATCTTGATACCTCTGACCAAACCAGCATAGAGAAGCTTTCTACTAAGTCAGGATCTCTGCTTAGAGTCTGCTCCCATGAGTGAGCCCAGAATAGGGCTTTCTAAAATTTTTATTTATAGAGGAAAACTTCTGGGTCAGAACTAACTCTCTGAAAGTTATTAGCCTTGATTGGATTAGTCCCTCCCAGGATAGCTGAATTGTGTCCATTTGCCACTTTCTTTTGTGTAATTGCATTGTATTGTGTTGTCTAAGTGTTGTTTGTCATAAAAATGAGAACCACAGCATAGACTATAGACCAAGGTCCTATAAATTTATTTGAACTGCTTACATAGACACATTACTTGAAAAACCAACCCAGATACTTCTCATTTAAAGTTTAAAAACCCTTCCCTCAAGATGGAGAAAGAGGAATTAAACCATCAATAAACTCTTTTTTTTCATAGCAGGGTGTTCTTATTGTCCACCTCTTGCCAGCCAAGAAAGAAGGGACATTTTACTCAAGAGGAAACAAAATTCCTCTCTTTGCGCTGGAAGTCAGAACCATAATCTCCTCCATTACCTCTTAGCACACCATGGCTCCTATCCCAGCCACCACCCGTGCCTCAACCCTTGCTGATGCATGCTGTTTTACAGTAGTCGTTCCTGGTCAGATTTCTTCTGCATAGCATTGCACCCTGACTCACAGTTCTCTTTGCACTCACACTTAAAGGGAAAAATTAATATGGATTTACATACTTTATTACCAGCCCTGTCTTAATTTCTCCAGGGCTTCAAGGCCGACTTGGACACTAAGACCTTTATTCAGGGCTCTACTCCTGCCAGATGTACGCATGCCCTCCTGTTTTTCCAATCAAACTAGACAGGGTGCTCATGAAGACACCCTCGCTTTCCTTCAGGCACTGTGATGACCAAGGTGATAAATGCTTCAGATTTAAACTTCAGTGGGTGCAAAGAACTATTGCCTCCTTAGGCAGCGAAATGTCTCACTCCATCCTTCCAATGACAAAGAACAAGTGTGTAAATTCACAGGGATCGCTGGCTCTTGCCATCAATGAATTCCCAATTTCACTGCCCTTGCCAAACATTTTCAGGCTTTTTTGTAAGAAACAAACACAGAAACTCCGCCTGGCTCTCTGAGGACTGATCTTCTCAGAAGCATTAAAGTTAGCATTGCCCACTTTCTCAGCCCTTGGAATATGCAAATCTCAAGAAAGTAATAGGATTACTGTGGGCAAACTTTCTCATCACAGATATATTTCATAACACATGTCTCATGTCAGTTGGACCTGGGGCATTAAGTGTGCTCTTGTCTGTGTGTTATAGCCTCAGCTGTCTCCAAAATTGATAGTCCAGCACCCTCATTTACCTCTTTCACCTAACCTGGCAGCTCTCTTAAAAGACCTGTTATTAAACCAATTCCTGAGTATCACACTCACTGTAAAATCTAAATACCTACCAACTTCCCCACCACCACCACCACTCCCAGGAGGAAGGAGTGGTTCACTTTATTCTACATGATTGCATTACAACAGAAATGCTATCCGAACTGGAAAAGATTCTTTTAGACACCTCTTAAAAAAACAAATTAATCCTATTTTATGATAGCCCATGTAAATGAATTTCTCCAGGAAGCATAAGGTGATGGTCAATTTTATCATTGGCTGGACTGTGCTAACAGATGCCCAGAGAGCTAATGAAACATAGCTTCTTGCTAAGTCCCTGTGGGATAAGCATTTGATTCAGCAGACAGAAAGAAAATGGCCTCACTGATGCAGGTGATCATCATTCATCCTGTTGGGGGACTGAACAGAATAAAATGTGGAGGATGAATGTGTTTGCTCCCTATTTGAGCTGAGATGTTCATCTCCTCCAGGCTCTGTTAGCAACCCCTCTTGTTTGGGGGCCTTTGAATTCAATTTGGAATTTATATCATTGCCTCCACCACCATCAACACCACTAAAGAGACCCACACACCCACACACATGCACATACTCCACCCTTTGGCCTTTGCTCTGGGGCTGGACTTACACCATCAACTCCCTTGTTTCTCAGACCTTCAGACACAGACTGATTCACACCACTGGTTTTGCTGGTTCTTTAGAAGGCAGATGACAGATCATATGATTCCTTGGCCTCCATAACTACATGAGCCACTTACTATAAAAAAAGTCCTCATTTATGTTTACAGTCACTTATTGCATAATATTTTGGTCAATGATAAATCACATATAAGGTGGTGGTTCCATACTATCACCTGGTGACATAGCAGGCATTGAAACATTTTAGAGCAATGCATAACTCCTGTGTTTGTGGTGTGCAGGTGAAAACAAACTTTCTGACTGACAGTTATATAAAAGTATATACCACACGGGCCTGGCATCATGCCAAAGTGGGTAAAGCCGCCACTTGGGACACTAGCATCCCTTATGGGCACTGGTTCAAATCCTGGCTGCTCCACTTCCAATCCAGCTCCTTGCTAATGGCCTGGGAAGAGCAGTAGAAGATGACCCAAATGCTATGCCTCTGCTGCCCAGGCCAGACATCTAGGGGAAGCACCTGGCTTTGGTCTGGTCAAACCATAGCCATTTTAGCCATCTGGGGAGTGAGTCAGTGGATGGAAGACCTCTCTCTCTATCTCTCCCCCTCTGTCTGTGGCTGTAACTTTTGAATAAATAAATAGACCTAAAAATAAAATAAATAAGATAAAGTATGGCACGTAGGCAATATACATGTGATATGTGATAACAGAAGCCTATGTGACTGATCTTTTTAGTTACTGTATAATAATTTTACCGTTATTTTAGAGTGTACTCCTTCTACTTTCATACATATATATACACATATAGATATACATATACATATAAATACATATACATATATAATATACATATACACACATATATGCAGTTAACTGTAGACCAGCTTCAGGCAGATCCTTCAGGAAGTATTCTGAAGAAGGCATTGCTATCAGAGGTGATGACAGCTCTATTATGCATGTTCTTTTTCCTGAAGGTCAAGTAGGACAAGATGTATGTGGAGGAGGAAGACTGATATTGATGCCCATGACTCCATGTCAACTTAGGCTAATATATGTGCTTTAAAATTTGTTTTAAAGTTTAAAATTAAAAAAAGTAAAAAATGCTTATGACAATGATATCTAGAAAGAAATATTTTATACAGCTGTGTAATGTGTTTCTGTTTTGAACTATGTGTTAACACAAACATCCCTAAAAGTTTTAGAAAATGAAGATGTCTAGAGAGTACAAAACTTAAACATAAGGTTGAAATTAGCAAATTTTAAGAATAAATTTAATTTAGCCTAAATGTAAGATGTATATAAAGTCTATAGTAGTGTACAGTGATGCCCTAGACATTTCTATTCACTAACCACTCATTCAATTCACCCAGAGAAACGTGCAGTCCTGCAAGCTCCATTCATGGTAAATGCTGTGTACAGGTACACACTTTTAATATTTTATGCTGTACTTTGACTATGCCTTCTAGGTTTAGCAACACAAATACCACTGTATTACAATCACCTACTGTATTTTGTATGGTAACCGGATTTACAACTTTTATAGCCTAGGAGCAACAGAGCTTAGGTATATAAGAGACTATTCTTTCTAGGTCTATATAAGTTCATTTTATGATGCTTACACAATTACCAAATGCCTAGCTGTGCATTTCTGAAAACATAGTCCCATTGTTATATGATGAATATTATATAACACATACATATATCATCTAAATATATAGAAATACACATATATTTACATACACATATATATAGCCTATTCTGTTTCTCTGGAGAACCATGATTAATACACATAATAACAGGTTATACTGTAGCTGCCCCACATGAAACACTTACTGTATACTCCTTGCCCACTATAAAATTGGCTCCAGTTGCCAATCTTGCTTTTATGAGAGCTTGTGCTTACTCTGGATATTTTTACGCGTCAGGTATGCTTTGAATTCTGCCACAGCGTTTACACAGTTTGGAAGTCTCACGGATTCTTGAGCCTGCCAGTATTTCTATTGCCACTATGCATATATTTGCTAACCTAGAACAGGTGAATTTTCCTATTGGAAGTGCTTTTGATCTCTGTCTAGCACACACCAAGACAACTGATAGAATATCTCAGGAAAATGATAGAGTTGACTAAGGTGCTATCTGTGTAGCTGAAAATATCCCTGCCTTTATCTCTGATGGTATTAACTACTAGACAAATACCATGTCCTAAAAGGGCAAATGGCCGTAAAATGCACCAATTTTCAGATGCATCAGACATTGGACATAATGTGCATACTGTAGATGGCTATCCTTTGACCTTTTGGCTTGCATTTTCCCTCCATCAAATGGAATATATGTGCAAATGGAAGGTACTTAGGAAATGGAAAGACAATTGGTTCTGCTCTCAAATCTACAACATTTATGATAAAATTATTTCCAGGTACATTGTTTGTAAATCTCATCATATTTATGTGGGTAACCAGACTCACCCTACTCTATGCAGTGAATTATATGTTGGAGAAGACTGGGATACTCATTGACATTTCATCCATTCTACCAATCTCTGTTCTTAAGGACAATGAAGTATAAAATTCCAGACTTAAAAAGAATTCTATAAAATAGATCTGTCAAGAAAATGGATACTAGGCTAGAACCATTACCACTAAACTTATAAAATCCAGACTATCCAAAATAGGAGATGTGAATTGATCACTTTTCTGTTTTGGACTTCAAATGTCACACTTCCTTTCTTTTTTATTTTTTTTTAAAAGATTCATTTTATTTATTTGAAAGGCACAGTCACAGGAACCCGGAATGTAATCCAGCAGTCCAGATAACCCACATAAAAGGCAGGGATCCAAACACTTGAACTATCACTTGCTGCTTCCTAGGGTACGCATTAGCAAGAAGCTGGAATCAGGAATTAGAATCAGTGTCAGGACTCAAATCTAAGCACTCCAATATGGGATATGGGTGTTCCCATCAGCGGTTTAACTGCTAGGCCCAAAGCCAATCATCATTGCTGTGGCCTGACTGGGTGCATGCTCTTTTAGCCATTACAAACAGGAATTCAAAGAGGATATGTAGATAATGGTCAGCCAAGAAGTGAAATTCATTTACATGCAAAGCAGATACACACAGAGATGAATGAGGGCAATTTCAGGAGAGAGCTGCACTCAACAAGGTTTGGGGCTGTCCCATTATATGATGTAGGGGCATTGGGGTTGGTGTCTGGGGTAGAGCTTAATTGAATATTCAAAGAGGTAGGGTTTGGAGTAGGGATGCTGTCCCAACCATTGCTTATACTTTTGTGAAAATCTTGGAAGTGTCATGGCATCAGGTGCATGATGGGAGTAGGAGTGTCAGCTACGTAATTTTATTACAATGACATCATAATGAACCAAATGTCAATGTGAGGAAGTAGTCTGTGACCATATTGAATATTTTTAGCTGTCACCAGTTTCTGAGTGGCAAAACCACAGAAGTTGCAGTTTTCTATGACATGGAAGGGTCACAGTTTTCTTTTAAGTGACAACAAAATAGATAAATGATCAGGGCAATGTGGACTCAGACACCAGGCACACATTTCCCTCATCAGTTTTCCCACATTAAGTGTTGAACAATTTACAAACCTGAACTCCTTTGTATATAAGGTAACACAACATGGATCTGATAGATGAGATATCATAGGAAAGCCTTTGTGTATAGCATCTAGTTTCATTTGGTAATGTGAACTATTTTTCTGAGTTTGGGAACTTATGGTTTAGAAATAGCAGTTTTAACCATTTACAAAGTAAGGATTCAGTGCCTCCCTATAGTCTTGGAATGCAGTCCAATCACAAGTGCACCATTTAGCATCCATTGTCCTCCAAAATCATCACATCCAGGATACCTAAACACCCAAGAGAGGATCTCGTGTAGTCATTGGTGAACCATGGTGCTGCTTTGTTAATCAGACAGGACAACTAATGTCCAATCAACTCCATTTAAATGAAGTTAACCTTCGACATCAGATAAGTGCGGCACAGCCATTTCATTGGACTGATCTGTTCCAGGACTAGGAGACCCATTCCATAGAATGTGGGACAATGTGTTTAGATTAGATTTATTATTTCTTTTTTTTTAATCTATGTTCTTTTTCCTTATTCATTTCTCAAACAACATAAATTCTCACCTGAATTTTCTTTGAATAGCAATTATCCCAACTGCTCCTTGTTTGAGGTTTTGCACGGGGGAAATGAATGGAGCAGAAACTCGGTAGAACTGTATAAACATGACTGAAATCTTGGAAATAAACAGTAAACCACAGAAAGACACCTTATCTTAATTTCTCTTTCTTGACTTAAGCAGAGCCTCCTGGTAATACAGCTGCTGTGTGCACCTCTACCCTTGCCACTCCAAGGGTTTCCTGGTTGGCAGAAGACTGACCTCTAGCAACGAGTGAGAATTCAGTTGTCAGAAATCCTTTCCAGGTGAGCTCCAGGCCAGGAAGGGACATCCAGTCAACAACTGCATGGGAAACTGTAGGCACTCCCAATAGAAACTTCCATAATTTCACATTCATATTCTAAACTCTCCCCTCCCTATGTTTAATCAGGTATATAAACACTTATCCCAGCTGTCCATGATGTAGAGTGCTCCCACATGTGCAAACATTAAACTTTTCCTCCCATCAATCTGTTGACAATTAATTCACAGATCCCCCACCACTGAGATCCAAGTGTGTAGGGTAAATATTTTCCTTCCAATACTATCCAGCTGAGTAATAGCAGCAATCTTGAATATATACCACATTTCCCTATGATGTTATACTCAAATATCTTTAAAAAAAAACATAACTTTATGTGCGTTCATGGCTTCAAAAAGTAGCTTTTTATAGGTTCATGTCTTGTAAGATTGGTCCATTTGAAATCATTATCTATGTTATGAGAGGAATTTAATCCAGGAATGGGGTAAACAATAAATATGTGTTGGTGATGTGTATAGCAAGACAGGAGGGTGTATGTTTTTCTGTTCTCCCACTGTTCTCAGAGAGAAGCTGGCTGAAATCATGTGTCATTTCAAGGGTCACTGCTCCTAATTTTTCTGCAGTTTCTGCAAAGCTCTGAGGAAGTTGGTCCTTTTGTTCCACTATACAGATGTTGTGATGTTAACCTGTGACTCACTTGCAGTCTGGCCATGTAAAGTCATCTGGATGAGTGGGGTTCCAAGATGACAGAATAGCAACAGGATGATCTGAATCACGTAGAGAAAATTAATATTTAAAAAGAGGAGAGGCCGGCGCCGTGGCTCAACAGGCTAATCCTCCGCCTTGCGGCGCCGGCACACCGGGTTCTAGTCCCGGTTGGGGCGCCGGATTCTGTCCCGGTGGCTCCTCTTCCAGGCCAGCCCTCTGCTGTGGCCCAGGAGTGCAGTGGAGGATGGCCCAGGTGCTTGGGCCCTGCACCCCATGGGGAGACCAGGAAAAGCACCTGGCTCCTGGCTCCTGCCATCGGACGAGCGAGCGCGGTGCGCCGGCCGCAGCGCGCCGACCGCGGCGGCCATTGGAGGGTGAACCAACGGCAAAGGAAGACCTTTCTCTCTGTCTCTCTCTCTCTCACTGTCCACTCTGCCTGTAAAAAAAAAAAAAAAAAAAAAAAAAGAGGAGAAATACATACCTGATATAAAGCTGTGGGAAATTCATAGCCAGGAACCCAGTGAGAGCAGCGGAGATGGTCCAGGTACGCACCAAAAGAGCAAATAAGAAAAAAAAAAGAACAGTGGAGGCTTGGACCCAGGGAGGTGAGTGCCTGCTTCTGGGGACCAGGTGACAGGGGAATCCCTGGGTCCACAGAGCTGCAGATAGCAGAGGCAATTTTTTTTTGAAATTCTACACGGGGAGAAAAAAATAAAGGAACAAATAAGGAGGCAGGCACCTCCCTTCCTCCTTTCCCTACCGTGCAGGGACTTGCAGGTGGCTGGGAGAAACCATTTTGCTCCTTTGTTTGTTTTTAATTTTTGGATACTGGCAGGTGGCTGCTGCCCTTGCCTCTCATGCGCGTGCACAGCAATAGTGTGGGTCAACTCACCTCACCCCATCCCCAAAATGAAGGCTACAGCAATTCAGAAGAGTTTCTTCCCCCACCACACAAGCTGTATGGCAAGGAGAAGCCTTGCCTATTGGAAGCTCATACCTGCCACCACCACCATTGAGAAGTGAGCTGGGCTCCAGTATGTGGGGCTCCATGTACCCACTCATGACACACAGACCTATAGCAGCTCATAACAGAGGGAACCTTACCCATAGGAAAGTCTCCATAAATCAAAGGTGCAGTTCGTTAAGCAGTGAGAACTAGTGCTGAACATATCAGGGACTAACACTGGGGCATCCTGCAGCTGTGAGAAGGGTGGGTCACACCAACAGAAGTGAACACCCTCCTCCATCCAGATAACCAGAGGAGAGCTACAAAGCTCCACAGGAGCCTTACCTTGGATTCTTGCTTCACCCTGGAATACCAAACAGAGTACCCAGGCCACATCCAACACACACCTTTCAATATTCACTGAATGTATAGATGTCCCAGTAAAACACAAAGTCACAAATCAAAGAGAAAAGCAACTAAATAAAAAAAATTACAAATGCCAAAAAACAAAAGAAGAAACTTAAGTAAGAGTAAGGAAGACACTATGATCCCTCCAAAGGAACACTAGAACACATCAATAGTAGAATGTGAACATGAAGAGATTGAGGATATACCAAAAATGGAACTCAGAAAATTAATCATCAGATTACTTAGAAGCAATCATGATCAAAAGCAAAATCATGAACTAAATGAAAAATTTTCACCATGAAATTGAGATATTAAAGAGAAATCAATTAAATACTAGAAATGAAGAATTCAATAGATCAAATAAAAAATGCAGTGGAAAGTCTTAACAACAGAGTAAGTGAGACAAAAGAAAGAATATCAGAATTAGAAGACAAATTCCTGGAAATTTTATAGTTAGACCAAAAAAAAAAAAAAAAGAATAAATTAGAAAAGTAAAAAACACTGTTGGAGATCTACAAGATACTACCAAGTGACCCAAGATACGGGTCGTAGGAGTTCTTGAAGGTTTGGAAAGAGAGAAAGGATTAGAAGGCCTTTTTAATGAAATAATAACAGAAAACTTCCTTAGTTTGGAGAAAGAAAGAGATATCCAAGTACAGGAAGTACACAGAAGTCACAATAGACACAACCAGAAAGATCTTCACCATGACACATTGTAGTAACACTCTCCACAGTAAAACATAAAGAAAAGATTCTAACATGTGCACAAGAGAAATGCCAGATCAAATTCTGAGGAACCCCAACTCACAGCAGACTTCTCATCAGAAATCCTACAAACAAGGAGAGAATAGTGAGATATATTCCAAGTCTTAAGGGAAAAAAAACTGTCAACCCAGAATACTGTACCTTCAAAGCTCTCATTTATGATTGAAGCTGAAATAATGATCTTCCATAACAAACAGAAATTGAAATAATTTGTAATTACCCATCCAGCCCTACAAAAGCTGTTCAAGGATGTGCTACACACAGAAATAGGAACAAAAGAAGGTGAAGGCAGAAAATCTCCCAGTAAATGTACAAAGGAAACTCAAAGTAAAATATTGGGACTATTAACGGATATATGGCAGGGCCAAGTCATTACTTATCAATGATCACCTTGAATGTAAATGGCTTCAATCTTCCAATTAAAAGACACAGACCAACTGAATGGATTAAAAATCAAAGCCTTTTATTTGCTGCTTATAAGAAACATATCTCACCAACAAAGTTGCGCTCAGACTGAAAGTGATAGGAAGGAAAAAGATAATCCATGCTAACAGAAACCCAAAACAGCCATTGTAGCCATCCTAATAACAGAAAAAATAGACTTCATTTTTTTAACTTTTATTTAGTAAATATAAATTTCCAAAGTACAGTTTATGGATTATAATGACTCCCCCCCCCCCAATAACTTCCCTCCCACCCGCAACCCTCCCAATTCCCACTCCCTCTCCCATTCCAGTCACATCAAGATTCATTTATCCCTTTTAGGCAGAAATAAAAAGAGTCATCAGAAATTACTAGAAAGAGCTGTACATCAACAAAATGGGAAACCTAGAAGAAATGGATAGATTCCTTGACACATATATCCTACCTAAATTGAGCCACGAAGACACAGAAAACATTAACAGACCAACAAACAAGACAGAACTCGAATCAGTAATAAAGACCCTCCTAACAAAGAAAAGCCAAGGACCAGTTGGTTTCACTGCTGAATTCTACCAAACATTTAAAGAAGAACTAACTCCAATTCTTCTCAAGCTATTCAAAACAATCAAAATGGAGGGAATCCTTCCAAATTCTTTTTATGAAGCCAGCATCACCTTAATTATTAAACCTGAAAAAATACAACAGAGAAAGCAAACTACAGATCAATCTCTCTGATGAACATAGACACAAAAAAATTCTCAACAAAATACTGGCCAAATGAATCCAACAGCACATCAGAAAGATCATCTACCTGGACCAAGTGGAACTTATTGCTGGCATGCAGGGATGGTTCAACATTCACAAACTAATGTGATACATCACATTAAAAAACTGAAGAATAAAAACTATGTGATTATCTCAATAGATGAAGAGAAAGCATTTGACAAAATGCAACACCATTTCATGATGAAAATTTTCTGCAAATTGGGAATAGAAGGAACATTTCTCAATACAATCAAGGCAATTTATGACAAACCCATGACCAGCATCCTATTGAATGGGGAAAAGTTCAAAAAAATCCCACTGAGATCTGGAACCAGACAAGGGTGTGCACTCCCACCACTGATTTTCAATATAGTACTTGAACATTTAGCCAAAGACGTTAGAAAAGAAAAAGAAATCAAAGGGATATGAAGTGGGAAGGAGGAAGTCAATCTAATCTATTTGCAGATAACATGATTTATACATAGGGGATTCACAACTCAACTAAGAGACTATTGGAACTCCTAGAAGAGTCTAGAAATATCTAAAGCCTTTGTATATGTAGACAATGCCACAGCTGAAGAAAGAGCTTCTTTCACAATAGCTACCAAAAAAATCAAATACCTTGGAATAAATTTAACCAAGGATGTCAAAGAACTCTACGATGAGAATTACAAAACATTAAAGAAAGAAATAGAGGAGATAAAAAAATTGAAAAATCTTCATGTTCATGGATTGGAAGAATCAGTATCATCAAAATATCCATACTACCAAAAGTAATTTACAAACTCAATGTGATACCAATCCAAATACGAAAGACATTCTTCTCAAATATAGGAAAAATGATGTTGAAATTCATATGGAATCACAGAAGACCCCAAATAGTTAAAGAAATCTTATGAAACAAAAACAAAGCTGGAGGCATCACAATACCAGATTTAAAGACATAGTACAGGACAGTGATAATCAAAATAGCCATTACTGTTACAAAAAAGATAGATAGACCAATAGAACAGAATAGAAATACCTGAAATCCATCCAAGCATCTACAAACAACTTATCTTTGACAAAGGAGCTAAAGTCAATCCCTAGAGTAAGGACAATGGTGCTGGGAAAACTGGATTGTCACATGCAGAAACAGGGAGCAAGACTTTCACCAGACACCTTTCACCAAAATCCACTAAAAATCGACTAAAGACCTAAATCTATGACCCAACACCATCAAATTATTAGAAAACATTTGGCAAACCCTACAAGACACTGACATAGACAAAGAGTTCTTGGAAAAGACCCCAGAGGCACAGGCAATCAACACCAAAATTAACAAATGGGATTGCATCAAATTAGGAGCTTCTGCACTGTAAAAGAAACATTCAGCAAAGTGAAGAGATAACTGACAGAATGAGAGAATATATTTGCAAACTATATAACTGATAAAAGATTAATAATCAAAATATATAAAGAGATAAAAAATTCAACCACAACAAAACAACCCAATTAAGAAATGGGCAAAGGACTTAATCAGGTGCTTTTCCAAAAGGAAATCCAAATGTCCAACAGACACATGAAAAAATGCTTACGATTGCTAGCCATCAGAGAAATGCAGATGCCAAAAACAATAAGGTTTCATCTCACCCCCGTTAGAATGGATCTCATGTGGAAATCAAAAAACAATAAATTGTGGCAAGGATGTGGGGTAAAAGGTACCCTAATCCACTGTTGGTTGGAATGTAAACTGTTAAAGCCTCCGTGGAAGACAGTATGGAAGTACCTCAGAGGTCTGAACATAGACTTTCCATATGCCCCAGTCATCCCACTCCTGGGAATCTTCCCGAGAGAAATGAAATAAGCGTATGAAAGATCTGTGTGCACTTCCATGTTTATTGCAGCTCATTTCACAATAGCAAAGATACAGTATCAACCCAAATGCCCATCAACTGAAGACTGGATAAAGAAATTAATGGGATATGTACACCATTGAATATATGCAGCAGTCAAAAAAAAGAGCAAGTCTGGTCATTTGCAACAAGATGAATGAAACTTGAAAACAGCATACTTAGTTTAATAAGCCAATCTCAAAGGGATGAATTCTATAGTTCTCCCTGACCTGTGATAACTAATGGAGCACCTAAAAGGCAACATGTAGAAATGAAATTGACACTTTGAGAAGCAATGGATTTGAACAGCACTTCTCTGGACTGTTGAGGAACAGCTTTTATTCTATATTTTTGTTTATCTTCTCCTTTACAATATTTCCTTATCTTTTTCTCTTTCATGTGAAAGAGAGGAGGAAGAGGGGAGAGAATGAGTGGGAGGGTGGTTAGGGTGGGAAGAATTACTATGTTCCTGGTGTTGTATTTATGAGATACACACAAATTTTAAAAAAGTATACAAAATTGTATATATGAAATCTACAAAAATTTGTTCTCTTTAAATAAATAAAAAGGTAGCATTGATCTTAATTATATATCTCATTTAACTGAATATACTAAAATATTATATTTCAATATGTACTTGTTATTAAGTATATATAATTGTAAGTAATACAGAATATAAAATAGAATAATATAATTGCTGTAATTATTTATCAGCTATTTATCTTCTTTTTGTACTAGGATTTCAAAATTCCACTATTTTGATATATCTCAATCAAGATTAGCTGGATTCAAATTCAAATGTGGCTAATGGTGCATGTATTAGATAATGTAGTTCTAGGTTATATGAGATGTTCTGATTCTATTTCTAATTGATTAAAGTAGCAAATCTATTTTAACAATCAAACTGGGGGTTGAGTTAAAATAATTTAAAATAATTCAATATGGATAACAATTAATCATGACCACCTGTAATTGGAAATAAATCAAGCAGGTACCTTAAGTAAAAATTTAGGCCATATGTGAGATAATATTTAGACAATCACACAAATCTCTGCAAATGTTGAAATATTTTAAACAACCATCTAACAGAGGACAAAGTGAAAAATTTTTCATACAATCTAATAATACAATTTTATTAATGTAATTAAAATTTTGAGTATTTAAAACGTAGGAGTAGTAACATGGAAAGTGTAGCCAAGCAATATTTTTTTAAAAAGGAGTTGCAGGACATATGTCTGGTATGATCTCAATTTGGTAAAATAAAAACCTTCTATTGTTATTTGTGCATACATGTGCTTCTAAAAATGGATCTAATTCTTTATAACATAATATGGGAATGCTTCAGTTATGAAAAGCAGACATAAGAGTTCTGCAAAAAGACCTTAGAATGTTTCCAGAATCTTTTTTTTTCTTTTTTTTAATTTAGTAAATATAAATTTCCAAAGTACAGTTTATGAATTACATTGGCTTCTCCCCCCTCATAATTTCCCTCCCACTCGCACCCCTCCCATCTCCCACTCCCTCTCCCATTCCAGTCACATCAAGATTCATTTTCAATTATCTTTATATACAGAAGATTGATTCAGTATATATTAAGTAAAGATTT
Source organism: Sylvilagus floridanus (assembly GCA_949820135.1). Taxonomy (NCBI): domain Eukaryota; kingdom Metazoa; phylum Chordata; class Mammalia; order Lagomorpha; family Leporidae; genus Sylvilagus; species Sylvilagus floridanus. The sequence goes on from OX463244.1 coordinate 32,012,161, forward strand.
TAACAGTTTGCACCCACACAGAAACACAAAGTGTAAAAATACTGTTTCAGTACTAGTTATAGCATTACTTCACATTGGATAACACATTAAGGACAGATCCCACATGAGAAGTAAGTACACAGTGACTCCTGTTGTTGACTTAACAATTTGACACTCTTGTTTATGATGTCAGTAATCTCCCTAGGCTCTAGTCATGAGTTGCCAAGGCTATGGAAGCCTTTTGAGTTCAGCGACTTTGATCTTATTCCAACAGGGTCAGAGTCAAAGTGGAAGTTCTCTCCTCCCTTCAGAGAAAGGTACCTCCTTCTTTGATGGCCCCATTCTTTCCACTGGGATCTCACTCGTAGGGATCTTTCATTTTGGTCTTCTATTTTTTTTTTTACCAGAGTGTCTTGGCTTTCTATGCCTAAAATACTCTCACAGGCTCTTCAGCCAGATCCAAGTGTCTCAAGGGCCAATTCTGAGGCCAGAGTAGTTTAGGACATCTGCCTTTCTATGAGTCTGCTGTGTATCCAGAATCTTTGGAAAGTACATGCACAGCCTCTATTGTACCATATTCCTCTTCTGCTTTTTATAATTACCTACCAATCTCAGCTTTTTCTATTTTCATATGCTGTACAACATTTCTGCCTTTACTTTAAGATTAATATCTTCATAGATTTTTAAATTTTATAAATTATGTAACAGCTGATAAATACTTTGAGCAAGAACTCCCCTCTCAAAAAATTGTGTAATATGATCACTTAATTTTTCTCCACTTGTTTTGCCTTAATTACATTTTTCTTTTTCGCAAGACCATTTACAGAAAATGCTGTTATATTAACTTTTCTAACTAAAATGCATTATTAGGGGCTGGGGTTATGGCATGGCAGGTAAAGTTGCTGCCTGCTTCCCATGTGGGTGGCCCGTTCATACCCCAGCTGTCCCACTTCCAATCCAGCTACCTGCTAAGGTTCTGGGAAAAGCAAAGGAAGATGCCCCAAGTGTGTGGTCCCCTGCCATCCATGTGGGAGACCCTGATGAAGCTCTTGGCTTCAGCCTGGCTCAGCCCTGGCCCACTGTGCCCATCTGGGCAGTAAACCAGTGGGTGGAGGATCTCTCTCTCTCTCTGTATCTCCCTATCCCTCTGTAACTCAGACTTTCAAATAATAAACAAAATCTTTTAAAAATACACTTTTATTGTGAAGTAGAAATTCCAACCAATAAGGAAGAGTAAATATACAAACACATCGATACTAAAATTTAGTGAGAATTACCTTGAAAAGTTGATGAAACAGATTGTTGGATTTAAACCAGTGTTTTGGATTCATTCATTCTAGGTTGTGACTAAGAATTTGCATTTTATTTTTTAAAATTTTAAAAATTTCCAACAATAGTTGTGCGAATTTTGGGGGTATGATTCAATGTTTTCATACGTATATACATTGTATTATTATCATGTCAGTTACATATCCATTACCTCAAATGTTCATCATTTCTTTGTGGTGAAACATTCAAAATCTTTCATTTTTACAGTTCGAAATACACAACACGTTATTGTTAATTATAGTAACTGTATTGTGCAATAGAACCCCACAACTTATTCCTCTATTTAGCTGTGCCTCATTCTCTTATAACTAACATTTGAACTTTATCTTCTTTGAGATAAACTTTTTAGATCACAGATATGAAGGTGATGAGGGAGTGTTTCTCCTTCTGTGTCTGGCTTGTTTTAGCTAAAGTGATATCCCCGCAGTCATCCAAGTCATTGGAAAAGGGGGAATTTCATTTTTTATGGCTGAGTACTCTTCTCTTGTGTATAAATACTACATTTTCTTTGTACTGCCAAATTAACTGTCTTTGTTTGACACTTAGGTTAATTCTACATCACCTTGACTATTAAGAGAGCTGAAATAAACATACATATAACAACATCTCTGAGATGCTCATTTCATTTCCTTTGGAAGTATTTTCAGTAGCATGGTTGAGGTATAATATTGTCAGTGTGTTTCTAATTTTGGGAGGAACCTTCAAACTCTGTAATGAATCTGCTAATGTACAATTCTATCAACAGTGTGTAAGCAGTACTCTTCAACCCACATCCTCACCAGCACAGGTTATCTTTCATAATTTTTTTAAAAAGCTGCTTTAACTAGAATGAAGTGATAGTTTATGATGTTTTTGATTTGCATTTCCCTGATAATTTGTGACGATTTTTTTCATCTACATGTTGTCCATTTGTGTGTTTTCTTTAGAAAAACGTCTCTTCAAGCCATTGCCCTTTTTTGATTTGTGATATTTGATACTGCTGAGTTATTTGATTTCCCTATGAACTCTGCATATTAACTGCTTATCAGATATGTACTTCACAAATATGTTCTCTCTTTCTGTAGGTTGTATATTTATTCATCTGGTTAATTCCTTTGCTGCCCAAAGTCTTTTTAGTTTATGTAATTTTTAAAAAAGATTTATTTATATCATGTAGGATCTCTGTCCTTAACGTGCTATACATTGTGAATTAATACTATAACTGGTACTCCAACAGTATTTTTCACTTTATGTTGCTATGTGAGGGCAAATTGTTGAAATCTTTACTTAATATATACTAAACTGACCTTCTGTATATAAAGAGAATTGAAAATGAATCTTGATGTGAACGGAAGGGGAGAAGGAGTTGGAAAGGGGAGGGTTGCGGGTGGGAGGGAAGTTATGGGGGGGGGAAGCCATTGTAATCTATAAGCTGCATTTTGGAAATTTATATTCTTTAAATAAAAGCATTATTTTAAAAAAAAGATTTATTTATTTGAGAGGCAGAGTTACAGCCGAGAGAGAGAGACAGAAATGTTTTCCATCTGCTGGTTCACTCCCCAAATAGCTGCAATGGCCAGAGCTGGGCTGATCTGAAGCCAGGAGCCAGGAGCTTCCTCCAGGTCTCCCACATGGGAGCTTGGGACCAAGCACTTGGGCCATCTTCTGCTGCTTTTCTGGGCCGGGGAGAGAGCTGGATCAGAAGTGGAGCAGCCAGGACTCAAACCAGTGCCCATATGGGATACCAGCGCTATAGGCATTGGCTTTACTTTCTATGCCACAGTGCATAGTCTTACTCAATTTAATTTGATCTCCTTCTGGTTCCAATAGCTTAAACTTTTACTCAATAGCTATTTACAATGGCAAAAGGCCATTTTTGTATCTCTAGATTTCATGTGAAGAAAATATATTTATGAAACAGCTATTATTTTGCCTCTTATCTAAAAAATAGAAGGGACTAATTAAATAAACTAAAAGATGGTGGCTTTACCCACTATGCCTTGGTGCCAGCCCCTGATATAATCTTATTTGTCAATTTTTACTTTTATTTCCTGAATGATTGAGATCTTATTTAAAATTAAATTTTTCACAGTCTAAAAAAAAAAAATGAAAGTCTTGTGGCTGGGCAGTCAATGTAGGGATCAGGACTCTGTCAGATTCTTGGAACTATTGGGTCATTTGAGACAAAGGTCATTCCCAAGGCAGTTATAAAAAAAAAATTCAGGCCTTCCCCACCTCAATGCTCATAAAGCAGTTGCAGGAGTTGTAAGATTGTTGGGATATTGGAGAATGATTATGCTGTGTTAAGCACAAATTCTGAGTCCCTTGCAATATTTGATTTAAAAAGATGACATCATGTGGACATGGAGTGAACAAGAGCAAGTGGCCTCCCCAGCTGCTACATGAGATGTACAGATCATCCAGGCTCTCAATATGTTTGGTCCACGCTGCCCGTGTAAGCTTGATGTACTTGTCATTGCAGAAGGGTTTGGTTGGGGCCTTTGGCCGCATACAGAAGGCAGAGAGAGACCACTGGGTTTTGGTCCCAGCTGTAGAAAGAAGCAAACCAGGAGATTCTAGATGCCTGTGGAAACTGTATAGTCTATTTGAAGGATCAGCCCCATTGAGCACCAGCAGCCAACTGGTGATGCAGGTGTTATAAGGGAGTGTTATAAGGGGGTGAGTGCTCCTTGAAAGATGGCAAGTAGACCTAATAAGACTTTTATCCTAATCTGATGGGCACAAATATGCCATTACCTGCGTAGACACTGCTATGGGACTGTGTTTTGCCATTATTGTTGAGCAGCCCTACCAGCAAGCCTCGGAAAGATTATGTGTCATGAACAGAAGACCACAGGCTATTGAGAGTGACTGTGGCACTCACTTTACTGGCTTAGGAGTGCAAAGCTGGTCTAAACATCTTGGCGTTGACTGGAAATTACATGCACTGTATCCAAGGAGACAGAATGACTGAAAATGATAAGGGCCTATTAAACCAAGTCCTCAGGAAGCCAATGCAGGTTCCCTGGTGAGATAGACCAAGAGAAGGTAGACTGTAACAGTTATTAAATGACCTGCTTCTGGGTGGAGAACTAACCGCCATGGAAGCTTTGCTACGTTATCAGCAGCACTAATACAACTGCAGGTGCAGTTGGAAGACAAAATAGCATCATTACCTACTCCCGTGGCCTTCACCCAGGGGAGCATGCCACCTGGCAGTAGCCATGGAAAATGTGAAAAGCCAGCAAGGCCTGCTTGGCTTTGCTAACGCTGTTGGGGGCAGGAATAAAACATGACCTGGAGGTGACACCATGCATAATGACCACGTGGCCCCCTGTGGTCAAGATACATGACCCACACAAGAAAGGAATCACTACTTACTCAAGGCCATGTTTGTCTCAGCTTTATGGCCAATGCTAATGCTTCCAGTATCTTTACTTGTAGAAGAGGATCTGGTAAAAGTTATGCCCCACCGGCCATCAAAGAAGGAGGTACCTTTCTCTGAAGGGAGGAGGGAACCTCCACTTTGACTATGACCCTGTCGGATTAAGATCAAAGTCGGCGAACCCTAAACGCTTCCATAGCCTCGGCAACTCATGACTAGAGCCTGGGGAGATTACTGACGCCATAAACAAGAGTGTCAAATTGTTAAATCAATTTCAGGAGTCACTGTGTACTTATGTCTCATGAGGGATCCGTCCTTAATGTGTTATCCAATGTGAAATAACGCTATTACTAGTAATGAAACAGTATTTTTTTCACTTTGTGTTTCTGTGTGGGTGCAAATTGATGAAATCCTTACATAATATAATATTAAAACGATCTTCTGGGTATAAAGATAATTGCAAATGATTAAAAAAACTTGGTGTTAAATTGGAAATTGCATAGATAATTAATCAATTCCTTAAAAAAAAATCATGTAGGATCTCTTTCTTTAATGTACTGTACATCGTGAATTAATACTATAACTAGTACTCCAACAATAATTTCAGTTTGTGTCCCAATGTGAGGGCAAACTGTTGAAATCTTTACATAATATGTTCTAAACTGATGTTCTGTGTATAAAGAGAATTGAAAATGAATCTTGATGTGAACAGAAGGGGAGAGGGAGCGGGAGAGGGGAGGGTAGCGGGAGGGAGGGAAGTTGTGAGGGGGGGAGCCATTGAAATCCATAAGCTATACTTTGGAAATTTATATTCTTTAAATAAAAGCACAAAAAAAAAAAAAAAAAAAAAAAAAAAAAAAAAGAAAAGAATGAGGGAGGGAGAAGATGGGATACGAAAATAAAGATAGGTAAATAACTCTCAGGAAGATAAAATAACATTTTATTGTTAGATATGAATGCTCTCTGTTTCAGTAGTTAGGAGTGAAATTAGTTTACATTCATATCACACTTGGCAGGAAATGACCTAAAACTGTTCTTTTGGGATACTGAGATGAGAATTGCTATTCATGTTGTCTCTGTTCTTGGCATCTACAGAACAGAGACTAAGATAGCCAATTATGCCTAACTGTGATAAATTATGTGCTTTATATTCATTCTAATGGAGAACTACTGCTTATCAGGTAATAATCCCAAACCACTAAACTAATTGTAGTTAAAATTTTGGATTAGATATAGAATGATCCTGGATGTGAAAGGGTAGCAGTTCATCTATGATGTTATTATTACTGCACCCCTATTAACACACCTAATTAATTTTATGAAAACATATGAAATTATTTCCTTAATATGGCTAACAAGACCTGTTCCTCCAGAATGCATCTGGTTTTTAATCCTAACATTTACTTACTGTCACAAACTTGAAAAGTGTAAAATTCTAAATATTAAGTTTATTTTCATTATATTATATACCTGCCATAAATATGTAAAATTCTAGTATAGTATTATAAATTAATTTTCTCCAATTCATACTTTCATTCCTGTTGTTACAAATGTTTGTGATTTTGTACCAGTATAAATTAAGAATACTTCATTATTATTGATATTTATATTTTAAACATTTGCTTATAAATCATAATCATGTATCTCACACCAATTATATGTTAATCATCAAAATAAATGAAAATATAAAGGTTCATGGAATAAACCCCAAAAAAAAAAAAAAAAAAAAAAAAGTTATGCCCCACCAAGTCTGGTATAAGAGGCCAGGACAAGCCCTTTTGCCAATGTTATCTCAAGAGAAATCCCTTGCCTGTTTCCTACCTGATGGTCAAGATTAACATTGTTGGTATCACTTCTTTTTTTGCCCTTAGTTTGGTGGCTGTGACCACCCTGGTGGATGGGGCACATACCTTTACAATCAGCTTGTTGGACGTGTACCTCGTTATCTATCAGCTCTGCAACTGGGCTACCTTGGAAAGTGACCACAGCCACCGATGACAACTAGACTAGAGTGGAAAGGTGAAATTCTTCTAAGCCATTATAAAACACCACCTGGAACTGTGTGAAGACCCTCCTCTGGAAGCAGTATAAAAAAATCCAGTCATAGTTGGGGGTATTCTATGTGGGATTGTCTGGGTTGGCTTTCTGCAGATGGTGGACAGCCTTGTTCATTATATTTGGTATTGCAAGCTGATTCATAGTTTGATGTAGCTTATTTTGTTGTTGTAGAATTTCAATGCAATGTTCCACACTCCTCACAAACTTCTTGTACAGGGATTCTAGAAGATATCTAATAGATTTTGAGGTCAGGGACTTGAAGGAATGGAGTGTTGGGAAAATAAAGTGGCTCAGCCTCCTCTCCCTCAACTGATAGGATTCTGCAAGTCAGTAAGCTCAGTAACTAGTGAGCCCAGTAACTGATAATAATTTTGCTATGTAACTATTTGGCTGCCTGCCACTAGTGTCTATAAGCCTTTGTAAGATGCTGGGGGTATAGCTGAGCATAGATCTTCAGAGGCATGGACCCTGTGTGTGTGCTATCCCACTGTTGCAAGAATACTAAGGTATGTAGCTGCAGTCTTTTCCACAGTTGCTCTTTGGTCTGTCCAAATCCTAACCTGATCTGATCTTGGAGAGACACAGAAAGATCTTCCATCTGCTGGTACGCTCTCCAAATGGCCACAAAAGCCAGAATTGGTCCAGGCCCAAACCAGGAGCCTAGAACTTCATGTGAATCTTCCATGTGGGTGGCAGGGTCCCAAGCACTTGGGCCATGAGCAGGGTGCTGGATCAGAGGCAGTACAGCCAGAACTTGAACTGGCACTCCAATGTAGGATGCTGGCATTGCAAGTGATGGCAAATTGTGACACATTTCTGGCTCCCTTAAATCACCATTCCGACTGCCCATCTATTGTCAGTAAATCACGGGTCTTTGTTTAGCCTCACCACCAAAATCAGTGGTTAGAATGCCACTTGCTCATTGTGGATCGATTTGCTTAATGAACATTGCAATGAAGAAATAAAGAGAATCTGAACAAGGCTACACAAAGGGGTAGTGACCACTTAAAAATGGAGTGATGAGAAGTCGTCTAGAATAGCTCCTAGAGTTCTGGTTGGCAATGTTTCCATTATTATTAAAATGTGGAGGTTAGCAGAAAAATCAATGACACCATCAGCCTGGAGCAGATAGTTGCAGTAAGGGTATTTTCCTGCCTGGGATATTACCATTTCTCTCACATGGAAATAGATGCAAAATCATTAATAGGACTCAAGTAGTTAGGTGCATTGGATTGATCAACATTATTCATTTAAAAATGCTTTGATGTGTTAAGCTTCTCAAGTAAAGTGACATTAATGGAGCCAATTATTTTAGGTCCAGATTCCTTGCGGTAGATTCCAGTCTACTCTGTGGAGCTCAATCCTTCCCAGGGTTTATAACACAGAGAGTATATTGGTTTGTGTCCTTACACACTGGTTATGCTAATTATAATGCAGATGGTATCTGTGTTCTCTAATCCTTATACAACCTCATGATGGTACAAGCAGCTCTTGTAAGTTCAAAAGGATAGATTACAAGGAGCCAGATAGTAGACCATTTGTCCTTCCTTGGTATGGCAGTTTTTCTAGCAGACAATGTAATTTTTGCAAGTTGATAATGATTGAGAATAAAGATGCTTAGCCTTCAGTTAGGACATCATGTGATCTTGTAGACTCATTCTGAAAGGGCAGAATAAGACTCATCATCTACCTCAGCAAATTTCAGATCAAACTGGAGAGGTTGTGCCCATTGCACTTCTCTGAGTTTGAGGTATGGAAGCAAACGTTATACTTGGCTTAGAACACATTCTTTGAGCTTCCTGCAGTAAAACATTAATTTCTCAGAAATGTGTATGTTAGTGCTCATTGTCACCAAAGTCAAACTCAAGATCCTCATGGACTTTTATTAATAAACAGCAAATGAATGACAGACTTATTTCTTATGTAATTTATACAGGTAGGAGAAAGCAAGCTAAGTCAGGTTTGACTTGGACAGACAGCTAAGGACAGGGGATGCATAGAGGGGAGGGTGGTCTCTGCCTCTGGTTATTAACAACACGAGGGCTTGAAGAAGTACAGAGAATATGCCTTCCACAAAGGGTGTACTCTCAAGAGACATTCTTGGCAAAAAAACAGAAAGGTAATAAATGCAAGCCTGTGGTCATAAGCTGGCATGCCCAAGGCCATGAACAATAAGTTAAGGGGGAACTCGTTAAAGCATAGTTAACACATCTGGAGACTGAGACTGACCAAATGAGAGGAATGGGGGATAAGAAGGCAGGACAGTTGGATTGAAAAACAAAATATGAGTCCTAGGAAACCTTTGACAAAGGGCCCTGTGCAAATTTTTCAGAAGGTATAAAACCCCTTGATCATGTCCTTTCAATGGCTTTTTTTTTTTTTTCTGAGAAAAGCCCCTCTTGGCTGCTTTCCCAGGAGTTTCCAGTCTCTTTCATGTCAAAAGCCTTGCTTCACTCTTCACTATGTCCATGATCTTCATTCTTCTTCTGCATGAAACAACGAACCCAAGTGGCTAGGAGCATTGGGTTACACCTGCTTCATAACTAGCTTTCTTGGGCTGGATAGGAATACAGCTAGAATGTGACCACTGCACAGGACCTGAACATCGCTTAAAGATTTCTTGCAGGTGCTTTTAATAATGATCACATTCAAGGAGCCGGTAGTTTTCTTCCAGAGTTCCCTCCTAGGGATAGGGATGATGGAGAATCGAAGAGCCAAACCATTAATGCAGTACAGCCGCTTGACCACTTATTTCCTAAGCCATAGTTATCTTCAATGGGCATACACCCAGCCTCTAAACTTGTAAAGGGTGGCAGAACTAAGTAACTGGTGTCACTTCTATGTTTTCATTCTGTTCATATTGCCAACACATGAGCCTATTTTCATTTCTTTAAGTGTCTGACATCAAAAATGATCCATTTTTATTGAAGCAAGTAAGTGGGATATGAATTCTCTGTAAGCCACTGAGGTAAGGTCATTATTGCTCAATAACATAACACTGGGGGCCGGCTCCACTCCAGATCCAGCTCCCTGAGAGTGGGCTGTGAAAAGCAGCGAAGGATGGCTTGAATGTTTAGGTGCCTGCCACCCACATGGGAGATCCCTTAATAAGTAGCTACTGGCTTCAGCCTGGCTCAGCCCTGGCTGTTAGGGCCATCTGGGGAGTGAACTAGCAGATGGAAGATCTCTCTCTCTCTGTAACTCTTTCAAAATAAATAAATCACACACACCCCTCAAAAGACAAATAGAATATTGCCCAAAACTGGACACAAAGGACACATTTCAGGAGAAAAATTAGGGTAAAATGGAGTGAATCTGCAGTGGTAATGAGATGTCCAAGTAGGCAGTAGAGAAAAATATCTGGGGATATATTTTGGAAGCATTAGCAAGAGAGACAAAGCTCACTTGCCAATCCCCTATCAGTTTATTAGTATTTAACCATAAATGGAAATACTGATAGTCACTATACATGGTTTTTGTTCCTATATAGTAATAAAAAAGTTATAATTCTTAATTCTTCCTTTCATTTAGCTCTAAGCAGGTAATCCAAAATAATTCTACCAGAATTTTAATATTCATGTTACAATAGTTAGTGCCTGTCCTATAACTAAATTTAGTTGAGGGCTGGCGCTGTGGCTCACTAGGCTAACCCTCCACCTGCGGCGCTAGCACCCAGGGTTCTAGTCCCAGTTGGGTGCCGTTTCTGTCCTGGTTGCTCCTCTTCCAGTCCAGCTTTCTGCTGTGGCCTGGGAGTGCAGTGGAGGATGGCCCAAGTGCTTGGGCCCTGCACCTGTATGGGAGACCAGAAGGAAGCGCCTGGCTCCTGGCTTCGGATTGGCGCAGCGCTGGCCACGGCGGCCATTTTGGGGGTCAACCAATGGAGGGAAGACCTTTCTCTCTGTCTCTCTCTCTCTCTAACTCTGCCTGTCATTAAACAAAAAAAAAAATTTAGTTGAGATTTTAAAGGTGATACCCTTGTCTACATAGCACACATTTGGAACGACAGCTCAGGATGTGTCATGTCAGGAGATTTCAAGGACTTGTTTGGCACTGTATCTTTTTGACCAACTTTAACAGTTCTTTTATTTTACCATGACCTGAATTACAGAAATTCAATTAAAAAACCAGATTAATGAACATGAGAATATCTAAAATGTCTGATTTTGTTTTCAAATTTCAAGCTTCTTCTAGCATTTGAAGTAAAATATATACATATGTACTTAAAAATAAATAGATTTTAGAGAATTAAAATTGGAGAATAAAACTCTCAAAGACAAAAAGTTTTAATGATTCTTAAATATGTAGCACAGGAAAAACAAATAACTGAAGCTTATATAAGACTGTGGTAGATACAAACAGCTTGAGAGAAGTTTTAAATTTTTAAGTATGAATGACATACTTAAACAGGTGAATTTCCAAGCCTTCTAGTTGGTTTACTTGTTAAAGATCAGCTGGAAGTGATGGAAAAAAAATAAATATTTTCTGTAGTTTTTACATTGTACTGTAGTTCATGTAATACTATTTCAAGATAATTTCCTTACAAACTTAAGCTATTCCTGATTGTTAAGAGACATATACACATTACCTGTATGAATCACAATGAAATCATTTAAGGATAAGGTAAACAGTGTAAGAATTAAAGAAAATGCTGATAAAGTTAATGTGTTCAAAGATATATTACTTTCTAATTACACAGCAACATATTGTTCTCTTTCACATCATTCTAAATTGCAAAGATGTGAATTTAGGAAGAAAAACCTTCATTTTTTTGGATTTGAATATCTGAACATGAAAAGATAAAGTTGGCCGGCGCTGTGGCTCACTAGGCTAATCCTCCACCTTGCGGCGCCAGCACACTTGGTTCTAGTCCTGGTCAGGGTGCTGGATTCTGTTCTGGTTGCCCCTCTTCTAGGCTAGCTCTCTGCTGTGGCCCGGGAGTGCAGTGGAGGATGGCCCAAGTGCTTGGGCCCTGCACCCCATGGGAGACCAGGATAAGTACCTGGCTCCTGCCATCCGATCGGTGCGGTGTGTGGGCCGCAGCGCACCAGCCACGGTGGCCATTGGAGGGTGAACCAACAGCAAAGGGAAGACCTTTCTCTCTGTATCTCTCTCTCTCACTGTCCACTCTGCCTGTCAAAAAAAAAAAAAAGAAAATATAAAGTTACATAATGCAGATTTTAGCTTGTCATTAAGATTAGATGGGAACAGACTAAAATTTGCTTTAAAACCACTAGTGTGTATTTTTATAATCAATAATTCAGTTATTCTGTTTGTTAAAAATGTATCTCTATTCTTTTAAATAATAAATACTTAAAAAGTACTATGCAACATGCAAAGAAATACTGAACCAATGTTTTTCCTATAGACATGTTTCACCTCATGACTTTCAATTAGCATAGTGATTATAAATATTTATGTGTAAGTACAAAATTATTGAAAATGACTAATTTTATATGTAGTCTATTTATCTTCTAAAATAAATGAACCAAAATTGGGAACTTGATATGAACGTTATTAAATATCATACATTAATGAAATATAATATTATTCCATTTACCTGTTCACTATCAAGATTAAATTGTTAAATATATTCTCTCAAACTCTCCTTGCAAAAGAGGCAAATATAAATACAACACAACTAATATTCATGATATACAATTAATAAGTAAGAAGACACACGTATCCCTGTGTATATAAAATCACATGGAAGGGAAATGACCTAAAAGCTAGTTCTATGATAATTATCTTTCCTTTGGTATTATAGTCCTAAGTGCTTGTTTTATGAAATAAAACTGTAGGAGAGAAAGGCCCAGAACCAACATATTTAGACATAAAAAATAGTGTTTGTAACAAAGTCTGCTTATTCCATCTCTAATAGTAACAGCACGTAACTTTTAAGTATCTGCACAAATTTCTTTCAGAAAATCCACTGCTCCATAACTAATCTCAATGTATCTGTAGCTGAGCATTTTAGATGATAATTTAGGGAGGATGGTTCCTGGTTCGCAAATGTATAGTAAACATCTTTTGAAGAACAGCTTATAGACTTTCCTAATCAATTCTAAAAATTCCATGAAGTGCATTCCTAGTTGATAATGGGTCAAAAATATCACAACAAATAGAAAAAAGTAATACATTACATTGCCTTTACAAAGCTTCTGTCATTCAAGGAAAATACCGAATAGTCAGATATATCATATTGTTATATATTTCAGATATGACAAGCCGGTCATGAAACTGGTTCTTGGATAGAATACAGTTTTTGTAAGAGAATTAAAATGAGGGCAGACACATTTCATTTGAAGTTCCTGCTAATACTTTTTCTTCTTCTTACACTTCCGGAACTTCTGGCTGTATTCATTTCCTCTATTGTTTTCTGAGCTGCTCTCACTGTCACTGGGTGGTTTGTGCCTCTTTCGTTTACTCAGCTGATAGAGGTCAGAGTCACTTGGCTGCTGGTGAGTCCATTCGTAAGAGCTGGGGCCAGCCTCCAGGTCTGGAACGTGATTGAGTGAGGAAGACACGGGCGCGCTGCTCGGAAGCGGGGCTGTCATCTCATAGTAGGGAAGCTGTGGCACTGGATTCTGCGTGAACCACTGCTGTGAAAAACAGACATCCATCTACCGAAACAAATCCAAAAAGCTGAGACAAAGTTAACAGCTCACGTGGTTTATACAAATAGCCATGAGTAAACCACCAGACAGTACAGCTATTTTCGTGAAGACAGACATTGACTTTTCATGGTAAGGATGTAGGCGTTTCCTTAAATGGTTAACATAAAGATAGTTTGTATCTTAATCCAGTATCCATTAGCCCTGTCCAACAGAAATAATGCAAAATATATATGTGGTTTGAAAACTTCTAATAGCATATTAGATGATATGTATGTAACCAATTACATGATTATAGATAATATGTATGTAACAATTAGTATGTATGTAACTAATATAATATTTAACCCATATGAAATTATGAGATGTTTTACCTTTATTTTCACAGAAAGCCTTCAACTATGGTGTGTATTTAATACTACAGCACAACTCAATTTGGATACTAAAACTTGATTAGACTTTAATTATATAAAATTTAAAGTTGAAAAGTATATTAATATACCCAAGTAATTTCATATTTACTTAAAAATTTTCCAATAACTGAACCAAGTATAAATTTTTAAATTTTAATTTAAATTAATTAAAATTAAATAAGAATCTAAAACTCAGCCCCACAGCTATATAAATGGCCCCATATTAGTACAACACAGGTACTGATTATTAAAGAAAGAGAGATGCTTTTTTCCTACAAAACAAGTCCTTAACTCAAATTTCTACTATTCAAAGCAGTTCAAAGGATACTGAAAATATGATGAAAATCTCCTTTTCTCAACCAGAAGATAAAAATTGCTGGGAAGAAGTCTGTGACAGTTTCAGGTCAGAAATGGCTGTTTATTGGTACTTTACTGTAATTAAGAAAACTTTTCCAAAAGGCAAAGTATCATTTTACCAAAAAATTTCTTTGTTTAAAAATTGACAATGGGATTCAAAAAATCTAAAGCTCTTATCTATAAAATAAGGAGTTCAAAGGAAAAAAAGAAGTTCTTGTTTAACAATAAAAACCACCACTAAGAGGTCCAGGGGCAGGTGCTACGGTGCAACAGGTTAAGCTACTGTTTGGAGTGCCCACAGCCCTTACGGGGATACTGGTTTGAGTTCCAGCTACTCCACACTTCCTATCCAACTTCCTATTTTACATTCCTTGGAGGCAGCTGATGATAGCCCCAGCTCCCAGTATGTGCATTGTATGCAGGAGATCTGGATGGAGTTCCTGGCTGCTGGCTTCCGCCGGGCCTGGCCCAGACTGTTGTGGGCATTTGGGGAGTGACCCTGCAGATGGAAGATTCTCTCTCTCTCTCTCTCTCTCTCTCTCTTTCTCTCCCTCTGCCTTTCAAGAAAGCAAATAAGTCTTTAAAAAGAAATTCTAAACCAGGCGTAGGCATTTGGCACAGGAGTTAAGTTGCTGCTTGGGATTCTCACATCCTGTATCAGAGTGCTTGGGATTGTGACCTGCTTTGATTTCTAATGCAGTTCCCTACTACTGTGCCTGGAAGGCAACAGATGATGGCTTGGGTTCCTGCCACCAATGTGGGAGCCTGGGGTAGATTTCCCGGCTCCTGCTTTGACCTGTCCAAGCTCTGGCTGTTGTGGGTATTTGGGGACTGAACCACTGGATGGAAGATCTCGATTTCTCCCCCTCCCCTGCCTCTGCTTTCCAAATAAAAAATAAAACTTTAAACATAAATAAACTTGTCTTCAAAATTTTTTTCTAGACCAGAACCAAATTTTGAGATTCTCTAGAAGTAATGTAGTTTATCAATTGAGAACTGTCACAGTTTTGTCTTTAAAAAGAGAAATTTTTTAGACAACCTATGTCCAATAGCAATCTATCCGTTATTGATGATATCATATAAAAATATGTCACTAAGTGAAATTATTCAATTCTAAAACCATCGTTTAATGTAGTCATTTAAATGAGAAGTCTACTCAGGATGCACTTGAACTAGTGTTTAATCACTACCATCTGGCCCTTTCTGCTGCTGCACTGGCTGTCTGCTAAGGCGTTGTGTGGGGGATTTAAGTGATTGTGTTAGCGCAGTGCATCACCAGGGCCCAGTCTCGGGGCATGGTTTGCTTTCAACCTAGATTAAGATTTGAGCTCAAATGTTACAGAGGGTCTTCATGCTCTTCACAGTTTGCATCATATTACAAACTGAGCCAAATGCATCTCAAACTCACCATCTTTTGAAAGTAAAAGGATTCTTGAGGCACAGCAGCATTATTAACTGGAAAAAATTGCATGGGAAGGGGCGATCTGCCCATCATTTCTTCATTCCTTTGGGGAAGTAAAAGAAGAAGCAACACTATGTTAAAATTCTTATGTACCAATGTCATTTCTTCTCTTAAAAAGATAGATTTTGATAATAAAAAAAGCCTCTTTGATAGCATTTACTTGAGATTAATTACATATCTTAAATGCAACACACAAATAGTCAATTACACGGGTAAGATGATGATATAACCCAAATTACATACTTATTAGAAAATAAAATCTCAAATATTAACAGCCACATTTGACAGGAAAATGTTGGATAATATTATATTTATATAAAACAATGAATAGTTAGATATTAAGAGAGAAAAGCAAATCATTAATGATCACCGAGGGTACCTTCGATTTGCTCCAGACAGAGTACAAAAAAGGTGACATTTTCATCAATTTATATTTAAATATATTTTTATGTTTAATGATAAACATTATGCTCTTTCCCAAATAGACTGCTGATGTTAACAAGTGCATCTACTTGCTGACATCTTCCACACATCAAGATCAAAAATTGCTAATTAAAATCTGAGTTGTTCCAAAGTTTCATTTATAAGGGTAATATTTGTTTCTGTGGAAATGGTCAGTAAATTTCAATGTTACCAATACTGGCTAGATTTTATTGCTACTCTTCAATATTCTACTTGCTCCATAGTTTGTCATATGTTTAATGTTGGGGCTACCAATCCTTAGAATAGGAAATGGACTGTGGCCAAGGCTAAAATCTGCACAGGCAGGTAGAGGCAAAGATAATAGAAAGAGAATAAGCAAAAGGAGTCAGATGAACAGTCAGAGCTCACCTCATTTCTAAGTAGTGAGACTATTACCATAGAAGCCAGGGGGAAACATGCATTACATTAAGGAAGGATACATACAACTTTAATGTGCCAATTGAAAATAAATATGTAGTTATGAAAGAAAGGAATTCAACAAGTGTCTGTTGTTAAAGGGCAATACACTGAACAAGCATTGAGACCACCACACTGCTGGTCAGAGGCTCCTATAACCTTCAAAGAGCGATTTCCATGTAACAATAGAGTTGAGAAGTGAGTGGGAAGATATGAAGGGTGAAGATTTTTCAGTGTGAGGAAGCAGAAAAATAACACAGCCTTATTTGGAGATGGGGTTCGGAGAGATCGGAATATGTGTTGGGGAAGTACTGGCAAAAAAAAAAATGAAATTCTGAACGATGTTACAGAGTGGGGAAGATGCAGCTCAGAAGCACAGGTGGTGAAACTAGCACCATTATGTTAACAGCGGGGGAGTCTCTAAAGCCGTCATCTTATGTGAATCTTGGGGCATACACGGCTGCCTGCCTGGAGGAGACACATACAATCAGGAACTCTTATGGACTGCAGTGTTACCCCCAAAGTTAGCTGTTCAAATCCTAACCCCCAGTTTCTGAGAATGTGACAGAATTTGGAAATATGGCCACTACAGATGTCATTAAATAAGACAAGGTCATATTGGAGCACCATGGGCCTTTAATCCAATATGGCTGGTGTCCTGAAAAGAGGAAATTTGGAGAGCAATGTACACTGTCAGAACACCAAATGAAGAGAAAGGCAGAAATTGCAGTAATGCTGCTACTAGCCAAGTAATACAAGATTGCCATTGAACCACCAAACTAGAGAAGAGGCATGGAGCAGATTCTCCCACACAGCTGTCAGAACCAATCCTTCTGACAGTTTTCATCTTAGCCTCCAGGACTGTGAAACAATAAATTTCTCTTCCTTATGCCTTGTGTTTCTGGTATAGATTAAGTTTCCCCTTGGAACCAAAAGTGTTTCAGATGTTTTCAGATTTTATGATATTTACATAAATTTTACCAGGTGGACATTCCTAATCCTAAAATCTAAAATCTGGAATGCTACAAAATCTAAAACTTTTTAAGCATCAAAATTTGATTTTGGAACATTTCAGATTTCCAATATTTGGATTAAAGATGCTCAGCCTCTATTTTACTACGCCAATCTGAGAAAACTAACACAGAAACTGTATTCATTGAAAGTAGAAGGTATGAGAGGCAAAAAGAAGCCCAAAACCTCAATTCCAAGGAAGACTAAAGACTATTATAAGGACACCATTTTTCTGTGTGTGTCATTTGTAGGATTTGATAACCTATTCTCATACTTCTTCTATAGTTTAATAAATATCTGCAGAATAAAGTACTGTGAATGTGATGTAGTATCAAGCAACATACATACAACTCAGTACTACCTGAAGTCTGATGATTTAGAAACAGTGTATTAAACAACAGTAGAGAGTATGAGGATTTTACCGCCATCTTGCAGTGCCCATCTAGACTTTTTTCTTTTGCTTAAATCCTACTAACATCTTGTTCCTAACACCTGAGAAAAAAGAGGTATATTTTCCACTCAAAAAACAGTGGAAGGTCTTATATCAAACATGGCTCAACCTGTAAGTCTACACTGCTTTGCTGAGCAGAGTAGTAAGCCCTCCCCTTTTCTGCAAGCATCCTGCTGAATACTTACTATGTGGCCAGCATTTTAAGCATTCTGCCTTTATTATAAAATTTGACTTTCACTGTAAATTTTTCAGGTATTATCTTCCTTTGAGAGATGGGGGCATAGAGAAGACAAAGAACTTGAGCAAAATCACACTGTTAATGAAATGGCAGGGACAGAATTTAAATTCAGGCAATTTCATTTCAGTATCTACATTCTTCACTTCTTCTGAATTCACTGATACAGAAATGCTGAGGAGCATGAAGATGTGGAGCACACTGTGTTCTGTCTGGGGGTATGACACTTCTCCAAAAGCTAAGCCACTCTCCCATGCTTCAGAATGCTAATATAATGAACAGGGTTGGGAGGTGCTGCTATTTTTAGTTACCCTGATAATATTCAGTTCTGCTGTAGAAGATAAGAAACAAACAGGATGGATGAAAAACCTAAGAAATACTTAGTGTAGAATATAAGTATGCTAGTAGTTAATGTGATAGTGATAAAACTGTGGTAGGGGTAAGCATAAGCAAGTAACCTGTAAGACATGGGCAGAATTCAAAATATGTGTTAAATATAAATAGTAAATAAGTTACTTTCCCATAAAATATGCAATTCCTCTATCTTTATCTTCTAAGATAGATTGAATAGAAAATATGATGGAAATAAATAGGACTGCTACTTTCAGGTGCAATCGGGAAATACCAAGATCTGATAATCATAAGAGTCGACAGACAATATAATTAAGCAAACAAGAATATACTTATAAATAGAATGAATACCAAGATCTGAAAGCTATGCCCCTCTTCTTTTCTTCACTCTGCCAGCTAAATTTGGATAAAACTAGCAGCCATCTAGCAGGCAACCCAGCAAGCTGCTTCTGTGGCCAGGTATAACTGCCCTTAAGACTTACTGAGAGAACAAGTGAGTCATCTTAGTTCTAGGAACATCCATCTGACTGGATACCCCACCTTGAATTCAACTCCTCTCCTCATAACCATGCTGTCAATGCGGAAGGCTGATGCAGCAGAGAAACAGAGCGTGTGATTATTAGTGTGACCAGAGCTCAGCTAGTTGATCCCTCTGCCCACCTGTACCCTACTGAAAGTGTGCTAACCTCTCTCTTTCCTCTTGCTTTCCATTGTGTCATTTAAATGGGCTTAATAAAGTGTGATTTGAACATGTTAATTTAATTGGAAAGCCTTTCTGTTCAATGACCTTCGGAGAGTTTGCCATACAGTGCATTTGGAAGCTACTGTTGCATAAAGAAATCAGGCTATACAGATTTCTACAATATTTTGGAAAATTAACAGAAAAGTTCTAAAAATAGTAAAATAAATAGTTAAACAGCTTAATCTCAGAAGTCTTAGTTTCAAGGCTAGCATATTATCATCCATGTGACCTTGAGGACTGGTTAACATTTACATCTGTATGCACTCAAATAGAAAATATGGGTAACAGTATCTCTATAATCCACCACAGTAAGACCTTGTATACTTAAACGATTTAGTAACTATAAAAAGCAAATCGAAAACGATAAAGAACATGATGAATGCAAATCTCTCCCACCTACTACTGAAAATATTAAGGGTGAGACTTAATGAAAGCATTTCCTGTCACTTTTCATGAGGTCAGGAGAAAATGAATTCCTTAATTTTTTCCTATGTCTAAATAGTAAAGTTTTATAAAACCTCAGAATATATATATGTATATATATATATATATATATATTTACTTGTTTTACCTTTATGAAAAATGTATTTTTTAATTACCTGTAGCTATGTGAATTTATCTTAACACAGTTCTCAAAACTTTGGTTAGCTGGTTCAGAAGAGCGTGAACTTCCTTCAAAAGAAATAAAAGAATAGTTTATGGTGAATTTTTTGGAGTTCTAATATTAAACTATAAACTAACTGAAATCGTTTAGCACTGAGTATTGATTTAAAAATCTCATGCTGATGTTAGATGTATTCACATCAGATTTTCAAGTAATATTTACAGATCACATATATTACTATAAATGAGTTAATTATAATCAAGCTTTTTCCAAAGCCATGGTCAGATATAGGAGTCCATAAGAATTATGCTAACTTGGGTATATATAAGATATGTGGAGTAATTTTGTTCCACACATTGAACAAAAATGGCAACAATCTATATTACTTTCCTCCAGCATAGAAGATCTGAGTTTTTTACATTGCACACACAAAAGACAATTCTATTTTATAAAGGACGCATCAGAATGTAACATGTCCTGGCTGATTTCTACCAGCCTGCGTGAGATAACTGGACCAGACAGCATGAAATAATCATATATTTTTTAAAAATGCAAAGAGAAGCACTTTTCTTTTGTTGAGGGCATTGTGTTTATTATTCTTATATGTTTGCTTTTAGCATAGGGAGAGTAATGACAAATAAACCAGTGATACAATCAGTAAGCTTGAACCATTTAGGGGAGGAAACTTCTGTATCACAATGATTACCACATATACTCTATCAGTTTCCCGAAATGTGAAAGCATGAGAATAATAGTAAACGTTCTCTGGGCTTCTACTCATAGATGACCAGTTCCTGCTGTGTGTGCAGGAGAAGGCGTTTGAGGCCACTCATGTCAGGAAATTTTCTTCCACCACTGGTAAGGTTTATGCTACTGCTGGTAAGGGTTATGCTGCTGCCTCTTTCCTTAAGGGTTCCAGTCCAGAGCAACAGGTATAGGAGAGTTTCTCCAGAAGAAGGAATTATGCATCCACTGTATCTTCCAAGTAGTAGATTTCTAATATCAGGTATTATCAGTGACACAAATATCAGCAAGTAGCCTCTCTCTATAAAAGCTAGAGTTCTATATTCCAGATCACTTATATTTGCTCAAATTACAAGAGCCAAGAGCAACCATCAAAGCTACTTGCTGGCTGATTCTAAAAGAGAACATTTCACATTTTAATCTAGAAGAAATTCTATACTGTTAGCAATGCAATTGGCAATGTTAATAATATAACCTTATGAAACAGACATGTATTCTGAAAAAACTTAACAGTGATCACACAGAGACTGTTTTTTTGTTGTTGTTGTTGTTGTTGTTGTTGTTTTCTAGGTTTTATTCTATGTGGATAGCAAAATGCCTCGACTTCTGAGAACAGCAGCAATCACAATACACACTTGAAGATTCATCAGTGATAGGACCTACCAAATCGATATTGCACATTAATTGGTCTTCCATATAAACGAATTCCATTCAGCAAAGCTATGGCATAAGACACTGATTCTGGGTGTTTAAAGCAGACAAATCCAAAAGACTTCGGCTTTCCTTCTCTGTCTTTGCATATAGTCACTTTGGTTAGTGGCCCAGCCTATAAGAAACTTAAAAATTATTTTCTCATAAATCCAAAGATTTTTTTTTTACAATCAGATAAATCAAGTACATAAAACAATCTTGTCAGTAATGCATCTTCCTAATAATAATTATCATACTTTCTCATAGTTTCACTCATTTTCTGGTTCATCGAAGAAACATGCATGGCAGTAAGAACATATTCTAGGTGATAGCTTCAAATCTTAAAAGGAAAAGAATGATAGGCTGCCCTATTGTCAGATTTAACAAATTAATTTAGAGAGCATTTAAATCTAAGATTAAAATACTATTCCGTCTCCACACACATTAAGTGTTGAATGCTGGGACAGATGTGGCTCAGTGGGTTAAAGCCTCTTCGGCCTGGAGTGTTATTGCAGGTTCGAGTCCCGGCTGCTCTATTTCTGATCCAGCTCCCCACTATTGCGCCTGGGAGAGCAGTTTAGAATGGCCCAAGTCCTTGGGTTCCTGCACCCACGTGGAGACCCAGAAGAAACTCCTGGCTTCTGGCTTCGGATTGGCTCAGCTTTGGCCTTTGCAGTCATTTGGGGAGTGAACCAGTGGATGGAAGATCTCTCTCTCCCTCTGTGTCTCTCTTTCTGTAACTCTGTCTTCAAACAAATCAATAAAATAAATTTTGAAAAAGTGTTTAATGCAAATATAAATTGGAATGATGAATTCAATGTTGGTTGTTCTCATAAAAAAAGAATAAAAACTGGCAACATTATACTATTAATATTATTGCCAAGAAGAAAAAAAAATTCTTTACAAGAGAAACTAAATTTATCATGAATTTTGACCTAGTAATCCTACTGGGTAAATATTCCCAAATGAAAAATGTTTTAATATGTTTAAGACTTTAAGTTGTTACATGGCTTATAATAATGAAAAATTAGACTCTAAATTCAGTAACTAAAGATATTTCTTGGTGTATAATTAAAGTCAAATAAAATATCATACATTATAAATATTCAGGTTTTACTGACAGAAATAACTAGAAAAAGTAATAGAGAGTAAAAAGGTAGGGTCAAACATTATAGAGAAGTGTTCATTACAACTGAGAAAAAAATTATACCAGCTCCACAATCAACAAAGGAAACACTAACAAAGATCTAACTACAGCAGGTTCAATGGTGAATGGCCCATATTCCTATGGTTATTTTTCACTGAATAGCTGGATATATATTATTAAATTGCATTTAATATAAAGAAAAAGAATCATCATCCTTAAAAGTGCTACTGTATTTTACTGTATTTTAGGATTCAGTTTTTTCTCATTTCATTCTCTATGTCACCTATGGACTATCCAACCTTCTGGTTTCAACAAATCTATTTTTCCACTCATGTCTCTTTCGTGGGGAAAGCCTCCTGGAGAACTGCATGTGATAGTGCTTTTTTTTTTTTTTTGACAGGCAGAGTGGACAGTGAGAGAGAGAGAGACAGAGAGAAAGGTCTTCCTTTTCCATTGGTTCATCCTCCAATGGCCTCTATGGCCGGCGCGCTGCAGCTGGCGTACCGTGCTGATCTGAAGCTAGGAGCCAGGTGCTTCTCCTGGTCTCCCATGGGGTGCAGGGCCCAAGCACCTGTGCCATCCTCCACTGCACTCCTGGGCCACAGCAGAGAGCTGGACTGAAAGAGGGGCAACTGGGACAGAATCTGGCGCCCCGACCGGGACTAGAACCCGGTGTGCTGGCACTGCAGGCGGAGGATTAGCCTATTGAATCACAGCACGGGCCGTGATAGTGCTTTAAACTCAACATGTTCAAAATGGAATTGTCTGTCCCTTCTAAACCTGCACTCTAGACTTCCTTAGTTAAAAGTTCAGCAATAATAAATCTTAGTTTCTCACTTCAAAAGATAAGCATAAATTTGAAGATATATATATATATCTTCCCAAATACCTACAACAGCTGAGGGTGGGTCAAGCTGAATTCCAGGAGCCTGGAATTCAACATGGGCATCCCAAGTGGGTGTTAGGGATTCAAGTACCTGAGCCATTCACTGCTGCCTCCCAGGCTCTGCGTAATCAGGAAGTTGGAAATGGAAGTAGAGATGAGACTCAAACTCTACTACTGACATTAGATATACTGAGTTACAAAGGTAGAAACTAAGAATAAATCATTTTAATTTGGATATAAATCAATTTAGATGTTCCAAAACATTTTGAAACGTAAAATTCAATGGGATTTGGCCAGTTTAGTGGGTAAAGCCACTGTCTGCAGCACCAGCAACCCATATGTGTGCCAGTCCCAGTTCCAGCTGTTCTACTTCTGATCCAGATCCATGCTAATGATCCAGGGAAAGCAGCAGAGAATGGCTCAAGTCCTTGGGCCTCTGCACCCACATGGGAGACCTGGAAGAAGTTCCTGACTCCTGGCTCCTGGCTTCTGATGGGCCCAGCATCAGCTGTTGCAGCCATTTGGGGAGTCAAACAGTAGATGGAAGATTTATCTCTCTCTCTCTCTCTCCCTCTCTAACTCTAACTTTCAAATAAATAAATAAATCTTTAAAAAAATTCAATGGGACCAGTGTTATGCTGCCATAGATTAGGCTGTGGCCTGCAACACTGGAATCCCACATGAGTGCTGGTTCAAGTCTTGCTTGTTCCCCTCTGATCCAACTCCCTGCGAATACACTTGGGAAAGAAGTGGAAGATAGCCCAAGTGTTTGGGCCCCTGCCCATATGGAAGATCCATATGCAGTTCTGGGTGCCTGGCGTTGCAGCCCTTTTGGGAGTGAACCAGCAGATGAAAGAGGATCTCTTTTTCTATCTTCCCTTCTCTCTCTACAACTCTGCCTTTGAAATAAATAAATCTTAAATAAAAGATAAAATTTAACATGAGTGTTTGATATAGTGGTTAAGATGTCATTTGAGATGTGTGGGCATCTCATATTACAGTGTTTGGGTTTGAGTCCAGGCTATGCTCCCAATTCTAGCTTCCTGCTAACGTGCACCCTGGGAGCCACTAGGTGATGGTTCAAATCCTGGGTCCCTGCCACCCACTTAGGAGACATGGATTGTGTTCCTAGCTCCTGTCTTCCGCAGACCCAAGCCCTGGCTGTTGAGGGCATTTGGGAAGTGAACCAGCTCATGAAAGATCTCCAGTTGTTTGTATTTCTCTGCCTTTCAAATAAATAATAAATTCAAAAACAGTTATATTTTTGCCAGTTTTAAGCCTTTCTATAAGATACCTCACCTGAGCAAATACCTCCAGTACCTAGGCAAAAATAAACACATTAACATGATTATTTCCTGATGTATTAAATATAATTTCCTTATCTATTATGTGATTAACATTTTGATTAGATGGAAATTATGAAAGAGGGCCAGCATTGTGACCTAGTGGGTAAAGTCACTATCTGCAGTGCTGGCATCCATAAGGGTGCCAGTTTGAGTCCTAGCTGCTCCATTTCCATTCCAGCTCTCTGCTAATGTGCCTGAGAAAGCAGTAGAAGCTAACCCAACTGCTTGGGCCCCTGTACCCATGTGGGAGATCCTGAAGAAGCCGCTGGCTCCTGGCTTCAGCTCCAGCCGTTGCAGCCATTTGAGGAGTGAACCAGCAAGTGGAAGATCTCTCTCTGTCTCTCCCTGCCCCCCATCTCTCTCTGTAACTCTGATCTTCAAACAAATAAATCTCTACAAAAAATAAATTATGATAAATGAGAATATATATAGACTATGGATCTACAAAACTGGATTCAAAACTGGATTCAGTCATCACTGACTAGAAATAATGTGTGGGTATAAAGTGTCCCACTTATCAGCTCCCCCCATCTGCTTTTTCTGGAGACAATATGAAGAGCCAATTTTTCTTTCTTTTCTTAGAGTGATAAGTTTCAAATGATATTTGATGGGAAAGAAAAGGATTAGATTTTTTTTTTAAAGAGGCAAAGTTATCCAGATGTCCATCAACTGAAGACTGGATAAAGAAATTATGGTATATATACCCAATAGAATGCTACTTGGTTGTAAAGGAAGGAAGGAAAGAAGGAAGGAGGGAGGGAGGGAGGGATCCTGTCGTTTGCCACAAAATGGATGCAACTAGAACCATTATACTCAATGAAATAAGCCAGTCTCAAAAAGAGAGATACCATATATTTTCCCATGCTCTGTGTTAAATAGAGTACCTAAAATGTAATGTATTAGAGTAAAATTGACATTTTGGGATTCGATGATTGCTTACAGCCCTTGTCTCTACTGTTTAAGTGCAGTGTTTTTTCTTCATACTACTTGTTGAACTCTTTGTTCAGTGTAGGGTTAATCTTATGAGTATTATGAATAATCGGAAAATAGATCTTTGTAAAAATTAAGAGTGGGGATAGGAAAGGAAGGAGTAGGAAGGGTGGGAGCATGCGTGAGAGGGAAGGTAGGGTGGGAAGTGTCACTATGTTCCTAGATCTATATATATGAAACTTGTGTACATTAGGTAAAGTCAAAAAAATTTAAAATTAAAATTAAAAAAAGTGGTTAAGTTAAAATGATGGCCTATTAGAAAGATAAACATAAAGAGTCTTAAAATCAACAGTACCTTTTCAATAATAGAAAGTTTTATGTCCAGGAGGGAAAACTATATTCCCAGAGAGAATTCTATCAAATTGTCTATATCTAATTCTTGGGTTGGGTAGGTTCAGTTAAATTAGAAGACAAGATCCTTTCCAAACCAATAAGGCTATAGCTTTGTAGTGTGCTTTGAAATCAGGTATTGTGATGCCTTGGTTTTTCTTGCTCAGGATCACTTTGGCTATTAGGAGTCTACCAAGCTCTAGTAATTAAAACAGTTTGGTACTGGCATAAAAACCAATACATAGGGGCCGGCGCTGTGGTTCACTCGGTTAATCCTCTGCCTGTGGCACCAGCATTCCATATGGGCACCGGGTTCTAGTCCTGGTTGCTCCTCTTCCAGTCCAGCTCTTTGGTGTAGCCCAGGAGGGCAGTGGAAGATGGCCCTAGTTCTTGGGCCCTGGTCCAGCATGGGAGACCAGGAAGAAGCACCTGGCTCCTGGCTTTGGTTCCGCACCGGCCTTAGCGACCCTTTGGGGAATGAACCAATGGAAGGAAGACCTTTCTCTCTCTAACTTTCTCTCTCATTGTCTATAATTCTACCTATCAAATTAAAAAAAATACATAAATCAATGGGACAGTATAGAAAGCCCAGAAATTTATCCATGTACATACAGCCAACTGATTTTTGCCAAAAGTGCTCAGATCATACAGAAGTCTAAGGATAATCTCTTCAACAAATGGTGCTGGTGAAACTGGATGTATGTATGTAGAAGAATGAAATTAGATCCATATCTTCCACCATATATAAAAATTAAGTCAAAATGGATGAAAGACCTAAATTTAAGACCTGAGACTATGAAATTAGGGGAAGAAAATATAGGGGAAACACTCCAAGACATTGGTGTAAGGGTTATGACCCCCAAACAAAGACACCAAAAGCAAAATTAAATAAACTGGATTACATTTAACTCAGAAACTTTTGCATGTAAAGGAAATGATCAATAGAGTGAAGAGACATCCAACAGAATGGGAAAAATAATCACAAATCATTTATCTGACCAAAAAAATAACATAAATAACATCCCAAATATATCAGCAACTTAAAAAAAATCTCAACAATAAAAAGTCAATCCAGTTTAGAAATGGGCAAAGGGCATCAATAGACAGTTCTCAAAAGAAGAAATGCAAATGGCAACAAATATATTTTTAAAAATTGCCATCAGAGAAATGCAAATCAAACCCACAATGAGGTATCACCTCACACCTGCCAGAATGGCAAAAATGTAAAACACAGAGAATAACAAATGCTGGCATAGATGTGGACAAAAAGGAACCCTTATACACTGTTGGTGGGAATGTAAATCAGTGCAGTCACTGGGGAAAAGAATATTTTTTTAAAAACTAGAAAAAGACTTGCTATTGGATCCAGTAATCTCACTACTGGATATACACCCAAAAGACTTGAACACAATGTATCAGAGATATGTGTACCACCATGCTCATAGATGCATGTGTCCAACATCAAATAGAAGGTGTCCAACATCAAATGAATGGGTAAAGGCAATGTGATATATTCAAACCAGATTCAGAAACACAAATACCCCATGTTCTCCCTTATATATAGGAGCAAAAATTATAAAGAAAGAAAGAAATGTCTGTGTGTATCAGCACTGCTGCAAATACAGTTTTGTAAAATGCTGCTTTAGCTCTTTGTCAAACCAGTGGTTAAGAATATTCTACTAGTATAGTTTTAGTGATATATGATTACTTTAAATTTACTGTATATGCGTGAAATGGTCATCTCTCTGATTACTGTTTATAGCTGTTGTCTATATTCGCACTAAAGTCTTTTGCTTTTAACTTTTTAAACTTCTTATTCATTGAAGTATTAAGCCTTTTTACTGTAATGCAAATTTAAAATATGCTATCTCAAAAACTAAAAACAGAAAGGGAGAAGGAACTAGGGTGGGAGGGTGGGAGGGAGAAAAGGGATGGGAAGGAGAGAGAGGGAAGGGAAAACTATTATGTTCTTAGAATTGTATCTACAAATCACATTGAATTTGTTAAAAACTAATTAAAAAGTAAAAAAAAAAAAAGAACCCCTTTCACCTCTGGTACTCATACTCAATCTATAAGTTTAGCTTTGCAATTGTCTCTCTTGGGATTTTACCTTATTTTGATGGAGGAAGTTAATCTTGATTTCTCTTGATGTTTGTGTTATTATCAATTGTACAAATTGAGTGTCATTAATTTGAAAACCCAAAATTTGGAATTCCAGAGCATTTCCAATTTTTCAGATTTTGAATTAGTGATACTCAGTCTGTAAAGTACTTGCAAATATTAAAATAAAATCCAGAATCATAAACACATCAGGTCCCAAGTATTTCAGATAAGGGAAACTCAACCGGTATCAGTAGCACCAGAAATAGTAGCAGCAGCAGAGACCAGCAGTAAGGGCAGGCTGAGCTTTCTCACCCATTTTCCTTAGACCAGCTGATTATTTTATTTTCCTTAGACCAACTCAGGTGTTCACTCAATCTCATCATGCTGTCCACAGTTTCCCTCTCATCTGACCTTTGAGGAAAGCGGCCAAAGTCACATTGCTGACTTCAGAGCTCCCAGTCCAAATCACTTTTCTACAGTACGTACCCCATGCTTTTGTACATTCCTCTAAGTCGCGGTAATTAACTTTGGTTCCCTTTTTAGGAAGATCAAGGAGCGTGTGTTACATGTGTGTGGCCAGAACTGGATTTGGTATCTGCTCTGCAGTGGGATCATAAACCCTTTAGCTGAATGGCGGAATAAGGACCCCTCTTGAGCAAGTGAGACCTCGGTGACTACAACAGGTGAGTGTGTTTCCACGACCTGGGGAGGCTTCATCCTGGAGGCAGGAGGTCTCAAGAAAAGTTTCCCAAGATTCTTTTGTACGAAACAAAGCGCCCTGGCCAGGGAAGCAACTGGTCACAGCCATGCCAGATTGGCAGCTCCACCACCTCAAACCTCGTTGAGCATGCTAGCATAAGCATACTCCCAGCATCAAAGGGCCTGGGCGATGACTAATGAGTGACGCCTCCCGTGTCGCGGAGGTAAGGGGCACGGGTGCTTGTCGGCCTGAGTGAGGCAGGACGGAGGCAGGGCTGGTCCCCCGCCGCCCAGCAGCCCCCTGGGGATCTCTCTGCGCTGGGGGGTCGGAGGACCCCAGCTAGTGGCCCACCACCGGCGTTCCACAGCGGGGATGCCGATAAAGGTGGGGCTGGGGCTCACGCTAAGCCCCTCGGCGCCCCAGCCGCTCCCCGAGGGGGACAGGTCCATCAACACCCACTTACACGGATACCAAGCACCGGAGGGGGCGGACAGGGGCCGGGGTCCCGGGGGGCCAGGTGCGCTCCACCCCTCCTGCGCCCCTTCCCCGCGGACGGTACCTGAAGGAACAGCTCGTAAAGAATCTCCTCCCGCACGCGGGCCTCTAAATTGCCCACAAACACCGTCCTGTCGGCCTCCTCCTGGGCAGGGAACATCCCTCCGGTGCGGGCCCCAGGATGGAGGAGGCGCCCAGACCCCGCCCCCTCGGCCGGCTTCACCGCGCCGCCGGGGCGGAGGGGGCGGGACCGGCGCCGAGCGCGCGCGTGCGCAGGGGCGGGGCGAGGCAGCCGGACACGCCCCCAGCGCCCCGCGGGAACCGCCCACCGTGCAGGCTGAGGAGGTGAGAGGCGGGTCAGTGTGCCTGGGTGGACCCTCTGCTATGGCTGACCCTTTATTGTCTCTGGCACTTCGTTAGTTGATTTTTAATGTGTTTGACCAATCTTTTAAAGAGAATGACCACAGAGAAAATTTAAGATACCGCTGGCAGTAACCTCACCAGAGAAGCCCCTGGGCTAGTGAGCGAAGGTTAGGTTTGTCTCCAAAGGGTAAAGGAGTAAGTCACTAATAGTGCATAATTAGACTAGTCGTAAACAGGCAAACAGGCTTTGTAGGAATGAATACCTGCAGGGGCCGGCGCTGTGGCGTGCTGGGCTAAGCGCCCACCAGACGTGCTGACATCCCTTAAGGGCTCCGGATCCTGTCCTGGCTGCGCCTCTCCTGGTCCAGCTGTCTACTATGGCTGGGAAAGTAGTAGAAGATGGTCCAGGTGCTTGAGCCCTTGCACCCATGTGGGATGCCCCGGGCCTGACTCCTGGCTCCTGTCTTCCCCATCAGCCCAGCTCCGGCCATTGCCACCATCTGGGGAGTGAACCAGCAGATAGAAGACCTTTCCCTCTGTCTCTCCTCTCTGTAACTCTACCTCTCAAATAAATAAAATCTGAGAAAAACAAAACAAAACACCTGCCTGGGATACAGCAGATCATGTTGAGTGAAGTAAGCCAGACGCAGAGAGACAAATATGTGGGAGCTAAAATTTAAAAACCAAACAAGAAAAGAAATATCAGTGTCTATCATCCATACTGCAGCAAATGTAGTTTTGTAAAACTTTTATACCTTTGTCAAACCAATGGTTAAGGATGTAATACCACCACAGTTTTAATGACCTGTGATTACTTTAAAATTTACTGTATATGGGTGAAATGGCCATTGTCTGTATTCCCACTGAACTAGGGTCTTTTTGCTTTGTATTGAGTAAATTTTTTACTCAGTGAAGTATTAACACCTTTTTACTGTAATCTAATTTTAAAATATTTTATATCAAAAACTAAAAAGGGAGAAGGAAAGAGATTGGGAGGGAGAGACGGTGAGGAAGGGAATATTATTATGCTCTTAGAATTGTATCTACAAATCACATTCACTCTGTTAAAAACTTTCAAAATTAAAATGTAAAAAGTATGAAACATAAATTTAAAAAAAAGAAACGCTTACGCAGGAAGTGTTACTCAGGTAAGTCTTTGAAAATGGCAAGAGATTTTAGGTGGACTCCAGAATTCATTTGAACTTGACCAGACAGGCTACCCCAAGCAACACTAGGAATAGTAGAACAAATTTTGTGACTGAAGCAAGAATTCTAGAGGATGACAGTGAGATTATAACAGTATCCTGCAGTGGGATCAGAGCTAAGCTTTGTATGTTATGTACCAGTTTATTCTTGGGGGCCAGCATTATGGTGTAGTGAGTAAGGTCACAGCCTGCTATGTAGGTATCCCATATGGGCGCAGGTTCCAGTCCCTGCTGCTGTACTTCTGATCCAGCTTCCTGCTAATGCTAACAAGAGAAGGTGGCTCAGATGTTTAGGCCTCTGCATCTGCATGGGAGACCCAGATGAAGCTTCTGGCTTCAGCCTGGCCCTGCATGGCCACTGTGGTCATTTGGGGAGTGAACTAGCAAATAGACTATTTCTCTCTCTCTCTCTCTCTCTCTCTCTCTCTCTCTCTCTCTCTCCTTCTCCTTCTCCCTCTCTCCTTCACTCTCTGAAACGCTGCCTTTCAAATAAAGTAAATAAATCTTTTTTGAATAAAAGGTTGATTCTTAGTTGGGGAGGAATTTTTTTAAATCTTAAAAACAATAAAGATAATTAAAAGGAAGAGCAAAGAAATCTCAGTACTTAGGGGCATCATTAACTGTTACCTTAGCTTCCTTTCTGAAGATAACGTATGACCATGTAGAACCCTGGAATAGTCCTGGGAGTATCATACAAGTATTAAGGACACAGTTTGGGCTTTAGTTTGGTGTACTGGTGAGAATTAATTTCTACTGGGTTGATGGACCAGAAAAATAATCTGCCCTAATGAAAAGGAATGTGTCTTGGGAAATCCTAATTTCTGTTGAACTCTGACATTACTTATTTTTATGACATTGAATAATTTCTCTTTGGAATTCTGATTCTGTTTCTTCAGAAATTGATGTTGCTAAAGATAATTACTTTACTCAGCAGGTATTTTCGGATTACTTCCTCTGTGTCAGCCACTGTCATTAATCCTAGTGAAAGAAAAGGAAGTTTAGAAAACCCGCGTAGTGAAAGAGGCAGAACTTCTACGCATACAAGTGGTATGTTTGTCAATAACTTCAGTGGTTACTTTCAGTTGATCTATCGTGAGTCTGTAAGGCCTTATTCCTCCCCACGATTTTTTTTCTTTGTTTGCTGTCTTTCCTCTCTCATCAATATAATTGCAGTAGAGTAGAAAGGGGTTAAGGAACAAGCACATTATACATGAATAACAAATAGATGTTGATCCAATGAATGGATACTTGCAAGTCTCGGCTCTGTGTAGATCTTTTGATATATTTGGGTTCCTTTACCTCATCAGTCTTACCTGAACTAATACGTTTTTCCCTTAACAAGTTTTCAGATGCTGCTTATCTGGGAGCTGCACCTTCAGGTTTCATAGTAAAATATCCAGTTCATATGTAAGACTGCATACGATAGGCCTTTATATTTGTAAATAATTAATGAGCATATCTATGTTATATTTATTTAAAATTTCATCATCCTTTTTCTATAAATGTGCATGATTCTGATGCCCTTTTGACTGTACCTAAGTTTACGATCCTTGTAATTCTAGAGTACTCATTCAATGTAATGAGTTCTGAAACTCATGCAGTGAGCTGTTTGCTCAGAATTTGACCTCAATATATCATTTTCTAATTTTTCACATACAGTGTCTCCTAACTCATATTGAGTGTATCTAGGGTAATAACCCAGAAGTAGCTAAAAATAATTTAAGCATTTATTAGACCATTAGTCACATGTAAGATTTTATGTGTTAAATGCATGGAACACTATAATACATTTGTTTTTCCTCATTCATATCAGAATGTCTTATAAACTGTATGAACACGTCGATACTGAAAATGTTTATATAACACCTGTATACATACATATTAACACACATACGCACATACATACACACACATGAGAGCTCCTTTTTTTCTCTCGAAGATGTGTCCTCCCTTTTGTAACTCATCCAGACAGCATCATATCCCCCAACGATTCTCTCTGCAATCTAGATCAGCTAGTTTCCCCACCTGTGTGGTTCTCTAGTCCGCTAGGAATATTTCTGTCATGTCCTCCTGACTGTGAACTTCTACTGGATAAATATATTTTGGGACATAGGACAATCTTTGACTTATCTGTATTTCTATAATATTGAATGCAATAGTTGTTGGGGTAATACAACTTGAGTAAATGAACATTGCTACTTGGTATATTCATCTAAGTCTATGTCTGGAAAGTTTTGTGGCTTCATAAAAGTTGCATAAATGAATGAATTAATGGAGAAACTTGGACATTTGCTGTTAAGAGTCTCTACTGGATGCTTTTAAGCAATTACTGACATAATTTTATCTCTATTTTGATCTTAATCAAATTTTTCAAAGTAATCATAGCTTTTTGGTGTTTAGATATGTTCAATGCTTATTTTATATAAATATCTTTAGAAAGTAAAGAAACAACAAGAAAGTAAAAATTACAAATGGGTCTGCCATACAGTAATAAACATTTTGGAGGAAAATCTTCCAAAAACAAAGTATGCATATAACATATTTCAGGAAAAAAATCATACTATATATAATATTGTTTTTTAGCTTGCCTTTTCCATACTAAATCTGTGATGGAGGCTTTGTTTACCAATGAATGTCTATCTACATCATTAAGTTTAATCTACAGTATGTACATAATTAGCCTAATCATCCACTGTTAGACATTTGTATAGTTTCCATTTTCTGCCTGGTACAAGAATGCTTGAAAGAGCATTGTTGCTCAGATATCTTTATGCACATGCGAAGCATTGCCATACATAAGGATTTTGCATGTGTAGCAAAGTACCTTGGAAGTTTCTGTAGAAAAGTACTCTGGATCTGTAGGACAGCTTGAATGAGTAATTGCCAAGTCAAAAGATAAGATTATTAAACATTACAGTTTGTGTCAAAATAGGTTTTGATAAAAAATGATCATTCCATCTCAATAAATATGTTACCTATGATTATTACCTCTATATATATAGAAGCATGCCTGGTGCGTGGAGCTCAATGAATTTTACATCATCATAATCACCGTTATCATTATTATCAACCTCATTATTACCTTTCTGTTAATTACATTGTTTGCATGTCTGTAAGTTTCTTAAAATATTTTTAAAATTTATTTATTCATTTTTTTGAAAGGCAGAGTGACAGAGAGACAAAGTAGAGATGTGTGTGTGTGTATGTGTGTGTATGTGAGAGAGAGAAAGAAAGGGACAGAGGGAGAGACAAACAGGCAAATTTTACATCTGCTGATTTACTCGTTAAGTGTTGGAAACAGCTGAAACTGGGCTGGACCAAATCCAGGAGCTGGGAACTCCACACAAGGCTCCCAAGTGGGTTGCAGGGGCTTAATCACTTGAGCCTTCACCTGCTGTGTGTCAGCGTGTGCACTAACAGGAAGCTGGAGCTGGGAGCACAGCCAGGACTTGAACCTAGGCACTGTCATATAGGATGCAATTTTTCCAAGCAGCGCTTTAATCACTGAACCCAATGCTCAACCTATCATTCATTTTTGTGTCCAAGAAGGACTAAACAAATACATAAATAAATAATACTTCCTAAATTATTGACATTTTATAATATTTAGTCATTTCTTGATATACTATTTAATACAGTAGTCACTAATAACCCCAAATTTCTCATATTGACAGTAAAATATATAATATTAAACAAATATGATTTACTATTTTGAAACTATGCTATGTTTTATACTTTCTGAAATGTGAAGTTCATATTTTTCGGTATGAGCCTCATTAAAATCATTAGGATGAAAATAATGTAGAAGAGGCATAATGTCACATCAAAAACACAGAGAAGAGAAATTATGTTAAATAGCAAAGATTTATGTTTTCATTAAGCATAAACTTAGGAACAATTTTTTTGTATTTTTTAAAAAAATATTTTATTTATTTGAAATGCAGAACTACAGAGAGGGATAAATAGAGAGCTTCATCCCCTGGCTCATTCCGCCAGTGGCTGCAAGGCCAGAGCTAGGCCAGGCTGAAGCCAGGAGCCTGGAGCTTCATCCAGGTTTCTCTCGTGGGTACAGGTGCCCAAGGACTCAGGCCATACTCCACCTTCCCAGGCACATTAGAAGGGAGCTGGTTGGGAAGTGGAGCAGCCATGACTTGAACTGGTCCCATTTGGGATGCCGGCACTACAGGTGGCAGCTTTACCTGCTACGCCACAGCTCTGGCCCCAAATTTTCATAATTTTAAGTCAATATTTCATTATAATGTGGACTTCTGAAATACCCACAAGACCTCAGATTCGTTTCAGCTGATTTATAATAGAAATGAAACACTTCTGTTCTTTTTTTTTTTAAGATTATTTATTTATTTATTTGAGAGGTAGAGTTATAGACAGTGAGAGGGAGAGACAGAGAGAAAGGTCTTCCTTCTGTTGGTTCACTCCCAGAATGGCTGCAGCAGCTGAAGCTATGCCAATCTGAAGCCAGGAGCCAGGAGCTTCTTCCTGGTCTCCCATGTGGTGAAGGGGCCCAAGGACTTGGACCATCTTCTACTGCTTTCCCAGGCCATAACATGAGAGCTTGATTGAAAGAGGAGCAGCCGGGCCTAGAACCAGCGCTCATATGGGATGCCAGCGCTGCTGGTGGAGAATTAACCTACTGCACCATGGCGCTGGCCCCAACACTTCTGTTCTAATAGTATTTTTGTAACGTTATCAAAACTTGAATCTTCTAAGAGCAAATGTAATTATTGAACTTGTAATCCATGTACTTAGAATTATTCTCAATTTTTTTTTCTTATTGAAGCGAGTTGCTAGCAGGAAAATAAAAGAAAAATTAAGTAAGCATATCAATAGGAAACCTATGATAATTTAAAAATTATTGACATTAAAATTATTTTTATTGTCAAATTTAAGCCTGAAGAGACAGCCTAGACTTTTGCATTTTAATATAGCCTCTGCATTTTGGATGGAAAAACACATAACCATGAAAACCCTCAATTTTACCCTGAACATCTGGATGGGATATGGATTCCATTATTGATTTTATGGTATATAAAGACAACTTAGTTTGTAATCAAAATGAACATAAACAACCACCTTTTTGACTCTTTCCATTTCTGGCATTTTCTAACAACGTATTTGCTCCAGGCCTTCAACAAACATATTTATTCTTCCAAACCACATCTGAAATTCTGAGGTTAAAAGGAATAAAGAAAGATATAATTAGCTTTTGCATTCCCTTCAATTCAACTTGTGCAGCTGCAGGTTTGTTTGTGACTTATTCCAGAGTCTTTGACTTAAAAATCCTTCTC
This sequence comes from Sylvilagus floridanus, assembly GCA_949820135.1. Lineage (NCBI taxonomy): Eukaryota > Metazoa > Chordata > Mammalia > Lagomorpha > Leporidae > Sylvilagus > Sylvilagus floridanus. The sequence goes on from OX463244.1 coordinate 32,048,312, forward strand.
ACAACCACAAGCCAAATGTTGAAACCACCTCACCTTTCTCGACAAAGGAGGAGGAGCAAAAGTCAGTCCACTTTTACACTGAAACCTGCCAGACTCCGACAATCCTACCACAGAGAAAGCTTCCTGAGCCACAGAATTGCTTTCAGTGAATCTGAGTGCCTTGTTCACTTTTATCCGATTCCAAATGAGAGTGTACATTTTTCTCTGTTTGATGTGCTGGGTAAGATCTGGTAAGAGACTCACTAATGATTTGTTTTTACCAATTGTGTATAAAATAATCAGTATGGTCTGAATTCTACATAAAGAATGTTGTAACGTATGAAGTAGATTCCTGTGAAGAAAGTTTGTGTAGGAGTGTGTGTGTGTGTGTGTGTGTGTGTGTTTGGGCAATTGAGATCTGTATTTTTTTTTAACTTTCCAGATCGTTAGTAAATAGAAAACCTTTTAAAAAATGATATAAATAGAGAGTAAATAGAAACATTCAAAGAAAATAATAAATTAGTAAAAAGAAATTCATTTAGTATTTGAAAATCATGACTTAAAAATGTCTTATTTCAATTTCATTTGTTCAGATAGCCCTATTATTGAAGAAAATTCTTACATGGGGAAATGCTCTATTGCAAAGTCAAGAAAATTACCACACACCACAAATTTCTTCTCATTTAGCATACTAAAGACACAAATTTACTTATGGAAATAAGGTAGAAAGTTGTTTTCCTGGTTTATAGTAATAAGGTTTATTAATTTAAGTAATGTCATGTACTACTTGTATAGCAAGGAGAACCACTAGTTCTACTTTATTATAGTAATAAAAACAGTAGCAAATTTAAATTCAAGATGAATAGTTGTCTGTAGGGATTTTGTGAAAGCAGATTTTTTTTATGTTTCAAATTTCATTTTTAAAATATTCTCTTTTTGGATGGAAAGGTTTATTTGTTTGTTTAAAAGGTAGAGTGACAGAGATAGAGAGAGGGAGAGACAGGGAGAAAGGGAGTGAGAGAGCCTCCATCTACTGGTTCACTCTCCAAATAACCACAACAGCCAGGACTAGGATCAACTGAAGTCAGGAGCCACAGACACCATCTGGGTCTCCCATGTGGGTCAGGAACCCAAGTACGTGGATGATCACCTGCTTCCTCCCAGGCACATTAGCCAGAAACCAGATTGGAAATACAGTGTAGCTGGGACTGGAACCAGGAATGCAATAGGGCGTGAGGGGGTTCCCGGCTGCAGCATAATCCACTGAGCCACAGTGTCTGCCAAAGTTCTTCATTGTGTACTTGAATAACCTAAAAATAGCAGGTAGAAATTAGGGTTATTTCTTGTGTTTTCATTTGGGTATCTAGGTGATTGCAAGAGGCAGGCAGGTGAAATATTTGCAGGGTGTATTAAGATTGGCAACTTTGATTAGGTAGGTTTTGAGCCTCTCATTTCTTGATTGGGCCAAACATGCAAGTGGCCAGACTTCACTCAGCAGCTTACCAAGCTTTGAGAATTTGAGTCAACGGGCATTAACTATACCCCACGACCATTTGTTTCAGCCCCTTCCATTTAAAGATGAGGAAAGTGACTCTCAGAGATGAGAGGTGAATTTGCATCCGAGTCACAGGGTATGTTTGAAAGGTGCTCAAGCCACTGGGGTCTTCTCTGTCCATGTCCAGGCCAGTGGACTCTTGAATTTCCCTTTCTCGTTTTTGCAGCCATTATAACTGTAAAAGGAGATATATTTTAGAGATACAGCTGAATTATTTAGCAGGATTGCTCTTAACTTCCCCATGTGTCTTTGATATTGTCAACACTTTTACAGCTTCTGTAATTTGAAACCTAACAAGACTTTCAGCATTCTTGTTCAGTGTACCTCTCTTTTGAGATGACTGCTAGCGTCCTTATCTTCCTACATAGTTGGCAATGAAATCCCATATTGTGCCCCTGCTTCTGAATTCCTAATCACAATGGACTGACTTAGGTTCGTCGAGATCCTCACTTTGTTAATTCTTCCTACAAGATTACAAAAAATTAATGTTTATCTCTGTATATTCAGCTTTTTGGATAGTAAAATTACGTTTTGCTATTTTCATTTTTAATTAACTGAAGTGTATTTAAATTATATTTCCTCTGAATAAAACTATGAAATAGATGTTTTATATCTAGAAACTTAAGGAAATACTGACATGCAGAAAATAGGAAACTGAAAAATGGAGATAGAGAAAAAATTTAGTATCATCATCATAAACTACACATGAATAATTGTTTTATATCCTGTTAGTTCCATTAGAATAAATAGGTGTACGTGCACAATGAAGGGCTTCAGAAAGTTTGTGGAATATATACATAATCTTTTTTTTAAAGATTTTATTTATTTATTTATTTGAGAGGTAAGGTAGAGTTACAGACAGAGAGAGGGAAGTCAGAGAGACAGGTCTTCCAACAGCTGTTTCATTCCCCCAATGGCCGCATCAGCTGGAGGTGAGCCAATTCAAAGCCAGAAGCCAGGAGCTTCTTCCAGGTCTCCCATGTGGGTGCAGGGGCTAAAGTACTTGGACCATCTTCCACTGCTTTCGCAGGCCATACCAGAGAGCTGGATCAGAATTGGAGTAGCCAGGACTTGAACCAGAGCCCATATGGTATGCTGGTGTCAAAGGCTGGGAGGCTTAGCCTACTACACAACAGCTCTGGCCTCAGTCTTTCAATTCCATTTTCTATGAACTTTTGAATCCCCTTGTATATGCATTTATTTAAAGTATAATATAGGGGCTGGCGCTGTGGTGTAAAGCCACCACCTGCAGTGACTTCATCCCATATGGGTGCCAGTTTGAATTCCGCTGCTCCACTTCTGATCCAGCTCTCTGCTATGGCCTGGGAAAGCAGTAGAAGATGACCCAAATCTTGGATCCCTTCACCCACGTGGAGACCTGGAAGAAGCTCCTGGCTTCTGGCTTTGGATTTGCACAGTTCTGGCCGTTGCAGCCAACTGGGGAGTAAACGAGCGGATGAAAGAGTTTTTTTTTTTTTTTCTCTCTCTCTCTCTCTGCCTCTGCTTCTCTGTAACTCTGCCTTTCAAATAAATAATCTTTAAAAAATAGAGTATATGATATATATATATATTCTGGAGAAAATTAGAACTCTATATAAGACTATATGCGAATATTTATAAGATTTTCATTATTTTGGTTTTTATTGTATGTTATTTTACATAGTGAATGTTTTCCATTATTCTTAGTTTTCAGAAACATGATTTTATTGCTGGATAGTCTCCATCTTATAGGTTCTGTATAATTTATTTTTCTAGTTTCTCATTGTCATACATTTTAATTGATTCCTAAATACTATTAACAATTATGTGAGGGTGGGTGTTTGGCCTAGAGGTTAAGATGCTACTTGAAATGCCTACATCCCTTATCAGAATGCCTGAATTTGAATCCTGACTTTGCTCCCAATTCCAGCTTCCTCTTAATGTGCACCTTGGGAGACAACAGGTAATGTTTCAGATACCTGGGTCTCTAACACCCACATGGGAAGCCAGCAGTGAGTGACTTTGGCCTGGCTCAGAACCTGGCTGTTGAGGGCATTTGGGGAATGAACCAGTGGATAGGAGCTAGTTTTTTATTTTTCTCTGTATGGTGTGCATCTGTCTTTCCCTCACTGACTCTCAAATAAGTTTTAAAACATAAATAAAAATATTATGATGTATGTTGGTGTTAATGGTAAGTATAATGGAAACTAACAAGTTGATCTGTAAGAAGATTAAGCATTTTAATAAGTTTATGAGCTCTTCAATTATTTCACTTTGGAAAATATATTCTTCACTTGAAGTTCAGTAGAGGTATCTTCTTCCTTTTCCTCATTTATAGTTCTATATATATATTAGTTTCTTTTCTACACCATATTGAAAATATTTTGTGCTTTTTTTGTTTTTGGCTTATTTTTGATATTTATTTATGTACAGAAGTTTTAATTTCTATGCTGTGAAATCAGTCCCATGCTTTATGGTTTAACTTTATTTTGTACTAAAAGTCAATCCTCAGCTGGTGCTGTGGCTCACTAGGCTAATCCTCTGCCTGCAGCGCTGGCACACTGGGTTCTAGTCCTGGTCAGGGTGCTGGATTCTGTCCTGGTTGCTCTTCTTCCAGTCCAGCTCTCTGCTGTGGCCCAGGAAGGCAGTGAAGGATGGCCCAAGTGCTTGGGCCCTGCACCCACATGGCAGACCAGGAGGAAGCACTTGGCTCCTGGCTTCGGATCAACACAGTGCACTGACTGTAGTGGCCATTTGAGGGGTGAACCAACAGAAGGAAGACCTTTCTCTCTGTCTCTCTCTCTCTCTCTCTCTCATTGTCTAACTCTGCCTGTCAAAAAAAAAAAAAAGTCAATTCTTAATCTGGGATTTTCTTCAAATTCATTTAATTTTCACTAAATATCACCAGTATCACTAAAATCAAATAATTTTCCCAGCATAGATTACTTAAAAATCCATAACCTTTGATTGCTCTTCATTGCTATGGTTATCATGATTAATAGGGTATATTTATGGGTGTGTCCATTCTGTTTCATGAATCTATTAATTCTTGATTCAGTTTCACAGGAATCTTTTTAACTGATTTATAATATAATTTTAATCATGCCTCTACTATCTTCAAAATGCCACTCATTTTTGTTATATGCTTTTCCTTTCCCTCAAGATACTTCATTAAGAACTGCATTGAAAGTATCAATTGAGTAGAATTGACTTCATGATACTAACTCATCCATTCTGGATTACAGTATATCAGGATTATAGCATATGCTTATTCAGGCTGCTCAACACCTTTGTAAAATTTTTCAGGTCATAGTTTTCTTTCATGGATTCTTTTTTCTTCTTTTTCTTTTCTCCACCCCCCTTCTTTCCTTGTGATCTGATGTTGCAATTGATTCCTCAACAATGTTGCAGTGGATTGTTTCTGAGGAGGAGTGTGGTGGGGCAAGAGGCGCAGAGTCACCACACAGACCCCGGAGTCGGGTGAAAGCGAGCAGTCTGCAGACTCAGTTGGTACAACATCGTATATAGCCAAGACAAGCCAATCTGGTCAAGTGGCGGTCTATGCCCCAACCAATCACAGTCTGTTGCCAGGCAGTTTCAAATGCATCCAAGCACAGCCTGTTGCCAGGCAGGCTCCGTTGCCAGGTGGGTTTCAAAGCCATTCCTGAGTAACTGATGCTCGCTTGCCAGTGGCCACCTTGGCATGGCCTTCTCATTCCACCACATTCCTCCTCCTCTTTCTCTTCCTTTAAAAAATATTTTTAAGAAACTAGTTAACTTGAAAATCACAGGAACCTAATTCAAGCTAGCTTAGACAAAAACAGAAATTCCTATCTCATAACTGAAGAGTTTTGGATCAAGTACCATTGGATTCATGTACTCGAAAAGGAATAGTTTCAGGATGTGTTTTATAAGGAAAAGCTTGAGATATCTAAAGAAAATGTTGTCCTTTCTCCAATGGTCAGATCCCCAAAAGGATCCCTAAAAGAATTCGTTGGATTACGTGCCTTCCTGTAGTCTAATCATAGGAAGGCTTATTGAGTATTCAGATTGATCTGGGAGAGAGAGAGATTGTAACTTTAAAAAAAAGTATTTATTTATCTTCAGTTTTTATTTGAAAGAGAGACATAGGGACAAATGGAGTGCAAGGTCCCATCCACTGCTTCGCTCCCCAAATGTCTGCATCAGCCAGGGCTGGGTCAGGCTAAAGCCGGGAGTCCTGAACTCAGTCTGGGTCTCCCACGTGAGCCGCATGGACACAAATAGTTGAGCCATCATCTGCTGCCTCACAAGGTGCAAATTAGCAGGAAGCTGAATCTGAAGCAGAGGAGCCAGGACTCAACCCAATTACTTCAATATGAGATCTGGGCATCCCATCTGGCAACTTAGCCACTGTGCCAAACACCAGCTTGAGAGACGCTTTATGCTCCCCCCCCCAAAAAAAAAAAAAATCTTACTTGAGGGTGAGAAGTTTCCAAAAAGTTTAGAGGGCTTTGAAAAAGCATAAAATATATTTTCAGCAATATTAATTGACATTTATATTTTTGTGGATCTGAATATTTTTCTATTATATTTTTATGTTGATTTTGTTGATATGAACCAAGTTGTTGATTTCTATATATTTATATTAGAGTATCTAATTGGAATATTTTTCAGTTGCTGTCTTCATTTTTTTTTTTTAGATTTCTTTATTTGTTTTAGAGGCAGCTACTAATAGAGAGGCACAGAGAGGTGTTCCAACCTCTGGTTCACTCCCCAAATGGCTGCAAAGACTGGAGTTTTGCCGATCCAAAGCCAGGAACCAGGACTTTTTCTGAGTCTCTCATGTGGGTACAGGGCCCCAAATACTTGGGCCATCTTCCACTACTTTCCCAGGCTATTAGCAGGAAGTTGGATCAGAATTTGAGCAGCCGGGACTCAGACCTGAGCCCATACTGTAGGATGCTGGCGCCACAGGTGGAGACTTAACCTACTATGCCACAGCACTGGCCCTGTATCTTCACCTTTTTAAAGTGGAATTCTATATCAGATGTAAAATAGAATCTCTTCATTCTTATGATTACATCATATGTATTTTTATTTATTGCTGTTAAAGTGTAAGAAATAATTCAGTTTGATAGTAGATACTTTATATGTTCTTAATTTAAATGGAAATATGTTAGTCTTTCCTACTTAGTATGATAATAACTATCTATGAAAGAGGTAACATTTTATTATTTTAATGTTTTGTTTTTATGTTAACTTACTTAAAATAGTATTGATTAAAATAATTTTTTCTTGTTCTTGTGAAATGCTATGTATGTTTGTGTGTGTACTGTTTGAGAACTTCACCCTTAGTGGCATGGATTGATATAACTTAGGTATATTTGTGTGTTTGCACGTGCATGCCTGTGTTTGTCCTGTATTATGTCTGATATTATGCTTATTCTAGATTTTAAAAATGAATTGGCAAGCGATATATAGTTTTTATTTTTGCAATAATAGTAGACCTTTGCTATGCTATATGAGTTTTCAAAAATTTATTTTATTGATATAATTTATATACAGTCAAATAAGACATTTAGTACATTTTTAACTTTCAAGAATTTTGAAACATACTTGTATCATATCTTATCTGTTATATAACAACCATGCCAATCAAGATAGAAAAGTTACCTCCTTGCAATCGATCACCTCCCCATTTCTGATTCCATGTAACCTAGGACTTGCTTTCTAACACTCTGGACTCAACCTCCTTTTTCTAGAATTTCATACAAATGAAATTAAACAGTTTTTAGCTTTTTCTATTCTGGTCTTTTGTTCAGTTTGCCACAAATGGTTTATTCCCTTTTACTACTGGCTAGTATTACATTTTACAGATATACTGCAATTTGTTTAATCCATGAATCTTTTAGACATAATGAGTTTTTTCAAAGTTGGAATTGTAATGAAGAGAGACTGCTTATGAAATTGTATGTGTCACAGTGAGAATGTGCCTCCTGGCCTAACACTTTGAAATGAATTCTTTGGATCATACAAATTTGTATTTAACATTTTAAGAAACTATCGAACTGGTTTCCATACTAGTTTGTAATTTTATAATTTTCTCCAGAAATGGAATTTTCTCAGTTTTTTCACATCCTCAAAAATACTTGGTTTTATCAGTTTTTTTAATTTTAGCTATTGTAAAGTTGTTCTATGGTATATTATTTTAGCTTTAATTTATGTTTTCCTCATGAATGTTGAGCATGATTTCTTGAGTTTATGGGCCATTACACCATCTTTTCTGAAATTCCTTAAATTCTTTTGCCAATTTCAAAATATTGAGTTGCCTTCTTGTTTGTGTCTACACACATACACGCACCCAGATAGCCTCGTTACAAGTACTTTGCGGATGCACATATTGCAAGCCTGTATATTCATATGCCTAATCCTGCTGTTTAAGGAATAGATATGTTGATTATAAACATGTGAAATTTGATACTTTTGTCTTTTGATTCATGTTTAGCTTGTCTCAACTGAGAAGTCATTGCTTACCTTAAGATTGTTCATATTTTCTCTCAATATTTCATGCACACAGCCTGCCTTCTCCCACAGAAGTAGGCTAAATGAAGGAATCAGAGTTGAGAGAACAAGAAGGAAAAGGGATGGCGTTAACTTTTACTAATCTATAGCTAGTTTCAGTGCCATTACAAGTAAAGTCTGGGCCTTCAAGAATCTACTGAATGTCCTGCTGTTCATTAAGCTCTCTCTCCTCCAGCGAGTTGGAACTTCAGTGTCTCCCAGTCAGGTGTGACCTCTGGAGTTGTTCAACTCACAGTTCTCTGTGGTTTCACTCTATGCTTGAAGAGGTTTGAATTAGGAATAGCCCTAAGCAGGACTACTTTGCAGATTACAGAGCTCTTGCTCTTCAAAACTTTCAACTTGGCAAGTTTGTCACATTGTGATTGAGTTTTCCCTTCATGGGCTGCAGTCTGGAAACTGCTTCCAGGCTCATAGTTATTAGATCGTGGGGTTCAAATGATTCATTTCCATTCTCCCAGATATCACAGCTTCTTGCTGTTCTGTGTCTAAACCTTTTTTCCCCTCCAGTGTTCTAGTTGTATCCAGCAATAAGACAAGTCTGGGATCAAATATCTATTATGACAGGAATTGAATTTTGTAGAGTTTGTTTGTTTCATTTTAATTGTGTTAAAGCATGCCATCAAATTTAGCATCTTTGCCATTTTTAAGTGTACAGTTCTTTGGCATAAACTACATTCATGCTGTCATATGATCATCATCACTGTCTATCACCCAGACATTTTCATCTTCCAAAACTGAAGATCTGCGCTCATTAAACATTAATTCTTATGGCTGGCATTGTGGTGTAGCAGATAAGGCATCCCATGTGGTTGCTGGTTTGTGTCCCGGGTACTCTACTTTCAATCTAGCTCCTTGCAAATAGCCTGGGAAAGAGTGGAGGGTGGCCCCAGTGTTTGGGTCCCTGATACCCACAAGAGAGACCCAGATGAAGCTCCTGGCTCTTGACACCCTGGCCCAGAGCTTGCCCTGGCAGCCATCTGGGGAGTTGGACTAGTGGATGGAAGATCTCTCTCTTTCTCTGTCTTTCCCAGGCCCCATCGGTAACTCTTTCAAAATAAATAAATAAATGTTAAAATATTAATTCTTTAAGAATTTAAAAATATTCTTATTAATAGATAGAGAACAGATCATGTATTCCAAAGATACAATTCTATGAACATAAGGATACTTCCCTTCCTTCCTCTCTCCTTCTTCCTTTCTTTTTCTTTTTTAAATTTATTTATTTTTATTTAGTAAATATAAATTTCCAAAGTACAGTTTATGGATTACGTTGGCTTCCCCACCCATAATTTCCCTCCCACTCACACCTCTTCCATCTCCAACTCCCTCTCCCATTCCATTCACATCAAGATTCATTTTCAATTATCTTTATATACAGAAGATTGATTCAGTATATATTAAGTAAAGATTTCATCAGTTTGTACCCACACAGAAACACAAAGTGTGAAATACTGTTTGAGTACTAGTTATAGCATTAATTCACATTGGACAGCACATTAAGGACAAATCCCACATGAGAAGTAAGTACACAGTGACTCCTGTTGTTGATTTAACAATTTGACACTCTTGTTTATGGCGTCAGTAATCACCCTAGGCTCTAGTCATGAGTTGTCAAGGCTATGGAAGCCTTTTGAGTTCGCCGACTTTGATCTTATTCCGATAGGGACATAGTCAAAGTGGAAGTTCTCTCCTCCTTTCAGAGAAAGGTACCTCCTTCTTTGATGGCCCCGTTCTTTCCATTGGGATCTCACTCGCAGAGATCTTTCATTTAGGTCTTCTTCTTCTTTTTTTTGTTTTCCAGAGTGTCTTGGCTTTCCATACCTAAAATACTCTCATGGATTCTTGAGCCAGATCCGAATGCCTTAAGGGCTGATTCTGAGGCCAGAGTGCTATTTAGGACATCTGCCATTCTATGAGTCTGCTGTGTATCTCGCTTCCCATGTTGGATTGTTCTCTCCCTTTTGGTTCTATCAGTTAGTATTAGCAGACATTATATGATCCCTTTGACTCTTAGACCTATCGGTGTGATCAATTGTGAACTGAAGTTGAACACTTTGACTAGTGAGACCTTTCTTTCTTTTTCTTTTAATTTTTGTGATAACATAGTTTCAATTTACTTTATTTTTTTCCCCAAAGAAACCTTTTACTTAATGAGTACAAATTTCATAAATGCAACTTTAGGAATATAGTGATTCTTCCCACCATCCTCACTCTCCCACCTCCATAATCACAGTCTTAACATTCCACTACATAGAGTGTTCAACAAGTGAAAAGTAGAAAGATTACTGTTCCACATGAATATAGCCAAGGACTATAAAAGATAGTCAGATCGTAAGATGTCAATTTCAATCTTATACATCCAGGTTTTTGTTTGTACTCTCTATGCTAGCTATCACAAATCAGAGAAAACACATATTTGTCTTTGGGGTCTGGCTTATTTCACTAATAAGCATAATAGTCTCCAGTTCATTCTCATTTTCCCTAGGACCTGGCAACCACCATTCTACTTCCTGTTTCTAAAAACTTGACAATTCCATACAAATCGTGTAAATGGATTCAAATGAAGTGTCTTCAAAATGTTCACAGAATGTTCATGCATATTATGAAAAAATTACATATGCATTTCAAATTTTTGCATCAAAATAAACATCTTTTAATTCCATTTAGCTACTTTTCCTAAGTTTTTAAAAATTTATTTGAAATTAAAGAGTGGAGTGAGACAGGGGGGGGGGGAGAGATTCCATCTGTTGGTTTATTTCTCAAATGCCCACAGTAGCCTGAGTTAGGACAGGATGAATCCAGGAGTCTGGAACACAATTTAGGTCTCCCAAGTGTGTGGAAGAGACACAAGTACTTGGACAATCACATGCTCATATTTGCAGAATGCTGGGATTGCAAGCAGAGCTGGCACCCTGATTGAGGATTTGGGCATCACTAGCCATGTTATAACATCTGCACAAACTCATGCCTTTTACTTCTCTTTTTCCCCAGGCTTTCTGAAGTTCCCCCTCCCAAATGCTTATCTTTCTGTGGCTGGCATATTTTCATTTAGCATAAAGTATTTTTTAAGATTTATTTATTTATTTGAAAGTCAGAATTAGAGAGAGAGAGGTCTTCCTTCAGCTGGTTCACCCCCAAATTGGCCTCAATGGCTGGAGCTATGCCAATCCAAACCCAGGAGCCAGGAGCTTCCTCCAGGTCTCCCACATGGGTGCAGGGCCTAAGGGATTAGGCCATTCTCTACGGCTTTCCCAGGCCTTAGCAGAGAGCTGGATCTGAAGTGGTGCAGCCAGGACTTGAATTGGCACCCCTGTGGGATGCTGCTACTGCAGGTGGCATCTTTACCCACTGTGCCACAGCGCAGACCCCTAGCATAAAGTCTTGAAGCATTTCCCATGTTGTTGCAGGTGTCAGAAAGTTGTTTTTAAACATGAACGATATTCCATTGTATATGTGTTTTGAACACATTTTGTTTATCCATTCATATATTCAGGTAATTCGCCTATTGTTAAAATCAGGCTTAAATTTTGGCTTCCAACTAAAACTCAAAAATTAGGGCATTTGAACTGATAAGTCATCTGTATCCCCTCTCAGTGTGCCTGGGTTGGAGTCTCAGCTCTGCTCCCAGTTCTGGCTTACTGTGGCCTCTGGAGTCTCAGCTCTGCTCCCAGTTCTGGCTTACTGTGGCCTCTGGTGGGGCAGCAGATGATAGTTCCAATAGTTGGGTCCCTGCCATACCCTGCGAGACCTGATGAACTCCATGCTCTCAGCTTTGGCCTTGCCCAGCCTCAGTCATTGTAGGCATGTACAGAGTGAATCAGTAGATGGGAACTCTGTCTCTTTCTGTCTGTCTCCCAGACTAAAATAAATACATTTTGAAAAATAGTCATCTTGGCCGGCGCCATGGCTCAACAGGCTAATCCTCCGCCTTGCGGCGCCGGCACACCAGGTTCTAGTCCCGGTCGGGGCGCCGGATTCTGTCCCGGTTGCCCCTCTTCCAGGCCAGCCCTCTGCTGTGGCTCAGGAGTGCAGTGGAGGATGGCCCAGGTGCTTGGGCCCTGCACCCCATGGGGAGACCAGGAAAAGCACCTGGCTCCTGGCTCCTGCCATCAGAGGAGCGTGGTGCGCCGGCCGCAGCGCGCTGTCTGCGGCGGCCATTGGAGGGTGAACCAACGGCAAAGGAAGACCTTTCTCTCTGTCTCTCTCTCTCACTGTCCACTCTGCCTGTCAAAAAGAAAAAAAAAAAAAAGAAAAAAAAAAGAAAAAAAAAAAAGAAAAATAGTCATCTTGTTTGTATTTTGATGTTGAATTGGAGAAGATCTTTATATATTCTAGATGTCAGAGACATGATTTGTAAATATTTTCCCCAGTATGTGGGTTGCCTTTCCACTCGGTTGATAATGTTCTTTGATAACAACATTATATAATTTCGATGAAATCTAATTTATCTGTTTTTCCATTATTGTTTGTATCTTTGGGGATAATATTCAAGAAATCATCACCAAGTCCAATATGATGAAGCTTTTACAAGTGTCTTCTTCCAAGCATTTTTATTGTTTTTTTTTTTCTGCTGTATGATATATTTCTTTGTTCTGTAAGTTTTTAATTTAAGATTATCTTGTTTGATAGTGCTGTAGTGCTTTCTTTTGGTGACTTTTGCATGGGATATCACTTCTCATTCTTTAACTTTTAATCTGCATATTTTTAGATTTAAAGGGTGTCTCCAGAGAATGAAACATATGTGTCTCTCTGCCTGTCAATTAAATATGAAATTAATAACTAAATAGAATTTCTTATAGATAGCCTATAGTTGGATTCTGTTTTGCATTCATTCTGCTGATCAGTATATGTGTGTGTGGGGGGGGTGGGTGTGTTTGTTTTCTTACTTAAAATAGTTTTTTATTGTTCCCTGGCATCTTTGTTATCATGTTAAAATATACAGAGAAGATAATTCACAAAGTATGGGAACATGGCATTAAAAGAAAGTTTAGTAGGGCCCAAAATTTTGAAATCATTTGTAGTATTTCCATACTGAGCATTTTCCATGATCTTGGTGAAGACTCTTCATATGCATGAATTTAAAAAAATTTTTGCGCCCAAATAAACATCGTTTAAAAATCATTTATGGGTTAGAGTGTGATATTTCAACACATGTATACAATGTGTACTGAACAAACAGGGTAATCAGCATTTCCCCTTCCTTGACATTACTCCATGACGGGTGGCTTGGAGCTTCAAGTAGAACTGCCATATGATCCAGAGATCCCACTACAGGGCATATACTGGAAAGACTTGAAATAATTGTATCGATGAGATACCTGCTCCATTATGTTTATTGCGACACTCCTTGCAATAGCCAAATTATGGACTCAACCAAAGCATTCATCATTAGGTGAAGAATAAAAAAAATGGTATAGATATATTATGTGATAGTATTTAGTCATAAAAAATAAAATTCTTCCTTTGTAACCAAATGAATAGTACTGGAGGACATCATATTCATGATACTATTAATGAAATAAGCCTGGCCCAGAAAAATACCACATATTCTCTCTCATGTACAGAAGCTAAAACAACAGTTACCAAAAGCAATATGAACACAAAATGGTGAGTACTTGAGGCTGGAAGAGATAGGAGGAGGAACCTGGATAACAGGTGCAAAGTTAGAGTCACATAGAAGTTCCTAGTGAGCATAGGTGGGACACTATAGTTCGTAATAACCTAGTATAGATATTGTATGAAAAATCTATGCCTTTTGATTGGGGCCCTTAATTCATCTACATTTAACGTCATCGTTGATAGCAAAGCACTTACTTCTGCGGCTTTTGGTTGATTGTTTATAGCAACATTCTTTGAATCCCTTCTCATTTCCTTTCTTATGGATTCTCTAGATATTTTCTTTGTGGTTACCTTGGGATCACAAGTGACATACTAAAGTTATACTAATCTGTCTTAAATGTATACTAACTTTGTTTGATTATGTTAGCATTAATTTTACAATAGCCAAGAGTAAAGTAAATGAATTTACAGTGAAGCACTATTCACAATAGCCAAGATATGGAATCAACCCTTGTCCACTATGGGTGAATGGATAAGGAAAATGGTGTATATGTTTATGTTTCTAAGTATTCCTATTTAGCTATGAAAAAGAATGAAATTCTAACACTTGCACCAAAGTGGATGGAACTGGAAGTCATTGTTGCTAAGTGAAATAAGCCGGGCAAAGGTAAATGCTGCATGCTCTCTCTCCTATACGGAAAATTTTAAAAAGTTGATATAAACTTATAATCATGATTTCTAGAGGCTGGGGAGGATGTGGGAGAAAGAGGGCAGATGAATAATGGGTACCTACACACAGAAGTAATAGGTTCTAGTGTTCATCAGTACAGTGGGATGACTCTAGTTCAAAATAAGATTATTCTATACTGTCTGAAGAACTAGAAGAGAGGAACTTCTGGCTGCAAACATAAAGATAGGCGATGGACAGCGAACAGCACTGTTTTATCCACTTATTATGTGTAAGTGTGTTAAAATATTGCATGATACCCTATAAGAATGAGCAAGTACTCTTCATTAATCAAAAACTTTTAAAATAACGTTGATTCAAAAAGAATTGCACACAAATCTCTACTCCTTTGCCGTTTGACTCTGCTCTACTTTATGTTGCTGACAACACAAATTACATCCTTATACAATGTGTAGCCCTTGATATAGATTTACATGTTTTGCCCTTTTATTTTAAATACTGTAGAAAATAAAAATCTTAGAGAAGAAACTGCAATAGTGTTGTCCTCGTATTAGCCCACAGTTCTCTTTACTGGAGAACTTAGAACTTCAAGGTACAGTCTAGGGTACTTCCATTTTGAACTTCCAGGACACCCATTAGAACTCCCAGCTTTTGCTATTCTAGGAATGTTTTAATTTCTTGTTTCTGAAAGACAACTTTGCTATGTATAGGTTTCTAGGTTTACAGGTTTTTATTCTAGCCCTTTAAATATGCCACCCACTTCAGTCTGAAATGCAGGGTTTCTGCTGAGAAAGCCACTGATGATGTCCCTGGGGATCCCTGTGAGTCTTCACTGCCTGGAATTTTAGTTTTCTTTCTGTTTCTAACGTTTAGCAATTTGAGAATATAAAAGCTAATTTTTTTTTGTATTATTCTGTAGCCTTTTTTAAATCTGATACTAATATCACCAATGAAATGAACTATATATCACAGTGATTCTAAAGTAGCACAAAAACACAATAAAAATGTAAACTCATGGTATCTGATGGGCAGCTGTTTTTGCTTACACAATGGCAACAGATAGAAGCTGGTTGGTTGTTATCGCTGCTTTCCTTGATTAGGTTCACTGCCATGTCTGGCTGTTGACTGGCTATCAGTCAGCTGAGGTGACTAGTGACTAGCACTAGTCACTAGATTAGCTAGTAATAGATTAGCCTCTAGTAATAGATTAGCTATTTTAAAAATTATTTAAACCTATCTGTCATCTTAGGCCACACCAGGATTATTTCCATGGTGATGACAGAGATGTGGGTATCCCCATAGACAGGTCTTTTTTAAGGCTCCAAACCAGTTTCTAGGAAATCTCTTGGTGAGTGTGATTAACTCATTTTCTGTGGATGGTAGTGAGCCTTTTCAGCTTGCAAACTCTAGATGTACATTAGGAAGTGCGAGGTTTGTGTCCTTTCAAGGGGTGGGGCTGGTGCAAATCGCCCATGATGTGAGAATGCCTTCCCACCACAAGGTAAATGGCATGGACTTAGGAAAGGGTGATCAACGGAGCTGTTGTTGCAAGAGAACACACCAACATAATACTTCCCTTTGATTTTCTTTTGTATAAGTAAAACAGTATTCTCTTAGGAAGAATGTACCTAACTCCTTGCCTCCCCATTAATTTAAAATTTCCTGTGTCCTCTTCTATTCTGTGGGTCTTGACTTCAACAAATCTAACATGTAACTAACATGACGTTATCAGGAACTGTACCATGTCACTTACGGGTGATGTACTTTAGGAAAAGGGTGAAATGATTTGGTCCCAAACCTTTCACTTGGAACTTTCATTCAGGACGCTTTTATCAATCAGATGTATTATTTAAGAAGAGAAATATGAAGTCATATTCCTCTATTTATAACCTGGATTTTCTACCTTGATATTTTTAGGATATTTTTCTCTCTCATCGAAATCCAAACCAGTTTCTAGGAAATCTCTTGGTGAGTGTGATTAACTCATTTTCTGTAGATGGTAGTGAGCCTTTTCACCTTGCAAACTCTGGTATACAATTATATTTCCTTAAATACCTTCTCCCTAAAAACATTACCTTCCTCAGAGAATAGCAGTAGTGTTTAAGTTGATTCATTATTTCTTATCCAATACCTTCCTCCCCTCATTTCCTAATACAGGAAGAGCTTTTCATGTTTGTTTTAACATTTTCACTTTTCCTGAACTGAAATAATTCATTATTCTGTTTTCCAACTTACCTTATTAAATCTACAAATTTTCTTTCACTGGTCTCTGCTCCTGTTTCTGAGACATGATCTTTTTTGGATTTTAATGAGGGTGCTGTAGACTTTTCTGCATTTTCTAGTAATTCTAGAAATTTCTAGTTTGCTGCATCTAGTAACAGATTTCTCTGCTGATGGTCATGGGTGATGATTTCATTCCCTTATTTTTATGACAGAGATCCCACTGATTTATTCCTCACTACTCACTCATTCCAGGGCAGGTAAAATCTGCCTTGGCTGAGAGTGGACCAGCTATTTGGATGGATTTGTTGTGTTTGGTCCTTGTCCTGGTTCCAGCTGATGGAAAAGTGGATGTATATGATTTCCTACAGAGTTTTCTCGGAGAGGCCAGCATCATACTGCACTGTGATCCCCTCTATTCTGCCTCTCCATTTTATCATTCCCCGGTACTAGGGAACAAATGAAGTATCAAAGTGTTTAACTTATCCAAGTATCTCTCCACTGTTTGGGGATTATATGCAGATCTTACTTCTTCATTGCCTTCCTCTTTCTTCCAAATAATTATGATAACATTGCATTTATACTTTCAAAACTGGAATTACTGTAAGTAACTCGTATTACCACTAGTATTAAAGTAACACATTAATTTATTTTTTGCAGTATTTTCCTTGGGATATATTCTTAGAAGTGGAATTACCAGGATAAAGTATACAATATTTTGTGAAATTTTTTTGACAGGCAGAGTGGACAATGAGAGAGAGGGAGAGACAGAGAGAAAGGTCTTTCTTTTGCCGGTGGTTTACCCTCCAAAGGCCGGGGCTGGCGCACCGCACTGATCCGAAGCCAGGAGCCAGGTGCTTCTCCTGGTCTCCCATGCAGGTGCAGGGCCCAAGCACTTGGGCCATTCTCCACTGCACTCCAGGGCCACAGCAGAGAGCTGGCCTGGAAGAGGAGCGACTGGGACAGAATCCAGTGCCCCGACCGGGATTAGAACCAGGTGTGCCGGCGCTACAGGTGGAGGATAGCCACGGTGCCAGCCGTGAATTTTTGATATAAGATATTATTTCCCAAAAATGCTCAACAAATTAAACTTCCATAGCAGTATAAATATATACCCTGATTTACAAAAAGCGTTTGAAATGATGTGCTTATCATGAAAAAAATTACAATTTTGAAAATTTCTGCAAAAGAAAATTATAAGTAGTGATTGCTTTATTTCTTGTGATGACTATTGTTATTACACTGGCTTAGTTATTTCATTTTCTGTCTCAGTTCTTTTTAGAAAAGATAGAAAGTTAGGTAGGTAGATGATAGATAAACAGAAGTCATGCAGAATGTCCTCATAGATGAGAATACCATAATGATAACATTTAAGCTGTTTCAAATTTTTGTGAGATTATATGTAAGCTTATGATTAGTGTCCTTATACTTCATATACATTATTTTTTAATGTAAATCTTAGGAAGAAAGTCAAGACAAATAAATATATAAAAGAACATGTATACCCCCCACAGTTATGCACACAGAGTTTTAGGGGAGTATTGTATAAACTTACACTGTCAGCATTCATTGATAGGAACATTTATTACTTTTATCCTTGCCAGTGTTGAGTATTAGAAGTACTTTTGCACTTTTAACATTTGATACCAAAGCACAATACCTTTTGTTTTTGTTTGTAATCATTTGATCACTAATGCTACAAAACAATATTTTTCCTAACACTTATTATTCATATATAAGTACTTTTCTGTAAAACTTCTGTTAACATTTATAATCACTTTAGTTCTTTTTTATTAGCGATAAACTATTGTTATTATTTTCTCTTGTGTATGTATACAAAACAATTTTAAATTTTTAATTAATTACAGTTACTTATATTTTGTAACCAATGTGTTACTCTACACATGGTGGTTGCTCAGTGAATTCTGTTGAATTATAATGAAATGAAATATTTCATATCTTCCAAATTAAATTCTTTTCTGGGCAAAAGTAATAGGAATCAAATGCTATCCCAGTACTCCATCTGACTTTTTTCCCCTTCTTCTTATAGATAATAAAAGACCATGCCTTGAATTCTCTCAGCTAAGTCTAAAGGATTCCTTTCAAGATTTGTTTGTTCCCAGAATAGAGATAATTCTGATGCTGTACACCAGGAATAATCTAAATTGTGCTGAGCCACTCTTTGAGCAAAACAACTCCCTTAATGTGAATTTCAACACAGAGAAGAAAACAGTCTGGCTTATTCATGGGTATAGACCAATGGGCTCCACCCCGTCCTGGCTTCGGAATTTTCTGAGGGTTTTGTTGAATGAAGAAGATGTGAATGTCATTGTAGTAGACTGGAACCGAGGTGCGACAACATTCATTTATAACAGAGCGGTTAAAAACACAAGAAAAGTTGCTGAGAATTTGAGTGGGCGCATTAGGAATCTTTTGGTAAGTCTGGGAATTTCGTGCATATGCACAGTATGTACTCTGCAACATGTTATGCAATACCACAAAGTGATAATAAAATACTCTTCTCCCATATCATAGGAATTCCTGCTCTGATGTACTAACGTTGCAGCCATCTTCTTTGTCTGCCTAAATAAGTATTTCAGTACACGATGTGCCTTATTTTAAAAAAAAAAGTCTCTTAAATATTCAATTATTAAGTTTGTTTCTTTCAACTCTACCTTTATAGACTTCAGAATAGAGCAGTGATCCTATGTGGAGAGAGAGAATACACTATATAATCATTTCATTCTTTTGATGTCTTTCCTAAGGCACAGCTGCTATGTTTTGAGTTAATCAAGTGTGAATTTGTGAAAATGAGGAGAAAGTAGCTAGAAGCATAGCATAATTCTGCCACCTTGGTCGTTGGGTTTAATAAGTTCAACCTCAGTTCAATGTCATATATAGTTTGAGAGATTCTTATTTATTTAATTAACACTCCTAGAAATCCGAGTCTGTCCTGAGAAAAGTGGTGGTGATGGGAAAATAAATGAGAGAAAGAAGGTGATGGTGATGGGGAGAGAAATGAGAGAAAGAAAGGTGATAGCTGCCTGGGGGGAGGTGAGCATCTTTGAGCTTGGAAACTGACCTTGTATTGTGTTATGGTGAACTTCCAAGCCTCTTTGGAAATTGAACTTAAATTTATAAAAATATTTATATGAATATTAAATGAATAACAAAAAGCTTGTGAAAAATAGAATTAAAAGATGTTTATTTGAGTGCAATTTTTTTAAATCCATATATCCTTGTCCAGGTTTTTCATAGTGCACCTTTTCCATGTGCTATTTGAATACTCCTCATATGCCTGGATTGTAAAACTTTTCACCAAATAATATTTTTTATAAAGTTTTTATTTAAAGAATATAAATTTCCAAAGTACAGCTTATGGATTACAATGGCTTCATTTAATTCCATTTCCCACCAACATTTTGAAGTACTCTTATAATTAAATATGCATACCTGTTTATATACATGCTTAACCAGTGAGTGATGTGTAGTAATCACTAAATAAAATCAGCTGCCTTAATTACATTGCCATCACATCATTCGGACAAAATCACACCATCCTCACAAAGTTGCAAAGGACCTAATTGTTTCAGCCATTTTTACTGATAGTCTATAAATTGCATAATTGACTTTTCCTGATGATTGAGATCTTTTCTCTAACTGACAATAAGTGCCCTGAAGTATGGGATATTTTGTGTGATAGAACCAGAACAAAGGATCTCGTAGGCTACAAACACAAAGATAAGGCAATGGAAGGATTGATTGCCTGGGGTGATCAGTGTTAGTTGTGGGCCTATGTTGAAATGTTGTATTGTATTCCTTAAAAATATATGTTACATGCTAATCCAAAAATGTACTTGTAAACAGTTAAATTTCTGACAATGCCATTGCTTACAAAAACTTCACATGAAGGAGAAGATATGATAAGATCAGTAGCATTAAAATTTGGAGAGATACTCCCTCAGGGTTGTAGACACTGATTGATCTGAGAAATTTGAGCACAGAGTAACTTTGTGCCTAGAAAGCCTGAGTCTAATTTTTATTCATTCATTCGTTTTCTTGTTTATTTTTATTAGAGGCAAATACTTCACATTTTTCTACGAATCACTGGAAGTGCTTCTTTTATAGGCTGGGCAGGATCTACTCACAAGTCTTGTGTTAGCTCCCCAAGAATGTTGTGGAAGAAATGTGTCCTTTGTGTAGGCTCCTGATGTCTCCTTCTGGAGAGAAATTGCTTAAAATTCATGCATCCTGTTTTGCCATCTCTGTTTTACTCATCTTCCTGAAGAATTTTATCCAACCTAACCAGATAAAATAAGAAGGCAGATTAGCATAAATTTTGAGGACCAACAGTCCATCTGGCTGCTGTAACAAAATATAATGGACAGGGCAGCTTATAAATAAGAGAAATCTATTTCTCACCCTTTTGCATGTGGGGAAGACCAAGAGCAAGGCCCTGACAGGTTGTCAGGTGAAGGCTCACTTGCTGGTTCATAGATCTTACCTTTTCACCGTGTCCTTCCGTGGAAGACAGATCAATCAAGTGCATTTGGGCTTCTTTTAACGAGGCACTAATTCTCTCATGAGAGCTGTAGCCTCATAACGTAATCAATGCCCCATCCCTCAACTCCCACTAGCTTCACCTTCAAATATAATCCACTTGGGGTTTAAGATTTCAGCATGTTAATTTGGGTGAGAGGAGATACACACAATCAGACCATGGCAACTGGAAATCCATGATCTCCCCTTCTACATATATGTGGGCTTGGACAAGTCATTGCTTCTGAATTTGATTTCTCAAGGGCTATTTACTTAGTATTTCTTAGGTGCCAGGGACAGTTTTGGGCAACAGGATGAAAACAACTGAGTCATAGGAAATTGAGAATATTAGCTTTAAGATTTATAAAACACAATTCAAAGTAGTTAGCACAAAGTTATCACCTAATAATGTCTATTATTATTGTTATTATATGATGATTTGTTAATTTAGTGTTATTTTGCATATACTATTTTATATAATATATGTTATGGTTTTAAAAATTTTAAATAAAAATTATGGAAAATACAGAAAAATGAGATATTTCATGGCAAAAGTTGAGCAAAGATGTAGTTGCTTTGAAATTATAGTCTCTTTTCCTATCTCCCAGAAACAGATTTAAAAAACTAGTGTACTATAGATCAATCTAGGACACATAATTTGTGATTACCTGAACGAAAACCTTGACAATGCATTTTCAATTGCAGAAACATGGAACATCTCTTGACAAGTTTCATTTCATAGGTGTGAGCTTAGGGGCTCATATTAGTGGATTTGTTGGAAAGATATTTCATGGTCAACTTGGAAGAATAACAGGTAAAATGACTTTGTGTAAACTTACTGTTTCAACACACTTTTTAAGGAACAAGTTACTTTATTTAAAACTTGGCTGATATAATAATTGAGCAATAGAAATTGTGTATATTTTTTCTGTGTTATAATAAATTATTAGTCTTTGTTTCAGTTATACTCCAAAGCCTTATTTAATTCTGAGCAGAGCTTAAGGTATTAAAAATGGAAATGAGAAGGAATAGTGTATTTCTGCAATTCTGTTTAAATTTGAACACATTATTTTTAGAATATAGAGGACAATGTAGTCAATTAAAGAACTATTCATTCACGTATCAGCTAACAATATATCTTTTTTTTAATTTTCACAAACTTTGATATATTGCAATCCTTTTAAAAGTTTTACGCATGGGGCTGACGACATGGCTCACTTGGTTAATCCTTCGCCTTGCAGCACCAGCATCCCATATGGGTGCTGGGTTCTAGTCCCGGCTGCTCCTCTTCCAGTCCAGCTCTCTGCTGTGGCCTGGGAAGGCAGTGGAGGATGGCCCAAGTGCTTGGGCCCTGCACCCACACGGGAGACCAGGAGGAAGCACCTGGCTCCTGGCTTCGGATCGGCACAGCGCTGGACGTGGAGGCCATTTGGGGAGTGAACCAATGGAAGGAAGACCTTTCTCTCTGTCTCTCTCTCACTGTCTTTAACTCTACCTGTCAAAGAAAAAAAAAATTACTGAAATGCTTAAAGGGAGAGTCAATAGTTAGCACCCAAGTTTGAGAGTTTCTGGATCCTAACTGCTCTCAGATTTTCATTACAAAATTAACTATATCCAGAAATCTCAGGGGCTAAATAGTGCTGGCAAGGATTTTCATTCTTCTAGGAGTGATGGTGATTTTAGAACTAGAAGGATAATATTCCTCCTTAAGCAATTCACATTTTAAATATCTGTGTCCATAGAAGATCCATAATAATTTCATGCACTAATGAAAAGTGATAGAGTCTATAGTTAAGTTTCAAAAAAGGAGGAGGGAGAAATAAATAACTTGTTTAGATAGTTGGGATGTTTCCAAAGCTTAAGTGTACCTTGAGTTATCTAATCTGATCAATGTTAATATTATCCTCATGAAACATAAATGAAAACTGAGGTTCCTTGAATGATATAAGAGAGTTGGAACATAAGAGGTAAGCCACAATTTGCACAAAGTTTTCAACCACCCATTTTTTTTTTAAAGTTTTTATTGGGCCAGCGCCATGGCACAATAGATTAATCCTCTGCCTGTGGCACCAGCATCCCATATGGGTGCCAGTTCTAGTCCCAGCTGCTCCTCTTCCAATCCAGCTCCCTGCTATGGCCTGGAAAAGCAGTGGAAGATGGCCCAAGTCCTAGGGCCCCTGCACCCGCATGGGAGACCACGAGGAAGCACCTGGCTCCTGGCTTCTGATCAGCACAGCACCGGCCATGGTGGCCATTTGGAGAGTGAACCAGCGCACAGAAGACCTTTCTCTCTGTCTCTCCCTTTCCCTGTCGGTAACTCTCTCTCTCAAATAAATAAATAAGATCTTTATTTTTTTAAAGATCTCTTTTTTTTTAAAGATCTCTTTATTTTTTAAAAGATTTTATTTATTTATTTGAGAGGTAGAGTTATAGACAGGGAGAGATAGACAGAAAGGTCTTCCATCTGCTTGTTCACTCCCCAAATGACTGCAACGGTTGGAGCCAGGAGCTAGACCCACATGGGTCTAGGGGCCCAAGCACTTGTACCATCTTCCACTGCTATCCCAGGCCATAGCAAAGAGCTGGATCCGAAGAGGAGCAGCTAGGACTAGAACTGGTGCCCATATGGGATGCCAGTACCTCAAGTGGAGGGTTAACCTACTGTCCTAGAGCACCGGTCCCCTCAACCTTCCATTCTTCTTTAATAACCACATTTAATCAGTTTGAAACTGTCCTACTCCAATTCAATGTGTGCTTACTGATATATAAATCCAGTTTGAATGTGGAAATGCTGCATTAGAATAATTACATGAAAGGAAGCATTTCTGTCTCATTCATTCAAGTGAACTAAATAAAACAGAAATTAACACAATTATATTTCTTTTCATAAATTGTCTTTTTAAGATGATTATTTATTTAGATATTGTCAAGGAATTGAATTTTATCTCATACACCTTCTTTTTGCTACTCTCCAGAACTTGTATTTTTATTTCATATTGATACTCCAGATAATATCCACATTCCATGTATTTTAAATATATTTTTCTTAAAAGCATGCAGAAATCTCTTGTGATAAATAAATGACAGGATAAGAATAAAGATGTTTTATCCCACATCCCAAATTTCATCTGATGCCCAAGAGGCATTGCAGAGCTACAGAAAAATTTAGAGTAAACTATTAAGGCCTACTGTTCAAGGGGGGACAAGATGATATTAAATAGTTCTTCCCTTCTCAGGAGAAATAGCTGTTATCAAATATAAGGTTACTACTGGTTTACTCTTAATTACTTCTTAAATTAATGTCTGAAAAAAAGCTTTCTACTTTGACCACCTCCTCCATAACCTTCTTTAGGCCCCTCTAGTGTGGATTAACTTGACACTCTGTGAATATCAGTAATAAGTATTTTTCCAATAATGAAGATATTTGATATTCATTCAATTTAATTTACCTTTATTATGTTTTTGAACAGGTTTAAACTAACACTATGAATACTAGATTTTTAATGCAATAATGCAATATGATGAACGCCATAGTGATAGCTAGTAATAACTGATTTTATTGATGTTTATTTCTTGCATTTCAGGTCTTGACCCTGCTGGGCCCAAATTCTCTGGAAAACCATCCTATAGCAGATTACATTATACTGATGCCAAATTTGTGGATGTCATCCATTCTGATGCCAATGGTAACAATGCATGATGTATTGCTTAATTATTTGAATGAAAGAAGGAAATATAGCCCTGGGGAAGAAGAGATTACAAAAGGAGAAAGAGTTGGGGATAAAATGATTTTAAATCTGTAATTATAGAATGCTAATGTTTTCATTAGTCACGGCAGCATTGCCTGGGGTTAGTGATTTCCTGTGTTGTCAAATGGGCTGCACACCTTTGGTTTGCCTTGTTTCAAGAGGTGTCATATTATCGTACAAAATGGAAACTTGGTAGAAGTTAGTTCATCCTGCCCATATATTGACAGTTTTATTGACTTGAATACCCTTGCTCCCATGCATACTGTTTCTGATATACCCAGGTTACCACCGTCTCTTATTGTGTCTCAGCAATGTGTATCAATCTGAGCATAGCATTTCAACAACAAAGTATTTTTACTTCAAAGTTAGGGAAGTAATTTCTCTGTCATTTTAAATTATCTTCTCAAAAATCTCTAACATGGTATTAATAATGTAGATGATAGTACATTGGATAGATTCTTAATAAATACTTAACTGTTCTGAAGCCTTCCTTGACCTACTATTGATGGAGCGCTGCATTTATATCAGGCAATATTATAAGTACTTTTTGTGATTTAATTCTAAGTTTCCATGAGACTGATAATCATAGTTGTTTTCCCTTTTACAAATGAGGAAACTAGGGTCAGGGTAACAAGGCCAGTAAGTGAATGATCCAGAATTTGAAATCATGTATTTTGATTCTAGAGTGTTCACTTCACCAGTATATTGTTCTGATGAACTGATAATTTAGATATGTTGTGGGAATTAACATGGAAGAGTGTGATTTCTATCTTGCCTAAAATAGAGACAAGAGGAAGAGACACTGAAACTAAATCTGTACCCCTATTTCTTCAGGTTTCCTTTCTCTTTAATCCAAGTACCATAATTGTTCTCATGTTATTCTGACTTTATCTTGTGATCGATACCAGTTTATTTTTTTTTTCCTGTGAGATATAAAAGCCATAGATGACAGTCTCTCAACTTCTAAAACTATACTCCAAGGAACTGAGGCTATAATGGGAACAATTCTGCTCCTTATTTAGAATAAAGGCTTACCTATTAGAAAGTGAATGCTCATAGGTTTAGTTTGATACCCCCAGCCTCTCTTGCTTTCCTTGCTGCTAGCTCTTCATATCAACTTAATATCATATCCACACACAGGTATCCCTACTGGTCAGAAACTCTGTGGTCCCTTGTCTGAACTCTTCCTCTGAAACCTCAGCATTACTTCTCCTGATGCCCTTTTGAGTGAGCCCTTAATGCTTTTTATGATTTTTGCCTGCATTTTTGACTTTTAGTGATAACCTGTTATGGACTGTCTTCTATTCCCAATGTTTTCTGGTGACTCCAACCTATCAGGTGTAATCTGTCACTGGATGTCTCAGAGTTGACAGCTCTGGTAGAGCTTTTGTGTCCATCACAAATAAAGAACACTGATTTTTGTCATTGCACGTTAGCCAGGAATTTCTTAAACATTTAGGCTCAGCATATAATTAACAGAATACCTGCAGTGGAGGATGGGAAGTGCTTGGGCCCTGCACCTGCATGGGAGACCAGGAGAAGCACCTGCTCCTGGCTCTGGATCAGCGTGGTGCGCTGGTTGCAGCGCGTGGACCGCAGCGGCTATTGGAGGGTGAACCAACGGACAAGGAAGACCTTTCTCTCTGTCTCTCTCTCTCATTGTCCACTCTGCCTGTCAAAAAGAAAAAAAAAAAAAGAATACCTCTTTCCTTGAGTGCTAACTAATCTTCTATGCCTTGTCGTTATTCAACTGTATATGTTAAAGAAGCCATGTGGCACTCCAACGTGGAGGACTAGGTGACGTGGACAAACATTCCTGCTGAGATACTGGCACAAATGACCAGTGTTCAGAAGATTTAAAAAAAAAAAAACATACAGGGAGGCAAACTGGTAATTTGAAGTCACTTTGTGTTTTACGGAAGGTTTTCTGAGGCAGAGACTCGGAAGTGCATTTGAAACTCTCATGATGGGTCTTGTAAAACATTTTTTACTTTTTTTCTGGGAAACCAGAGAACAGCACTGCAGGGTCAGAGGTAAACTTGTAGAAAACCGGGATTTTTATGGTCTGTAGACATCTTTCCAATCAGCTGAGTTTCTCAGACAAAAATTACAGAGATTTGTTAGGGAAATTTTAGATAGCTGAAACTTCTAGGTACCCACAGATTCAAACAGCAGGCCTCTTTAGTGAGTCACATCACCTTTCGTCTCAAATTATTTTTATAAACTATTTTGAAATACTGGTATGTTTATTAGCATTCAAATAAAAATGACCCAATATACTTGAAGAAAGATCGTCTGAAGCAATAGTCAATAAATAGTAAGCATTGGAAATAAATCAATAAAAGAAACTGACAGGCCTACAAATATTGCATTTATTATACATTGACTATAAATATATGCTTATTATTTTTAAAGAAGTAAAACGCTGAAAATTTCAGTATAGCATAAATATACATATGGTTGATTGTGTTTGATGAAAGTAATGAAAATTATATCCTAAAAAGTAGAATAATTTTCATTCAATGAATGTGCTTAAAAGAAAATTGAAAACAGATAAAGAGTATGTTGAGTGAGTGAACTAGAAAATAGATGAAAAGTAGATTTGTAGAATTAAGGAAATAGATATCAGAGATTGAACAATACTTGTATAACAGAAAGCTAAAAGGTAAATACAGTGCATACTCAGCAGATAAATCATATTTTGCTAGAATTCCACAGCAAAATACAGCAAAAGTATTGTTTAAAGACTACCTCATGATTTCCCCAAATGAAGGAAATATAAATAATACACAAATTCACAATATTTAATTAATTCTAATAGGAGCAAATAATGAGAAATGCTCACTGTGAAACAAGATACTAAAGCTGCAGAAAGACAGCTGTTGAGATACTACTGTGTTTGTGTAGGAATAATAGACTCATACTTTAAATAAGGGCAGTACCCCTGGCTGTTTCAAGAATAAAAATGGAACAAATACATTTTGTTTCAGGCAAATTAAACTGAGGGAAACAATTGTGAATAGAATGGCTATTCTTCAGGCTAAAGGAAAATTATCCCTACCTTGTAGCTATTCAGGAAAGAAAAGTAGTGAAAATGATAACATATTAAAGATGAATGGACACTGCATTAAATAGTGTTAACAATATTCTATAAGACTTAAAATAGAGAGTTTAAAACTCCCTCACATAATAGTATATAAATTTGGGGACTAGTAAAAGAAGTTCAAATATTATTTCTTCACTTCATTGTAAGGAAAGAAGGTAAAAGTGACTTAGTATTGCTTCATGTTTATAAATAAACTATCCATGTTGAATATCCAGAATATCCAGAAAGAAAAGAATGAATGAATATGTAACTCCCAAACTATTGTAGGACAAAAACAGAATAATTTTTTTTTAGAAAATGCAAAAGAAGACAAGAAAAAAAATGAAAGGGAAATTACATGGAACCAGTGAAGCAAATAGAAGGTAGTTCATAAGGTGGTAAAATTAAACCCAACTATGTAATCAAAATCAGAGCATTAAGCCCATTTATTTTGAGTCCATAGTACTCTTAGGACTCCTCTGTATTAAATATCCGCATTGCTAAAAAGGATTTGAACCTTCAGGAGTCACTCAATGATCAACAAATCTAAGTATGCTTTTATGGTATAGCTACATGCTTCTTGCCACTCCAGCCCAACTTATTCTGAGACGGAATAATTTGTGTTTTCCTTTTAAATGAATGTAATACCATCAAGTTCTAGGCATTGTTATCTAATGTGAGAGTGAATCATCACATGGATCTACAAGGTCCTTAATGACTTGGCTTCATTTCCTCTGATGCTCCCTTTTTCTTACAAATACTGTCTTCCAGCTACTGTGGCTTCCTTGAATATGCTGAATATACCTACACATATCCTTTTGGCTTGCCTACTTTACATCCTTCAGGTCTTTGCTCAACTCCAACCTCATCAGTAGAAAATTCTCTAACTCATCTACATTGAAGCTTAGTGACCACTCTTGCCAGGCATTTTCTGCTTCTTTATTCTGCACAATTTTTCCCCATGGCACTTATTCTCATCTGACATATTTTATTTTAACTTATGTCTTACTTTCACTAGACAGTATTTTTCACTATGACAAGGATTTTTGATGTAGGTTTTTTTTATCTTTTACTTATGCATTTATAGCACAAAGTACTTTGGCCCAGTGTAAACTGGTGATTTGGATATATGGTAGATTGATGAAGTACAATTTTCACAAATAATTTAATGGATTTTCAGAAAAACATAATTAAAAAATCATTTATTTTAAATTCAAAATTATAGAGTCACTCTCAGTGAGTTTTAAGGAGATATTATCTTATGCAAATATCACCAACCTGGTTATATATAGTTTGTGATTCTTGGATACTTCTCTTCTCAGGTTTAGGCATTCAAGAGCCCTTGGGACATATAGATTTTTATCCAAATGGAGGGAAAAAACAACCTGGCTGTCCTAAATCAATTTTTTCAGGTATAAAAATAGTACTTTTGAATGAATTAACATGATTCAAAAGGATAAAATAACCTACTTTTTTTCCTCTTAACTTTGGTTTAATCACCATTGCCTAGTAAGAAAAGGTATTGATCAAAATGGATTAATTTAATCCTGCTTAGTTTGTATAAGTAAAAGTTACATCTGGACATTAATGAGACTATTATGTTTTAGTATCAACTGTTTTAATTCATCATTTTAGGAGAAGTTTAAGTCATTGAGGAAGCAGAAATAGCTAAGGTCTCATATAACACAAGTTTGATCTCAGGACTTATGCTTTACAGTAGCCATAGTACAATACAAAAAATAGATATAGACTTGATGATTGGCTGTCTTGTGAACAGAGAAAGCTGAGGCACAGCTCTGGGTGTGCATTTTGGCTCACTTGAGTCATAGCTAGAAACATAGGTCTTCAATGGCAGTTGGTCAAGTAATCACACATGGCTGAAAGTCACAGCAGCTAGAGAAGTTTGGTCAAGGGGGTAAGTACATGAGACGTTGTGCAGAAACAGAGGTAATAGAGTCTTTAAGTAAGCTGTTTTCCTAGTTACTTCTGAAATTGAGTGGATGCACTGAGTATGCAGGATTAGAAGAGAAAGATTCATACATTAGTTATTATTAAATATATAGCACTTTGTAGAGTTTGCTAAACTACTGAAATTAAGTATCTTTGTTGTGTTACTTATTACTTCAGAAAAGCTATAAATGTTATGCAAAACTCATGCAAATTTAAGGTTTCAATGATGCTATTTGCTTAGTGATGTGAGATGTAGTCATGTATTAGAGTCAACACTTTAATATTCTTAAGGCAAACAATATTTATTAGCACTTAATATTTTACTATTTCCTAAATTATGTAAACTTGGTTGAATGCATCAGCAATTGTTTTGTTTTTAACCCTTAAGGAATTGAATTTATCAAATGTGACCACCAAAGAGCAGTTTACCTATTCATGGCAGCTTTGGAATCAAACTGCAATTTTGTTTCATTTCCTTGTCAATCTTACCAAGACTACAAGAGTAGTTTATGTGTGGACTGTGACAGTTATAAGGAAAAGTCTTGTCCTAGGCTAGGTAAGAGAATGGTTATTTTGTTAAAAATCTTTTCTGAAAATGATTAAGATAATGTATTATTAGTATTTTCTGCTGGAAGCTAAACTATGCTTATTTTTATTTATGAAAGTGTTAACATTTTATGGAAAATTATCTGAGGAGATGTTGCATATGTTTCATTATTTACTGAATTTTTTAAAATTTTTATTTAGTAAATATAATTTCCAAAGTACAGTTCATGGCTTACAATGGCTCCCCCCCCCATAATTTCCCTCCCACCCACACCTCTTCCATCTCCCTCTCCCTCTCCCATTCCAGTCACATCAAGATTCATTTTCAATTATCTTTATATACAGAAGATCAATTTAGTATGTATTAAGTAAAGATTTCATCAGTTTGCACCCACACAGAAACACAAAGTGTAAAATACTGTTTGAGTACTAGTTATAGCATTAATTCACATGGAACAACACATTAAGGACAGAGATCCTACATGAGCAGCAAGTGCAAAGTGACTCCTGTTGTTGACTTAACAAATTGACACTCTTGTTTATGGCCTCAGTAATCTCCCTAGGCTCTAGTCATGAGTTGCCAAGGCTATGGAAGCCTTTTGAGTTCGCCGACTTCGATCTTATTCCGACAGGGTCATAGTCAAAGTGGAAGTTCTCTCCTCCCTTCAGAGAAAGGTACCTCCTTCTTTGATGGCCCATTCTTTCCACTGGGATCTCATTCGCAGAGATCTTTCATTTAGGTGTTTTGTTTTTTGGTTTTTTTTTTTTGTTTTTGTTTTGTTTTGTTTTGTTTTACCAGAGTGTCTTGGCTTTCCATGCCTAAAATATTCTCAGAGGCTCTTGAGCCAGATCCAAATGTCTTAAGGGCTGATTCTGAGGCCAGAGTGCTATTTAGGACATCTGCCATTCTATGAGTCTGCTGTGTATCCCACTTCCCATGTTGGATCGTTCTCTCCCTTTTTTATTGAATCAGTTAGTATTAGCAGACATTAGTCTTGTTTATATGATCCCTTTGACTCTTAGACCTATCAGTGTGATAAATTGTGAACTGAAATTGATCACTTGGACTAGTGAGATGGCCTTGGTACATGCCACCTTGATGGGATTGAATTGGAATCCCCTGGCACATTTCTAACTCCACCATTTGGGGAGTCTGATTGAGCATGTCCCAAATTGTACATCTCCTCCCTCTCTTATTCCCACTCTTATATTTATCAGGGATCATTTTTCAGTTAAATTTCAACACCTAAGAATAAATGTGTGTTAATTACAGAGTTCAACCAATAGTACTAAGTAGAACAAAAAAATACTAAAAGGGATAAAGTATTAAATTGTCCATCAACGTCAGGACAAGGGCTGATCAAGTCACTGTTTCTCATAGTGTCCCTTTCACTTCAACAGGTTTCCTTTTTTGTGCTTGGTTAGTTGTCACCGATCAGGGAGAACACATGATATTTATTCCTTTGAGACTGGCTTAATTCAGTCAGCATGATGTTTTCCAGATTCCTCCATTTTGTTGCAAATGACAGGATCATTGTTTTTGACTGCTGTATAGCATTCTATAGAGTACATGTCCCATAATTTCTTTATCCAGTCTACTGTTGATGGGCATTTGGGTTGATTCCAGGCCTATTATTTACTAAATTCTTAAAAAATATTTAATTAGAGGCACATGGTTGCCTGCCTTTAGAAACTGTTTATTTTAACTTTATTTGATAGGTTGTAGGGTGGTGGTGGGGCAGGGCAGAGAGAGAGAGAGAGAGAGAGAGAGAGAGAGAGAGATTCATTTACTTGTTCATTACCCAAATGCCTTCAATAGCCTGGGCTGGGCCAGGCTGAAACCAAGAACTCCATCCAGGTTTCCCACATGGAGAATAGGGACTTATGTACTTGAGCCATCAAGGATGTGCATTACCAAGAAGAGGAATCAGAACTTGAACCAGACACACTGTGAAGTGGGCATCCAAAGGGCAACTTAATGTTCATGCCAAATGCCCACCCCAGTTTGACTGCATTTCTATGCTCACATATAGTGTGTATATAGATTCTATTTCTCTCTATATACACACAGAAAGATATGTTTATAGTATATAATGTATATACATACATGTCATAGCTGAATATATGTATATTCTCATAGAGGGGCTGTACTCATGGGGCTAACTTGTATGTTTGCATTTTATGTAATTAATTTAAATGCTAAATTTATCCAAAGAGTTATAAGTAAAATTTGAATTTATAATGTAATAGTACAAACTGTTACAAAGGAATTGTAGCCATGTGGAGAGTGTTAAGCTCTGATAATACTTTCAGCGAGTGGATAACTTCTTAACTTGAGTTGTTATTGTATTTAAAATAAATTCAATGTTAAATTACTTGAAAAATGTTTTTTAAAAGTCTTAAAAATCCATGATGATTATATACACAGATCCTTGAGTTACTTTAGTGATTTGAAGTACTTTTTAAGCAATTTGATGAAAGTGCAATTTTCAGTGTTCTTTTATCAAACCCAGGTTATCAATCGGAGTTACGGAAAGATGTTTTAGAAGAAAGAATGAAAGGATGGCCTACTTGGACCACTGTGTTTTTGGATACTAGTGGCACAAATCCATTCTGTAGTAAGTTATTAGTGTATTAAAAAATGAGCAAGCTATTAGTTTTTTAATGTTCATTTACACTTTATCCAAAGTGTTCTTTGAATCTATTCAAATCTCATCACGTACTTGCAAGAAACTTTAAAATTTGTTAGTTAGACAAATTTGATTTAAGACTTGATTATTTTGAGACTTGAGTAATATTTTCCCAAAGACATAATCAAAGCTTCCCTCCTGAAGTTGATTTAACAATTTGACACTCTTGTTTATGGCCTCAGTAATCTCCCTAGGCTCTAGTCATAAGTCACTGTGTACTTACGTCTCATGTGGGATCTGTCCTTAATGTGTTGTCCAATGTGAAGTAATGCTATAACTAGCACTGAAACAGTATTTTACACTTTGTGTTTCTGTGTGGGTGCAAACTGATGAAATCTTTACTTAGTATATACTGAATCAATCTTCTGTATATAAAGATAATTAAAAATGAAAAAAAAAATCTTGGTGTTAAATTGGAAATTGCATAGAAAATTAATCAATTTTTTAAAAAATATATCATGTAGGATCTCTGTCCTTAATGTACTATACATTGTGAATTAATACTATAACTAGTACTCCAACAGTATTTTTCACTTTGTGTTGCTATGTGAGGGCAAACTGTTGAAATCTTTACTTAATATATAGTAAACTGATCTTCTGTATATAAAGAGAATTGAAAAGGAATCTTGATGTGAAGCAAGGGGAGAGGGAGTGGGAAAGGGGAGGGTTGCGGGTGGGAGGGAAGTTATGCGGGGGGGAAGCCATTGTAATCTATAAGCTGTATTTTGGAAATTTATATTCTTTAAATAAAAGTGTTATAAAAAAAAAAAAAAAAAAAAAAAAAAAAAAAAAAAGCTTCCCTCCCCGAGATTTACATGATTATGTTTTGGAAGCTGGTATTTGTTGGATATTTGGAAGGCAAATATTTTCTCACCTCCTATAACTTTTATTTCTTTTTATGAAGATTTTTGCCATACAGAGTTACAGAGAGAGGAAGAGACAGAAAAAAACCTTCCATCTGGTAGTTCACTACAAAAATGGCTTAGGCTGACCCAGGCAAAAGCCAGGAGCCTGGAACTCCATCCGGGTCTCACATGGTGCAAGGGTCAAGTATTTAGGGCATCCTCTGCTGCTTTCCCAGGTGCATTAACAAGGTGCTGGATCAGAAGTGGAGCAGTGGCACTTGATTCACTGCACATATGGTATGGCAGTGTTGCGGGCAGCAGCTTAACCCACTGAATGACAATGCTGACCCCAATTTTAAAATGTTTGTCTATTTTCATCTGCTTGAAAGGCAGAGAGAGAGAGAGATCTCTTCCATCTGCTGCTTCATTACCCAAATGGCTGCTATACAGAGGACCGGGCAAGGCAGAAGCCAGGCTCTTGGAACTCCTCCTAGGGATGACAGCGGCCCTCTGCTGCCTCCCAGAATGAATTAGCAGGAAGGTAGATCTGGAGCAGAATAGCCAGGATTCAAACCAATATTCCCATATGTGATATAGATGTCCCAAGTGGGACAACCAACTGTGCCACAATACCCACTTCATGTTTTACTTGCTAAAGTGCTTACAAATTCATTTTTATTTGAAAGACAGAGTAACAGCTAAAGATTGAGTGATCTTCCATCTGCTGATTTACTCTCAGGGCTGGGTCAGGCCAAAGCCATGGGTAGCAGATTCAGTACTCTAGCCATCTGATTGATAGTACTTGTATATGTAATGTAAACCTAGATATTATATATACACATGTATATAAACATATATAAATGTGTGTATGTGTCTGTCTGTGTATTTGTATACATAGCAAAACAAAACCAAGTTTAAAAACTAATGTGAACTGAATTTTCTATTTTTGTTTTGTAGCCTATTATTTTGTTCTTAGTATAATTGCTCTGGATAAGACTATGAATGATGGCATTATTTCACTTAAATTATTAAACCATCTTGGAGTGGCTGAAGAGCCAAAACTTTATGAGTAAGTAAAATTTAGTATGTTTTCTTTTATAAATTGAATATTTAATTTATTGAGCATATAGTTCAGCATATAATCCACATAACATAGATTTTATTTGCAGAAAATATAGAAATGTTAAATATTAAAAGGATTTAGTGTGCTAAATTTAATTATTTTATTCTAAAGAGAAACATACGGAGTAGGAAAGTGATTAAATAACTTGTTTATGCTATGCAACTAGTCACTACAAAAGTGAGATCAGTTGAAAAGGAAAGCATTTTTTTCTCTTTGTCATTTCACTCTCAATCCAGTATTATTCCTACCACCCTTGTTTACTGCTTCTCTTAAATTTCAGGATCATTGTATTCACAGTGGTGTGAAAATATGTCTACCAACTTCTGTTAATAACAGGATGATAAATCTTGGTGTTTCAGAATCACTCTGAGCCACAAAGCTTCCAAATAATTGAGGAGGGTTTTGATTTTTTCTCAATATTCCATGTAACTGTTTACATATATATATATGTTATGGATGTATGCATTTAAAATTTAAATGTATGTATTTGAGAGTAAGAGATACAGACATAGTAGAGAGAGAGAGAGAGAGAGAGAGAGAGAAAGAGAGAGAGTTTGATTCTCTGGTATATTCACCAAATGAATACAACAGTTGGAGCTAGGCTGGAGCTGAAGACATGAGCTGGGAACTCAATCCAGGTCTCCTATGTGAGTGGTAGGGACCTAACTACTCTAGCATCTTTGCCACCCCTCAGTAACTACATTAGCAAGAAGCTAAAATCAGGAACTAGAACTCAGAAGTGAGTACAGGCATTCTGGTTTGGGACTTGTGCATTTTAGATGGTATCTTCAACCACTAGGCTAATGTCTTGTCCCTGTATATGTATTTTTAATGTCATCCACGTATCTGAAAAATGTCCTTTAAAAAAAAAAGATTTACTTATTTATTTGAAAGTCAAAGTTACACACAGAAAGAGGGAGATGCAGAGAGAGAGAAAGAGAGAGAGAGAGAGAGAGAGAGAGGTCTTCCATCTGTTGTTTCACTCCCCAGTTGGCTGCAACAGTCAGAGGTGCACCAATCAGAAGCCAGGAGCTTCTTCCGGGTCTCCCATGCAGATTCAGGGGCCCAAGGACTTGGGCTATCCTCCACTGATTTCCCAGGCCATAGCAGAGAGCTGGATTGGAAGTGGAGCAGCCAGGACTCGAAATGGTACCACATGAGATGCCGGCACTGCAGGTGGCGGCTTTACCCACTATGCCACAGCACCGACCCCTGAAAAATGTTCTTAGCTTGAATTTATTGAATGTATATTTTGTGTTCTATAAATTCTAAAAGTAGGAGATAAATTTCCTCTTAAATGAAAAATGATAAAAAGGTATATGTTACTAAAATCATGATTACCATTCTGCTGTGTTAGATTTCTGGCTCACTAGTACCTTGAAGAGAAGATGGATGGACAACAGTTCAATTTAAGTATTGACTTGTGAATGACATTGGAATTTCAGGAGGCACAGTTGATGTCATCACATTTACCCCAGTCACATTTAGGCTGTTCCAGTACCTGAATTGACTAACTAAATCTAATATGTGCTGGACACACACATGCTGAGGACACAGTGACATGCAAACTTATTCAACAATTATATGTGAGCCAGTTTAAAATGTCCGTGCCTGCTTATTTATTTGCATGCTAATATCCCAAACAGTTGTAGTGATATATTTACTGTTAGAGTATTATTAATGGAAATGATTATTAATATATTATTAAGGAAACAACATGAAAATATAAAATCAATAACTAATAATAAATGCAGTTTTTTTCCAGAAAAAAAAAACTTTCAAAGTCTGGAGTGTACAGAGAAAATAATTTTAAAAAGTGTAAGATGATAAAACATACTGATAATCTCTGTTACTCAAACAACAAAAATAAGACCATTTCTTCATGAAATGCCACCTTTAGAAACAATATCTTGTGTTAACAATCAGGCTCAATTGTTGTTACATTTTTTAGATAAACATTTTAATATTAGATTATATAAGCTTAATTTTCTTGAAGTTCATAAAAGTATTGCACATAAAATTTAATAGCTGGATAGAATTGGTAGTGAGAGAAAAGCAATTATTTTTATTCTTTCTCTTTTTATTTTTTTAAAGATTTATTTTTATTTGAAAGGGAGAGTGACTGGGGGAGGGAGAGAGAGAAAGCCTGAGGAAGAGAGAGAGAAAGAAAGAGTGAGGAAGAGAAAGAAAGAGAAAAGAGAGAGAAAGAGTGTCTTTTTCTACTGGTTCATTTCCCAAATGGTAACAATTAAAGAAACCAAACCAGAACTCCAATGCAAGTTTTTCACTTTCATCAAGCCTCCTCCCCATTTTTAAATTAGGAGAAATTTTAATCCCTTTTCACCTAATTTGAACACTATTGAATGTATTATAGTAGTAAATAATAATGTTATTCCTGATAGTTCATGACTGAATTGCTTGAAATTTGTGCATATCTATATATTAATACATACATAGTTGATTTTTTATTCTTGTTATAAGCATACTTTGTTAGCCTTGACTAATTCATTAATCTAACAAGTTATACATCACAAAATTTATTTGATATTTTACAAAACAATGGAGACCTAAACTGAGATAGGTAGGGTTATTATATTCAAGTACACAAAATACTGGAGGAGGCTAATGTGTAGCCACAACCTTAAGGAATGAGTTCTATAATAGAAGACCACTTAACAGGCCATCAGAACCCGGAGGGGAAACAAGGCAGCATTTGAAGGGAAGGTAAGATGATCAGGAAACAAGCTACTTTCAGAGGCATGGAGATCAGAAAATACTCCCATCAAGGAATGGAGTCCTGACTGCAGGTCCTAGAGGAAGTATCTCGGTTGTTCAGGAGGCAAGGAAATCATGGGTCTTTATTTACTTGACAAACATCGTATTCATGCAAAACACTGTGAACTAGTGGGCCATTTGATTCAGATACTTTTAAAATTTTTTAAATAATTTTTTAAAAAGTATTAATATAAAGAGTGCATATTGTATGTATTTCATAGGTACAATTCTGAGAAGATATTTCCCTCCTTTGGTGCCCCCTCATTCTTTTTTTTTAACTTTTATAATGAAGGAACATAAAATATGGAAATGAATACACATCTATTATAATCTAGCCATCTAAACCTATCTAATGGCTTCAATATTTTTCTGTTAAATTACTTTCTAATTAACTTAATCCTACTCTGAGATTTGTACTATACTTTAGATGCCAGGAGGGAGTCAAGGAATTTTAGTTCATCTTTATTTCCCTTCTCAAAATTGAGGCAGAAATATTTGTACTTACTATACAAAATATATGATATTATAATCACAATTATGATATCCAGGAATACTTGCCCTTACTATTTGGTTTATAATCTTTCCTCCTCATTCCTTTTCCTTGTTTTTCTTCTACATGACCCTGTATACACATGTATTTATTTTTATTGAGCAAAGTTGGAATCTTATGAAAAACATGTTCTGTATTTTGAGTTTTAAAAATATTTTTAAAGATTTGTTTTATTTTATTTATTTGAAAGGCAGAATTACAGAGAGAGAGAGAGGGAGAAACAGAGAGGTCTTCCATCATTGGTTCACTCCCTGTATGGCTACAATGGTCGGGCTGAACTAGATGGAAGCCAGGAGCTTTAGCCACGTCTCCCATGTGTGGCTGTGGCTCATGCATTTGGGCCATCTTCTGCTGCTTTCCCAGGTGCATTATCAGGGAGCTGGATTGAAGTAGAGCAACCAGGACTTGAAACGGCACCCATGTGGGGTGCCAGCACCACAGGCAGTGGCTTTATCTGCTGTGCCACAGCGCCAGCTCCTGAATGTTGATTTTTATACTTAATGTCATCATGTGGTGATTTTTTCTGTGCCAAACATGTAGGACAACTCAAATGTTATAAGGCTAAATATATTAATATGTCCACATAGGGTTTTAAACATTAATATTAAGAGACATTAATATTGTATATTCAGTCCAAAACAGTCTTCCTGAAGGATGAGGAATGGGGAGACTTGAGGGAACAAGACAGAGACAGCAGTCACTCAGTGTCTGGTGTAATAATTCATCTGAGTGAAAGTCAGGGCTTGGACCAAGCCTGTGAGGGTAAAAACAATGATTGGATTCTAGAGAATTTTAGGTTTTGAACAG
Source organism: Sylvilagus floridanus (assembly GCA_949820135.1). NCBI lineage: Eukaryota > Metazoa > Chordata > Mammalia > Lagomorpha > Leporidae > Sylvilagus > Sylvilagus floridanus. The sequence goes on from OX463244.1 coordinate 32,087,515, forward strand.
ATATATGATATGCTTTAATGGTTAGTTGACTGTGTAAACATGAAGTAAAGAAACCAACTCAGAATGACTTCAGGTTTTGAGCTTGGTGATTATTTAAAACTTTTAGTGGTGTTCTATACTGAAGCACACATGGAGTGAGTTTAATCAATGTAATGTTTTGACAATGTCCACAGGCCAGAGACTTAGTTCTGATTAGAGATAAAAATTTTGACAAATTAGATCTCTGTTTTTACAAAATTTCATTCTCATGCAGCAAATATACTTCAACTTAATCATAAAATGATATCTATCATCCCTTTATTCAGACTTTTTTTAAAAAATGTTTTACCAATCTCATTCTTTATTTGTATGAAAGAGAGACAGATACACATTTGGGGATAGACACACATTAGAGAGCTTGCAGGAGAGCTGGTAAATTGAGTATGGTTTCAAAGGAGGGTCAGCATATTTCATGGTAAAGTCAGTAGGAATTTATGATAGATTGGATGTGGCAGCTGAAAGAGAGGATGGTATAAAGGATGGCCAGGCTGAAACTATTAGCCCAGAACTCAATCCAGGTCTCCCATGTGAGTGGCAGGTACCTAACTACTTAGGCTATCACTGTGGCCTCCCAAAATTAGCAGGGAGTTGGAGTCAGGAGTGGACCTGGGATTCGAGCTCTAAAGGAGATGTGGTCATAAGTAGCTTGTTATGTATTGCATCAAAGGGCTGCCCCTCAGACAAATTCCAATGAGTATTTCTAGTGAACCAGGAGCTGCGCTGAGAGCTGGTGGAATTGTGATGAACACACAGACATGCCTTTACCCTCATTAGGATTACAGGATAAAGACAGGCATAGATTAATTGTTATAAAAATTATATAAATAAAATCCATCCATCAAAAATGTCTTAATACAAATTATAGTTTTTATGGAAACTTCAGATAGGAGATACACATTACTTAGTGAGGTCCCTGACAAATGTCTCTATAGGCATATTACTTAAGACTGAAATGATGAACAAAACTAATTTTCCTGCTGCATTCCAGGCAAAAAAACAATGAACATCCAGAACCTGAAGCAGGAAGGAGCATGACACACCAAGCGTTGAAGGAAGCTAAGTATCTCAGTCTGGAAGCAGTAATAACAAATTGTAGCTGCAAGACATAGAAAGCACCTAGACATTGAAGGAATAAGAACTCTCAGGCCATATTCCAACATCTACATTTTATTCACTGAGCAACTGAAAGCCACTAAAATATTTTATTTTGGGCAATCTGGCTGAGATCAATATTGTAGTTTCATTTTGGAAAAGCATTTTGATCCCAATGGTTTGGAGAGGGAAAAGACAGGATGCTATGGTAAGAACGGAGACAAGAGACAGCATGTCCCACATTAGAGAGTTTGCAGGAGAGCTGGTAAATTGAGTGTGGTTTCAAAGGAGGGTCAGCATATTTCACGGTAAAGCCAGTAGGAATTTATGATGGATTGGACTTGGCAGCTGAAAGCAAGGACGGTATAAAGGCTGAATCCCTGTTGTTTGACTTGACCAATAAAGTGCCATTTAATACCTTGAGACAATTTTAAGTTTTCATTATGTGGGTTTTTTTTTTCGCTTATTATTATTTTTTTAATGACAGGAACATTTGAGGGTTGTTGAATTATTTAGATTTGAGCCTGCTAAGCTTTAGGCATCTTGAGATATCCAAATGGACGTGGTGAGAAATGGTGGGTGTATATATCTGGAACTCATTGCACAGGCCTCAGCTGGAGGTAGAGATTTGGTGGCCATGAGCAAACTATTGGTTTGAAAGCTCAGTTTGGATTTGAATTTGTAGGGAAAGATAACATGTTCTCATCTGGAATGTTGACCTTGAAATAGACCTGAGAAATCTGGATAAGCTCTTAGAAGGGGATTAGAGATATGCCCAAGGACACTACCTTCTGTGAAAGAGAAAGGGGTAACCCTGCCCATGACAGAGCAGAGACAGACTCAGAGAAATGATGATGCCATTTTTGGGTTGAGCTGCTGTGAGGAACCAAATGGAGACAGCAGGGACAGACAGGTGGTGGCAGGGAGCGCCAGGGCCAACAGGTCTCCTCTGCTGTTCCGTATGTGCTCATTACCTTTGCTCAGGCAAGCACTGGTGGCCTCCCAGGAGGAACTTTGAACAGTTTTAAAAATCAATTTCCTTCTTTCTGTCTGTCGTCTCCTCTCTCCTCCTCTTTCTGCTCCATGACCATCTCCCTCCTTCCTTTCCCCCTTCCCCTGTGCCTTCTCCTCCTCCCTCCCCTTTGCCCTAAGTGTTATCTAATGAGAGAAAGTGGTAGCAGAGTACATGGAGCTCCTTTAGGAGTCAGACAACCCCACATTGAAGTGACAGACTACAGGGACCCACGCTGCTGACTCAGTGGTGAGGAATGAGCAGAGCAGGGAAGAGCAGCACAGGGCTGTGTTTCTGCATTAGCCGTCTGTCCATTAGTGTGTGACTGGGAAAGGCTCTAACGGATGCTCTGACACTCCTCTGTCAAATGGTGTTACTCTAGTGCCTCAGAAAAGGAATTGTGAGACAGTTCAGTGTGGTCAAGGACATGAAGCTTCATTACAATTCCGTGGACACTGTATACGCCCTGGAAATACTTATTAAATACTACCTAGATTTTTTATTTTGGAATCTCAGGCTTTTATAAATTACTACTATAATTAAAAATGTTTGCTAAAGTGGCACAGAGAAAATAGGAGTTATCATTTGAGTATTACAGTCTTTTTGAGAAAAAATGAGTTGTTGAGCATTAGTAAAACAGAAATATAATTTACCTAATTTCAGAGAAATATACAATCTGAGTACATATTTTCAATAGACAAGATTTCTCCCTTTTCCCAGAAAGCATCCTCAAAATGTTTTATATGGGAATATATGCATTATGATCATTATAATTCATATTTTATTCTGTTATTATTTGTAATCTGAATTGTTTTAATAAATACCTTAACAAATATCTTGTTTGGCCATTTCCTCTCTTAGATTGTCCTGTGTGTCCCATCTCCTTAAGATTACACTGATTTTATGATTAAATTATTTCAAGTATAACTGTCTAAATATATCAAACTTTCTGTCTAGGAAGAACAGACCATTTTATAAATTTCAAGAAGTCAAGATTCTTGTTCAATTTTTCAGAGACATTGTAAATATTTCAAGCATTGTTTTGACATATTTCCAGAGTTCAAATCTGCAATGTTCCACATGCAAATACAAGATTCACAGTCTCATGTTAAAATCACTTACATATCCAGAAAGGTAAGAAAATGAAATTTTAATTTCAGCATGTTATCTTTAAAACTCAAAAATATTGTTTTGTTATGTTATTGCTTAATTGCTTAAGAATTCATGCATTAAAATATTTGTTTTTTTTTGTATTTCAAGCTATTTTAACATGAACATTAGAATATCAGAAAGAATAAAAAGCATTTTAAATTTTATTTTCAATCACATTATCCAAACAAAGAAAAATATATAATCATTTACAAAGAAGTAAAAAAGATGAAGCTATTAAGACAATTATCTGCCTTGGAAACTTATCAATAATTTGTTTTATATATATATAAATATGCATATGCAAATGTGCACATGCATAGGTTCCTCAAAAATTCATGGAAAGCATATTATGAAAAGCTATGAATTTCAATTTTTTGCACTGAGATAAACTTATATTTTAATTCCATCTTTCTACAAATGTTTTCAGGTACCCTTACACATTACAGAATGGTTGAAAATCTTTTTATACAGTCCTTTAGTTGAGACCCAATGGCTGAAACTCCTTTAGTGAAACATACAGTCATAGAAGATGAAAGTCATTGTGACTTCCAAAAACATGTTTTTTCAACTTCATTACTCGTTAGTTAGAGAGAGGAAAATGTTCATTTTCATGTGCTTTATCTAGGATTCTACAGATTTCTAGAGATTCAACCCCAAGAATATACTGACAAGACAGAGGATCTTGGATATAAACCATAACAGCATGAAAAGCAGCTGACTCTACACTAGTTTTATGGTTGCCTGTCAACTGGTCAATTAAAACACAAATGTCTCCATTGAATAATAATGTGACCCTACCCGTGTGACATTTTTCTTGAAGATAATAGACTATCAGTGTTTTTCTTAGTCCATTTAATATGCCCTTCTTGATTCAATGTTCCCACAATGAAATAGGTTTCCCACTATCTTCGTTCTGTTCATTTAAGTATACATGTTTGACATAGAACAACTTGTAGTACCTTCAACAAAACACTTAGAAAATCCCAAGAACACTGAGGAACTCTTCTACAAATTGGTATGCTGTTGGATATGTGAGTTGTTCTAACATCCAACTCCAGCTAAAACTCAATTGAGATGGATTTGTCCATGGCCAGAAATCTCTCATTAGTTGACTGTGATGCTTTCTCTTTATGTTCCTGTGTTAATGTATTTGACTTATCAGCTGAATAAGAAATTATGGAGAGTAAAAATGAACATAATAAATGAAAATAACCTGTTTATATTAACTCTATATTCACAAGGAGGAAAGGTGACAATTCTTTGAAATGTAGATATTTCATTGTAACTTTCAGTATTAGAAAATTTAGTTAGTCCAAAGTAGTAAGTAGGATGCCATTATAATGGCAACAAACTGGGAGTAATTTTATTTTTCTTTGCCTTTGATTGAAACACTTACAAAAATCCCCTAGGATGTTTTCAGAAGAAAAATTAGTATCATCATGAGGAGGAGAGGTCATGCCTTAATGGTCTACAAATGTAAAATTTTTGATCACCAACTGATTTATTAAAAACTTCCACTAACCACAACCATAGAATAGAAATACATTTGTAGTCCTCCAAAACTGAACGCTAAAGAAGGCAGAGTTGATGCATTATCACATCCCCTACGCTTCTTCATTAATATGAAGAGTTTTCAAGAAGTTCATGGAAATTGTGTATTTTTATCTTTTAGTCATTTAATCTTTTCACTTTATATATTAATTTACTTTTCCAAAAAATGTTTTTTAAAAGATTTTATTTATTTATTTGACAGGTAGAGTTACAGACAGTGAGAGAGAGAGAGACAGAGAGAAAGGTCTTCCTTCCATTAGTTCACTTCCCAAATGCCACAATGCGTTGATCTGAAGCCAGGAGCCAGATGCTTCTTCCTAGTCTCCCACGTGGGTGCAGGGGCCCAATCACTTGGTCCATCCTCCATTGCTATCCCAGGCCACAGCAGAGAGCTGGACTGGAAGAGGAGCAACCGGGACTAGAACCGGTGCCCATATGGAATGCCAGCGCCGCAGGTGGAGGATTAACCTAGTGTGCCATGTCGTCGGTTCCCCTTTCCACAAACTTTTTGAAACCCCTCATAGACTGATATGCCTCACATAAGAACAAGCATTTCAGAGATAATTATAAATGTGCTTTCTGGTATCATTAGAGTTTTTACTTAGCAAAAAAGATTATATCTAGAAATTTTTAGGAAGAATATTTTATTATAATATTAAGGGACAAGGTGTCTTAATTCACAGTCTAGTCCTAGAATTATTTGTTTTACATTCATAATTTCTCTGTAATCATATTATTAGGGTACAGGAACAAGACAAAGAGGAAAAAGATCAGGAACTCAACAGACAGAGCTGGTTTATTTGGAGAGAAACCTGAGAGGGACAAACTGCCATTGAGGGTAGAACACATGGCAGAAAGAGCCCTGTTCTATTACAGAGTAGGGTTTGTGTAGTTAAAGTGGTTGGGGCCCTGCATCCACGTGGTGGAACCAGTTGGAATTTCATGTTCCTGGCTTTGACCTGGCTCAGTGCTGGCCTTTGCAGCCATTTGGGAAGTGAACCAGAATATGGAAAACATCTCTCTCTCTCTCTCTCTAATTCATCCTTTCAAACAAAAACAAAATAAAATCTTAAAATAATAGAAATAAAAAAGATTTGGGCACTTAAGTGGTATCCCTGAGAATTGTTTTTATTAGTGAATTGCTTTCTAGATTAATCATAATGGATACACTTACTGTCTACTACATTCCAAGTGCTTTTGTTGTACTTGTGACAACACCATGAAATACTTTCTTCATTTTATTTGTTAGGAAACAAACCCAGAAATGATAAATAATAATCTAAGATTTGTCAGCTAAGATATGCATTGATAATTATTTGAAACTAAAACTGTTTTGGGGTTTTTAAATAGTTGTTGGTTTCTTTTGCTTTTAATCACTATTATTTTTACAGTAACAAACCTTTTTTCATTAATTGGTATAGTAATTATCATTGCAGAACATTTGCAAAAATTAATTTATATATAATTCTACCACTAAGAGATAACTATTATATTTTGCCATATTACTTATAAGTACATATGTAGCAGTGTAATCATGGATTTAATTATTTGCATTGTGTTATAAATGGGATCTTATAAGAACTTTTGGTCCCTTTTTTTTTTTTTTTTGACAGGCAGAGTGGACAGTGAGAGAGAGAGAGAGAGAGAGAGAGACAGAGAGAAAGGTCTTCCTTTGCCATTGGTTCACCCTCCAATGGCCGCCGCTGACGGCGCGCTGCGGCCCGGGCACTGCACTCATCCAATGGCAGGAGCCAGGTGCCAGGTGCTTTTCCTCGTCTCCCATGGGGTGCAGGGCCCAAGCACCTGGGCCATCCTCCACTGCACTCCCGGGCCACAGCAGAGAGCTGGCCTGGAAGAGGGGCAACCAGGACAGAATCCGGTGCCCCGACCGGGACTAGAACCCGGTGTGCTGGCGCCGCAAGGCGGAGGATTAGCCTGTTGAGCCACGGCGCCGGCGGTCCTTTTTCATATAAATAACATTTGGATCTGTGCTGGACCATAAACTGCGTTCTAAGTTTTTTTTTTTTTTTTCTAAGTTAAAGTTTCCATTGTAGTCCATCCTTTGTGAAATGTTTGACTTTATTTTCCTTTCACTGTTGTGTCCTTTCATTTCGAAGTCTGGTCACCTTAAACAGTGAATATCTCTCCATAGGTAATTATTTGGATTTTAAGCAATTTCCTTGTTATATAGTTGTAGAAGGGACATCAAAGAGGAGGAACAATTGCGAGTCCTCTGCCATCTCATGATGTTCACACCCTGATACACAATGTTGGTGAGCCGCAGACAGTCACGGCTCTTCATGTGTGTTCCTTTTAAAGTCATTTATTGTAGCGGGCTGGGGGAGGGAAAAGACAAACATGTGTGTCCACTCTTACATTTGTCTCACACTCTTATTCATGTGTTGCACAGACAAATGCTGTTTACAACTCATTCGTAAGATAAGTAGGAAATAGAGTGAGGTTACTGGGATTTACCCCAGAGCAAAGAGTATTACATAATTTTAATTTTTATGTGAACTATAAACAGTGGCTACAGTATTACTGAGTTTGTGAAATTTGGATGTAATTAACTCTGCTTGCAAGAAAAAAATACTAAAATACATTTGTGTGTTTAGCACGTCTAAACATTCCCTCCTGGCTAGGGATGCTAACAGATCTTGGCTAAATGTATGCTTTATGTTTAATTTTCTAGATAATTGGCCTAACAATCTAGTTGCTTTTCCTGTTTTGATCTGCCCTTACAGATGTATATTAATGAGAATTAGCACTGCTAAATTATTGGGACGTGAGTTAGAAAAATTTGACGCCTTATGGTACAAAGTCATATAACCACTACCACAAACAGGATTTGGATAAATTTCATCAGTCACAAAACTCTTTGGTGCTACTTCTTGGTTTTTAACCCCACTACCCACCTCCATCTGATAGACACCATTGTGTCTGTTTTATCTTTTCCAAATACTGTATATGTAAATGGAGTTACATAGCATGTGGCTGCTTAAGTATGGCTGCTTTCACTGAGCCACATATATTTAAAATTCATCTATGTTCAGTGGAATGTTATTGATGAACAGTATTCCATTGTATGACTATAGTTTGTTTATCCATTCATCAGATAGAGATCATATTTTGTTTGTGATTTTTGTTGTCTAATGATGAAGCTGCAATGAATATTTGCATACAAATTTCTATGTGAATGTACATTTTCATTCCTCTTGGTTAGATATGCAGAAGTAGTAGTGCTGGATAACATGGTGAGTGTGTGTTTAGCTTTATAGCAAATTGTCAGATTGTTTTCCTAAGTGACTACACATCTGCATTTCTGTTAGCAATACGTGTGAGTTCATTGTTCTGCATCCAAACTGCACTTTCATCAGTTTTTGTGTTGTTTGCTAAGTTTTCAGGTTAATTTTTCTAGTGGGTATGTGGAGGTTTTTAATTTGGGTTTTTAACTTGCATTTCTCAAATGACAAATGGTGTTGACAACCTATGCATTTTAAAGGGGGGTGTTTACTTATTTTAATTTAACATGACTATGGATAGGGCCAAGTCAGTCACCTTACTGTCTTTCTGTTTGTTTTCTGTTTCTTCCATCTGTTCTTTGTTCCATTTTTCCTCATTGTTTGCTTTCTTTTGGATAAAGTGAGTAACTTCAGTTCATTCCATTTTAGCTCCTTTGTGGCTGTGTTAGCTATACCTTTTTAAAATTACTTTAGTGGTTTATCTGGAGTTTATATATTCTAATTTTTAATTTATCACAGTGAACTTTACCACTTCATATATAATAGGAGAATCTTAAAGTAGTACATTTCTATTTCTCTGGTCCTAGCTTTTGTGTTACCCTGGCATATGTTTTACATGTACATATGCTAAAAATCCCATAATATGTTGTTCTTTTTGTTTAAACGTTCTATTAAAATGCAAACAGTTAGGAAAATATATATTTATTCTCCAGTTAGTATTTATGGTGCTCTTTAAACCCTGCACGGTTCTTATGTTCATCTGGTATAATTTACCTTCTGACTGAAGAACTTTAACATCTTTTTGTAGTGTATGTTTTTGAGTGCTGAATTCTCTTAACATCTGTGTGTGTGAAAAAGTGTTTATGTCACCTTCATTTTGAAAGATGATTTTTCTGAGTAGAGAAATCTGGTTTGAAAGTTTTTACTTTCAGTACTTGAAAGATGCCACTGTATCCCTCTATGACACGACTTACCTGTGGTAAATCTGCTGCTATTCTTTGTTTCTCTGAAAATAAAACATCTTTTTTTTTCCTTTATCTGGTTTTCAGATTTTTCTTTTCATCACTGTTCCTGAGCAATTTGGCGATACTGTGCCTGTAATTCTCTTTATACTCCTTGTATCCTCAATAGGATCAATACATAGTAGAAAACAATGCACCAACATCTGTCATGCACTGAAAGTGAAAAATGGTCAGCATACTTACATGAGCATGAATGGACTCTTGTGTTTGAAGCATGTTGATCTTCATGGATCTGGGGATTTATAGATTTCATCAAATTTCTTCTAAATTTTCAACTGTTTCTTGAAGTAGATTTTTCTGTGTCTCTTCTCTCTTCCTTTTTGGATTCCAATTTCAAATTTGTTACACTGCTTGAAGTTAATCCATAGCCCACTGATGCTCTGTTAATCTTCTAATTCAGTTTTCTCTCGGCATTACATTTTGGACAGTTTCTGTTGCTGTATCTTCAAGTTCACTATTTTTTTCCTTCTGCAATTTCTAATCTTCTGTTAATCTCATGCTATATTTTTCCTCCCAGGCAAACTCATTTTAACATCTGATGAATTGGTCTGTGTATCTTTCATGTCTCTACTTGCATTTTTGAACATGTGAAATATGTAATAACTGCTTTAATGCATGTATTTGCTGACTCCAATAATGTGCTAGTTCTGATTTGGTTTTGATTAGTTCTGGCTTGGTTATTTTTGCCTTAAATGAGTTAATGTTTATACTTCTTTGGAGACCATATTAGTTAGCTTTTCATCATTGTAACAAAATACTTGAGGCAGGCTATCAAGGAAAGAGTTATATTTTGACAAATGTTTCTTTTTTTTTCTTTTTTTTAATATAAAGCTTTATTTAAAGAATATAAATTTCCAAAGTACAGCTTATGGATTACAATGGCTCCCCCCCCACAAAACTTCCCTCCCACCCGCTACCCTCCCCTTTCCTGCTCCCTCTCCCCTTGCATTCACATCAAGATTCATTTTCAATTCTCTTTATATATAGAAGATCAGTTTAGTACATATTATGTAAAGATTTCAACAGTTTGCCCTCACATAGAGACACAAAGTGAAAATACTGTTGGAGTACTAGTTATAGTATTAATTCACAATGTACAGCACATTAAGGACAGAGATCCAACATGAGTTTTTTAAAGAATTGATTAATTATCTATGCAATTTCCAATTTAACACCAAGATTTTTTAATCATTTGCAATTATCTTTATATACAGAAGATTGATTCAGTATATACTAAATAAAGATTTCATCAGTTTGCACCCACACAGAAACACAAAGTGTAAAAATACTGTTTCAGTACTAGTAATAGCATTATTTCACATTGGATAACACATTAAGGACAGATCCCTCATGAGACGTAAGTACACAGTGATTCCTGATGTTGATTTAACAATTTGAGACTCTTGTTTATGGCGTCAGTAATCTCCCTAGGCTCTAGTCATGAGTTGCCAAGGCTATGGAAGCCTTTAGGGTTCGCTGACTTCGATCTTATTCCGACAGGGTCATAGTCAAAGTGGAAGTTCTCTCCTCCCTTCAGAGAAAGGTACCTCCTTCTTTGATGGCCCATTCTTTCCACTGGGATCTCACTCGCAGAGATCATTCATTTAGGTCTTTTTCTTTTTTTTTTTTCCAGAGTGTCTTGGCTTTCCAACCTAAAATGCTCTTATGTGCACTTGAGCCAGATCTGAATGCATTAAGGGCTGATTCTGAGGCCAGAGTGCTATTTAGGACATCTGCCGTTCTATGAGTCTGCTGTGTATCCCGCTTCCCATGTTGGATTGTTCTCTCCCTTTTTGATTCTATCAGTTAGTATTAGCAGACACTAGTCTTGTTTGTGTGATCCCTTTGACTCTTAGACCTATCAGTGTGATCAACTGTGAACTGAAATTGATCACTTTGACTAGTGAGATGTCCTTGGTACATGCCACCTTGATGGGATTGCATTGGAATCCCCTGGCACAATTCTAACTCCATCATTTGGGGCAGGTCCGATTGAGCATGTCCCAAATTGTACATCTCCTCCCTCTCTTATTCCCACTCTTATATTTCACAGGGATCATTTTTCAGTTAAAATTTAAACACCTAAGAATAATTGTGTGTTAATTACAGAGTTCAACCACTAGTACTAGGATAAAAAAATACTAAAATGGATAAAGTATTACATTGTACAACAACAGTCAGCACAAGAGCTGATCAAGTCACTGTTTCTCATAGTGTCCATTTCACTTCAAGAGGTTTCCCCTTTGGTGCTCAGTTAGTCATCGCCAATCAAGGATAACAAATGATATTTGACCCTTTGGGACTGGCTTATTTCACTCAGCATGATGTTTTCCAGATTCCTCCATTTTGTTGCAAATGACCGGATTTCATTGTTTTTCACTGCTGTATAGTATTCCATAGAGTACATGTCCCATAATTTCCTAATCCAGTCTACTGTTGATGGGCATTTGGGTTGGTTCCAACCAACCGCAATATTGTGCCGCAATAAACATTAGTGTGCAGATGGCTTTTTTGTTTGCCAATTTAATTTCTTTTGGGTAAATTCCAAGGAGTGGGATAGCTGGGTTGGATGGTAGGGTTATATTCAGGTTTCTGAGGCATCTCCAGACTGACTTCCGTAGTGGCTTCACCAGTTTGCATTCCCACCAACAGTGGATTAGTGTCCCTTTTCCCCCACATCCTCTCTAGCATCTATTGTTGGTGGATTTCTGAATGTGAGCCATTCTCACCGGGGTGAGGTGAAACCTCAATGTGGTTTTGATTTGCATTTCCCTGATTGCTAGTGATCTTGAACATTTTTCCACCTGTCTGTTGGCCATTTGGATTTCCTCTTTGGAAAAATGTCTATTGAGTTCCTTGGCCCATCTCTTAAGTGGGTTGTTTGTTTTGATGTTGTGGCATTTCTTAATTTCTTTGTAGATTCTGGTTATCAACCCTTTATCTGTTCCATAGTTTGCAAATATATTTTCCCATTCTGTCGGTTTCCTATTCACTTTCCTGACTGTTTCTTTTGCAGTACAGAAACTTCTCAATTTGATGCAATCCCAGTAGTTAATTTTGGCTTTGACTGCCTGTGTTTCTGGGGTATTTTCCAAGAAGTCTTTGCCAGTACCTATGTCTTGCAGGGTTTCTCCTATGCTCTCTAATAATTTGATGGTGTTGGGTCATAGGTTTAAATTTTTAATCCATGTTGAATGAATTTTTGTGTAAGGTGAAAGGTAGGGATCTTGCTTCATGATTCTGCATATGGAAATCCAGTTTTCCCAGCACCATTTATTAAACATTAAAGACTCTACAATGAAAATTACAAAACCTTAAAGAAAGAAATAGAAGAGGATACCAAAAAATGGAAAAATCTTCCATGCTCATGGATTGGAAGATTCAATATCATCAAAATGTCCATTCTGCCAAAAGCAATTTACAGATTCAATGCAATACCAATCAAGATACCGAGGACATTCTTCTCAGATCTGGAAAAAATGATGCTGAAATTCATATGGAGACACAGGAGACCTCGAATAGCTAAAGTAATCTTGTACAACAAAAACAAAGCCGATGGCATCACAATACCAGATTTCAGGACATACTACAGGGCAGTAGTTATCAAAACAGCATGCTACTGGTACAGAAACAGATGGATAGACCAATGGAACAGAATAGAAACACCAGAAATCAATCCAAACATCTACAGCCAACTTATATTTGATCAAGGATCCAAAACCAATCCCTGGAGTAAGGTCAGTCTGTTTAATAAATGGTGCTGGGACAAATGTTTCTAAAGGTTCATATCCAACACTGGCATACTCCATTTGATTTGGCCTTTGGTGATGTCATTCTTTATGGAAGAGTGCTGAAGTGGCACAAGGCATCAGAAGTCAAGAGGCAGGGGACCTGTCTGTTGTCACTGTTTATAGTTTCTCTGTCCTTTCAAAGCCACTTGGATTCAATTATGGGCTCCATCCAAAAGATCCAATCAAATCAGTTTTCCCAACTAATCACTTGCCTGAGACCTAAACTCTAATATGAATAATAAGATAAGTTTCCAAACTCTTACTACAATCAGCATATGTCTTTGGGGATTAAACTCTGCAAGAGTTCTGGGGTAAGCATCCAAACTATTGCATTAGTAGATTTATATACAAAAAATGAAGAGAATCAATTACCAAAACTATTTGATAATTTTTATAAAAGATTTATCTATCCATTTGAAAGACAGAGTTACAGAGAGGCAGAAGCAGGGAGAGAGAGAGAGAGAGAGAGAGAGAGAGAGAGAGAGAGAGAGATTCTCCATCCGCTGGTCCACTCTCCAAATGGTCACAATGGCCAGAGCTGGGCATCCAAAGCCAGGAGACAGGAGCTTCTTTCGGGTAACCCACATGGGCACAGGGGCCCAAGGACTTGGGCCATCCTCCACTGCTCTCCCAGGTCACGGCAGAGAGTCATATCGGAAGTAGAGCACCCGGACTCAAACTGGCGGCCATATGAAAGTCTGGAGTTGGGAACAGCAGCCTCATCTGCTACACTATATCACTGGCTCCAGTAATTCTTGATTACATGCCAGACATTGTGCAATCTATTACACTGGATGCTATATATTTTTACATTCTTATGAATATTCTTGAGGTTTATTTTCAAGATACTGCTGTTTATAAGTAGATTGAGGGTAGATATCTGACCTGACAGCTAAGATGCCCACATCTTACATTGTAGTGCCTGGGTTTGACTCCTGACTGTAGCTTCTGATTCCAGCCTCTTGCTAACGCAGATGCTGAGAGGTGGCAGTGATGACGCTAGTACTTGGGTGTCTACTACTCACATGGGATACCTGGATTGAGTTCTAGGCTTACAAGCTTTGGCAGTCCTAGCCCTGGTGCTGGCATCTGGGGAAGAAAGCACCAGAGGCAAGTTGGCTGTGTCTGTATGTCTCTCTATGTTTCTGTCTCTGTGTCTCTCTGTCTCTCTTTATCTCTGGCTGCCTCTTTTTCTTTGCCTGTTAAATACATTTTAAAAATGAATAAAGTGTGTTTCTTTCAGGTCCTGCTTTTGTTTGAGGCAGACCTAGAGAAGTGCTCATTCTAGGCTTGATCATCCACATTACTCTGGAAAGATTCTTGTGTCCCGTACCTGATGGCCTGTGAATCATTGGTTCATCCTGTCTCACAGGTGGAGACAGCCTTGCATGACTGCTTGAACTCTTATCCTGAATAACCTTTAAAAAAAAAGAACTTTAAAAAAGAATATTGGATGGGTAGAGGTGATTATGTTACCCAAAAGCCTTAGGGAGTTTTTTGAAATGAGGAAGCACATGTATTTCTTGTATTTGACATGATTAATGTGGATTAAAATTCTAGGAAAACCTAGACTGTATTCAAATTTTACAGAGACTATGTCACTGGTTATCTTGTGTTATTTTTATTAAAGTTCACATTTTAATTTCATTAACATATGTGTTCATTTCTGTCAACTTGTGTTAAGCAAAGCATTAGACATGCACTATTCAGTGTGCTTTTTAAAATTAAAAAAGTAAACCCTTGTTCTTCTTTTTGTAGTAGTTCAAATTATGTATCAAACATTTTCTTCTATTTTATGGTGTTTACACTTTCTATTGCCTAAGAAGAAGAAACTATTAACAACATAGAATAAAAACATCAAAATAGAGTCATAGCCATGGAATTAAATGGCTGTTCACAATGCATAAAGAAAGAAAATAAATTTCTTATATGTTTTGAAGAGACTTAACAATTACATGCAATGTGATCCTGTCTGAACTGTCTTATAATGCATGCAGAGGCTTTATTTAATATGATATATTTATTTTAAATATATATTTATTATATTAATAATAGATTATAATTCAGTGGTAATATGATTGTGAGATTTATTGTATTATAGAAAAGAAACAAAAAACATAACATGTTATGAATATGTAAAGAGAGCTAATACTAAATGAGACAATTTATATATATATATTTATATATATATATATAAGGCTTATGACACACATCACTTATCTAGACTCCACATAAACATGGTGGACCCAGGAAATTCAGTGCACTGAGGGAGCATTCAATGATAAGGAATGTAACAGGATAGATAGATAATCAATTAGCATATACATTTGTTTGGGGGAAAAGTCATCATTCATTCACTTATTTCTTAATGAGAAAAGATGTCTGATTTTTCAATTATGTGTAATTATTCTAAAGATAAGCATACAAAGTCTAATATCTAATAATTTAATCAAAAACTACTTAGGCCAACATCCAAAAAAATCTTATAATATTGAATTATTATAATTTTTAATGTACTGCTAGGGTATTAAAATGATAATATCAAGCTGCCTTTATTGCATGAAGTGGAAAATAGTGTAGTATTCTGTAAATGCCTTCATTTTATTACTTTCAAACTTTAGCAGATTCATAAAATTAGTTTATTTAAAAATCAAATGATTCAAACAAAAAGGCTTCTGAATGTTTTACAAATAGATTCAATGGTGTCTTTACTGAGCAGACTGGTAGCAAAGCATCTCTTGGGCAAAAACAGTGCATGTCAAACACAGGTGATCTACCAGCACCTGTGCAGGTGACTTGGATGATTCACTTTGACTAAGTTATTATTATTGATATAGGAAAATCTCTTGTGTTTCTGTCATTTTTTTTTCATTTTTCTCCTTTCTTGACATTTTACCAACCTTTTCTTATTTTAGTTGATTACATTTTATATGGTTTTACCTGATTTAGCAAGAAAATAAATAGACAAAATGCCAACTTCCCCATGGTACTTTACTTCTCAGGAAGCCTAAATAATACACGCGCAATCTTTCTAACAGAAGACTCTAGGCATTATTGTTTCCATTTTAGTAAGTAACTAAAATTCATTGATTAACTCATTTTGGCAGAATTTGTTGATGTACTTCTGTGGTGGCTGTCACAACAGAGGAAGTGGCCTGGCCACTAAGAACTGAGTGCACTTTTCAGGAATTTTAATACTCAACTCTACATCCCATACAATACAAGTTTTCCAATGAAAATATAGGAAAGGTTGGAACACAGAATTTCTTATTCTATTAAGCAATCAGAGCCAAATGAAATGGAGGGGAGACTCCAACTCTGTACTTGGAGGGTTATCTGGTTATAGGCACAGAAAACTCTGTTAATGTAAAAAGGAAAAGGAAACTTTTCCATTCATTAATAGTTATTTTTCTATTTCTCTTTCACAGGCCACCAATTTGCAGATATAATTTTGTACTTACTGAAAGAAAAGAAGTATTTCTGGAGCCAGACACATGTGTAACAAAGAATATATAAAATGCTTTCTTCTATCAAATGGAGCAACTTGACAGTGACTTGAAGGACTTGTAAATGGGAACAGTGCAGTCTTTCTTTCAGAATGCATTGTTCAGTCAGATTCAGATACTTCTAGGCTTTGACTAAATTCTTAAAAATCAAAAATATAGGTAAAAATGCATGGGATAAAGCAATCTGGAAATATTCTAAAAGTTGTTTATTTCTGTGTACCTTATGTGCTTACTAAGTCCTATGTTCATCATTGAGTGTTTACCTCAACTACTTATTAATAAATAAATATGTCTTCAAAAAGAGAGAAGGCTACTGCTTCAGTACACTGCCCGCACAGTAAAATCCTACATCTCTCAGACTTCAGTAGTAAAATAAGTGCGTGAATTTTTTATTTATAAATTTGGGAGAAATCACTTCAATTAGTGTGAATCTTGTAAATATGAATGTAACTTTTGCTCAGTGATATACGTGGCATTTTGAGTAGTACTTTGCAAATAATGACTCTGTTTCTTTAAAGCACAATAACTAAACAACTGGGGCCAGAGTGCTTAAGGTCAAGTCCCAGATCGATTATTCACCAATGGTGTGATCCTGAGGAAGTTTATCCACCTCCCCATGTCGCGGTCACCTAAAGAAATTTTGTGAAGCTTGAGTCAATAAAGTGCTTAAAACAGAGTTTGTCCTCAATGGTGCTAACGTTCTAGATGATGATAGCTGTTCTTGCGTGCATCACTATGTTCCTGGAACATATTCATTCATTAAAAAATTGCAAGAACTCCCGTCTTCACTGATGAAAAACCTGAAACAAAGGTTTACGTGTTTACACAGGATTGCACAGAGGACCAGAATTGAAACCTGAGATTAGAGCCCATGTTCTGAATCACTAGGTTCTGATTCTCCAGATCTCAGTATGAATCAGTTGTTAACTAGATTTACTAATGGTCACATTCAAAATAATCATATCTTTGACAATCTTGGAGTTTACCTGTGAAGTCCAGGGATTTCTAGGCTTGAGTTCTGTCTTACTTACATCTGATGCCTCCCACGGTTTGTTTTGTGTGTATTTCTAAAGCAGTCTGTGAGCTACAGCCAGGCTCCTGGTTCTTCATTGTCTGCGATATTTGTATTGTAGGACTGGCATAACAGAATACTGCTGACTGGGTGGTTCAGGCTTCGGAATTTTATCTTCTCATCGTTCTGGAGGATGCAAGTCAAGATCCAGCCACTGGCAGGTTTCATTTCTTATGGAGCCTCTTCTCAGCTTGCAGATGGACCCTCCTCTTGCCATGGTCACATGCTCCTTCCCTTGTGCATGTGCATCCCTGGAGTCTCATTTTGTATTCAAATTTCTGCTTATTTTAAGGCCATCAATCTGATTGGAGGAGGGCCCACTCTTACCACTTATCTTGAAAGGTCCTGTCTCCAATACACATTCTGGCATACCAGGGATGAGGGTTTCAAACTGTGAATTATGAGGCGGGAGGCCAGAGGGCAGCCCATGACACCTGCCTTGACCCGTTATCTCCACAATGAGGGCCTTTGCTGAATAATCCGCTGGGAAGGTGAATTTGTGCCCATCTGCAAAACCTTAGTGTGTGAAATCCCTTGAGGCCTTGTATTCAGACTCCAGGTAGAAACAGAACACTTTAATCTTCTCCTTTGGATTTAGACAGTGCTGCCTTCATCTCCATAGTGTGATTCATTCATGAAATCAGCTCCTTCAGTTTCTGCCACGACCCTGCACTCTGCAGTCTTCCACTCCAGTCCACAGAGATGTTGTCTCTCCTCTGCCACATAGGCATCTGCTCACAAAAGTTTCTCACATTTTTAAAGAAAAATACAGACTTCTGGAATTTCACATTTCTGATGCCTTTCACTACATTGCCAGATATCCCCTGAAGCTTTTGAGTCTCAACTTGACGTTAATAATATCTAAAATTAAAATGCACTACAGAAGTAACAGCAGGAGCAGAAATCTTATTGCAATATAGGTGGTTGGTTAGGGCTTCTGGGTAACAGAAAAACAGTAGTTGACATCCCATAGTATATTAGATGCCATTATCCACATAATGAACCGTCTGTGCCATGGATGATAGTCCTCCTAGCATAACTCAAATATGTAAACTTGAACATGCATTTAGTGTTCCCTGTTGCAGGATCTTCTCCAGCATCCTGCTTCCTTTCTCCTTTTCTAAAGGTAAAGGTTAACATGGAAGCCTCCAGAGCTTGTCTGGGTGGGGGAGGGGGTAGTAGATTCTTGTGACCTTCAAATTCCCAGCCTTCTACCAACATTTTCAATTGTACTTCTTTTTTTTCCAAATGTTTGGTAACCATAGTTTGAAAATAAATGTAATAAGGACAAAAATGGACTTTCTGGAAGAGCATAATGAAGTGCAGGTATTCTATAGCAAATTATATCTGAAATAACAGGAAGAACACGTAGTCACCATGAACAGAGTACGTTATGCCAGACTGCCTTGTAGACCTGATGTTCTGGATCAGATACAGCAGGTGCAGGGACGAGATGTTTCAATTCTTTATGGATGCCTACACTTGGCAAGGGTCATAGAACCTGACTGAACACTGCCTTTTGAAGCCTCCTGTACAAGTTAGCTTGATTACATTTAGGCTAATATTTTTAACATAAAATAATTTCATTTACCTAATTAAATAACACATTGCCTATTTTCTTGAGATCTGTTTTACTGATACCTTCTTAGAGTTTTTATTGCATTATGAAATTTAAATTAAAAAAAAAAGATGGTAAAACAATGAGTATACCTTTGTTAGCCAAAGTGATCATCCGAAATGGAAAATGGACACAACCACAGAACCCCTGGATTTCCCTTTTTGTTTTTAAAAAATTATACTCCAAAGTAATAAATTACATTATTCAAATTGGCTGTAGTACCTATCTAATTTACTGGATAACTATTTAGATGTGTGTATGTGTGTGTGTATGTGTGTGTATGTATGTGTTGCCCATATAGACAAGGTGCAACTATGTAAGTTTACTTAGAATTGATTATATTCATAAAATATTGTGAACCATGGTATACATATACATAATCCTGTTTTTTCACATTATTATAATAATAGCAAGTACATAATGACCACTTAATATGTGCCAGTGTGTGCTTTAAGTCCTTTACTTGCAATGTTTTATTTACCTTTTTACATGCACTATAGATTATATACTTTTATTATTATAAGTGGCTGAGAAAATATTTTATATGGTTAACAATACTGGAAAGATACATTTGCTGCATTTTCACTGTTGTCTACTGAGTAAATATAGACATTCTGTGAATGTTTGTGAATGAATAAGTGGATGCATAGTTCAATGGGAAGTCAGTTCCCCTGAGAAGAAACACAGGACAATGTGGGGAGGTTGGCTCTGAGAATCTATGATGCCAATAGTTAACGCCTGCCAAGTGACATGGAGCTTGCTGAATGTTGTGACCATGTTGGCAAATCAACAGACACACGTGCTGTTTGTCTGGCATGTGCTATTGGTATCTCAGGATGAAGACGTGGCTAAAAATTACCAAATACTTGAGACCTACCCCAAGACAAATGCAACCTGCTCTCCCAGGTGGCATAAATAACATTTCCTCATTGTCAGAGAACATTAGGGAATGCTTTCTGCAGTTACCAAATGTAGGACTTCAAAGCAGAGATAACATTTTCATTCATAATTTTTTCCCCCTGTGAACATGTGGTACTTGAAAAAAGAAGAAAACCTTAGAGGTGAACAGCAGATTAAGCAGATGGTGTTGATGAGTTGAATTTGGATTTTGGTATCATGGCTTCAGTTTCTGGAATGCTAAGCTCTTGGCTCAAGGTAGAATTATATCTCACAGGGACGCAGAAAAACGTGTCTGCATGCAGGCTAGCAGTCACGATTAAAGTGCTTTAAATAGAACGCAATATTGCGGAAAGTGTTTGAAAATGCACTGGGACCCTGTTGACTACTCTTCCAGGTTTCCTGTGTGATTCTTATCAGCACCCTCTTATCAGCACCTTCCCATGCCAAGCTCGGGTTTGCCTTCAAATCTTTCTTCTCACTTGTGCCCTTTCTTGACCTTTTCCATATTTAATTTCTCATCAGTCCTCAACACACCCCCATGTTTTGCCTTAGCCTCCTCCTCTGTTTTCTAGAAATGTCATTCCATGTCATGTCATAGCATGGTGGGTTATAACCAGCATTTACTTATATTATCTTTATTGAATGTAACCATCAATAAAATGTGGGCACCCCACTACTAGAATTGTTTTGTTTTGTATTTTCAGGGTCTCAAGGAATGTCCAGTCTATTTCAGATAATCCATAAATATTTGTTCAACAAACATGTGCTGATAGGTATTGATAAATGCAAAATTAAATAAGTGAAGCAGTAAGTTGGGGTTTTTTTAGCCTAACGACTAAAGAGTGGGCAGATATCAGTAGGTGTAGGCTATTTACAGGAACAAAACATTACAGTCAGTTCTGAACAGAGATCAGAGTGCTCTCTCAGTACAGCAAATTTGAGATTATCAATGTCAAAGTCCTTTCTAAGAATGTCGAAAAACGGGATTTTATTATTAGATGATTTTAGCCAAGGCAAACATTTAATAATCACTTGCATTTAGAACTGATTTTTAAAAAAAAATCCCACATATATTGATAAAATAATAAATCATTCATAACTACCTGTATGCACTGAAGTACAGCAATTGTGTGATAATTGTCAGGACCTTTCTTAATAATTGTTTAGGAAAACAGAACATCTGAAGGCAAACAGCCAAGGTGTTTGGAAATCACAGGACTTTTATCAATTGAACTTGTTAGGGTTTTCAAGAATTTTTTTTTTTAATCTCAAATACATGTTAGTGTTGTGTTATTCTTCGAATCTTGATAAGAGAAATATTGACTTGGGAAAATGCCTATAAAAATGTTTTTAAGACATGACCTGTCAGAGTGAATGCAGAAGTAGGAAATGTGCTTATTCTTATTTATTTATTTATTTATTTATTTGAAAGTCAGAGTTACACAGAGAGAGGGAGCGACAGAGATCTTCCACTCCACAGATGTCCGCAACCAGCCAGGACTGGGCCAGGCAGAAGTCAGCAGTCAGGAGCTTCATCCAGGTCTCCCACATGTGTGCCAGGGGCACAAACACATAGGCCTGCTGCCTTTCTCAAGTCATTTGCAAGGATCTGGATCAGAAATAGAGCAGTAGGAACACAAACCAGTGCCCATCTGGAATGCTGGCATTGAAGGTGGTGGCATAATCTGCTAATGCCACAACACTGACCTCAGTGGGCTAATTCTTAGTAGAACATTCTTTGAGGCTAGCACTCTGGTGTAGTGGGTAAAGCCCCCACCTGCAGTGCCAAAATTCTACTTCCAATCCAGTTTTCTGCTACAGCCTGGGAAAGATGGTCCAAGTTCCTGGGACCCTTCACCCATGTGGAAGACCCAGAAGAAGCTCTACCCATCATGCCACATCACCCTCCGCAATAGCACTAGATATATCCTTATCTAACTTCCCATAGGGAAGTCAAAAAACATAGTCTAGGTCTGAAGATCTTTGCAATACATGAAAATTAATTACAACCTTCTAAGCTCTTGGAGGAAATGGTGATAATTAGTGCAAATAGAACATTTGGACCAAGAATATAGCCAGGTGGGTTGAGGGGAAGCTGACCCAGCACTCTGTGATTCCATTTCACTTGCCAGTCAAAGGTGGATGATCATCTATCCATGGGAAAGTAATTACTTCCTGAGATCAAGAGAATATTCATTCTCCCTATTTGTTTTGCTTCCTAGTCATCAGGAACTTACAAACTCCGGGAAGTCACACCAGTAGAAACAAACATAGACAAGCAGTGACAGCCTGCTTGCTATGGTGCAATGTTTGAATAATGGGTCCCAATATGATCAAAATTTCCTGTAAGCATTCCTATAAGTAACTCGCCCATCCTCCCAAATTCTGACTCTGAACTCACACATGTATCTCACTTAGGCCACTGGGACAACATAGGACACAAGCTAGACTCGAAAAGTACTTCCTGCCCTTGGATGTCAGAGACATCGCGTTAACAACATCCACGCAAGTGTGAGAGAAGAGACATGAAGTGGAGACCTGAGCTGCTGTAGGGAGCAGCTGTCACTGACCAGAGTGACCATGGACAGACTGGCAGAGACAGCCCAGACCTGAAGAATTTACAGCTGACTGACAACATCCAGAGCTAAACAAAGTGATTAACCTGTTCTATTCTGTGGTAAAAATTAAGCAGCACAGTTTCTGGGGAAAAAAAAATACAGCTAAGGTGTGGATGGTGGGAAGAAAAATCTATTGTTCTAGAAGGATGTGTTGCAGAATGTGCAAATTAAGCATATCTATGTAGTCATTCTTTTTGTCATTAAACTTTCATTGAATCTGTATTATATGCCTGATGTTTTGCTGAAGACAGAGCCATGCATAGTGTTACCAACTTCTTGAACTTATTGAGCATAGTATTTATTCGATCAAGCAGAGAGAAAATAAAACTATAATTTAGAGACTGATAAAGTGGTGACAAAAATAAATTAATGAACAGAGAGTGACATTGGAGTATTGAGTCCATTGAGATAGAGAAAATCCTCTGAGAAGACGATACGAGTACTAGTGCAGAGGTGTAAAGACTGAGCTACTCAGATTAAAAAATTCAGTAGGGGAGCATTTCAAGAAGAAGGTACAGTGATTGGGAAGACCTAGGGTAGAAAAATTGTACTGGAGAAAAGGAACAAGGTCAGAGGACCTGGAGAAGGTGGGGTTGATTGGTGACATTGACAGGTGCCAGACTGTAGCACTGTGTCCATGTTAACAGGATTTTATGCTAAGTGTAATATGAAAACATGGGTGTAATTCAAGCTTGAGAATGGTAGTGTTAGTACTATGTTGTATTTCCAGTAAAATGGAAGTGATGAAACCATTAAGATGACTGAATGACTGTGGTGACTTTTACTTGGATCATGGTGATTTTGGTTGAAGTATTGTTGGAGTCAGATATTTTGAAAGTAGAACCATACCTATGTCAGATTATTAAATATGAGTGATGGAGGAAAGAGTTAATTTAGGAATGACTCATATTGTTTTGGTTTGAACCAAATTTTAAAAGTGACTTTAGTAACCATAGGGCCTACTGGGAAAAAGGAAGGTTTTGGTGGGAGGTGGTTGTGGCAGGAATTAGTAATTTAACTTCCAACGTGTTAAGATTTGAGATGGCTACTAAAATCCAGTGGAGGTAAGCAAATAGCTCTGTGGAGATATAGAGTGTAGGATTAGCAGTTTAGATTATCAGAATCTTCTTTAGTTCATCATATCTTGGCACTAAAACCTGCCAAACCTGTGGTATATGATGGACATTTGGCTATGTCCCTTGGAACGTGAGACTTGGGGACATAAACTAAAGCAGTCAAACACTGAGATGGGCAGGAAGCCACTTTTTTGGACAGCAGAAAACAACTATGCTGAAAATTTAGTAAACACAAAAATGAAAACACCTGCACTTCTATGAAAGTGCTCTGAAACAAAAAGGGGAAAATATTAACAACTGAGTTACAGAATGAAAAGTTTTCCTCAGAAAAGTAGATGATAAATTTACAGTTAACATTTTGATTTGAGAAGCCAATGATATTTTAGAAAGTAGCTATCCTGAGTTTTTGGAAGCAAGATGTATAGAGGATAGAGGAAAGATGAAAAGTAGCAAGAAAGACCCATACACTACAGTGAACATGAAAAGTGATGAGATGGGGCCAGTGCTGTGACGCATAGGGTTAACACCCTGGCCTGAAGCACCAGCATCCCATACGAGCACCGGTTCTAGTCCTGGCTGCTCCTCTTGGGATCCAGCTCTCTGCTCTGGCCTGGGAAAGCAGTAAGAAGATGGCTCAAGTCTTACCCGGAGAAGCTCCTGGCTCCTGGCTTCAGATCAGCGCAGCTCCGGCAGTTGCAGCTATTTGGGAAGTGAACCATCGGATGGAAGACCTCTCTCTTTCTGCCTCTCTTCTCTCTGTATAGCTCTGATTTTCAAATAAATAAATAATTCTTTGAAAAAAAAAAGAAAAGTGATGAGATAAGAAAGGATCAAGAGAATTTAGAAATACTTTCAGAAAATAAAAAATCAGCAATTAGTTTTAAATTAGAAGTAATAACTTCCATGTAGGTCATTTTTTTTCTTTTTCCAGAGTGTCTTGGCTTTCCATGCCTGAAATACTCTCATGGGCTTTTTAGTTGGATCTGAATGCCTTAAGGGCTGATTCTGAGGCCAGAGTGCTGTTTAGGACATTTGCCATTCTATGAGTCTGCTGTGTATCCCACTTCCCATGTTGGATTATTCTCTCCTTTTTAATTATATCAGTTAGTAGAGCAGACACTAGTTTTGTTTATGTGATCGCTTTGACTCTTAATCCTATCATTATGATCGATTATGAATTGAAACTGATCACTTTGACTAGTGAAATGGCATTGGTACATGCCACCCTGAAGGGATTGAATTGGAATCCCCTGGCACGTTTCTAACTCTACTGTTAGGGGCAAGTCTGATTGAGCATGTGCCAAACTGTACATCTCTTCCCTCTCTTATTCCCACTCTTATATTTAACAGGGATCACTTTTCATTTAATTTTAAACACCTAAGAATAAATGTGTGTTAATTAAAGAGTTCAACCAATAGTATTAACTAGAACAAAGAAATACTAAAAGGAATAAAGTAGTAAGTTGTTCCTCGACAGTCAGGACAAGGGCTGTGAGTGAGATCCCAGCAGAAAGAACAGGGCCATCAAAGAAGGAGGTACCTTTCTCTAAAGGGAAGAGAGAACTTCCACTTTGACTATGGCCTTGTCTAAATAACAGCAGAGTTGGCAAACTCAAGAGGCTTCCATAGCCTTGACAACTCATGACAAGAGCCTCGGGTGATTACTGACGCCATAAACAAGAGTGTCAATTGTTAAATCAACAACAGAAGTCATTCTGCACTTCCTCCCCATGTAGGATCTCTGTCCTTAATGTGTTGTACTATGTGAATTAACGGTGTAACTAGTTCTCAAACAGTACTTTATACTTTGTGTGTCTTTGTGGGTGCAGTCTGTTGAAATCTTTACTTAGTATATACTAAGTAGATCTCCTGTATATAAAGATAATTGAAAATGAATTGAAAATGAAGGGGATGGGAGAGGGAGCGGGAGATGGGAGGGTTGTTGGTGGGAGGGAGGTTATGGGGGGAAAAAGCCACTATAATCCAAAAGTTGTACTTTGGAAATTTATATTTATTAAATAAAAGTTAAAAAAGAAGCAATAACTTCCACAAACTCTATCATGAATAATGTATAGAAAATTTGAGACATGATTTAAAAATGGAAAGGAAAAGATGACATGATAAAATGTTGAGACAATATAAGCAGGAAAGATGAGAAGTTCAATTATTGATAGTTAACATTTGTGAACTAACTGGCTTTAAAATAATATTCAAAATATTGAAGTATAGAGAAGATTGATAGGGAGCTATATGTGGTTTGGTGAAATTAATGAAACCAGAACCCTTTATATATATATATATATATATATATATATATATACACACACACACACATATATATATGTATATGTATATATAATTCCAAAGCATTCTTTAAATATTAAAATATATATGAGGGAAAAAGTGGACTTGTTTCATTAGATAATGTACAATTAGATAAAGTTACCAATTTGAGGGTCTTATTTGGCTGTTCTAGGAAATTGGACTTGATTTCCTGATATTTGCAAGGTCCAACAATCTCTAGATAGGTACTCCTAAAAGTTTACAGGAAAAAGGATTTAAAAGATAAATTTACTTTTGTGTAAAAAATTTTAAATCCATGTGTAGTATGTGTAGATAACTAAAGTATGTATAGATAACTATTTTGAAAATAGTTATCATGCGTGTATCTGAGTTTGGCCATATAATTTCAGTTTTGTTTGGTTTATTCTTATTTGTTTCTATGTATTCGATTATTAAAATTTGAAATTGAATCTGAGAACCACTTGACACATCAGTTATGTAATATACTTTTTAACATTATTTTCTAATCATATGTATTATTATTTCAATGTCTTGTTTGACTGTATTATTTGGTGATTTTTTAAATTTCTAAGTTATAGGAGGCTTTTAAATTTGTACTCTTAATTTTTATCTGTGAAATTATAGCTTAAAAGTTCCTTGTGGATATTTTGTCTTTGGAATATATGTTAAGATCATATATATATATATATATATATATATTAATACCCTTTATTTAAAAATATTTAGTGCTGGCATTGTGGAATGTATCATATCTCAGTGCTGGTTCAAGTCCCGGCTACTCCATCTCCTATTGAACTTCCTGCTAATATGCCTGAGAAAGCAGCAGTTGATGGCCCAGCTGCTGGTGCTTGTGCAACCCGAATGGGAGACCAGGATGAAGTTCCAGGTTTCTGGCTTGCACCTGGCCCAGCCCTGGCTTTCTTAGGCATTTGGGGTATGAATCAGTAGACGGAAGATGCCACTCTCTCTCCCTCTTTCTCTGACACTCTGCGTTTCAAACAAATAAATCTTTAAACAGTTTTTAAAGGGCATGGTATTAACTTTTTAGAAAATTGTTTATTAAAGATAGAGGTCGAGACAGAGAGAAAGAGAGAGAGAGAGAGAGAGAGCGAGCAAGTGCACTCCCATCTACTAGTTCACTCTCCAAATGCCAGCAACTGTCTCTAGATGGGGGCCAAAGCTGGGAACTGGGAACTCAATTCAGGTCCTCACCATGGGAGGTAGGCTCACAACTACTTGAGCTACCACAGTGGTCCCAAATCCACATTAGCAGGAAGCATAGCATGGGGGCAGTGCTAGGTACTGAACCCAGGCACTGGCATCATAACCAATGTTTTAACCTATAAACCAAATGCCTACCCTGGTAATATGTTTTAAAATATTGATTAAGTTGATACTTTTCTAGCAATATAAATTAGTACATTTTTGAGATAGAGTGATATAATAATCTAGGCAGATTATGGATTTTGGAAGAGATGTAGATATTTATTAAGATTTACTTCTCACAAATCTTTAATAGTGATGTCTTTCACATACTTAAGGAAGATAAAAGTCATATATTATATAAAATAGGGTTCCATAATATGAACAGATGAAATGTTTTGCAATTCATGATAATATTCAAGGATCACTCAAATCGGAGCCTTAAAAAAAGGAAAACTAATTTCCATTGAATTAGGAAATCTGTAATGAATACAGAAAACCCAGCAATCATTTTATTTCATTCTACAAGAAAAATATTTTAGATTAAAACTGTATCACTCTTCTAGGATGGCTATAACAAGCTAGATGGCTTTCAACAACACCAATGTAGTCTCTTATAGTTCTGGATGCTGGGAACCACAAGCCAGGGCTTGTAGTTTGGTTCCTTCCAGAGGCTCTGACAGAGAAATGGTCCCCTGCCTGCTCCCAGCTTCTGGTAGTTGTCAGAAGTGATATACTGCATGTTTTAAGGAGGCATCACCCAAATTTCTGTTTCTGTCATCATATAGTATTCTTACTGTCTTTATAGTGCTCTTATTTTAGGGATTCTGTTCTGGATTCAGGAACCAAAATAATCCAACATAACTTTATCTTAATTAATTACTTCTGTAAAGACCATATTTCCAAATAAGGTTACCGCCTCAAGTTTTGGGCCGAATCAAATTCCTTGACAATTCAACCAAAAGGAAAAAAATCTAAATCTCATCTCAACAAAAGGTTAAACAAAACAAAATTTTAAACTAGGAATTTAAAAAAAAGACATCTTTAACATTCTTAAACCAATGGAACTTTCACTTTGATTAACAGTGAACCAGTCAAATTATTTTTGTTGAAATCAGAATTAAGGAAGTTTGTTAGCACTGTTCTTAGTTATTTTTATCTTGTAACATTTGCTCAAAGCAATAAGCTGTTAGGGGAATATATATGAGTATAACATAAGTATGTAATAGAATATATTTTAACATATATTATTCATGCATGAACAGTGTAAATGTATTTCACCCTTTCTAGGGTTATCATTAGTTTTATGTAACATGCCATCTGCCAAGAAAGCATAGTAGAATCAGTTGCTCTTATTACAATTAAGAATGCAGCACAGTGGTATGATATAAAAGAACTCACAGAAATGAACAACTTACCTATGAGATCAGTGAGAAAACATTGAAAAACTACAATTGAATAGGAGATGTACTTCATGTTGGAAAAAAATATAGCATGTTTGGTATATCATTTTTATGTAACATTATTTTTCTGTATAAAAACATCAATGATAGAAAATGAAAAATGAAATTGCAGTTAAAAAATCATAAAGCTCCATCAGTATCAACATTTCTCTCAGTTTCCCATTCTCTCTCAGTGCTTCATTCTGACATGTGTCTATCTATAACTTCAAGAGGTATGGAATTTTATCCTACTGTTGTTACAGTTCTATGTGTGTTAGCAGAAAATAATTCTTTTCTGGCTTGAAGGAAAAAGAATCTATTGCTAATACCATTTGCTTAGCTAGAATATGAAAATCTCTCAGATCCAACTTGTACAGGCTACACAAAGTAAATAAGTGGCCACCCTGACCTTCAGGATCTAAATCTTTTATGATTGGCAGTTCACCTGGTTGCACTTTTCCCCAGGGGGACAAATTCTTTATGCTATATTAGACAATAAGTAAGACTTTCCTTGATCCAAAAGGAAGCACCAATTTTATATAGATGGTCCCTGACTTAGAATGGTCAACTTATGATTTTTTTTGATTCATGATGGTGCAAAATCAATACACATTCAATAGAAACTATGCTTTGAAACTTTAATTTTGATCACTTCCCTGGTGAGTGATAGGCAGTATTACTCCCTTGTGATGCTTGGCAGTGGCAGTGAGCCATGTGTCCCTGAAGATAAGCACCTGTTGTGGTGAACTATGTTGCTAAGCTATGATCTTTAGTAGGTTGGGAATATTAAATGTATGTTCAGTCTATAATATTTTCAACTCATGATGGGGTTCTGTGGATGTAAGATCATCATAAGCCAAAGAGCATCTGTATTGTTTCCCTAGGCAATCACCTGTGAAAACAAACATGAAGCCCAAGTCCAGTGTCTGTGCTTGCAAGATATGCAGAAATTCATGAGACTCAAGAATTGTCTCCCCACAAATTTCTGTTTATTTCAAAAAACAGGTTTCCCCTCCATATAATATGCCTTTAATATCCTATTATATGTAGAGATGGTATCAAAAATTATTCCTAGCATAGGAAGATACTATGAATTTGATTTTAATTGGTACTACTTTAAATAACAGTGATTGTAATAACTGAGTCATTAACTTTGCAGTATAAAGAAATAATAAGGGGGCCAGTGTTGTGGTGCAGCAGGTTAGGCCACCAACTATTACAGTGGCACCCATATAAGGGCCAATTCTAGTCCCAATTGCTTTGCTTCCAAACACCCTGCTAATGTACCTAGGAAAGCAGAAAAGTATGGCACACATACTTGAGCCCCTTCCCATCACATGGGTGTCCAGATTGAGTTTCAGGCTCTTGGTTTCAGTCTGGCCCAGCCTGGATTGTTGGGTCATTTGGAGAGAGAACGAGCAGCTGGAATCAATCTCTCCTCTCTCTCTCTCTCTCTCTCTCTCTCTCTCTGCCAATCTGCCTTTCAAATAAATATGAATGTAAAAAAAGTAATAATAATGTTACAAATGACATGACAATGGCAATCATCATTTCTAGTTTTATAGTGATTGTTAATTTTCTATTATAAAATTGATAGACCATGAAGAATCACATAAAAACAAATGTGCTTAAATAATAAATTTGGAAAGTGAGATTGCTATCTGGGAAAAAAATCTCAACTGAAATTCCCAGGAAGTATCCTCTCTTAAGATCAAACTAACATGACATTGCAACACTGAAACCAGCCTGGGGATCTCTGTAGAGGTCCAGGGTGTACCAATTGTCCTCTTATCTGGAGGACACAATAGTTAACTCAACATAGAACATGTTCAAAGCTACTAAGCAAGAGATAAGGAATGTAGCCCCTAGGTATCTTTGCACCTGGTCCTAAACAGCCAAAGTCCCAGGGAATGGAAATATTTTTTAATCATTTTATCAAGACAGTAGGTACTCTGCCTGCTTCCTCTAGGTTACAAAATTTTGAGTGTAACTATTTACAACTGTGGAATGAATATGCAGTCTACCTGTTTAGGACTGAAATTTGATGAATAGATCTGTATGTGAGAAAACCTATGCTTACACCTATAGAATGGCTATTATTTTCTTCCTGAGATCTTGTTTTTTGTAATAAGTCACAGGGGGACCTTATTCCTTCCTTAGGATTCCTGTGTCTTGAGCACTTCTGAGTGCATTTCCAAAGAACCAGGATTACTGGGATTTCATGGGGGAAGCCTCCTGCAACAGAGTCATGGCAACTGAGAGCAGTTTCCAGTCCACGTGTGGGAGCCAGTCTTCCTTGGTACAAAACTTGGCTCACCTAGTTACTACTGTGTGCCCTTGGTGTGTCACATGAGCCCTCTGTGCCCCAGTTTTCTCACCTGAAAAAATGGTGATATTAACTACACCTTCTTTAAAGGATAGATATTAGGATTAAATAATTATGGTGTTTGGCACCTATTAACAGAGTACACAGAGATATAATGGTACTATATATGCATGTGCCATGGAGGTTATAAGCAGAGTGTTAGCCACTAGTTACAGAGCAGATATTCCCATGTAGGGGGAAGGCGGCTATACCTTGTATCTCTACATTGGCCAGTCCCTCTGAGGACAGTGCATGCCAAGGAAGGGTTGTCTTTTCAGTTCCTTAGGAGTTGGCCATGGCCCAGGCTGATTATAAGTTCAATAGTCTCAAATCAAATGCCTAAAACATTTGCTAAAATGGATTTCAAATTTACATATTTTCACTTTACTTGAATGGCAGAGAAAGAATGTGACTGAGTGGTAGAGCAATCTTCCATTTGGTTCACTTGCTAAATAAAGGAACAACTGGGCTAGGCCAGGATGGACCCAGGAACCAGGCACTCAATCCAGGCCTGCATAGCAGAGATTTACGATCTTGAGCCATTACTTGCTGCCTCCCAGTGTGCACATTAGCAGGAAGCTGGATCAGAAGTAGAGCCAGAACTCAAGTCAGGCACGTGGCTGTGGGATGCATGATCCAAATGGTGTCTTAACCAACGAACCAAACAAATGCTCACTGAAACACGTTTTAGAGAGTGTATCTCCCAAGACCCCCCTTTGTGGCTTGAAAACACTTAGACTCACTCAACTGTTTCACAAGCCTCTCCTGGAAAGAAGTGGAGTTCCTGAATCCATAATCACTTTAATCTCTTCAAGAAGCCTTCCTCAAGCTGCAATAACTTTTTGATAGGTAGGATTTGCAACATAAAGAGAAACAAATTTGAATTTCTGTTCTGCTAAGGAAGCTACCTGCATAAACATGCACAAAAGTGTGTGCTGATTGCAGATGTGATTACTTCAAGATATGTGTGGGGTGGAAAAAAAGACTGCGCATGAATTGTGATGGAGGTTAGGAAAGGCTTGACTGATAATAGAATTACATCAGTTTTTGATGGATGTTGAAGGATTAGCATGCATAGAGACAGAGCTCTGGAGAGAATGTAGCCTGATACAGTTGTAAAATATGAGGCAGAAGGGAGAGCAGATGTGACATAGGCTGGCCAGATTATAAAGTTTTGTACATCACAGAAAAGGTGTTATTCTACGCAGGGATATTTCTCCAGAGTCTAGTCTACCTCCATCTACAACTTTTCACATAGGTTCATTGCTGTGTTTGAAAATGCATTGGCTGTAATTCAAGGGACTGCAATTTATATGAAGTACAAATATATATTGCAAGGTGGTGCTTCATGATCATAACCATGGCTCGATCTATAAACTCAAGTCAATATTCAATGCTAATTTGGTGCATGTCCCCTTTAGTCACTTGGTTTCTATTGTAACCGAGGAAAGTTAGCCTAGGTTAATTTGTTTTGGTAAGTTTCCTTTTTGGGTTGTGCATAGGAATGTCACTGGTGAGCTGTTGTTGGAAGCAGATTCTAAAATGGAGGTTGCACACAAGAAAGCTTCATAGGATATTCCCAGCACCTGTGGTGGAGTGAAGGCAGCAGGACTGTGAAGAGGAAGAAACAGGTCGCAGTGAAATCACAAGGATGGCACCAACAGAACTCCCTCATATTGGGAGAAGGTGGCTACACCTTGCATCTCTACACTGGCCAGCCCCTGTGTAAGGGATGTCCCTGAGTAGGAACTGTGCACTGGGAAGAGGGGACCTTACTAAGGAATGAAATATTATTGCCAGCAGTCACCTATTAGCACTCCCAAGAGCTGGAGATTGATAATTCACTCACTTAGGGGGCACCTAGTAGCCGACCACAGCCTTGTTACACAAAGCCAGGATGTGGAAGAACAGGAGATGGTCATTTAGTGCTTGACCACCAGTCCACACACACTCTTCTGCTTATTTCTGGTCACTGATGCCTGTTTACCATATTCAATATGCAAAAATTTTCTCATCAGTCTGCCCATGGCCCCTTCTGTCTAGGCACACACTGACACCTATTTGTTTCTGGGATCTTTGTGCCTTCTAGTATATTTCTAGGAAACTGTGGCTAAGTTTTCTCTTTCTCTTAACCAGGACAAATGTATGTAAGGTAGTAGGAGTGGATGTTTTTCTAGTACAGGAAAAATATTTTCTCCTTCTACATTTACATATTTTTTTCAATAAGCTAATGTTTTCTTTTTTCCACCTATTTTATAAGCTCTTTAAATTATCCTGAAGGCTCCAACTTCTAGAAAACAAAAGCCAGAAAGAATTGGAGGTTATTATTCTTCTCCATTAAACCCTTCCTGTCTTTTCTTTTAAATCAATGAGCCCAGAACAACTTTGCTTCTGGAACTCGGAAAAAGGACATGGGGAAATAATGGAAGAAAAAAAACTTTAAAACTAACATTGCAAAAACATTATGGTTTTTTTTTTTTTGTACCATAGAATAGAGAGTTCATTTTTTTTTAAAGTATAGAATTGGGAACAAGTCAAGAGAACTACAGAAGGAGAAATCTGCAGAGCTTCATAGCCCTTGTCCCATTATAATCAAATTAGTTATATGTAGTGGGCATTTGCACAGCAGTGATGCCTACATCCCATATTGGAATACCTGGGTTCAAGTCCCAACTCCACAACGGGTTCCACCTCCCTGCTAATATGCATGCCAGGAGGCAGCAGATGATGATGGCTCAAATTTCTGAGTTCCTGCCACCCACCTGGGAGACACAGATTGAGATTAGCTCCCTGAGTTTTGCCTGGCTCAGTTCTAACTGTTGCAGTATTTGAGGAGTGAACCAGCATCAAAGATTTCTCTGCTTTTCTCTGTCTCTGTCTCTCTCTTTGCATGTGTCAGTCTTGTAAATAAAATGAAAATAAAGAACATTTTTAAAAAAATTACTATGGTTTCTCAAAATAGTCATGGAAATTATAAATACTAAAGGGCTGGCTCTGTGGTGTAGTGGGTAACATCACATATGGACTTGGGTTTGAATCCCGGCTGTTCCACTATCAATCCAGCTCTCTGCTATTGTACCCAAGAAAGCAGTTGGATGATTCTCTGGCCATTGCAGCCATTTGGGGAATGAACCAGAAGATAGAAGATTGATCTCCCTCTGTCTCTTTGTCACTCCCTCTCTGTCTCTACCACTCTTTCTCTAAATTCTGTCTTCCAAATCAATAAATAAAATATTTTTTAAAAAATGTATGTACTGAAAAACTATGCAGGAATTTCAAAAAAAATTTCCAACAAATAAAAACTACTTAATTTCATTCTTTCATGAACTTGTTTTAATCATCCTCATATTTTCACTAATATATTCCTGGCATCTGAGAGATACTTAGCACACACACACAAAAAATCCTCTATGCTATTCAAATTTTAATAGTGGCTAAAAAATTACCTTCTCCAAGTCAGGTTCATTGGTCTCCAAAGTAAAATTAAGTGCCTTCTTTTTCATGCTTCCAGGCAAAAAATGTATACACCTATACATACAATCAAAATTTTGGTTTGCAATTGTTTGTATAGTTTATTTATCTACTGCTTTAGTCCAAGAGCACTTCAAAGCCAAAGGGGATGTAATATTTATTGTTCAGTTGGAGATGCTTATTATTGTCTGGGTAGGTTTTCTGCTGCTGTAACACAATGCCACGGAGTCATGGATGTGCAAGAAAAGATTGTGTGAGGATCTTCAAAGAAGGAAGAGGAGAAGAAAGGCAGGAAGGAAAATAGAAGAAGCTAAATTCATCTTCAGTCTCAGGAACACACTCCAGTGATAACTAACCCAACCTATCAATAAAGGCATTCCTTTATTTTCTCTATTCCTAGCCTACTCACCCCTTTAAGGTTCTGCCACATAATACTTTTACATCAGTTATTTTCCAGCATGAATTGTGTGGGATACATTTAAATATAGTACCGATGAACTGATTTTTCACTCTGAGAGTGACTGGTAGTCACAGAAATATAGGTGAAGACCTAAACTGTCACGTTCTTTGAAGTGTGCCTATCACATTTCAATCTAGAGCTAACTTTATTTTTTTTTTTAAAGCAAGGAAGTGGGGTTGTATATGTTTAGAAACTGGTTAAATAATGAGATAGACCAAACCTTTCAGTTCCCTGAACTATCTGCCTAAAGCAAAGCATTCTTTATCCAAAGGTACCATATAAAAATGCATTAAAGTTTTATTTCTTTTTCATGCTATTGTCATAAGGTAGAATTCTTTAGAGCATAAGGTAAAATAAGATCAACTTTTACGAGTGAGACATACAACACATTGTCACAAGAGGGCACTGTTTTAACACGAATTGCTTTTAAACAGCAGACATTTCTTGGTTTTTCAAGGCAGTTATATTCATCCACATAATTAAATAAGAATAAAACAAAAAAAGCATTTAAGCAGGTATTTTGTTCTATGTATATTATTCTGTTTATTATTGCTAATCGAAAGTATTAATCCATAAGAAGAATGTGCGTGAACATCCATTTAGAAAGATGGATTTACTTAGTTGATAGCTTTTGAATTTCAGTGTTTTAAATTTCACTGTCTGAGTCGAGTGTGCCAAAATTCTGACATAACCATGTGTGAGTCACATCTGATCTGGCCCAAATTCTAGTCAAGCAAAGGCAAGTCCAATACACAAGAACTTAGGGCAAATTAACGTAGCAAGATTCTATGTTTTAAATTCTCAACCTCCCAAGTGCCATGGAGGCATGAGCTATTTGGAGATTTTGGGAAAGAATAAGTTGCACGATGTGTTTTGGTGTGTGGGCTGCTCTTGATCTCTAAGAAAACTTACACACAGGGCACTCTCAGGCCAAAGGCTCCAACAACCCTCTCTGGGAAGTGATTGCCCCTCAGTTGAATAGAGGCACCTGTTCAAAAGATAATGCTCTTATCCAGGGGCAGCTCACAATACTCTAACTGCATGATCTCCACATGGACCCAACTGGGATTTCTGGGCTTATTCAATTGGAAACTGCTCAGGTGGTGCCTGGCTCTCCGTGGTTACACTAACAACTCAGGTGCTTTTTTTAATGCCATCTTATCCATATGAATTACTAACAGTTGCTGGCAGCAACCAACAAAGGTTCAACTCCCTTGTGTGGTTTACAGAGCCTGTATTTTAGCCGACTGGCTCCTCCTCTCCACAGCTGGGCACACTCTTCTCCCATCAGTGTGTTACATTCTCTTCCCAATGTCCAAGATGGGCCCTGACCTAAGGCAGGAGGACTTCGCGGAGCTTGCATGGAAGACTTATTTATTTTTAAAAAGATTTTATTTATTTATTTTGAGAGATAGAGTCACAGACAGTGAGAGGGAGAGACAGAGAGACAGGTCTTCCTTCCGTTGGTTCCCTCCCTAAATGGCAGCAACGACCAGAGCTGCACCAATCCGAGGCCAGGAACCGGGTGCTTTTTCCTGGTTCATGTGAGTGCGGGTGAGGGGCCCAAGGACTTGGGCCATCTTCTGCTATTATCCCAGGCTACAGAAGAGAGCGAGATTGGAAGAGGAGCAGCCGGGACTAGAACCTGAAACCGTATGGGATGCTGGCACCCCAGGCAGAGGATTAACCTACTGTGCCACAGTGCTGGCCCGGAGGACTTATTTTTGATTCAAAGCAGATGGCTTTATTCTAAACGTAATCATGGGACACACGTCTTGATTCCAGCCCCATGCTTCTTTCCTCCACTCCTCCCTACCTTGAAACTCCCTCAACCTCCTGGTGAGTAAAGTGTCTTCTTGGCTTAAATCTATGTTTCTGAGTTTGCATTTTGGTAATTAGCTCAGTAGTCCTGTTATTCTTACTACCTTGAATGCTCAGAATAAGTCTTTTAGCTTTGGCTTCTCCTGGATCTTTGAATTATAAACCGTCGTAATACCCTGTTTCTTCCTAAGATTGCATCTCTATTTTCTTCTTGCTTGTTTTCTTCCACTCTCTGAGTTTCAAAGTATTGACTATTTGACATGCTCTCTTGGGGGATGGTGACTTCCTGTGTGTGATAGAATTTTTGCATCTTGCATGTCATTTGCAATCCTTTTGTCTTGAATGTGTTTGAAATAGATTTAATCCCTAGTACTTGCCAACAGCAAGGATAGTCCCTCAGACCTTGAAAGCCCAACAGTCTCCTAGCATGTGTCTGGTGCTGCGTGTCCATGTGCAGAGCCCAGCACTTTCCTATTTGCTCTGCTCCTTGATTTATCCACCAAATTCCTTTGCGTGTATCTCAGAAGCAGCCCAATCAATTGCAGGATTGCTGTTAGCTGTGCAGTAAGCCTGCCTTATACATGGAATTATAATGGGATGGGGCAGAGCAGAACTGGTTTTTTCTCATTTCTGACAGGGATTTAAGAGTTGGTGAGTTCTGAGGGTGATGTTTCTTTTCCAAGTGAGGGAAGTACTATTTGTTCCCTTTTGTTGTCTTGTTGTTGTTGTTATTTCAATAGAACATTTTAGATGTCTCTTCTGTAATGAACAAGTGCTCTCAAAAGACTTCGAGGA
The DNA here is from genome assembly GCA_949820135.1 of Sylvilagus floridanus. NCBI lineage: Eukaryota > Metazoa > Chordata > Mammalia > Lagomorpha > Leporidae > Sylvilagus > Sylvilagus floridanus. Next base: position 32,125,067 of record OX463244.1, read on the forward strand.
TTTGCTTAGAACTCTAAGGAACATGTTTATTCCTAAAAAAAAAATAAATTTCATAAAGATATATTGCATATGTTAGCTTGAATGCTTTATAACCATTTTTCAAAATAAGAATACCGAAAAGATCCACTGCCCATTGATGTAACAGAATCATAACCTTGTTGTTTTATTTGGCTATGGATGACAATGCCTAGGATGGAGGAGAAAGCAGTCCATTTCTTTACCAGGCACTTGGGTTTTAAAGCCCAGCTTAAGACGTAGAGCAATTTGGAACTGTGCTTGAAAAGTAGTTGTCCTCCTGGATTCTTGAATTTAAGCTATAGGAGAGAGAAATGGATGGCTAGTACCTGTTCTCACTTGAGGCTGAGTCTCGTGTTGGGGAGGTGGATTCTTAGATACAGGATTGGGGAATCCAAGAATAGTGGTGAAAAGCAGGATTCTGGAGTTCTGCCCTACTGGCTCATGCAGCAGCAAAGAAAGGACTGTGAGAGGCTGGAAGCGTGTTATAGCCAAAGGAAGCCTCTCTGTGAACCTAGGAGGACAAGCAAAGATTCTCCTGGGGCTTTGGATGCGAGAACGGTGGTATGCCTTGCCAAGAGCTGACCTGAACAAGCATTGTGGTTGTGCTTGGGGCAAAGAGCATACAGAACTGAATTTTGCATAGGTGGATTCCTGAAGACTCATTAGGAGTAAATGTATCTCGGTTATTAATCCTTGTGGCCGCCTGTTCCCCACTGCAAAATCTCAGCATTAAACAGCAGTTCCTCCCTAGACCATAGAATCTAGAATCAATGCTTAGGGACAGGATGGGGGAGAATCTGAGTTGAGACTTTCATTTTTTTACCCAGTGGCTATGTACACAATTCATATATGCATCAGGCACTGTCATCGAATTAACACCTTGTAGCAATTTTTAGCCTTGTAACTAAGAAGAAGTAACATTCTCAGTAAAGTGATTCTTACTGTTAGAAACATCAAATGATGGGAAATATCACAATGCTGAATCAGTTGTAAACATGCAACACATTTTGTACTCATCCCCCTAAATTGGTCCCATAGATACAGTTAATCTTCATATAGAAAATTGGAATTGGTATTTAAACTGGTAATATTTTAAAATCTGTTTTAATTCCTTATAGGAAAACTCATACTATCTCAACAATTTTCAGTCTAAAATATGAATATTTTAATGCACTTTTTAGTTTCATTAAATTAATCTTATACCAAAAGAAAAGCTCATTGTGTTCTACACTCAAAGAACTCAAATGAAATGATTAAAATAAAATGTAGATAGTATATCAGTAAGATATTATATGAAATAGCATTGAAAAGCTATCTGTGGTGGGCTTTATATGTAGTGGTTAAGATAACACTTGGGGCCGGCGCCGTGGCTCAACAGGCTAATCCTCCGCCTTGCGGCGCCGGCACACCGGGTTCTAGTCCCGGTTGGGGCACCGGATTCTGTCCCGGTTGCCCCTCTTCCAGGCCAGCCCTCTGCTGTGGCCCGGGAGTGCAGTGGAGGATGGCCCAGGTGCTTGGGCCCTGCACCCCAAGACCAGGAAAAGCACCTGGCTCCTGGCTCCTGCCATCGGATGAGCGCGGTGCGCCGGCCGCAGCGCGCCGTCTGCGGCGGCCATTGGAGGGTGAACCAACGGCAAAAGGAAGACCTTTCTCTCTGTATCTCTCTCTCACTGTCCACTCTGCCTGTCAAAAAAAAAAAAAAAAAAAAGATAACACTTGGAATGCCTGTATCATATATTGGTGTGTCTGGGTTTTCGTCCCAGCTCTGCTTCCGTGTCTAGCTTCCTGCTGATGAGAACACCCTGGTAGGCAGCAGATGATGGCTCAAGCACTTGGGTTCCTGCCACCTCTATGGGAAACACAGATTAAATTCCTAGCTCCTGGCTTCAGCTTTTCCCAGCGCTTATAATTCTGGCAATTGGAGAGTGAACCAGCAGATGAGATCAATATCTCTGTCTAGGTAAATAGCTGTACTTTTGAAACATTTTCTTTCTCTACCTTTGAAACAAGTAAATAAAAAGTTTTAAAAGTTTCATCTGCATATTGCAAAACATGAAATCTAGTCACTATAGTGTATTTGGTCTCAAACTAGAAAAAAATTCTGAATAAAGCAGAAAGGATATACTAATGACATTATTTTACAAATATGTTATATATAATAAAATAAAACTTTATGCCCCATAATCACCATTTCATGAATTGAATATAGGTAAGTTTACTTATTAGTCTGTGATTGAAAGAAGGATTTTAGAAAAGCATACTCCAAAAGTAGTATTTTTGAATTGAGTATTTTAAGAGACATTTATATTTTTTAAAAACTGAAGATGTGGGACTGGCATTGTGACACAGCAGATTAAGCTTCCAGCTACATTGTCAGCATCCCATGTAAGAACTGCTGCACTTCCAATACATCTTCCTGCTAATGTGCCTGGGAAAGGCACTGAAGATGGCCAAATTAACTGGGCTCCTGCCACCCACCTGGGAGTGTGGTTGGAGTTCTCCTGGCTTTAGCCTGGCTCGGTCTTGGCTTTTGTTACTATCTGGGGGATGAACCAGTAGATAAAGGATTTCTCTTTTTATGTCTCTCCATCTCTCTCTCTGCCTTTCAAATTAAATAAATGCATAAAACCTTAAAAAATATGAAGATTATTTATCTAAAAGTTAATGTGGTACAGTCATTCCTTCTTATATCATAAAATGATTTAGTCCTAACTGATAAAAGTCATTGGAAGTTTCATGAAAAGAAGTAGGCCCATTACTAGGACTCTAAATTTCTTGATTCTAGCCTGAGTGTTCCTCTCAGTCTGTCTTTAAACAAATAATGAAATTGCTGTCTTGTTCACTGCATTGTTCCTGGGTGTGGCACATAACTGAAAGCCTAATCATTGTTAAAAAAGTATTGGTTCAATAAATGGACATCCTGTTCTGACACAGTAATAATATGGTCAAGGGTATAGAGAGGAATGCTTTTCACATAGAAAACAAAATTCAATTGACAGAAATTGAATGTGGTGCAAAGGGTTGAACAAAGTAGGATCAAATGCCTGCCTGATTTTTCAGTCAAATTGTGGGGAATTTACAGCAAAAATTAGAAGCTTGAATGCCTTTTTTATTTTTTATTTTTTTAAGGCTTTTATTTAAAGAATATAAATTTCCAAAGTACAGCTTATGGATTACAATGGCTCCCCCCCCATAACATCCCTCCCACCCGCAACCCTCCCCTTTCCCGCAACCTCTCCTCTTGCATTCACATCAAGATTCATTTTCAATTCTCTTTATATACAGGAGATCAGTTTAGTATATATTACGTAAAGATTTCAACAATTTTGAATGCCTTTTCTTAGCATGCTGATTTAGTACACAGGGCAGCACCTACTCACAGATATGTACAATTTTTTAAGGAAATACATGGTTTTATAAGCACTGAATTAAGTAACAGAAAAGGTAAATGATATGGCAATGAATTTTCCAGCTTATTAAGAAAGATTCAGTTCTTTAGAAAGTATATAGTCTAATCAACATGTTCCCCCTGAGGATAACAAAGATTTGGGACTTAATGACAATAGTTGTCCTCTAAATACTCATGCTCAAGTTTGAGGACGACCAGTACAATGCTGAACAGAAATCACACATGGAGGCATCCTTTTCTTGTCTTAATCTGTAGGAATCAAATATCTAGACAGCCACCATTATTTGTAATATTATTTACCACTTTGCTTAGGGATGCGATTAACACTTGGAGGAGTTTCTTTCTCTAGTTTGCTGAGAGTAATCAGCAATGGCTATTGAATTTTGCCAAGTTCCTTTTTTGCACTGGCTTAGTTCATTTTGTGCTGCTATAACAGCATCCTGATGCTAGATAATATATGAAGAAAAATGTATTTGGCTCACGTTTCATGTCAACTAGGAAGTTCAAACACCACAGCACTACCATGTGGCTCTCTCACAATATGGAAGATAGCATCACATGGCAGCATTGTGTGTATGTGTTTGCGGGAGACAGATAGAGGGGCTGCTGGTGGGAGCACTGGAATCACATAGTTGGATAGGAAGCAAGGGAGAAGGAAGGGACAAGGCTCACTGCATTACAACAACTTACTCTTAAGGCAGCTGCTGTGAGACCCAGCTCTTTGATTAAAAGCTTTATTTTTTTTTTTTTTTTTTTTTTTTTTTACAGGCAGAGTGGACAGTGAGAGAGAGAGACAGAGAGAAAGGTCTTCCTTTGCCGTTGGTTCACCCTCCAATGGCCGCCGCGGTCGGCGCGCTGCGGCCGGCGCACCGCGCTCGTCCAATGGCAGGAGCCAGGAGCCAGGTGCTTTTCCTGGTCTCCCCATGGGGTGTAGGGCCCAAGCACCTGGGCCATCCTCCACTGCAGTCCCGGGCCACAGCAGAGGGCTGGCCTGGAAGAGGGGCAACCGGGACAGAATCCGGTGCCCCGACCGGGACTAGAACCCGGTGTGCCGGCGCCGCAAGGCGGAGGATTAGCCTGTTGAGCCACGGCGCCGGCCTGATTAAAAGCTTTAATCCACCCATGAGAACACATAACCTCACGACACTACATGCCCATTTAAAGGCTCTACTACTTCAATATTGGGAATTAAGTTCCAAAATGAGATATCGAGGAAGTGTACCATAGTTATTAATGTTTTAAAAGATTATTAATTTGAATAGCAGAGTGACACAGAGAAGGAAACATACATACACACACACACACACAATATCCTCCAAATGCTAATGCAATACCCAAATGGCAGCAACAGATGGGGACTAGCCGTGTTGAATCCAGGAGCCAGGAATTCCATTGGGGTCTCCCACATGAGTGGCAGGTTCTGAAGCACTTCTGCTATAACCCAGACACATTAACAGGGATGTGGGTCAGAGGCAGAGTAATGGATTAGCTAGGACTTGAGCCAGCACTCTGATATGAGATGGTCTTAATCTGCTACATTATAACAGCTCTTCCTTCAAAACAAACCACATTTAAAACATGTGTAGCTTTGAGTCAATCATGATTTTTCTCCTTTTTTCCGTTAATACAGGGAATTATATTGATAACTTTCAAAATATAAATGTTTTTTAACCCAATGTATCTAAAATATTAACATTTTGACATACATTCAATACATTTCTTGTAGTGAGAATATTTATCAAGAGATATATCTTTTAAGACATTTTAAGTATACAATTCAATATTGTTAATCATAGGAATGATTTCTAGAACTTATCTTTATAAATGAAAATTTGTACCTGTTACATAACACCTCTGTATTTCCTTCTCCTCTTAATCACCATTCTATTCTCTGCTTTATGAATGAAAGTTTTGATAATGACTTTTATTTGATACAACACCAAAAATAAAGTAATAAAAGCAAAATTAGATAATCAGAGTGACAACAAAAAGAAGCTTCTGTACAGCAAACTAAAAACATTTACCAGGTGGAATGGCAACCTGCAAAACTATAAAAGCTATGGGTGGATAACAAAATATCAGGGGCCAGAGCTGTGGCGTAGATGGTAAAGCCACTGCCTGAAGTGCAGGTATCCATTATGGCCATTAAAGTTCGAGTCCTAGCTGCTCCACTTCCAATCCAGTTCTCTGCTATGGCTTGAAAAAGTAAGTCCTTGGGCCCCTGAACCCATGTGGGAGACCCAGAGAAAGCTCCTGGCTTCGGATCAGACCAACTCCAGCCTTTGTAGCCAGATGGGGAGTGAACCAGTGGATGGAAGACTTCTCTCTTTGCCTCTGCCTATCTGTAACTCTGCCTTTCAAAAAACAAATAAATAAATCTTTTTTTTTTTTTAAATCAAAGATCAGTAAGGAACTCCTATAAGTAAATACGAAAAAAAAAAAAGCTAAGTTAAAAAGTACGCAAAGGGTTTGTATAGACACTCCTACAAAGAAGACATGCAAGTGACCAAGAAGTATATAAAAAGATGTACAAATGCCACGGCTGAAGAAGAACTTCTAGGATCAATCCCATTCATAATAGCTACAAAAGCAATCAAATACCTTGGAATAAACTTAACCAAGGACATTAAAGATCTCTACAATGAAAATTACAAAACCTTAAAGAAAGAAATAGAAGAGGATACCAAAAAATGGAGAAATCTTCCATGCTCATGGATCAGAAAATACAATATCATAAAAATGTCCATTCTTCCAAAAGCAATTTTCAGATTCAATGCAATACTAATCAAAATACCAAAGGCATTCTTCTCAGATCTGGAAAAAATGATGCTGAAATTCATATGGAGACACAGGAGACCTCGAATAGCTAAAGCAATCTTGTACAACAAAAACAAAGCCGGAGGCATCACAACACCAGATTTAGGGACATACTACAGGGCAGTAGTTATCAAAACAGCATGGTACTGGTACAGAAACAGATGGATAGACCAATGGAACAGAATAGAAACACCAGAAATGAATCCAAACATCTACAGCCAACTTATATTTGATCAAGAATCCAAAACCAATCCCTGGTGTAAGGACAGTCTATTCAATAAATGGTGCTGGGAAAACTGGATTTCCACATGCAGAATCATGAAGCAAGATCCCTACCTTTTACCTTACACAAAAATTCATTCAACATGGATTGAAGACTTAAATCTACGACTCGACACCATCAAATTATTAGAGAGCATTGGTGAAACCCTGCAAGACATAGGTACTGGCAAAGACTTCTTGGAAAATACCCGAGAAGCACAGGCAGTCAAAGCCAAAATTAACTACTGGGATTGCATCAAATTGAGAAGTTTCTGTACTGCAAAAGAAACAGTCAGGAAAGTGAATAGGAAACCGACAGAATGAGAAAATATATTTGCAAACTATGCAACAGATAAAGGGTTGATAACCAGAATCTACAAAGAAATTAAGAAACGCCACAACATCAAAACAAACAACCCACTTAAGAGATGGGCCAAGGAACTCAATAGACATTTTTCCAAAGAGGAAATCCAAATGGCCAACAGACAGGTGGAAAAATGTTCAAGATCACTAGCAATCAGGGAAATACAAATCAAAACCACAATGAGGTTTCACCTCACTCTGGTTAGAATGGCTCACATTCAGAAATCCACCAACAATAGATGTTGGAGTGGATGTGAGGAAAAAGGGACACTAACCCACTGTTGGTGGGAATGCAAACTGGTGAAGCCACTATGGAAGTCAGTCTGGAGATTCCTCAGAAACCTGAATATAACCCTACCATTCAACCCAGCTATCCCACTCCTTGGAATTTACCCAAAGAAAATTAAATTGGCAACAAAAAAGCCATATGCACATTAATGTTGATTGCGGCTCAATTCACAATAGCTAAGACCTGGAACCAACCCAAATGCCCATCAACAGTAGACTGGATAAAGAAATTATGGGACATGTAACATACAGAATACTATTTAGCAGTCAAAAAAAATGAAATCCGGTCATTTGCAACAAGATGGAGGAATCTGGAAAACATCATGCTGAGTGAACTAAGCCAGTCCCAAAGGGTCAAATATCATTTGTTTTCCCTGATCAGCGACAACTAACTGAGCACCATAGGGGAAACCTGTTGAAGTGAAATGGACACTATGAGAAACAGTGACTTGATCAGCTCTTGTGCTGACTGTTGTTGTACAATGTAATTCTTTATCCATTTTAGTATTTTTTTTATTCTAGTACTATTGGTTGAACTCTGTAATTAACACACAATTATTCTTAGGTGTTTAACAGGGATCACTTTTCAGTTAAAATTTAAATATAAGAGTGGCAAAAAGAGAGGGAGGAGATGTACAATTTGGGACATGCTCAATCGGGCTTGCCCCAAATGATGGAGTTAGAATTGTGCCAGGGGATTCCAATACAATCCCATCAAGGTGGCATGTACCAAGGCCATCTCACTAGTCCAAGTGATCAATTTCAGTTCACAATTGATCACACTGATAGGTCTAAGAGTCAAAGGGATCACACAAACAAGACTAGTGTCTGCTAATACTAACTGATAGAATCAAAAAGGGAGAGAATGATCCAACATGGGAAGCAGGATACACAGCAGACTCATAGAATGGCAGATGTCCTAAATAGCACTCTGGCCTCAGAATTAGCCCTTAAGGCATTCGGATCTGCCTCAAGTGCACATAAGAGCATTTTAGGCATGGAAAGCCAAGACACTCTGGAAAAAAAAAGAAAAAAAAGACCTAAATGAAAGATCTCTGTGAGTGAGATCCCAGTGGAAAGAGGAGAGAACCTCCACTTTGACTATGACCCTGTCGGAATAAGATTGAAATCGGCGAACCCTAAAGGCTTCCATAGCCTTGGCAACTCATGACTAGAGCCTAGGGTGATTACTGACGCCATAAACAAGAGTATCAAATTGTTAAGTCAACAACAGGAGTTCTGTGTACTTACTTCTCATGTGGGATCTGTCCTTAATGTGTTGTCCATTGTGAAGTAGTGCTATAACTAGTACTGAAACAGTATTTTACACTTTGTGTTTCTGTGTGGGTGCAAACTGATGAAATCTTTACTTAGTATATACTGAATTGATCTTCTGTATTAAAGACAGTTGAAAATGCAAAAAAAAACTTGGTGTTAAATCGGAAATTGCATAGAAAATTAATCAATTTTTTTAAAAAAAATCATGTAGTATCTCTGTCCTTAATGTGTTGTACATTGTGATTTAATACTATAACTAGTACTCCAACAGTATTTTTCACTTTGTGTTGCTATGTGGGAGCAAACTGTTGAAATCTTTACTTAATATATACTAAATTGATCTTCTGTATATAAAGAGAATTGAAAATGAATCTTGATGTGAATGGAAGGGGAGTGGGTGCATGATAGGGGAGGGTTGCAGGTGGGATGGAAGTTATGGGGGGAGGAAGCCATTGTAATCCATAAGCAGTACTTTGGAAATTTATATTCATTAAATAAAAGCTATAAAAAAAGATGTGCAAAATTGGAACATTTGTCCACTGTTAATGTAGTTTTTATGGAAATCAATATGAGGGCTCCTGAAAAATTGAAAAATAAAGCTGCTATCTGATCTAGGCATCTCACTACTGATTATGTTTTGGAAATAGTAGATATTATAGTCTTGAAGGTATATTTATAATCCTGTGTTCACGGCAGCATTATTCGTGATATCCACAATGTGGAAAAGAACAACATGTGCAGTGGTGAGTGAATACGGAAAATGTTGTATAAATATTGGATTACTGTGCGGCAATAAGAAAGAAGGACTGTGCTATGCTGTAATCTGATGAAATGGCAGGACTTTTTGCAATTGGAGATAAGGCGATCACAGAAGGATGAGTACTCCACTACCCCACTTGTGAAGAATCCAAACTACTCAAACTTCTAGAAATACAGAATAGACTGGTGACAACTTTTTTTTTTAAGATTTATTTATTTATTTGAAAGTCAGAGTTACACAGAAAGAGGAGAGGCAGAGAGAGACAGAAAGAGAGAGAGAAAAGTCCTCCATCTGCCTGTTCACTCCCCAGTTGGCTGCAACTGGTTGAAGCTGCGCTGATCCAAAGCCAGGAGCCAGGAGTTTCTTCTGGGTCTCTCATGCGGATGCAGGAGCCCAAGGACTTGGGCCATCCTCTACTGCTTTGCCAGGCCATATCAGAGAGCTGGATCGGAAGTGGAGCAGTTGGGACTTGAACCTGTGCCCATATGGGATGCTGGTGCTTCAGGCCATGGCGTTAACTCGCTGTGCCACAGCGCCGGCCCCTGGTGACAGCTTGTTAAATACAATTTAGCTTCTAGGATTTGTATAATTTTGGTATCAGGATAATTCTGGCCTTGTAAAACAAGTTATAATTGACCCTTTTGTTTCTGAAAGAGTCTCAAATTATTATTTTACTAGATGTTTGAAAGAATTCATGAATGTAGCTGTCTACATCTGGAGTTCATTTATTTTCCTTAGTTTTACTTTAGATGAAGGTATTTGACAATGCAATTTCTTTTATAAATTTAGGGCACTTCAGATATTCCATTCAGTCCTGGGAATTTTTTTGTGATTTTTGGTGGCTGGGTTTTATTTTAAGAAATTTGATCATTTTATTCACGTGATAAAACTTGATATGCAATGATTCCCATTATTCAGTTTTCTCGTCAATGTCTTTCCTGTCTATAAAGACTTACTCTCATAATTCCTGATATTTATAATTTGCACTTTCTTTCTCTCCCTTAGAACTAATTTCTAGCCATGTCAGTTCTCTCCTTTGTCTAATTTCTAGTTCATTGAATTCTAATTTCTCTCTGTTTCTTTTCTTTTTTTTTTCTACTTGCATTAGAATTAATATGTTCTTCTTTAGAGTTTAAGGTAGAGAACAAAATCATTTATTTGAAACATCTTTTCAAAATATAAGTATTTATGTAAAAATTTTACTCTAGAGTCTGTGTGACTTTATCACATATTTTGATTTCAAGCTATAAGTTATTTAAAGATGTGTTGCTTAATTATCCAACATTGCACACTCTCCTAGATAGCTTACTTTTACTCATTCCAACTGTCTTCCATTATGGCTGGAGAATATGCTTTCTAAGACTTTGGTGTTTTGAAACTGAACTGAGAGATATTTTGTGGCTTAGTTAAAGGGTTTTCATAAATGTTTTATGTACACTTTAATAGGATGTATATTCTATAGTTTATGTAAATATTAGTTAGGACCAGGTTGTCAAAATCACTTTTTCTTATTTTTTAATCTAGTTATATTGTTATAAAATTGACATTTTCATCATTATAAAATATCTCCATTTGTTGTACTACTTCTTGTTTAAATATCTACTCTTTAATATAGTTGCATAAGATCTCACATGCTTGTTTCTGGGGCATATTTTAAAATAATTTTAATGTATATGTGCACTGATCTAGTCTGATACTGTATTTTTTTAAAAACAGATTTAGCTATTTTAAGACAGAGTGACAGGGAGAGAGAGTGGCAGGGATCTGCAATTTGCTAGTTCATTCTCCCAAATGTCAACAGCTGCCAGGTCTGAGTCAGGCTGAAGCCAGGAGCCAGCAACACCATCTTGGCACATGGGTGGCAAGGGACCAAGTACCCGGGCCATCATCAACTGCTTTCCCAGGTGCATTAACCTGGAGTTGGATAAGAAGCAGGGTAGCCAAGACTCGAACCAGCACTCCGATATGCGGTTGCTGGGTGATGAAAGCATCAGTAGCCTGCTGTGCCACCACACCTGCCTAATAATGTCTTTTATCTTTAATTTTGAGTATTTACTGAATTTCCACGTGAAGTAATTGTAGACATGGTTGGGTATAAGTCTGCTGTTTTGCCCTTTATAGTTCAATTTGTTCGTAATTTTTCTTTCCTCTGTTCTTTCATGTTTTGAATTAATTGACTAATTTTCAGTATTCTATTTTAATCACTCTATTGACATTTAGCAGAATATTTTCATTTTATGTGATGATTCTTTAGAAACTGTAATAAGTATTCTTAGCCCATCAAAGTTCATTTGAGTAGTGAACTGTTTCTTTTTATGAATTGTAACATTATACTTTATTAAACCTATAATGTGTATGACTATTTTAACATGTAATCAATAGGAAAAATATTGATGAAGCAGTTTATCTTTTCTTCCTGTGATGTATTGAAATCCAGTCTGTATTTCATACCTAACAGAACATTTCTATTCAGACTAACCACTTTTCCAGTGCTCATGTGGGGTTACTGGCTCCTATGTGGATGGTATATCTGCCCGAGTTTGAGTCCTTGTCCTGCCACTGACAAGCTGTGTTTCTTTGAGCAAATTATCTACCTGTAGTATGCCTCAGTTTCCCCCTCTGCAAAATGGTCATATAATATGAGGGTACTTCAAAAAATTCATGGAAAATGGAATTCAGAGATAAGTGTGCTTGGATGCCCCTCCCCCCCCCAAATGAAGTGCATGCATTGTTCTTCCATAGTATTTATTTTATTTGCTTGAAAGGCAGAGTTACAGAGAAGAGAGAGAAACAGAGGTCTCCCATCTGCTAGTTTAGTCCTCAAACAGCTTCAATGGCCAGGACTGGGCTAGGCTGCAGCCAGGAGCCCAGAACTCCATTCAGGTACCCCTACATGGGTGGCAGGGACCCAAGTACTTGGGCCATGTTCTGCTGCTTTCCAGGTGCAGGGAGCTGGATTGGAAGTAGAGCTGAAGGGACTCAAACCAGTGCTCTGATATGGGATGCTGGTGTCCCAAGCAGCAGTTTAATTCACTGTACCATGATGCCAGCACCTTCCACAAACTTTTTGAATAACCTTTGCATGCATGCGTTTCAAATGTTCTTGCACCAAAATAAATGGCTTAATTCCATTTTGTTCACAAACCTTTTGATGTATCTCATCAATAGAACCAACTTTATATTGTTGATGTGTACACTGAATGACTTAATACTTGTGAAGTTCTTTAGTGGCACAAACTAACAACTGTAGAAGTGTACATCAAATAAAGATTCAATTAAAGGACCCACAGATAGGACTTCTTTTTTAAGATTTATTTATTTATTTAAAAGTCAGAGTTAGAGAGAGAGCGAGCGAGAGTGAGTGAGCTTCCATCTGATGGTTCACTCCCCAAATGGCAATAATGGCTGGGACTGGGCCAGGCCTAAGCTGGTATGTCTTCTGGGTCTCCGACAGGGGTTCTGGGGCCCAAGCACTCAGGCCATATTCCACTTTCCCTGACACATTAGCAGGGAAGTGGATCAGAATTGGAGCATCCAAAACTTGAACTGGCACCCACATGTGATGCCAGCATGGAAGGCAGAGGCTTTATCTGTTATGCCACAGCTCTGCCTCCCACAGATGGTTCTGGAACACTGGACAAGCTGGAATTTGTAAGCAAGAGAGGCTGATCGTGTGCTTGTTAACACCATCTTAGAGTGGCCCTGTAAAGTCAGCAATAGGCTGTGCCTCTATGATAGCTGTTCTGCATCATGAATCAACTCCTGATAATCTGTCATTGCTGCTGAGAGGGTTTACCTTCTGGAGGTGAGAAATATCAGCACCCTGATGACGGCACTGGCTCTACTCCTGCAGGATGTGTGCCCTGAGCATCTGTCCAGGGCTTGGAACTGTGCTGGTGGCATGCAGGAAGCAAAGACCCCTAGAACTGTGCCATTGTACTTGCGTGGCATCATGTTGGGATGGGAGGTGGAGGCTCGTCCAGCTCTTAGAAGTTTGAGCAATAGCTGCTTTTACAAGAGAAAAAGTACAGCTCAATCAATGGCTTCCATTCCCTCTTCATAACACTGCCAAGTCTCTCTTGGCATCAGGCCCCTCTGCTTGCACCTGCCCTCAGCCAGTCCACAGCAGTCACAGAGCACTCACGGATGCCCAGCACTGTCCTGGGTGCAGTGGGGAGGAATATGTATGGAAGGCCTCGTTGCTGTCCTCAAGGAATTTGCTACCCAGGGGGAAGACAGACTGAATAGCAAACAATAACCTGAGAGTTGAAGCAAGGACTAATTAGGGGCACAGTGAGTGCTATTGGGGTGCCTGGTAAAGAGGTGATTTCTTCTGATGGGACCTGGGAGGGGGAGATCAGGGAGAACTGGGTTTGAGAATGAATAGGATTTTGATAGCAGGGTGTGTGTGTGTGTGTGTGTGTGTGTGTGTGTGTGTAACAGAGAGGGACAGAGAGACAGACAGAAGGGCAGTATCTGAGAAGATGCATGGTACGACCCGTTAAGCTGCTGAATGCAGGTGCCTGAATGCTGTATCAGAACACTAATTCAAGTCTCAGCAGCTCCACTTCTGACCTAGCTCCCTGCCAATGCACCTGGGAAAGCAGTGGAAAATATAGAGACATTGCAGTAAAACTACTCCCTTTTTGTGATTTGTCCATCTATTTCTCCAATGTTTTGAGTAAGATATGCTTACTTTTAAAATATTTATTTGAGAGGTAGAGTTACAGAGAGAGGCAGAGGCAGAAAGAGAGAAAAGTGTTCCATCCGCTGGTTCACTCCCCAGATGGCTGTAATGGCCAGACCTGAGCTGATCCAAAGTCAGAAACCAGGAGCTACCTCCAGGACTCTAGCTGGGTGGAGGGGCCCAAACACTTGGGCCATCTTCCACTACTTTTCCAGGCCACAGCAGAGGGCTGGATCAGAAGAGGAGCAGCCGGCACTAGAACCAACCGGAGTCCACATGGAATTCTGGTGCCACAGGTAAATGATTAATCTACTGCAACACAGCGCCAGCCCCATACTTACATGTTGTTTTCCTCATGTTGTTTTCTGTGCAGGGTCTTTTGAATATCTTGAATATGTAGGTTTGTAGTTTATCCCATATTTGGGAAACTTTTGATGTTTAATTTTTTAAAATATTTTTTCTATCTCATTTCCTCCTTTCTACAATCTTCCAGTACTCTAATTATGTTAGTATTAATCTGGCTCTCTTGTTTTGTTCCTCTATATTCTTAACTTTGGATGATTGCTCTCAATCTGTCTTTAAGTACATCCATGTTTCTCTTTCTCTTTCTCTCTCTCTTATTTATTTATTTATTTATTTGAGAGAGAGAGAGAGAGAAAGAGATCAATCCACCATGCATTGAATTACTTCCTAAGTGCCTACAATAGCCTGAGCTGTGCCAGGTCAAAGCCAGGAGCTTCATCTGGATCTTCCACCTTGGTGCAGGGGTCCAAGCACTTGAGCCATCTGCTACTGTTTCTCCTAGGCCACTAGTAGGGAGCTGGACTGGAAGAGGAGCAGCTGTGACATGAACTGGCACAGATACAGGATGCTGGCATAAAGCCAGCCCCTAGCCATCTTAAATTGTCTACAAAATTACATGATGACGTTTTATAGAAACTTTGAGTTGTTATTTTCCTTTGACAAGTGACTCTTTTCTGACATTATTCATCTTTTTGTACTGAAATATCAAACTTTCACTTCTTTGTGGTGTGCTGTCGATGAAATATCTGTTCATTTTAGTCTTCCAGCTTTGTTTTCTGCTGGAGACCCAGGGAGTCTCTTCAATACCTGTGCAGTTTAGCAACCACCTCACTGCGGTTTACATACAGGTTTCAGTGACTCTCGGTGACTTTCACTTGTATGAGATTCCTTCCCACTCAAGTTTCCAACTCTTCTAGTCTATCTGCCCAGAATTTTGTATTCTTATTCTTCAAGCTAGTAAAATTTAAGCTTTATTCGCCAACATCCAATTGTACATAGAATGAGTATCAACAGATATAAAACTTCTAAAGCATACTTAAACCAGAAATTTCATCTTTCAGTGGTTAATGCTCTCTCATTGACCAATAGTCTTTTTTTGGTGGTCATTTTCTGTTTTCAGTACCATCAAATGTATTTCTAAAGCAATTTTTTAGCTTATCATTTTTCAATTACTTTTGGGTTAGGTAAATGCTACCCATTTTTTTCTTTTTTAGTAATTGAAACTTTTGTCTAGTATAATTTAAAAAATCTTCCTATATACATGGAATTTTCAAAATTGAGAATCTCTCTGCAAACATTAGAATGGGGTTCATATTCCTTATTTCTGTTATAGACAACTGTGCTCATTAGACCACTGTTCAGCTAACCAGAAATCTATACACTTGAAAGTAGAAATGTGACTTTAAAAAAGTGCTGCTTGTGTGTATCTTAGCTGATACAAGGAGGTACAAAGATAACCACATTTCACTGGTGAATTCTCTTCAGTGATGGTTTTCAGTGGGTAAAAAGTTAGTTTTATAGTTTGGAAATATAAGATACAACAGTAAAAATTGTTTCTGGTGATATTCTGACTTTTTCTTTTTTGTAAATTCCATTTCTCCTTTGTTTCCAGTCATGACATTTATACATTATGCAATCTCTTATACAAAATTTGCTTCCAGCTTAAGTTGAATTTTGAACAGCTGAAAACCAAATTTTGAAAAAAAGAAATGATTTTGGTTAATATTAGAAATGACAACAAGGAAGAAAATAAAGACTTAAGTTTTTCATCTTGTAACATTATGTTGATACAACACTGAAAAATCAACAGTCCTCATTTATAAACAAATTTATAAACAATTTTCTATTGTTTATAAATACTGTTATAAAATACTGTTTCTCACTATTGTCAAAACTATTTTATTAAAGAAAATTTCTGCATCATAAAGGATTTATAGAAACATGCAATCCATAATAACACAGAGGTTACCAGAGGGAAAATGGATGTAAGACTGAAAGAGATAAGCCCTGTGCAGGAATCTAGATGACACACAGTTGTGTGCATGGAACTCTATTACTTTCTACCAAAACGTTTACGAAATAGCAGTGAGATTCCTGTGAACTGCTAATTAATGTGACTTCCATGGACATTTCATTAACCTCAACACATTAGGTTTCCAGTAGATAGACTGCATGTATTATCATCTTTAACCTTTCCATAATGTTCCCTAAGTACAGATTTCATTGATTCTTAATAGCAAGAGAACATTTGTAGTTTATAAAACAATGTATTTTTTTTTACTAATATGTGAAGTGATAGTGTCTTTCATTTCACCTCTAGAGCTAATAATGTATTCTAGGTTAACAAAATTTTCTAATCATGCTATCATTGCTTTAAACTTTACAATGAACTCATTATTTCCATTTATTACTAGCTTCATTATGGCAATATGTAGTTAATGAATCTTCAAAATATTTCTTGGGAGGTTAAAGAGTACCTCAAGTAAATGCCAAAATTAATTTATTTATCTGAATTTTCAGTAAGTTTTCCTTTTAACCTCCTAAGGATAACGACTTAAGTTAAGCTGTGAAAACTCTGGTTAATGAGATTGCAAAAGTTCAAATAGACTAATGCATTTTCCTTTCTCACCGTGATGACCATATGATTTTTAAAAACATTGAAAATGTTTAATTTTTAAAGGCTGTTAATGTCTATTTTATTCAATTAGGTGAATTCCCCAATTTAGTTTATTGGTTAAAATTTGAGTAGCCTGCCTTTCTTTTTTTTTTTTTTATGATCTCTTAATGGTTCAAGTCTCCAGAGTTATCAGTACATATAATATCTTATGAATAGAAATTAGATACAAATATAAAGTCATAAAACTTTCAGCAGCAATCTTTAAAGGTCATATTGTAAATCTTATGCAACTGGAAGTTCACTCTTTCGATTTATAAATTGTGAAATACCAATGGAAATACCATAACATCTTAACAAAATTGTTATTCAAAACTATCATTTTTGAAGAAATTCTTCTAAAAGTACATATAAATTAATAGCATAGGAAATGGGTAGAGTTTCCTAATACCTGAGTAGACAAAGATTTCAGAAACACGTCATAGCTTGATGTTTAAGGGTTTCCAGAAATTTGTAAAGCCACAGGGCACTTATATCAAGGATGTCCAGGAGATAAGGGAAGGGATGGATGTGAAAATAAGGAACGATTAGAAATAGTCACTTAAGAAGTAATATTTTTATTAAGAAAATAAACTACAGGCAGTCATTTCAAAACATGACTTTACCAGGTAATATATTTTCTGAATGCATCACAGCTGTGAATGTAGATATAGATGTAGTTGCAGATGTTTCTGTAGACTTTGGCAATGACAAAACCGAAAAGCCTATTTGTTGCACCACTAAAAGCAATTGATGATGGATACATTGTTTTTATTTATATTAAAAGGAATAAGCTTGATTTTTAGGGGGTGTGATGACTTCCTGAAAATATCCTTCCACAAATTCCTTGGAGTATGCAAAAGCACAATTCCAAATAGCTAGTTCTAATAACATCTACAGAACATTTACAGTTTTACACTATCCTTACAAATTTATAAGATAAATATTTACCAAAAATATTAAATAATAAATTGGATCCTACAAGTAGCTAGTCAGGTCACTCTACTTCATTCTTTTTTTTTTTTTTTTTAATTTATTTGACAGATAGAGTTAGACAGTGAGAGAGAGAGAGACAGAGAGAAAGCTCTTCCCTCCGTTGGTTCACCCCCCAAATGGCCGCCACGGCCAGAGCTACACCGATCCGAAGCCAGGATCCAGGTGCATCCTCCCATGCCGGTACAGGGCTCAAGGACTTGGGCCATGCTCCACTGCCCTCCCGGGCCACAGCAGAGAGCTGTACTGGAAAAGGAGCAACCAGGAATAGAACTGGCACCCATATGGGATACTGGTGCCACAGGTGGAGGACCAACCAAGCAAGCCATGGCGCCGGCCCCTCTGCTTCATTCTTTTTTTTTTTTTTTTTTTTTTGACAGGCAGAGTGGACAGTGAGAAAGAAAGAGAGACAGAGAGAAAGGTCTTCCTTTTGCCGTTGGTTCACCCTCCAATGGCCGCTATGGGCAGTGCACTGTGGCTGGCGCACTGCATTGATCCGAAGGCAGGAGCCAGGTGCTTCTCCTGGTCTCCCATGGGGTGCAGGGCCCAAGCACTTGGGCCATCCTCCACTGCACTCCCTGGCCACAGCAGAGAGCTGGCCTGGAAGAGGAGCAACTGGAACAGAATCCGGCATCCTGAGCGGGACTAGAACCCGGTGTGCCGGCACCGCAAGGAGGAGGATTAGCCTATTGAGCCGCAGCACCGGCTGTGATAGTGCTTTATTCTTAATGGATGGTTTTTGTGTCTTTATTCATGCCCTAGGTAGAGCAACGCTCTGGAGACCTTCCATGGCCACAAGTATAAGTGTGGCATGTAACTAATTAGTCTACCCACAGGGAGCTGGTTAAATTAAATTGAAAGTAATTTCCCAATTGGGATATCTTGGAACTAAAAAAATTCTAATAATAGCTTTTGTAAGAGTATAAAAGTTTAAAAGGAAATAACATTTTAAATTTAATTTTATAAAATATGAAATACAAATTTAAATCCCAAATTTTAAAGTTTAATCGTATATAGATTATATAGTGAATCTGTACCAATAGACAACAGTTGCTTATCAAATAAGTTTATGCAAAACCTTTGGGAGAGTTCAGGCTCCAGGCAAAATTGTGAAGTATTTGATGCTATGTGAAGATCTGTTTCTGTCCCTCAGAGGTAACCTACATTTTCAAAAATCTATAGGCTTAGCAACTTTCACTGGTCTGAATTTCCTGTTAATTTAGTGGGTAACATTTGCAAACCTATCCTGCAAACACTTTATATCTTCACCCTCTTGTACATAAGATCAAGGAAAATAACTAGTTAAGATATACAAGCACTCTAAATATTTTCATGAAGGTGCATTCTTCTTACTATGGCATTCATTTGACCAGTTATAAATGTAGCAATATATAAGAACTAACTCAAATATATCAAAGTATGGGATTCATTTCAAGTGAGATCACTGGTGCACACAAGCATAGGAGAATATCTCTCAAAGGCACAAAACTAGGTTGCACATATTCAATAGTATTTTCTGTACATTTAACAGTCTAAAGACTTGATAATTGAAGCCCAGAAACACCAAGAGATATGGAATTGTTTAAGATGCATACATAGCAATTGTACTTTGAAGCTATTCACACTAACATTCAGCAACAGACAAGGTAGCCCTTGTATCCTTTAACAAACCAGCCTCCTTGCTTTTTTATCTATGAACTCACCCCTTTCCCATGTTATCTTAATAGCTGTTAATCTGATTGCTCTTGGTGCTCGAGGAAAAAGATAATATGCGTTGACAAGACTTCATGGACCAGCATGTGTATTACATGATTGAGTGAAGCTTTACTGGAAGCTCAACGTGACAATAGTGACATAATCCAAAGCAGCGGATGGGAATCTACTGCTTTGCTTCCCTGACAATTGATGGAATGACCTGGAACCAAGTGTGAACACATGAAAATTCAAGAAGTCTGTACAGTTAGTGACTAGTGGAGATACTAACTCCAATATCTGGTGATAGATGTGATCCTCAAATGTGTTTTATATGGTTCATGATTTATTTATGATGGAGCTCTGATGCCCATTTCCCACAAAGTTTACACAGTATTAGCTGATAAGAAACAATTAGAATATTAGTGAAGTGTCTCCTTGAGATGTCCCCATTGTAAGGATGTGTTTTCTTGAATTCTGATTCTCTGAAATGGTGATTGACTTCGTTCCTCCTCTCATAGCTGCTCCCTTTGGATACTACCGTTTCCCAAGGACATGAAGTCTGAAAGATCTAGCAATTTTCTGTTTTCTGCCTCACAAAAATTATGTGGTACCAAATGTAGCAAAATATTAGACTATGAGGACACGCACATTCATGTTTCTCTCTAAGTGCTGCTAGTATTGGCATGTCTTAAACACTTCTGGGTTGTTATGAACTAACCTTGAGTTATGGTTTTCTGCTAATGTATCACAATTGATAAAGGATTTTGAGTTGCCCTTTTAATATATAATATATATATTTATATTTTTAAAAAATTTTGGACACGTTTTTCCAAAAATTTCCACTGGTATTTCCAATATGAATTAATACATTTCCTTGATTGCCTTAGACTTACCGCTTTGCATATTATTTATTGATCTCATATTAAGTTGGAAATTAGCTCCTTATAGCCAAGGATCAGGATTTATTTATTTTTATGTAGTTATTGCATAGTCCAGGCTTACTGTTATTTGCATACTGTGGAACCATAATTCATGAGGACAGATGTGTAGTGTAAGGACCCATAGTAGCTTGGATAAATAATATTTGATACATTCTGGAGGTCAAGGAACTTGGTATCTGTATGCAAATACCTTAAATAGTGGAAAAGTATGATCAGAGACAGAAAAAAAAGTTCCAGACTCTTAGATGTTTAAAAGTTCTGAGGAAAATATTTGAAGTCAAAGCTTAGGGAATGGAGTAGCTCAAATAGACCAATAGCCAGCATTAGTGATTCCAAGACAGTTAAGAAGCTGTATTAATGCTCTCATGTGATAAATCAAATGTGTGATTAAATGGAGGACCAAGCAAGAGTCTGTTGACTTACGGATGAAAGACCCAAAAAGGTGTAGAAACAGGGCAAGATGCCACAATTTTCAAAGAAGGTATTCTTCAAGGAAGGAAAAATGTGGAATGTGATACTATATAAACAGACAACTACATTATAATATGGTTTGAGAACTCACTGAAGGTGTAGGTGTTGATAGTAGCCTCCACTTGGCTCATAGAAAATTGGTTTTTAATAATACTAAAAATTGCGTTTACTGCCACTAAGGAAAACAGTATGAACATTTCTTTAAAACTAGAAGTAGAACTGCTTTAGAATCCATCAGTAATGCTACAGAGTATATATCCAAAAGGGATGAAATCATTGTATCAGAGAGATATCTACTACATTGTATTGAATGTAGCACTGTTAATGGATAAGCAAGTTATGGAATCAACCAAGGTATCCCTCATTAGATGAACGGATAAAGAAAGTGTGTTATGCATACACAGTGAAATATTTCTTGGCTAAAAAAGAATAATTCTGTAATTTGCAACAAAATGGCTAGAACTTGAGGACACCATATTAAATTAGATAAGCCAAACACAGAGAAATACCACATGTTTTCCTTCATATTTGGAAGCTAAAATATCTGAATTTGAACACAGAGTGGTTATTACCAGAAGCTTGGAGGAATAAGAGGGGAGGTGGTAGCTGGAATAATGAGTACCAAATCAGAGTTAAACTGAAGGAGTAAGTTCCTATTGTTACATAGCATAATGGGGTGACTATCAGTTATCTATTATATATTTTATTAGCAAACAAAGAAGAAGCACTAAGTTTCCAATTGTACAGTAATGTCAAGGAAGGGGATATGTTGACCATTCTAAATTGTCAGTACACATTGTATATATGTACTGGAATGTCACACTACAGTTCATAAATATCAACAATTATCATTAATAAAATGCTTTATAAGTTGTATTTGATATTATAAGTTTCTACTTATATAAAATTCCTAAAATATCAAAATCATAAAGACATAAAGTGGAATGGTAATTGCTAGGAGAGGTATGGGGAATCATTGTTTAATGGGTTCAGGGATTCAATTTTGCAGGATGCAGAGTTATGGAGTGGATGGTGTTGATGACTGTGCAGCATAATGAAATTATTTAGTACCACTGAACTGTACACTTAAAGATGGTTAAGTTGGTAAGTCTTGTCTGTTTTGCCACAATGAAAAATGGAAAAAATTGTGTTTAGAAACACACACCATTTTATCAGATTGTTGTGTCTGCTCACCTATGGACAGATATTTTTTGATAGCTCTGCCTAGATGTTATTGGTAATCTCCAAGGTATGGGAAAAATTGATCCTCCATCTTAATCAAGTGGTGTGGATATAGTTGTGTCAGCCAGATGATACTGATACTATAATCTTAATGATAACTTACATTTAATATGCTTTATACGTTACCCTTTAGAAAGCACTCCATGGATGTTATTACTGAATTCCATCTCCCTCTTACCACATTTGTCTCTCCTGTCTCTGCTGACTACAGAAAATATCTTTTCCACAACACCTTTCAATCATCTTCTTCCCATTGTCAAAACTTCTTTTAAATCTCAGGGTCTTCAAGAAAGTATTTCAGACAAGCTTCATCAGTTTCCAGTCACTGATTCAACAATGTCCTTAGAGAATTTCTCTTCCCCTTCTCAGTTTAACATAGCTTTCAAATACCTTTCCAGTAAAATGGAGTTGTTTATATGGTTTTGTATTTCTTCCTGTTGCCTTATGAGCATTTATCCATATTGACATTGATTTCTGTTGGGCCAAGAAGTACGCAAGATGAAGGAAATGGTATATGATAGCTAATGTTTATCAAGAGCCAGGTCCTGCTTTAAGTGTTCTACAAGCATAAAGTAGTGCAGTACACATTATCCCATAAGGGAGGTACAGATTGTTGCAAATGTAAAGCTAAGGCACAGAGAGGTAACAGAGCTTTCTCAAGATTGGCCAGTTACTAAATAGATAAACTAGATTTACCCCAGAGCATCGAATCTCAATAATGCCACTGATTATCTGGGTGGTCTTACAGCTTACTCTCTATGTGACTCAGTTTCCTTTTCTGTAAAAAAAGATTGGTCAGTACATATGTAATAGATTGATAATAAGAGAAATTACACAAGTAAAGGACTTAGAAGAACCTGGAAGATAGCAAGTTCTTATTTTCCTGTTAATTTATCAGTGTTGTTTATGACTAGTATTAAGTGATTTTGACTCTATGAATAACAGCAATTTTAACATTGAATTTTATGTTTAATACATTATTCAAATAATAATAATTTAGTTATTTAATTGCCCAATAAATTCATTTTGCTTTTCAGAGTTTTTCTTCTCCAGATTTCTAACCAGAGATATTTTTTAAAGATTTATTTGTTTATTCAAAAGGCAGAGTGACACAGGAATGAAAGGAGTGAGGGACAACGTGGGTGGGGGGTAGAGAGAGAGAGGGAAACAGAGAGATATCTCCCATCTACTGTTTTACTCTACATGCACATGGTAGCCAGGATGGGTCAGAACAAAGCCAAATCCAAGAGCCTGGAACCCCACCCAGTTCTCCCACATAGGTGCCAGGATCCCAAGTTTTTGGGCCATTATCTGCTGCCTCGCAGGTGTATTGTCGGGAATCATGATCGGAAAAGGATCCTGCAGTCCAACCCAGCTGCACTGATAATGCAATTCTGTGTCCCAGGTGGTGATTTAACTCCCTATGCCACAAGGCTGTTCTCTTAGCCAATTTTTTAAGCCTTTGAAATAATATATTCATTTCTGATATTTGGTAGAGGAATTCTTATAGGCACCTTGAATTCTCATTTTCCTTTACTTTGTTATGCAGGAGAAAGGTTTTGTTGCTGTTGGTATAATGGTTTAATATTAACTTCCATTCCCTGTGTGGTAGTTCTGATTTAATTGTTGTTAAGAATAAAGTTTGCTACTTAAATGCTTTCGTAATTACAAAATTTGTGTTTTAATATATTCTACACATATATCACACTTTATTTTCTTTCCATTCTTACTGTTTCATAACCATGGCCTCTGAAATCTCATAAAATGTTATTTGGGGGCCTGCTCCACGGCTCAATAGGCTAATCCTCCTCCTGCGGTGCCTGCACACCAGGTTCTAGTCCTGGTTGGGGCCCCAGATTCTGTCCCAGTTGCTCCTCTTCCAGTCCAGCTCTCTGCTGTGGCCCGGGAGTGCAGTGGAGGATGGCCCAAGTCCTTGAGCCCTGCACCCACTTGGGAGACCAGGAGAAGCATCTGGCTCCTGGCTTCGGATCAGCGTGGTGTGCCGGCTGCAGTGACCATTGAGGGGTGAACCAATGGAAAAGGAAGACCTTCCTCTCTGTTTCTCTCTCTCACTGTCCACTCTGCCTGTCAAAAAAAAATATTATTTGGGGGCTTTCTGGGAATGTCATTTACACAGTTATGTGTCAAGTTTGTAGTGTCTTTAAAGCATACTAAGAAATGGAATACATAGCAAAGTAGTAAGCATCTCTCTTTAGTACAGATATTTGGGATTGGTATGACTTTGCTCCCAGAGGGCAGTTAGCATCATGTTATGACTGTGTATATAAGGAAATATTAAAAAGTCCCCTTTTTAACACAGAATTATTTTTTTTTTGCGAAATCTAAAATTTGTGAATGCTAGACTTGTGAACTCAGTGTAGCTATGCAAATGGCATAAACTGATGGAATTTTCTGGGCATGCTTCATTTCATAATCTGAATCCCAAAGAACATTGTGATTGTGCTGTAGCCTAGAGAGGATCATGCAGAGAATCCCTGTAGGATGTAGGGCTTGTCAGCCTCTTCCTATGGATGTAGCTCTGGGTGGGCAGCCAGGATGATGAATAGATATTTGTTACACATGATCTGCAATTGGAGAAGATTTATAAGAAAATATTAAATTTAATATAGAGAAATAAAAAGTCAACTTTCCATATGTTCTTTTCCCCGTAGACTATAGAATTCTATGAATAGCCACAAAATCTTCATTAGTGATAAAAAAGCAAACAAAACATTCTTTTTCTGTGATTCCAAATACAAAGACGTCTGATTTCTTTTGGACATCCCAAAGGCAATGTTCATAAGTAGTCACTGACTTTTCCCCCGTTACATGGATATGCCTGTATTATTATTTAGAAACTATTTGGATAAAGGTGACTTGTTAAATCTCAAGTATCTCAGAATCTCAGAGTTTGAATGCTTAAATAAACTTACAATTCTGATTGAGAAACCAAGATCTTTGCAGAGTCCTGAAAAAAAATTCCATTTGTAAATTAATCAGGCGCTGATGTTGTGATACAGTAGGTTAAGCTGCCACCAGCAAGACCAGCCTCCCATTTAGAGCCCTGGTAGAAGTCCTGCTGCTCTGCTTGTGATCCAGTACCCTCTTAGTGTACCTAGGAAGCAGCAGAAGATGACCCAATTATTTGGGCCCCTGCCACCCAGGAGAGATCTGGATGGAGTTCTAGGCTCCAGGCTTTGCCCTGGCCCAGCCCCAACAGCTGTGGCCATTTGGGAAGTGAACCAGCAGATAGAAGACCTCTCTGTCTCTCTGTATCTCTGTCTCTATCATTGTGGCTTTCAAACAAATACATAGAACTTAAAGAAAAAAATTAATCCAATCAGAAATTTGGGCAGTATTTAGTCTCCAGTATATTATGTACTTTGGGTAATAAGACAAAAGTAATGAATTTCAATCAAAGCTAAAGAGAAGCTATTAGAAATTGTTTCTAAAACTGAAATGTATACAGCATATCTGTGGTTTTAAGGAAAACATCAACTATGACCCAAAATAAGTAATTTCGAGTTTCATTTTGGAGATGGCAGAAATTGCTGTAAAGGAGTTCAAGAGTCAAGTAAAAAAACATTCCATTGAAAAACCTTCTAGGCACGGTGTTGGAACACATGTTGCTGCTTTTGAAAGAGTCGTGGAGAGGGTCTGAGATGCCAGAACCCTGAAGTTGGGCAGTTATCCCAGATTTAATAAAGAAGCAAATGGTGAATCCCAAAAATGCTGTATCAATGAACCTTACATTGATCCTGGACACGATATCAGGAAAGTCCATTAAATGAATGTTTAGAGCGCACTTAGGCTAAAAAACTGGCAGCAGAGTTTGACTAAGAGCAATTGTGCCAAGCTTACCTCTTTTACATTGATAGCTGTTGGAAAAACGAACGCCTTAGGTTCAGGCAATATAGATATTTCTAGGCTAAAGCTATTTTGGGGGATACAATTTTCTGATTCCTGGGGAAAGAATGGTTGACCTTTGATCAAGAAATATATGTTGGTTGGCAAAAATGAACAAAATCATGACTAACTCCATGGGCTGCTTCTGCTCAGTTTGTTATTAAATCATATCTGTGCCCTTGTCGGGTAACGCAGAAGTCACACTGCACATAACTGTTACAGAGACAAATTTCTTACCTTCTCTGCTGTTTAATGCGCTCCAACAGACTTATTACGGCACCTCACCAATTAGACTGCCAACCGGTCTCAAAGTACCTATCAAATGTCTTGCAAATTATGAGACCATTAACTTTTAATTATTTAATTATTAAGTAATAAGACCATGCACATTGTTACAAGTCATAGAAGACACATTTGCTGCCTACTCAAGAGTCATTCTCTATTTCAATGGCTAATAGAACTCACATTCATACAGGTGTTAGACATTTGTGTTCCTCAATGGGCCCTCCTCAGCCCTAGGATGAATGGTAATTAATCTAAGCCTACGGTTTTCAGCTCTATCTGATACAGTACCTCTACTTCATAACAAATTATTGAATACCCCTTATTGTATTCTAAAATGTTAATAAAAATACAATTTATGCATTTAAATCATTAAAAATAACACTTTGCAAGATTAACACAAATGAGACAAAGCTCAAAATCAATTGATCGCCTGAAATGCTTATGGTTATGCAAGAACATTTATATATTTAAATATAGGGCCAGTGTTGTGGTACAGCAGGCTAGGTTTCTGCTTGCAATGTCAACATCCCATATGAGCTCCACTTAGAGTCCCGGCTGTTCCACTTCCAATCCAGCTCACTGCTAATGCACCTGGACAAGCAGCAGAAGATAACTCAAGTACTTGGACCCTTGCATCCATGTGAGAGACCCAGATGGAGTTGCTAGCTCCTGTTTTTGCCCTGGCCCAATCTCAGTTATTGCAGGCATTTGAGGAGTAAGCCAATAGATGGAATATTTCTCTCTCTTTCCCTCTGTGTGTGTGTGTGTGTGTGTGTGTATGTCTTTCTCTCTATAACTCTGCTTTCAAATAAATAAAATAAATCTTATTTAAAAATCAAAACCAATAGAATATAAAATAGTTCTTATCTATAACTATTTCTTGGATAATTATGAATACAAAGTTACCAATATGGTGAAGCGTATGAGTTTCAATGGATGATCAAATATCTAAAATATCATTCTCATACTGATGTGGTTGATCTGAATTGGCAAATGTGATGCATATCTTCTGCTTTATCCTTGTCTCATTGTATGCTACTCTGTCTGATTTTGTCCAAAGAGAATGAGTGACTTGTATTGGATATATCAAGACACTCCTTTACTGTTAGGCTTCTGGGTGTATTCAAGAAATTAGACGGAAGAGGGAAATGAAACTGTGGGGGAGATGGAACTAGGAATTATTCCAAAGGCTCCCTCCCTAATTGGGTTTCTTGACTTATCTCTGTCCTTCCTAAGACAAATGATCCCTTGTGTAAAAAATGTAGTTTGTTCCTTATGACTCTCTAATGCTAACCCAGAGTTACAATTCTAATTATTGTGATTCCTCCTCCCTTCTCTTATCACACTCATAACCAACATCTGAATTAATAACAAAACACCACTGGCAGTTCAAAGATGAGAAATATTCAACTTCCTCTAAATGTTAATTCTTTGTTTTAAAGTTTTACTTATTTTTTATTTATAAGTCAGAATAAGAGAGCAGGAGAGACAGAGAGAAAGAGAGGGAGAGAGAGAGAGAGAAATATCCTTCATCTGCTGGTTCACTCCTCAAATGGCCACAACAGCCAGGAGATAGTAGACAAGAGACAGGAAGAAGCCAGGAGCCAGGAGCTTTCTCCAGATATCCCATGTGGGTACAGGTGCTCAAGCACTTGGGCCATCTTTGGCTGCCTTCCTAGGCCATCAGAGGGAGCTGGATCCAAAGTAGAGGAGTAGGGATTTGGATGGTCATCCATGTGGGATGCATGTGGAATTGCAGGAGGAAAATTGATCAGTGTCTGATTCTCTTCTGGGAATCATAATTTGATCACCTATGTGGCGATGTGTGTTAAGTTTCTTTCATGGACGTACTTGCATAGGACCATGCTGACAAATGTTGGAAAAGGTGAAGTCCAAGTGGATGCCTTTGTGAGATTATCAGACTCAGTACACCTTAGCCATTTTCTTTTAAACCCTTTGATCTTTCCTGCTTTCACTAAGTGCCTTCTCATAGAAGAACATGCAGAAAAAATTGGTCAAGATCCTCAATCAAATTAAACAACTAGCTCCCCCATTTCCTAGGACATTTGACATTTTGGTCTCCAAATAGATCTCGTTTTTATTTCTGTTCAAGTTGTCTTTTTCTCTTCCCTTCCCAACATCAGACTTTCCACTGTTTGTTTTCTTTATCTCTTTTTTTTTATTTTTATTTTTTGACAGGCAGAGTGGACAGTGAGAGAGAGACAGAGAGAAAGGTCTTCCTTTTGCCGTTGGTTCATCCTCCAATGGCCGCTGCGGCTGGCGCACTGTGGCCGGCACACTGCGCTTCTTTATCTCTTAAAAGAGACATCTACAATAAAGGAAAAAAACAACTGTGACATATTCATGCAGCTGCAAATTTTGCATTGCTATAGGGAAAAAAGTTTTGTCTGTTTATAAGGAAGAAAAAATAAAAATATGAACCCAAAAGCACAGAAGGTAGAAACCACATTTAGATGTTTATCATGGAATCATCTTTATAATCCATCTGTTACAATTCCACAGACAAAATTAGGAGTGATTGGGAAGTTTCTTCTCATTTTATAGATTTAGGCTTGTAAGGCAAGCCATCTTTCTCTCTCGCACGCTCCCTCACTCTCTCTCTCTTTCTCCCTCCCTCCCACTCTCCCTCCGGTGCGCGCTCTCTCTCTCTCTCTCTCTCACACACACACACACACACACATACACACACACACACAAACATACACTTTTTGGCATTTGATTTCAACTTGGTTTTCTGGCCACCTGGTGGATTTGAAGTCTTTTGGGACATACAGATCATCTGCCTACAGCTTTGTTGCTGTAAATATAGTACATTTCATATGCACTTATTGTTTTAAAAAGAATACAGTATTAAGAACACATAAACAGTACAATTTACAAATTATAGTTTTTAAAGATACTGGAAAAAAACTTAATGTGTTTGAAAGCAGTTCCTGTGTAAAATTTGTCACCATTCTTACTAGTCGTCAAGTATTTTTATCCCAATTAAATATATCTAATTTTATCTTACGCGTGTGATCCTGATCATGCAAATTTTAAAGAAACAAAAAATTGATTTCTATTAGGCTTTGCCTACATTTCAACTTTTCTGCTTGCTACAGTTCTTGTTTTAGCTACCATGAGGGCTGTGTCAGGTCTTTTGGGGTTACAGCCTCTCATGTGCTCTTGCTTGGTTGTAATGTAAGTTGACTATGAGGAAGACCCAGTTTAGATCTTTGATTGGACAGGTAGGTTTCAGGTTTACCTGCTAAGAGGTTGCCCTGAGGTATAACTAGGCAAAGAGAGTAGTTTGGGCAAATTACTAAGTTTTTAAAGATGAGTTTTGATGAACAGTGGCTTGCAAGACCACCAGGGCTCCTACTAGGGAAAGGAGAGAGTGTTTGATTTGTTTGGCTTAGTAATTAGATTAGAGAAGCATTTGGATAGACAATGAGTCCTGTAACTAAGGGTCAATGTGGGACATAGCTCAATGAAAAAGAGCTCAGGGTTCAACTAGACACACCCAGAGGCAGTTGTAGCCAATTGTTGCCTTTTTCCTCTCTGTAGTCTAGCGTGACTTCTTCCTCCTGTCTGTAGCTCTCTGAATGATTGCTGGGCAGAGGACAACATGGTCACGCTTGAGGATGGACAGAGATAGTAGCAAAAGTGTAAAATGAATCCAAATCATTGTCCTGTGAGCCAGAAGACAAAGAGCAGTGAAGAGGCCAGATAACCTCCCTGTCTTGGGAAAGTGAAACAGTCAGCAACACATATCAATAATTAATCAGAAGCTTTTTAGAGAGTAAGACTTCTAACAGACACTTCAATACCTCCTTAGTACCACCCAGGACCTAGACAGATTTTTAGATATTATGAATTATTCATGTATTCCACAAATAAAATTCAAAGCATAGACCTAAACTATGAAGGGAGTTAAATAAAATGAAGGGCACTGCCTCTGACTCAAAGGACACCAACATCCTCGCTGCTGAGACAAACAGGAACTCCATGCCGTGTACATGCACATGTACCATGCACCATCAGGGACTGCTTCTAAAGTCTTCTCTTGTTCTTTTGGTCAGTGTATCATTTGGCTTATTTTCTGCTGCTACCGCAGCTCACCCACTTGGAGGTGGACTTCCCTCACCATATCAACCTGTATAGATCTTTGCTTATTTCTTTTCAAATGTCTGGTTACCTTAGAATGGCAATAGAATATGGTTTGCACCATGAAACTTTGAGACTTAAGTGATGGTTGACCGTGATTTGATTCAACATGGAGCTTGGTAGTCAAGCACCTTTGAACTTTTTCTATCTATCACACATCTGAGGCTAATGGTTCAATTTCTACATCGATGGTATTTTAACATACAATAATGCAGATCATTTCTGTGAAGGGTTTATTTTTCAACCCTAATAGTAAAAAGTGCATTCTTTACTGAAATTCAGTGTTAATATATACTCCAAATGGCATGTGAAGTTACTTTTACTAATTACTACCATATAATATATCAAATTGTGTGTATTTTAGGACATTCCAGGTAGTTTGCAAATATTTCAACCTTTGTTGGAAAGTAATCCTTTCGTTTTAGTTTATTAGACTTTAAAACTCATAATTTGTC
The DNA here is from genome assembly GCA_949820135.1 of Sylvilagus floridanus. Classification (NCBI taxonomy): domain Eukaryota; kingdom Metazoa; phylum Chordata; class Mammalia; order Lagomorpha; family Leporidae; genus Sylvilagus; species Sylvilagus floridanus. Next base: position 32,156,059 of record OX463244.1, read on the forward strand.
ATTTGCTATTTAGAAAACATTTAATTCTATATTCCTACTCTATTTTACTATTTATAACATTAGATTCTCTCAAAACTCTCCTAAACTAAAAATCTATGACTTTGTTAAAATAGAGGTAATAATCTAATAACTGCATTAAAAACAGAATAAAATGCTGAAATAATTTTTGTCTGTTTCAGATGTCCATAATGAATTCATTTTCCTATGCAACAGTTTATTAGCTTTAAAAATAGTCACTCAAGCTTGATTTCATTTAGTAGTATTTCATCAAATGACTTAGTTTTTCGAAAGGGCACTTAAAATTATCTATAATTTACCAGAAAGCACCAATCACCAACCTGGTGCATAGCCTCAACCTTGGACAATTTCTTCAGTGGCAGGAAGTAATCCTAACCTTTAGGAAAGAAACCAAGGCTAATTTGACATGTGTTCATCCAGAATCATAAGTCCTTGTGACATTTGAATTGTGTAATATCAAAGCTAGTATGATCCCAAAGTATTGGATACTTTTTATCTTTTAAGAATATGCATTATTTCCAAGACATTAAGAGTGGACCTAAAAGCCAGAATACTAAATTAAGGCTTCAGGGAGGTCTTATAACTGCCTATCACAATGGAAGTTCCTCCAGAAGATCAAATATTTGAAATCCTAGATAGTGTCCTAAGTTATCTTCAAGTGACAGTTGGTAAATATATTATTTACATACATAAGAAATCCCACATAACTGTATCTGCCTTTGTGAATAAAAATAGATGGCAGTAATGATGTTTGTAATGGGCATGTGGATAATTGGAAGTATTAGTATTTGTGGTCCCCTTGTTACTAGGTTATATCCCATAACCCAAGGCCACTCGTCTATTTCAATACCTTTTGCTCTATAAGACAATGTTAAAGTTAGAGGTTGTGTGCCTTCTTCATATAGATAGCGATCTATTCGGATATGCCTATCTTCACATAGATAGTATGTTGATAATTATTTCTGCATATGTTTTTAATTTTTTACCTTGACATGAATCCGTTCATGTTTTTCATGGTCAAAAATGGTGTCCAAAGATAGCAGTAGGTCAGGAAATGTCTAATCTAAATTCACTGGTAACCCTTGAAAATTATTTCAATCCATATGTTTAATATCTCCCTGAATAGTTGTGTATAACTGCAATTAATACTGCTATGTAGAAACATTGATTTGGCTAATATATAAAAGGTACATAGTAAATACAAGTAGGCTTGAATAGAAATAGTATTCTTCAAATATTGTCTAATTAGCATTTTCCCAAGGATTGAAGTTCCCTAAATCTCTGTTTATTTTTCTATTTAGCTTCATAGGAACATTTCATTATTATAATGAGTCAAAGACCTATTTGATTATTAATGATACAACTTAACACTTCCAAATAAATATTTGTGACACAATTAATTTGCAATGGGATTTTGAAGTGCAAATTACCTGTTTTTCTTTAATTAGAGTGAAATATGTACACTACCAATTCACACTCCATTTACACAACCACCTCCAATTTGTTCATAGCAAAAGATTTAATTTTGCAGGTCTCATGCAAAAAATTGAGGTGTTAATAAACTATATTCTCTTTTAAGTGATTTGTTTTTAATTAGGATACAACACTACCACAGTTTGCATGGAAATAAAAACATATCACAGGGAGAAACAGAGTTTCTTAAGGAGATCATTTTACCTCTGGTCATATTCAGGGTATCTATACTTTTACAGTAAGGACTTGAATTCATGAATATTTGTTAAATAATGCAGCTATCCTTAAGATGTCTTTAAATTACACTTCTCTTGTTTATACAGCCAGTATTTATGTATTTACAACTGAGATACATTCTAATTATTAATGTAGAAGTGCAGCATATCTATAAAGTTTAGAATATAATATTTATTTTGTAAAGAACATGCTGCATGAATTATCAAAGCAATTTGATTGGTCCCCAGATCTACCATAGAAGAAATAAAAACCCTTATGAAAATTTCCCAGCATTAAGTCTATTGATGGCCTATTTTATATGCTCTTAAGTTCTTCAAATGTTACTTTCAGGAAAAGGAGAGCACCTGATAATAAAGCTATTCTTCATCTCTAATATTCTTAACCCTCCGTAAGTGTGCACAGAACCTTGTCTCTACTCCTGGTCGGAATGCTGTGTCTCTGTCTCCGTCTCCTTAGAGACTTTGTGGCTGTGGAAGAGAGAAAATGTTTGCTCATTTTACTTCCTATAAAGTACCAGTGTCTTAGAATCCACAGCTGGCATCTATTTAGACTTTGAATTATAAAGGTACTTCAAAGAGTTAGTGGGCAAATGGAATTACTATTATTTTTTTTGACAGGCAGAGGCTGGCACACCACGCTGATCTGAAGGCAGGAGCCAGGTGCTTCTCCTGGTCTCCCATCGGGTGCAGGGCCCAAGCACTTGAGCCATCCTTCACTGCACTCCCGGGCCACAGCAGAGAGCTGGCCTGGAAGAGGGGCAACCGGGACAGAATCCGGCGCCCCGAACAGGACCAGAACCCCGTGTGCCGGCACCACAAGGTGGAGGATTAGCCCATTGAGCCGTGGCACTGGCCGGGAAAATGGAATTAAATGTCTGAATTATTTTGATGCAAAACAATGTTGAAATCCATGCAGTTTTTTCATTATATCCATTTTACATGTAAAAAATTTTTTGCATACTTTTAATTTTATTTTTCCACTAACTTTTTGAAATGTCTTTGTATCAAAAGAGTAACATTAACCTTTGTTAGTATTATGTTCCAGAAATTCTGTTAATACTAATAGTTATCACACTTACTGTTTCAATTCATGTTACTGTTTCTATTTTTAAAATATGGGGCCAGAGCTTTGAAATACTCACTAATTTGCTGTAGATTTCATGGCATGCAAAAAGAAGAAACCACATTGGAACCTAAATTAATTCTAAGTTCAAGGACTTTAATATGCCCTTGCTGAATAGAAGAAACTGGACTCAACAGCAAACTGGGAAAGACAGTTTTCCACCAGAAAATGAATTATTCTCAAACTTTAAAGGTAAAATTTGTAGCTGAAACACAAGACTAGACTTATAAGTAATTATTCATGGGTATCAAAGAATTAAGTCTAATAGCATAGTAACATAGGATTATTATGAATATCTGATCAAAAATCTCTCTTGATTCTCAAATCAGATACAGAAATGCATTTAATATGAGTCCCATGAATCATTAATATTAAGCTTGAAAACAGAATTTTCAAAAGCAGATTAAGAATTTCAACAACAAAGAACTTATCTAAATAGTAATGAAATTATATGAAACACAGTACTCCACTCCCTAGGAAGTCTGGTTAAGAATTCAGCTTGTTCAATGTTATAAAATGTGACAACTGAAAAAAAATTATGAAAGATCTTTTTAACTTTGGGTTTAATGTAGTTAACCATCTTCCTCTTGCGAATTAAAAGGGCAGATATTCTGTCAAAACGTTTTGTTAATTCTTTTCTGGTTTCCACTTCTGGAGAGATCTGGAAAGGAGAGAGAGAGACCAGGGATGACTTGGGTAAAAGAGCAATATTCAACTTAAAACATTAAAGTCAAAAGGCAAGCATTTGGCTCAGTGGGTAAGTTGCAACTTGGGACACAATATCCCCTATCAAAGTGCCGGGTTCAAGTCTCAACTTCTCTGCTTCCAATCCAGCTTGCTGCTAGGCAGTAGAAGATGGTTCAAAAAGTGAGATCCCTGCAACTCATGTGTTCCAGCCTCCTGGAATTCAACATGGCCCACTCCAGCTGATGTATTTGTCTTTTCATCTCTCTACCTTTCCAATAAAAGGAGAATATATAAGCATTTTTTAAACGGTGGTGGAATCAAGATGGCAGCTAAGCACCAGGTTGCCCTGACTGCTCCCTACAGAGATAGCAACGTGAACAGCTGTACACACAGTAACACACCTTCACCAGAACCATGGGAGGGAAACGAGAGACCACAAGGGCCTCATCTTGTTATGGCTGCAAGAAAAGTGGCATTGAAGAAAGCAAGGGAAGTGGTGCCCACGTCACCCCCTCTCCCAGCTCCAAGGAACCTGATGTGGAGATGCTTTCCCCTAGGGAGAGGGAGAGTGAACTGAATCATAACATCAGGCCCACTGCAGAAAATTAGGTGAGACTGATGCCCTCAGTCCCCAGGCCAATACCTTTGGAGTGAGTATATGAAGCTTCCATAGTGGGCTCCTGCCACTCTTACTTCAGCCTTTGGCAGAAAGCAATACTCCCACCTGTGTGGAGTGGTGGGGAAAGGAGTTTCAGATCATGTCCCAACGCCCAGAGCTCAGGACAAGGCTTTCCATGCTGACTCAGTAGATTGTAAAGCTCAGAGGCCTCTGGCCCCTGGCTATTGTGGGTGGCCAGTAGGCTGCCTTTCTCACTCTCTCCCAACCTTGGGCAAATCAGAAGACATGAGACTGTGTCTTGCAGAGCTGATAAAGTCTAAGCCTGGGGGCAATCTAACTGCTCCCATCCCAGGGAAAGTGCCTGTAGAGTTTTGGATTTACTTGAGTATCAGCTAGGATCTGTTCCTGGGTGAGACAAACTTGATTTGATGTGTAGCACCACCAGCCTCTAACAGGCCTGGTGTGCACCCTCAAGATTACATAGGACCTGGTGACAATGAGACCCAGGGATGACCTCCCAAGGCATGCCTGGACAGCTGAGAGGTTACCTCTGTTACTCCTTTCAACTTTGGGCAGACAGCAAGGAATCAGAGGACTGTTTGGGGACTCAGTGCAAGACCAGTAAAACCCAGCACTGAACAGATCCTAATGGTCCTAGTCCTCAGGCCAGTTCATGTAGAAAGAGCTTTTGGATTTGCTTCTGAGTCCAGCCAAGTTCTAAGCAGTCTTTTATCGGTCAATCACACTAATGGCTGAAAGATACAGTTTCAGCCTGTGAAGATGCCTCAACAGCAGATCATAGGGAGATGACTTGTGGGCCTACACCCAGGATGCACTGGTTTTGGTTAGACTAAGGACTCCAGAAGTGATCTGCAGTGTGGTGTTTATGGACAGAAGACAAGTCTGCCACCGCCACAGGCTCAAGAAGACTTGTAGTAATGGGCTACCACTCTTTAGGCATTTCCCCAGTTCATACTGAATAACACATCAATTGAAGATATGAGGTAGATTTTGGTTTGGGGAGGATTGTAAGAATGAATCATATGGCCGGTGCTGCAGCATAGCAGATAAAGCCTCTGCCTGCGATGCTGGCATCCCATATGGGCACCTGTTTGAATCCTGGCTTCTCTATTTCTGATCCAACTTCCTGCTGATGACTTGGGAAAGCAATAGAATCAGTAGACAAATTGTGACTTAGGGTGCTATCTAGTACTGAAACAGCACTAGTATCCATAGGCTCAGAGAAAACAGACTGCTTAGAATTTCTAGAAGTGTAGCCACAAATAAAGCCAGATTACTACAAGTAATTCTTCATCATACAGATGATGTTGTACACGGACAAGTATCAAGAATTTCCAGGGAACCATGACCTCACCTAAAGAGCAAAATAAGGTACTAGAAATAATCTTTAAGGAATTTTAATTTCCAAACACTCGTATGAGTATTTCAAAATAGCTGTCTTAAGGAAACTTGGGGAGATATTCAAGATGACATACAGAAATAATTTAAAAATCTTTTTTCATTATGCTTTTCTCTTTAATTTTGTATTGATATAGATATTCCATGTACTTCATAGGTACAGTTGCAAGAAGACAACAATTTAATATTCTAACAGAGATTTGATAGATGGAAGTAATTAAAATCAAGCAGAAATCCTTCACTGAAAAGCAAATTGAGTGAAGTCAAAAAATGTGCTAAAAATATCAATAGTGGAGTAGATAAACAGAAAAATGACTTGGTGAGGTAGGGAACAGTTTGAGGATTTAATAAAAATCAAAAATAATGAATAGAGTTTATGATAAACAGGGATAGAATGAAATGAGCAAATATCCAAGTTATTGGGATTCAAGAGGGACTTGCGAAAGCAAAGTCAGAGAGATAATGACAGAAAACTTCCTAAACCTAGATAAAGATATAAATCTTTTTGTACAGGAAGGTCAAGGGTCAACAGATTCAAGCCAACCAACGCTACCCCAAGACCTATTACAGTTAAGTTCTCTAAGGTTAAAGACAAAGAGACTCTTCTTTGATTCCAGAGTGCTATTTAGGACATCTACCATTCTTTGAGTCTGCTGTGTGGCCTGCTTCCCATGTTGCATCTTTCTCTCCTTTTTAATTCTTTCTGGTATTATTAACAGACACTTGATCTTATTTATGAGATCCTTTTGACACTTAATCCTATGTTTATGATTATTATGAAATTAAAATGAACACTCTAACTAGTAAGATGGCATTGGTACCTGCCAACTTAATGGGATTTGGAGTCCCATGGTAAGATTTTAGCTTTACCCTGAGGGGTAAGTCTGAGGGAATGTGTGCTGAACTATACATCTCCTCCCTCTCTTGTTCCCACTCTTACTTTCGGGGATCAATTTTCAGTTGGATTTAAATGCTTAAGAATAATTCTGTGTTAAGTAGAGAATTCAACCAATACTATTAAGTGGAAAAGGAAAATAATAAAAAGAATAAAATAGTAAGTTGTTCCTCAACAGTCAGGACAAGGGCTGATCAAGTGTTGATTGTCATATAGTGTCAGTGTTTCTCTGTCTCTATAATCATGTTAAGTTGTTATCACTTAAAAACATATAACCAAAAGAAGTTTTTTTTTTTTTTGTTAAAGCTTTTATTTAAAGAATGTAAATTTCCAAAGTACAACTTATGGATTACAATGGCTCCCCCCCACCCATAACTTCCCTCCCACCCGCAACCCTCCCCTTTCCCACTCCCTTTCCCCTTCCATTCACATCAAGATTCATTTTCAATTCTCTTTATATACAGAAGATCAGTTTAGTATATATTAAGTAAAGATTTCAACAGTTTGCCCTCACATAGCAACACAAAGTGAAAAATACTGTTGGAGTACTAGTTATAGTATTAAATCACAATGTACAGCACATTAAGGACAGAGATCCTACATGATATTTTTTAAAAAATTGATTTTCTATGTAATTTCCAAATTAACACCAAGTTTTTTTTTCATTTTTAATTATCTTTATATACAGAAGATTGATTCAGTATATACTAAGTAAAGATTTCATCAGTTTGCACCCACACAGAAACACAAAGTGTAAAAATACTGTTTCAGTACTAGTTATAGCATTACTTCACATTGGACAACCCATTAAGGACAGATCCCTCATGAGAAGTAAGTACACAGTGACTCCGGTTGTTGATTTAACAATTTGACATTCTTGTTTATGGCGTCAGTAATCACCCTAGGCTCTAGTCATGAGTTGCCGAGACTATGGAAGCCTTTAGGGTTTGCCGACTTTGATCTTATTCCGACAGGGTCATAGTCAAAGTAGAAGTTCTCTCCTCCCTTCAGAGAAAGGTACCCCTTTCTTTGATGACCCCGTTCTTTCCACTGGGATCTCACTTGCAGAAATCTTTCATTTAGGTCTTTTTTTTTTTCCCCAGAGTGGCTTGGCTTTCCATACCTAAAATACTCTCATGGGCTCTTCAGCCATATTGAATGCCTTAAGGGCTGATTTTGAGGCCAGAGTGCTATTTAGGACATCTGCCATTCTATGAGTTCCCTGATCTATATGATCTCTGATCGGTGACAACTAACTGAGCACCAAAGGGGAAACCTGTTGAAGTGAAATGGACACTATGAGAAATAGTGACTTGATCAGCTCTTGTGCTGACTGTTGTTATACAATGTAATTCTTTATCCATTTTATTATTTTTTTATTCTAGTACTATTGGTTGAACTCTGTAATTAACACACAATTATTCTTAGGTGTTTAACAGGGATCACTTTTCAGTTAAAATTTAAATATAAGAGTGGCAAAAAGAGAGGGAGGAGATGTACAATTTGGGACATGCTCCATCAGACTTGCCCCAAATGATGGAGTTAGAAATGTGCCAGGGGATTCCAATACAATCCCATCAAGGTGGCATGTACCAAGGCCATCTCACTAGTCCAAGTGATCAATTTCAGTTCACAATTGATCACACTGTGTGATCACACAAGGGATCACACAAACAAGACTAGTGTCTGCTAATACTAACTGATAGAATGAAAAAGGGAGAGAATGATCCAACATGGGTATTGGGAGACACAAAAGAAGTTTTTTTGATAAACCTAATGGTAAACACAGCCCAAGAACCTCTAAGAGATTTATCAAAATAATAAACCAAAAATCAAAGCATGCTACTGGAGAAAATCACTTATCTACAAAGATTCTAAGAGAGGGGATGCTGATGCTGCAGAACCAAAGACAAGACCTTGTGAAGATATTCTTGCTATTTATGACTGGAACTTCTCTGTGCTCACAGTTCAACCTACCCCGTTCTCTGAGCTCCTCCTTGAATCATTTCTTCAATACCCTGACCTTAAAATCTTTCAGTCTCTTAGGGACCTTCAAATTATTATCATTTTACATCGATGCTAATCTCTTTGATGTCTCTTGTTTTTTTTTTTTTGGGGCCCTGCACCCGCATGGGATACCAGGAGAAGCACCTGGCTCCTGGTGCTTCTTTTTTTTTGTTTGTTTTGATTAGGTTTGGTTTGGTTTTTTATTTTGGCGAAAATTCCATGAGCGATCATTCACATGAATTCTCTACTTCCGTGTTTCTCTTTTGTTTTGATGAATCAGCTTAGAACATAATCCACCTTGGCTACATATAAGTTTATACCTAATCCTTATCTATAAGAGAGCAATTGAATGCAGGGAGCCAATTGTAAAGCTGCACCATTGTGTTCCACTTTGAATTTATAATTGGCAGTCTCATCACTGCCTAGCCATCATGCCCCAATTAATTTGCTCTCTGGTATACCTGGATAGGAGCTTTGCTTCTCTTATCTTTTAAACCTCCAACACCTGAAAAATCTTCATTTTTGGGGGGGGGGTTCTTTTTTCCCCAAGGATATTGAGTCAACCAGAAGAGGATTTTCATAGTTTTTTTTTTTTTAACCAAATCTACTTTCTCATTTCTATTTATATATCCTGTCTTTTCAGCCATTATTACATGTGAATTATCTGGCACCTATCTTGCATTCTCTGATTATCCTCATTTTGTAGAAAAAAATGGAAAGTGGACATTGAAGTCATTTTCTCATTTTCTATACATAGAGTGAAACTCACGAGTCTGTGTACTGACATTGGTGTACTTGGAAGCCCAGAGCCTAGGAGGACAAAAGAGCTGAAAAGATACTAAAGGAAGCTGTTGATGGAAGACAGGACCCTTTTGCTACTAGGAGTCTCTCTTTTTTTAAAAGATTTTATTTTATTTATTCAAAAGAGAGAGGTCTTCCATCCATTGGTTCACTCCCCAAATGGCCAGAACAGCCAGAGCTGAGCTGATCTAAAGCCAGGAGCCAGGAGCTTCCCCTGGGTCTCCCATGCTGCTGCAAGGGCCTACGCACTTGGGCTGTCCTCTACTGCTATTCTAGGCCATGGCAGAGAGCCAGATTGGAAGTTGAGCAGCTGACACTCAAACTGTGCCCATATGGGATGCCGGTGCTGCAGGCCGGGGCATTAATCCACTGCGTCACATAGCACTGGCCCCTAGGAGTCTCTTGAGGTGAAACTTCAACATTCTCACATAGACTAATTTTAGTTCATTCACTTCAACAAGCTGAGAGGGGTTTGAAATTTTAACAGGCAATGAACAGAGAATGGGCATTTGGCCTATAGGTTAATGTGCCAGTTGGAGTACCTGTTTACTGTATCAGAATACATAGGTTTGTCACTCAGCTTCAGCTCTTAATTCCATCTTCCTGTTAATATAGACCATAGGTGGCAGAAAGGACAGCCCAAGTAGTTGGGTTCCTACCTAGTTGCAAGGTCTACATTGAGTTTACAGCTTGTAGCTTCGGTATGCTCAGCCCTGGTTTTTACACGTATTTGGGAAGTGAACCTGCTGATGGGGGCTGTCTTGCTCTCTCTCTACCTCAATATCAAATCAATTAAAATTGTAAATTTTAAATGTAGAAAATTTGATGTCTCAATTTAGCAATTAGACTTTAAATACACATTATCATAAGGATATTTAATTTAAAACATTTCATTGATAAAATGCAATTGTACTAGCTATCTGTGTCTCTTCTAATTTACATAAACAGGAGTGAACAGAACCCAGAGCTTTCACAGATGCTTAAAGTTAGGGAAAATTTTTACAGCTACTCAGAGATGACAGGGTTCAGAAAGAGAAATTTGAAGACATTGAAAATAAACTCCAAAGAATTAGTTTTTTGATAAAATGTCAATTCTATACCCAAATGACTAATGATTGTATAAAAATAATTTTACCATTTACATTGGGTTGTATGTTCAGGAACATTTGATACAGTGTAAAAGTTCCTTTTTAGCAGCAGATTTTCAATAAAAAAAACTTTGCTATGAAGTACTGGTCCAAAAATAAATAAAAATCCTTGATTTTGGAGAAGTTATTCATTAAGGTCACCAAAACACATTTGGATAATGCTAAAACTATCACTTAAACAATTGCTCACACAAGTCAGTTTGTACAAATGTACACACTCTGTGACATTAATGCCACTTCAGACTTGGTGAGGGGTGTGGTTTTTTCATTTTATAATAACAAATTCGGTTAAAACTCAGATTCTGAACTGAATATTAGGGTAAATACCTCAAAGAGATCCTTACATATGTAACTCAATCTTTAATTTTAAAAAAAAAAACCTTACCCAGTTGTCTCTTAAAGTATCACACAGGTTCTTCCTTCGTTTATAGCCTGAAAAAGTCTCTAGATTTATGTGTAGCTACTGCAAAGTGGAAGCTCAGGATGTCAACTCTGCTCTTGTGGCTCTTTGGTCTAATTGCTATAAAATATTTAACAAAAAATGGGTTGGTTAAGAAATGGAAAATTTGAACTATATGCACTAAATTTTTGCTTTGTGTTATCAACTTGAAAAATAGGTTCATAGAGCAGAAATGACATTTATTTTACTACACCATAATATATTTCAGGCTTTTTACGCCAGCTACAGAATTCTCCCATCCTTTTAATTATGTTAACAGTCTTTAGTGGCCGAGCCTGGCTTACCACCTCCACTAATTCACAACTCTATTATATTTCCCAAGGGATGCATTTCCATAGTTCTGCCTGGTTATCAATTTTGTTTTTGCTCCATTTTTTTTGATTACCATCCAATATTTTTTGGCTTTATCATGGATTTTCACTTTAATGTTTGTCGCTTCCCTTTCTGCTAGTTTTTCATAATTTATTGCTGTTATATCTGCCTCGGCTTTTAGTTCCTTTACAGATTTGTTTTTAAGACTTCAAACTTTTTCCTTTTATTTTTAGCTTATGATACTTGCAGAAGTCTGTACCCTTTTGATTTTCACTCGCTTGATCGTCACATCCGTGTGTTTTGTTTTCATTTAAAAATACCAGAAAGTAAAATGTCTCAGCAGCTTGGTGAGCAGAATAGTTTATTTATAATTCAAAAAAATTACTTTTTGTGATATCTGCTTATAAATTAAAAAGTTTTTAAAAAATTCCTGAAAAAAAATCTGGGGAATTGACTGACATTCTTTGTCATTCCAAGCAATGTGGTGTAGTATTTTATTCTTCTACTCAATGGAAAAAATAATGATTTATTAGTCACATATACATGTTAATGTATTCAACTACACATTAATTAAACACTATTAAGTTTCACTAGACAAGAAAAAACATAAAAATTTATAATTTACCTTTGTTCACATAAGACATCTGTCTTTTTCTCCTGAAAATAAGATTAACCAATTATGTACATACTGACCAGACGATGGAGGATCTGGGAGGAAGAAAAGAGGCTATTTGTCAAATTTGTCCATTCCCATCGTATAGATGCTTCCACTATGGCCAATTTCAGATTACCAGAGGTTTGACAACTAGACCATGACATTTTTAAAAAGATTTTTTTTTATTAATTTGGAGTCAAAGTTAGAGAGAGGGAGAGACAGAGAGAAAGGTCTTCCATCAATTGGTTCACTCTTCAAATGGCCACAATGGCCAGAGCTGGACCAATCTGATGCCAGGACCCATGGACTTCCTCGGAGTCTCTCACATGGGTAGAGGGATCCAAGCACTTTCCCAGGCCAGAAGCAGAGTGCTGGTTCAGAAGTGGAGCACCAGGACATGAACCAGCTCTCATACAAGATGCCAGAGTTGCAGGCGGAGGCATAGCTTACTACACCACAGTGCTGGACCCCACCAAATTTTTTTTTGAGCAAATAATAATGGAGCCATATATTCTGGTGCAGGTCAGACTTCCAGCACAAAACTGAAAAATGGTCATTTTTTTCAATATATCCAGAGATACTGAAATGTATATTGAAACCTAGGACCAAAAAACCCAAAATCTTATATATAGATTTTAACAAAAAGTTACAGTTCTACTCACTGATCCCTGTATAAGAACCCCCATGTAATATATACTTATAATTTAGATGGTTTAGAATTGATGATTATCAGATGACAATTTATCATTTAATTTCAATAATTTGGCTTTCATAATTTGGTAGCTCAATGTTTAATGGAACATTAACAACTACTTCTCAGGGAAAATTAGGGATTATTTAGAGAAATGTACCTTGCCTCTTCATGAATACCCCATGTCAGAAGATAACTGTATTCTAAGAAGTATATGTAAGTTTTAGATTTTCAATTACTAGGAGGGAAGAGAAGACTTTCCTTTACCCTCTGAGCGTTTGATAACTGAGTCTATGAAATAAATTGGCAACAGGCAGATTAATGGGGGAAAAGCACAAACTTACTACTTTTCCAGGAGAGTCACAGGGAAGAGAAGTGAAGAATGAAAAGAGCCAGTGAGATTTGGGAGCTTTTATACCCACTTCTTGGGGAAGAGAGCAGGAAGCACTTGGGAGGGAGTAAATGATTTGGAGTGGGTTTGGGAGAAGGGTGGGGACCTTGAGTGGGTTCTTTGAGGCAAAGGTGGCAGTTTATGACAATGTTTGTCTTCTCTCTTAGGATATATGCCATCTTCGCTGGTTAATGAAACTCAGGGGGAGAGTTGATGACAATTGAGTTGCTTTTGGAGGGTCTGCCTTGGGAGATTCAGAGAAAGCTTTGTTCCACATTTGCTGTTTTTCAAATGTCTACACTTTGCACTTAGCAGCATATCAAGGTGGCATATTTTGGTGTGGCATTTCTTAAACTCCAGAACGTTTTTGATGCTGTATCAGTTTTATCAGAAACTGGCTTGGAGATTGAAAAACATTTTTTTGTTGTTTTGCTAATTTTGTCAAAGTATCAAAAACAAAATTAAGTGATTATCTGATGTTTTCTGCTCTATTATTTTAAAAAAAATTGTAGAAGTTGTCCTTGTATGAACAGCAAAAAAAAAAAAAATATGATTCTCAGTTGCTGTGTCCATGACTCCTTGCCTATAATGTATCTAATTAAAAGGCAAATCTCTCCATTTCAGTTTTACATGCATCAGTTGCCTGATTAGAAAGCTAATTTTCTAGCCTATGTATTCTGGTGTCAAGAAACTTGTATAAAAATTACTTTAATTTCATTGCCAATAAGTTAGTGAATTTAAGTCTCAAGTTATTGTGATGAATTCATTTACTTTGTGCTGACAAGACATTATCTCGGAGCTTTGTTTTCCAACTCAGTTCTAAATCGGCTGTGTATCAATGTCTCTTCATTATGCTCTGGATGCTATGGTAGATAAATGGTATCTTCACAAAGATACATTCATTCTGGTATTGAAAGTGCCTACTTAAAATTCTGCAAGGATAGTTTTATTGAAAAAATATGTAGACAAGCCATTAATTATACACAGTGACTTGGAACAAATTCTTGTAAGAAGCATACCATGCTTTCCATTAAATGTATACATTTTATACAAAGTTCCTGAAAGTCTTCCAGAGGTTAAACAATAAATCTTACAAATTTCCCAGTAGGCTCCCCCAAAGGTAATTTTTAAAAATCTATCATATACAAGTAAGAAATACATTCAGATCCTAGCTGAATTTGAAAAACTGAACAGTAATTTTAGTGCTTTTTTTGAGTAAAAAAAAAACTAGTTGCTAAGAATAAGTCAATTATCTTTCTAAATTTCTTTTTGTTTTGTCTTGTAATTATTATTTTATTTCAGTTCTCCTTTAGAATTGTGAACATTCTCTAATCAGAAAAGGGAAAGAATATATACATGAGAAATAACCCTGCCGTTAAACTGGGTCTAGGAAGTGTCGTGTTATAGATTATATCTTGACTTTGAAGCACCATTTTATTCATAAGTATGAAGCATTTTCCAGCTCATATATTTCTCAACAATATGGGATTTATTGTCATTTTATTTGAAAGGAGATACAGGAGATAAATGAACACATTATTTCTTACTGCTTTGACTTGGACATTCTAAACTTGTCAATGTACAGATTAATGAAAACTTTTGACAAGTAAAATTCACCATCCTTTTATTTTTTGCTGGTATAGTGTGCAAGAAAATAGCAATTACACAGTATAAATGTGCAGAAGAAACAAAGACAATACAACAGATTGACAAAAAAGGAAATACCTAAATATGCTTTAAATTTCTTAATATCTGAGGGCCACAATGGATTGGAAGCTAACATTTCTTTGAAAAATAAAGTCTCAAATATAGTAGGCAAGTCCCTCATTGCTTTCACATCTCTAACTAGCGTGGCATTTCAATAAGTGCTATTTTTTTTTCTGAAAATTGTCCTAGGTGAGAATTTTCAAGAGAAACTTCTACAAATGTCATTTTTATAACTAAAAAAAGAGAAGTGTCCTCTTTATTTATTAGTGATTCAAAATAAAAGAATTAGAGTGTGAAGTCCTTTCTAAGAAGAATTAGAAGAGCTAGCTGAAGAAAAAGATGGCCTATGTTTTCTAAAAATTTATTTATTTGAGACACAGGCAGGTATTGGGCGGGCAGGTGGAGAGACACACCTTATCCATTGTTTCATTCCCTAAATGCCTATGGCACCTGGGGCTAGACAGAGCAATGGTCCAGATCTCCCACTTGGATGGCAGGGATCCAATTACTTGAGCTATTGACTGCTGCCCTGCAGACACTGCTTTAGCAGACAGCTAGAGTCAGAGGCCAGAGCCGAGGGATTGAACCCAGGTATTAGGATGTGGAATAAAGGTGTCTTAACTGGTATCTTAACTGCTAGACAAAATATCCACCCACACCATAAATTTCTAATACACTAAACATAGGTAATGAATGATTAATGAAATTGATTTAACTTGGTTACCAGCTAACATTTATTTGAAATTTACTAGGAATAACTGGGATTTTCTAATTTAGTTCCTGCAGGATCTATATAGGGAGGTAAATTTATCTCCTGCTGTTGTTTGGATGTGGTTTGACCCCAACAAAACTCATGTTGAAATTTGGTTGCCTATGCAGCAGTGTTGGGAGGTAAGATCTGTAAGAATGATTAGTGTCACTCTTGGAAGACTGGGTTCATATTCATGAGAGTGGAGCATTATAAACTGTCCCTTTTGTTCCACATGTGCTCTCTCCTCTCCTGCTTTTCTGTTATGCATGTAGCACCATGTGTCTGTCACCAGAAACCAAGTAGATATCAGTTGGACTTCCAGAACCATGAGCAAAAACAAAGCTTTGCTTCTTTCGAAATTTCTTTGGGAACAAGGGTGACCTTTGCCCCAGTTCCCAACCTGATACTCCTCATTTCCATCTGAGACCTCATCACCATGGCGTTAACTGTCCACATCTTTACCAGCACTCTGGTCATCACTGCTTAGCCACTCCTGAAGAAGGTCCAGACTTGCCAGAGTTATGTGGTCTTTCTGCCTTCTGAGACCTGTTGGCATCACCCGTGAGATTCCATTTACAGCTTTTTCTAGGCTGCTCCTCTAGACTCTCCCAGCTTCTGTCTGACACCAACTTGCAAAGCTAGTTCCACGTTTTCAGATATTGTCATAGCAACACCCCATCCTTGGTACCACTTTTTTGTCTTAACTCATTTTCTGCTGCTATAACAGAATACCTAAACTGGGTAATTTATAAAGAAACAAGATTTATTTTGGCTCATGGGCCATTTTTCTGATCCAAATTTTAATTAGAAAATTCTGTTTACTTCCTCTTCCTCATTAAGAAAAATTGTTAGTTACCCTGCTTTCTAGATCTTCTTAGTTACCATCATTTCAGATATCCAAGACCTAGAATATATTAACCCATGGCTGAAAGTCCCAGAAAAGTTTCTCAGGACAAAAAAAAAGTTGGGTGTTAGCCAGCGCCGTGGCTCAACAGGCTAATCCTCCGCCTTGCGGCGCCGGCACACCAGGTTCTAGTCCCGGTCGGGGCGCCGGATTCTGTCCCGGTTGCCCCTCTTCCAGGCCAGCCCTCTGCTGTGGCCCGGGAGTGCAGTGGAGGATGGCCCAAGTGCTTGGGCCCTGCACCCCACGGGAGACCAGGAAAAAGCACCTAGCACCTGGCTCCTGCCATCGGATGAACGCGGAGCGCCGGCCGCAGCGCGCCAGCTGTGGCAGCCACTGGAGGGTGAATCAACGGCAAAGGAAGACCTTTCTCTCTGTCTCTCTCTCTCACTGTCCACTCTGCCTGTCAAAAAAAAAAAAAGTTGGGTGTGTACAGAATAAAATGGTGGTTATCAGGGCTGTGGGTATGACAAAGGAAATGGTATACGTAGGTTAAAGGATACAAAGTTGTAGCTAAGTAACATCAACCAGTCTAGAGATCTAATGTACAACAATGAAGATTATAGTTACTAACTTTGTATTGTATTCGGTATTTTGTTGAAAGAGTAATATTTTGGTACTCTTGCCACAAAAAAATATAAAAGGTAGTTCTCTGAGATGATGGATATGTTAATTTACCTGACTATAGAGACCATTTCACTGTGTATATGTACATCAAAATATCATGCTGTATGATTTAAATATACAATATAAAAATATTGGTGAATACTTAGTGAAGCAATTAAGATTTGAGCCCCAGTTCTTCTTTCGATACCAGCTTTCCACAAATGTGCACCCTGGAAGGCAGCAGGTGATGGCCCAAGTGCTTGGGTCCCTACCACCTTCTAGGGAGATCAAGATGAAATTTCATGTTCCTGATTTTGGCTTGACCCAGCCATATTTGTAGCATTTGGGGAGTGAACCAGCAGAGGAAGATATATATCTTTTGCTTTGTGTCTCTTTGCCTCTTAAACAGAAAATTAATAGGTTAAATAATGAATATAAATGTAATTATCTTCAGACTAGTGCTTTGGGTCTATCTATTCTTTTGTACCTTATATTTTCTTTCTTTCTTTTTATTTATTTTTTTTGAAGATTCGTTTATTTGAAAGGCAGAGTTACAGAGAATGGGAGAGACCGGGGTGGGGGAGAGAGAGATTGATTCCACTTGCTGGTTCTCTCCCCAAATGGCTGCAACAGCTATGGCTGGGCCAGGAAGAAGCCAAGAGCCTGGAACTCCATTTGGGTCTCTCACACATATGGTAGGGATGCCATCTTCTGCTGCTGTCCAGGCCATTAGCTGGTAGCTAGATAGGAAGTGGCACAGCCGAGGCTTGCACTGTTCATAAGGAATGTTGATGTTGCTGGGCCGCAATGCCAGTACTGTACATATATTTTCAACATCTCATTTTAGCTAGAGATGGATGTGTTCTTCCCTTCTGGGTCTTTCCAATGCAAATAGCCCCAGTACTCATAAGCTCATTATGTTCAGTATGAAATGCCTGGTCTTCACCTCTCTCGTACCCCTTGCTTCTACTTCCTGCTTTTCATGTGCTGGTTACTGGGATTTCACACACCTGACCTGCAAAAGCTGGCACTCCAGCTTCGTCTTCATCTTCTATCGATTCATCTCACCTCTTGCCCAACTACATCCAATAAGTCACCAAACCCTCTTGATTTTACCACTGATGTATTCCTCCTCTCTCTACCCTCAAATTCCCTGCTATTAATATATTCCTAATCTTTTGCCTAGAGTATAGCCAGTCTTTAACTGGCCTTTTCCCATTTTTCAATTTTCACTCCTCTATAATCTATCTTTTTGATACTACTATGTCTCTTATATCTTCAGAAGAAACTTAAGACTCTTTTTTTAGGCTCTTAAGGACTTACCAATACAAGCTATCACCATTTGTTTAGCATCCAAAACACCAAGGCCACTCTAAATAATATCAGATTCTTCCCACCTCTCATCCCCTCTTCCCCAAATCTGCTTCAATTGTACCCAAAACAGCTGAACAGTCTACAACCCTAACACATCTTCAAATGAAGCCATAAAAGACCCCGGAATCTTCATTGTCTTTTTCTGTGTTGAGACATGCACACTACACTGTAATTATTCTAATTACCACTCTTTGTTCTGCTAGCCTGTGAGCTTTCATGAAAGGATTGTATTATTTTACTCTGATTTCTCAACCCTTTCTCTGACCTGTACTTTTCATTAAAATATTTTAAAATCAGCTCTAAGGTATTATTACATAAGATAGGAGTCTCTCTTTCATATTATTCAGAGTTGTATGATGTCAAAATAATTCAGAAACCCAATACACCTCCTACCACTTTCCCTGCTGCCCTGCTTGTCTGTCATAGATGGGTGACTGATCTATTTTCTTCCAGATTCTCATCTCTCTGGTCTTTCCTAGACACCTGGCAGGATGATCATAAGGAGACACATTCTGGTGATCATTGTCTGGGTGGTAAGGCTCTCCTTTGGTCATTTTCTCAGACGATGCCCCTTGCTCTCTGAACAGAGGCCACAACAGGCTCTTTGATTCTTCTTCTCTCACACTGTGCACATTATGCTCCGTTGGCCTCTCTACCCTCATTTCCTGTACATTACATCCTTTTTTTTTTTTCCTCTGCACTGTTAGCTGAGCTTTATAATCTAATCTTCTGGGCTCCTTTACTGTGTGGCTTTCTCTTGAGTTCAATAAATAGCAGGCCAAGGCAGGATATTGGAGGAGTGGACCAGAAGAGACCTGGGATATGCAATGCCTCATTCTTCCTCCCTAACCTCATTTTGGCATAGCTTTCTTTGCTTATAGACACCAAATCCAAAAAGAAAGGGATTTCTTCTCTAAGCCAATAACTCTCATAATTTCAGTAGCACTGTTTTTCTTTTTGACACTTTATTCAGGAACAATAAATGTTTTCCCTTGTTTCTAGCTCCTGTGGTCCTCCACCAAACCTTTTTGGTTCCTTTAATCCTGTTACATTTCTGCAAAATAGTCCTTTCATTAAATTCCCTTAAGCGAACCTTTTTATGTATGCCACCTGCTTCCTGCCAGCAAGTTGATTGATAGACCTACCAAGCATGCTTTCATTTCAAGGCCTTTGTACTGGTGTTCATGGTCTCTGATTTGGCTTTCCCTAAGTATTTGAATGGCTCATCATTCATGTCATTTACATCCGCCTGCAAAGGAAACCTCAGAGAGGACTTCTATGGTCACGTCTTTGAGAGTAGAGCCTAGGTCCCAACCCTGTCTACTTTACTCTCTATCCCTGCATTATTTTCTCCATAGAAAGTCTTACTCTATTAATTTATTTATATCATTGACTTATTCATTAAGCTCCTTGGAAATAATTTCAAGAGTTAGAACTCTATGACTCTCAATATTAATCACATTCTCTGTTTAGATTAACAAATTCATTGCTCATTTTTATTTGCACCATGCTCATCAGAAATTATTTTACTCATTGGGAAGAAGTCCATGTTAATACTTTGCTTACAAGCAGACAATATTTATGTAAATATCAATCACAAATCTATTTTCTTCAAGTCTATTTAAATGTATTTCATTACATCACAAGGATTTTAATGTTTCAACTCCTAAAGCATGTCCTTGGGCAGAGGTCAAAATTGCTTTAGCAGATTAGAAAAAAAATTGGCATGTGAAAATAACATGATTTATTCCACGTACTTGGTTTTCCTTGCCATTCCCTCCTTTTTCAAATGCTTTACCTCTGCTTATTCAGTAATACATTTAGCTTATCCCTACTACCTGGGCCCCTGGTCTTATTTATTTATTTGTTTATTTTTTAGTGAACACTGAAATATTTTCTTTGTTCTTTGAGGACACTATTAATTTGTATTTACTGTAATCATTGTTATAAAATTCTCATTTCAGCTTCCTAATCAATTCATTATTGCTTATTCTAGGTGTTTTCAACAATAGTCTATCTTGCAGGGTTGGCCTTGATGCATAGTGAATAAAGCTGCTGCTTGTAACACTGGCTTCCTAAATGAGCTCCAGTTCAGGTCCTGGCTGATGCACTCCCGATCTAGCTCACTAATAATGGCCTGGGAAAAGCAATGGGGAATGGCCCAACTGTTTAGGTCCCTGCTACCCATTTGGCAGACCCAGACAAAGCTCCTGGATATGGGCTTTATTCTGGACCAGTGCTGGTCATAGCAGTGGTCTAGGTATTGAACCAGTAGATGGAAGATTGTTTTCTCTCTCTCAATAACTCTGACTTTTAAATTAAATAAATAAATCTTAAATCTTGATCAGCCCTTGTACTGACTGTTGATGTACAACTTAATACTTTATCCCTTTTAGTATTTTTTTGTTCTACTTAATACTATTGGTTGAACTCTGTAATTAACACACAATTATTCTTAGGTGTTTAAATTTAACTGAAAAGTGATCCATGTTAAATATAACAATGGGAATAAGAGAGGGAGGAGATGTACTATTTGGGACATGTTCAATCAGACTTGCCCCAAATGGTAGAGTTAGAAACATACCAAGGGATTCCAATTCAGTCCCATAAAGGTGGCATGTACCAATGCCATCTCATTAGTCCAAGTGAACAATTTCAGTTCACAATTGATCATAATGATAGGTTTAAGAGTCAAAGGGATCACACAAACAAGACTAGTGTCTGCTAGTACTAACTGATAGAATGAAAAGGGAGAGAATGATCCAACATGGGAAGTGGGATACACAGCAGACTCATAGAATAGCAGATGTCCTAAATAGCACTCTGGCCTCAGAATCAGCCCTTAAGGCATTGGGATCTAGCAGAAGAGCCCATGAGAGTATTTTAGGCATGGAAAGCCAAGACACTCTGGCAAAAACAACAACAACAACAAAACCTAAATGAAAGATCTCTGTGAGATCCCAATAGAAAGAACAGGGCTATCAAAGAAGGAGGTACCTTTCACTGAAGGGAGGAGAGAACTTCCACTTTGACTATGACCTTGTCTAAATAAGATCAGAGTCAGCAAACTCAAAAGACTTCCATAGTCTCAGCAACTCATGACTAGAGCCTAGGGAGATTACTGACACCATAAACAAGAGTGTCAATTTGTTAAGTCAACAACAGGAGTCACTTTGCACTTGCTCCTCCTGTAGGATCTCTGTCTTTAATGTGTTGATCAGTGTGAATTAATGCTATTATTAGTACTCAAACAGTATTTTACACTTTGTGTTTTTACTTGGGTGCAAACTGTTGAAATCTTTACTTAATATATACTAAATTGATCTTCTGTATGAAAAGATAATTGAAAATGAATCTTGATATGAATGGACTGGGAGAGGGAACAGGAGTTTGGAGTGTTGCAGGTGGGAGGGATGTTATGCGGGGTGGGGAAGCCATTGTAATCCATAAGCTGTACTTTGGAAATTTATATTTGCTAAATAAAAGTTAAAAAAAACAATAAAAAAGCCAATAGTGCATCTGTGGACAATCCCTCTTGCCAATTTCCCAGAAACCTTTCTGTATTTCCTTTAATTCCCTGAGGCATTCGAATGTTAACCTGTGGACACTGAACAAGAAAGTTATATCCATTTTTACCACTTGTTATTGGCACCGTAACTTACTTTGATTTTTCTGTTTGGTTATTTGCCTTTTCTATGCTTATTTTATTGCTTTTAATCTTTCTTCTCTTTTAAACATCAGTTCTCAATCAGTTTTCCCTTATTAACAGGGTCTATTTCAGTATTTATGTCTTTTTCTACTTCACACCAAAAGCTCAGTCACACATTTCCTTCACCAGGATGATGATGGCTAGGACATGTAATACCATTTCTGAGAATGTACTGGGTACTACTCAATATCAAAATCAGATTACAACTTCAGTAATTGTCTTAGTCCAATGTGTTTTATTAGCATTTATTTGGTCTTTAAAATACACTGGCTGAAATTGTCAAATGACAAGTACAAAAGATCAGACCTGATGTCACAGCATAATTTTTTTTGATTATTTATTTGAAATGTGGAGTTACTGAGAGATAGAAGGAGAGACAGAGAGAAAGGTCTTTCATCTGCTGGTTCACTCCCCAAATGGCCTCAAACAGCCAGAGCTTAGCCATCCAAATCCAGGAGCCAGGAGATTCCGTGTCTCCCATGCAAGCGCAGGGGGCTTAAGCAAACTGCTTTCCTAGGCAATAGCAGAGAGCTGGATCAGAAGAAGAGTGGCCGGGACATGAACTGATTCCCATATGGGATGCTGGTGCCACAGATGGAGGATTACCTCACTGTACTACAGCTCAGACTCTGATAATTATTTTTATAATCTTGAATTATAGCTATCTCAACATCCTTCTGACCCATCTGGGTGCCTCTACCAATTAACCCAGTGCTATGCACAAAAGATTCAATCAAGAAATGATGGCCAAGGGCCCGTGTTGGGAGGTACTGGGTGAAGTAGCCTCTTGTGATGCTAGCATCCCATATAGGCACCAGTTTGAGTCCCGGCTGCCCAAAACCTGTTCTAGCTCCCTGCTAATGGACTGGGAAGAGCACCGGAAGATGGTCCAAGTGTCTGGACCTGTGTCACCCATGTTGGAGACATGGATACATTTCCTGGCTCCTGGCCTTGGTCTTGGCCTGGCCATTGCAGCCATCAGGTGAGTGAACCAGTGGATGGAAGATCTTTCTCTGTCTCTTCCTCTCTCACTTAATCTGACTTTCAAATAAATAAACAAATAAATATTTTTTAAAGATTTAAATAAATCTTTTTTTAAAGTGATGGCTGTTAATTTCTACTTTTAGTCTACTTTCATATTAGTCCTGCCCATGCATAGAACAGTTTTCACACTTTAACATTTTATAAACACAACATTCTCAAATTTATTAATTGCCTATTATATCAAATTTAGACATATTTTCTTTTTAAGATCTTCTTCAAGTAGCAAACTTTTTATATATCCCTCCTTTAAATAGATACTAGTTAAACAAATCTAAGAGGTAATTTTAAAAAATTTAATTAAGAAATAAAAATTGTTTATATGTGTAGGGTACAACATATTGTTTCAACATATGTATGCATTGTAGAATGACTAAATCAATATAATTAACATATGCATTACTTCAAGTATTTATTTGTGGTGAGAACCTTTGAAATCTACTCAACAATTATCAAGAATGTAATACATGGTTACTGACAATAATTACTGTATTTTCCAAGAGATCTCTTGAATTTCTCCTGCCTAACTAAAATTTTATGTTCTGACCTGAGAAGTGATTTTTCTCCAGTCATTTAGCTTTAGATAATCTCTGGCCTCACATCATTGTTTGGATGCTCATGACACTTCTTGTACCTATAAATTCCCCATAGTTAAAAGGGGCCAGTGCCGTGGGGTAGTGGGTAAAGCCGCCGCCTGTAGTACCGGCATCCCATATGGGTGCAGTTCTAGTTCCACCTGCTCCACTTCTCATCCAGCTCTCTGCTATGTCTTGGGAAAGCAGTGGAAGATGGCCCAAGTGCTTGGGCCCCTGCACCCAAATGGGAGACCTGGAAAAAGCTCCTGAATCCTGGCTTCGGATTGGCTCAGCTCTGGTGTTGCAGCCATTTGGGAAGTGAACCAGTGGATGGAAGACCTCTGCCTCTCTGTAACTCTTCCTTTCCGATAAATAAATCTTAAAAAAAAAAAAAAATAAAAAGCTTATCTAAAACTTTTAACCAGATTCTCTTACTCATTATACCCAATATAATATTATATTATATTGACATTTCAGCACCAAAATTGGTTGTTCACTATAGAGTGAATTTGTTAGGATTCTATATAATTGTTTAAAATCATGAAATCATGCCGGCGCCGTGGCTCAACAGGCTAATCCTCCGCCTTGCGGTGCCGGCACACCGGGTTCTAGTCCCGGTCGGGGTGCCGGATTCTGTCCCGGTTGCCCCTCTTCCAGGCCAGCCCTCTGCTGTGGCCCGGGAGTGCAGTGGAGGATGGCCCAGGTGCTTGGGCCCTGCACCCCATGGGGAGACCAGGAAAAGCACCTGGCACCTGGCTCCTGCCATCAGATGAGCGCGGTGCGCCGGCCGCAGCGCGCCAGCCACGGCGGCCATTGGAGGGTGAACCAACGGCAAAAGGAAGACCTTTCTCTCTGTCTCTATCTCTCACTGTCCACTCTGCCTGTAAAAAAAAAAAAAAAAAATCATGAAATCATAGAACATTTTAAATATGAGATTAGATAAACAGGAATCTCTTTTGTGACATTTGTGAAAAACAGTCTGCTAAGATTCTATCAAATTAGTAGTGTAAACTTGGTGGAGTAGTAAATGTAAATACTACTAATATTCTTTATTCAATAACTTTCACAAAGAAATTGGCCTTTCTGAAATCTATCGGTGTTTAGGAAAATATAAAATGTCTAATATCTCTTTGGGCAAGATATTAAAAATCTCCCCAAAATTTCTTTTCTTTCTTTGAATTAAATATGGAATATCCTAGAGCTTTCTACAATTTTCACGAATTTCAAAGCATTCTTCATATTTAAAAGTAAATTATTAATGCTCTAACTTGGAGTAAGAAGCCTGAAAACAATGCTTCTAATCTGGCAACATATTGATTTTTTAAAAAATTATTTATTTATTTATTTGAAAGAGAAAATTACACAGAGAGAGGAGAGGGAGAGGGAGAGGGAGAGGGAGAGGGAGAGAGAGAGAGAGAGAGAGAGATCTTCTACCAATTAGCCACAATAGCTGGAGCTCGCTGATCTGAAGCCAGGAGCCAGGAGCTTCTTCCTGGTCTCCCATGCGGGTGTAGGGGCGCAAGGACTTGGGCCATTTTTTACTGCATTCCCAGGCCATAGCAGAGAGCTGGATCAGAAGTAGAACAGCCAGGATTTGAACCAGCACCCATAGGGGATGCTGGCACTGCAGTTGGCAGCTTTACCCACTATACCACAGCACCAGCCTCAACATATTTGCTTTTAAAATCACTCTTGGGATGTAATATTTTTATCAATCTGATAGTTTTAGACAATATTTGTATTATTAGCAGAAATTCAGCTTATAGTGATTCATTCTAACTTTTGCAAAATATAAGACTTTTAATTTTCCACCTATATTTGTTTTCATTTTTAAAATTTATGTTTTTATTTGATGGGCAGACAGAGCTTTCATCTCCTGGTTCACTCCACAGATGCTTGCAACAGCCAGAGTTGGGTCAGTGCTAGGGCTAAGAGCTGGAAACGTACCATAGTCTCCTATGTGGGTGGCAAAAACCCAATTACTGAGCTACCACTGCTGCCTCCCAGGGTCTGAATTAGCAGAAAGCTAAGATCAGGAGCAAAGCCCGCTATAGAACCAAGGGCCCCCTCTATGAGATACGGATGTCTTAACCAGCCTTTTTTTTTTTTTTTTTTTTTTTTTTTTTTTTTTTTTGGTGACAGGCAGAGTGGACAGTGAGAGAGAGAGATACAGAGAGAAAGGTCTTCCGTTGCCGTTGGTTCACCCTCCAATGGCCGCCACTGACGGTGCGCTGCGGCCGGCGCACCGCGTTCGTCCGATGGCAGGAGCCAGGAGCCAGGTGCTTTTCCTGGTCTCCCCATGGGGTGCAGGGCCCAAGCACCTGGGCCATCCTCCACTGCACTCCCGGGCCACAGCAGAGGGCTGGCCTGGAAGAGGGGCAACCGGGACAGAATCGGTGCCCCGACCGGGACTAGAACCCGGTGTGCCGGCGCCGCAAGGCGGAGGATTAGCCTGTTGAGCCACGGCGCCGGCCTTAACCAGCCTTTTAACCACTAGGCCAAATGCCTACCACATTTATTCATTAATCCATCTATGTTTCTAATATTTATTATTGAACAAATAAAAAGTGCTGTTATAGCTGCTTAGGATTTTGAGAAAAATATAAAATCTTTATTATACAGAGGGAGAGCAAGGAAAATGAACCTAAACTTAGGTAACACTGTGAAGTGTGTTTCAAGTTTGGGTAACTTAACAAATGTATTCTGTAAGCCTAAACATAACACTAGATATGTATTTCTACTAAATTTGGTTATACATGCATGGTCATATTACTTTGAATCTAGTAATAAATAGTCCAGCCTATATTTAATGTCCCTACCTTTATCCATGTCATCGATAAAAAATATTAAATAAACAAAAATAAAGCAAAGTGACATCTCAAATGTGCTATTAGAAAACTCTAAGAGGTACAATTTGGGACATGCTCAGTCGGACCTGCCCCAAATGATGGAGTTAGAATTGTGCCAGGGGATTCCAATACAATCCCATCAAGGTGGCATGTACCAATGCCATCTCATTAGTCCAAGTGAACAATTTCAGTTCACAATTGATCACACTGATAGGTCCAAGAGGCAAAGGGATCACACAAACAAGACTAGTGTCTGCTAATACTAACTGATAGAATGAAAAGGGAGAAAACAATCCAGCATGGGAAGCAGGATACACAGCAGACTCATAGAATGGCAGATGTCCTAAATAGCACTCTGGCCTCAGAATCAGCCCATAAGGCATTCGGATCTGGCTCAAGAGCCCATGAGAATATTTTAGGCATGGAAATCCAAGACACTCTGGCAAACAAAAAAAACAAGACCTAAATGAAAGTTCTCTGTGAGATCCCAGTGGAAAGAACGGGGCCATCAAAGAAGGAGGTACCTTTCTCTGAAGGGAGGAGAGAACTTCCACTTTGACTATGACCCTGTCGGAATAAGATCGAAGTCGGAGAACCCTAAAGGCTTCCATAGTCTCAGCAACTCATGACTAGATCCTAGGGAGATTACTGACGCCATAAACAAGAGTGTCAAATTGTTAAATCAACAACCAGAGTCACTGTGTACTTACTTCTCATATGGGATCTGTCCTTAATGGGTTGTCCAATGTGAAGTAATGCTATTACTAGTACTGTAACAGTATTTTTACACTTTGTGTTTCTGTGTGGGTGCAAACTGATGAAATCTTTACTTAGTATATACTGAATTGATCTTCTGTCTTCTGTATATAAAGATAATTGCAAATGAAAAAAAATCTTGGTGTTAAATTGGAAATTGCATAGATAATTAATCAATTCTTTAAAAAAATCATGTAGGATCTCTGTCCTTAATGTGCTGTACATTGTGATTTAATACTATAACTAGTACTCCAACAGTATTTTTCACTTTGTGTTGCTATGTGAGGGCAAACTGTTGAAATCTTTACGTAATATGTACTAAACTGATCTTCTGTGTATAAAGAGAATTGAAAATGAATCTTGATGTGAATGCAAGGGGAGAGGGAGCGGGAAAGGGGAGGGTTGCGGGTGGGAGGGAAGTTGTGTAGGGGGGAGCCATTATAATCCATAAGCTGTACTTTGGAAATTTATATTCTTTAAATAAAAGCTTTATATATATATATATATATATATATATATATAAACTCTGGAACTGTACTGTGGCACAGTGGATTAAGCCGCTACCTGCAGTGCTGGCATCCCATATGGGTGCTGGTTTGAGTCCTGGCAGTTCCACTTCCAGTCCAGCTCCCTGCTAATGCACCTGGAAATTAGCAAAACATGGCTCAAGTTGGGCACCTACACATTTATGGGAGACCAGGAAGAAGCTCCTGGCCCTTGGCTTTGGACTGGCATAGTTCTGGCCATTGTGAACATCTGGGTAGTGAACCAGTGGACAGAAGACCCCCCCCCCCCCCCACACACACACACTCTGTCTCAACTTTCTCTCTTTATAAATCTGCCTTTCAAATAAATAAATGCATCTTAAAAAAAACCTAAACTCTGCTCTGGGGTCCAACCTGGAGCACCACACTGATAGAGAAATACGCCCCTCCCAACTATCTGGTGAGAGGAAAACTCAACCAGTCAGGTTCAGTGAGGAATGCTCCTGTCAAATGGTAACACTTGTCATCAAGGAGCTCTGTGCTGTTGTCAAGGTAATGAGAACTCTACCAATCTTGGGGGGGATTTTCATGTGTTTTCTGTAGAGTCTCACTTGGAACTGTCATTCAATTAGCCAACCCTAAACATTTGTTTTAAAGATTAATTCATTTATTTGAGAGGCAGAATTACAGAGAGGGAGAGTCAGAGACAGAGAGAGCGAGCACACCAGAGAGTTTCCATCCACGGTTTCACACCCCAAATGGCATCAATGGCTAGGAATTCCATCCATGTCTCCTATGTTGGTGCTGGGGCCCAAAAACTTAGGCCATCCTCTGCTGCTTTTCCGGGTGCATTTGCAGGGAGCTGGATCAGAACACAGCTGCTGAGACCCAAATCAACACTCCGATGTGAGATGCTGGCATTGCCATGCTGGGCCCATGGGAGACCCAACTTTGAGTTCTGAGTTCCAGGCTATGGTCTGTACCAGTTCCGGCCATTGTGTCTACTGGGTAGTGCAGCAGTGGTTGGAAGACCTCTCTGTCACTCTCCAGGTCAAATAAATGAATGTATCTTTAAAAATGAAGTATTTTCAGCCTGCAGGATGTGTGTTATCTGTCGTAATGATTCAAATCTAACACTGGAGGGAGAAAACGGTCACAAACTGTATAAATGAGCATGCACCACTGTGTGTCAATAAAACTTTATTTATAAATAAAAAAAGAAAACTCTAAGAGGAAAAATAAATAAGAATATGAGATTTACCCATATCCCTAAGAAGTCAGATGTTGTTAATATGAGCTTGATATTCTTTTTCTCTAAGACAGCCCACATGCACACACAAAATCAAAATGTTCATCTTACAAACAACATTTACCAAGTTCCCCCTGTGGTGCCTTTTGTGGCCAGATTATGCCACCTCTTTCCAATCATGCCTGATGTCCAAGGCAATCTGAGATAGTGATCAAAAATGTCATCTTTGATCCAGGTTGAGTACAAAAATGTTTTCTGCCACTTAAAAACTAAGCAAACTATTTAATCTTTCTGTGCTTCAGTCTAATATTAGTGCCAGCCCCCTTGGGCCAGGCATTGTTGTGAAAATGAAAGAATAGTACATTTGGAAACTACTTAATATATAAACACAAATGGGTTACAGTGAAGATTACTATTCTTACTATGGTGATAGCTATGGTTTAATTAACTCCTTTACAGAAAGCAAAGCATAAGAATTGAATCCAGTAAAGCTAGGATGGAGTTAAATTCCCTCTGTGGTAGAGGGAAGAGGCATGACAATTCCTTGGGAAAGTGAAATCTGAAAATAGAATTAGAGTTCTCAAAATCTGCTTCCAAAATAGAGACATATGAAAGCTGGAAATGATATAAAACTATTCAAGTAGTTGACAGATTTTTCTCCTAAGTCTATGTCTTCTAAACAGCCAAAGGTATCAAGTCCTTTCTTTGTGCAAATGTCTGTTTTTGAGGTTAAACCATTCTGGGTACAAATATTTTTGAGTTTTGAGATGACCCCGGTAGTATTTACACAATCTTAGACTCAGATTGATACAAGGTTATTACAGTTCATCATATTCAATGAATGCTTGCAAATACAGTGTGTCTTATAAATGCTCAACAACTAATTTTCCCCAATACAGAATATATAATTGCATACCTTCTCCTCCTGTTATTCATATTTGTTCTTCCTTTTCAATCTATACTAAAATTCAAACTGCTATCATTGGGTCATACATAATCAATCAAATAGACTAAAAAGCTGTTTGAAGTAATTTTCTGTCACTAAGCTGCCTTCTGGGAACTATATAATTGGTCTGCTTCACTAGACAGTCAAATGCATGCAAATGTGGTTAGTCCTCGTGAGTTTCTTCCAGGTAGTCCCCAGGGCTCACACTGTTCAATTCTTTTTGCCATTATAGATAGGTGACTTTATAGATTTTTTTTAGACTCTCATTGTATAATAATTGTAATGAGCAAAATAAGTGTTCACCAAGGAGTCAAAGATAATTGCTAGGCCACTATATTAAATGATAGTTAACCACAGGACTCCACTGTTCTGGGATGAATACAGAAAATGTTCTGAATAATTCCTCTTTTTTTCCAAAAACACTTTAAGGGGTCAAATGTATTTTTCTCCTTTTATGTATCAGTTAAAATATACTTTGCATTCTCTTTGATCTTAGGGTTTTGATGTTGTATGCATTGAACTGAAACATAGCATTACAAAAAGAGATCTTTATACAGTTGACAGCTTGTAGGTCTCTGAGGAATCTATTCAATTAACGTTTTGTCCTGGCTTGCTATAGTATCAAAATTCACACAGAATTGCAGATGTCTCAGAAATTATATTTAATAAACCAGGAAAATGATCATAAAATTCTTTGCTTAAAAAAAAAAAAAGTCCCTGCAAAAAAAAAAAATAGAACCAACTTCCATTTCTGGTGAGACTTTTTTGTGGTGTGATGTTTTTCTATAGAATATAGAATATACGTGTCTTTTTATATTGGTCGTAACTCTAATGTTCAAGTGGTCACAATGTATCTATTGCTTCTATGAGTTGATGTTTCCCTATATGGAATGTGTTTGGCTTTTCACTCATTTAAGGGGCTTCTATCTGCCAAATGTTTTTCATACTATCATACAGCTAGGGAATAAATAATTAAGCAGCAGGCATGAAATATTTTCTTTGCCTTCACTGGCATTCAATCCTTAGGAACAAAAGTAACCAAATCAACTTCCCTGGTAAATATTCTAATGATAGATATCCTGGCAAACAAACTAATGGAAGAGTTCTAATTTGGGCAATGGTTTGGCAGGAAGTGCCTGACCATTCAGAATGGTCAATAGCAAACAGACTTTCAATTCATGGATTTATAGGATATAACTTTATGATTCAAAATTATTGTATTTCATATAAAACTGACATATCCTCTGTACAAGAAGTGGTTCTGTGTATGTTCCAGAACTTCATATTTTAATCTGTGTCAGGTGCATCCTGATTTGGTAAGTAAAAGCATCGAGAATGTAATTGGTGACCTTAGGTCCCTCCTTGCTTTGGCCTTGCCTTGGCCTTTCCTTGTGCTTGTTTCCTTGACATCATTAGTAAAATTTGAAAAGCATTGGTTTCCTCCTCCAATATCCCTTTCCTATCATTCATCACTGTCTAGGATTATAGGAGTCCCAAAGTCTCAAGGAAGGAGATTTTTCCATTATAAAGTTCTATCATGAGAAAACAAACCACCACGATATAAGAAAGAAAACATATGAATACTGAAATGCAGCTCGTGGTTCTTATTTAAAGTGATTTATTTTTAATATATAACTTTGGTCATTTTTCTCATTCGTATTTATCCACAAAACTGTTATGTTAATATAGTTCCTAACAGCTTGCCTTCCCTACTCTAAAAATGTTGGAAAGTTTAAAAACAAAATAATCTTTTTACTGTACTTATATAATGAAAACTATGGCACTATGGCATAGTGGGTTCAGCTAGTGCCTATAATACCAGCATCCCCTGTGGGTGCCCATATGTGTTCCTGCTGTTCCACTTTCAATCCAGCTGTTGGCCTGGGAAGGCAGTGGAAGATGGCCTATGTACTTGGGCCCTTGGGAAGGTAGTTGAGAATGACTCAAATACTCTGGTTCATGTCAGAGACCCAGATGGAGTTTCTAGCTCCTGGCTTAGGCCTGGATAAGCCCTCAGAATTGCTGCCATCTGGGGAGTGATCCAGTGGTTGGATAATCCTATCTCTGTCTCTCTCTTTCCTGTCTCTGTAACTTTCAAATAAATAATAAATTCTTAAATAAACAAGTAAATCAATAGGAATACTTTTTAATTCAAAGGAAAATAAATCAACGGTGACAAAACTATTGAATGTATACTAATTACATAACCCATTGTTGCATGTTTTAATTAGATCACAACTTTTGCCATTGCAATTGTGATTTAGTGGTGAGGAAACTGATTCAGAGAGTCTTAGTGATATTGCTCATATTATGTTCAGGAAGTGATAGTATCTAAATTCGAAATGAGAGCTAATTCAATGTGTTCTTTCTGCCATAGCATGCTACCTATGTAATAGTGATGTAAGTGCATATTATCACAAGGCTAACTTGGAAAAGTCTTACTTTGGTTTCTGTAAAGCTATTATAACACATGAAGATGACATTATGATAGTTGGCATTATTGTTCTGAAGTTTAAAATGCCAAAAACTATTTTGTTTCACTTTCTGTACTTTAAGTATATATATATATATATATATATATATATATATATATATATTTAATATTAAATTATGCATTTTAAATTAGTTTTAACATTATTGACCATATTAAATCCATTATAATTTATTCTTTGATAGTTATATGTATATTGAATTTTTAAATTTTATTTTTAGTTGATAAATACTGAATTTGCCTTATTTAGAAATATAAAAATTAACATTAGAATTCCATGAAAATTTTGTAATTCTTTTATAAAGGTTGATACATTGAAAGTTTTGAGAAACAAGAATGAAAATTTTCCTTCTTTGACAATATGGTGACCTAAGATAAGTGGTTATGATATAGTACGGAACTGAATGCTCAGATATTTTGGTATTGAGGATATTTATCGATGCAAATCAATATTTTTTCCATTAAGAAACTATCTCTCTAAATTTGCATACATATTTGCAGGTGTAAATTTGTTAGAGCCTAGATAGACTGGGCCATCATTTGAAAAGAGAAAGAACAAATAATGGAAAACAATCACCTAATATATTTAGTAGCCCACCTTCAATTTCATCAGGCAATTTATAGTAAAAATAAAACTCTGTTCTTTAGATAAGAAACAGAGTCATACAAAGTATACTTTATGAAAGTCAAGATATAGGACATACAGTGTAGACAGATAACATGTTTGGAAAAGACAAGAAAAGTGAGAACAATAGAGGAATGGATCTTAGAATCTGACTTGGAACTGGGAACAATACTTAAGAACTGAGATTCTAAATTCAACACCTTTGACTAGAAAACCTTTGAGTTAATCAATTAGCAACCCACATTCAATAAATCTCCCAAGTCTGACTCTCTATGACACCTGGATTGTTTCCTAATGTAAATAATTAATCTGAGGGAAGCTGCTACCAAAATTGAGTTTATCATTTTAATAATAATTTCATCAATAGGTATATAATGAGTATTGATAAATATCTGCATTTTTCCCTCTGTTAGATGTTTCAAAATCAAGGTGCTAAAATTGTATCCATTTTACAGATGGATAAGCAAAGGAATAGTGTGATAATGTAATTTAAACAGGCAGGAGGGACAGATTGAAACCTTTGTAACCCAACTCTAATGTACATCTTCTTAATCACTATGTTGTATTGTCTCTGGATGATGTGGTAAGTGGCTTTTGCCAGTCCATAGTTTGGCTTTTAAAAAACTCTCATTAGCAAACATATTTATGGATGGTGAAGGTTAAGCTATGAAATCTATGAAAGCTGCTATCAAGAGAAATTGATTGTTTGATGCCCGTGTCATAGCCAACTTTTATTCAGCAATTAAAAGTAGACTGTGGTACCAAAGGTTGAATATAGAGTTCATGCTCCCTACTTTTTGCATGAATGTTTAATACTCTATTATTTTGTGATCTATTTTAT
The DNA here is from genome assembly GCA_949820135.1 of Sylvilagus floridanus. Lineage (NCBI taxonomy): Eukaryota > Metazoa > Chordata > Mammalia > Lagomorpha > Leporidae > Sylvilagus > Sylvilagus floridanus. The sequence continues at coordinate 32,189,900 of OX463244.1, forward strand.
CACTAATATATTCTAGATTTAAAGCTAACGTTTTTATAATGAAAACATTTTTACTAAAGTGGGTTATTTTTTAAAAGTTCTACTTTTCAGATTAGAAATGAAATAGTATGTTCATGATTTTATGACTAAAATAAAGACCATTTAACTTAAAGTTCAGTGGACTACCTTGGAATAAGTACATACTGAGACAGCCTTACCCTTAATCTCATTATAAATCAGTTGGTAAATTAGTTTTTGACATGTCTGGAGATGTCAACACTTTGTTAACTAAACCTATGTCCTTGTTATGATTATAAATGTGCTATGCATGAAATGGAGTATATGCATGGAAATATGATCATACAGGGTACTTCAAAATGTGTGGAAAAGGCCGGCGCCGCGGCTCACCTGGCTAATCCTCCTCCTGTGGCGCCAGCACCCAAGGTTCTAGTCTGGGTTGGGACGCCAGGTTCTGTCCTGGTTATCCTCTTCCAGTCCAACTCTCTGCTGTGGCCTGGGAAGGCAGTGGAGGATGGCCCAAGTGCTTGGGCCCTGCATCCACATGGGAGACCGGGAGGAAGCACCTGGCTCCTGGTTTCAGATTAGTGTAATGCGCTGGCTGTAGTGGCCATTTGAGGGGTGAACCAACGGAAGGAAGACCTTTTTCTCTGTCTGTCTCTCTCTCTCACTGTCTAACTCTGCCTATAAAAAAATGTGTGGAAAAGCAGAATTAAAATATGAGTTTATTTTGTAACCAAGGAATTCTGATATCTAGGCTTTTTTCATAAGTATTTTGCATGACCTTTTAAAATATTCTCATATTGTATTTTTCTTATATGAATTTTTTATTTCACTTATATTTATCAAGTCATGCTACTTAAAAATAATCACCATATTTTTTAATTAAAATGAGAGGAGCTTCCAAATCTTAACTATATTTTCACGTGGTGGATATTTTAAAGCATTTATCTGTTATTTCTGACTGATAGACAAATGTACACATACATTCCTTGTTTGTTCACATACATGGTGGAATCATCTGGTTACGCTTCTTTCTGTTGAATTTCTCATTTGTGGTAGGTAGCCAGATGTATCTCTTTCAACTGAATAGCAGGGGATAGATTCACCCACACTCCTTCTGCTAACATTATGGTGGTATAGCAAGAAGACAGCTTTAAAAAACAACATGTGTAGTATCATGATCAGAATCTTGAAAAAATTGTAATGCCAGTGAAAAACTCAATGGCACTAAAAATTGTCCTCACATTTAATACATTTCCAAATGCAAGTAGATTTTATTCCTCCATAAAAGTGTTGTGCCATGGTTCTGTTTTCACCATACCAATAGCTGGCTAACATTTACTTCTATGAGTAAACTCAGTAGTTCTATCTGTCGCCAGTTATGTCCACATCAGCTGCTTGGTTGTTAAAATTGTTCAGCTGATGTTGAAACAGATTACGTTCCTCATTCTATTAAAGAAGCTAGTGTATGCGAAGCATTTCAACTAGTGCTTGGCATAGAATAATCAAGACAGAATGTGCTGTGTTATTTTTTTCCCTCAAATTAAACCTAGGTTCTCTTGGCAGAATTTTTTACAACAGCTTTATTGAGATAGAATTCATGTATCATACAATCATCCATTTAAAGTATATAATCCAACAGTTGTGAAACCATTGCACAGTCAATTTTAGAACATTTTAATCATATAAAAGAGATTTCCATAAACATTAATAGTGATTCTCAATTCTCCCCCTACACTAAGCTATTCCTCTCCCCCTGATTATTGGCAATCACTTACATTCTACTAAGATAAGACAATGTAAGCAACTTTTTAGGTTTCAAATTATATTATGCATCTACTAATATACATCAGCTAAAATATATCTATCAAAGCAACTATGAAATTATTCTGGATTTTAATGTTATTAACAAAATTTTGAAACAAATAGGAAAATTTTATTATAAATTTTAATCCTTATATTTGAAATGAATATCTCATGTGGCATCATCTTATATACATTTCCTAGAGCATAATTAGATACTTTAAGTATAGTGACCTATGGTGTTACACATACAGCACATTTTTCGGAGGTGTTTTCCTTTTCAACCTATGAAGTCATTCTGAAAACTTTGTATAGTTAAAGACTTTCTAGTTATATACCTTAAAAAGAATGTCTTTTTAAAAATATGTTATTGAAACACATTATACATACCAAGAAATATAAAAAAAGTTTCATCGATAAGTGAGAACACATTACTAGTATATCAAAGGTGATCTCTATTCCCAACCTCTCTATTTTTTTTCTTGTGACAAAGAAGAGTATATTTTCATTTACAAAGTATCATTATGTGCAGTAATATTTATAACTATGTACCTAATGGTATGGCATACTCACAATTTTTATACTGTCTATTAACTAGAACAAATAAGAGGAAATGTGATATTTGTCTTTTGGGGCCTGGCCTTCTTCAGTTAGCATAATCATCTCTGATCACATCTGTTTGATTGCAAATGTCAGGATTTTATTCTTTTTTATGGCTGAGCAATTTTCTGCTGTAGCTACAGTGGAATATGTATTCTATATATTCTTTATCCAATCATCGATTGATGGACATCTGGGTGGATTCCATATCTTAGCTATTAAGAATTGAACTGCTGTAAACATGGGAGTGTAGGTAACTCTCATATGCTGATTTCATTTCCTTTGGATATATATATCCAGGAGTGGGATGGCTGGGTCATAGGGTAGATCCACTTTTTAGTTTTCTGAGGCAACTCCATACTCTTTTCCCTAAAGATTGTAGCAGTTTTCATTCCCACCAGTATTGTAATTGGTTACCTTTATCTTCGCATCCTCATGAGCGTTTGTTACTCTTTTGATTTTTGGATAATAGCTGTTCTAACTGGGGTAAAGTGATACTTCATTGTGATTTTTATGTGAACTTCCATGGTGGCTAGTGATCTCGAGTATTTTTTAATGTGTCTGTTGGCCATTTGTATTTCATCCCTTAAAAAAGCTACAAGCATTTCTATGAAGATCTGGAATAAAGCGAGGATACCTACTCTCAACACTATTATTCAATATAGTTCTAAAAGTTTTAACTTGAGCCTTCAGGCAAGAAAAGAAATGAGAGATACAAATTGTAAAGGAAGAAGTCAAATTATTCCTGTTTGTAGATGACATGATCCTTTAGATAGCAAAACCAAAAGACTCAACTAAGAGACCATTAGAAGAGAATTAGCAAAGTGGTAAGATATAAAATCAACATGCTAAAATCAATAGCATTCTTACAATGCTCTGACTGAGAAAGAACTTAAAAGATCAGTTCTATTCACAATAACTACAAAAAATCTAAATACCTTGGGATAAATTTAAACAAGGATGTGAGAGACCCCTATAATGAAACATAAAACCTCAATGAAACAAAGATACTCTAAACAAAAATCAACTCATAATGGACTAAGGATCTAAACTTTAGACCCAAAATAATCAAATTCCCAGAGGAAAGTATAAGGGAAAAAGCACATGACATTGGCCTGGGCAAAGACTTCTTGGATAAGACCCTGGAAGCAATGGAAATAAAAGTCAAAATAGACAAATGGGATTACGTCAAGCTAAGAAGCTTCTGGAGAGAAAAAAAAAATTAACAAAGTGACAGGGCAACTGACAGAATGGCAGAAAACACTTGAAAACTATGCTTGTGATATAGTTAGTATCCAGAATATATAAAGACCTCAAGAAACTCAAAACAACAGAATATACAATCCAATTAACAAATGGGCAAAGGGTATGAAAAACAATGTTGTGAGTATTTAATGTAACATTTCCTTTTCTTTAGCAATACTCTGCTTTCCAAACATGGATATGATCAGGAGTATGTTTATATGTGTACATGCATGAAGGTTGAATCTCTACACACTTTAATAGATACATAAGGATTTGTAAAGGACTCTGTGGGGGTTTTGCATTCTGAGGAAGAAATCCTGCTTTGTACTAAACAATATGAAATATGGCCCAAGTAACTTAGAATGTGATTGTATTCATAGCTTGACTAACCCTCAAACTACACGTGTAATGGAAAATGACTGCTAAACTTGATGTCAGGAGAAACTATCTGTTGTTGTTTTCTGTTTCTTCTTGATGAAAATAGTCTCTTTTTTGTATTATAATGATAACTCTAAAATCCTTTTAGAAACTCAGGCCTCCTAAATTTTGATTAATATTAGTTGAAGTTTATTAAACCATTAAGAAATACAAAAAGAGAAATGTAATATGGTATTTTATTCTTCATTTGTGTTTGTTTATTTTTTAAGTGGCTGCTGGGAGAGCATTTGAGGCAGTGGTTAAGATGTTGCTTGGGTTGCCTGCATCACACATGGGGTGCATAGCTCTCTCCTGATTGAAACTTCCTGCAAAAAGGCTCTCTGAGAGGCAGCAGGAATGGTGCAGTACTTGGGTCCTTTTCTCCCAAGTTGGAGACCCCATCCTAGGTTGCTGCCATCCATATCACCTGCAGGCATTTGGGAAAAGAACCAGTGGGTAGAAAATCTCTACCTCTTTCTTTCTATCTCTCCATCCCCCTCCCTCCCACCATCTCTGTCTCTCTTCCTTTTAAATAAATAAAGAAAATAAGTGCATTAAAAATAAATATCTTATAGTCTCATGGTTATTTAGGAAAGTAAAGTTAGGGTACCTTTGTTTATTGCTTATTTAGGCTATGCTTTTTCTGTATTTTAAATTTTTTCTATTTATTTGAGAGTCAGACAGAGAAAGAGTTCTCATCCACTGACTTTCTCTCTCAAGGCCTGCATATCTGGGGGTGTGTGGGAGCCAGGAGCCAGACTGCAATCTAGGTCTTCCACATGGATGACAGGAACCCAATTACTTGAGTCATCACCACTGCCTCCCAGGGTCTGCACTGATGGTAACCCGGAGGTAGGAGCCAGAGCTGGGAAAAAAACCGAGATACTCTCTGATACAGGAAGCAGGCTGTCAGTTTCTGACCATGAGGCTAAATTGCCTGCCCCGGAGGCTGTGCTTTTAAAGTAAATGACTGATTTGCCATTTGAGACCATTTTGAGGCTAGCTAGGCTTCAATAATAAATGCTAATATACAAAAAGCCATTGTAGCTAAATTTACCTTTACTTCTTTTCTTCCTAACTACATATCATGGTGCATGATTAAAAATCAAAGTACAGCATACACTTTATTGTTAATGCGTAGATTTCTATAGGCCTAGAAATAAATGGATTCAACCATCTAAAAAAATCAATATGTGAGTAAAAAGACTTGAAGATATGAGCATACAAACTTCGTCAGCTTTTTATGTTACAGCTAGGATCTACCATGTGGGAAGGAATTTGTTGACTTTGGGGAAACATCCCAGGTGCAGAAACAGATTACAAACTACCATTTAGTGTGCTGCAAATAAATTCAAGGACCCCATCCAAAGGTTCCCAGGTAACAGGCAACCCAAAAAGCAATCAATAAGATATAAGTGAAATTGTCAACTCTGAAAAGTGACATTTGTTTAATTAGTGGACTGAAATGAAGCAGAGAGTAATGTCACTGAGTAAAAACAAACAAACAAAAAAAAGTAGTATAGCTAATACTAGCACAATTGTTGAATGCTGGGCTTGTAGTTTTCATGGGGACTGGACTGTGCAAACTTCTGGCTGTGTGACATTGATTAAGTTTCTAGACTTCTCTGAGCCTCAGATACCTCAGATGTAAAACTGACCTAATAAAAATTCACCTCACTATGTTGGTGTACTAAATTATTGGAGAGTACTTAGATAAATCTTAGGCATACAGTTCTTGGATAATCGAAGTTGCAGTTATTATTGTAATTATTATAGTAGAATTGGACATTGAATATTGTTTCACAGTGATTCCCATACTATCCAATTATCTCAGTTGATGGATAAGGGTGCAGTCATTTAAGAGATGAATTTTACATAAACTTTTGTGGATGTGGAGATTGCCTAACTTCAATCTGTCTGCAATATATAATTGGATTTTCAACAGTGCTCTTGACAGACTTTCAGATCATGATGGCTTCCTTAAAAATTAGCAGAAAAATTATGCATATGTATGGGGTACTATGTGATGTTTAGCTATGTGTACACATTGTATAATGTCTAATTTGGTTATATTTTTAGCTCTTCAGGGCAGGCATTGTGGTGTAAAGGATAAAGCTTGCCTGAGATCCCCTGTGGATGCTGATTTCAGTCCTGGATGTTCCACTTCTGATCCAGCTCTCCATTAATGTACCTGAGAAAGCAATGGAAGATGGACTAAGTTCTTGGGTCCCTGCACCCACATGGGAGATCTGGATGAAGCTCCTGGCTCCCGGCTTCAGCTTGGCCCAGCCTTGGCTGTTGAGGCCATTTGGAGAGTGAACCAGCAGAAGGAAGACTTCTCTCTTTCTGTGCCTCTCATTCTCTCTATAGCTCAGTTTTTCAAATAAATAAAATAAATCTTAATATATACATACACATATAGTTAGCTCTTCAAACATTTAACATTTCTTTATAGTGAAAGCATACAAAATCTTACCCTCTCATTTTTTAAATAACAAAACATATAGACATTAACATTATCTATAACAATTCTACTATATAATAGAGATCCAGAATTTCTTTTTTTTTTTCAGATTTATTTATTTGAAAGAATTACAGAGAGGGAGAAGGGGAAATATAGAGAAATCTTTCATCTGCTGATTCATTCCCCAAATGGCCACAACAGCCAGGGCTGGGCCAGGCCAAAGCCAGGAACCAGAAACTTCATCCATGTCTCCCGTATGGGTCCAGGGATACAACAACTTCGACCATATCCCACTGCTTTCCTAGGTCTACTAGCAGGGAGCTTGATTGGAAGCAAAACAGCTAAAACTTGAACTGGCACCCATATGGGACACCAACATTGCTGGCAGAAGCTTCACCTGTTATGCCACAACAACGACATCCCCAGGGACCTCTTCCTCCTACCTAGCTATCATCTGGTACCTGCTGATCAACTTTCCCCATTTTTCTCCCTACCTCCACTCCCAGCCTCTAGCAACCAACATCACAGTTACAAATTCTATGAGATCACTTATTGATCTGTGTGAGACTGCAAATGAGAGTGTGATCATGTGATACTTATCTTTCTGTACTTGGCTTCTTTCATTTAGGTAATGGCCTCTGGTTCTAAATTATTGCAACTGATGAAATCCCATTTCTTTTTTGTGACTGGCTAGTATTTCACTGGCTTCTTTTTAATCTCTTTCATCCTTGAAAGAGATGGCTATTTAAAAATACTTCAATGGTTCCCACTATGTGGGTAAAGGAAACTATTTTTAAACTCTGAAAGGCAGTTATGGGGAGGGGGCAGGGAGAGAGAAAGAAGAGGGAAGGAGGGAGGAGAGAGAAAGAGAAAGAAGAGAGAGAGAGAGAGAGAGAGAGAGAGAGAGAGAGAGAGAATGGGAATCTTCCATTTCTCCAAATGAATATTCCATCACTCTCCAAATGGCCACAATGACTAGAGTTAGGCCAAGCCAAAGCCATCTACATCTCCATTTTAGTGGTATTTGACTCATCTTCTGCTTTCCCAGGTGCATCAGAAGGGACCTTGATAGGAAGTGGAGCAACTGGCACTCAAAGCAATGCGAATATGGGGTGTTAGCATTGAAGGCAAAACCTTAACCCAATGAGCCATGATGCCAGCCCTGAGGCAACTATTTAATGCAGACCCATGTCTCGTGGTGGTCCTGACCCTACAGTCATATGTTCTTCCTTCTGTTGGTTCACCCCTGAAATGGGCACCACAGCCAACGCACTGCACCAATCTGAAGCCAGGAGCCAGGTGCTTCCTTCCGATCTCCCATGTGGGTGCAAGGGCTCAAGCACTTGGGCCATCCTCCACTGCCTTCCTGGGCCACAGCAGAAAGCTGGACTGGAAGAGGAGCAACCGGGACTAGATCCTGGCACCCATATGGGATGTTGGCGCCGCAGGTGGAGGATTGACCAAGTGAGCCACAGTGCCGGCCCTGCCTGGAAATTTCTTCTCCCCACCCCACCCTTTGTTTTCATCCCTAAGGATGACCACATATGACTTTGTGCTTTGTGTATATTTCCCACCTGTCAGTCCTCATTCTAAATTATATATTCTGGAAGAATTATATAAAATATTTATTTGTCAAATGATATTTTTAGAAGGAAATGGCTAAAGCCCTTGAAATGTCTTTTTTAAGACCATGCATTAGTCAGATATAATATTAGGAATTTCAAGCTTTGAGAGACCAAGTTCCATCTCTTTCCACTTCATTCCACTGCACTTTATTTTTTGGCAAATTCTACTTCTATTTATGCCTCATCTAGCAAAATCACCTTCTATAACCACTTCCTAAGTGCCATCCTGGTTTTAAATGATTTTATTTCAAACTTTTACTTCTACTTCCACATACCTGATTATAATTTATATTATTCCATTACAGTTCTAGTCCAGGAACCACTTAATTTTTTTCCACATCCAAAAATTCCCATCAGTTCATGCCACATAATGCTTCTAGAAAAATCTGTTACTTTCAGATCTAATATTCTCTCTCTTCTACTTTTTAAAAAGCCTCTAAGTTTACCTGATTTATACAAAATTACCCTCTCTACAGTTTTAGGCTTTTATGTGACTCTCTGTTGCTCACTTTTGAATCAACCCATGCACTGCAAAGACATACCCAGAACCAGTCAGTCCCTAGCAGAATGCCACTTACTAGATTGTGCTTATGCCTAAACTTCATGAACACATAGTGCCATTATAAGTAGCTACTATCAAATTCCAAGGAGAATTTTAATGCCAAAAAAAACTTCTTTGCAGGATCTTATCTTTCAAAAAATAAATCTACATTCTTAATTAGCATATAAGCCCTAGCCTGTGCTTCTCATATAAGCAAACTCAGAATTTTTAATAACAAAGGCATCTGCAAACCCTGTGTCCTCTGGAAACACATCAGGAATGAAGCCTCAGATACCGTCTCTAAACAGCAGATTGAGCCAGAATACATGAATAATTTAAAGAAACTTATTTTGTGGAATTTATTTTGTGGCTACAATATATTTAGCAAAGCATTAAGGTTTAGGCACCCTTCACCGCCACCCACTGCCTGCCTCACTCACCTTCAAAAACAAAGTTCTACATGAAAGAGATTAGCTGCTGGATATTTCAGCATGTTAATATGACATTCTAATTAATCCAAATAAGAAGTGCCATTTCTCTTAGAAGCTAATGATCAGAGGAAAGCCCTGATTAGTTATGTCAGGTAAGAATATTTCATCAGTCTCATGCTTCTTACATAACTAAATTATCAGACAGCTGTAGTCCTTGAAAAAGAAGAGTTGTTTATCACTATTTCAGATAAAATTGAAACAAACTCAGCACAAAACAGATAAAAAGAGATGAAAGACGAGCAAGAGTGAAATCATGAGAAGGAAGGGATTATTTAGCTACTATTTTGTACCTGTGGTAGCAGTTTGACCCACCAAGTTGAAAATCATCTAAGGCGCCCAAGAGTACTTTTCACTGATTGGCACCACTTCCACCTTGTGCCCATCATTTGTCTTTTCCTCTTACTGTATAAACAGTAAGAGTAAAACAGAACTAGCCAATTACTCCCAATGCCCCTTCCTAGTAAAAACCATCTATTTCTTGATTGTAAAAAGACAAATTGAAAATAAAGGATGATGCGATTAGTATCCATGATTTTCAAGTTATATTTAAAAAATACAAGGAGAATTTTATTCTGCCCTACTTTTCATGACCATTACAAAGTAAAAGTTTGTTTTTCCTAACAAAAACATGACATGAGTTACATGGAATGCATAATTTTGTTGTGTTAACTGAATTAAGAGTTGGAAGCGTGTTCCATGTTTAGTATAACATTTGACATTCTAACATGGTGACATTAAAGAATTCAGTAGTGAAATTCAGAGTATAGTATTTAATTTTTTACAAATTATTTATAGAAGTACAGAGGTAGATGCTAAGACCACATGTATAGTCCTGTGATATGAATAAAATATAATTTTACTTTACAAAATTATAGAGCAAATCACTATTAATTGAAAAAATTTCTATTTAAAGAATAAATAAATACCTTCTTAAAACAGCCTGATATTGGCCGGCGCCGTGGCTCAATAGGCTAATCCTCCACCTTGCAGCACCGGCACACCGGGTTCTAGTCCCGGTCGGGGCGCCAGATTCTGTCCCGGTTGCCCCTCTTCCAGGCCAGCTCTCTGCTGTGGCTCAGGAGTGCAGTGGAGGATGGCCCAAGTGCTTGGGCCCTGCACCCCATGGGAGACCAGGATAAGCACCTGGCTCATGCCTTAGGATCAGCGCGGCCATTGGAGGGTGAACCAACGACAATGGAAGACCTTTCTCTCTGTCTCTCTCTCTCACTATCCACTCTGCCTGTCAAAAAAAAAAAAAAAAAACAGCCTGATATTACTCACAGCTAGTGCTAAATCAGGAACCACATCTTCTAGGATGACTTGGTTGAACAACTTGTAGTAGCTGTGAGTGAGATGCTCTCACATGGTTGTAGAATACTCAGCAGGCAAGAAGTTTGGTTCCAGCAAGCATCACCAGTGATCAGCAAGTTTAATCTATAGGGGATGATAAGAACTATGTGATCTTATAAATTGGCCTTTATAAATTCTTTCAAATTTTTTCCATTGCTAAGTGAGATCGATTTCCTTTCAGTGATTCCAGCCCAAGTGCCTTGGAAGCAAGTGGAGACAACTACGTAGGATTGCAGCCTTTTGCAGAATAGGTGGGCAGAAGCTAGCCTCATCTCTTTGCCCTCGTGCTATTTTATGCCACAAAGTTTAGGGTGGGCATTATGCAGTAATATATAACAAGAAAGTGAATAATTATTGAATTAATTCCATATACTGGGTAAGTGTATTTAAAATGTCACATATATTTTATTTTATCTTCACCACACCCTATGAGACAGAATTTTTAATGTATTTACAGAATGAAAACTGGAGTTCAGAGAAGTTCAGTATGAGAATATTAAGAATACTCAACTTTTAAGTGACTGAAGGATTGAAAAGCAATGTTTCCCATTCTGTAGAGCATTTTTTAAAAGTATGGATTTTTCCAGTTGCATTTATAAAAGCTAAACAGAGGAATGATATTCTTAAGTGGTTATTTGAATGTTCCTCAAGTTCAACTTGCTAGATATTGTCAAAGATAATTCAAATTAACATCCCATTATTTCAGTGAAAAATACATTTGCATAGCCAATTCTGGAGGAAAGGGCAGCTGCCAAATTAGTATTTCAGTTAGTCTGACATCTTCTTTATTGTAGATACTAAAGCCATACTGTAGAAAGGATGAATGAATAATGAACAAATGAATGAATGAACAAAATTATACAGACTTACTTGCAGAATTCCTTAGGGAACATGCTAAGAGTTTGACTTATGCCTTCATCAAGCAACACAGTCTTTCATTGTCTTTTTTGCTTAGCTTTAGTTCTGTTTATGCTGAGAGTGATGACTAATTCTTCCTTTCTTTACTTCAAACGAGGGTAATGCTTTATGTAAGTAGACACTTAGTACTTTTTGATAATGCCTTAAACCAGGAAGCATTATGATGGAGATGAAGAATGAATCGGGACTGCCCAGTCATTTCTGCAAAATTAACTTGAAAGTCTACAGAAGAAGAATAGGCGCTATACAAATATCACAGAACTACTAAAAGATCAAAAAGACGGGACACGTGGAACACTTTTAATGTTTTGAAATGAAGATGCTATTAAAATAATGTTTCTTATGAACATTATTACAGAACAAGTATTGTTTATCCTGAAATACTTGGGACCAGGAGTGTTTTGGATTTGAATGTTTTTTCAAATTTTATAATTTGAAAAACTGCCATTTCCTCTAAAATTGGCTATGCAAATGTACTTTTCACTGAAATAATGAAATGTTAATTTTAATAATCTTATTTGAACTTACATAATTTGGGGATGGGACCCAAGTGTAAAGCAAAATTTGTTTATGTACTAAAAACACCTTATATGCATGGTCTAAAGACAATTTTATACAATTATTTTAGTGAACCTTCATTTTGAATGCACTCCAACATATGAATTCAAGAGTAGAATTTTTTACTTGTATCATGAAGGTGCTCAAAACATATCAGATTTTATATCCTGTCAATGTTCAGATTTTTGCATTGGGGATGCCCAACCTATATCATCATTAACTTTAAAAGTGATATTAAGTAGAATATCTACATTCACCACTGTTATTCTATATTGTTTTGGAGATATTAACAAGAAGGATAGGGAGAAGAAATAAATATAGGGCACTGAATTTGTAAATAGGAAATCAAAATATCCATGTCTGCAGATGACATGATGTTGTACATGGAAAACACTAAATACATAACCAAAAAGGTTTTAGAAGCAATACAACAATTCAGTAAATCTAAGGACACAAAACCAACATATAAAAAATATTAATGTTTTATATAATGGTAATGATTTGCCAGAAAAAGGAAATTGAAATATATCACATTTATTATGACTACAAAAATTAAATATTTAGAAATACATTCAACTAAAGGAATGAGAGACATTTACAATTAAAATTTTAAATGATTGAGGAAAGAAGCCATAAGACTCACAAAAATGGAAACAACAGTCCTTACTTGTGGATGGCAAGAATTAATGTCATTAAAATGTCTGTACTACCTAGAGCAATACACGGATTCAAGGCAACCCAAAAAACATGCCAATGACATTCTTCACAGAATTACTGGAAAATTCCTAAATTTCGTACAAATTACAAAAGACCTAGACTAGCCAAAGCAATGCTAAGGGGAAAAAAATTAAAATGGATGCATCAGAACACTTTATTTAAAGAAGTGTACTACAAAACGATATTAATTAAAACTCCATGGTACTGGCATAAAAACCAGCATGTAGATCAATGGAGTAGAACAGAGAGCCCAGAAGTTAATCCATATATACACAGAAAACTGATATTTGACAAAGCTGCCAAAAGCATACTTCATAAAGGATTTCAATAAATGGTGCTGGTAAAACTGGACATTTATATGTAGAAGAATGAAATTAGATCCCAACTTTTCACCAATACAAAATCAACTCAAAGTGGATAAAAGACCTAAATGCAAGACCAGAAACTATGAAATTGCTAGAAGAAAATACAGGGGAAACACTTCATGGGATTGGTGTAGATGATGATTCTTGGATAAAGCCCCTAGAGCAGAGGCAACCTAAAAAGTAGATAAATGGAGTTATATCAAACTCAGGAGCTTTCACACAGCAAAGAAAGTAATCAATACAGTGAACAGGCAGCTTACAGAATAGGAGAAAACTACTTATCTGACAAAGCATTAATATCCTGAATATGTCAGCCACTCAAAAAATTCAAGAATTAAAAAAACAATCCGGTTAATAAATGGACAAATGGGGCTAGTGTTGTGGTCCATCAAGATAAGCTGCTGCCTGTGATGCTGGCATCCCGTGTCATAACACATTTTCAAGGCCCAGATGCTCTACCTCTTTTAATGCAGCAGAAGATGGGCCAAGGACTTGGGCCTCTACCACCCACAGAGCAGACCTGGGATGGAGTTCCTGGTTCTTGGCTTCAGTCTGGCCGAGCCTGGAGGTTGGGGCCATCTGGAGTGTGAACCAGCAGATGGAAGATTTCTGTCTCCTTTGCTCACTGTCACTCGATGTTTCAAAAAATCAATCTTAAAAAATAAAGCCAAAAAGCCTTGAATAGATAGTTCTTAAAAGAATACAAATGACCAACAGATCTATGAAAAATTCTCAGTACCAGAGACATGAAAATCAAAACCACAATGAAATATCACCTCACCCCTGTCAGAATGGCTATTATCAAAATGAGCAACAAATGCTAGCCAGGATGTGGAAAAAGGAACTCTTACACACTGCTAGGAATATGAATTAGTACATAAACTGTTGAAAACAGTAGGGAGATTTTACTTAAAAAATTACAAATAGGACTGCCATATGATTCAGTAATATTACTACTGGATATAAATCTCAAAGACATGAACTCATTGCATCAAATAAATACTGGCTAAACCATGTTGGTAGCAGCACTCTCACAATAGGCAAAACATGGACTCAACCAAGGTGTCCATCATCAGATGAAATGGATATCGAATATATGATACACACACACAATGGAATACTACTTGGCTGTAAAACAGAATAAAATCCTGTTACGTGGAGAAAGATGGATGGAACTAGAAGACATCGTGTGTGAAATAAGCCAAACCCAGAAAGACAAATACCACGTGTTCTCCCTTATATGTAGGAGGTAAAATAAAAATCATAAATAAAATAAACTCTCAATCTGAACATAGAATGTTGGTTACTAGAGGCTGGGGGGGGGTGGTAGGAGGAATAAAAATGTTTGAATAAAAAAATTAGGGAATCTGTATGTGGTTCATTTATTGTGACAAGCATATTAACAGTGGAAAGGGGGGGTGTAAGAGGAGTCTTTGTATTACTACCTCACAACTTTTGCTTTGGACATTTAAAACTAGTCTGAAATGTTAAAAAAAAAAATGGTCTTTTATTGAAGGCATTTTGATTGATGTCAATCTCTATGATGCTAATTACCAGAAAAATAATGATAAAAGAGTTTCAGCCAATACAATCAGCTCAATACATTTTACATAATTGTTGCTAAATTGTTAGGTTAATGATGCTTTTAAGAGAAAAGTAGCTTTAGGAAGTCATATGGACAAGTAAGGTTAAGCACTTAACTGATGGAAGCCTGACCATTCAACACAGACCCATCATAACCCAATTTCCCATTGATTTTTTTACATAATTTTATTTCATTTTATACAATTTCATAGGGAAAATTATTTTCCTATAAAGATGCAGGCTGAACAATTATTTTGGAGAACATTTGATCTATAGAGGAAAAGTCTTAAAAGATGAATCTTGTTATGGGAATATACAGTTAACAGGAGTTGTCTAAAGACCATTTGCTAATTACAAGTAGTACTCAAATAAGTGCCCTTATGTTGTGCCAACACTGTAGGCAGCAGCTTTACCTGCTATGCCACAGTACCTGCCCTCCAATAACCACGTTGAAACTTTTTTTTCCACATTCGTTTGTCCTTTGTAATACTCCTTGGCAGGGGCTGGCATTGTGGTGTGGTGGATGAAGCTTCCATCTGTGTACCCTGTATGGGATGCTCTATTTCTGATGCAGCTCCCTGCTAATGCACCTAGGAAAGCAGAAGATGGCCTAAGTGGTTGAGCCCCTGCATCCACATGCAAGACCCAGAAGAAGCTCCAGGCTCCTGGCTTTAGCCTGACTCCACCCCAGCTGTTGAGGTCATTTGGGGAGTGAACCAGAAGATGTAAGATCTCTCTCTTTCTCCCTCTTCCTCTGTCTGTCCCCCTTTCTCTGTAATTTTGCCTTTAAATAAATAAATTAAATCTTTAAAAAATATGCCTTGCTATAGTGGCCATGAAAAAAAAAATTGAATGTCACTTCCTATGAAACTACTGTCATGAAAAATATGGGTCATCCTAGGCCACAAACAATAGCTGTACTTTGTAGATCTACTTACTTTTTCCCGGTATTTCTCCCATGTAACAGTGGTTTCTGGAATAGGAGGAATTTTTCTTTTTCTGGTGTTAAGTTTCATCAGGAGGAGCCTGCATCACAGCTAAGATCCCAGCGTTAGGAGACGTGGTTGAACTTTTTGAGTTTACTTTGGCATACATTTTCCAGCATACAACCCTACCAGTAGGTTAGTAGAAATAGAAGAGATGTGGTGTCAGTTGCTTTGCTTTCCATCTAGCTTTTGAGATAGAAAAATCATCTAGAAATTCATTTTTTTTCAAATTCTTACAATGAGTTCTTAAAAAGAATACACACTACTTTTTCTTCCCATCTTGCCTTGGTCAGTTTCACTTCTTATGTATCAGCGAAGTTATAAAAACTATATTCCTCAAAAAGCATAATAGGACTTGATCCCAAATTGCCTTCTTCTCTTAAGTAAACTTGTGAGAACAAATAGTAGAAATACAGTCCTAAAGACCACAATAGCATTCTATATATTCTACATGCATACATGGTTATTCAATGAATTGTTAAAGCTTTTATGTCGAACAGAGTGGTAATTTTCGTAATTTCAAAATTGGTATTGAGAAGATATAGAGCTTAATATTTAGCTATTCTATCATGCCTATGGATCTGTGATTGAGACCATATCTGTCTGATTTTTCTACTTTATCCATACAGAGTTATTGCAAATCTCATTAAGCTATTCAGTTTTATTTGTATTATATCTTTTAATGTTCTCTTATCTGAAATGTGAAGTTTAATGATTATATGTTAATTATGGATCCTATATTTCAACATAGAGTTTATGTACCAACTCTCTATGATATTATTGATTCAATCCTATTTTCTTGTTTTGTACATTTCCTAGATTATATTATTTGCCTGTCATTTTTTTTTTCTGTTTGAGGTATGCTTATTGTGTATACAGCATTTAGGTTCTATGTGTACTTTTTAAAAAAAAAAAAAGATTTATTTATGTATTTGTTTTTTAAAAGGATTTATTTATTTACTTGAAAGTCAGAGTTACACAGAGAGGGAAAGAGAGACGGGGGTGGGGGGTGTCTTCTATTCACTGGTTCACTCCCCAGCTGGCCGTAATGGCTGGAGCTGGGCCAGTCT
Source organism: Sylvilagus floridanus (assembly GCA_949820135.1). Taxonomy (NCBI): domain Eukaryota; kingdom Metazoa; phylum Chordata; class Mammalia; order Lagomorpha; family Leporidae; genus Sylvilagus; species Sylvilagus floridanus. The sequence continues at coordinate 32,206,634 of OX463244.1, forward strand.
GAAGCCAGGAGCCAGGAAATTCCTCCAGGTCTCCCATACGGGTGCAGGGGCCCAAGGACTTGGGCCGTCTTCCACTGCTTTCCCAGGCCATAGCAGAGAGTTGGATCGGAAGTGGAGCAGTCGGGACTCAAACTGGTGCCCACGTGGGATGTTGGCACTGCAGGAAGCACCTTTACCTGCTAATCCACAGTGCCTGCTCCCCCTTGTGTACTCTTATGATTTTATGACACACCTTGGTGATCTGTTTTTTGTTTTTTGTTTTTTTGTTTTGTTTTGTTTTGTTTCAGCTTTTGTTAGATTTTCAGGTTCTATGCATATGAGTTTTATTTTTAATGGCTTCTTTCTGTTGTATTTGACTCCACCTCAGCCATATTGCTCCATTGCTAAGCCATAGTTTTGTCTGGTTACCTATAATTTTCAGCGATTTTAGGAATAAAAATGCTTTTATTGATAAATTCTACACTTTCACATTGTGAACCTAAAGATGCATTTATTGGATTTTAGCATACAACCGAATTAATGAAGAGTGCTTACATATGTGCCTCTTCATAACATTTGCATTGAGCACAAATATGTATTGAAAAAGTTACCATAGATTTTTAATCCTGTTAAAATTTTCATGCTTTATGCCTATAATTCAGTTTTTTTAAAAAGACATTTCTATTTATTAATACAATGTTAACTTAAGTTCTTTCATCCTAACACATTTACTACAATTTCCTTAGTTTGATACATTTCTCATCATCAAGTGGATTTTTCGATGGAGAAGAGTACCGGGTGATATATGTCCTGATTTTTATTCTTATTAGATAATGATTTTCATGATCTGGGAATGTATAAATGACAACTGCACTGACTATTTGCTTTTTTTGCTCTCATACTAAAACTTTGTAGGATTCTTTATATTTGCCTTTGGCATTAAAGATTCTAAGAAGAAATCCAAGAATGCAATATTCTGAAAAATTCTAGTAAGTTTATTAAATGCCAAAGTTTAGGAAAGAATCTTAGAAACATCTAGAGAAAAGAATTAGGTCACTAGCAAATGTTTCGACATTCAATATTTACTTTCACATCTGTTCATGGGGATTTTATTTGGTCACTATTTTTGGAGTTTATATAAAGTTATTTTCTTTCTTTGTTTCTGAATAAATGTTCTTAATTTGGTGAGTATTTTAGTTTATAAGTAGAAAATTCCACCATTCTTCTCAAGCCTTATGTTTTCCTCTTTTAATAAATGATAACTGGCAATAAATTTCATTAAATAATTAAAGATATTTAAAGATTTGACTAAGTTTATCATATACAAAAATATATCTGTATTAATGATGTTCAGCTAGTCTTAGATCCTTGATTTTTAGATTGTCAAACAGGTCTGGCTATTTGCCTATATATTAAATCTTTTACCTAATTATTTAATTGTGATTCTAGAAATATAATGTCTTTCTATTATCATTTGAATTTTAACCACAATTGTATATTTTTCTCAAATGAATATTTGTGAGATAATATGAATGAAAGAAAAAAATACCTATTTTTTGCTAGTTACAATTCAAAGACAAGATGAGACATATTATGATTACCCTGGATTCTAATATATTATTTTTTCTACCTTTATTGAATAAAGGATTTATCTTCCCACATGGTTGGACTACTGTGGCTGAGAGCCCTCTTCTGTCAGGCTTTTTTGTATCACTTGGTTACAGAAATCTACCTTACTCCTGTGGCCAAGTTCACTGGCAGGATAGCCTTCACCCAGTGACTGATTTCTGTATGTGACATACAGTCCCAGTTTCTTCTGAAGATCTCTCTGCAACTTTGCTTGAGATATTTGTTGAGATTACATCACTATTAGTCTTCTCCCTCTGTCAAATATTAGTTCTTTTTGTTCAGCCAAGGTTGTAATCTCAAGGACATTTCTTAATACACTTCTAATACATCAATCTTCATTTTTCTATTCCTGAATAACATAATCTAACACAAAATACTGCTGAAAACACATCTCTATAGTACTATTACATTTGCATGTTTTTGTTATATATCTTACATTTATTTTCATCTGAAGCATGAATACCAAGAACATATTTACAATTCTCTATCATTTATTTGATTTTATCTTCTGTAGAGTTCATTGTTTAGTCAATAAACATTTGTTGTATGCAATTCCATGCTGAAGGCTGGCAATTTAGTGTCAGTGGCCATAAAGTAGTATCCTGGCATATCGTAATGTTATTAAGACTCTTCTCAACAAAACTCAGTAATCACTTAAAGAGGCAATGTAGTGACATACATTTTATAAAATAACTATAAAAGAAATTCTGATAGAGACAAAAGGAGGTTGAAGATAGAGTGAAATGAGCTAAGATCAATAAAGGCCACTTTGGGGAAATATTACCTAAGATCAAGTTTCAAGGATGAGAAGATGACAAGAGAATTCCAGGCAATGGGAAAAGCACATGCCAGGGCCTTCTGTCAGGAAAATATCTCATGTGTGGGAGTGACTGAAATCCACTGTAGCTGGAATATAATAAACAAGGAAAGGATGTGTGGAGCAAGGATGTAGATATGGTTAGGAACACAGGGCCCGAATAAGGGGTCTGGGTTTTCTCCCAAAAGTCTTGGGAAACTTCTGAAAGGTGTACCTAGGACAGCGATCTGAGAAAATTTATATTTTGGGTTCTTTAGGATTATTTTGTTTGCTCTCTAAGGAAAAGATGATAGATGTGGAAAAGTGGAAAGATGCAGATGTGTTGGAACCTCTTGTAATATTGAACATAGATGATGACTGTTTTGTTTATAGTGGTTGTTTAAGAGTCAAATGGATGCAATAGAGTAAATTTTAAGTTTGGGAAAGGCTAGAACTAGAGCCTGGATACAGGTGCACAGATGGTTAAGGAAGAGATGACATTAAATCAACTGATTGTGAAGGAGGGCACATGATAGCTCCATTTATAAAAAGACTTAAGTAGAGCAAGAATATTTCTGAATCATATGGGAGGGTTAGAGGAGGCTTTCTCTGAATCTTCTATGAAGAGACTGATGCTAGAAGCGGGGACTATTCTTTTATGTGGATAAGATACAAAAGATGAGTATGCATGTAATTTTGTAGAACAGCTTTTCATAGGTCATACGAACAGTACTTAGTTCAATCTTCTCTTTTTCCAGATGAGAAAAGTGATACTCAAAAGGAAAACAACTTTTCAATGTCCGTTCGCTTTCCATAGAAATATTCTTTGCTACTAGGAATGTCTTATTTAAATAGTTCTGATTTAGTTTTGCTTAGTTCCTTGATTTTACAATTGTCAGAAATAAAATTTTCTTTAAACTTTCTATTCTCTTTCCACTTTGCTTACTTAATCACAATTTCTTGTAAAACCCAATCTAAAAAGTATACTGAAATTGAGATAGTGAATTTTATAGTAAAGACAATGCTTACTGAAGAGAAGTTTCCAAATGGTGAATATGTAGGAAAACACTTTGTTCAAAAAGACCAATAAAAAGGACTCAAATAAATGGAAACACATTCTATGGATAAGAAGAATCAGTTTTCTTAAAATAACCATACTGCCCAAATCAGTATACATAGTGCAATCCCAGGCTCATTAGTAGGGAGCTGGATCAGAAGTGGAGCAGCCAGGACTTGAAGCAATGCCCATATAGGATGCTGGCATCAAAAGTGATGACTTTACCACCGTGCCAAAATGCTAGCCCCAAGGACAGTCTTTTCAATTAAATGTACAGAGAAAATTGGGTGTCAACATGCAGAAAAATGAAACTAGCCCTGTATCTCACCATATAAAAAATTCAACTCAAAATGAATTTAAGTGAAACTGCTGGAACAAATCAAAAAGAAAATACTTCAGCACATTGCAATGGGCAACCGTTTTTTTTGGATCAGATCCCAAAAGCACAGAAATAAGAAATAAAGTAGAGAAATGGGATTTTGTCAAACTAAAAAGCTTCTACACAGCAAAGGGAACTCTCAACCAAATGAAGAAATCGACAGAGTAGCAGAAAACACTTGGAAGCTGTACTTATGATGATGAATAAATTACTGGGATATATTGGGAACTCAGCTCAATAGCAAAAAAAATTTCAATTTAAAAATTAGAAATAGATCTAAAAGTTATTTTCCAAGGAAGGCATACAAATAATATATAAGTACATGAAAAAAATACTTACCATCACTAATCATCAGTGAAGTGGAAATCAATGCCAGAATGTCACAATGAGATATCATCTCCGTAGAATTAGAATGCCTACTGCCAAAAAGCCAAAAGATGGTAAAGATGCCCAGTAAAAGGAGCCCTTGCACACCATTGGTGGGAGCGAAGTTTGCACAGCCATGGTGGAAAAGATACCTAGCATTTCCTCCATCTATGTATACATCCACAGGGTGTGGGGTTGAAGGAGGGAATCAGTCTGTTGAAAAGACATATGCAATCTTTTTTAAAAAAACAAATATTTTGTTTGAAAGATCAAGTGCCATGGAGAGAGGGAGGGAGAGAGAGAAAGAAAAAGATCTTCCAACCACTGGCTCATTCCCAAATGGCTGTGACAGTCAGGGCTTGGCTGGGTCAAAGTCAGGGGCCAGGAACAACATCTGGATCTCCCACATGGTTTGCAGGAGTCCAAGAGCTTGGGCCAAGTCCACTGCCTTCTCAGGCATGTTAGCCAGGAGCCGATTGGAAGCAGATCTACCAGGAATCAAATCAGTGTTACAGTATGGGATCTGTGGACTCAGGCAGCAGCTGAACCCACTGTGCCACAATACCAGCCCTGTACTCCGTGTTTATTGCAGCATTATTCACAATAGTCAAGAAATGGAAACAACCTAAGTGTTCCCCAACTGATGCATGGATAGAGTATGTTATGTACACAAAATAGAATGCAGTTCAGTCATTAAAAAAAGATGAAATATTTTCATTTGCAACAGTGTGTATGGAACTGGATGTCATGATGTCAAAATAAATCAGGAACAGAAATACTAGTGTCATATAATCTCAGTCATGTGGATTCTACAAATAATTGACCTTATAAAATTTGAGAGCAGAATGGTGGGTACCAGAGGTTGGATAGAGTAGCAGAGGAAAGGATATAAAAATATTGATTAATAAGTATTAGATTATAGCTAGAAAGGAGAAAGAAGTTCTTTTGTTCTATTACACAATGGGGTGAGAAGGGTGGCTATAGATAACAGCGTCATTCTCTTTCCTTCTCTCTCTCTCTCTCTCTATATATATATGTATACACATTTATTTAGATAACTGCTAATATATTTATATATAAATAGAAGGGTGCTAAAATGTTATATATTAAATATATTTTAGGAATGGAAGAGATAGTTTTTCATCTTTTCATGTTCAGAAATGATAAATGAGAAATGATAAATGAGAAATGATAAATACTTTGGTTTGAACATTATACATTATATACATCACATATATTACATGCATATTAACATATCACCTGATACACAATAAATATGAATTATTTTTAGATGTTAAGAATAAATAGTTTAGGGGTGGACATCTGGCCTGCTATTAAGATGCTACTTGGGACGCCTGTGTCCCATGTCAAGGTGCCTGATTTCTATGCTCAACTCTGGATCCTGACTTCACCTTCTTGCTAGTTTTCACTCTAGGAGGCAGCAAGTGATGGTTCAAGTAGTTTGGTCTCTGCCTCTTACATGAGAGACTCAGAGAAGGTTTCCATCCTTGACTTTGGACTGTCCCATCCTCAGCAGTTAGAGGCATGTGGGGAGTGAGCCAATTGATGGAAACTCTCTGTCTCTGCCTCTGTTTCTCTTATTCTCTGTTTGCCACTCAAATAAAATAAATAAATGAAATATTTAAAAGATAAATGATAATTCTAATTGATTAAAAATTCGGATTTAGAAACTGCTGTTGAGAAACAGCATAGGCTAAGTCTCTACTTATGATACCTGCATTCTATTTTGGAGTAGTTGTTCAAGTTCCAGTTGCTCTGCTTCCAATCCAGCTTCCTCCTGGTGCACATGGGTAGGCAGTGGATAATGACCCAGGTGTCTGGGACCCTCCCTGCCACCATGTAGAAGATCAGGATGGAGTTCCTGCTTCCTGGATCTTGTCTTTGGCCTGCCCCAGCCCAGCCTAATCCTGGATTTTGTGGCCATTTGGGGAGTAAACCAGCAGATAAAAGATTCTCTCTTTTTCTTTCTCCCTCGCTCTCCCAACCCCCTCTCTCCCTCTCTCTCTTTTTCTCATCATTCTGCCTTTTCATATAAATATAGAAAAGAACAAAGAAACAGTCCAATGATTTAAAACATTTAAAAAATAAATGTTTTTTTGAGCTAATGTCTATTTAATTTATATACTCTGAGCTATAATAGTTATAAACATATCCTGAGAATACATTTCAAGAGAAATGGAATTGGAGATGTTAGAATTATTTTTTTGGAAAAAATAAACTTTGCCTACATGTAATAAAAAGATACAATGAAAGGTGCCTTTAGCCACTTTGACAGATTTAGGTGAAAAAAGCAATCAGATACACATCTACAAGGTGAGCAAGTGGGTGCTTAGAAATGTGTCATTGTTGAAAGCAGGATGGAATTGCTATCTTTTGGGGACTTACCTTTCACCTCCATATTTATGTAACTTTGTCATCTGTAGAAAGATGATGGAGATGGTTAAGAACACCACCATAGCACTATGCTAAATATGTTATAAAATAATTTCATCTTCTCTAAAAGTTTTTAACCACAAGCTCCATAATCTATATAGGTAGAAGAAGGCACGTTCCACATTCAAGTTCTCTTGTTTCTTGAGGTAGGGGACTCTTTCATTATCTCCCATGGATAACAGAGTGCTGTGTCTTAGCCCCATTGCTTTTTGCTTACTTTCATTTCTTGTCTTCATGTGTTTTCTCTTTAAATATTAGAATGTTCCTTTTAAAATATTTTTCAAATATTTTATATAAATTTATAAAGTAGAATGATAGAAATCAGAATTACATTTTTATGTCACATGGAAGTTCAAGTATTATTTTTACTTAATTGGGTGTCGATTGTTTAGTTTCTGAGATTCCTATTCATTGATATTTTATATAATTTTTCTAGATGTGTCCCAAAATAGTTTCCCAAGTTCTGCAAATTTATTCTTATAAAACTCCTGAGGCATACTAAATAGGCTCGGGCCCTGAAAGGGATTTTCAGAAAAAACTGGACTCTTTAATTGGAGATGTTGTTCCCACTGTGGGGTAGAAACATACTGGTGTAACTGGATAAAATAACAATACATTTCATGGAAGAGAAAATTTAAATCTGCCATAGCTATGTGACCTCGGGGAAGTTATGTGGTTTGCCCAGAACTCATTTTTTTCATCTCTAACAAGAAATCTTTGACAAACCCAATGTTATGTCCTTTAGGTACTTTCTACTTTTAAAATACCAGGATGAATGCCCTACGAGGTGAATTGAAGTCTGTGAATGCATGTATAATTCCACGCACAAGCGTTAACTTCTAACATGGAAACAATGTGAAACTCTTCTGCTCAGAGCATTACTTTGCATTTTTCTCTCTCTGCTCTGCAGGATTTAAGCAGTTTCATCAGAAGCCAAAAGGTAGTGTGAGGAAGGGTCCATCTGAGAAGCCAGGGACAAAGGCGAGACAACACAAAGAGGGCCTTGGGAAAAATCGTAGAGCGAGAAGGAAATGTACTTCTAAAAAAAAGACCAATGTCACAATTCTATTCTTTCAGAAGCCAAACAGTGCTTTAAAACAGCAATTACCCTATCTCTGGTTTTAGTAATCTCACTCATTGTGGGCTTTAAAATAAATGCTTTCAGTGTGCAACCTTCCTATAAGAAAAGAAGAATATTAAGAGAGGTGTAGTCTACTAAGTGATTAAGAATGTCTAATAGACTTTCTTACACTGTAAATTTCTCTGTGTCTCTGAGCCTAATGAGTTGATTTATTGTGTCATAATGCATCATGAATTCTACAGACACTTCTTTGTAATTATACTGCAGAATGGAACTAAATACTAAATACCAAATAGCACTTCCATGATTCTTATGGCTGTCATAAATATGGCATATTTATGTTCTTTTTTTGTCCTATATAGCAATTCTGAGTCTTAGCTTTCAGGCTGTTTACAGAATAATGTTTATCACTTTAATAATCTCTTCCCATTTGAGATGTGTAAGGCAGAAATTCTCAGTAGAAAGGCAATCTTGCTTTTATACTAAATGCTTTGCAAATAAATTTTGGAAAAATAACGATTTTCTCTAGTATTTGAATTTTTGGAGCTACTTCATCACAGTTTCTCATGACACTGCTTATTTGGTATTGCTTTTATTAATCTAGAGTATGCTATGTTCCAAAAGTTACAAGAGTTGCTTAAAAAAATCAGCCATGTAGAAATAACATTAATGAAATAGAAAGGAAACCACAGTCAGGAAATTGAAGGTAGAAGCAAATATATTAACCTTTGTTTAAACAGCTTCATCTTTGGAGGAAGGCAGGTACAGTGTGCAGATCTCATATGAGATTCACTAGCTTTTTGACCTTGAACAAAATATTTATGATTTGAATCTCAGCAAAGTCATGATATCAATTAAAACTTCATAGAATTATAACAAGAATTAAATAGAGGACTTAGTACCTGGGAGTGCATGGAAGATTACCAAATATTAGTTAGTTTAAAAAAATATCGCAATGTTATTATGCTATCCATGTATTTTCTTTCACTGATGATGCAGTGTAGAAATATAGGGAACTATCATTCCATGTTTTTCAATCTTAAATGCCTATATACATTATCTAGAGTTGCTCAAAATTTCCAAGTGGCTTCAGATAATGCCAATGCTGTAGGTCCACAGAGAGATGACGTTGTGCTATTGATATGAAGAATGCCTGTTTTATCAGAACTGGAAGTATGTCAGTATGTCGAGTAGAACAGAATTTTAAGGGTGGGCATTTGCCCAAGCAGTAGGCAATTTATTTCTGATATCCCACATCAGAATCTGTGGTTCCATTCCTGACTCTGGCTCCTGACTACAGCTTTCTGCAAACGCACAGCATGGGGACAAGGTGATGAACGGCTCAAGTGAAACAGCTGTTGCTGCCCTTGTGGAAAATCTGGAGTGAATTCCTGGCTGCTGGCATCTTAGCTATTGTCTAATTTTGTGAGTGAGTGTGATCTCTTTCCCTTTCTCTCTCTCTCTCTCTGCTCTCAGATAAATAAAATAAAAATTTTAAATACACAGAATTACAAATTTAAATGCCAATCTATATGCCTTCACAATTTACAATTTATTCCTCCCTATTAATGGTAAAATTCTTATTAAACATGATCAAAGAGAAAAATGAAATTAATCTTTCTATGTTTATTCACTCACTAAACACTGGGTTTTCTTGATGACTTTGACAGAGTTCTTAAGAATCTATCCCACTACAAGTTTATTTTTGTAGGAAGTGAAAAGATTTACATAAAGAGCCATAATTCAAGAGAAAATCTGAGACATGCAATAAAACATATAGGAAAAGTACTATAATTCTTTAGGGTAGGAAGAAATTTTATCAAAATAGTATCTTTTTTAAAAAGATTTATTTATTTGTTTATTTGAAAGACAATCTACACAAAGAGGGAGACACACATTTACACCTTCCCCCCACACACAAATCTTCTGTCAACTATCAGCTGGTTCCCTCCCCAAATTTCTGGGACTGGGCCAGGGCAAAACCCAGAGCCTGGAACTCCTTCCAGGCCTCTCACATGAATGCAGGTACCCAAGAACTTGGGCTGTTTTGCAGTGTTTCCCTAGGTGCATTTTAGCAGGGAGCTGGACCAGAAGTAGAGCAGTTGGGACTCAAACCAGTATTCATATGAAATATTGGTATTGCAGGCAGTGGCTTAACCTACTGCACCACAATGCCAACTCTCAAAGTTAGATTACTTAGATGTCTTTCCCAACCAACCCTTGGCCACATTGTCAAAGTCAAATATGAACCTATTTTATATTTTGCCTTTGGTTGCTATTTTTGGAAGTTTTTATTTTCCTCATAGTATATAACATATAAACTATACACCAGGAGCTATTTATTTTCCTCATCTTATGGGTGAGGAAATTGGAAATCAGAGACATTAAATAATTTCAGGTTTCTAAAATATTATTAACCTGCATCACCAGTCTTGTTCGCCCTCAGTTCAAATGACTCCTTCAGGCCTGTATTTTTTTTTTTTTGAAATTCCTCTCCTATTTTTTACTGTCACAGATCAGCTTTCATCTCTATTTATTTATGTGATCTTTGTTTTGCAAGATGATTGTATCTTCTCTTGCACATAGCAGACTTCAAACATTTTGTCATATGAAGTAAATGGATATATATATAAATGTATATTAAATGTTAGTAAATGATACAATGTTCTAAAGACCTATCCCTCCCTGGCCAAATATACTTGCTTTTAGTAGCAATGCCCTACAACATTCAAAAGTGAGACTCTACAGGTGAACATTTTAGCCCATGGGTGAAGAAGATATAAAACTGTGCTATGTTCTAGCAACAACTCCCTTTTGCTCCCACATGTCAACTCAGCACAAATACATGCTCATTTCATTTAAAAATCTGTGGAAAACATTAAGAAATAGATTTGGTAGAGATCCTCTCTGAGTTGTCTGCTGTTTTTATGTTATGCTTTAAGACTGGACAATGTACAGCTTTATAAATAATGAGCTTCTTCCTATTTGCTCAGAACAGACACATTGTTTTCTCTCCTCTTTGGAATCTTCTTTAACTTTGTTTAATTATTTCTCTCTCACCTGATTATATATTCCCTTCATTAACCTTACTTCATTAACACATTTTCAAAAATATGATATTCTATGTCTAAAGCCAATTTGGGAGAAGATTTTGGTCATAAAAGTGATTATGTGAACACTGCCTCAGCTACACTAGGGGCTGTTTGTCAGTCTCTCGGACAATGTTTCAGAAATCTCCTGGATTTGAGATGCTGTGATTGCCCTTTTGATATTTTTTCTAATCATCTTTGCACCTTGTTCTTTTAATTTCCCTTTCCCTATAGAAATGCAAAGACTTGAAAACTCAAGTCCAGCCAGATGTGAATATGTGTGTCATTAAGAAATCATTATGAATAAAAATGGATGTGGAATTTTGTCATGATTAGAGTGAAAGGTAAATATGCATCAGAGAAATGAGCCTGATTATGAGGGTCATCACAGGATCATCATTCAGTACAAAATATTTTCACCAGAAAATCCATTAGACTAAGCTGAAAAGAAAATTACTTTATAGAAAAACAGAATAAAGTATGCAAAGATATTATTTTCTACTCAACATTAATACTATCTGTGATGCTGAAAGGTTTGTGGTCTTCCCTTTGAAGAAACTAAAAGGTCAGAAACCACAAAGATGCATGTGTACTGTGTTTTGCACAGTTACTAATTTTCCCCATTATTTCCATAATGAGATGGACTATTTCAACAGAGAGACTCTCTTGAGAGTTACTTTTGGTTTTCTGGCAGGCAACTCTTTTTTTTTTTTTTTCATGTCATGGCCTTGGCTAAGGAATTCACATAGACTTTTCATTAATGCAGCTAGAATAGATAGATAGGCAGATTAGATAGATTGATAGGTAGATTAGATAGATTGAAAGGTAGACAAACTACATGGTAAACACCATGTAATCAAAGACTATATCAAACTTGAACAGCATTGTGCAACCTATGTCTAGCACAAGTGGTTGGAAAAAATTGGCTTTGGTGTGTATTTCTTCAATAACTGAAGGCATGCATAAATGAAGTTTACTGAAATGCTTTGTATCCAACTCTGGAGCAAGGATTTAGATGAATAATTTTTTTAAGAAACAAAGTTAATAGACAAAACAGTCCTCCTTTAAAGCATTATTCTCTAGTTGAGATTAAATATTTGACATATATTTTTAAGGAAAAATATTTAAGTTTGTGCAAGCATATGAAAAATTTGACATAAACCTTATATCACTTTGTTCAACATATTTTACAAAAGTCTTATTATTTATATGTTTCTGATTAGTAAGAGTTTTGTGTACACAAAATTATAAAAATTCAGAATAATAATGGGAAACATAAATCAAATATTAACATTAAAAGAATAGGAGTCAATGCTGTGGAGTAGTGGGTAAAGCCACTACTTGCAGTGCTGGCATCCCATATGGGCACCAGTTCAAGTCTTGGCTGTTTCACTTCCAATCCAGCTTTCTGCTATGGCCTGGGAAAGCAGTAGAAGATGGTCCAAAGTTCTTGGTCCCCTGCACCCACATGGGAGACCCAGAGGAAGCTCTTTGCTCCTGGCTTTGGATCGGTGCAGCTCTAGCCAATTGGGGAGTGAATCGGTGGATAGAAGACCTCTCTTTCTCTCCCTCCCTTCTCTCTCTGTGTAACTATGACTTTCAAATAAATAAATCTTTTTTAAAAAATTAAAAGGATAACAATTGTTAGATTTGCTAGGCAAATAAGTTAAAGATTTATTGGTACATATATGCTGATTATTGGAGGATGAGTATATTACTATGCCAGGAACAATAAATTTTCAGATGAAAAAAATATAACTTAGTGTTTTAAAATATATCACTTTGAATATTCAGTATAACAGGTAATAATATTAATAAAGTAGAATTCAGAAGTTATACCTTGATCATGGTCTTTTAATTGCTTATAGGCACAATTTACTGTTAATTAATGATTGGCATTAAGACAAGTATTTTTAAATTATGTATCTACTGTGAATTAACTTTCAAAACTTCCTGAATTGTCTTTGATATGGAGAGATAAAAACTACCTTGAATAATTTCTAGAGTAGAGTAAGGAATGAAAAATCTGAATTAATTTACTCACAATAGTTCAGACTGGCCAGCATGGTGGCTCATTAGGCTAATCCTCTGCCTGCGGCACCGACACCCTGGGTTCTAGTCCTAGTTGTGCCGGGTTCTATCCTGGTTGCTCCTCTTCCAGTCCAGCTCCCTGCTGTGGCCCAGGAAGGCAGCAGAGGATGGCCTAAGTGCTTGGGCCCTGCACCCTCAAGGGAGACCAGGAGGAAGCACCTGGCTCCTGGCTTCGGATCAGTGCATTGTGCTGGCCGTGGTGGCCATTTTGGGGGTGAACCAATGGAAAAGGAAGACCTTTCTCTCTGTCTGTCTGTCTGTCTCTCTCTCTCTCTCTCTCTCTCACTCACTGTCTAACTCTGCCTGTCAAAAATAATTCAGACTGTACTTCAACTCTTAATTCTTCATGTATATAAGAAAAATATAAAACTTATAGTATTTCATATCGTTGAAGGAATGTTTATTATATGTAAAGTAAGCAATTAGAACACTTTACTAATTTGCTGTTATTTATATCAGTTTAAGTAAATTTGACTTTTAATGCTACTTAATTCCATTATAGAAGCTTGAATGCATAGTATTTTTTCATATAATTTAGTTAAATTAACATAGATTGTATTTAATATTAATTAGTTAATGCATATTCTTAATGGGAAATGAGTGTGTTCTTGGTTTACTTGGCCTTCTTCCAATTCAAAAACACCATTCCCATTGTAGGCCTCAAAGAAGGTCTTTTTGAAAGTAGAAATTTCACCTCATGAATGGCTGTACATTAATCTTCATAATTTTGGACATTATTTGCCTTTCTTAATTCTGTTTGCTAATCTTTTATCAGTTATTACCATGGTTAGTATATACTTTAACATGGTTATTTGTTGTACCTGATTATTCACAAATCTCACTGTGATTATGAGTATTCATTAGTCTCTTGAGGTGTAGTTATCGATAGTTCCATTATCCTTATTGGTTCAATTATACAGTATCATCTAAGACACTCTAGGACATCATACACAGGTACTGCTTTTGAGTAAAACAGATTTCACATATTAATCAAACTTAAAACAGAATTTCTGACTTTTAGCAACTTAATCTCCAGGTTTTTAAAAGATTTGTTCATTTTATTCGAACAATAGAGTTAGAGTGTATGTGTGAGAGAGAGTTTGAGAGAGAGAGAGAGAGAGAGATTTCCCATTCACTAGTTCACTCCCCTAATGGCCACAATGACCTGACCTGGGCCTAACCAAAACCAGGATCTGGGAGATTCTTTTAGGTTTCTCAAGTGGGTGCAAGGGTCCAAACACTTGGGCCATTTTCCACTGCTTTCCCAGGAATATTGACAGGGATCTGGATTGGAAGTGGATCATCTGGGACTCAAACCAGTATCCATATGAGATGCTGGCACTGCTGGCAGTGGCTAAACCTGCTACAGCACAGTGCTGGCCCCCATCTCTAGTTCTTAAACTATGAAACAGAAGTGGTAATACTGTCTTCACCAAATCGTGGTAACTATGAACTGAGGAAAAAAGAGATTACTAAACAGAGACAGGTACTCAGTCTCTGTTTACTTCCATTAGGAAACTGAGTTGTCATGATTGGGACATTGCTAGGTTACAGATTCCCAGGAACATCCAACATGTGTCCAAATGACTACCTTATAGAATCCTATACCCTTCCTTGAACTGTTTAGCCCTAGAATCTAGCCAAGTTATTGTCTCTGTACAGAGAGTACTGCCCATACAGGGACATGCTCAACCACTTCATTTACTTTTGGGCACTTGTGAGTTACTGGAGATATTAGGAAGAAGTTTGAGGTTATTGATTATTTAAATGGAGTTGCCCAATAATACATGTGGTCGAGGGAGTGTTATATGGTAGAGTCCCGCTGGTTGCCTCCTTCAGCCCATTTCTTTAGTGGCCACACAAGCCATATTTGCGGTTCTGCTCCTAAGACTTGTATCCGGAGCCAGACAGTGCGCAACCCTGCCCCACCGGAGCCGGAGCCTCTTCGTCAGCACCACGGACAGCTCGCGCGCCTGAAAGAGGGAGGCGCGAGGAGCGCTCTCTGCACCAACGCCAGGAGAAGGAAGTGCAGCCTCGGCAAGCGGGGGAGGAAGAGAGAAAGGGAAGGACGGCTCCCGGGCAGGGAGTGGAAGAAATCTGGGAGCAGCCTGAGCAGCAGATTCTGGGGGGAGCTATTCCAAGGCACTGCCCTTCTTATGCATGCAGACACTGCTAAGCCTCTCCGCGCTGCTTCCCAGTCCCTCTGGGCAGACGTTGCGGTCTAGTCCTGACTCCAGGTGAGTTGCGGGGAGAGGTGAACTGAGGGGTCTTGAACCAGGGGCGTGGATTCAGCGAGATTGCCCAGCGCAGGTTTCCCAGAGTCAAGGACTGCGTCTTCCCGGTGGCCACACAGGTTGGGGGTGGGCGGAGTGGGGGTGGGCAGTTGTGAGCCTCACAGTCAGGGTGGAGATTCAGAGGTAATTCAGCTAAAGGAACTGGGCTTTTAGGAAACGTCCCCCAAAGACACGTGTTAGATATATATTTACATATTTTAAGACAGAAATTCATGTTTTCAGAAGCCCATTTCGTCCTCCTGCTCCTCCTTTTCCTTGCTTCGTGTCCAATTTTCTAAGCCAAGCCGAAGGATGAAGGATGGGAAAGGTGTAGCAATAGGGGATTTGTGTACACAATGGGACAGGACAATCTTGCCCTCCAAGTGGGGGTGGTACTCCTTCCTCCCAGATTTTGTCTAGGGGCACCACCTGAGTTAATGGAGGTTTTTTCCCCCCACTCTGTCCTCTCCATAATCTTATTAAAAGGACTTCAGACTCTTTAGAAGGCTTAAAAATGTGATGGCATTTAAACTGAAAAGCGATATTGATTTACTTCATCTCTTCTTCATCCTTTGTTCCCAAATCGGTACTTTTTTGTATTTCTTTAATGACACAACTTTAAAGTGACTGGCTGAAGTAGAATGTCTTATTCATTTTGAAAAGTCTGTGGGAAAAGCACTGAGTTCAAATTCAGAGAAAGGCAACTTTATTTTCTTGTTAGAACTTTGAGGAAGGAGATTGATGGGAATATTCTGGTTGTGAAATCATGGATATCTCCCACAGAACTTGCTTACTTCACTTTTTTCATATTTGCTTCATTTTTATAGTGTGTGTGCATATGTGTGTGTGTGTGTATAAGGGAGAGGGAGAGGGAGAGAGAGAGAGAAGATTTCTTAGATATGTTATGAGTTTATTTGGCTGAGAAGTTGAGTGTTTACTGCTGGCACTAACTTATGATTATCACCTTCATAAGCATTTGCTGATTTTAGGCAGTTAAAGTTCCTGGTTTTGGTTTTGGATTCAATACTACTTGGTAGATCATTCAGACGCTTACCATCATACAGATGACCATGCATTTTAATGTCAATGAAGTATACACATTAAAAGTTTAACAAATAAATGTCAAACTCCAAATATGGGGTGGGGATGAATTTTAATGTCTTTCAGATATTTAGTAGATTCTTCCTAAGGATCCAGTAACATTTTATGCTCAATAGAGCTTGAGGGTTTTTTAAATTGATATAAATACAGCTACAATGTTAGCAGTCAGTGTAGAATATTTTACTTTGTTCTTCTACCTTTAATGTTGGTTTGGATTCAACAAATCTGAGGGAAAATGGGTACTATGAAAAAACCTATGCATGAATTTCAAAAAAATTTATAGCAAAATAATCATCTTTCAATTCAATTTTCTGTGAACTTTTTGAAATACCTTTGTATTACCTGAATTTCCAATAAGCCAGATTCTTACACATATCTTCCTTCTAAATTTTTTGAAGAAATTTTGAGATGACAGCAGTATTAGTTCCATTTTACAGACAAAGAGACTATGCCATAGAGAAACTACTTGACTTAATTTTCTACAATTAGTACGTTATAAATTAGGAATTCAGACCTATGCTATTTGTTAAAGACTATTTTGTTTATTTGAAAGTCAGAGTTACAGTGAGGGAGAGACAGAGAGACAGATTGATCTTCCATCTGCTGGTTTACTCCCCAAATGGCTAAAATGGACACAGTTGGTCCAAGCCAAAGTCATAAGCCTAGAACTCCATCTGTGTCTCCTACATGGACAGCAAGGGTGCAAGCATTTGGGTTATCCTGCACTATTATTCCAGGAGCATTACATGGACCTGAATCAGAAGCAAATCAGCCTGGACTCAACCCGGTGTTCATGTGGGATATGGGAGCTCATATGGGATGCCTCCATCACAGGTGGTAGCTTAACCAACTGTGCCACAATGCCAGCCCCAATCTATGCTATTTAACTTCAAGTTTAGTTCTTTCCAAACAAGTACACATATGATTTTACCAAGGGTAAATTGAAAGAGTGATGTATGCATATATTGTAAGAAAAGTATCTTAAAATATTCCTTATTATTTTCCCAGTTTTACTTTTTAATATAAATGACTGTAATTGTTCATACTCATAGAATCTTTACCTCCAGATAACTCTTAAGCTCCTAAGAATTAACCTGTGCACTCTTCAACAAAAGTGAACTGAAAGGCAGATTTGATGTTTATTACAAATAGTATTCTTGGAAACAATTTATCTTGCAAATCAAGGCAGCCTACATTTAGATGCATTATTAAATTACTTGGTGTGAACTTCAAGTGAAGAAATATTTATTTTCAAAGTAAATGACCAGATTTAACAGTGAATATTCTTTAAGATTCCTTGGAAACATTTGCAGGAAATGGATATCTAGCATAAGGTATATAAGAAGAGAAGACTTAGCAACTGAATTTTTTATTTTTTTAATATGCACTCATATTCATAAAAATGAGTATTTTTATATCAAATGTAGACTGATTTAATATAAATTTAACTCTTCAGAGAGAAAAGGAAGACCTACATATTGGTTTAAATTCTAATTTGTTTTTTCTCTTAAGTGATAATAGGCTCTTAACACATTTGAATTTCAGAGTTTTCATGTTTTCTTATAGGTGGGTGCATTTGTTTGTGTATGCATGTTCAGCACAGAGTAAGGTATAAAGAAGTTGAGAAATTAGTACTAGATAGAGTATTTCTTGGAGTCTTACTTTGAAACTAATTTTTTCACATTTTTTACATCAACTTCATTGTTCCATTTTGGAACTAAGCATATGGTATACAATTTAGCTTTTCACAGTAGGATTCCATGTATATTCCCAGATCAGCTATTCTCAAATGAATCAGGATAATTAATTCTATGTCTCTTGACCATATGACCTGTTCCTTTCAGGTTCTGGCATTAAAAGGGTGACTTAAAGTGAATTTTCTGGAATCTTAACATGTTCTTTTCTCTCAGATCTTAGGAAATATCTCAGGCAGGGTATATATGATGCTCACTATCATTTTAACATTTCTGAGAGAAGAGATTCTCTTGAGAGTGCTAAACAAGGTCTTCTCTTCCTTTGTAATTATTTCTAATAGAGAGTTAGCTGAGCCAGGAAAGAGGGGAATAAGAAGAGAAGCTATATACTTTTACCCCACAGGAAAGAATAGGGCCCGCGATACAAGTGTTTCTAGAAATTCTTGTCTATAAACATTTTTGAGGAAGAGAAGTTTGCATAGACAATGAATTAAAATGCCTAGTCAAATTTCACTGGTTTCTGTGCCACATAGTAAGTGGAGAATAATTTCAAAGATTGGGGTTGAATTCTATTTGGGAACTATGGGAGAATGTACAGAATATGCAGCAGAGGTTATCCCAAATGAGAGGCAAGAGAACTAGGAAGTTTTTCCCATAAATTTCTGGGGTTGATTAAAGGCTGCCCAATGGATGAGGTGTGTTAACAGAATTTCTAGATGACTCTGTGAACACTGTGACCGCTCTGCTAGTCCTAGAAAGCTTTTTGCTTACTCTTAAACATTGGCTGGTCCATGTGCACAAAAATAGTACTGGCAAGTCCTGCTAAAAGAGTGTCATTGATGCAAGTGAATTCTTTATTTCACATAAGTAATACCTATTTAGCCATAGTTTCATGGATAAACATTTGCAAAAGATATGAATGAAGTACCAGGTCTACTTAATTGCTCATAGTAGTTCAAATAAGACATGAGATCCTATAGTGACAACTAAATATTTAAAGTTCTGGAGTAAATATCTCCCTTTATTATGAGGCTCATTGCTTATCCCCCTTTGTGGTGACACTGATGGCATAAAGAAAGATGTAACATAGAAAAAGTATAGAAACGTTCATGGTCTCTGCGAATGATGTATATGATTGGTAGCTACAAATTTCATTACAGTTGTTTCAATGTAAGGAATCTCTGGGCAAACACATTTTATTCCAGTACTTAAAAGAAATAGGTAGGGTAATTGCAAGGAGTTAAAAAAAGTTTGGATGGTATAAATCAACTACATGGCATGGAGAAGAAAAAGGCAGAAGATATTGAACATTCTGCCATATGTTATTCATGGATTATTTGGATTTGTTAAGCCAATTTTTACATATATCATTAAACATTTAAATATGTTTAGTATACATAAATAATACTTAAACATTGTATAAGAATTATAGAAAGATTATTGTTTTACACAAATATATAATTATGAGCTATACTGTAGATTAAGGAATGAGAATTCAATTATTTTTTGCAAAGTGAACAATTCTCTTTGCTTCATTCCAAATGAATCTAGCAGTTTTTTATGATGTGTTATTGCCTTTCTTGAGCTCTACAGTTTTCTACCAAAAAGAATACATATGTTGAACTTTATTTCTCTTGGAGAACTGTGATAAAAATGAGGATTGAAATTGCAGAAGACAATTCAAGGAGTTCAATAATTCCCAAACTCAATGCAAATACAGATAAATTATAATATCCTTAGATGTCAGATTCTCAGTTAGGATTTAATAAAAATTATCTCAGCTAATCCTAGAAATATTGGATATGAATTTTGGAGTGCTAAAATATCTCCTAGAGCCAAGGCTGAAGTGGTCTCTTCTTAGCTCTGTGAGCATGAAGTAAATGCTGCAGCCTCCCCTTATCTCAGTCACTTCCTCTGTAAACTGGGGTGACTAAGAGTATCTAACTCATAACTTCTTGATCCATATTTTGCTTCTTAGAGCAGTCTGCATCCAATTAAGAATAGACTGTTAAATGTATTATTGAAATTATATTCATCCTGGTTCTGCCTTTTATTTACTTGTATGCAATTATCAAGATACCTTTTAGCAACATGTTCCTTTGTCTATAAACTGGGAATAAAGTGACATTTAGTATCTTAAGTCCATTCTATAAAATCATGTATGTAAGGGGTAGACACTTAATATGTATTTTTGTGTTCCCTTATATTGCTATGGAATTGTTCTGCATATTATCTCCAAGTTGTTTATTTCTCCCCTAAAATTCAGTACCAGTCTTACACAGAACAGTCTCATCTCCTAATTCTGATGTTCTGTATCCTTTCAATGCTAGAAAATAGAATGAGTAGCCTTAAAAATGCCCTTCACTTTTGCATGAGGAAAAAAGCATGCTGGCTCACAGTACAAATTTTCATGAGAAAAGTGCACATTTATGCCACAAGACATTCACTCCCTCTACAATTCGCAGTTTTGGTCTGTCATACTGTCAGCACTAAGTGACACTTTTCTATTTATTTAGTTTTCTGTTTGTAGTAGCATAATTCACATCTGTGCTTTATCCACTTGATGTAAAGGTAATGGAGTGTTGAGCAATGATTTATTTCTAACCAGAGGAGAAATGGACACAATTTTTAAAAATAATGCTTTGGAAATTTTTTAATTTTGATGAAGATATCCTCACAAATTAACCATCATTAGTATTCTTGAAAAAGTTATGTTTGAATTTTCTGTATTCTAGGTATTGTTTCTGGATTCGCTGAATAGATTTTAATTTTAGATGTAATTTCTCTGTTCAACAGGGAGATAATCTTGCAGGCGGGTATTTACTCCATCTGATAGATGGTTACCAAAGGCAAGCTGTATGAGATTATTGAATGGGTTAAATAGAAAAATCTCTAAGTCATACATACTGCTATAATCATGTTGACTGTATAATAATGGTAATCACAGTAATGATGTGACTTAAGGATAAACCAGTAATACATAATAACACCTATGTAAGTCCTGTTTTTGAGTTTAACATTGCTTTTCTTTTCTGATATCTCCTAAATTTGTCACTGTTACCCTTTATTTTCTTTGCTTATTGATGATATATTTTTTTTCACACTTGATATTGGTCAAAAGGCCGAGAAGTGATGATATATTTGTTTTTTAACATTATTAAACAAATTACCACAAGTTTAGGGGATTAAAACAACCAAATTTGTTGTTTACAATTTTAAAGTATGTAGCCCAAAACCACCTTCCCTGGGCTACGATAAATGTATCCTGCATGGTTGGTTTATTCTGGATACGTTAAGAATCTACTTTCTGGATCATTTGTGCTTCTGGTGTCACCTGTATTCATTGGCATTCACCCAGTGCCTCCATTTTCGAAGCATTTTGCTTCTGTGTCTGTTCTGTCTTTACACTTCTGCCTCTTCTCACTTTGGATCTTCCTCTTTCCCCCTTTTTAAGGACTCTTGTGATTATCCTGTGTTTATCTAGACCATTCAGCATAATGGACCTATCTCAAAATCCTTCACTTCATCATACCTGCAAAGTTCTTTAGACAGTGTAAGGCACTGCATTCACAGGGCCCAAAGATTAGGATGAGAATATCTTCAGGGGCTGACTTCAAAAGCTAATAATAGTTTTGTGCTTTGAGACCCTGAAATTAATTGCTTGCTTCCCCACAGAAAAAGAATATTTCTTTGTAGGCAACTGTTGGTTTTGGATCCACAGAAGGTATTAATGGAGAAGGTTCCTGACGGACAAGAGATTTGAACAATTTAATACCCTTAAATTTATTAAATTAAATTTAGTATAATGTAAGTGAAAGTATTTGTACTTCTAGGGCCACAAATATCATTTACCAATCCCCATACCTGGATCATTTAGGTTTAAATTATCAAAGAATACTGGCTTTGATAACTCTTATTAAGAAAGCTCAGCTCCTGTTTGTACAGCCCAATCCATATGGATACCACAGAATGGTTGATTCTCTTTTTACACTTTGCATGATATGATTTTCAGGGGTATGTCAGCCAAGTGTTCCATAGGAATTACTGCATATCACAAATGTACGTCATGGATATCTTATCTCACAAGTTATATGTACTAATCGTAGACATCCAGGAAAACTTTAATGATGATCATGTCAGCTTTTCAAACCTTATAATCCAAAAGGGACTAATTGCACAAGATGGATTCATTTTCCCCCTTACACTATTGTTCCCAAAGAGAACTTGGAATGCCCTGTTCAAATTAATTTAATGCAGATGAGTTCTTGCTGCCTCACAAGTTTGTCCTTCATTTTTCTTAAAAGTCCATGGTAAAGGGATGTGACATGCTTTACTGGTTGTTGTGCAAGGAGCATTGTCCTTCCTAAAAGCTTCCTCATTTGTCAAAAAGAAGCCATTAAGAGTAAAGTAAATTATCTTATCTGATCACAGTATTACAACTGACCCTTAAAACAATAAATTTTAGAATCAGTACAATAGCTGAATAGCACTTGCAGTTGTAAAATCTCCAAAGGAATCCCTTAATATGATACAAAGCTCTCATAGAAATAGGATCTGTGTTTGTCTTTCACCTTGAAACAGTGGTGTAGTAGCTTTGTCTTTGTCTTTGTCTCCTTACTTTCCTGCAATTCTAATTTAAATACTCTGGGTTTTTAATTGTTTTCATTCTTTTACTGTTTTGATGGTTTTAAAATTTACTGTATTTAATGTATTTGAAAGTTTGAGAGAGTTCCCATTTTTTGGTTTACTTCCCCAAAACCCACAGAATTTAGGGATGGGCTAGACTGAATTCAGGAACCAGGGACTCAATCCAGGTTTCCTACATGGGTGGCACAAATACTTGAGACATTGCCCACTTCCCCCCAGGGTCTGCAACAACAGCAGCAGCATCTTAACTCAAACCCAGACATTCTGATATGGAATGCAAATCTCTCAAGTGGCATCTTGACAGCTGTGCCAAATACCTGCTCCTTTTCCTGTAATATTTTCAATGTCAAGGGAACAGCATAATTTCTCTGAAGATTAAACTGAATATAAAAGAGTAGTTGGCATCACACAGAATAAAATAAGGATGATTATGAATGACCAGTTATGATGAGGTATAAAAATCCCTTTGCCCATAAATGTAACATCTAAAGAAGGAAGGTGAAACTGGACTAAAGAACTCTGTGGATTATTCTCCAACTCACAGTGACAAACAAGAATGTGCACGAATGTTTTTAGCTCCCAGGTCAACTGAGTTCTGGGCAGCCATGCACAAGGATGGCATGATAGGCTGATTGTGCATACGGCCCCAGTTAGCAGGCCAACTGTTACGTTTGCCCACCCACATCTCTGAGGACATATGGTATTACTTTGGCTGTGGAAGCAAGTGCGTGTGGACGTATCTCAGTGTGGGTATAAGACTGCTGGTTGTCTTCCTCTTGTTGCTCCTGCAACCAGCTGTCACTTAGAGGAACTTATTATCCACAAATCTAGATTTGAGGATGGTAAATGATGTCAGGGTTATTCATTGATTTGTTTGCCCTCGTTTGATCATATGACCTAATGGACATTTGCTGTAGAAATAAAGTGTCTTTTCCAAGATGAAGGGTCACGATTTTTCAGTCTAGATCTTTTAATAATACAAGGATTACCCAAAATCAGAACAAGAGAGGGCTTTGAAATGCTGTTGACAAAATTAATTATAAAAAATAAATAGATTAAATTTAATAATGTGTCTGCTGTTGTTGGTTGTGACTATGTGGAAAAACTAGTGAGAAAACATGATGAGTTAGACTGGAATGAAAAAGAGTCAACTACCTCCAGCATAATTTATTAATACAGCTGGTAGTATGCTGAAACAATTTTTGAAGTTTGGTTTGTGTTTTCAATATTCTGAATTTTGAATCTGGAGTGTGAGGGTTTTCAGTGCTTGCAACAGATATGTATTTTTCAGTGGTGACTTTAGAACTCTCAGAGGGAGTTTGAAGTTGCATTCTGATAGGAAGGCATGGTTTCAGTTACATTTTGATTGGAAGGCAAGGTTTAGCTACATCCTTACAGGAAGGCAAGATTTGTGCCGCATTCTGATTGGAGGCAAGGCTGGAGTATTCATGCTAATGTGGTACTGGCACATGATTGATTTAAATGACATCCATCCATGATCCACCCAGAGGTGGGTGGTGCTCTGTGTGGAGCACTGTGACACTGTAGGCACCTTTTCTTGCCACTACTTATGAATTTCTATATCCCTGTTAGTTGTAGATTTCATTTATAATCATATAGTGATCTCATATACTGTATTAGGTAAATATGAAAATTTTTCACTAAAGTAATAATTGCTAAATATTGGGTAAAAATATTAGGAAATCATATTTACTATGTATTAGGTAAATGATAGGATTTGCATAGTAATACTTATAATTAAGACAGCATTTCCAGCTGTAGAGATGATATATTATGAAAATACTTTTAAATATACTTGCTCTATGAAATCTTGTTTCAGTTTCAGCACCATGACCTCAATTAATCATCTTTTTTTAAAAAACTTTTTGTAGCACTAACAGACAATTTTAAATGATCTAATCCATCAAAAATACATTTTCTTGGAACTCACCAACTTTTATTTTTTGGATAACTATTATTTACTATGGTGAGATATCAAATAATGTATTATACCAATGTGGACGTTCAGGTGCTAATCAACAGAATAAAAACAAACAGGTTCACTACCAGGAAATGTACTCTTATTGCTTTTAACAGAAAAATTTACAGGTAATTTTACTCAGAGATATTATGTTAAATGCTTCTATATGTGTATTCATATATTTACAATTGAGTTTTCTTTATCAAGTGTATTTCTGCATACATGTAAATCCACACAAAATGCACCTCAGAGATTTTTAACCAAAAGGCAAATTTCTTAAGGTGATTGTTTCAAATATATATAAATCATGATACAAAATATTCACAAAGTGGCAATATAATGAACCATAAAAATGAGATGAAAGAGGAGATAATTGTTAAAATTATTTCTAAGTTAATCATTGATTTTGATTTAAATTTTCCTTATATTTTAGCTGAGGAAATGAATATAAATAAAATTATTATGCAAGGCATTCCTATTTGTTGAGTATATGTACATATGTATGTTATAAATATAAAAGAGAATAGTATTAACATATATTCACCTTCACCTGTGTGTGTATATATACATCATAAAAATCAGTACATGTGATATGATATGCAAATATACCTCGTGGACTTTCTTTTTTTTTAAGATTTATTTTATTTATTTGAAAGTCAGAGTTACACAGAGAGAGAAGGAGAGGCAGAGAGAGAGAGAGAGAGAGAGCGAGCGCGAGCGAGCTTTTCCATCCACTGGTGCATTCCCCAGTTGGTCACGGTGGCCAAAGCTGTGCCAGTTGGAAGCCAGGATCCAGAAGCTTCCTCCATGTCTTCCCCACGGGTACAGGGGCACGAGGACTTGGGCCATACTCCACTGATTTCCCAGGCAATAGCACAGAGCTGGATTGAAATTGCAGCAGCCAGGACTCAAATTGGCACCCATATAGGATGCTGGCACTGCAGGCAGTGGCTTTACCCACTACGCCACAACACCAGCCCCTATCATGGGCTTTCATTTTTGTCTTTATTTTTTTCATTTTTATCAGCAGTGAATTAAAGAAAATAAGGAATAATTTTCATTTGGTAGTTTGATTTTCCATTCCCTGCATCATCTAGCCTCATATTTATAGTTTTCCATTGTTATTTTCATTATGATCAAACCTCTAGAATCAACAAATATCCTAAAATTACTGTTGATATTGTCAAAACAGTTTATCTCTGTGATGGATGTGTGTGTGTGTGTGTGTGTGTGTGTGTGTGTGTGTTTGCCTTTCAGCATATACAAAACTCTCTAAATGAATGTCTGCTTGACAAATAGAAGTAAGTCAAAATTATTGAGAATGGAGATGAGCATTTGGAAATAGTGGCTTAGGATGCCTGTGTCTGGGTTCAATGACCAGCTCTGGTTCCTTTCTCCAGTTTTCTGCTAATGCAGACACTGGGATGCAGGAGTAATAACTGAAGTAGTTGGATTTCTGCTACCTTTGCGGGAAACCTGGATTGATTTCCTGGCTCCTAGTCCCATAGTAGTTGCAGGAATTTGGTGAGTGAACCAATGCATAAGACTCCCTCTCTCTCTCTTTAAAAATATTTTAAAAAAACCATACTCTTTTAAAAAAATTGAAATGCAAAAATTACTCAGAAAGTAGTGGCAGCTCTGTAGCTGATAGCCAGATACCTAGCAAACTAAACATGAAACATCTTTTTAAGCACCTACTACTATGCAGACACTGTAACAACAGAATCTGACCTGTGACCCATCTGTCCTACACAGTTACTTATGAGCTAAGAACCAAATTCTGTCTATGGTTATATTTCTATGAGTTTACATTGTTACTGGCACAAATTACATTGTTACAATGGAAACTCATAGAAATATAACCATAGACAGAATTTGGTTCTTAGCTCATAAGTAACTGCATAGGACAGATGGGTCCCAGGTCAGATTCTGGAGTTACAGTGTCTGCATAGTTCTCACTTCATGCTGTACCACTCACACATTCATGCAGCAAGGAAGCGAGTCTTCCATCCATTCATTCAGAAGCTAGTGACAGGAAGTACAGCTGGTGGTATTACTTGAATTATCATAACCTGACGATTAAATAAGTTGACATTATATAATCTTGATAACATTTAAATCTGATATATGATACAAGTAGTCTTTCAGATCAGTAGGTAAATGATAGAAGTTTCAGAAAATGGTGTTCAGATAACTGATCATATGTTTTGTGGTTTTAAAAATGATGTGGTCAGGCTGGCGCCGTGGCTCAATTGGCTAATCCTCCGCCTTGTGGCGCCAGCACACTGGGTTCTAGTCCCGCTCGGGGTGCTGGATTCTGTCCCAGTTGCCCCTCCTCCAGGCCAGCTCTCTGCTGTGGCCAGGGAGTGCAGTGGAGGATGGCCCAAGTGCTTGGGCCTTGTACCCCGTGGGAGACCAGGATAAGCACCTGGCTCCTGCCTTCGGATCACCATGGTACGCCAGCCGCAGAGCACCAGCCGCGGTGGCCATTGGAGGGTGAACCAAC
Source organism: Sylvilagus floridanus (assembly GCA_949820135.1). Classification (NCBI taxonomy): domain Eukaryota; kingdom Metazoa; phylum Chordata; class Mammalia; order Lagomorpha; family Leporidae; genus Sylvilagus; species Sylvilagus floridanus. The sequence continues at coordinate 32,233,757 of OX463244.1, forward strand.
GGCAAAAAGGAAGACCTTTCTCTCTCTCTCTCTCTCTCTCTCTCTCTCTCTCTGTCCACTCTGCCTGTCAAAAATAAAATAAAATAAAATAAAATAAAATAAAATAAAATAAAATAACAATGATGTGGTCCATCATTCATAATTATTAAATTCTGAGTAGCTATCAAATAAATTCATCGGCCGGCGCCGTGGCTCAACAGGCTAATCCTCCGCCTTGCGGCGCCGGCACACCGGGTTCTAGTCCCGGTCAGGGCGCCGGATTCTGTCCTGGTTGCCCCTCTTCCAGGCCAGCCCTCTGCTATGGCCCAGGAGTGCAGTGGAGGATGGCCCAAGTGCTTGAGCCCTGCACCCCATGGGAGACCAGGAAAAAGCACCTAGCACCTGGCTCCTGCCATCGGATGAGCGCGGTGTGCCGACCGCGGCAGCCATTGGAGGGTGAACCAACGGCAACGGAAGACCTTTCTCTCTGTCTCTCTCTCTCACTGTCCACTCTGCCTGTCAAAAAAAAAATAATAAATAAATAAATAAATAAATAAATAAATTCATCAAAATATAAACAAATATGAAACATATACAAATATCACTTGCAATATTGGAGTGAAATTAACTTTCCTAAACATAGCTATAGTGACAGAAACATAAGAAAACAGATTTATGAATTGTATTTATTAAAAAATAAAATTTGAATACTTAGAAGATACTATGAGTAGGTAGAAAAAGCAAATATGATATTAGGAAGAAGTATATGCAATCTATTGACATATTTGGCATATGAATAGTTTCAACATGTCAATAAGGAAAGATTAGTAGCTCAATGGAGAAAAGAGCTAAGTTCAGTGGCAGGAAACATTAAGAATCGAATGAAAACTAAAAGTATTAGAAACTCAATGGAGAAACAAAATGAAAAAAGTATGTAGAGAGAATCATTTATATGGAGACAGAATGTTTTGACAATACTTGATATGATATTAATTTATTCATACAGATACTATCTATTATGTTATTAATGTATTCATATTTATAAATATGTATATATGCATAAAACCTGTGATTTATCTGGTAACCATGGTTTTTACTGAGATTTAGCTATTTATTGGGTTGATTATCATTTATGAGTCTGTTTTAGAAATTTTATAAAATTCTTTTTACAGGCAGAGTTAGAGAGAGAGACAGACAGAGAGAGAGAAAGGTCTTCCTTTTCTGTTGGTCACCCCCCAAATGGCTGCTCCAGGAGCTAGGCGCTTCTTCCTGGTCTCCCATGTGGGTGCAGGGCCCAAGCACTTGGGCCATCCTCCACTGCCTTCCCAGGACACAGCAGAGAGCTGGACTGTAATAGGAGCAACCGGGACAGAATCTGACGCCCCAACTGGGACTAGAACCCAGGGTACCAGCGCTGCAAGGCAGAGGATTAGCCAAGTGAGCTGCAGTGCTGGCCTACAAAATTTAAATAATAGATATATACTACATTTAAATAGGTATCCAGGAAATAGATTAGGAGAAAATAACCTCTTTCTAAATTTTCAATATTCATAAAAACAATGACAAGTATATGTTCCTACCTGGAAAAATAATTCTCCATTACTTGTGTCGATCATTTACATTTTCAAAATATATACAAACTTAAGAGTATATAAAGTACTGTTTAAAGCAGTCTTTTAAATAGGAGTATATTTACATCCCTTTCCCTAAATTTTATACAAGGCACCTGAATGCCTTATCAAAAACTATCATTCAAAAATGTTTTTAAAAGCTTTTTAAAAAATTTTACTAATAGAGAACCAATTTCATGTATTTCATAGGTCCAATTCCAATAAGATAAGTGCACTTCTCTCCCTATGTTTCTCTCTCCCTCAGTCCCCTTCCTTCCTTTTTTTTCTTTAATTTTTGAAAAAACATAATTTCAATCAACTCTATAATCACAAGATTAAAGCAAAAATGTTTTTTTAGAAGTAATTCCTACTCTGAGCTTAACTGATGCGGCGGATTTTTAAAAAAATAACAAAGCCCCTTTTCATGTCCTTTTTACTAGAAAGAGCTTTTATCTCCTTAAGTGTTTTGTTGCCCACGTGTGATGAGTATCCGGCAGTAGAATTTAGTGAAACAGATGCTTCTTGTGATAGATGAGATGAACTTGCTTCCCTAAGCATACATAGGCATGCAATGCATCTGGCTTCTGTACATAAAAGTTAATTATTTTCCCAAATGTGTTTCCATGCATTACACAGACTTTTAAGGGCAAACACCATGCTGTTCCCTCAAGTGGGGCTTTGCTTAATTTTGAAATTACAGAAGTCTAGATGTTGGAAAGCTCTCAATTGCACCCTGGAGATGGAGTTTGAGCAGGTGATGGTATCACTGCCTACTGAGGGGCTGCATTCTGCATGGAAAAACTTATGTGGAGAAGAAGAACTTGCACATCACGCAAGAGAAAGTTGTAAAGCCAGGGTGTGAACATATGGAGTACATAACCAACCAATGAAATCCAGGTCAGAGTAGGAAAACTGCTAGACACTGAGCAAAGAAACAAATGAAGCAGAGTTTAAAAATAGGACTCAACAAAAAGAGCACTGAGAGTAAAGATAGTAGCCAAGCATGGGAGAGGGGAGGAGACAGCCAGCAGCCTGTGAGCAAGAGTTTGGCATGTGTGTGCACTGGCAGGTGTAATGTGCAGAAATCAGGCCGCTCAAGGCACAGCAACCATAGTTCCTTTTCAATTGTCCAGGTAGCCTTGAATATCACATTTTTATTTAGAAAAGACCATTTACTTGTGTGTGATTAATTAGCCATAAGAACAATAGACTTTTCCAGAATACGTCAAACTTAATCACTAGCTAAGTGTTTTTTTTTTTTTTTTTTTTTTTTTTTTTTTTTTTTTTTGACAGGCAGAGTGGACAGTGAGAGAGAGAGACAGAGAGAAAGGTCTTCCTTTGCCGTTGGTTCACCCTCCAATGGCTGCCGCGGCCGGCGCGCTGCGGCCGGCGCACCGTGCTCATCCGATGGCAGGAGCCAGGTGCTAGGTGCTTATCCTGGTCTCCCATGGGGTGCAGGGCCCAAGCACTTGGGCCATCCTCCACTGCACTCCTGGGCCACAGCAGAGGGCTGGCCTGGAAGAGGGGCAACCGGGACAGAATCCGGCGCCCCGACCGGGACTAGAACCCGGTGTGCCGGCGCCGCAAGGCGGAGGATTAGCCTGTTGAGCCACGGCGCCGGCTTAGCTAAGTGTTTTAAAATAGTTTTGGGTAAAAACTTTTCTGAAATGTATTATTTTGTGCCAGTAGGTAACAAAATTTTATATTTTTTGCCCCCCTCAATGACTTAGTGTAGGTAAAATAGTGAATTTCCAAAATTGTCTGCTCCATAAACCCTGAACCTGTGTATATGCTGTTTAAGGCACAGTGGAGTTAAGGTGGTAGGTGGAATTATGGTTGCTAAACACTAGACCTTAAGGTGGGGACAGCACCCAGAAATCCAGGTGGCTCATTGAAACCACAAAAGATCTTATAAGAAAGAAGCCAGAAGCTCAAAGCTAGTAGAAGAGGAAGGGGTAAAGCAGAGGTTGATGTGATACACTTTGTAGATGGAGGCATGGGTAAGAGCCATGGAGAACATACAGTCTGTAGCAGTGGGAACAAGCAAGTGGAAGACTCCTCCCCGAAATGTCCAGAAGAAAACACAGACGTGGTGATAACTTGTTATCAGCCCAGTAATGCCCATTTGGGGCTCTGATTATTTAATATTAGCCCAGCAAGACCAATTTTGGGTTTCTGACTTCCAGAACCCTAAGAAAGTAATCATGGTGCTTTGAGCCATTGAATTTGTGTCACTTTGTTATAACAGCAGTGAAACGCCAACACACTGAGCTTCCCACACCATCCACTTCACCCCCTGTAGAGACTGTACAAAAATAACTTCGGTATTCCAGGAAACAATTGAGAATTGATTTTCTTAAGAAAGTCTTTCACATCAGAATAATAAGAACTAAAAAGTAATTAACTGTTCTGGTTTTTTTAAGTGAGTGTACAAAGAGTATGAAAGTTAAAAACAGTGTTGGTTTGAAGCAGGGATTTGGCCTAGAAGTTGACACCTAAGTCCATAGCAGATTGCTTGAGTTTGAGTCCTGGCTTTTCTCCCAATGTCAGCTTTTTGCTAGGTTGGAACCTTGAGCACAGCAGATGACGATTCAGGTGATTGGGGCCTTGACTCTCAACTGGAGACCTGGCTGCATTCTCAGCTCCTGGCTGTGGTCTGGTCTAGCCCCAGTTATTGCAGGCATCTGGGGAGTGAACAAGTAGATAAGAGGTCTCTCTGCCTCTCTACCCCTCAAATAAAAAGAAGGGTGCTTTTGACAGACAACAGACACAAAACTGACCTCTGATTGTACAAAACTTGGATGCTGCATCACAGGCTGTGTTGAATGACCTATACTATTCCTAAGACTATAAAGCTATTGATACTTTTAGCTTGAGAGTGTCATAACTTGTAGTCACTTGGTTCAGTTATCCCAGTGAAGGTTTGTGGCTGTGAGAGTAACTTGAGCTATCTGAATTGAAAGATCAGAATACAGGGCAACAAGATACCCGTGTATAGTCTACCATCCAATCTAGTCATCCAATTACCAGCCATTTATGTGTAAGACGTGCTGAGTAGGGTAGACACAGTTGAGTTATAGAAACAGAAGAACGTGTTACCATAGTAAGAGCTGGCTGCCGCCGGGAGGACAGGCAAAGAATTATGATAGCTGACCATTTCCCAGTCACAGAACTGGAACAGGAAGATTATGACAGATTGAATTCACTCAAGAACTCTAACTTGATAATAGGCCAAAAACGAAATGAGTTGTTATGTGTTAGAAAGAATATTCTTTTTGGTGAAAGTTTACACATGTAATGCATCTTCAGTTTTTTTTACCTTCTATATACAAACCCCTGGGAAAACAGAAACTAAATCAGACAAGTATGATTGTGAAGTCTATGAGGATTGTGGTCTTTATCCAGAAATTAGAAGTCTTGCTACCCAAGGAATAAAATTTCCCTGCATTATGGAAAGGATCTAATTAAAATGAATTAAAGCACAACTTCATATTGAATATTACTGTCCATAAAATAGCTTTGTTACTTTTTCCTTATCTTCTGACTAAAGATATTAGATTCATAAATTGCCTATTATTTTTTAGCAATTTAACTCCCTCTAGAAGATTTTTTTTCTTTTAAAGTGTTCATTAATTTCTCCTTCTTTTTTAGTCTTATTCTAAACAACTATGTTAACATAAAATTCAGGTATTCTGGCATATTTTCACTAAAAGTATATATTTTAGATATTCTCTGTTTTAAAAATTCTTTTTTTCCTTTTTTTTTTTGATAGGCAGAGTGGACAGAGAGAGAGACAGAGAGAAAGGTCTTCCTTTTGCCATTGATTCACCCTCCAATGGCTGCTGTGGCTGGCGCACTGCGGCCTGCACACCATGCTGATCCAAAGCCAGGAGCCAGGTGCTTCTCCTGGTTTTCCATGCCAGTGTAGGGTCCAAGCACTTGGGCCATCCTCCACTGCACTCCCTGACCACAGCAGAGAGCTGGCTTGGAAGAGGGGCAACTGGGACAGAATCCAGTGCCCCGACCGGGACTAGAACCCGGTGTGCCAGCGCCACAGGCGGAGGATTAGCCTTTTGAGCCTTGGTGCCAGCCCTGTTTTAAAAATTCTTAAGGTGTTTGGAAGGTACAGCTTGTTTCAAAGTTTTGTTCTCTGATAAATATGATTAAATCTTGGCAGCAAACTGAATGCAGAAAAGTAACAGGGATAAACCCCAGATCATGATTTGACAAGTCTCTGTCAAACATTTAAAAAAAAATTTCAAACTCACTATCTTGTAGTAGAAAGATTTCCTTTTAAAGCTTAGTTGAATTGGGCAGATATCACACACCAATCCTTAATGCTCACAACAATTCTCATGCCTCATTTAGAAAATGACTCTTTCCCGAATCCCAGTGAGTTTACGAGAAATGCATTTTTTTCCTATTTTCTAGCACTTTTATTGAGAAATTGGCCAGATTTTTCTTTTGGGTACACATTCTCAGAAAGGACATTAATTTTTTGAATGTGGATAAAACTTGAGGACATTGAAGGCTATAGGAGGACAGGCAATAAAATGATTGTGGCAAGTATCTATTATTCTGTGGCAAGTATCTCTATAACTCTTGATTTAAAGATCAGTAATGTTCTGGTGAAAAGTAGAACTGCTTAGGTGTAGTTTATACATTCCAATAATAAATTATATATAAAATAATTTTATCACTTATTTTTTGCTGAATTGGCAGAAAATATATTTTTCTATCTCTGCATTCCTTCAAGTGAGAAAGAATCAGGGGTCTTGTGGATAACTGAAGTCTAGAAAATGTTCTATGTTGTCACTTTTATTGTTTACCAGAATCAGTCTACTAAAATCAACATAAATTGATCCCCTGGGTGGCATCCAGCCCTTTCACTTACCCACTGAAAATAGTCTTTTTCTTTTTTAGATTTATTTATTTGAAAGGCAGAGTTATAAAGAGAGTTGAGATAGAGGTCTTTCATCTGCTGGTTCACTCCCCAGATGGTCGCAATGACGGGAGCTAGGCCATCCTGAAGACGGCAGCTTCCTCCGGGTCTCCTATGTGGGAGCAGAGCCCAAGCACCTGGGCCATCCTCTGCTGCTTTCCCAGGCATGTTAGCAGGGAGATGGATAGAAGTGGAGAAGCTGGGACTTTAACCAGCACCCATATGGGATGTTGGCGCTGCAGGCTGGGACTTAACCTGCAGCACCACAGCGCCAGTCCCAAATAGTCTTAAAGAAGTAATTATTATACAGGCAATTAACTGAGTAATGACTGAGCCATTTACTGTCTAGGTTTCTTAACATTTAAACTGTTGCTTATAAAACTTTATCGATTATCATATTATTATCACTGATAATCTAAAGCTAACATAAGCAGGTAACACAAAATGCATGTTGCATGTAGAAGGCAAAGCAAAACAAAAGAAAACATCTGTTTTATCTTTGTCCTTTTCTATGCCCAATATAAAAATATATTGTGGGGAGTACACATTTGGTGCAGCAATAAGAGACAGCTTCATACACCTGCGTCTGTATTTCAGTGCCCGGCTTCCAGCTCCAGCTGTACTTGTGACCCCAGTTTCTTGCCACACTCTGGGAAGCAGCAGGAAGTTGGGCCCCTGCCACCCACATGGGAGGCATGAACTGAATTTCCAGCACCTTGTTTCTGCTGGCCCAGCCCCAGAGTGGAAATTTGGGCAGTGAAACAGTAGATGGAAAATACTCTCCCTTTCTCTCTCTCTTTCTCTCTCTCTCTCTCCCCCTTTCTCCCCCTCTCTCCCTTTCTCTCTTTCTTACTCTCTCTTTCTCTCTCTCTCCAATAAATAAATAAATGAACTTTTCTTGTGGAATTTCCCAAGAGCTTGATTGTACAGATTTCTGAACTAGGAACACTTAGGACTATGGGAAGAAAGGGATCTTCTAGAATCATTTAGCACATTATTCTTTTTCCACTAGTAACTTGCCCTAAAGTGCAATATACTTGTTTTTCTTGTTTGATGTCTATAGTTGGAAGATCATGTCACAACTGGAGATGCACCCCCCCATCACATACACACTTGTGGGTGTGGGCATATGTATGTTTATGTATTATAACCTTTAATACAATGTTTTCCGAGTTACTCATTTTAGGAAAAACAGCAATTCTAATATGCAATTCTAATAAGCTACTTTTGTAAAAAAGCAAGGATACAGCTACCTACAGTACAGACATAATGTCTGTCTGTTTCTCTAGAAATATATCTTTCTGTTAACAAGTATCTACTTCATCTTTACAAAATTTTGAGTCCATGAACTCTTATCCATATGAAAGCAAATGTTGAGCTTGCCACCTTCCACTTCCTTTAAAATAGTCTCCAAGTCTCATGTTACTTATTGATTCCTTGCCAGTGGTGTGACTATGGCTGAGGCAGCTTCCAGAGTCTGGCTTGTTTTCTTTCTTCTTGTGCTCAGGCTAACTTTTTAAAGAAAACATATTCCAGTTCCTCACAATTTCCCTGCTTGAAAATGATGATTACTTATTTTCAACATAGCTTTAGAAATAAGATCTATGGATAGGTAAGACAACACATGTATAGGTAGGGGTGTGTGTGTGTGTGTGTGTACTTACACTCTTAAGTGACTCAGATGCTGTAAATTTCATAGTATGATGGTAAGCATAGAAGAAAAATGAATTATTTGGCTTGAGGAATTATAAACACAGGCACTATGCCTTTGGGCTTTATGTGTATCTGTGTGCTAAATCTTACTTTTTTATAGTATTTACTAAGTTACACAGAATTTTGCTGTTTCACAATTGCCTTTTTAATTGCCTTAAAATAAAGCTTGGTTGACATCAAAGCACAACTTTCTCTCTAGCTTTAGTACATCGAGACGAGGCTTTCCTTGGTCCTCTACATAGCTGCTACCAGAAGACAAACTGATGTTCTTGCTATACATTACAACTTCAATATTGCTCATTTCTTTCCACCCATGAAAAGTTTAGTGTTCCTTTGAAATTCAAATGTTTTGGCAGTATTATCCGTGCCCCTTACGTACTGTTGATATCAGCAGAACTGTTGGCCACTCGTGTTATTTATTTAAAGCTTTAGATCCTTGTTAGAAATCTCCAGCCAAGTCCTCTCACTATGTTCAATGACTCTGGTTTTCCCATTAAGGGGCCATCAAAATGCCCTGATCTCTCCATTTCTTCACATCTTTAGCTCCATTGCTTTGTCGGGTCCTATACTTTCCATGCTTCTCTTGTCATCAGATCTGAGACATTTTCTACATGTGTAAATGTACCACCAAAATCTTGGAAGAAATATTCTACTTTCGGGACATCATTTCCCTTGCAGCAGACACATTCAGATACCCTCATCTCTATAATTCTTCATCTTTGTTGAAACTCCCTAGCCCACAGATCACACTGCTCTCTTGCAATCCATCAGTTCCTTTCTGTCTTCAACTTCCACATTTTTCACTTCAAATCCATAGTTCAATTTTAGTACTCCTTTGGAAATACAGTCCGTTTCATTTTTCCCACTATTGATAGGACAATTTATTTGTTTCAATTTTTCTGTCCAACCTTTACATATTAATGTTCCTATGAGTTTCATTCTAGTTGATCTTATCTTTCCCCTCTGCTCACACACTAAGCATTGTTTATATACTGAAGAGATGACACTTTCCAGTTTTAAATTCTGGCCTAGACCTTTCTTCTGAGAACCCATGGTATGGTTTACCTGACAACAATATTTAGGTACTTTAGAGACAATGTCTTCCTGGCATCAGTGAGTGGTACCACCAACCATTCAGATGACTAAAGCAGAAGCAGATGGGTGATTTTTTGAGTTTTTCCTTTCTATATATGAAAATTTAAATTCATAATTCATTTAAAACATGTTGTGTTTCTAAATATGTTATACTTTTCCATTTTTTAAATTTTCAATAGCTCCATTCTAACCAGTTCCACTTCTTTCTTGCCTACTCTATATGTTGGTCTACCTGCTTTAGTTTTTATTCCCCTATATTCTACTAGCTGCAAAAAACAAAAACAAAAAGTGATCACTTATCAGCCTCTAACCCTCCCTAATTTCCAGGGCTATTGGATTAAAACCCATATTCACATCATTACCAATGGAGTCCTGTATGGTTTCATACCTCCTTCTCTCTTTGAGCCACATCTCATTAGTCTTTCACTTTTTACCCTATGCAGAATCATGGCTTTTAAATTCCTTCTACATGTGAAGATATTATGGATATCAGAGCTCTTGGACATTCTTGTTTCTCTTCCTGAAAGACTACGCTATGCAAAGCCATTTTTTAATTTTAAGGTCTTATTTTAAATGTTACCAACAGAAAGAAGTGGGGAAGGCTGTAGAATTGTTTACAGCCTTTGTCTCTTCTGTTGAGGAACTTTTTTTTTCTTTATACTATTTACTGAACTCTGTACTTAGTGTAAGGTTAAGTTTATGATCATTAAGTTACCTGAAAGTAGATATTTGTAAAAATTAAGAGTGGGAATGCCGGAGGGCTGGAATGTGGGCAGGAAGAAAGGTGGGGTGGGAAGTGTCATTATGCTTCTAAATCTGTATGTATCAAATACATGAAACTTGTATAATTTAAATAAAATTTAAAATATTTTATATAAAACTATACATATGAATTTTATAGCATGCAAATTAAGATCACATCTATCTGTTGTCATGGCTTTTCACTTCCTTCTATTGCATATTTAGTACCTTGCTTGGATTTCAATGTGAATACAGCTGTAATGATCTCCTCTCTATAAAAGGGTTTTGTTGGGATTCTTACTCTGATTTCTTTTCAAAAATGAAAACCCTTGGTATGTGGGATGATAGTTGTTTTCTTTACCACTTCAGCTTTATATAACTGGTGTATTATGTTAAGTGAATCCATCAAATAAAATCACTAAATCTGGTGGAATCCACAATATGTTTATAAAAGTGATATTAATCATCCAGTTTGAGTACATCTCCAACTTAATTCTACTCAAGAGAATGCCAGCATTTGTCGAAGGTGTTCATTCTACATCCCAAATACCACAGTGTTTAGGAAAAAGTTGTTTTGAGTCTCTGGAATGACTTGAGGTCCCTATGGCTCATATGGGATCTCAAATGTTAGAGTTATTACTACTAAACCTGTAGTTATAAGTCATAAGTCTATTCATTTAAAATTAGACATAGATGCCTTGTTATTCTTTTAAATTTTATTTCATTGAAGTCAGTCTGAATATACATCTTGATTTCAGAAAGACCATAGGTTTTCTATGAAAGGTATTATTCTGTAAGGACAATGGTAAAAACCAGTTATTCCTAAATTTAGGGTACAAATAGCCACATACTGGGTTGATTAAAATACATATTCCCAGGTATCACCTCCAGAGTTTCTGATCCAACATTACCCTCTGATATTTAGCGTTCAAAACTTTTGCAGTCCTTCTTGATGGTTCTGAGGCAGAATACTTATGCACTGCACCTTGGGAGACAGGGAAATATGCTGTGTTATATTTTAATATGTCTGCTTTCTTATTGGCAAGTGACTTATCAGATCCCCTTGAAATAGTGATATAGTAATATATTAACACTTTAGACCTTACAGAAATCTCAGAAATATTTTCGTTTGTTAAATATGTAGAAACTGAATCTTAATTAATTAGTCAAAGGAATTAAACCGGGTCAGCATCCAAGCTTTCTCTTATTCCTTGAGCACTTTGTTCTAAAGCATAGTGATATTGTCAGCCTCTAAGTCTTATTTAAATAAGTGATAATATCTGCATATACTATATCTACATATAATTTTATATATTATATTAATTTGGATTATACTGGGCTTTGTTCATGACAATTAAAGACCAATTGTGATTTGGACTAGATAGGGCCTATCTATGAGATTTTACTTAGGTCAAAAACCTTTTTAAAAAATGACTTGCGGGTACCTCGTCCAAGGGCACTGCTGAAGTGCCATCCCAGAATATATCATCATCTAAGTTATTACTGAATGTAAGTCATGTGATGGCTTCCTATGAAAATTTCCCATTGAAAAAAATCAATGCTAATAACTGGAACTGGAGAGCTGTAATGGGCTCTGCTATGTTTTTCTGGCTTAGATTGTGTTCGTGTAATAACCTGGGAAGAGAAATTGATGACCTGTGAGCTGTGGCCACTTCCTGATCTCATTTGATGCTGTGGTCTTCAGTTTAAAAGGGTGTTCAGAGAGGTTGCTTTATAATGGAGACGTTAGCAAAGGGAGCATCTTCCTGGTTGGTACAACCCAATTCCCACTGCAAAAGCAGTGCCATATAGAGGACTATTGCCAGCTGAGGGACTTGTGTGGAAACTCTATTCTGGAGAGGAACCTCTTGAAATCAGCTGCTATAAAAACTGGTACTACAAACTGACTAGAGCCATTCTCTTTGTACCACAATGGAGTTTGAAGTCTGAAGGCATTGCTTGCATGGAGGTTGAGATAGTGTATATACACTGCTTTATCCAATCTGCTGGTTGGACATGAACAAGATAACTAGATCCACATGAGGAGTGGAAACATTAGGGGTGGGCAGAAAAGTTTTTGAAATGGACTGTAGGTAAAACCCAGAGATGCTTTGTAATCGAAGTGCCCCTAATATCTGGAAGCTTCTACTTGGTTGTACAAGTATAATAGATGTTCTACAGTCCCCTAATTCCAGGTCATCCTTCCCAAATCACACTTCTGGAGGTGAAACATTCCTCGGACCAGGAGCTATCAAGTAGACTCCACCTGCCAGAACAATTTCTAGAGAAATCCTTACATAACCAAACTCATTTTGTTGTTATGTGAGACAGAAAGTAATAGACAATACCTTGGTGGCCTTTAACATTTGCAAGAGCTAGACAAACTTTATTAAATTAAGGTATGCTTCTCTGGCCTCAGAATTAGCCCTTAAGGCATTGGGATCTTGCTGAAGAGCCTATGAGAATATTTTAGGCATGGAAAGCCAAAATACTCTGGCAAAAAGAAAAAAAAAACACCTAAATTAAAGATCCCTACGAGTGAGATCCCAGTGGAAAGAACAGGGCCATCAAAGAAGGAGGTACCTTTCTCTGAAGGGAGGAGAGAACTTCCACTTTGACTATGACTTTGTCTAAATAAGATTGGAGTCAAAAGACTTACATAGCCTTGGCAACTCATGACAAGAGCCTCGGGTGATTACTGACACCATAAACAAGAGTGTCAATTTGTTAAGTCAACAACAGAAGTCACTGTGCACTTACTCCCCATGTAGGCTCTCTGTCTTTAATGTGTTGTACAATGTGAATTAATGCTATAACTAGTACTCAAACAGTACTTTATACTTTGTGTTTCTGTGTGGGTGCAAACTGTTGAAATCTTTACTTAGTGTATACTAAATTGACCTTCTGTATGTAAAGATAATTGAAAATGAATCTTGATGTGAATGGAATGGGAGAGAGAGAGGGAGATGGGAGGGTTGCGGGTGGGAGGGAAGTTATGGGGGGGAGAAAACCATTGTAATTCATAACCTGTACTTTGGAAATTTTTATTTATTAAATAAAAGTTTAAAAAATAAATAAAAAATAAAAAATTAAGATGTGCTTATGCTGTCACTAGGAACCCAAAGTTTTATGCTCTCCCTGTCTGTTTACTGAATGTTGAATCTATTTTATGGGCAGAAAAACACAATGGGCCCAACTACTTATGCTTTAGGACTTGTTCTAGTTTAGAGAGTAATAAGTTTGAGAACATAAAATAGGTAGTTAGCATTTAGTTTTTATTCTTGTATGCATGAAAAGAGTGCTACTAAGAGATGGAGAAATCTAGGGGTTGTTTTAACATATGCATTACAAATATTAATTTTTGGTTCATCTAGCATTTTTTCTAGATGTTTTTATTTTTTTTATTTCTTTTTTTGTTTCTTTCTTTTTTTTTTTTTTTTTTTTGGACAGGCAGAGTGGATAGTGAGAGAGAGACAGAGAGAAAGGTCTTCCTTTTTTGCCATTGGTTCACACTCCAATGGCCGCCGCAGCCAGCGTACTGCGGCCGGCACACCGTGCTGATCCAAAGCCAGGAGCCAGGTGCTTCTCCTGGTCTCCCATGGGGTGCAGGGCCTAAGCACTTGGGCCATCCTCCACTGCACTTCCTGGCCACAGCAGAGAGCTGGCCTGGAAGAGGGGTGACCGGGACAGAATCTGGGGCCCCGACCGGGACTAGAACCTGGTGTGCTGGCGCTGCAAGGTGGAGGATTAGCCTAGTGAGCCACGGCACTGGCCCTAGATTTTTTTCATAAACATTTTTTTAAAAATTGTTTTTGCTTTACCTGGACATGCTTATTGAATAATATCAAATTTTCACAGAAAGTTGTATCATGTTTATACAGTGACAGAAGAGCATATAGATAATATAATAACTTGGGATTTATGAGGTATTAGTTTTGAATACATAATAGCACACACAGGGAGATTGTATTTTCTTTTTATTGTAATACCATTTCGAATGTATTTGCTCTTTAAAATTTTATCAAAACTTATTGTAAAACTGGTGTTGTATATGCCAATTCTTTCTAAAAATTGTTTTAAAATCTTTCAAATGCTGCCTCATTTCTATATAAAATAGTAAAAATTATGACTTTTTAATGACAACTGAATGATAACTGAATGAAAGAAGTTAAATATGACATAAAACACATTTGCAAAGATACTTATCATTCATAACTCATAGTTCATTGACTTGAATTTTATGAGTGAATTTCTGCCAGCGCCGCGGCTCACTAGGCTAATCCTCCGCCTGCGGCACCCGGGTTCTAGTCCTGGTTGGGGCGCCGGATTCTGTCCCAGTTGCCTCTCTTCCAGGCCAGCTCTCTGTCGTGACCCAGGAGGGCAGTGGAGGATGGCCCAGGTGCTTGGGCCCTGCCCCCCATGGGAGACCAGGATAAGCACCTAGCACCTGGCTTTGGATCAGCACAGCGCACTGGCCATGCACTGGTCATAGCAGCCACTTGGGGGGTGAACCAACGGAAAAAGGAAGACCTTTCTCTCTGTCTCTCTCTCTCAGTGTCTAACTCTACCTGTCTCAAAAATAAATAAATAAAAAAGAGTGAATTTCAACATTTTGGTACAAGGTAAAAATAAGAGAACAAACATCTAACTAACAATTAGTCATGGGTGGAGTATTATCTGCACACACACACACACACACACACACATAAACATATATCCATGTGTAGTGTGCAATTTTCCTGAAGAAACAGCTTCTAACTTGGCCTCTTCCGATCTTACAAATAAAAGGACATTGTTACTGCTCTTCTGTAGTGATATTTATGATTTGTTCAATGTACAGTTGTTAATGATATTGGTGTGAGGTGTATGAGATTGGTCCTGAATAATCCACTTCACTCTGGGAAGGGCTGAATGCTTGTAGGAATTAATTGTAATAATTCAGTAGCATTTTGCTCTGTTGATTTTCAATTTGAAGACATTTGGTATCAACAGGAAGATGACTCTCCTAGTTGTCATTTCTGGAATGATTACTGGACTATAGTTAAAATATCTAGAACTAAATCTAGCTTAATACTTAATTGATCAGAACATGTCTCTGCAGTAATTCTGTTTTGGCTCAGTTCTCAGCAATCATATCTAGTAGTTGCTGACTAGGGAATTGTGTGGCTTTGCTGGACGCCTTCTATTTCCAGCTGTGAAATGGTGGTGCTGATGAATGAAAGAATGCAAGGCATTTTACACATTCAAAAAGCCTGGGATGTAGTGAACATTTAAGAAATATATTAGTAATAAGTCTTTCATCATCATTACCATTCTGTCATTATCAATGATTGAGAAAGTAATTGCCACCTTCTTAGTTTGTTTTCGCATTTAAAATGAGGAGGTTGAGTCAGATGTTCCTAAAATTTCTCTTGAACTCTGTTGCTATGAATCTGAACTGACATGATAGAAAGTAGGTAATTCAACTCTCTTGATGAAAGTGAAAGGGAGAAAGAAAATTTTTAAGTGACTAGATTTCCTTCCAAGTTTATCAGAATTAGGAGTCAGTAGCATTTTGAATAAAGGGCTTATTCTGAAAATCATTGAATTTATAGTCCTTGGCTTCATATTTTGTCAACAGTGAACGAACTGAGATTTAGGAGTAATTTTCTCTGATTTAAGATTCCCTTTCATAACTATTTGAATTGTAGTCTGGCAATTTCATTCTTTTGATTGTGAAGGTATTTATTTTTCTTCATTGCATGGTTGTATTGCATGTTGTATTGCATGGGTATGCGAATGTGAAAATGTACAGTTAACTATTTTAAACATAAAGTTCATGAAAAATGTACATTGTGAACAGACTATGCATAGATTTTGAAAACTTTCGCACCAAATAAACTTATCTTTTAATTCCATTATTCCATGACATTTCGAAATTCCCTCTTGAAAGACACAGTATTCAATTTATCATTCTGCGGTTGGCCACTTGGGCTTCACTACTCATTGTTTTACACTTGCCCATGTAGATATCTGTGATTCAAATTTATTTGCTTCACCTGCTGTGTATCATTGAGCTATTTGGATTGTTTTCATCCTGTTGGTAGATATTTAAGTGTTTTTTAAATTTTTTATCAGTATTAAAAACAACTTCCAGAAGAGCATTAAATATGTTTTATAATACTTATGCAACTGATGTCTACACTTTAACATGATGATGTATCTATCTATACATATGTCACTTTATATCTAGAATTGGAATGACCAGTTCTGTGATTTTAATGTTTTATTTATTTATTTATTTACTTTTTAATTTTATTTAAGTTATACAAGTTTCATGTATTTCATATAATACAAATTTAGAAACAGAGTGACATTTCCCCTTACCCTCCCTCACACCCATCTAATTTTAATTATATCTTTAATTTTTTAAATACACAAGTTAGACTTACATAATTTACCTAATTGTTTTGAAAAGGCATTGTTGCATGTGCATAGAGATGATATGGTGTTTGAAATGTATTGATTTTCCTGAATAACAAGTTATAAATATAGTGTCCAAGCATAATGTTTTTGCTTGAATGAACTCAAGTAGATAGTTTGGTAGTACTTTTTTAAGCATTTGTGGATTTAATGACCTATTTTGCAAAATTATATCGAAAAATAGCACTCTAATGAATGTTTAGAATATGAAGTTGAAAATGAATGAACTTTCATATTAATCATCATTGTGAGAATCCTAAAGGGAGGCATAATTTTCAAATATATTTCCTTGTAAGTGGGGTAATTTGTAACTGCACAAAGCATATTAGAGATGGGATTTGAATGGTCACATATTTATTAGGCTTGTAATTTATTACCCTTTTCATACCTACCCCACCCAATATGCAGAATCTAAAATGCAATGGCCAGAAGACAAGGAAATGTCACCAGAAATATGTGGACATGGACTCCAGGACTGCTAATAATGAGTGTGATCTTCTGGGGACAGCAGTGTTATGGACAAGGCCAAGGTAGGTGCAAGCACGTTCTAATTCTCAGAGAGCTGGATACACGTTCCAATCTTACCTTCATGTTTTAAGCAATTTGTTGTCTTTTCATAAACTTTCTTCTTAAAGTGTACTGTAATGCATCCGAATCAGTTAAATTGGATTACCACTGGTTATGAGCCAGTATATCGAATTTCAAGCCATCTGACACTGGCATTATGCTGTTGTGGTAGATGCTGTGTGTATGAGCTAGTGCATGTGTTTTTGTGTTGTAGAATTTTACAAGAGCGTTCAGCGTGTATAGGTTTTACATTTTTGGAGAAGGTTTTGGATCTTCTTTTCATTAGTGGTTTTTTAGTTTGAACTAAAGTTTTTAAATTTCAAGAGCATATTCTAAAGGGATGTGATGTCTTCCAGAAATTAAGTGAAAAATTTGATGTAGCTATTGCCCTGCCAGTTGTATCTGGGAGAAAGGAATGATGCATTGGAGCTGCAAGTTTGTGTCCTCTAGAAAAGTCCTTTCAAGGGTTGCAAAGGGCCATAGATTGCGCAACAATGTTGTCAATAAGCTGATTCGATCGATAGCTTTTGGAGTGGTTTATATCAGAATTAGTTTCTGTGAAGGAGCTTTGTGGTAAGTGTTGTATTGTCTGTTGAGGTGTGTTGCCTGGGCAAAGATAGATTGTAATTTAATAATTTATAGGATTAAAAAAGAGTTCTAACTACACCATTGATATATTTTAAACTTGGAGGTAAGTTTATTTAACATTGTTTCTAAATTTGTCACAACATAAAATGAAATCTGTGAGCAAGAAAAGTGTAGATGTGGGTATCAATATTCCAGATAAAATAGTAAATCTGTACTAATAGTATACACACACACACACACACACACACACACACACACAATGGTTATGGAGTTGAGTTTTACAGTGCTTTGATTTCCAAAATATCCAAAAAATATTGTATGTATTCAAATGTGTTTAACTTAATTTTAAAAATGCTCAAAAAAGAGCATTGCTTACTGTTTACAATTTTGTTCAATTAATTTTTGAAATGAAAGTATTTTTTCAAAAATATAAATGTTTATGCATCTTTGTGTACAGATGTATATGCACACAATCTTAATAACTAAATGAGTTTCACTTCCCTATCATTAAGGATTTATGTCAGCATCTAGTAGAATCTTCATGCCCCTTTTCTGTAAAATAATGTAAAAAATAATATTTAATACAACATAGTATTTTCTTACTGAAGATCTAATACAAGCATTGGTAGAGAGTAGCTCCATCATAGCTCATTGGCCCAAGATTTGTTTATTACTCTGGTAATGTGTTGGATATTGTAAATGCAGCATGACAGTTGTTTCTCTGCAATAGTGACCCAGCAGGACATGCAGTATTCTGTGGGCCTGCCAAAACCATTCCCTGGCCATCGCTTCCAAGGGTTATGGCTTGTTCTAGTGGGTAATAGATAGTTTATATAATATTTTAAAATACTTGGAGAAAAATAAGTATCTTCTCTCTTATTTTTCCAAAGCCTTTGCTCTTATATTGATTGAATTATCTCAATATTGATTGCTCAGATCCTTTGATTGTGACCATCATTTGTTAAGGATGCACTGAAATCAATTCCAAGTTTTGCTATAGTGAAACTTCTAATGGTAAATGCAAGTTAAGTAATTTAGTTTCCTTTTAAAAGAATAAATTAAAATAGACAATGATTCAAAGGATAAAACAACTTAATAGAAAACATAATGGAATGCTTTAATATTATGGCTAGGCACATTCTTTCCTCTACAATAGCAAGATTGAGTGAAGCAGATTTCATAGGCATAGTGAGCAAATCTTATAATTTCAAATACAACCCAAGTTACATATTATTATTAAGGATCAATAAAGCTCATTGTGTTTTGAATGTTATTTTTTCACTTTTGGAGATGCATCTAAGCCAAATTTAAAAATGAAAATTTTAGATTAAACTTTATATTACCAGACAGCTTTTTAAATAAAAAGCTCCTTATTTTGATAAGAAAATGAGCACTAAAAATCTAAAAAATAAAATTTTCATGATGTTATTTATAGCTTTTCCTTAAACATTGGTTATTGTGACTCCCAAAGTTTGGAATTATGGTTGAGTATTAATGAAAAATGACCCTTACAAAAATGTACCTGTAAATTTAATGAAGTTCTTTCCACATAAATTTGAAAAGGTAAGGATAATTGTAAAGTTACAAGTGCTTTGTATTTGTGAGTATATTATATTCTAGCAGTCGGTAAATCGTCAGGAAATCTGGATGTCCTTTCCCCATGAAACCATGATAGAAATGGTAGTTAAGTTGTGAGAAGGAAAAGACCCATTTAATTGAGAATGGAAAAGACGCATCATACTTGGTATTGTTTTAACTGTGTGCATCCACCACTTAAAGTGTAACAGAGTATTCTATTAAAGAGTAACAGAGCCTGATTCTAAGTAAGAATGTTGGTCCATGAGCCTTCTAGGGGTACCAGTATCAAATTATAAGGAAAGGGATGGACAATGTTTTAGAATCAGGTGGATGTCCTTTGTCTATTTTTTTAGATAGGCCAAGAAAAGCATTGCCTTGGACATGGTTTCCCTGACATGTGACTTGTAGAATGTGGTGCTTTTTCATACCTTGTTTTGGAATTGGTCCATCCCTATGCTGTTTAGGTCATTTGCACTTTAGAACCTACTTAATATGTGGAAATGAACTTAATCCTTAAGATGAAGTAGAATGCAGGCAGATTTTTTTTTTCTTTTACGGAACAAACTGTCATGGATAGTTGCATGCAAATACATTTCCAAATACTGTTAGATATTGATTTGTGATAATCTAGTTAAAACTGAGCTGACATGTAGTAAACCTAGGAGTAATGTATAGCGCAACCGACAAAAATGTGTTGCCTGGGAAGAGTTTCTGTAGAGAGCCCTGGAGAGTCTAACAGTGTCATAAAATTCTAGGAGGTGATGGTGGTAGTTATGTTCAGAATTGAAAAATTATTTCCTAACTCAGCAATCTACTTTCTTTGTACAAAAAATGCCTAAGTTAAAATATCTACCTTATTGTATTGAAGTAAAAAAATCATTTTACAAAGTAAGTGCAATGAGTGTGAATGCCAAGTGCTTAGGGTTAAGGTCAATGTTGGATAAAAATTAAGATAATGATTATGACTTTAGATAACAGGTAAAATATTCCTAAATATTATTTGATAATTCTTTAAAAAAGCTGTTTTTACTTTAATGGCTTTAGTAAAGGAGTAATATATATTTTTGTTAGATAAGAAGGTTATGTTATTTTCCTGGTATATAAGAGTAACATCAAGAATGGAATGGATATTATATTACAGTCTGTTTGGAAAAGTGAGTTTGCCAGTTTTTGAATTACTGTTGTTTCAGTGTTATTTTTCTCTAATTAGAATTTATATATAGTATATTTTCACATGTTTGAATACACAGAGAATTTTAATCAACTGAATTTCCCAGATATGTTCACTTCTTAAGTTCCAAATAGTAGCTCTGATACAGATGTGAAAGCTTTTGAAACTGAGGAGGGAAGCAGGGTGCACTCATGCAACACACTTAGATTTTGATGGCAAATCAATTCAATGCATTCTTTGTTTACATGACAAATTTTCAGCCAGAGATTGAGCACTTGAAAATTACAATTTGAAAATATCTGACAACTACAATTTTCAGTTTCGTGATCTATGTGATGAAATAATATTTCAGTTAAGGACCAAAATTTCAGAAAAGCATATCATTTATATGTCTAATTTAGTAAGTTCTCAAACTATATATCATCAGATGTTCTTGAAATCACCAGATGTAATTATATGAAGGCAATTTCTTATGTTTGGTATTTCATTGTGACACATCCAATTTTTCTCTAGTGGGATCAGAGACACTATTCAAGGAGAGAAGAAAGGAGTTAAAGAGCTTTGACTTTCTTTCTCTTCCTTTTCTTTACCTCCTTCTTACTTCTTGCATTCCCCTTGATCTTTCTTTAGTATATACCAAAGTTATTTTGATTCTTTTCTTCATTTTCTCTTTCATTCAAGAAATAGATGTGATTGTGTGTTTCTCGGTAATTGAAGATAGCATACTACTTTGAATAAAAAGTCTATAGCTTCAGCTTTTTTAATTAGAAACCTTCGATTGACTCATTTATGAGTTTGAATATCTTATGATCTCTGTTGATAAGGAATAAATGCTGTGATAGACCTTTATGTCACCTAGAGTTTTTTGAGATTGCTTAGCAAATTATTTTCATTTCATAAATGAATATTGTTTTAAGAGAGGTGAGGTCAGAGATTTGGCAGTGAATATTGAATGATGATTATTTGTGTATCCCAGGAGGTCTGACCTTAAATTGTCATCAAGCTAAGTAGTGGTGAAATTGAACTCTGCTTTATAATAGAATGCTTATAGTTTCTGACATTATACCATTTAAAGAATTCATTTGTGCAAAAAACTTTATATCTCTATGGCAAGATTTAATTGAATATCACTTAATCATTTAAGTCATTTTAGCTTTTGATTCAAACTTTTCAAAAATATAAGTACAAATATCCAATATTCAAAATTCATATATACAGCTACTCTGAACAACATCTGAAATCTTAGCAGGCTTTCCTAGTGACTTCTTTTATTTAAAAAAAAAAACATTCATGAAGATTACATGCAATGCACTATATCAATAGCTTAAAGTGTTCATTTTATATGATAAACTGGGAAAATATAGCATTTTTAAAATACAAAGGGTTCACTTTAAAAGCAGTAATTTCTTGAAGAACTTATCTTCCAAGTTTGGATATTTGAGAAAATAATCTGCATGGAACATGCATTTCAGATTCATTGCAAACATTTGAAGGTGTGTTTTTAAAAGTAGTCACTGCAAAGCCTTTTATGAAATCTGTACTGGGGATAATAAGGAAGTTGTAAGCTATAATGTCTATTTAAAAAGATTCAGTTTGGAGCTGCTGTATTTCCTCTTAAAAATAGCTTAATGATTTCCACATAAAGATATTCTTCCAGGATTTATGTTGAGAAACAGTGCATGAAATAATTTCATTAAATTTTGCTTTTGTGTTTTAATGTTTTTCTGATCATCAAAAAGTCATTGCTTTGGAAAAATGACATGTAGTAGAATTATCCTTTGTATGCATGAAGAACATAGTAATATATACTTCTTTTTATCAATGTGCATTCTATCACCGAATATTTGACTGGCATTCATTCATAATATTTTTTAAAAAAAACTATTCTTACCATGCGACATAATTATGTTTTATTTCCTATTTATTACATTTTGTTTATTCTTTGAGGTAAATATACATTTTAATGAAGGTTCTCATACTTTCTTAAATTAATTTAGTAAAGTTATTATAAAGACAATCTCAAGTCATTTAAGTATTGTAATTGAAATATATTCTATTTGCACATTTTTAGAGACTGCATATTCTATTTAAAATTAAAGTCTAACTGGGATTTTGGTTATCTTTGGAATATGTTATGGAATTTGACATTAAGAATAGGTAACTTTATGACACTTTATCAACTTGTCTCTCCCAACCATATATGCAGAGAGAAAAGAAGTGAAATTTGGAGCAAAGAGATGATAAATAGCCAGTAAGATAGAAGGAAGAAGAGAAATAAGTAGTAAAGGTAGGAAAAAGAGGGCAAAGTAATAGGAGCAGGTATGAGAAATATCTAAGCTAAGGTTCTCTAAGATACACTACTAATAATCATGGTAAAATATAACACAAGTTCCTAAAAATTAACTCATCTATGAAATTTTTATTAGGACTTTACCATCAAAGAAAAGAATAGGAATATATTGGGAAGGGAAAAGGGAGAAGACTGAGGTACCATGTATCAAACAGGTATTCACCTTTTCCCACTTTGCCCTGGTGACAGCCTTCTAACCTGTATATGAAGGGGGAAAACTGGGTTTTCAGAGTGACTTCAGTTTCTTATGTACGACTTAAATACCAGGGCATGGGCATGGGCATGGGCATGGGAGGCCAGGAGATTTCAGAAGGCCTTACATGTGAGACGATACCTCGCCTTCAGCAGAAATCCTGAGTTATTCTTAATTCTATTATTTATGTCTGCCTCTTCAACCTGTGTTACCATTCCTACCTCAGCAAAAAGACAAGCTTGGGAATCACTTTGCTGTCACTTATTAGGTTTCCTTTAAAATGCTCATGAATTACACATGAATTTCAAAGTTGCCAAGTGAGATTTCTACTAAAAAAAAAAGCTGGCATTTTTCCATTATGAAGGTTGTACCCAGTGTTCATGGTGTTTGACTTAAAGGGACATGGCCACATCCATCAGCAACTTGGCTTCCCTAAATCATTTCTTGTCTGAATGCTTTTTCTCAAAACTTAGGAAGCTCTAAGATTTATATATGGTCATCTAACAGCAGGATCCATTTATCAGCTTTAACAAAGCATAAACTGATTTGGCTCTTTTTGTTTAGTTATATGTAACATAGTAATTGAGATGCAATGTATCTTGTTTTTATTTTTTTTAGTGCTTTGTAAAAACTTATTTTCCTCTTAGTAACTTCTCATGCTTCTCTGTAAGATTTTCCTTTCTCTTCTTTCTTCATGTAGCTACCTTCCTTTTATCATTATATTATATATGCCTTTAGTTCATATGTCACCTACCCTGTGTCTCTTCCTATATTCTTCATTCTTATTTTGCTTCTGCTTCATGTAGTTTATATAGCTCCTCCGGCAACACTGTGACTATTTCTTAATAGATGCTATAATTATTTATTGTGTCTTTTCATTATTTATTTGCAAAGTTGTTAATGGATTGGACTGTATAAATATATGAATATATATTTATATATGAATATAAATATATATATTGAACATATAAATATATGTTCAACATATATTTATGAAGTGTTTACCCAAGGTAAGATACTATCCTGGCTGAAGAAAATTGACCACTCTGCCATTGTGAAGTTTAAAATGTGGAAAAATAGATGATATACAATGAGCAACATGAATATGCAAAGTATATTAAGAAAATGGGCAAAAGATAAAACTGTGATGGGGATGAGAGAATTATGAGAGAATAATTTCTAGTTGGATGCTCCAAAAATAGCACACAGAAAATCCAAAAGTTGGGAGTCCAAGGTGGTGTAGACTGAGCAATACAGAGATTTGGGGCAGAGACATTCTTTGCAGAGTATAGTGCAGGTAGGCTCACTTTTCTGGTAGTTTTCAGGAAAAGTGAAGTTACTGTGGTTATAGCAAAATGCGTAGGGTAGGGAGTATTAGAAGATCTGAGAGCTGCAGAAGAGGAGGGGAGGGATAAGGATTTTGTGGAGTCTTACCTACTATTGCAGTGACTTTGTCTTTTATTTGGAATGAGGAAGAAACCTGATAGGGATTTTCATTCTTTCTGGTAATTTTTAATGGTCACTTCTTAGATTTCAATAGCTTTGCTTTATTGGAATCAGGTATAAACTAGTACATCAAAGTAATTTTACATTCTAATTTAAATCAATTAAAACAGGCTTTTATTGCTTTATCTTTCCCATTACTGAATCCCCCAGTTTTAATTTATTTGAAATCATTCTATAATAGTGAACCAGTGCAAATTTATCATGATGTAAAACCTATTCTTCCTCGTATTTAGGTACTTAACTGAAGATGCCATTAGAAAGTTTACTTGTTCTGTTGAAAGATGTTGATAAAACTGTTGTTAAATTAGAGCTCAAATGTAGATAGTGGTGATGAATTTGTACTCAAAGTGGATGACTTTCCTATCTAGAATCAAGGATATATGCAAGTGGGAAAACTTGGTGATTTCAAATATTGGCAAGTGAGAATGATCTATAAGGTTAGTTTGTTTAGTTTCTGGTGGAACTGTACTCTGGTAGGAAAATGTGTCCTTCTATGAAGCAAGCATTTGATCAATTATGCTTTATATTTTACACTTTTTGTTTTCTAAAAAATATGATTTACATTATTTTCTTGGAAAGATTAACCACTCATGGTATACCAGAAGAAGAAATACTGAGGTAAGACAGTCAGGTACATCTTAATATTGTTTAGAAAACTCAAGGAGAGATAAGAAGGAGAAAAATACACAGAGGTGAGGAGAAATAGCATAAATTTAAAAATAGGGATAAGAATTATTATCACAAAGTGAATCCATCTATAGTAATGAAGATGAAATTAACCCAAGTGTATCATGGGAAAAATGTCTATAAGGTTATCAAGAAGGAGGAGGGAAAAAGGAAAAAGGCACACAATTACGTAAGCATTAAATCAGTGCTGTGGAGGCTATGAAGTGTGAAGAAGGTTAAGTGATCTAAATGGCTGAGTATAACTGTCAAGTGGAAGAGGCACTGACCTAGCATAGAGTGGTCAAGGACTTTTGTTTTCTTAAGGAAATGGTTTTCAATTAAAATAGAAATGAAGAGAGGTGTAAGTACTTAGAAGATGTAGGATGTTATGAGTAGAAAACAAAGCAGATATAAAGTTTCTAAAATAGACAATAGCTTGATATTTTCTTGGGAAGCAGAGTGCCTTCTTAGATGGAAAATGCATGAAGAAAGGACACAGGCATGTACAGAAATTCTCAGGAACCAAATTAGGATTTTGTAGGTAATACTTGGATGTAAATTAAATCCACTGAAACATTCAAGGCTGACATGGAATATGATCAGGTTTACTCTTAGATACTTTCTCTGTTTTCAGTATAGGTGATGTATAATTAGGAAGAGAAATAATTTATCTGACTATTGCATCTATACTTTTGGTAGCTAGAATTATGATTGTAGTGATGAAATTGGAAACAGTAGTTGTTTGAGATTAAAAGTTGTTTTGCAAGAAGAGCTGATAGGGCTTAGATCAAGAATCATACCAAAGTGTTTAAACAAGGGCATGGTGGATTATGGTCACTTTTATTGGAAATGGGACTGCTTGATGACATGGGATAGAATGCAAGTAGAAGAGCTATGAATAGGTACATACATGTAATTTATTTTTACTTTTTTTCATGTTAAATTGAGATGTCTAATAGAATCTAAATGGAGATGACATATAGACACTCAGAAGATAACATGAATGTAGTTGGAGAATCCTAGATATATAGATTTTGTTTACAGTCAAAAGTCCAGGGCAGGGTCTAAAAAAATCACAACTCAGGAGACACAACTAGTTGGTCTGCAATCTGTTCTTGTATGCTATTTTTTTAACATTTGTAATTAAAATATAAAACATACAAAAGAATTTTGGTGAAGGCAGTCACTTAAATTTGCTTTTTTTTCTCCTAAAGCCTACAATATTTGCAATCTGAGTATTTGCCACAGATTTTATGATCTTTGGTCAGGATACAACCCTGTAAGAAAGTGGTATTGCTAGAGAAAAGAATAACATAGTAGTGGAAATTAAAATTATGTCTAGAACAGTATTTAGGCTAGAGTATTTAACCTTGGATATAATAGACCATAAGAAAATACAATAACAATGAATTAATTATAAATATGATCAGTAAAGAGATTAGCAGCAATAAAGGAGATGTCGTCATCAGACTATTCAGTCAATGCCACAAGGAGTAGAGACCGGCGAGGGTGCTATATTCCAGACTATCTGAGAGAAGGCTTAAATAGTTCCAACAAAGAGAACAAATGGAGGTTGGCATTAATTCTAGTCTGAGATTTAAGGAAGATCAAAATACCTCAGGCTTTTAAAAGTGATCTTTAGAGAAAGAGAACTTCATTATAGCATTCTGTAAGGGGAAAGAGCAAATTCTGTCTTATGGCAAAAGATCACTCTGGCTACATGTTATGTCAGGATGGAATTAAGCCAATGTGGAGGAACAATTAAGTTAGCCAAGCAACTAGTGAAGCCAAGGTTCAGGTAACCTTGGCAAAAGAAGTATTGGTATGAAATCCATACTGGAATGATCATAAAAGTGAACAGGAAGAAGAATATAGGTGTAATGTTTGGTAAAAATTTGCCAGACCTCCTGTCTCTCTCTCTTTTTTTTTTTTTTGACAGGCAGAGTGGACAGTGAGAGAGAGAGAGAGACAGAGAGAAAGGTCTTCCTTTGCCGTTGGTTCACCCTCCAATGGCCACGGGGCTGTTCTGATGGCAGGAGCCAGGTGCTTATCCTGGTCTTCCATACCAGTACAGGGCCCAAGCACTTGGGCCATCCTCCACTGCACTCCCCGGCCACAGCAGAGAGCTGGCCTGGAAGAGGGGCAACCGGGACAGAATCCGGCGCCCCGACCAGGACTAGAACCCAGTGTGCTGGCACTGCAAGGTGGAGGATTAGCCTGTTGAGCCACAGTGCCGGCCAGACCTCCTGTCTCTTGTAGTGGGTGGTTAAAATAAGAAACTCCTAATTTTGTGTTGTTTTTATTTTTAATTCAGATTTATAGATCCAATTCTTGGAGAGTATGGTTTAATAAGTATAGAACCTGAAAAAACAATTTAATTGTCCTAGAGAACAAAATACTAATCATGACTGTGATGATTGATGCTTTGTATTCTTCATTCCTTTATTATTCAGCAGCATGTGGGCAGTTTTGCTCTAGTTCCACGCAAATCCATCTGATAAACGTGTTCTTTTGTGCTGCTTGAATATGTCCTACCTGTCACCTTTTATAGTTCCTCCCTTGTATTATTGCTTTCCTATTTGGGCCTTTTTTTTAGTGATCGACTGCTTTGTGCAGTGATGTATTACTTTCATGACAGTAGGCAGCACATTATATGGTAAGCATGATACCTTTCAAAATCCCTCCCTTGAATGTATCCTCTTCATGAAGCCTGAAGTTTCAAATGTTTCTTTGAGCTGTAATAATCATAATAGTAAGGAAAAAAAAAAACAAGAAAACCAAACTTTTCTGCTTTGTACATGTAGTGGCTTCTAATTTGAATATCTATTTTCCATACGTTAGTGAGCTCCTAAATTATGAAAATAAATTCTCACTGCCCAAAAATACCTTTAAGTCTAATCCTCACCAGTGATTAATGTATAGCCAAAATGTATTAAAAGATTTCTTTACATGTACTATTTACAGCCTTTCATTGATGTTAGAAAAATGATTAATTTTAGTTTGAAATAATGCACAATCAGTATTGAAATGATAAAAGTGTAACATATGAAGAGATAACATTGTTAGATTTAAAATAGTTATCAAAAAAAACTAAGTAATATTTATATATGTTTCTGATTGGCATGCTGAATCAATTTCAAGCCATTTATCAGTAAGGATATGGCAGAAAGAGAGATTTTATATCATCTGGCTCACTTCATAGATGGCTGCAACGGCCAAGGCTGGGCCAGCCAGGCCAAAGCCAGCAGCCAGGGACTTCTTCCAGGTCTCCCAAGTGAATGGAAAAGCCCCAAGCACATGGGCCATCATCTGCTGCTTTTCCCAGGCTCATTAGCAAGGAGTAGGATGGGAAGTACAGCAGCCTGGACAGGAAGTTGAACCTACATGGGATGTTGGTATCACAGGAGGTGGCTTTACCCTCTATGCCACAATACTGACCACAATATATTTATCCTTTTACCAGAATGTTTAAATCAATTAGAAAATGGACTCTACAGTTCTCAAAAGTAGATTCTTTGACTCAGAAATGAAATGATTTTCCATAATCACTAAAATAAATTTCTTTAGAAATATGATTTTATGTTGCTTCTTTATTTTTATTTTTTAAAGATTTATTTATTTCTTTGAAAGATCATGAAGATCAAAACATGTTCATAAATTTAAAATAACATAGAAAGTAGTATAATTATCCATTACTTCCTTAATATGTGTCAATTTTTTTCAATTAGGTAGAAAAAACTGGCTTGCTGTAAAAATAAATTAATAGATTCTATTTTTGAGCAGTTTATGTTGACCAAAAGGAGTGAGTGAATTTTTCTATACACCCATCAGTCTCCTCAAATTTGTCCTATTTTTAACTCTTAGCATTAGTGTGATACATTTGTCATGATGGTACATAATTATTACTAATCTCCGGAGTTTATATTAGTATTAACTTTTTGTGTTACATGTGCTATAGATGTTGAAAATGTGCAATGGCATGTATTCACCTGTACAATATCATCTAGAATAGCAGCTTCATTTCCCTAAAGACTTTTTACGCTGTCTCTGTATACTGTCCTACCTCACTCCAATTCCCTAAAACAAACAACAAATGATATTCTATGATCTCTATAGTCTTGCCTTTTTCAGAATGCCTTACAGTTGGAATCATAAAGCATGTAGACTTTTCATATTGACTTCTTTCACTCTGCAATATCCATTGAAAGTCCCTTTTTTTTTTGTCTTTTTGTGATTTGATAGAATACTATTCTATCATCTAAATATAGTGGAATTTATTTATCCACCGGTTGAAGAACATTTTGTTTGCTCTCAAGTTTTGGCTATTATGAATAAAGGTGTCATAAATATTTGTGGCTGGCATTTTATTCTTTTTTGCTGTGTGAATATGAATTAAAATTTCAACTCAATGTGTAAACATCAAGGAATTTGAATGTTGGATCATATGTGTGTTTAATTCTGAAAGAGACTGCCATAGTGAATTCTAGGGTGACTCTATCAGATGGCATTAAATAGCAAGAAATGAGAGTTCCTGTTGTTGCTCATCCTCACTAGCATGTGGTGTGATCAGCATTGTACAGTTTTTGCTGTTGTTTTAATTTGCATTTCCTTAATCACAATGATGTCAAGTATCATTCAGTATGCTCATCGTATATCTTCTTGGGTGAATGTCTGTTGAGATCTCTTTTTTTAATATTTATTTATTTTTTGAAAGGCAGAGTTACAGAGAGGCACAGGCAGAGAGAGAGAATCTTCCATCTGCTGGTTCACCCCGCAGATGGCCACAATGGCCAGAGCTGTGCAGATCTGAAGCCAGAAGCCAGGAGCATCCTCCAGGTCTCCCAAGTAGGTGCAGGGCCCCAAGGACCTGGGCCATCTTTTACTGATTCCCCAGGTCATAGAGAGCTGGATTAGAAGTGGAACAGCCATGACTTGAGCTGGCACCCATATGGGATGCCAGCACTGCAGGTGGTGACTTTACCCACTATGCTACAGTGCCAGCCCCCTCTTCAGATCTTTTGCCCATTTTTAAACTGAGTTGTTCTTTTATAATTTGGGATATCAGATGTTTATTTGCTATGCATTTTGAAAAGCAATTTTTTTCTCTGTGACTTTTCTTGTTCTCTTTATTTTTCATAAAGCAACAGTATTTAATTTTGATTTTATGGAAATTCAACTTACCAAAGATTATTTGAGTAAACCTAGAAACTCAGAAAGATTTTTGTCATTTCAGACACTTAATATTCAGTCAATGACTAAATAGGCTCCCTTGAAACAAACATAGTGTATAAAAGCTCTTACCTCAAAACAACAAAATACGGAAATTAAAAATGACTCATATCTAGCTACTATCTCTTCAGTTATTCTTAGTTCAGGAACAGACAACTAAACTTTATGAACAGACATTTGTTTTGCAGTGAAATACCCTATGACACTTACATATCAAACCTTAATTCTGTTCTACATGATTACTCTTCAGTAAAAATGTAAGTAGCCATAAATGAAAAACCTTTGCAATGTTGTGTGTGTGTGTGTGTGTGTGTGTGTGTGTGTGTTTGTGTGCATTTATAGCCGAGTGTCTCAGCTTTTTCAATTCTCCCCTTATTATTTCTCTAGGATGGTCATTGTTAGCGTTTACAAGACTTTGTAAATAAAACTATATCTCCATCTCCACCCCCGCCCCAGTGCGACATGCTCCTGTGTTGATGTAGTCAGCTGAAGGAAGTAGGTGAAAAGAAAAACATGTGTTACCCTAGGTTGAGGGGAAAGACACTAATTTATTTACCTTGCCAGAGCTTCCTTCTACACTGTCTTTGTTCCACTTGATGTGTGTAAGTTTTCTGTTCCCCCGGCCTCTCCAGCCCTATCACCCTTAGTGATGCACGTGCAGCCACAAGGTTGTGTCTTTATCATGATCCTTCATGGCCTCATGTCAGGGGTTGGATGTAAGGAAGAAAGTGTATTTTTGTTATATAGAACATGGGGCAGAATCACAAGGTAGGTCAGGGTGCCAATGGATCTTGTTTTTGTCCTTAAATCACCCACCCCTACAATCCCTACCACATGGAGGGCTAAAGCAGATTTATGATTCAGTCTCAATTAAAATATAATATTAAAAAACAGGGAAATATGCATGATCCACGCCATTTTCTCCTCAAACTTGCTTTAACAGAGCATTCCTAAGCCACAACTAATGTGTGTTATCTCATCAACCCCAACACAATCTCTGAAGAAAAATAGATCAGTTTCAAGAAAATTATGTACTGTATCTCTGCTTTGATTTTTTTATCATTATCTCCAGAAGCTCCAAGGAAAATAATTAAAAATTATCTTAAATTGTATTTTTCCAAGATATCCCAAATATTTAAAGGAACATTTATTAACATCTTGCAAAGCTGAAATTCTATGAAAAAAAAAAACTTACAAGATTGGAAATTGTATGCAACAATTTAGTCATGAAAAATTGAATGCAGTGATATGAGCAATTTTTAAAAGGTGTCAGTTATAAATCTACTTTATACTTTTTTGTGCATGTGAAGTACTTAGGAAATTATTAAATCAAGAAAGCAATGAAACACCTCTAAGTTAGAGGGGGGAATGCCACAGGGTGAAAAATAAGCAGAAAGTAATCCTGTAGAAAAATCAATAAATTCTCCCTTTTGCCCTCTGTGTATTTATCTTTTACCTAGCACAAATAGAAATAAACTCACTGCTTGGTTTCTGTCACTGTGAATGTCTAACTTAGCAGAAGCTATAACAGATACTCAATATGTACAACAAGAGATGAGATGTAGGTTTAACATAATTATTTCATTGATTTGCATGAGAACCAGTGAGGAATTTCCACTTAAGTTATTTTTTTCCAAGTAAGTGTTTAATTGAATTCCAGAAGTCATTTTACAATGGGATATGACCAGAATATAAATTTGTTTGCAAGAAAACTTGTTTGTACACATGGGCTTGAAAGCAGTTTAATGCTGCTGTAAGCCCTTCACAGACTTCCATTTCTTACTTTTTGAAACAAAGATAATCTCATAAGATGTGAAGGACGTAAAAGATAATGCTTGTAAAGATGCTCTGAGCTCTCAGAGTAGGCTCTATTAACTTTATTGTTGTTGACATTTTGGGTTTACAAGGCTACCATTTGCTGGCACTTCAAATCTGACTCTGGATTAGGTCTCTTGGTATGGGATACTCTGTTTAAGGGGTTGAGCGCAGGCAGACAACCTGACATTTCTTCCTATGTGATGCTGCTCTACTACAGTGGACCCTTTTTGAACCTTTTCAAATAGATTTCATCATCTGTAAAATGGACTCCAACATCATGTGGTTTTATTAGGACAGGTTAGTACACAGAATGGATATGGACAATACTAGGTACCTGGTTTGTGTTCAAGTAAATGGAAACAATTACCTGCATTTGCTTGTCATAGAATCCATCACTCTATCCTATATACTTAGTATTTATAATACTTCCTAGCACATGGTAGGTAGGAAATCACTGTTAGTACCTCAGCTGCGTAGAGGTTAATTCCATTGAATTTATCTCTCTTCAGGTGAGAATATATCTCAAGATACCTTGTTTAACTGAGTCAAAGTTGATATTTCTTATAAATCAAATTTGATTTCTGAATTTTATCTGATTTCACAGAGCAGAAAGATCAATACATAAAGTATGTATTTGTCTCAGTCCTCCTAGCCTTGTATTTGCTAGAGTATGGCACCTAATTTTTGAATATTTCTGCAGTGCCTTACATAAGAACTTCTCCAAATTTCCTAAGACCTTCTCTGGACGGTGAGACTTTTGCATTGCAAGTAGAAAGAAGCTATCCTAATATTCCAAAGCCATTTTAAATGACCCATTATAGTTTCCATGCATAATTTTTATGTTGATTAGAATTACTTTATCATTACATTGTAATTTGGGTATGGTAAAGTCTATTAGTGTTTTTCTTGAAATACCATACTATTGTTGTTACTATTGCTGGGATTCTTCATTATATATGTTTAGCAGAATGAAAAATGACCAATATATACATTTCATGCAGGTAAGAATTCTCATCTTTCTTCAATGATCCATACCTGCTTTCTGTCAGTTAATATTTACTGTTTGCATATTGAATGCCAAATCTTTTATTTTCCACTGGAGACTTACTATCAATGGCCTACTTTATAGTAAACCAAACATACTCAAAAAATAAAACAAAAACACCTGAACCAACAAAAACAAAAAACCCAAAACATGAACTTAGAGAGTATACCCTGAACTTTTCTGAGAAAATGGATTTCTCTTTTTTTTTCTCATTACAGTTACAGTTCTGGTAAACTTAGTAGTAATAATGCCTGTGAAGTTTATTTTAGATCCCAAAATTGAAGCTGTTATACAATTTGCAGTTTTTAATATTAATATTTTTATTTTACTATTGAACATTTTATTCTGTGAGTTTATCTTAATTATTCAAATTCAATAGATTCATAGGATAAATATCTGACAGGACAACTTAAAAAATCCAGTGTTTCATAATAAAATATTTTCATTTGGTAGATAATAAAGTTAGCATTTCAGGTGGAAATATAATATTATAATGCACATATGTAAGTTTTCCTTTGGTTGTTCCTAGTATTGGCTTTCCTATGGCAGTGACCTTATAAGCTTATAAGACTCATTTTTAAAAGGGGAAATCTGTTGAAGTGAAATGGACACTAGGAGAAACAGTGACTTGATCAGCTCTTGTGCTTACTGTTGTTGTACAATGTAATACTTTATTCATTTTAGTATTTTTTATTCTAGTACTAGTGGCTGAACTCTGTAATTAACACACTATTATTCTTAGGTGTTTAAATTTTAACTGAAAAGTGATCCCTGTGAAATATAAGAGTGGGAATAAGAGAGGGAGGAGATGTACAAATTGGGACATGCTCAATCAGACTTGCCCTAAATGATGGAGTTAGAAACGTGCCAGGGGATCCCAATACAATCCCATCAAGGTGGCATGTACCAAGGCCATCTCACTAGTCAAAGTGATCAATTTCAGTTCACAATTGATCACACTGATAGGTCCAAGAGGCAAAGGGATCACACAAACAAGACTAGTGTCTGCTAATAATAACTGATAGAATGAAAAAGGGAGAGAATGATCCAACATGGGAAGCGAGATACACAGCAGACTCATAGAATGGCAGATGTCCTAAATAGCACTCTGGCCTCAGAATCAGCCCTTAAGGCATTCAGATATGGCTCAAGAGCCCATGAGAGCATTTTAGGCATGGAAAGCCAAGACACTCTGGAAAAAGAAAAAAAAAAAGACCTAAATGAAAGATCTCTGTGAGTGAGATCCCAGTGGAAAGAACAGGGCCATCAAAGAAGGAGGTACCTTTCTCTGAAGGGAGAAGAGAACTTCCACTTTGACTATGACCCTGTCAGAATAAGATCGAAGTCAGCGAACCCTAAAGACTTACATAGCCTCAGCAACTAATGACTAGAGCCTAAGGAGATTACTGATGCCATAAACAAGAGTGTCAAATTGTTAAGTCAACATCAGGAGTCACTGTGTACTTACGTCTCATGAGGGATCTGTCCTTAATGTGTTGTCCAATGTGAAGTAATGCTATAACTAGTACTGAAACAGTATTTTTACATTTTGTTTCTGTGTGGGTGCAAACTGATGAAATCTTTACTTAGTATGTACTGAATCGATCTTCTGTATATAAAGATAATTGAAAATGAAAAAAAAAAAAACACCTTGGCATTAAATTGGAAATTGCATAGAAAATTAATCAATTCAAAAAAAAATCATGTAGGATCTCTGCCCTTAATGTGCTGTACATTGTGAATTAATACTAGAACTAGTACTCCAACAGTATTTTTTACTTTGTGTTGCTATGTGGGGGCAAACTGTTGAAATCTTTACGTAATATATACTAAACTGATCTTCTGTATATGAAGAGAATTGAAAATGAATCTTGATTTGAATGCAAGGGGAGAGGGAGCAGGAAAGGGGAGGGTTACGGGTGGGAGGGAAGTTATGGGGGGGGAGGCCATTTTAATCCATAAGCTGTACTTTGGAAATATATATTCCTTAAATAAAAGCTTTATATTAAAAAATGAGTCTTTTTTAAGCTTTTATTTAAGGAATATATATTTCCAAAGTACAACTTATGGATTAAAATGGCCTCCCCCCCCATAACTTCCCTCCCACCCACAATATAAAGATAATTGAAAATGATTAAAAAAAACTTGGTGTTAAATTGGAAATTGCATTGATAATCAATTTAAAAAAAAAAATCATGTGGGATCTCTGTCCTTAATGTGCTGTACATTGTGAATTAATACTATAACCAGTACTCCAACAGTGTTTTTCACTTTGTGTCCCTATGTGAGAGCAAACTGTTGAAATCTTTGCATAATATGTACTAAACTGATCTTCTGTATATAAAGAGAATTGAAAATGAATCTTGATGTGAATGGAAGGGGAGAGGGAGAGGGAAAAAAAGACTCATTTTAGAAGAAAAGAAAAAGCTGAAACATAATTCATTTGTTTTATCAATCCTTTTTCTTAATTTATAAATTAACATAATGTGGAAGGGCAATTTTATGTGAATGTATATAACAATCTCACTACATAATATACTGCAAATAGCCTTTAGTAGAATGTTGCTTGAATTCAGTGTCCACTTTCATTTCAAGACTATTGTATATTTTTTATTTGCAGTTCTAAATGCTGTAATATTTTAAAAGAAGGTGGGAATGTAAACTTTGAAAATAATGCCCAATTTGGCTGTTAATTATAACTATGAAGAGTCTTCCCCATGAGATAATACTGCTGCTCATAGGTTCATTGATGTGATCTTGAATGCAGGTAGATTTGGAAAAAAATTTGCTAAAAAGATTTTTTTATCTGTATAAAGCAACTTCAGATACAATATCATATTTCATCTTTGCCTTCCCTGGTATACTCAACTCCCCCTCCCAGATCGCTTGCTTAAATTGGCATCCTTATTGTAATAGGTCTGTTTTCTCTTTTTTGTCAAATTGCTACATAAAATTTAGTTCAGTTTGTATTTTGTACAAAGAGAATTTCTGCATTATGTCTAAAAATCCATTTATATAGCACATTACCCCCAAACCTGTAACCAATTAAGAGAGGACTGTTAATTAAGAATGTCAGAATTTTACTTGAAATGATTTTTGTTCTTCAGTTTGTTAACATGATAAATCACATTTATTGACTTGTGAAAGCTGAAAAATTTCTGCATACCAGGGATAGATCCCAGTTGGTCTAGGTGAATCATCTTGCTGATGTGTTGTTGGATTGGCTAAGCTAATATTTTCTTGAGAATTTTGTATCTATGTTCATTAAGGATATTGGTCTATAGTATTCTTTCTGTTGTATATTTTTCAGGCTTAGAAATTAAGGAGATGCAGGCTTCATAGAAGGAGTTTAGGAGAATTCCCTCCCTTTCAATTGTTTTGAATAGCTTGAGAAGAATTGGGATTAGTTTTTCTTTAAATGTCTGCTGGCATTTAGCAGTGAAGCCATCAATAATATTTAAAATATTAATCCTTTGTCATACAGGTAACTCACAAATATTTTCTCCCATTCTGTTGATGTCTTTTCACTCTTGATTGTTTGCTTTGCTGTGCAGATGCTTCTAGGTTAGATGTAATCCCATTTATTTAGTTTTGCTTTGGTTACCTGTGCTTTGAGGTCTTATCCAAGAAGTTGTTCCCTACACCAACGTCTTAACATGTTTCCCCTACATTTTCTTATAGCAAATTCAGAGTCTAAGGTCTTAAATTTAGATTTTTGATCTATGTAGGGTTGATTATGTGTATGTTGAGAGGTATGGATCTAATTTCATTCTTTTATACATATACATCCATTTTTGCACATACAATTTGTTGAAGAGATTATCCTTACTCCAACGTATGGTTTGAGCATTTTTGTCAAAGATCCTTTGGTTTTAGGTATGTGGATTAATTTTTGGGCTCTCTATTCTGCTCTCTTGATCTATGTGTCAGTTTTTATGCCATAATATACTGTTTTAACTATTTAAGCTATGTAGTATGCTTTGAAGTTTGGTATTGTGATAACTCCAACTTGATTTTTTTGTTTTTGTTCTTTGCTCAGCATCACTTTGGCTATTCTGGGTTTTTGTGATTTTTATATGGATTTTAGGAATTTTTTCTAATTTTATAAATAATATTTTTGGTATTTTGATAGGGATTGGGTTGAATCTATAGATTATTCTAGGTAGCATAGGAATTTTACTGATTTTAATTCTTCCAATCCATGAATAAGCAGTATCTTTCCATTTTTTGGTGTGTCCTTGCTGCTTTCTTTTATCAATGTTTTATAATGTTCAATGTAGGGATCTTCCACTTCTTTGGTTAAATTTATTCCTAAATATTTTATTTTTTGATGGCTATTATAAATGGGATTTCATTGTTGATTTCCCTTTCAGTGATTTCATCATTAGCATATAAAATTATTATATTTTTGTATGTTTATTTTGTAACTTGCAGCTTTACTGAATCAGTTTATCAGTTCCAAGAACTTTTTAATGAAGTATTTTTTCCCATGTACAATATCATGTCATGTGCAAACATGGAATTTTGATTTCCTTTTTTTCCAATTTTGATGCCCCCCTTCTTTTCCTTTCTTTTCCCAAAGTGCTCTTGCTAATACTTCCAGTACTATATTTTTTAAAGTCTTTTTATTTTATTTCTTTATTTTTTTATTTTATTTATTTTATTTTTGACAGGCAGAGTGGACAGTGAGAGAGAGAGACAGAGAGAAAGGTCTTCCTTTGCCTTTGGTTCACCCTCCAATGGCCGCCGCGGTTGGTGCACTGTGGCCTGCGCACCGCACTCATCCGATGGCAGGAGCCAGGTGCCAGGTGCTTTTCCTGGTCTCCCATGGGGTGCAGGACCCAAGCACTTGGGCCATCCTCCACTGCACTCCCGGGCCATAGCAGAGAGCTGGCCTGGAAGAGGGGCAACCGGGACAGAATCCGGTGCCCCGACTGGGACTAGAACCCGGTGTGCTGGCGCCGCAAGGCGGAGGATTAGCCTGTTGAGCCACGGCGCCGGCCATCCAGTACTATATTGAATGAGAAAGGTGAAAGTGGATTCTGTCTTATTCTAGATCTGAGAGATGCTTTCAGCTTTTCTCCATTCAGTATGATATTGACTGTAAAATCTATTTAGCTTTGGATAATTCATAAATCCTCTGTAAATATTTATTTATTTGCCTGCACAATAATTTTGTTGAAGGCAACATTAAAAACTTTTAACTCTAAATATTCCATATTTTTGTGATGCCAAATTTATATATTTTCATAAGCTTTCTTCTTAACGCTTTTTTAAATTTTGTTCAGTTGTGTAGAAATATTCCCTAATAATTTGTGGCAATTGCATTCCAAATGGGAAAATATTAACATTGAGGTATGTCCAATGCTTGACAAATGTGTTATTTCAAGTGGGAGAACTACTGAATTTTTTCTGTAGTTGAATAGCATTTTATATTATCATTTCATCAGTAGGTAGCTTATATGAATTGCAAAGTTCTTAACAATCATTCCTTCTAAACATATCTCCTTTTCCATCAAATATTTTAGCTGAATGACACTAGAAATTTTCAGCATGAGATTGATATTTCCCCATATTTTTCTTTTTTTATCAAATGTGTATGATTTTTACTTATATCAAGAATGATTTGATGGATCATCTCATTGTATTGTATAAAACAGAAATTAGAATAACATGTGCCAATAGTTTATCTGAGTTTGTTTCAGTCTTAAGTTCTGATTCTTTTTTTAAAAAATTATCATCAAAATATCTGATAAATAATTCAAAAACGATGCTTACATAATTGGCTGCTGAGTTTGGAAACTCATTAGTCCATAGGCCATCAAAATTATGCTATTTGTATTATTTTGCTAGGACTGTGGTGGTGGTCATTTGGGGAATGAACCAACGGAAGGAAGACCTTTCTCTCTCTCGTTCACTGTCTGTAACTCTACCTGTCGAATAAATAAATAAAATCTTTAAAAATTAAAATAAAATAAAATAAAATTTAAAAAAAGCAGAATTACAGAGAGGTAGAGGCAGAGAGAGTGAGAGAAAGGTCTTCTATCTGCTGGTTCACTCCCTAAATGGCTGCAACTGCCAGAGCTGCACTGATCCGAAGCCAGGAGTTCGGAGCTTCTTCCAGGTCTCCACATGAAGTGAAAGAGCCCAGGAACTTGGGCCATCTTCTACTGCTTTCCCAGGCCATAGCAGAGAGCTGGATCAGAAGTGAAGCAGCCAAGACTGAAACTGGTGCCCATATGGGATGCCAGCACTGCAGACCAGGGCTTTAACCCGCTATGCCAGAGAACAGGCCTCCAAAGCATGTTGTTTTTACATTTATACTCCCCAAATGGTAAAAAGCATATTTATTCAAAATCAATTTTCTACTCCATACTTTCTGTAGTAGGAAAATAAGTATATAAATCTATATTTTCTCATCTAGTAACTTTTATCTCCTTACCTTTTTGAATGTTTAGAATTAGGGATTTTCAGATATATAACTCATTTGATCTCACATTTCTACAGATGATTTTTTTTGTATCAACAGACTTCTCACTATCATTGAGTTTTGGCACATAGGCTCAAGTCTTTGATGTTCATAGGGTATTTGCATATTTAGATGCTTTATTTTTTTGCCTGATAAGTAGGTGGGAGAAATGGCAGAAAAATCATAACTAGTTTTTTTAACTACAATATAATGCACTAACTTTTCTTCCGAGGAGTATAACAATGTAATTATTTAAACTTGGAGCCTCTAAAGCTATCTTTTTTTTTTTTTTGCCTTCTTTGTAAGTAACTCGAATGAAATGACTGTCAGCAGGATGAGGCACATGCGAGTGTGTGTTGCCAGCTTGAGAGAGTTCAGATCCCAAGACTGTTTTAGAATTGTCTATCTGCCAGTCTTGAGAAAAATCTCAGCTACTTGCAGAGTTTTCCTTTGTATAAAAGTTAATTCAGTTCATATGTGTTGATTGACAACTACAAGTATGCAATTCTGTTTTTTAAATAGCTGGGGCTAAGTGATCTATCTTTTCAAATAATTCTAGATATCTCTTGGCTTTATTTAGTCCTAAAGAATAATAACCATATGTTGCAATAAATAGAATGATTAAAATAACAGCTAAAACAATGCCTCAAGTAATCATGCTCCTGACACCTAAGTGGGAGACCTGGATTGAGTTTCCAGATCCTGACTTTAGTCTAGCTCTGCCCTGGCTATTTCAGGCACTTGAAGAGTTAACCAATGGATAGGAGCACCCTCCTCCACCTCCTCATCTCTCTGTTTCTCTGCCTTTCAATAATTATCTTTAGGAAAAAGAAAGCATATAAAATTACAGTAAAGTACACAACACTGAGACTTAACTGGTTGTGTCTGTGTGTGTGATCTTTACTCTGTAGCATACATATTTCTTCTTTCTAACACCTTGTTCTGAAGGCAAAGCAGTGTTCAAATAGAAGTAATATTGTTAGAGTGCATGGAAGACTCTTTTATTTTCCATTATCTTAGTCTGCATTAAAAAGCAAGCTTATTTTTAGCCTCTTTAAATAAATTATTAGGAGTTAACACAAGCAGAATGCAGGGGTTTTAAGAAATCGCTTTAGCAAGTTGCCCATTTTCTAAGAGTGACTGAAGGCGGATTGAAGGCGGATATTAATGAAAACAATATTTAAGATGCCATAATTGTCTTGAAGTAATTCTCTTGTGAAATGTCTGCAGTGTCCAGAAGTGTTCTTGGCCTGCAGAAATAACAATAATTATAACGTATTAAACAATTAAAAGAATTTTTAAGGCCATAACATAGCCATAATCGTGAACAAATCACTTCATATATGAGCTTGATGTGAAATTTCAAATATTTAAAAATATATGGCAGTTTTTCTCCATGTGTTTCAAGGGTTGCAGTAGGAAATTGCATGCATGGATAGTCAGAGAAGAACTTAATTGTGATGGCAGACACTGGAGTCAAGATTTGTTACTCTGGTTTTTCTTCTTATCTTTTTTTAAACATTTATTTATTTATTTGAAAGTCAGAGTTACACAGAGGAGAGAGAGAGCGAGAGCGAGAGAGAGAGAGAGAGAGAGAGAGGGTTCTTTCATCTGATTGTTTACTCCCCAATTGGCCGCAATGGTCAGAGATGCACCAATCCAAAGCCAGGAGCCAGGAGACTCATCCTGGTCTCCCACATGGGTGCAGGGGCCCAAAGACTTGGGCCATCTTTTGCTTTCCCAGGCCGCAGCAGAGAAGTGGAGTGGTTGGGTCTTGAACCAGCGCCCATATGGGATGCCGACACTTCAGGCCAGGGCATTAATCTGTTGCGCCACAACGCTGGTCCCTGCTTTTTCTTCTTATGCTACAACAATACATCAAAGCCAAATTCTTCAACAGTTTCAGTATTTACACAGTGGGCTTAATTATCCTGCCCCCAAGACTCCACCTTTACTTTAGTCTTTGTGTGTCTGGTTTATTCCAGTTACATATGTATTACCCAGGCTTCATCCATGTTGTCACAAATGGCAGTACCTCCCTTTTATATAGTTGAATAATACTAGTTTGTGATATATACATGTAAATACAAGAGAACGATTTCTTTATCCATTCAGATATTGATGAACACATAGGTTCTTTCCATATCTTGGCTACTGTAAATATGCAACAATGATCATGGAAGCATATATGTCTCTTCTAGGGACTGATGCCTCTACACAGCTGAATCTTATGGTAGGTTTTCTTAAAAGTGTTATATGAACTTCCATACTATTTTCAATAATGGCTATACTAACTTACATTCCTGCCAAAAATGTACAAGAGTTTTCTTTTCTCATAACCTCATAAACTCGTGTAACCATCCTGAAAAGTGTGAAGTATATCTCAATGTGGTGTTAATTTGCATTTTCCTGGGCGCTACTTAAATGTCTTCTTTGAAAGGAAAAAAATCTATTCAGGTCCTTTGCCTATATTTTATTTTCAGTATTGACATGTGAGTTCCTTATATATTTGCCTATTAAGCCCCTCTCAGACACATGGTTTGCAAATGTTTTCTACTAATGCACTGGCTAGCATTTTTTTTCCTTTTTCTTCCTTTGTGTATATGTGTGGGGAGGGGAGTTTCTTTCATTGTTCTGTACAGGATTTTTTTTTTTAAGATTGATATATTTATTTGAAAGACAGAGTTACAGAAAAGCAAAGGCAGAGACAAGAGAGGTCTTCCATCTGCTGCTTCACTCCCTAGATGGCTGCAACGGCCGGAGCTATGCCGATCTGAAGCCAGGAGCCAAGAACTTCTTCTGGGTCTCCCATGCAAGTGCAGGGGCCCAAGGACGTGGGCCATCTTCCACTGCTTCCCCAGGCCATAGCAGAGAGCTGGGTCAGAAGTGGAGCAGCTGGGACTCAAGCAGGCGCCCATATGGGATGCCAGCACTTCAGGCAGTGCTTTACCTGCTACAGCACAGCGCAGACCTCTGTGTACAGGCTCTTAGCTTAATGCAGTCTCATTTGTTTATTTTTGCTTTTGTTGTCTCTGCTTTTGTTGTTGTTGTTGTAGTTGTTGTCTGTGCTTTTATCTTGATATTAAAAAAACATCACCAAGGCAAATATCAAGAAGCTTTCCTCCTGTTTTCTTCCAGGAATTTTAGTTTCAGGTTTTATGTTTAGCTCTTCCCATCTGTTTTAAGTTGATTTTGTGTTTGGTATAAGATCTGGTTCCATTTTCATTTTTTCTTTTTTCATGTAGATAACCATACCCTCACTGCTATTACTTCACAAAGAATTATTCCCTTTTCTTTACTCCTTTCTCAGGATTTTTTAATGAGATTTATTTTATTTATTTAAAAGACAGAGTTACAGAGAGAGGTAGAGAGAGACAGACAGAGAGAGAGAGAGAGAGAGAGAGAGAGAGAGATCGAGATCTTCCATCCACTGGTTCACTCCCCAGATGGCTACAATGGCCAGAGCTGAGCCATCTGAAACAAGACCCAGGAGCTTCTTCTGGGTCTCCCACGTGGGAGCAGGGACTCAAGCACTTGAGCCATCCTCCGATGCTTTCTCAGATGCGTTAGCAAGGAGCTGGATTGGAAGTGAAGCTGAGACCAAAACTGCACCCAGAAGAGGTGCTAGCACTTCAGGCTGGGATTTTAACCTGCTGCGCCATGGTGCCGGCCCCTCAGGATTGTTTTTGAGGGCTAAGTTGAATTGCCTTACTATTCATTTCCCATATGAGTTATATTTTCTTGATTAATCATAATTCTACTTTAAAAAGACATCCCATATGGGCACCTGTTCAAGTCCCAGCTGCTCTCTTTCCAATCCAGCTCCCTGTTAATGTGCCTGGGAAATCAGTGGCCCAAGTTGTGGGGACCGTGAACCAACAGAGGAGCCTCGAAAGAAGCTCCTGGCTCCTGGCTTTGAATAGGCCCAGCTCTGGCCATTGCAGCCATTTGGGGAGTGAATCAGCAGTTGGAAGATCTCTTCTCTCTCTGCCTTTGCTTCTGCTTCTCTGTAATTCTGACTTTCAGATAAATAAATATTTTATCATTCATATCAAATGATATGAATTTCATTCATATCGAATGAAATAGATGGTTTACCAGGGATGAGAACAAGTTGTCTTATTCCATAACATATTCTTGAATCATAGAGTAATCCATTATACCTAACAAGTAATGCATTTATTGAATTCAATGAAAATCTGTAGTGCATGCTCAATTTTTAGTTGCATGAGATGTCGCCACCTAGCATTTTCATGATGAGGCCATGCTTCCTTGCATTTTCAATAATGTAGAAGACATGGCAACGGAGCATCATTGCTGGATACAATGAAGTGTTCCAAAGAGTATAGCTTGTTTATTTGAATCATTCCTGGGAAGAGGAAAAACAATTTTGTAAAGGATGTTTCTTCTAAATTCTGTCTTAAAGTTGTTTGGATGTAGAAAATTGAGTTTATATTACATTATGACTGTAATGTCTTTATTAAATTCACTGTGCAATCTTTAATCAAATAAGTAAATGCATTATTTATTTCCAAGTTTAAAGTACACATTCTCTTCAGCTGGAATGTCAATTCTGGAGAAAAATATCTAATAATGTATGAAAGGAAGACCAATTTTATTTTCAATATTCTGGTAGCATTTAAAGACGTAAACCCTGTTTTATATTTTTTTTTAATTTTTTTAAAAAAAATTTTCTACTTATTTAAAAGCAAACTAATAGAAAAAGCGAGTCACAGGAAGGGTGGGAATGGGGAGAGAGAGAGAGATCTTCCATGCACTGGTTCACTCCCAACGTTGCCACCATGGCTGGGGGTGAGCTCAGCCTAAACCAGGAACCAGGGACTCCATCTGGGTTTCCCAAGAGGCTGGCAGGGGCCCACATACTTGTACCATCTTTTGCTGCCTTCTCAGGCATGATAGCAGGGAGCCCACTTGGAAGTGGAACAGCCAGATCTTGAACCAATGCTCTAATATGGTCACAGATGGTGGCTTTACCTGCTGTTACACAATGCTAGCCCCTCTCATATGTTTTGTTGCATATTTTCAAGAAATATGCATTTTAGAAATATAACTATTCTCATGGATATGAAATTAATTCAGTAATTTCCTTTAGACCACATTATATGCCAATAACAAATGGAGGGCCATTTTAATCAACTTTATCTCATTGTTCTAAAAGCAGTTTTGACAATAAGTTAAAAATTTTAACAAAGAA
This sequence comes from Sylvilagus floridanus, assembly GCA_949820135.1. Classification (NCBI taxonomy): domain Eukaryota; kingdom Metazoa; phylum Chordata; class Mammalia; order Lagomorpha; family Leporidae; genus Sylvilagus; species Sylvilagus floridanus. Next base: position 32,278,694 of record OX463244.1, read on the forward strand.
CACTTAAGTGTTTAATATTTTATTCATTCTGTCAAAACTTGGTATCCTTTTTTTATTAAAGAGTTTTATTTAAGTATTTGAAAGGTAGATAGAGAGAGGGAGAGACAGAGGGAAAGGTCTTCCATCCTCTGGTTCACTCCCCAAATGGATGCAATCTCTGGAGCTGGGCCGATCCGAAGCCAGGAGCTTCTTCCAGGTCTCCCATGTGGGTACAGAGGCCCAAACACTTGGGCCATCTTCCATTGCTTTCCAGGCCATAGCAGAAAACTGGATTAGAAGAGGAGCAGCCGGACTAGAACCGGCACCCATATGAGATGCAAGCCCCACAGGCGTAGGCTTAGCCTATTACACCATAGCACTGGCCTCTGGTATCTTTATATTTCTAATGCCTATGACTTGAAAAGTTAGCTGTCATTATGATCGCTAAGTAACTAAGCATGTGTATGTGTGTGTGTGTGTGTAGTATTAGATATGAGAATTTAAAAAAAATAGTTTTTTTAAGAATTTCCTGATGAGATAATATTGATTGGGCCAATAAAACACTGAAAAGTTATGTACATCAAAATATGATAATATACTCATATTAATCAGAGACCTCTGAATACCACTATAAAGAATCAGTATAAATTTGATAATAATTAAATGAGTGAACCAGCAAATGGAATCTTTCTCTCTGTCCTTTTCTATCGCTATATCTTTCAAATAAATAAATCATTAAAGCATTTTAAAACGTATCATTCAACATCTCTCAATATTCACAAAATACTATACAATTGAAGAGCCCTGTTTGTTCAGATTATACAATAGAACATAGCAGTCTGAAACAAATATTTCTATTTTTTCTATTCCTTATTTTTTAAAATAATCACAGCTTATTGCAGAGGAAATCAAAAGATAAAATTCTTTTCTAGACAGAAAATTGACATTTCTGGGCCAAAATCTTAGATGATTCACGTTACTCATAAAAATAGCAGTGGTGCCAGGTCAGCTGTGTATCTTCTTCCCCTGTCTGTGGTGGGTCCAATAAGTGCTTATTGAATAAATGCTTGTCAAAAGACTATTTTGAGTAAGATACTTTAGAAGCAAAAATTTATTAAGATACACTTAGGCATTTGTAGGAGAGCTATGAAATATGCATAGTAATGATGGATAAACATCAAAATGTGCTAAGTAGCACAAAAAAAAAGAATATCCTGAATTATTTTGGGAACCCCAAGTTCAGAGAGTGTTCTAAGGTGAGCATGGGGTCCTGGAAAATGCTTTTGGCTACTGACCAGAACTTTGTTTCAGTGGAGAAAACACTACTGTGGTAGGAACACTGGAAAACATGTTGAACAAATAATAGAAACAAATAGACAAATTATAAAAATGAAGGGCATCTTGAGTGAAAAATGTGTTGTATTTATGTTTCCAGTTTTGCATAATACTGTTTTCTATGCCAGTTCTAAAGAAATGAGTCCCCACATGATTATATTAGGAATTACCTGGATAGGACCTTGAATTTTGAATACACTTAGGGCCCATGCTAAGTGTCTTGAAATCTTATCATATAGACCAATAGTTTTCCAAGTGTGGGCCTTGCACCATTATCATCAGTGTTATGCTGAGAAAAAAAAAATGTTTAGATTCTCTTTATCTACTGAAGCAAAAACTCAAGAGATGCATCTCAGAAGTTTCTTTTATAACATGCCCTCCATGGTAATCCTATTGCAGCTGTAGAGTTGGAAAACCATTGACATATGGGGCCAGTGCTGTGGTACAGCAAGTTAAAGCCCTGGCCTGCAGATCTGGCATCCCATATGGGTGCTGGTTTGAGTCCCAGATGCTCCACTTCCAATTCAGCTCTCTGCTATGGCCTGGGAAAGCAGTGGAAGATGGCCCAAGTCCTTGGGCCCCTGTACATGCGTGAAAGACCTATAAGAAGCTCCTAGCTCCTGGCTTTGGATCAGCTCAGCTCTGGCCATTGCAGCTATTTGGGGAGTGAACCAGAGGATAGAAGATCTCTCTCTCTCTCTGGCTCTACATCTCTTTGTAACTCTGTCTTTCAAATAAATAAAATAAATCTTTAACAATAATAACAAAAAAGCACCATTGACATAGACAGAAAGCCCAGTCTTTCTTAGGCTGCCTGGCAGTACCTGTAGTCCATTAATACTGGCTCCTATACTTTGTTCATCCTTTCTAAAGTATGTGAAAGAATGATAAATAATAGGATATAAATTTGTAAACATAATCAAAGGGATAATCTGGTTTCAAGCTTCTAACTGGAAGATATTACATTTAATATTACAAAAATAGTATTTTACTGAATTAATAAAACATCGCTAAGAGGAAACTAGGCAACCAACACAGTAGAGAGCAATTAGCAACAACAGCAACAAAAATAATTATCAAAATGGTATTTACAGCCAAAGTATGTCTGAGTAGGTAAATCATATTAGCAGGACTAAACATAAATATGTCCAACATTATTCTGTAATGCTGGAAACTGCAACAATAAAATTAAGGATACTATAGCATTTTTAACTGTCAAATTATACATACTATTACATTCTTTTACAATACTCTAGCTTTACTATTAGGAGTGTAATTTAATATCACCTCTCTAGGCTCAAATTTTCCAGGAACTTATCAAGAACTTTAATAATGGGTCCATCGTTAAAGTAATACTGTGAAAAGAATTTATGTTAAGGAGCTACACATGTAAGGGAAAATTTATACGCAAATGTACATCACAGTACAGATGAATGAAGAGACAGAGAAGTCACTACATGCCAGTTCTTTACATGTACATTACCATTGTATACTCCTCTATTTCCAAAAACTGGTAATAATTTAACGTCCCTTAGATGTACAATTCATAGAGAGATAGACAGATATTATAAAATCAAAAACCAATACATAAAGTGGTACATAGACTATCAGTTTTGTTAAGACAGATATATGAGTGGCTGACATGTGACATAGAGTTAAGCCACTTCCCGGGATTCAAGTTCTGACTGCTCCACTTCCAATCCAGCTCCCTACTAATGTGCCTGGGAGGGCAGCAGAGGCTGGTACAAGTGCTTGGGCCAATGTGCCCACATGGGAGACTTAGAAGAAGTTCCTGTCTCCTGGCTTTGGCTTGGTCTAGCCCTAGCCACTATGGATATTTGGGGTATTGCTCTCTCTCTCTCTTTCTCTCTCTCTGTTCCTCTCTCTGTAAACTCTGTATTTCAAATACATGGATAATTTTTTAAAATAATGAAAAATTAAATATATTTATAAAAAGACCAAAATTAAGCAAAATAATAAAGACTGATCACCTCACACTTGCAGATTTATGGACATTTACAGAGTTATATAGTACTTAATAGAGATGTCACTAGCCTCATCACCTCGTACAAATCTTGACCCCATCAATTCCTGTGCAAATTCAAATGAGAATTGAGCCTGTCAGAACTTTAGTTTCTTCATATACAAAATGGTGATAAAATATTGTTTATCTTACATGAGGACTAAATGAGATGAGTTATGGTTAAAAAGGTTCTTAATCTTATTCAATAAATGCTTCATCCAATACAATTGTTTTACTTAACTAAGAAGTATAAAAAGTTTTGCTATGTATGGTTTATGATCATAAAATATTTGAGTATAAACACATGTTTATAGTATACTGATACATTTTTTAATAAAAATAACTAGTAACATGAATGTTAGATAATAGTTCATGTTCAGTGTACAAATAACAGCAAGTAGAGGCTGCATATAAAAGAGCAAGATAGAGCATGTCCCAAATTGTACATCTCCTCCCTCTCTTATTCCCACTCTTATATTTACAGGGATCACTTTTCAGTTAAAATTTAAACACCTAAGAATAATTGTGTGTTAATTACAGAGTTCAACCACTAGTACTAGAAAAAAATACTAAAATGGATAAAGTATTACATTGTATAACAACAGTCAGCACAAGAGCTAACTTGCTCAATCAAACTTTGCCCCAAATGATGGATTTAGAAACATGCCAGGGGATCCCAATACAATCCCATCAAAGTGGCATTTACCAATGCCATCTCACTAGTCCAAGTGATCAATTTCAGTTCACAATTGATCACACCAATAGGTCTAAGACTCAAAGGGATCACACAAACAAGACTAGTGTCTGCTAATACTAACTAATAGAATCAAAAAGGGAGAGAACGATCCAACATGGGAAGCGAGATACACAGCAGACTCATAGAATGGCAGATGTCCTGAATAGCACTCTGGCCTCAGAATCAGCCCTTAAGGCATTCAGATCTGGCTCAAGAGCACATGAGAATATTTTAGGCATGGAAAGCCAAGACACTCTGGAGAAAAAGAAGAAGAAGAAGAAGAAGAAGAAGAAGAAGAAAACCTAAATAAAAGATCTCTGTGAGTGAGATCCCAGTGGAAAGAACAGGGCCATCAAAGAAGGAGGTACCTTTCTCTGAAGGGAGAAGAGAACTTCCACTTTGACTATGACCCTGTCAGAATAAGATCGAAGTCAGCGAACCCTAAAGACTTACATAGCCTCAGCAACTCATGACTAGAGCCTAGGGAGATTACTGAGGCCATAAACAAGAGTGTCAAATTGTTAAGTCAACATCAGGAGTCACTGTGTACTTACGTCTCATGAGGGATCTGTCCTTAATGTGTTGTCCAATGTGAAGTAATGCTATAACTAGTACTGAAACAGTATTTTTACACTTTGTGTTTCTGTGTGGGTGCAAACTGATGAAATCTTTACATAGTATATACTGAATCGATCTTCTGTCTTCTTTATATAAAGATAATTGAAAATGCAAAAAAAAAAAACTTGGTGTTAAATTGAAAATTGCACAGAAAATCAATTTTTTAAAAAAATATCATGTAGGATCTCCGTCCTTAATATGCTGTACATTGTGAATTAATACTAGAACTAGTACTCCAACAGTATTTTTCACTTTGTGTTGCTATGTGGGGGCAAACTGTTAAAATCTTTACGTAATATATACTAAACTGATCTTCTGTATATAAAGAGAATTGATAATGAATCTTGATGTGAAGCAAGGGGAGAGGGAGCGGGAAAGGGGAGGGATGCAGGTGGGAGGGAAGTTATGGGTAGGGGGGAGGCCATTGTAATCCATAAGCTGTACTTTGGAAATTTATATTCTTTAAATAAAAGCTTTAAAAAAATAAATAAAAGAGCAAAATAGATGTCCATGGTTCACTGGAACGTGGATCTGCATTCCATGATATCTAGGGAATGTTTCATGGAGGCAAGTCAGGGGCATTTCTTAGGGAAATTAGCCTGGGCCCCACAGAAACACTAATTGTGGCAGTAAGATAGAGAGCAAGGATATTTAAGTGCTGAGATTATGATCTCAGGCAGCAATGTGTAGAGTTGTGGCTATTTGTGATGGAAGATATGTTTGTATTTGCCATTTCTGGTTGGTGAGTCTAGAAAGGTTGATCTTGGCCAGACAGTCCAAGGATTTCATGATAAAAGCTAATGAATCTGGCCTGGTGTCAGAGTGCAAATAATGAATGGAGCCTACCACAGATTAGCCTAGCAATAGTGTGTGAAATGAGCAATGAGAAAGAGTTTGTAATACAGAGGATTGAGAAGTAGAAGAACTAAAAAGAAGAGGAATAACGGTGGGAAGGGTAAGAGGGAGAGATGTGAGACTTTGCAGAAATAATAGAAAAAAATGGATAGGATCTATAATCTGCATGTGGATGTGAGGAGAAGGCGGTAATCAAAACGATGCCTGGAAAAATGAAAATTTTAAAAAACATGAGAGTAAGCAAAGGGAACAGATTTTATAGGGAGAAATTAGGTTATATTTTAGTTAAGTCAGAAATGACACTAGGACATGGAAATGCAAGTAGCTTCATAGAAGCTGGAATTGCTGATGTGACCTTCTAGATGGAGTGGTTTCTGGGTCATCAAGTAAAAATCATATTTGAGATCTTAGAGAGAGAAGATAAAGAAGATTTAGAGGCAGAATATTATACTGAATTGCCAATGGGTAGAAAGAAAAATGGTAAAAGAGAAGTCAATAAAGACGATGGGAGAGGGATGATGAGTGAATTGCCAGCAGAGTGGGGAGGGGAACATCATAGTGTTTGGGGTGTGTACTAGGAGACCATGTAGAAGGATGGGCATGGTTACAAGAGATGAGGAAATATAGCAGTATGCGATGGAGTGTCTTAAATGGTACAAAGACTCAGAGTTTGCTAAAAGTGAAAAATCATCGAGTTGCCCATTGTAAAGTCATTATTATAGTAACATACAGTACATTTGGTAAAATACAGAGTGAAAAGAGTGTGTAAAAATGTTTAAATGGGGCTGGAGTTGTGGCACAGTGGCTTATGCCATTGCCTGTGATACCAGCATTGGACATGAGCAGTGGGTAAAGTCTGGCTACTCCATTTCCAATCCAGCTCCCTGATAATGTGCCTAGGAAGGAAGCAGATGATGGCCCAAGTACTTGAGTCCCTATCACCTACGTGGGAGATCTGCTTGGAGTTCCTGGCTGTTGGTCCATCCTTGGCCCTTGCAGCCATTTGGGGAGTAAACTATCAAATGGAAGATTCTCTCTCATTCTCTCTCTTCCCCTCCCCCTTCTCCTTCTCTTTTTCCTTCCCTCCCTCTGTATCTGTAACTGCCTTTCAAATAGAATAGATCTTTGTTTTTAAATTGATACATAAAAGATATATGATCAGAGTACTTGGTAAATACAAAATTTAGCAGGCAATAAAATGTTTTAAAATGGGTAGAAGAAGTAGATAAAAGAATCAGATGAATATTTTTCATTCAGAGGCAGTTGCTTAAGAGAAATCCTCCTTCTGCTATAATTCTTATCAACATAAGAAGGAAGAATATGTACCCATTGTTTTAAATGGTAGGCGAACTTAAAAAATTGAGAGTAGTCATTCTTTTCTGTATCTCTAGGGAGAGTGTTTCATTAACGTATCAAAATTAGTGAAGGCTGGCTCCAGCTGTGAATTCCAGCTCTCTACTGAAGCAGATCTTTGGAAGCAGTCAAGGATAGGTGAAGTAGTTGTATCCCTGCCACTCATGTGGCAGTTATGGATTGAGTTCTTGACTCTATCCCTGGTACAGTCCTAGATATTGTAGACAGCTGAAGAGTTAACCAATAGATAGGACCTTTCTAGTCTATCATCTCTATCTCTATATCTCTCTATCTCTACCTCTACCTCTACCTCTACTTCTATCTCTATCTCCCCTCTCTCTCTATCTCTATGCTCTATCTCTTTCTGCTCTCAAAATATTTTTATAAAATGTCCCTTTTCTATGATCCCTTTTTCTATTCTATTCTCCTTGATTAAAAAAGTAAATAAATAGGGACCAGCACTGTGGCTTAGTGGGTAAAGCCACCTCCTGCTTTGGTAGCATCTCATATGGGTGCTGGTTTGGGTCCTGGCTGCTCCACTTCTGAGCCAACTCTCTGATATGACATGGGAAAGCAGGAGAAGATGGCCCAAGACTTTGGGACCCTGCACCCACATGGGAGACCTGGAAGAAGCTCCTGGCTCTTTGCTTTTCGGCTTTCATCCATTTGGGGAGTGAACCAGCAGATGGAAGACCTCTTTCTACCTCTCTCTCTATCTCTACCCCTACCCTTACCCCTACCTAACTATTCCTTTATGCTTACCTTTACCCCTAACCTTACCCCTACCTCTACCTTTACCTCTACCTCTAATTTCTACCTCTCTGTAATTCTGTCTTTAAATAAATAAATCTTTTCATAAAAAAGTAAATAAATAAAAAGAACAAGGGAGTCACTGTAATAAGGCAAGAACAAGACAATGAAAGCATACAGATAAGAAAGAAAGATTTAAAATTTCTGTATTCACAGATGGTGTGATTGAACATACGAAAAACAATAAGATTCCAGAAAACAAATAGAACTAATAAGTGAATTAAAAAGTTACAGAATAAAAAATGTATTGTAAATTGCATTCTACTTGAGCAACTTTTGTTTTACAAATATAAAATTAACAATGAAGTTTTTAAAAATTGAAATAAAAGATAGACAAGTTACTGTTGGCATCAACACACAATTTAGTTTTACAAATTATAACTTTTACCAGTAATCTTATGTTCTAATTCACATGTAAATTTGACAAAACCATGTTTTTAATTTCACTGTATTGAAAATTATTCTCTGTGTTAAGAAGATTTGTGTAATATTTTGAAATTTTTTCTAAAGAACTTTAGAAAAAGTGTTGGTATGAGCAGTGTTTTTGTGACTCTATACTACAACATATAGCTGCTTTTGCTTTAAATAACTTTGTAGACAATTCACATTAATTTCTTCAATAACAATAGGAAAACAGGGTGTTGATTGCATGTAAAATACACATTGATAACTGTTAATATAGATAAAATTTCTGATTAATAGAAACTAGTTTTTATTTTTGTTGTATTATAGCTTATTTCCTGATCATGTAAATATATAACAACAAGTAAAATGGATCTGTGGTCATCTTTTTCACAATAGCTAAAAACAATGAGTCAAAGATTCATATGTATTCTTTTGAAAAAATATTATTTATTTATTTGAGAGGGAGAGGCAGAATGGAGGCAGAGAGAGAGGTCTTCCATCTGTTGGTTCATTTCCCAAATGACTACAATGGCCAGGATGGGGCTAGGCTACAGCCAGCAGCCACATGGGTCTCCCACGTGGGTGCTGGGGCCCAAGGATTTGGGCCATCTTCCACTGCTTCCCTCGGTGCCTTAGCAGGGAATTGGATCGGAAGACTAACACACAGGACATGAACCAGTGCTCATATGGGTTGGAGGCACTGCAGGCAGCTGCTTTACCCACTACACCACAGTGCCGACCTCCATAATGTGCTCTCTAATTGGAGGAAGACACATTGTTTGGGACCAGAACTGACCAGATACAAACTATTTGGCAGATATCCGGAGAAATAGTGCTATCATATATTGTTTTCTGATCTAATTGGATATAACACATAAATCTTGATAAATTGGCTTAATAAGTTCTGGCATAAATACAAATTTAAGGAGTATTTCTACCAACGTTTCCTAAGTATTTTTGCAAGACAAAATACTCTATTAGATTACTTACATAAAAATGAATGCTGGATATAAATAAGATATTTGTGATTTGAAAGGCAGTTTCATTACCTTTTATTTATAACCAAAATTATATTTCAGAAGTCTCTGGTTTGTTCTCCCTGTCAATAAAGCGAAGATATTAACTATTTAGGGTAAGAGGGTTAAGAATTAAATAAAAAACCTTTGTGAATCTGGTCCATATTTTATTAGCATGAGGTATTTGAACATTGCACCTGGCTGTAACAGGAAGAGAGAATCACTAATGCAATACAGGAAGTAGTGTCAACCTGATTTCTGTGTAACCAGGGAGGTTTTTGTCTGGAAAAGAACAATCTGGAGCTGTTTTCCTGTTACCTGTTGAACACGGGACCATTACAGATACCAGGTGCTGCCATGCAGTTCTGGAAATCTGTGCTGAGTGGCAACTCAGTGTGTCCCAGCAGCAGTGCCGTGACAGCCTAACACTTTTATCTGGTGCCTGAGTGATATGCATAACAACTATTTCAGGAAAAAAATGGGCTGATAAACTAAAACCAAAAGTTTCATGAGGCTAATTCTTGGGTGGTATCGCTTTATCCTACAAAGTGAGAACAGAACAGAAACGTGGTACATCCTAATACAGGCTTATCTCAAAAATAAGAAAAAAAAAAAAAACAGAAGCTACTAAGCAAATACTCATGTAATGAACTAAAATGCTTGCAAGAATTACTGACCTCTAATTACTCACAGATATTTAACTAAAGATCAAATTGAGGCCGATGCCGCAGCTCACTAGGCTAATCCTCCGCCTGCGCCGCCAGCACACCAGGTTCTAGTCCCGGTCTGGGCACAGAGTCTGTCCTGGTTGTCCCTCTTCCAGTCCAGCTCTCTGCTGTGGCCCGGGAGTGCAGTGGAGGATGGCCCAAGTGCTTGGGCCCTGCACCCCATGGGAGACAAGGAGAAGCACCTGGCTCCTGGCTTCGGATCAGCGCCGTGCACCGGCCGCAGCGGCCATTGGAGTGTGAACCAACAGAAAAGGAAGACCTTTCTCTCTGTCTCTCTCTCTCACTGTCCACTCTGCCTGTCAAAATAATAATAATAATAATAATAATAAAAAGATCAAATTGTTACTTGTAGAAGTATGAAGTTGCTTCTTTTGTGTTTGGCTTCCAGTCCATTAACTAGAAAACCGACCTTTTTCTAATTCATAGAGTAAGAACTCCCTCCATTTTGAAAATGTAACTCTTTTTGTCACCTAACAACTTTCTTTCTAGCATATTATATAAGAGAGCCATTATTTGGATTTATTTAATATTGAAGATTTTAAATATATCTTAAAAAGTGAGTATAAGTATGCTAGTTCTATTTTTTAAAAAGAACAGATTTCATATATTTCATCGGTACAGATCTAAGAAGATAAATGTACTTCATGAAGGCATTTGAAAAGAGTAAAGTTACCATATTGATGTGTATACTTCATCATGTGCTGTTAACTCTTAAGATTTATTTAGTTACCTGAAAGTCCAATTTAGAGAGAGAGAAAAAAGTCTTCCATGCATTGGTTCACTCCCCAGAAGGCTGCTACCGTCAGAGCTGGGCTGGGCTGAAGCCAGGAGCCAGGAACTTCATTGGGGTCTCCCACATGGGTGCAGGGGCCCAGGTACTTGGGCTATCGTCTGCTGCATTCCCACACCATTGGCAGGGAGCTGGATGGAAAGTGGAGCTGCTGGATATTGAACAGGGGCCCATATGGGATGGCGTCGCAGGCTATGGATTTACCTGCTATGCCACGACACCAGCCCCGGTTGACTCTTTTCAAAGAAGTATAAAAGTTAAAGTGATGAAGATAGATCATATTTTATTATTTATCCTATTGACTATTTATACTATTTCCAATTTTCGATATATTTAGCAATCATTGAGACATTCTTCTATATAAGAAGGATGATTATAAAAACTGAGCAATTATTGTGATTACTTTAACATTTTTTCTCATTGACTTTGTCAATTTAGAGACCTTATCCTAGTACTAACATTGTAGAAAGACATCTGAAAGTTAAAAATATAACATTAGTTGAAATATAATCCAATTTTTGAAAAACATGGATATATTACACAATATTATATACAAAATCAGCAATAGTAATTATGTGACTAATCTTTTTTTGTTATATAGGTTTTTTTAATTTATTTAATAAATGTGAATTTACAAAGTGCAACTTTTGTATTGTTGTGGCTCCCCTCCCCAACCTCCCTCCCTCCCACAGCCCTCCCCTCTCACACTCCCTCTCCCATCCCACCCTTCGTCGAGTTTCATTTTCAATTACCTTCATATACTGAAGACCAACTTAGTATATACTAAGCAAGGATTTCAACAGGCTGCACTCACACAACCCCACAAGGTATAGGGTATTGTTCGACTAGAGTGTTGTTTTTAAGTTTCATAGTAAAACACATTAAGGACAGAGATCCTATGTGGGGAGCATGTACCCAGTGACTCCCGTTGTTGATTTAACAATTGGCACTCTTTTTCATGACATCAGCAATCGCCTGGGACTCTTGCTATGAGCTGTCTAGGCTATGGAAGCCCCTTGAGTTCACCAGCTCTGAACTTGTTTAGTCAAGGCCATATCACAGTGGAGGTTCCTTCCTCCCTTCAGAGAAAGGCGCCTCTCTCCTTGATGACCTATTCCTTCTGCTGGGGTCTTGTTCACCAGGATCTTTCATTTAGATTGTTTTTTGCCACCGTGTCATGGCTTTCCATGCCTGTGAGACTCTCATGGAACTTTTAGCCAAATCCAAATGCCCCAAGAGTTGATTCTGAGGCCGGAGTGCTGTTTGGGGCATTTGCCATTCTATGAGTCTGCTGTGTGTCCTGCTTCCCCCGCAGGATCATTCTCTCCCTTTTAATTCTATCCTTCATTATTTGCTTACACTGGTCTTATTTGTGAAATCTCTTTGACACAGATCCTATCTTTTTGATCGGTTGTGTATTTATACTTATCACTTTACCAAGTGAGCTGGCATTGGTACCTGCCTCCTTGGTAAGATTGAGTTGAAATCCCCTGGCACATTTCTAGTTCCTACGTGACTATTCTAAAATTAAAAAAAAAAAAAAACTGTTTCATTTAAAAGATAGAAAGAGGCAAAAAGAAAGAGATAGATCTCCCATCCACTAGTCACTTCCTAAATGCGTGCCACAGCCAGGGGTGGGCCAGGCCAAAGCCAGGTACTGGGGACTCAACCCATGTCTGCCATGTGCGGGAAAGACACCCAGCTACCTAGGTGATGAGCTGCCACCTCTCAGGGGTTGCATTAGCTGGAAGCTGGAAAGGCAAAGGTGGGATTCTAACCCAGGCATTCCAGTATGGGATATGGACATCTCAACCACTGCCCCAAATGGCTGCCCTGAAATATGCTACATTTAAACATCCTAAATATGGAACAGACCATTGTAGCTCATAATAACAGCTTGCCTTGAATCCTGATCCCTCTATTTAAAATCTGGGAGTGCAGTGGAGGATGGCCCAGATCCTTGGGATCCTGCATCCACATGGGAGACTTGGAAAAAGCTCCTGTCTCCTGGCTTCAGATCTGCCCAGCTCCAGCCATTCTGGCCAGTTGGGGAGTGCACCAGAGAATGGAAGACCTCTCTCTCTCTCTCTTTCTTTCTCTGCCTCTCCTTCTCTCTGTGTAACTCTGACTTTCAAAAAAATAAATAAATCTTTTTTAAAAAATAATAAAAAGTAGATATGATAGTTACAGATATTTAATATGAAATATTTGCTATGCAGGTAATTAATCAAACCAGTCCTTAACCATTAATCAGTTAACCATTAATCAGAACTTTCCACAGTCATAATACTTTTTGTTGCAATTAAGACACATTTAAGTTTCCATGACATCTTTGCCACTTATTGGAAACATAAAGTGAAATGAGTTTATTGACTATAAACGGAGAAGTTGTTTACCTCAGTCACCTCTTTAAAATGGAGTTTTATCACAGAATTATGACATTTTGTTAGCCAGCTTATCTTGTTAGGGAGCAGGACTGAGCTGGAGCAAACTCTGCACATTGAACCGTCGATCAGTGTTAATGAGTGTCTGCTTCTTTACTGGTTCTCTTGCTATCTCCATGAGGCCATTGCAAGGGTTAGTAGCCTGCTGGAGAGGAGACCTATTCTAGAGCAGAGATGAAGTTTCTCAGCAGAGACTAAAATAGATCAACTAGTGGCCACAAGACCACTCTGCTATACAGAGATGTGTATGCTATAAGCTGCTTCCAGCTCAGAAAAACAGAATCAATACTCAAGTTATTTTAAACCATCTAGCGTTGGTATGATGTGCTATATCAACAACTGACACACTATTATACTGGATGAAATTTCTTACTAGGTGAATGTAGATTTCTGAGAATTAATTCCTGGAACATGCCCACCTTTAGAAGTCAAAATTATAATGAGGATTTAGCTATGACTATGGAGAAGTGATGAACATAGAGCAGGAATTTCAAGAGAAGGTGATGTTCAGATACTAGTTCATGTTTATTGAAGCTAAGTTCAATACCATGGGGATGTGGAAGTGACAGCACATTTAGCAGCCTGGTGCTGTGATGACACTGATGAAAGAAGCTTCACTGGATCAGGGAAAACAAAGGCAAACCAGAAAAGGGGGCTCAAAAGCACCAGCGCACAAGAAACGCAGGTGTGAGCAGTAGAGAATACCTTCAGGAAGTATTGTGAGAGCAAGACAGATGTGAAGCAGTGAGGGGTGAAGGCTAAGGGCAGGAGTGTAGATTATTCCTATAGAGTGTATTTAGAAAAGACAATGGGTTTACATAATGATATGCTAATGTTCTCATCCAAGAGAGAAAGGAGAAATGTTGATAAAATATCTTTGACTAAGCAAGGCTCAAATGGAGGTAGGTAGGCAAAGGTCATTATTGGTGGTTTTAAAATACAAGACCTGAGTGTTCATCTAGCAAGTGACTGCAAATTCAGGCTACTTCTGAGGACAGATTCCTTCGCTTTCTTATCGAATGGGTGACTATGGAAACTCTCTTTTGGTTTAGAATTGTTGCTAATGAAGACTTAAGACATAATCAGTTAACATGCCTTGCCTATTAGGGGTCCAAAACAAAGTGGATTCCTTCTGTGCTTCCTGCCTCCCTTTCATTTCTAAATTAAGTCCCTCTCACAAACCTTAACATTCCAAAATTCAAATTACAATGATTAATACACGTCTTCTGCTTCTTCTTGAGACTTTAGAGCTATTGTTATTTTTAGTTAAATTCCTAATTTCTTCCTAAGTAGAAATTTTGTAGAGAGAATGTTGATATCCTTTAATCCAATATATGTCATTCAATCCTTTCTTGAGTTGTGTAGTTTTATTTCTTACACTGGTTTTCGAGAAATTCTACTTCCTAAAGATACACATAGAGGCTTGGAGAATGCTATAAATTCTAAATAATAATTCCATTTAAATATAAATAAGAGACATTTTTCAAGTTGTAGACACTTATCTAACACTAGTAGATATTTTATGTTCCTATTAATTAAATGGAAAATAATATCAATGGAAGTTCTGTCTTTCTATATTTCCAAATGGCAAAGGTCTGGGGGATTTTATAAAGGAAATGTTTATATTTTGTTTATCTAAGGAAATCTCAGAAAACCTCAAATGCAGCCTTTAGGAGCACGTGGATTACAAGCCTTCCTCCTACATCCCTCCTGCTGTCAGAACAGTATCAGCCCATGAAAAAGGCAGCACTTATGCATGTTCAGAGTTTCCAGATCACCAATCATTATCCTGTTAACCTCCTCTGGAAGCATCCATGGGGGTGTTTGAATGTATGTTTCACCCAAAACCAAATGCATATGACTGTAAAATTATCTTTATGTCTTCTCTTGTACTTACAAAAACTGTGGTACAACCAATAAAAGGGGTGATTCACCTCAAATTTGCCTGGTATTTATTTTTCAGCACATTCCAAGCACTAGTATCCATGGATATGGAAAGACTAGCAGCTTATTTTCACATGAAATGTGGTGAGTTTCCATGTTCACAGATATACAAAGCTGGACTGAACCTTACTATTGATATAAATTATATAAGCATATAAAGCCCCAGTGCAATACAGATACCTGTATAGACTCTCCTTACTTTTCTACTAATAACTTCTCCCCTACCATTTCTGTCACTATTTTCTGAAGATAAGCTAGAAAGCTTCCTTAGACCATTTTCTCGCCGTAACAAAATACTTAAGATTGGATAATTTAATAAATAATAGAAATGAATTTGGCTCCTGGTCCTGGAGGCTGGGAAGCACCAGAGCATGGTGCTGGCATTTGCTTGCTGTCTGGTGGGGGCTTTCTTTTTACATCGTATCATTTCAGAGCGCATCACATGGAGAAGACAGAGCAAGCGTGCTAGGACTCAGAACTCTTCCTCCTCTTGTAAGGATGCTAACGTCGTTATGGGGGCCCCACCCTCAGTAATTTATTTAGTCCCAACTCATCCAAAAGTCCCACCTCCAAATACAGTCAATTTGAGGATTAAGTCACCAATCCATGAACTTCTGGGGGACGTATTCAAACTAGCATTAGTGTGAGGACAGACATGGCTAGTAAGGAAATTAATAAACCTGTATTATAAGGTACATAATCATGTAAAATGTATTAATAGGCATATTTTTGCTTTACATAGAAAAGAGTTTCAGTAACTGTTTTTAGCATGTCAGTAATTAGATAAAATATTTTGTGTACCAGGAAAAAGCTGGCTAATAACTTTTATATAATAATATAGAAATTAGATCAATAATTAACCAAACCTTTAAATTTCAGTATTAGGTATTAATGAGCAGATTGTACTTGCTACCAGGAAGCATCATTTTTTTAATGTGAGATAAATGAAGACAAAAAGTCATGTGTGTTACAGAAATATTTTAGAGAGCTTTAAATCATGGTGAAGAACTACAGAAAAGGAAATCATACCATCTTGTATGTGAACTGTTTCTGACACTTAATTGCTGAAGGAGTCAAATTAATTATTTTATTAAGTCTCCCAATTTCTCCAATTGTACAAAGGGAATGTGAATATTGAAATGTGTCACATATAAATCTTGAGTGACAGTTATATTGCATATACTAAACAAATGTTTTTGATTATTAATATTTGCAAATAATCATATTAAACATTGTATGTCTATTACATGTGACAAGTGTGTTACATTTTATATAAATTATTTCATTGAACATTAAGTATGAATGTTGACTATGAAGCAAGTACTAAAACAAACTGAAACAACATTATTTTCATTAGTTTTGAAAATGGAAGTCTTTCAGTTTATAAGTGAACATGGGACCAAGTATGCTGCTATCTGACACTTATAATTTAAATCACACCTTGTATTTTGCACAATAAATCAATGGTGTTGCCTTCTTCTTAGGATGAATGCAAAAGTTTGATAGAGCTTTTGACACTTGACTATGGAAGTTGTCTGCTAGTCACCTTTCAACCTTGCCAGCAAATCTAATCAGCTTAAGAGCATTTTAATGTACCTATGTAAGTCCTCAGAATTTAAGATTAGGAGGGAAAGCAGGTCTTGTGACCTTCATAAGTAGCATGCACTGGTTACTCTGGAAATGATAGAATTAGCTTAATTTAAGCTGCAATTTGATGGAAATGTTTTCCAGCTTAAAGCCAGAGTCTCTCCTAGAGCCTATAAAGTGAGGAAGGTTATATGCTGTGCATTTCTAATGCAATAAAAATGCAGTTGAGTCAAACAAAATCATTTTGTCATCAGTAATCAGGAAGAGGTTGCCCTAGATGTTTTAGATTCCAATTTTTAATTTAATGAGAAAGCTTAAGTGTACAGTAGTGTGGAGTATACACGACTCAGCTCTTTTTACTTGGGAAAAAAGTGCAATATTTTATTTCTCTCTGACCTTGAGTCAAAGCTTTAGAAGTATGTGAAGAATCTAATCCTCAGTGGAGTGGGGGTGAGCTCAAAGGAGAGAACGGGAAGGATCTGCTTTTCACATGACCAGATGGTAATTTTTACTAGTTGGCACTGTTCTAAAAGGCACATTTTCTGAAAGGAAAGTGTATGTTATAGACTGGCATAACTGAATGTGTAAAAACATCCCCAAAATAGATAAAAAATATTCTTTAGCTTTGAAGTAAAGTTATGATAAACTTATATAGTATATGGCTCTCTTGGGGTAAAGAAAATAATGGGGATTAACTGTGCAGCCAGAGGCCTGAGGGATTGGAACTCAGTTGGTAGTAACTAATGTCTGACATTTTGTCCTTCAGGTCTTGAATTTTCTCCTTATATGCCAGGTCCAGGATGCAAAATAAACAAGGTGTAATGCTTTAATATTAACAGCCTTCTCATCCTACTGACATGCCCATCAGTCTCAATAACCCATACACCAGGTTTCTCAATTAAATGTATGGTATTAAATAGACTCCAGTCATCACAGGGTAGACTTTCTGATGTCTGCAATATAATTTATCAAATTGTTCATTTCAGTTCTTTATGCATGTCAATAGAGTTGCAATGGCATTACTTGAAAACCATCAAAATTCACTTGATAGAAGTTTAAAAAATGCACCTATTTGGTTACTAATTAACCAATACCCTACAGTTAGTCCCATTTGTTTTAATTTTGGCATGATTATTCAATTAAGACACAATAACTGTGCCTAATCCCCTGATAATTGATATAGTGAATCTGTACCACATTGTCCACTCCTAATTACTTTTCTTTTAATGTAATCATTTACCCTAGCATGTTTATAGCTTATAGTCTAGTAGTATAGAACTGCAGTAATAAAATTAGCCAATATTTTTCTGCATGCTATATATTTTTGGTTATTTCCTTGAAAGGCAGAGAGACAGAGACAGACACAGGCAAAGAGAGATCTTCCATTTGATGGTTTACTACTCAAATGCCTGCAATAGCCAGGGCTGGGCCAGGCTAAAGTCAGTTGGCTATAACACAATCTACGTCTCCCACATTGGTGTCAGGGACTCAACTACTCAAGCCATCCCACGGTGTGCAAGAAACTGTAATTTGGAGCAGAGCTAGGACTTGAGCTGAGGTACTAAGATACAGGATGCCGTCAACCCAGGTGGTGGCTTAATCACTATGCCAAATAGCCACCCCTGATTTTTTTTAATATTAGCTATCTTAATGGGTATAAGGTAACACAAATAATTGTACTTTTATTGTTATCTCCCTAATGATTAATGATGTTAAGTTTCTTTTCATGTGACTATTAGTCATTTGTATTTCTCCTTTGAAGAAATGTCTATTCAAATCTTTTGCCAATTTTTTAACCTGTTTCTTTTATCTTGTTGTTAAGTTTATTTTTATTATTCAAAAAAACCTTTTAGCTGATATATATCAATTGCATATATTGATGTGGGCATTTGGCATAGTGGTTAAGATTTTGCTTAGAATGCCTGCATCCTATACAGGAGTACCAAGCTATGAGTCAGCTCTGATCTTGATTCCAACTTCCTGTTAATGTGCACCCTGGGAGGTAGCAGAAGAAGCTTAAGAAGTTAGGTCCCCTCCACCCACAAGGGAGATGTCAATTAAGTTCTTGGCTCCTGGTTTCAACCTGGTCCAGCCATGGCACTTGCAAGAGTTTGGGGAGTGAACCAGCAGATGGGAGATCTCTGTATGATATATCTATCTCTGTTTTTCAAATACAATCAGCAAGTAAAAAATTTTAAAAATTGTCTTATTTAGGTGGTGCCATGAAATTTTTTGATACATATATATCATGTATAATATCCAATATGGGCAAACATATCCAGCTCTTCAAACTTTTAACATTTTGTTAGGGTAAAAAAAGCAATCAAAATAACTTCTTAGAGTTTTGTTGTTGTTGTTTATTTTGTTATTTAGTTTTTTAAAAAGATTTATTTTAATTGAGAGGCAGTTACAGAGAGAGAGAATCTTCCATCTACTGGTTCACTTCCCAATTGGTTGCAAGGATCAGAACTGGACCTGGTTGTAGCCAAGAGCCAGAAACTCCATTTGGGTCTCTATGTGGTTGCAGGTAACCAAGTACTTGGGCCATTCTCTGCTGCCTTTGCAGGCACATTAGCAGGGAGCTTGATCAGAGTGGAACCAGCACTCATATGGGATGCCGGACTTCCAGGTGGCAGCTTAATCCACTCACCACATTGAGGCCTCAGCTGATTTTACTTTTTTAGAGAAACATACAGTATAATATCTATATCTATGGTCACTTTACTGTTCTGTAGAACATCAGAACTTGTTACTTCTATCTGACTGTAAGTTAGTATGTGTTAAATGTTTTCCATACTCTTTGCCATCTTGAATAATCTATTATACTCTTCTGTGAGTTCAACTTTTTAGATTCCACATGAATGAGATCTGGCTTATTTGGATTATTTCACTTAATATTATGACATTTTCTTTCACGCCTGTTGTTTCAAACGACAAGATTTCATCCTTTTGATGACCGAGTAGTATTCCAGTATGTATAGTTATGTTTCTGAGTTTTGGGAATTCTTTTTTACCTGTATGAAGGGTATTTAGCATCATATTTAGAAAAATAAGTTCACATAATTTCAAAAATTGAGTAAAACACTTAATTGTCCAGTCATAAACACCCATTGCAGTACAAAATACATACTTTAGATCTCTTTGGTTGGATTTGCTTGTCTTTCGTTGAAGTTTTTTGTGTTACTGTTCACAAGGCTAATTGTTCTATTGATTTCTTTTCTTGTAGTGTTCTTGTTTGGTTTTAGAACAGAAAATATTCCATCTCCTTTGATTTTAGAAAGTATTTGAGAAGGATTGATGTTACTTCATATTTAAATATTTAATATAACTCATCAATAAAACCATGTGTTCCAGTATATTTTTAAATTTTTTTTGGCAGGCAGAGTTAGACAATGAGAGAGAGAGAGACAGAGAGAAAGGTCTTCCTTCCATTGGTTCACTCCCCAAATGGCTGCTATGGCCAGCGCGCTGCACCAATCTGAAGCCAGGACCCAGGTGCTTCCTCCTGTCTCCTATGAGGGTGCAGGGCACAAGAACTTGGGCCATCCTCCACTGCCTTCTCGGGCCACAGAAGAGAGCTGGACTGGAAGAGGAGCAGCCGGGACAGAATCCAGCGGCCCGATTGGGACTAGAACCCAGGGTGCCAGAGCCGCAGGTGGAGGATTAGCTTCATGAGCTGCAGTGCCGGCCTTTAGTATATTTTGTTGTTATCAGACTTTTGATAACAGATCCAATATCCAAAGTAATTATTGATCAATTCAGATTTTCTGTTTGCGATTTAATCCTGGTAGGTTCTATGATTTGGATGTGGTTTTTCCCCTAAGGATTCACGTGTTGGACGCTTTGTCCTTAGTGTGGTGGTATTAAGAGGTGGTGACCTTAAGAAATGGGGCTTAGTGGGAGTTAGTTAAATGGTTGGGAGTACTCCCAGAAGATATTATGGTAGTCCCTGGTACTCCAGTTAGTTCCCTGAGAGTGAGTTATTTTAGAAGAGCAAGTCTGGTCCCTTGTCTTTCAGCATAATCCCTTTCATACACACTCCCATGCTGATGCATTCACTATGAGTCCCTCAACAGAGGGTGAGCCGATGGATCCACTTGACATTGGATATTCAGTCTGCAAAACTGTGCACTAAGTGAACCCTTTTGCTTCACAAATTATGCTGCATCAGGGGTGGGCCTTGAGGGATTATGTTAAACTACCGCTTGCAACACATACCTGGTTTGTAGTCTTGACTATTTCGATTCTAATTCATCTTCTTACTGAGGTACATCCTGGAGCGGCAGGTAGTGGCTCAATAACTCGATCCCTGCTACTCACGTGGGAAAGATGAATGCAGTTCCAGGCTCTTGGGTTCAACATGGCCCAATCTTAGCTATTGTGGGCATTTGAGGAATTAAACAGCAAAAGGGAGATCTCTTTTTCTCTTTTCTTCTGCCTTTCAGATAATTGAAATCATTATATAAAATAGATACAATTTTTACAAATTATGCAGCCCCAAATATTGTGGTACAGATACTGAAAATAGACTGATACTATATGTGTTTTTAGGAATTTGTCCATTTCATCCAGATTATCCAGGATTACTTTTTCTTTTGGATTTATTTTATCTGTTTAAAGGCAAACTGACAGGATGAGAGAGAAGATAGAAAGAGATCTCCATCTGGATCTCCCATGAGTGGGAAGGTTTTAAGTGTTTGCACCATCCTCTACTGCTTCCCAAGGCGTGTTAGCAGGCAGCTGGCTTGGAAGCAGAGCAGCTGCGATCTCCAACTGTTGCTGTGATACGGAATGCTGGCATCACACGAGGCAGCTTAATTTACTGTGCCTTAACGCTGGCCCCTAGGTAATCCAGTTTTCCAATTATAAACAATTGCTTATAATGATTTTATAATCCATTTTATCTATTCCTATAGAATCAGTAGTAATGCACTCACTCTCATTTGTGATTTTATTAGTTTGAATCCTCTTTTTTCTTATATAATCTAGCTAAAGGTTTGTCTTTTTCCATTGCAAACTTCTCTCCAATTCTCCCCTGCAAACGCAATTCCTCTGCTTTGCTTCTGCTGTTTTCCCTAGTCGGAAGCAGTGCATCGTTTAGCCCCCATGGATGATTGTTCACAGCTCTTGTCTCTACTGTTGAGGAACAAGGCTTTCTTCTTCATGCTATTTGTTAACTTCTTTATTTAGTGGAGGGTTAATCTTATGAGTATAAAATAAACTGAAAGTAGATCACTGTAAAAATTAAAAGAAAGAATAAGAAAGGAAGGAGGAGAGACGGTAGGAGCATGGGCAGGAGGGAGAGTGGGCTGGGAAGAACCATTATATATATATATATATATATATATATATATATATATATATATATATATGAAAGACATGAATCTTGTTCACCATAAGTAAGTAAGTAAGTAAAAAGTTTGTCTTTTTCTTGATCTTTTTGAGGAATAAATTTGGTATCATTTATTTTCTCTTTTTTTATTCATGATTTCCTTCTCTGCTCTGAAATTTATTATTTCTTTCTGTATATTGCCTTTGGGTTTAATTGTTCTTTTTCTACTTCCACATATTGTGAATATGGGTTACTGATGTGAGACCTTTGTTCTTTTCTAGTGTGAGCATTTATAACTATAAATTTCTCCTTTAGCACTTCTTTCAATGTATTCTGTATGTTGTGTTATGTTGGGTTTTCATTTCAATTTCCTCTAGATAGTTTCTAATTTTCTTTGTGATTTCTTTTTTTGATTCATTAGTTGTTTAGAGTATGTTGTATGATTTCCAAAAAATTGGGATTTTTCCGATTTTGCTTCTGTTACTGATTTCTAACTTCATTCTATTGTATTTGGAGAAGCTATTATGCATGATATTTATATTTTTATTGTTGAGACTTAAAATTTATACCAAGTCTATTTAACTTTTAACATTGGAAAAATACTTTCTATTAATATAATCAATATGATTTTTATAATTTCATACTAAAAACATTTTCTTTATATATTTTTATCATTTAGATTGTATAACAATACTTTCTCTTGGCTTTGTTTTATAAACTAGACTAGTATTAAATTTAATCTCAATATATTTGCTGATCTTTTTAAAGATTTATTTATTTGACAGGAAGAATTACAGAAATAGCCAGAGAGACGAAAGAGAGAGATTGTTCGTCCACTGGTTCACTCCCCAAATGGCCACAATTGCCAAGGGTGGGTTGGGCCGAAGAAGCCAGGAGCCAAGAGTTTCTTCAGATTCTCTACATGGGTGCAGTGGCCCAAACACTGGGACTGTCCTCTGCTGCTTTCCCAGGCTGTTAGCAGGGAGCTGGATTAGAAGTAGAACAGCTGGGACTCCAACTGACTCCCTTATCAGATGCTGACCCACAGCGTCAGCCCCTGTTTGTTGATTTTAATGCAATACTTTATCTCATGAAATCTCATATATAATATTATTAGGAGATACTATGATTTCTAGATGTAAATTAATTCAATAAAGTGACCTTGATTCTCAAAAACAACTCAAAACAACTAGTATACCAATAATGCCCTTTGGGTGTTATGCTACTTTGTACATTAAAAATATTAAACAGTTTATGACTTCCTACGGGTGGAAAGTTTTAAAAGAACAAGTTGAAGGTAAGTCTCAATATTTCCAGGAGGGGCCAATGATGTGGCATAGTGGGTTAAGCCACTACATGCAGTGCTGGCATCCCATATGGGTATGGGTGCAAATCCCATTGCTCCACTTCAGATCCTGCTCCTTGTTAAAGCACCTGGGATAGCAACAGAGGATGACCCAAGTCCTTGGACCGCTGCACCCAAGTGGGAGACCCAGAAGAAGCATCTGGTTCCTGGCTGTGGCTGTTTGGAGAGTGAACCAATGGATGGAAGATCTCTCTCTAGGCCTCTGCCTCTCTCCCTGTCTGCCTTTCAGATAAATGGAAAAATCTTTAAAAAAGAAAGAAAGAAAAAAAGCACTTCCACCAAATGATTTGTTCCTCACAATTGTGTGCTCCCATTTTTTTCCTTTGAGCTATGTTAACATAAGGATGTCAATACCAAAATGAAATTGGAAGCTGACCTACAGATTTCACAGAGATATCAGAGGGGCTGTGGACAGGAAATCAAATGAACTGATGAGAAGTTGCTGAAATACGTGCTAAGAATGCCCAAAGTACAGTTTGATAGAGGTGTGGATTTTACATGTGAGCAATTCAGACAGCACTTTAGCAGTAATTATACCAAGGTCCTACTAAACACAGAGAATTCTCTTTTAGTTGGATTGTTCTTCCTTTTGGTCTATAAATAACTAATTTATCAAGGTAAAACAAAACTGTTATCTATTTGTTGTGACAATTTTTCTAAAATAATTGTAACTGTCCTAAAAAGAATTGTTCAATTTAAAAAAAAATAAAACAAAGCTTATAAAGTCTGTTTCTAACACTTTGTTCCATCTTTTTGGTAATGTAAGTTCCTGAAAATTCCATGTATGGATGAGCAGAATTCCAAAGTCTAGACATTGGGGAGTAAAGCATTTAGTCTGGGTTGACTAGTCATTTGGACTTTTTTCATCGATTTATTGGGCTTTGGCTCTGGAACAATATGATAAAAGTTTGGGAAACCTCAGACTTTTGTGCAAGATATTTGGTGTTTTTCTCTGCAGGATAGACTGCACCAGTGTTCAACTTAATCTTGTCTAGGATCAAAAACCAAAATATTATACAATAAATCATGATAGATTATAAAATAGATTAGTCCTTTGTGTGCTATATCACTAACATGGAAGGAAGTAATTGGATTTAGCACTGAAGGGATAATCCTGGGCTGCAATAGAGCTAAAGTGGGAGTTTTCACTGTGCTTTTAAACTGTGTGACAAAACGAACTATACAGCCATGTGTTTATTAATTGTCTTGTATTTTTGTTATGTGATGATTAATATTTACATTTCAACTTCCTTGCAAAGCAAGATATTCAGATAGATGACAATGCATTATCTCTGGCTGTGTCTATGAGTGTGCTTCCACAAGATAATACCATTTGATTCAGTGAACTGAGTAAAGAAGATTTCATTCACTAATGTGGATGTGCTTCTTCCATTTCTATGAGATTCCAAATAGAACACAAGGGCAGAGGAAGGGCAGGTTTGCCTTTTCTGTCTGAGCTGGGAAATCTGTTTTCCCCTGCCTTCAGAACTCAGTTCTCTTGGCCTTTGGATTCAGACTGATTTATACTTGCACTTTGCTAGTTCTTTGATTCGTGACTTTGGATCATGGGGATTCATGGCCTCGACATAATTAGGAGAGCCAATTCCACAACAGATCTCCTCATTGATCACTCTATCTCCTGTTGCTCTTGTTTCCATGGAAAATCCTGAATAATACAGATAATATTAAAAAATTATGATGGTAAATAATGAATTCCTAGTACTTGTTCCCTTACCTGTCTAAGCACCTTCTAGTCTTCAAAATTCTGTAATTTTAAGTCAGAACTCTCCCTTCCTTGTACCATTGGGCTTACAGAGTATCCCGTCATTCAGCAGTGATAGTAGGCAGGGTAAATGTGGTGATGCGTGTTCCAAACCTCCTATCTTATTACAGTGATGGCTAGGAGAAGAAAGGAAAGGCGGCTATCATGTCCAAGAGCATAGAGGCTCCATGAACTCCCCAGGTTTTCCAGCTATTCTCTTCCTTACGCTTTCTCATGCTCCTCAAATTGCTCCCAAAATCAAATCCTCCACCAAGGTGACATCCTCCAAGTTGACAAGTGTATGCTACTTTCTTCACAGATACTATTTAATTTATAGCAGAATACTCTTTTTTACATTATACTCTTCTTTAAACATAGGACCAACCAAAGGAAAATGTAGAACTTATCATCTAAAAATATTATGAATACCAACATACCAACACCAGAGCATAGAACCCAGTACAGGAACTTTCTAAGCATAAGGCCCTGAATTACATAAGGCAGAGTTTACATACCCGTGAAGCTGACCTTATTACCATGAGTGATCCACACCAACATTAATCCAAAGTGTTATCAGAGCATTGTTCCCAAAGTTGTGACCTTTGTTCCATTTATTTAAATTCCACCTTTGATCGTGCCTTATTTTATTCTCATAATTTCCCAAATGTCAGTACTCTGCAGCCTTTTTCCATGTTCTGTAATAGATTTTAATAATGTTATCCATTGTAACATGTATAACATTTGGAAACATTTATACCCATTAGATCATAACATAACCTATTCTATATTTCTTGAGAATTTACCTATCTCTCCTAATATTCTGTTCTGATGTATCTGATCCATTATCGCCTCCTATGCCCTGTGATCCCTGACAAATTTCTGGTTTCTTTGTATTAGTAAGCCAAATTTGCATCTTTCAGGCCATTTTTTCTTGTTCAACACCCTCTTTTCAGGTCTCACTTTAAAAATTACATAACTAGGGCCGACAATGTGTGATAGCAGATCAAACTACCACCTAGGACGCTGGCATCCATACAGGCACTGGTTCAAATCCTGGCTGCTCCACTTCTAATCCACTCCCTGCTAATGCACCTGGAAAAGTAGTGGAAATTGACCCAAATCCTAAGGGCCCTGCAACCACATGGAAGACCCAGAAGAAGCTCCTTCCCCCTGGCTTCAGCCAGGCCAAGCCATAGGTGATGCTGCCATTTGGGGACTTGATCCAGCAGATGGAAGGTCTATCTTTCTCCTTCCCTCCATTCTCTCTCTTTCTCTCTCTTTCTCTTTCAATGTAACTCTGCCTTTCAAATAAATAAATCTGCTTAAAAATATATATTTAAAACTACTAAAGCAACTTGTGATCTAATTATGCCATCTCTTTGTCATCAGTCGCTATTGTTAACAGGACTATCCAAAGCTTCTGTGTAGAACATCATATCACTTGGCTTCATCAAAATAAGCCTTTGCTCTAAATGACATTCGAAATGTATATATCCATTACCGCTAATTTTTAGCATACTCATCAATATGTATGTTGCATGCTTCCCTCAATAATATCCTCATTAAGTGCTGGTAGAGTTTTAATACATCACATGCTGTAAAATCAGTAATGCTGCACAGCCTGTTTCATTCAGGAATCTGTTATCTGTAAAGACACTTACGGTTCTCATCACAGTCAAGGCGGTTCTTGAAAATAACTTATGGCTTTAAAAATATCTGAAAAAGTCTTTCAAAAAAACTTCTTTTTTTTTTGTCTCATCGCCTGTGCCTTAGCTCAGGCACTGATCATATCAAGCCCGTCGGGCCGTTCCTGCAGCCTCTCAAACCTTTCTTCCCGTCTGTTGCCATCCAATTTCATCTGTGCTCGATCTCCCGATTGGTAAAATTAAACCACCAACATCCTCACATGCCTTCCTGAATCAGTAACATAAATGGCCGCCTCCTGTGACTGCATTGGAAGCTGTGGACTTTTTGTTGATGTCTCTGCGTTTTCCTTCATAGCATGCAGACTTCTCTGGGTACTGAGAGTTTGTTTCTGCATTTCTCTGCTTGTGTAAAATCACTGATTTCCCGTTGTTCTGCCTACCCACATGCTGTCACCCGTTCGTCTTTACCCTCCCTGCGCAGTGTTCAGTTATTATTTCAGTTTTTCTTCTCTTTCACACATCGTAGAACTTGGATCATCTCACAACAGCCAACAGAAATTAGTGTTTAATTTTCCTCCAGTTTGTGTGCCTGGAGGAGGGGTTGTGTGATGTGTACGAGAAGACATGCACATTGTTTTACAACACCAACTTTTACTTTCCAAATATAACATAATTAAATATATAAGTACTCAGGATGTTTTCTTTTTCTTCATAATTATCTTTTCATTGGAAACCATCTGCTCAGAAATATGTGTTTCTTATGAAAGCTTCACCATCTTGACCTCTTATCCTCCAACAGTTAGCAGAATAAGAATATGATCAAAAATTTACTGTCCATGAAATGGTTGCCACAGGGATTTTTTTGAAATTTCAATCCATTAACACCTGGATGAATCACAGCTTTCTCAGGGGAAAAGATAACCTATATGTGTGATGGTAATGTAATTTGTGTTAAGTATAATAAGATGTTAAAAGAAAATAAAAAATAAACATTGCTGTGACCAGCATTATGGTGTAGCAGGTAAAGCCCCCACCTGTTACACAGCATCCTATCTGGGCACCAGTTTGTGTTCCAGCTGCTCCACTTCTGATCCAGCTTCCTGGCAAAGGCCTGGGAAAAGCAGCAGAAGATGGTCCAAGTGTTTGGATGCCTGCCACCCATGTGAGAGAGCAGGATGATGCCGTGGCTGCTGTGGCCATTTGGGGAGTGAACCAGCTGATGGCAGATCAATCTTTTGCTCCCTATCTCTAACTCTGGATTTTTTTTTTGACAGGCAGAGTGGACAGTGAGAGAGAGAGACAGAGAGAAAGGTCTTCCATTGCCTTTGGTTCACCCTCCAATGGCCGCCGCGGCCAGCGCGCTGTGGCTGGCGCATCGAGCTGATCCAATGGCAGGAGCCAGGTGCTTCTCCTGGTCTCCCATGGGATGCAGGGCCCAAGCACTTGGGCCATCCTCCACTGCACTCCCTGGCCACAGCAGAGAGCTGGCCTGGAAGAGGGGCAACTGGGACAGAATCCGGCACCCTGACCGGGCCAAGAACCCTGGGTGCCAGCACTGCAAGGTGGAGGATTAGCCTAGTGAGCTGCGGCGCTGGCCTAACTCTGGATTTTTCAAAGTAAATAAATAGTGGCTGGCACTGTGGTGTAGGGGTAAAGCCACCGCCTCCAGTGCTGGCATCCACTGTGGGCACTGGTTCAAGTCCTGTCTGCTGCACTTCAGATCCGACTCTGCTATGGCCTGGGAAAGCTGTAGAAAATGGCCCAAGTCCTTGGGCCCCTGCACCCACTTAGGAGGCCCAGAAGAAGCTCCTGGCTCCTGGCTTCGGATCAGTGCAGCTCTGGCCCTTGCAGCCAACTGGGGAATGAACCAGCAGATGGAAGACCTCTCTCTCTCTCACTCTGCCTCTCCTTCTCTCTCTGTGTAACTCTGATTTTCAAATAAAATAAATAAATCTTTAAAAAAGTAAATAAATAAATTAAAAAAAATAAACTTTGCTTTAGGGAAAATAATTTTAGGTTAACCAAATATTTTTAGAAATTAATTCTAAAGCACAAATAACATGAAATATGAGTAATTATAGCTAATATTTTTTCAAGACATGAATGATCACACATGGTCTTATTAGGAAGCATTGACTCTTTGCATAAAATATTAGAGCTCTTACAGTAAATGTTTGAATAAACATGTGATTCTGTGAATTTTATGTAAATATAAAGTATTAAAAATTCACATGTCAGATTCTTGACAGCTATAATCTAAAAAATAGTTTATTGGTCTTTCTTTTGCTATTGGTCAGTTTCTTTTGAATTTATATAATTATTTTTCATCATTTCATTTCAAATGACATGAGATTCTCAGAACAGAGGGTTCTAGGGATTAATATATAACAAATAAATGGCTGGAACAGGTGGTTGTCAAGGCCGTTACACATTGTTCACTTGGGAGAGTTAACAGTTACTCAAGTGAGTACTCACTAGAATAGTATTCACCTTAGTTACTGAATAAACTAAGGCAAAATATACCACTTAAAAGAATGCAGAGTGAACATGTGTGTGGCACTATGGCCTTTGCCTGAGACATAGAATCCCAGATGAGCACCAGTTTAAATCCCAGCTGCTCCATTTCTGATCCAGCTTCCTGCCAATGAGCTTGGGAGAGCAGGGGAAGATAGTTCAAGTCTGGATGGAGTTCCAAGTTCCTGGTTTCCAGCTATTGTGGCCATTTGGGGATTAACCAGCGGACGGAAGACTTGCATTATCTCTTTCACTCTCTCTCTCACTCTTTCTCTCTCTGCCTTTCAAATAAATAAATACACACACACACACACACACACACACACACACACACACAAAAGCTAGAGTTTTAAAAAAGGAGAGGATTTAGTGCAGGAGAGGAGTGACAGGATGTAGATGTCAAATTCAGAAACTGATCCTGATTGCTGATTGGTTCAGAGGATACACATCCCAGAAGTGGCTCTAGAATGTAAATGAGGGTTAGAACATAGGAAAATGCCTGTAATTTGCCTTAATTGTAATTGACAAATCCAAAAATGGTGCAAATATGTCACAATATATGTATTCTAGAATTTTATGTTTCCTCTGGTGACATTTCACTCTACAAATAAATGAAAGCAGACAAACATGCTATTAACCATTCCCTTCTATTCAGGGACAGGGTGATGGCAGGAACTGGCAACAAATGAAAAATGTTGAGCTATATTTGTTCATTTGATAGCAAGGCTTTGAAATGAAATATAGTTTGTATTCCTTTAATACAGTTGTATAGAAGAAATAGAAGAACAACAGCAATATTTGACTCATAGGCTAATACTGTTTCCCTCCTGGGAATCTGTCTAACGCTTCAAGAGAAGTGATTTGAGGTCATGCTGTGTCACCTTAGTTGAAATAAAAACAGCATTCAACACGGAAGTGTCATGAGTGATAAATGAGGGGTTTGTAGATGAAAAGATCATAGGAAATCATATCCTGTGAAAAATTACCTTCCATCATTTTGGGGAAAATTGAAGTAGTAGAAATAAGATTAATTCCTGAATTTTTTTTTTACTTGAAATGCTATATATTTTCTACCTTAGATTCCTCGGGTGAAAGTTAAGACTACAGTTAATTTCCTTTAATCAAAAACCATTTACTGTTTAGAACTTACAAGAGGAATTCTCAGAACAATCATTCTAGTCTCAATAACAATTGTTTTTTTTTTTTTAGATAATTGTTCTAAACTGGACCTCTACAAGTCCAAAGATTAATCAACAAACATTAAAAGCTCCAAAATGGAAATATAATAGGTAGCTTTATTTATTTTTAATTGACTTTAGAGTATGACTTGGTTCCCAGTAAGATTGAGAGAAACACATGACAGCTTTACTATTAAAGATGAAGGTTTTTTTGCAGTTTTAATATTTTATGTATTTTACTTAGACTTGGATAATGTGTTTTTTTTTTTTTTGCCATGGAGAGTTCAATGTCAAGTAACAAGAATCTCTACAACTAGAAAGCATTTTTTTTAACTTAAATTTGTCAGAAAGTATTTCTGTCTGTGTGTGTTCATTTCTCCTTATTCAATTACTATCATTTTATTCAATTTTATTCAAAATAAAAGTATCACTTTTCTGTTGTAAATAACTAAACTTACATCTTTATATAAGAAATGTAAATGATCCTCAGAACACTATTTTTCATTCTTCCTTTGAGATCATGAAAACTTGATGACAATGGAAGAATGATCTTAAAATTCAGCTTGTTGGTATTCTAGTCCTTTCTTTCTTACATGCTATTGTGAGTTGCTTATATGCTAATGTAGTTGCACTAGTTTGATCTGGGTATTTTAAGCTTTTTATGTTTTAGTCCTTTGATAAATGAAATAGTTGTGAATGTGTACTTATATACCACTATTTGGGTATTTTTTATGTTTTGACTTTTAAAATTTAATTGCATTGTGGTTAAACATTGGTTCTCTCTCTCTCTCTCTCTCTTTTTTTTTTTTTTTTGGTTAAACAGAAGTTCTTTTTCTCCCTCTTTGTAATCTATTGTATGTGTATAGACAAACACACACACACACACACACACACACACACGCATCTGTATATGTTCATCCTGGGAAGCAGCAAACAAGTGATGGCTCAAGCAATTTTGTCTCTGCCACCCATGTGGGAGACCCAGCTTCTGGCTTCAGCTTAGCCCAGCTCTGGCCTGGCTGCTGAAGGCATTTGAGGAATACACCAACAGATTGAAATTTTTAATTTCTCTCTCTCTCTCCCCTTTGTGTGTATGTGTGTGCTTTTCAAATAAATAAATAATTTAAAAATATTTAACAGTGGAAAAGAGAAATAATGTAAAAGTGCACAGATGGCTATCGGTACGGATTGATGTGTCCCTCCAAGTATTGTTGAAGTCCCTAACTCCTGGTATTTGTCAATGCCACCTTGTTTGGAAATACAGTCTTTGTAGATTTTTCTAGTTAAGACAAATTGTTAAGGCAGGCCCTTTTCCAGGATGACTGTGCTTATGAAAAAGGGAAGTTTGAACACCCTGAAGACATGCATAGAGGAAAGACAATGACGTGAAGATGCAGGAAGAATGCCATCTGTAAGTCAAGGAGCACTTAGAGCTCCGGATATGAGGACAGAGGTTTCCTCTGAAACTGGCTTACCCTTGCAACGCTAATAAAGAAAGTGGTAACTCTTGACTATCATGATTTCCGACAATACATTTCTGTCGCTTAAATCATCCAGTTTGTGTACTTTGTTAGAGCAGGAACATAATACAAACACAACTGTTTCATCACTAGGAACTCCCCGTCCCCATACCCTGTCTTCTCTTTCTTGAGGTATTCAGGAACTATTTCAAGCATCACTTGGCCGGTTGGTCAATCACCACATTGGCCAGCATTCCCTTACTCTTTCTATCTCTCTCCTGCTACATACCTGCTGGCACTGTGGTGCTGTCTAAAACAATTTCATCTCTGCTGACTCTTGTACAGGGCTCCTAACACTCCATCCTCTCTTTATCAGCAACTCCTCTTTCCACGAATAAACAAACACCAGTGGAACAGCCACCTCTGTGCTGGCAGGGTCCTTAATGCTTTCTATTATGCACCGAAGTACAGAGAAAGGCTCTCTGAATTGCTTATTGCTGTGGTTTACACCAGCAGTGCTATCAGGGCCCCAGTGACTGGCAGAAATTTCAGTGAAAATTGCTTTTTTAAAATAAGATTATATACTGAAGTCAGGCTTATGATTCCTGAGTTCCTGGTTTTTTTTTTTTTTTTTCAATATATTTCCTTCATCACTTACTTAGTTCACCATATATGTCAGTTGTCTAGAAATTTCAAGAATTGGAAGAAATAGGCTCAAAATGAGAACCACAGCAGCTTTGTGAAATGCAATTGAAACTGTAACAAGAAGCCCTGTAGAGCTACTAGGATGGCTAGAAGGCCAGATCTCAAAAGCTACAGTACTGGTAAGGACATGAGGAAGCAAACTTAGGAATTACTGGTGAGAATACAAACGCTGTGTAGCTGTGTTGTAAAAACAATAGGTAGTTTCTTTTAAATATACATTTATCGTGTGACTCAGCCATCCCACTCCTAGGTAATTAACCAAGTCAATTGATAATATGTTCATACAGATACTATTTGCAAATGTTTATAGATGCATTATTTAGATACCCCCAATTGGAAATAACCCAGATGCCCATCTGTTGATAAATGGACAGTTAAACTCTTCACATTATGTAATAAAAAGGAATAAGCTGAAAGCAAATATGGAAGATCTCTAAAGCATTAAGTTAAAGGAAGCAGACAAGACTACAGAATGCATGAGTTCCTCTGTAATCTGTAATGGAAAAAACTGTAGAGCAGAAATCTCATCAGAGGTAGACAAGGACTGGGGTGGGATTGAGGGTTGATTACAAAGGGGCACAAGGTAGCCTATCACTTGCAGGCTGCTCCAGCAGGAAATCATCAACTAGGGTGTTTATATGCAACAGAACCTGATTTCCAACCATTCTTGAGGCTGCAAATCCCACAGATTCAGTGTCTGGTGAGGGTCACTTGCTGATTCCTACGTGACCATCATTTCACCGAATCACCACACGGTAGAAGCACAGGTTCTCTCTGGGTGCTCTTTTCCAAGAGTACCAGTCTCATTCAGAAGATCATGTCCCACACACTCCACCTCCAAGTCAATATTCTGGACAAAGACACTTTAGAGTTAGAACTTTCAGTATCTAATGTTCAGTATGTCCACTGAGGTGGTGCTTGCACAAGTATTTATTAAAAATCCATCAAACTGAACGCTTAAAATTAAAATGTTATTATTTCTTTGGTTTGAATGTATCCCCCAAAAAGTGTGGGTTCTAACCCCCAGTTCAATAGTGCTAGCCCATGGACCCTCATCTACCTAGCCTCCAGAACTGTGAGAAATGTCTCTATAAAGTTTCCAGGCTTAGGTATTCTGTTATAGCAGCACAAAATGTCTAATATGTACAAAATGGCACTTCAAAAATATTAATACAAAATTTGACTACCACCCCAATAGAGGGGTTTTTGAATGAATGTTTAATGCCTCTTAGTAGGGAGATGGACAGTTGCTATATAGATAGAATAAATGAGACAGGGACCTTGAGAACAGAAATTATGATATTCTACAGTGTGTGTCTCTCATGATCGTAGCAGTAGGAATGAAAGATTTCCTATTTTTGTTGGTTTTGGTAAGGAATGGGACAGTTCTATTGGAGAGAGTTAAAGCAGGAGAAACTTTGTTTAGTACAAAGAATTGTATGAACTCAACTTACCAATTATCTATGCAAATAAATTCAAAGAAGCTTACAATCTTATCAACCACTTTGGAATTTTATTATGAATAGGCTTGACCTGCAGAATCCATGTGTGTGTGTGTGTGTGTGTGTGTGTGTGTGTGTGTGTTTAATAGCAGAATATAGTCATAGCAGAATCTATAATTTGTGCATATACACATATATGGATGTATATGTTTCCCTCTCTATATCCATATCCTTAATTCAGTCTTCAGGTATTAATAAATCTACAATAAGACGATCTATAATTGAATCATAATATACACAATTCTCTTCGGATGACTTCTTTTGAGTGTTGAATACATGTAGTTGCTTTGGCAACATTTGAAATTTTCATCATCCAAATGTGTAAGGCCTGTCTTATGACATAACCACAAAAGTAAAAAAGAAGTCATGCTTTTTATTCAATTTTTTAAAGATTTATTTATTTATTTGAAAGGCAGAGTTACAGAGAGAGAGATATCTTCCATCCGCTGGCTCACTGCCTAAACAGCCACAATGGCTGAAGCAGGGCAGGTCCAAAGCCACGAGTCAGGAACTTCATCAGGTCTCCCACATGGATGCAAAGGCCCAAGTACCCAGACCATCTCCCTGGTGCATCAGCAAGGAGCCAGATTAGAAGTAGAGCAGCCGGGACTCAAACTGGCACCTACATGGAATGTCAGCACCTCAAGTGGCAGCTTTACCTGCCATGCCACAGCACTGGCCTCTTCATTCAGTGTTTCACATAACATGGTCAGAAGCAGATGATCTGAGACTTGAACATGCACTACAATATGGAATTCATGTCTCCCAAAAGTCTACTTAGTGCTTGGAGTGAAATAGGTGGACATTTAAAATGGCATCTGCTGCTATTTTAACTTTCGGATATGTTACTGTTACTATATGGATTGCTTTGCTATTTCATTTTTCTCAAAATTATATTTTTAATCTATTAAATACTTTCTACATCAAAATTATATCAGATATCAAATACTTTGCTATAAGAAATAACTTTATAGAGATTAAGAAAGTCACATCAGTTTGTAACAAAAGGCAAAAAATTCTTAGGAACAAGAATGAAAATTAATAATGCTAGTTGGATATTTGGAAAGTTGACATTAATCAGAAAATTATGATAACATAAAAAGTATATCAAAAGCTGTGACTTGTGAGTTCATACTAATGTTTAAATGCATTATTATTTTATACATCACTAAATACATTGCTGTTACATATTATTAATTGAATTGTAGAATTTTAAGAAAGCTTTCTTCTATAAGTTCAAATGAAAATCGAAATGTTATTGCATGGATTTTTGAGAGAATATTTCTATAATTCATAGATTATGCATTTTAACAGATTTTTCCAATTATTCCAGATTTTTAAAAACCATTAAACATTATTTCAATTTGGAGTAAACATATTCTTATTTAGTTATTCACGGTGTATCTTCATTAACCTGTGAGACCACATATCTTTATGGTTTGAATGTGTCCCCAACATTTCATATGTCGAAAATGCTTCTCCAAATTCATGTAGACTGGAAGTGTGGCCCTTGGGAATAATCACATTAAACAGGATCCTGAGGTACTGGATTCTCCATGATGGTACTAGACACTTGCTGTAAGACTAGGAAGAAAGATGCAAGCCCTCTGCTGTGTTATGGTGCAGGAATCAGGGCTGACCAGAGTCCAGGGCCACGCTCCAGGGCATCCTAGATTCTAGAACCAAGAACTAAAAATATGCCCCAATTTTTTTATGAATTGCCTGATCCCAGGGATTTTGTTATAATAACAGATACAGGTCTAAGACTTAGTAAAAGTTTTGTTAAAAATAACTTTTTAGCCCAACTCTACTTAGGTGGGCTGTAAATATAGTTTGAGGAAATAGAAAGCAGATATTTCTTTTTTTTTTCTTTTTTTTTTTTTTTACAGGCAGAGTGGACAGAGAGAGAGAGAGACAGAGAGAAAGGTCTTCCTTTTGCCGTTGGTTCACCCTCCAATGGCCGCCGCAGACGGCGCGCTGCGGCCAGCGCACCGCGCTCGTCCGATGGCAGGAGCCAGGAGCCAGGTGCTTTTCCTGGTCTCCCCATGGGGTGCAGGGCCCAAGCACCTGGGCCATCCTCCACTGCACTCCTGGGCCACAGCAGAGGGCTGGCCTGGAAGAGGGGCAACCGGGACAGAATCGGTGCCCCGACCGGGACTAGAACCCGGTGTGCCGGCGCCGCAAGGCAGAGGATTAGCCTGTTGAGCCACGGCGCCGGCCAGAAAGCAGATATTTCTATAGAGAACCTTAAAAATACCTGTTTCAGGGCTGGCGTTGTAGCATAACAGGTTAAGTCAATGCCTGCAATGCCGGTATCCCATATGGGCACTGGTTTGGGTTCTGGCTGCTCCACTTCTGATCCCTACTAGTGTACCTAGTGTACCCTACTAGTGTACCTAGCTCCCTACTAGTGTACCTGGGAAATCAGCAGAATATGGCCCAAGTGCTTGGGCCCCTGCGCCCATGTAGGAGACCTGGAAAGAACCTCCTGACTTCTCCCAGCCCCAGCCATTGGGGTCATTTGGGGAGTGAACCAGCAGATGGAAGCTCTCTCTCTCTGCCTCTCCCTCTCTCTGTGTAACTTTGACTTTCAAATAAATATATAAATCTTTTTTAAAAATATACATGTTATAGATCTGGAAATTTAATAGCTAAATATGAAAGCCAGAAGTAAATGACACAACTTTCTAAGCATATTGCTCTCTCTAACATAAGAGGGCAAACTATGCCAAGTGTAGGGTATCATAGATAAATGAGTATGTCCCATAACTGACTGAAAATGAAGGTGTTTACTTTATGTCAGAGCTGTATTTCAGATTTCCAACAGTTTGGAGAGTTTGATCTCATGAGAAAATAATCATTTAAAACAAAAATGGATAAACCCTGTAAGGTAAAAATATTTCATCAAAAATATACACAATTTACCTTTTTTCTATTATAATTTATATAAAATACTTCAAAAACACAATAGTATAATTAAAAAGGAAAATTAGAGGAAATTAAAAATATGCAGTATATATCAATAATTTTTAAAATTGATGATACATTTTTGGTTATTACTAATCTCTGTACTTGATAGCTCATACTTTTTTTTTAATAAAAAAAGTGTACTTTAACAAGAAAACACAGTTACCTTGATGAGGTTATTCTCAAGATACAGCCTGGGATACAGTCCAAAAGCTTAGTATTAGCAGTGCCAATGCCACCTACTAACAGTAACCACAATGTCACCCTCAGAGTGAGAAAAATAATCAGACTACTGTGAAGTGTTTTGCAAGTCCAAATTCTTCCATTTGTAAAACAGCAGCTTTCTCGAGGTATAATTCACGTTTTACAATTCACCCACTTACACTATACAAATCAATAGTTCTTGGTAGGATAGTCGGTTGTGCAAATAGCACTATTATCAATTTAGAGCATTATGATCACATAAAAAGGGAATTCCATAGCCATAGTAGTCTTTTGACATTCTCTCTTACCCTTCCTATCTATCCTCTCTCTAACGGGACCATTTACCTACTTTCTGTCTCTTCAAATACAGATAGTCTTATGAGAGCAATTAAAACAGAAATTTTGGTAGCCCCGTTAAGAAGAAGGTACCTTTCTCCGAAGGGAGGAAGGGACCTCCACTTTGACTGTGACCCTGTCGGAATAGAATCAAAATCGGATCGGCGAACCCTAAAGGCTTCCATCGCCTCAGGAACTCATGACTAGAGCCTAGGGAGATTCCTGACGCCATAAATAAGAGTGTCAAATTGTTAAATCAACACCAGGAGTCACTGTGTACCTATATCCCATGTGGGATCTGTCCTTAATATGTTATCTAATGTGAAGTAACGCTGTAACTAGTGCCGAAACAGTATTTTTACACTTTGTGTTTCTGTGTAGATGCAAACTGATGAAAGTTTTTACTTAATACATACTGAACCGATCTTCTCTATATAAAGATAATCGAAAAGGAAAAAAAGAAAAAGAAAAACTCAGTGTTACATTGGAAACTGCATCAAAAAAATTAATCAGTTTCAAATATATATATATATATATATTTCATGTAGGATCTCTGTCCTTAATGTGCTGTACAATGTGACTCAATGCTAAAACGAGAACTCAAAGAGTATATTTCACTTTGTGTTACTATATGAGGGCAAAGGGACGAATTCATTACTTAACACATGCTAAATTGATCACATGTATACAAAGAGAATTGAAAATGAATCTGGATGTGAACGAAAGGGTGGAGGGAGTGGGCAAGGGGGGAGGGTTGCGGGGGGAGAGGGAAAATATGGGGGGAAAGCCATTGTAATCCATAAGTCGTACCTTGGAAATTTATATCCTAAATAAAAGTTAAAAAAAAAATAACAGAAATTTTGTGCTCTAAACCCTTCCTCTACACTCTGATTACCTGTAAGATTCAGTTTAAAGCATAATTTTAAGTTGAGAGCTTTGGGGGCAGGCACTGTGGGGCAGCGGCTTAAGCTGCCACTTGGGACACCCACATCTCATTTCAGAAGATGG
The DNA here is from genome assembly GCA_949820135.1 of Sylvilagus floridanus. NCBI lineage: Eukaryota > Metazoa > Chordata > Mammalia > Lagomorpha > Leporidae > Sylvilagus > Sylvilagus floridanus. Next base: position 32,317,297 of record OX463244.1, read on the forward strand.
TTTGAGTCCTGGCTCCTCTGCTTCTGATCAAGTTCCCCAGTCATGTGCCTGGGAAGGCAGCAGATGATAGTTCAAGTACTTGTGTCACTGTCACTCACATAGGAGATGAGGATGGAGTTCCCAGCTCTTGGCTTCATTCAGGCCCAACTGTAGCTATTGCATGCTTTTAGAAGCGTGAACCAGTGCATAGGAGATTCTCTCTCTCTCTCTTCCTCTCTCTCTCTCTCCTTCTCCCCCCCCACCCCGGTTTTCTTTCTCTGCTTCTTTAAAAAATAAAGTTTAAAAAATAGTGAGTTTCTGACTTCACCACTAAGACAACACACCTCAAAGTCACACTGAACACCTATTCTAAGAAGTAATAATTTTTTCTTGAATTCTTACTTGTTAATATATGATGAAGAGATTTCTAATTCATCACTAGTTCATGACTGAGACATTAATAAAGACAGATTAATAAAAAGCATGAAATTTTTTAAATGTAAGCTTCCCATGAGATGTGAGCCTTTCGAAATGAAGACCCAAAGACACAAGGAAACCTCCATATTTCTATGCACAGCTTTGGTGAAGAGACAGTTATACAGAAGCATGATTGGACCAAGGAGGTGTGATCTGGTGGTGATAACCTGAGGAGCATTTAGCAAAGCCTATTTGTTCACACTTTTTTTGTTTGTTATCAAAAGCTCAATCCCTGAATGAAACTAATGAGGATACGGTTTGAGGGTAATGGAAAGAGAAGGTTTAATCTGTTGATGCATGAGGCTGATAGCAGACTGTGGGTCTCAAGAACTACTGTCCTGCTAAATGAGGATGCTTTGGGCTTTTTTAAAGAGGCTACAAAGAATGAGGGCATCAGGATTAAGAGGACCAATAGAAAGGCACAGCTGCATGTTGGCCTCCAGCCAGGGGGTAAGAAACTGCTTGTAGTCATAGTGTTTATTTGGTACAGTGCTGGTTGTTCAGCAGTGTTATAACTTTCAGGGAATTTTTATAATGGCCAAGTAGGCTTCAGTACTTTGTGCCCTGGGCGTAGGATTTCCCTCCCAAGACCTGTAATTCCCTTAAATAAAAACCCTGGAGACGATATCGGCCATCAGGGTGTTATCCACTAGAGAAGCTAATGATCTCATAAGTTCAGGAACTAGAACATGTAGGCTGGCTGTACCACTCACTCAAGAAAGTAGGCTAGAAGATGGGGAACTGATAGCTTGTAGCATTCAAAGCACTGTTTAGGAGCTCAATTTTAGTGTGGCATCCCTTTCTTCCAGGTATAAACATTTAGGGTCTTAGGAATCACTTCAGTAGAACGTTAGAGAAATATTTTATGCCTTGCTTCAGGAGAAATGGGTGAGAGAAGGTCAAACACACTTTCCTCCTTCTGCTGCTTTCTTAAATGACAAGGCACCATATTTGGGATAATGTATCTTAAGCCCCAAAATTAGTATGTAAAATAATAAATCTTTACAATATCTATTTGTAAGTATATATGCAAGTTGTCTTCCACATTAAATTTAAAATATTCAGTGGTTGTCCATATTTTAGGTATATTTGTTTTATCTTCATTTTATCTTTCATTCTTTACTTTTGAGGATTAAGGCACAATTTGGTGCTTTTGTTAGCTTAGAATGAGACATGAGAAAAAATCAAACAATTAAAATTATTAAATAAAATATAATTAAATTAAAATGTAAGAGTTTTCACACTTGGTTTCTGAGTGTGTACCATGTTATAATGTACTCTTTTTACATAACAAAGGACGTTTTGCTCCTTATTCCAATGATAATTACAGAATTTTCACTGCCCTGAAGATACTCTTTAATTATGTATAATGGAGAATTGCCTTTTGTGTCTTAATTTTCTGAAAAGTAAACAAAACATTTATATGATTGAAATGAGGCCCAGGCTGCGCTGCTTGACGGTGGATGGGCCATTCACCAGAGACTGGATTGGTGCAAGAAGCAAGTTTACTCAGGAGACTAGTGATTTCGGGGGGGGTGGGGGAAGCATCTTCAGGCATCCTCAGTCTCAAAAGTGCTATTTCCAAATTGCAAGTTAGCAGGAGGGCGAAAGAGCAGTTGGGGGAGGTTGGGAAAGATGATGCTTCTAGTTGATTGACTCAGGCCGGTTTCCAGGGTTGGTTTTTTTCCTTTTTTTTTTTTTTTTGGCAGGCAGAGTGGACAGTGAGAGAGAGAGACAGAGAGAAAGGTCTTCCTTTTGCCGTTGGTTCACCCTCCAATGGCCGCCGCGGTCGGCGCGCTGCGGCCGGCGCACCGCGCTTTGTCCGATGGCAGGAGCCAGGAGCCAGGTGCTTTTCCTGGTCTCCCCATGGGGTGCAGGGCCCAAGCACCTGGGCCATCCTCCACTGCACTCCTGGGCCACAGCAGAGGGCTGGCCTGGAAGAGGGGCAACCGGGACAGAATCCGGCGCCCCGACAGGGTTGGTTTTTGTAGTCACGCTGATGCCAGTTAGGTGGAGTTAGCTCTGAGTGAAGCTTGGCTGTTTGGACCTGGTGGTCATGAATGCCTTCCTTATCTGGGGTCTCCCTTTCTAGCCATTTCCCTGCAGTTAGCCCTTGGAATTCATAGGCAAACATTACTTACTTGTTGAACAGATGTTCTGATAAGATTAACCCTTTGCTTTTGTTCATCGGAATGTGAAAAGGAAAAGAGGTGTTGTCTTGAAAGTCACAGATTTGGGGCTGGTTATGGGGCGAAAGGCAAAAAGGGAAAAGATGTGTGCATTATGCTTGCACTGTGTGAAACATCACTGAGAATAATGGTTTCTGCTCCTTTCAGAAAATTGGATCTAGGAAATCCTAGGCATAAAACATGCAAGCCTAATTTTATGTGGTTTTCTAGTGCCTATTTGTGGTTATTAATTAAGAAAAATTCTTTCATATTTATATAGCTTTGGAAAATGTCAGAGAATAAGAATGCTGGTTGCTGAAGCTTTTGTATTCCAGAAAACTTCATGGCCATTCTCCTTAAAGGCTGGTGCATAAGAAGAAAATTTATTTCCTTCATTTTAATCTTTGACTCTGCATCACAGTTGTTTTTCAATTAGATAAATTAGTTTTTCTCTGGAGTCCTTTACTGAAAATTGGTGCACTTACTTGCATTTTGCCATTGCCAGTCAGTGATTGCTAATTTGTTCCTGTGTCCTTTATAAGGATTGCAATTTCTCAATGGTATTTAAGAAACTCAGAATACATTCAAAGTAGAGTTCTTTGGGTTGGTGCTCTGTAGACACCTGTGCTTTTGAAAAGTCATTTCTATGAAAGTATCTTTAAAATTTAATAAAACATCAACTAAGAAAGGTATTGTGCCTAGAACCCAGTCCAGAAGGCAATGAGATAAAACTGTTGACAAAGGAAGGGGATTCAGGTTTTACAATTATGGGAGGGTTGGTGGGTACTTTAAGAAAGAAAATGGGATCCAGCATTGCAGCTCAGTAGGTAAGTTATCACCTGTGATGCCAGTATCCCAAATGGATACCAGTTTGTGTCCTGGTTGCTCCACTTCCAATCCAACTCCTTGCAAATGGCCTGGGAAAAGCAGTGCAAGATGACCCAAGTGCTTGGACTCCTGCCACCCAGGTGGGAGACCTGGATGAAGCTTTTGGCTCCTGGCTTCTGCCTTGGCCAGCCCTGGACATTGTGGCCATTTGGGGAGTGAACCTGCAGATAGAAGATTCTCACTCTCTTTCTCTATCAGTAACTCTGGCTTTCAAATACTAAATAAATCTTTTTAAAGAAAGCAAAAAAAAAATGATATAACCTGAATACACTGTACTACCTGCCCCATAAATTTAGCGACGGTAGCTCTGCCCGTTTCCTTGTGCTCATAGAAGCGCACAGACTCGCTGTGAACAGTTATCCATCCGCTGATGAAGCGTTTCAGACACTCAGCTGGAGGTACGACTTCCCTCGACATTGTTGCCAACTTCCTGTCACTGCCCCAGAATTTCCACATTAGCATTTATGACCTCCAAACAGCCTGATTTCCCCAGGGTCACTGAACATAGTGAGTTGGCCCTTCTAGGCTGAAAGCCATATGGCATAAATTGCAAATGTTTTGGTATTTTTCCTAAACATATCCACCTGACTGATTTATTGTGTTGACCGGGGGCTTACCTTGAATATATATTCGCATACTTTAAAAAAAAATAAGAAACTTAGCTCTGAATTTTGATTAACTTTGTCCTATCAAATGTTGAAGGGAGATCATGGGATGGCTTCTGATAATCAGTTTATAGTATTGTATGAATCTACTTGTTGAAAAAAGTGCTGACATGAGCTTCATGAAACTACCATATACATAAGAAATAGATTGTTGAACTTTTGATTTTAGGAAATTTGCAGTATAAAAGTGCAAGACACATGACAGCAAGGAAACAGCAAATATGGCTCACCTTGATATTTTGAAGTCACATACTTTTAAAATGGGTATAAATGTAGTACAAACTATTGGTCAAAAATGCATCCTGAAACTTTGGAGTTATAGACTAGGGAAGATCTCTAGATGCTTAGGGGATTCTGTGTAAATAAGCACACACATGCACAAAGTAGATGCTGTGGAATTATTAGGAGAAGGAAGAGGCAGCTTAAATATTGGGGAGAACTGAATTTAGGTAATGGAAAACAAAAGGAGAGGAAATTCTGAAAGGAATCTGAAAGTGGAGTATAATAGCTGCTGTGTCCCCCACTGTAAGTTTAAGTTTTAATATTGTTTCTATTCATCTTTTCAGCAATGTAGCCCGATGACTTGATGTAATAACATCAGCCTGTCTCTTCTGGGGAAATAGTTCTAGACTAATTTAAAGCTCAGTTATACAATTAGAAAGTAATTTTTATCCAAGAATTTTTAGTTTCTATTTTAATTCATTAGTAACAATACAAACTCTTGCCAAACAATTCAAGAATCTGAATTCTTCGATGAGTTTTACTTTCTCACTACCTAAAGGAAGTAAACCAGTCTTTTGAAAGTACAAATTATGATGAAAGCCAACAGTCATTCACTTTAAAGTAAAGCCTTTCTATGTAATGAATTATTTGTCATAATTTTAGAAAATGGCATATTTTAGCAATTATATATATGAAGTATATTATGTTTGAAAAATAAAATATTAAGCTATCTCATTAAGATCAAAAAGATGTTTAAAGGAAAATTATAACTGTAGTCTTTAATATATTAAAACATAATTTATTTGATAATATTTTATCCATAGTTCCTGAAAGAGAGACAAATATTAATATATAGATTTTATTTGGCACATGCACATCATATTTAACAATACATTTAACAAGTATTAGGATATATTTTCTCAGATTATAACTTAATTAAATAAGCATTTATTAACAGGACATAATGCATTTGCAAATAATAGGAATGTGTAATTTTTGCTCATGTTATTGATTATGATATTTATATTTGAGAATATAATTTACTAAGTGTTTGAGAGATTTTCATATGATCAAATTAAATATGTAAAGAAGTAAATGCCTAAACTCATTTTTTAAAGCTAAGATAGGGCTTACATTGTGTTGAAGTGAGTCAAGACTCAGTTTGTGATGCCAGCATCATTTATGAGTACTGGTTGGAGTCCTGGCATCTCCACTTTCAATCCAGCCCCCTGATAAGACACCTGGGAAAGCAGTGGAAGATGGCCCGAGTGCTTGTGTCCTTGCCACTGATGTGGGAGACCCGAATTCCAGCCTCCTGCCTTTGGCCTGGCACAGTCCTGGCCATTGAGGCCAACTGGGGAGTGAAACAGTGAATGGAAGATCTTTCTTTCTTTCTGTCCCTCCCTTTCTCTGTAACTTTGCCTTTCAATAAAAATAAAAATATAATAAAAAGCTAAGGTAGCATTATTTTGAGAAGTATATGACTTCTTCAAGTTCCAGGACCCAACTTTGCAAAAAATATCCTATATCATGTTTAAATGAAACTATGTGTGCAAATGTACTGGGCACTTAGTAGATGCTTAATAGTGAGCTACTATCAATATATAGGTACATAAATTATATTATCACATGTACTTGCAACCTTTAGGCCTGTTATGTTTGGATCTTTGGCTACTAATGATATTAATAGCACTATGTAACTACTTAACTATTATTTAATGGAATTATATAACTATGTCATGATAAATTTCCTCTTGTTTTTTTCTTTCTCATTCCTTCTCTTTCCCCTCCCTCCCTCCCTCCCTCCCTCTCTCCCTCCCTCCCTCCCTCCTTCCTTCCTGCATTGACAGACACACACACACACACACACACTCCACACAGAGACAGACACAGAGGCAAATCTTCCATCTGCTTGGCTTACTCTACCAGTGCCCCCAACAGCCTGGGCTGCCTGTGAGAGTGCACGGAAGCAGAAGCTGGAATCAGAAGTAGAACTGGGACTCTAACCAGGCACTCTGAGGAAGGATGTGGCTTTCCCAAATGATGTCTTAACCTCTGTGCGAAATGCCCACACCCGGGCTAATTTGTGATTATCATTTTCTGTATTGACAAAATTATAAATGGCTATATAAAGATATGCATCTTTTTTTAGAAAGTTTTAAGCTTAAGGTTGAGATGAACACATACACATTTGTGTAAAGATATTAGATAATATATGTCTATATCAACATGCATTTACTTAAAAGATACCTAGCAAACTTTATAGTTTATAATGCTAGTGCACACATATTTAAAGTTGCAGAGAGAAAACACAGACACCTAATAATCAAGTTGAATGTACACCTAAAAAATACCTGAAATTCCTCATTAATAAAGACTTTTTAAAATTAGCTTATTGTTTATGTATAACTACATTTTGCACAATTCTAACCACCAACAATTTATATTAAAGACATCAAACTAAATGAGATATCAAATTTCTTATGTCCTGGTGTGGGAAAATGAAAGACATTTTTAGTATGAAATTTACTATGCAACACACAGTGGCCAGATGGTACACCCAATCCATTTTCTGAAAGACTTCTAGTTCTTTCTGTGCATTGGAAGAAAACCAGGTGACAAGTTAAGTAGCAGTTTCTATCTATGACACTTTCAAATTTCATACAACCTGAGGATAAGATCTAGAAATTGGCTTCTAACTAAAATAAGCCATTCTTATTCAAAGTTACAAGATGTCTCCATTAATAACAACATATTTTGTCTTCTCAAGATTAAAAGCCTATTCTCTGTTCTCTTTTGACACGTGCAGTTTGTGGGTGTGTGGATTTTTACACGCATAATTAAAATTTTTTTCTTCATTGGATGGGATTGGCAGCAGAAGTGTAAAACTAATTCCTTACAGTTGGTGATTTTTTTCTGAGATCACAGCACTGGTAAATACACCATGTGGCTCAGATGGAAATGAGAGTAGCCAGTGCAGGATACCTATAAATGAGCAGCATTCTAACTATCATAAAAATAAAATGATCCCCCATTTGACTTGGTTGGCTAATTACTTCAGTAAACATGAATTTATACATCCTACTATGATAGCATTCAAAAGAGAATTTATGTGTATTTTTATGGCTTGCATCTGCTTAGGACAGACTGTGCTTTTTAGATGAACAAATTCATGCTGCAGTAAGAAATTCTGGAGAAGTGTGATATCAGAGCTCAATTAAACTTGATATTTAAAATCTTTGTACTAAAATACTGCATCTATTCATGAACAATGTAAGGGGATTTGGCATAAAAACTATATCCGAATATGGCAATGTGTTGGTACCTAGCTGGAACACTAATTCACACAGGAAAGATTTGGTGTTTTATGTGGCATTTCTGTTGTCAGATGTTTATTGGAGACCTCTGCCATTTTGGCAAAGACACTTGACATGAGGGTACCTGGTGAAAGAGTTGTGGATATATACTAGGTTACGGATGAAGCATGCTCACTGAATGTAACTGAATGAATTATTTTGGTCAGTATTAGCGTTATCTCAACTTTCCAGAAAAATAATAAACTGGAATATGAAACTCTTCATGCTGTGCAGCATATTGAAAGACAGTAAATGGTGGAAGTAAAATGCCAAGATATTGGCAGGACCCATCTGCCCCTACCAGGATCTCAATGTTACCTGAGCACCATCAGGCGTTTGACTATGTGCCAGAAGGCAGTGCCTTTCGAGACATGCCTGTTTTCCTGTTACTAAAAACAGGTTACGGGAAAAGAGGAAGAAGGAAGACAGTTTCTTAAGAGGGAGCCCTGAAATAATGGATTTCATCAGATGCAGCCTGGTGGTGTGAGAGGCACTTTGTAAGAAAGCCTCCTTTAAAATGCCATCAGTTATATGAGGTTTCAGAACAAAAGAGAACAGCCTGTGTACTGCGGAAACAACTGCTGGCCGGTGCGCAATGTGTTGTGAAATGGGCATGAGGAGTTCCGCCAAGAATACTGCTGTCGTGTGATCCTCATCTTGCCTCTGGTTCTTAGCCAACTGCAAGGATTTCATATCCTTGTGTGGGGCAGCTTCCGTGACAAAAGGTGCACTTGCTTATTTGGGCAAATCTCTCTTAATAATCAAAATACAGCCAAAGGGGACTAACAATCACCCTAACTGCAAAACACAGCCTCAGTACCCGCTGGGGACTTGAGCCCACCAACTCTGTGACGACTCGCTGGGGATTTCCACTATTAAAGCCAGTAGAGTATTTACTTTATGACACAAAGGTTGGCTAAGGATAGGTCCTGGTTTATCTGGAGGCTCCTTTTATTCTCAGTGTCATGATTTGTTAAACAAACTTTATAATCGCCATACCTAAAGATCACCTATCCTTTATTTGGAAAATAGTGCTTTATAATTTTTTTAGCAAAGCAGAAATAAACTATGGGGTTTTTCAAATGAGGATACAGAACACGGGAGCCACCATCAGAAGAGTGCGCTGCCGGATAGCTCTCAGCCAGCACTTTTTGTTAGAGGGTACAAGCAATTCTACAAGCTAGCAAGCATACAGGCACAGCAATACATGAACCAAAGCCCACCGTATGAACAGGAAAGACCAAACCCTATGTTCCAGGATGAGACAACAAGCCAATCCTTATCATGCAGTATGAGGATCCAGTATCTTATTTACAATCTTGAGCTCCTGAAACCAGTGTTCACCATTAGTTACAGATTATCCACCCCGCTGCCTTCTGCCTCCGCATTCTGTTGGGAGGGTGGGCCCTCACCCAGCCTGCACAGAGACAGAACTGTAGCCATGTCCTATTCCAGGGGAGTGTGCTCCTCTGGGGATATTAAGGCAGTATCCTCTACAACCAACTTTGGAGGATAGCAAAGTAGGGAGTGATATCTAAACATCACCACAATCACTTCAGATGCAATTAGAATGGTGTTTGCTGAGGCTAAGGTTTGGGCCCATCTAATTCATCTTATTTATATAACATGCATGTAGCATATAATTCACATGCAAGACTCACACTCATGCAATGTTATAACCACCTAATTAGAAATGAAAGTTTCTAAATTGCAAGTAAAATGAAAAAAAAATGTAATGTTATTTAAACTTTAAAGTAAAAAAAAAGTAAAGTGATTCACAGGGTTTTGGATATCATTTCAATAAAAAGAGGCCAAAAGCCCTAAATACTCTCAGTTCTTCCTTTTAGAGGGAAATTAAGAAGCAATCCAGGGATTTATTTATTTTTAATATGAATAAAGACGCTTTGTCAGATTTTGTTAAGGGATGCCATTTAAATATTTAATTTGCCAACATGAAGGGGAATTGAGTACACCCCTTCTCTAAAGAGCTCCCATTTCACTGTATGACACCTCGAACAGGGAAATCCAGGGATCTGCATTGAATTAGTGCTAGCGGACAGCAAAAGGGGACAGAATAAAATTTGTCTATAGATTGCCATGCCCTAGTCAAAAGAAGTACATGAGGGGCCGGCACTGTGGCAAAGTGGGTAAAGCCGCCACCTGCAGCACTGGCATCCCACATGGGTGTCAGTTTGAGACCCGGCTGCTCCAGCTCTCTGCTATGGCCTGGTAAACCAGTGGAAGATGGCCCAGGTCCTTGGGCCCCTGCACTCACTTGAGAGACCCAGAAGAAGCTCCTGGCTCCTGGCTCCTGGCTTCTGATCGGCACAGCTCCCACCGTTGGGGCCAGTTGGGAGTGAACCAGCGGATGGAAGACCTCTTTCTCTGTCTCTAGTTATCTCTCTGTGTAATCCTGACTTTCAAATAAATAAATAAATCTTTAAAAAGAGAAATACACAAGGCCTCCTAAACATATGCTCAGATTTTATTTCAAGTTCCATTTGCAGCTGAGAGTGACATGTATTCCTCTTTAAGGATGATGGATTTGTTGATTTCTTGTATAATCTATCATTTTGTTTTGTATATTTTGATGCCAAGTGAATAGATGTCAAATTTAGATGAGCCTGTCAATTTATTAAAATTGTATAAGTTGAGTAATTTACCATTGTGTTGTCAGGTTTTTTTTTCCCATTCTGCAAGCAGTCCATCAAAAAGTTTGTGGATATAGAATTTAAAGATCATTTTATTTAGATGCAAATTTTTAAAAAGTTACTTATCTACTCTCACTTCTTTAAGAGACACACAGAAAATGAGAGTTCTCATCCATTGGATCACTCCCCAAATGCCCACAAAGCCTGGGGCTGGGCCTGTCTGAAGTCAGGAACCAGGAACCCAATGCAGGTCTCCAACATGAATGGAAGGGACCCTACTACTTGGGCTGTTGTCCTCTGCTCCTGGGGTGCACATTAGCAAGAAGCTGGAGTCACGAGCAGAGGCAGTCATTGAACCCAGATACTCTGATAAAGAACGCAGGCATTATTTATATTTGAAGGCCAGAATTATAGAGGCAGAGGCAGAGGCAGAGGCAGAGGCAGAGGCAGAGGGAGGGAGGGAGGGTGTGAGGGAGGGAAGGAGAGAGAGAGAGAGAGAGAGAGAGAGAGAGAGAGAGAGAGAGAGAGAGAGAAAGTGAGAGAAAGTGAGAGAAAGTGAGAGAAAGTGAGAGAAAGAGAGAGAAAGAGAGAGAGAGAGGTTTTCCATCCAATGGTTTACTCCTTAAATTGATGCAACAGCTGGAGCTGTGCCAATCTGAAGGCAAGAGCCAGAGGTTCTTCCAGGTCTCTCACCAGGATGTAAGAGTTCAAAGACTTGGCCATTTTCTACTGTTTTCCCAGGCCATAGCAGAGAGCTGGATCAGAAGTGAAGCAGCCAGGATTAGAACTGGCATCCACATGGGATGCTAACACTACAGGTGACAGCTTTACCTGCTATGTCACAGTGCCAACCCCCAAATGGCATCTTTTTTTTTTTTTGACAGGCAGAATTAGACAGTGAGAGAGAGAGATACAGAGAGAAAGGTCTTCCTTTTTCCGTTGGTTCACCCCCCAAGTGGCTGCTGCAGCCAGCACATTGCGGACAGCGTGCTGCGCCGATCCCAAGCAAGGAGCCAGGTGCTTCCTGCTGGTCTCCCATATGGGTGCAGGGCCCAAGCACTTGGGCCATCCTCCACTACACTCCCAGGCCACAGCAGAGAGCTGGACTGGAAGAGGAGCAACCAGGACAGAATCTGGCACCCTGACTGGGACTAGAACCCGGGGTGCTGGTGCCACAGGTGGGGGATTAGCCTAGTGAGCCAGGGTGCCGGCCCAAATGGCATCTTAATCACTAGATCAAATACCTACCCCTCTGCAAAAAATTTTTGAAATCCATGCATATGAGATTTCATGCAAAGTTCACACAAAAAAAGCATTTTGTGAAAAATCTGTACAATGATTTCAATTTTTGTTTTTGCTCCACAATTTATTTATTTGAAAGAGTTAGAGCAAGAGTGAGAGAGAGAATTTTCCAACTGCTGATTCGCTTATCAGATGACTGTAAATGCCAGCACTGGGCCTGGCTGAAGCCGGGAGCCTGGAGCTTCATCCAGGTCTCCCAGCTGGGTATCAGGGTCCCAGGCACTTGGGTCATCTTCCACTGCTTCTCCCAGGTCATCAGCAGGGAGCTCGATCAGAAGTGGAGCAGCTGAGACACCAACTGGTACCCATATGGATGCCAGCATTGCTTTACCCACAGCCAAGAATGCCAGCCCCCAAAGTAAATATCTTTTCATTCTATTCATCCACAGACCTTTTGAAGTACCCTCATATAGTGTTTTATGCGACGAGGATATACGTTATGGCATTAATACAGATGTACTTGCTTCCCCTTGGCTAATATTTAAGCTACCTGATTTTCTATCCTTTGCTTTTCAATTTTCCCATGTCCTTTTTTTCATGTATCACTCTTATCAGTACAATCCTGGAGTTTAGTATTTCATTTAGCTTAACCTTTAAAAAATATTTAAGGAACAGAGACATAGACAGAAGTCTCTCACCCACTGGTTCACTTCCCTAAATGCCTACAGTGGGTGGGGCCTGGTCTGCTGAAGCTTCGAGCCAGGAACGCGGTTCAGGTCTTCCATGTGGGTGGCAGGGACCCAGCTGCTTGAGCTATGGCTGCTGGTCTCAGGCTTTATGTTGGCAGGAAACTGGAGTCGAGAGCCAGAAGCAGAAATTCACCCAGGTACTCCTATGTGGGGACGCAGGCACCCCAACCTCACCTGGTGTTTCAATCACGAAGGCAAATCCCTGCCCCATTTAGCTTCACTTTTAAGTGGAAAGCAATTTGTTTATACTTATTGTAATTGTTGTTATGTTTGAATTCATTACTATTTCATTTCTTATTTGGTATATCTTTCTTTGCTTTATTACTTTTTTCTTTTCATCACTATTTCTGAATAATTCACATTAAGTTGTTTTAATCCCATTTTTTTTCTTTATTCCTTTAGTAGCTACTATAACATTTTAGTGGAATATTCATAGCACTGTCTATATTAAGTGTTAGTTCTATTACTCTTTTGTATAACATATGGACTATAGCATTTTTGAAAGCCAAATCACCCTCTGTCCTATCTTGTTTGTTGTTTCATACTTCAGTTGTATCTTTTCTGTCTCTCCCAGATAGATATTTCTGTGATTTCACAAGGACTCTATGTAGGTTGAACAAGCTTGTACATTCTTTGCCAACACTTTTTTTTTCTTGTGTCTCCAGCTTTCCTTCCATGATTATTTTCCATCTTACAGAAGTAGCATCAAAAGTTCATTAACGTGTGACTTTGTTATCATTTACTGGTTCTTTTTTTTTAAGTAACATAAAAATCAAAAACTTCTTTTTATTAAAAGATTGAGGAAATGAAAACATAATCCACAAAAGGGAAGAGGATATTTGCAAGATAAATATATCCAAAGAAGAACTCATACCCAAAATATACAAAAAAATAAATTTGAAATATATTTGAAAATCTCTTACTAATCCATAAAAACAAAATAGAAAGTCCACTTTTTAAATGGGCAAAAGATTTGTGTAGACAACACTTCTAACAGACAATATTCAGATGGTCAATAAATATAGGAAAATGTGTTAAATATAATTGCATTGAGCTTAATGTGCATTAAAACCAGAGTGAAATACTAATACACAACTATACAAAACTTAATTTTTTAAAACTACCATACCAAATGTAGGCCACCATATATAACTGGAACATTAGAGGAGGAGTATAAATCTATACAAGCACTCTGAAAAATTATTGAACACATGCAAATCTTACGACCTAACATGAGGTTAGATAACCATATACCCAATGAAAATGTATGCTTATTAATTTCAGGCATATATTCACATATAAAACATAAAACATATATATTCACATATAAAACATTCACATATAAAACACATGATGAAGGTGAGCTCCGCAGCTCACCTTTCCTCTAAAAAAGATATTTTTTTACTACACCTGAGACTCCTGCTTTGTGATCTCTTCAAATCATCATTCTTTTCCAAAGACTAGCATGGATTTTTCTACAACTGTTGTTAAGCTTTTTATCATCTCAGGCTTTATCTACATGAAATAGGATATATATTTGCTCAGCATTGTGTTTCTGAGATTCATCCATGGGTTGCAAGGAGCAAAATTTATTCATTTTATTTTCATTGCTGTATAGTATTTTGTTGTATAAATACACCCCAGTTTTATTTACTTATTGCTTGCCATCTGGGCTGCTTCAGTTAGAGGCGTTTATGAATAATGCTACTGTGGATATATGCCTGAAATTAATAAGCATACATTTACTGGTTCTTAAAAGAAGTTTTGGTTTTTCTTTTATGTTTACTTATGTTTTACTTTGGAATCAGCTCAAACACAGAAAAGATCTAACAAGAGTACAAAAAACTCCTATGTCCCTTGCACCCTTATTCTTCACTACTTTCCATTTTGCCAAATGCATTTTATCATCTTCGCTCTGTCTTGTTTTTTTTCATTTTCAGTGTTTGTTTTATTACTATGTTGATAAGAAGGGCTGCTCTTGCTTTTATGTGAGGATTTTAAATCAGCCTCATTTATTATCAATGCAACGTTCAAAAAGAAAGAAACAAGAGTAATTTTGTAAACATCTTTGTGGCCTTTAATACAAATGGTAATATGGATTCATTCATATGGGGAGGTCGTAAAGTCCTCACACAAAATGTGATCATGTTGCCATTCCAGCAGCAACACATTTGTCTTTTTACTGTTTCCTTCATTTTTGTTTTTTTCAAATCTTGAATCCAATGAACTTGTATACAGAAATCCCCACCACTCTATCTACTTGTGACAAGATAGAACACTGAAGAGATTCTTTCACACAAAAAGTGTTGTACATTTTAATGATAGTCAACACCTTTTCTAAGTGCTTGATATAAAAAATCATTGAGTTTTGACAATGCTCGTATCAGTAACATTATTTTCCTCTTATAAATAAAGACAAAATTGCTCTAGGCTACACAGGAAAAAAGTGGCAGAGATTCAAATCCAATCTCTCTGATGCCAAAATCCATGTTCTTAATCATTGTACACACTGCCTCCAATTTTTTCTAGGTAATAAAAAATTTAGTGATATTTCATAGGTTTGGTATAAAATAGATCGTTTAACATCATCTCAATAGGAATATGGACTTTTCCAAATACTGCTTATTGTCAAAAAGGTTTGATTAATTAAAACTATCATAATCGTTCAAATGAATTGCTACTTGATAAAGTGTGTAACAAATCTTAATATGTAGCACACATTTAGAAGTGGTGGTTCTAACCTTAAAATAAGCCATGACTTTTTTTTTTTTTTTTTTTGGACAGGCAGAATTAGACAGTGAGAGAGAGAGAGAGAGAGAGAGAGAGAGAGAGAGAGAGAGGTCTTCCTTCCATTGGTTCACCCCTCAAAAGGCTATTACGGCTGGCGTGCTGCGCCAATCCCAAGCTAGGAGCCAGGTGCTCCCTCCTGGTCTCCCATATGGGTGCAGGGACCCAAGCACTTGGGCCATCCTCCACTACACTCCCGGGCCACAGCAGAGAGCTGGACTGGAAGAGGAGCAATCAGGACAGAACCAGCACCCCAACAGGTACTAGAACCCAGGGTGCCAGTGGCACAGGTGGAGGATTAGCCAAGTGAGCTGCGGCACTGGCCCATGACTCTTTTCTTAGAGAGATAAGGGCTGGTAGCCCCTTACATCGACTTTAAATGGAGAGATAGCACATGATTTATTTTTATTAGAGAGATGGAATTTCACAATAAGTTGGGAAAGTTTAGAATATTAAAGGAAGCAAGTTAACTCATATTAATGCTCTATGTATGTTTCATTATTTCAGTTTTTAAAAAAACATCATTTGAATTCCCTTTGTATTTATAAGGTTCTATCTTTAAATGCATTGGTTCATTTATATGTGAGGGGTATTTGAAATTTAAGTGCAATCAAAATAGTGTAACCTGTGGTGTACCTGCTAAATCATTTAAACAGATGACTGTAACATACAAATTGTGATTATAACCATGCTCTGTCAAATGCAAGTGCATGAATACAGTATTAGTTTGAAAAAAAAGAGCATATAGTTCTCATTGTGGTTGCAGTTTAATAATAATGGGGGGAATTAATTCATAATAAATACTATTTAAAATGCTAGTAACACTTTTAAATTTTGTATGGCATACAATTTGGGGTGTTTGGTTAAAAATGTATGTCAGAACTGGATTTTACAAAAATTGTTTTCTTTGTGTAGTGAAATACAAATTGTCATGCCTTTGTGTGACCACTTGATGGAACTCTTTCATTTTGAATCCATGAATCTCTAAACAGCCATGAGCTTAAATCTCTGCCAAGGCATAAAGGCCTATTTCTTTTTAAAATAAACTTACAGGAACTCATTATTTCACATACTTAACATGCTATTCAGTTACGACTCTATAGGATGTTAGCAAATCAATGCATATCAAAAAAGAAAAATTTCTTTCTTCAAATGAATTCTCAACCTCACAGGAATGTTTTGCAGAAAATGAATTACTCTAAATACTTGAATATGAACATGTTTGAAATGTTATTATTCTCTATAATCAAACTGAAACTCTATTTCTTGAGTGTCTTTAAAAATTAAGTCTATTCATATGTCATGAGGAAATTTGGTTCAAGGTACCCTCAAGGCCTAGGAATAGGGAAACTTTTCTTTGCCAAGGGCCATTTGGATATTTATAACATCATTTGTGGGCCACACATAATTATCAACTTAAAATTATCATGCTATGGATGAATTGAATTTGGAGTCTTGCCTACAGTTACCTCGGCAGGGCAAGACCAAATGATTTCAAGAGCCTTATGTGGCCAGCAGGCTGTACCTTCCCTACTCCTTTTAGGGGCCTATGGGTATTTCTTAGCAAAATTCTTACTTGGGAAAGATAGTTAGAGAAGAAAAGAGATTGACTATGAAGCAAAGTTCCAATAAAGTCCTAAGGAACAATTCAGAATAACAAGAAATGATGTGCAAAGAGAATAATCATTATTTTCACTCTAAATGTTGACACTATGGATTATAAAAAGGGCTGTTAATTAGTCATCAATCACCCATATGTGAATTTGTCATTTACACTTTCTGAAGTTATTCGTAAGAATAATCCTAAATGTCTCAAGAAGCCCAAATGCAATAAAACTCACCAAAGAAAAACACATCGGTAAAATCTAAAACACCCAATTGCTGAGTCACTAGCGAGATGTAGAGAAAGTCCACAGAAAGCACAGCAAATATACCCCCAGAGAGGTCGTCTGCAGTGATCCTGTGTTACAAAATGTTTTCCATGTAGAATGATGTATAAAACTTGGCTTGTGTGGCTGGCCTTTGGTGCAATGGTTAATCTGCTGCTTGGGTGCCCACATCCCATGCTGCAGTGCCTGGGTTTGAGTCCTGGTTCTACTCCCAGTTCAGAAAATATTGGCTCTTAAGTTGATTGGTTCCCTACTAACAACAGGGGAGAAAATGAAAGACTAGTCATGGTCACCTATGTGAAAAAAACAAAAGTCGATTAATTAAAGCAACAATTTTTCAGTATAAACACAATGAATTCAATTTGGAACTATATGCATATGCTAATACATACCATGAGAAGCAGTGATAGTTGATAGGTCAAGTAGTTTGGTCCCTGGCCACCCATTTGGGAAACCCTGATTGAGCTACCAGCATCCAATTTTGGCTTAATCCAGACAAAGTCATTGGGAGCATTTGAAGAATGAATCAGTTGATGGGATTCACTCTGTCTCTTTCTGTTTCTGATTTCAAGAATCTCAGTAAGTAGGTTTTGTTTGTTTGCTTATTATTTCTTCTAAGCAATCTCTGCCACTTCAGTAACATTTACTCCTAAATCAATGATTTTCAAATCCATTGCTCTAGTCCTGAATCTCCACCATCCGATTGGTATTATCTTTTCAGTATTTGAGACATTGGAACTTCAACTGAGGTCAAATTGAATTCATTGTGTTCATACTGCAAAATTATTACTTTAAGTAGCTGACTGTTTTTGGTTTGTTTTACAGATAAATGAGCATGATTAATCTCTTATTTTCTCCCCTGTTGTTATCCTACAATAGTAGGCAGCCAATCAGCTTCTGAGTGAATGATATTTTCTGAAGATCAGCTTAGACCTCAAGTTGATATCAAGGGAACTTATAATAAAATAATGAACAAAAATATGCGTGGACTTACCTTTATGTGGCTTGCGAGGGAAACTCAATATAAACCAATTTGTTTTTTATATTTTGATTAAATTTGCTTATTTGGGGTTCTGAAAGGAATGCAAAATAGAGTGATAGAGTGAAACATGGCAAATTGATGGAGGAACAGCTGCTGTTGCTCTTTCTTAATGGATTGTCTGAGAAGATGGCTTTAAAGAGAGACTTCATGTAGATATTTGAGTGAAACCAAAGTCAAGTCATTAAGAGAAGATATTTTGGATCCCCTCTGAAGGTGATATCAGGAATGACCCCCTAAAATCTACACCAAAATGTGGCCCTTTAAAGTTCCCCAGAAACGCCATCTGGGATGCCACAAATGCTACCAGCATTTGGGTGCCGTACGATGTCACCATATGCTTATTAATAAATCCCCAATATTAATAAGCCCAAGAGGGTTCTTGCCTAACATTTAGAGAATAATTCTAAATACCCGCACAGATAAACAAGGCAGCATGGTACCTTTTAGGCTTTTACTTAGTGAGAAAGATGCATAGGAGAGTGAGAGCTTTATTAAGCGAAAGAGGTAAATCTGGGTTCATACTGAGCACCAGGAACCAGCCACGTAGAGGAGCATCTAGGCCAGGAAGCCTAGGGCACATAGCCTTCGGGTGGCACAGAGCTACAGCAAGCCCCCTGCTGGCAAGACGCCAGGGAAGAAGAGAAGGGCCGGACACACCATGTCCCAGGCCTTTAACTCACTTCCAAAGGGGAGTGGTTAATTAACCTGTTTGGCTGGTGGGTACCCAGGTGTGGGCAGGCAGGGGCATGAGGTCACACAGGGGTGTGGTGAGGGTATTAGGTAGGGTGTGAGGTCACACAGGGGCGTGGTGAAGGTATGGTCTTCCAGCTCACAAACCTAATCAATTTTAACCTATATGCCTGCCTACTTCAAAGGCTGTAGGGATCTCCCTTGATCTCTAGAACATTCTACAAGGATTTCTGAGAAATTGATTATGGAGCTGGGATGTCCAAGGGACATGCTGGGGCACTCTGACATTTGAAGTAACTTTGGTGACATGAGATCCACTGAGGAAGCTTTTGATATTTTCTCAAGTTCTATGGAAATATCATTTTGACTCACGATTTTTCATTTCATCAACATATTTTTCTTGGATAATGTCTCTCTTCTTGATGACTGTAAGAAAATCCTGATACATATACCATGTATTCTATAATAGCATAGGTTGTTTTTAATGAGAGCATCAATTTATAAGAAAGTATGGCTCAACAGAGCACACAGGATCAGGTGCTATAATTGGTAAGAACAGCACATGCTTATATTATTTGTCTTCATTTAATAGACTTAAAAATTCTAGTGGACAGGAACTCATAGGTCCTTTTGGGTATTTTTTTAAATCAAAATATTATTTTATTTATTTGAAAGGCAAAGTGACAGAGAAGAGGAAATAAACAGAGAGAAACAGAGATCTTCCATTTGCTGGTTCACTCTTCAAATGGCTGCAATGATCATGGCTTGCCTAGGTCAAATCCAGAAATCCACCTGGGTCTCCTCTGTGGATGGCAGGGGCCCAAGAACATGGGCCATGTTCTGCTGTATAACAAGGTGACTCAGCAGGGATCTGCATCAGAAGCAGAGCAGCCATGACTGGAACAAGCAGTGGCATTGTTTAGTGGGAGTTTTCTGGCATTGCAACTGGGGGTTTAACCCACTGCATCAAAGCCCAGTACCTTTTGGGGATTCTTGATAATACAATTACTGCTATAGAGTTCATTTGCACTCCTCATAGTTTGAATTAATAAGTTAATGCCAAAGAGTGCCTCTCGTCTTCCTCCATAAGGAACAACCAATGGTGAACCACAGAGATCCCCTTTCTAATGTCCTAAACACTCAAATACATGTGAGAGAGATAAAGCACATACATGAAAACATTATAAAATCCATTGATATTTTTGCTTCTAGAGATAAGTTATTTCTCAGAAGATTCTCAATCAAGATTTTTGGAAATTCAAAAGAGAGGAGGTTTTCATTATGTTAATATCACTTGGTGGATTACAGGTGGTCATTTAAACTTGAAGTTCAGATTTGGTAAGCACTTATACTGAAAAGTTATTTGTTGTTTATGAGAAATTCATACGTGAATGGGAATCCTGTATTTTCTTTTGGTGAACTTGACAATGCATTATTAGGGTTACTTTGGACCAAAGAGGACAATATGCTCTGGATACCTCAAGCAACTTGCTTTTGTTAAAAAGAGACAAGAAGATACATTGGTCAGGACAAATGTTTCTGCAGTTGACCAAAGAGTTTGCGTAAAGTATTTGTCAAGACAAAGAAAATAAAGGAAAGTTGCAGGGGTGGGTGTGTTTTACAGTTGAAGCAACGGCCTGCACTGGAGTCCCAGCTCTGCTCCAGATTCCTACTTCCTGCAAATGTGCACCTTGGTAGACAGCAGATGATGGCTCAAGTATTTGGGTTCCTGTCACCTGTAGGAGAGGCCAGGATTGAATTCCATGTTCCTGGCTTCAGAAGCCTGGCCCAGGAGTGTTGTTCTGGACATTTGGGGAGTGAACCAGTAGATGGAAGATATCTCGCTATCTGTCTCTGTCTCTCTCTTTCAAATAAATAAAAACTATACAAAACATTAAATTTATTTTTAAAATGTGAAATATTCTGTTGTTAGCTATGATTTTATTAACCACACACTTGGATCAGAAAATTGATGCTTTCTTAGATGAGAAGATAGCCAAGCATTAGCACAATATGCTCTGTGAGAGAGATAAAGCACATACTATTGGATTAATCTATATTCAAACATATTCCGAGAAAGCAAATATGTGAGCATAATACCACAGGAAGCTACAATGGATCCCCTTCCCTGAAAAATGGTGAGCTCAGGGATCTGAAGAGGGTCCTGTCCCTTCCTAATGAGAAGAGATAGAGATACTTTTAAAAGTTACATAGCATTTTGGTACCCATATGTGCAAGAAAAATCATTAAGCTTCTAAGTGATGTAAAAGGCAACTGAATTATTCCCAGCTATGTGATAAAGACATAGGAAGGCAGCAGGATTGACACAACTGCAGGGTCAGGAGAGACTTGTCTGAGATTCTAAGGGAAGATGGTAATGAATAGGAAAAGCCGTTAAGCAGACTTTGAAAAGCTCCAGAGAACTAGGACATGTACTGAGGAAATCCTCAGGAAAATGCAATGCAGTGAAAGGCCGACCAGATGTTTAACTATTGAAGGCTATAAAATTGTAGAGTACGACTTTCAAACAGAAATGCTTGCCGATGTTTGGGTAGTTTTTTTAAGAACCAGAAGAAAACAAGTAGGAGAAGGAGAAGAAGCGTCCTGGGAAGTGGGAATCCTATTAGCAAAAGTCACTGCCATGCAAAATCTTAGAATCTCTAAAAAACAAGGAGCTGGCTTAAACTTGTGAAGGAAAAGTAATGTTTATAAATGTTTTCCTTTCAACCAAAACGGCCTGGAGTATTTGAATTTGGTGTCTAATTGGCTCTGTTTTTGGAATTAAAGTCATATCAATGCCATACCATCTCATGCAGAGTTCATATTTAGGAGTTACTGTCTGATAATGATGCTATGCATAATTGTCAATTCACCTAAAGAACATATTTTTTGATATTCAACTCCCAGTATTTGAAATTAATCATCTACCTTATGCATATGTATTTATGAAATATAGCAACTAATAGGAAAAGAACATATTATAAATATATTTCTATATTTAGGTTTTTTTTGGTTAAAAGTAAGTGTCTAGTTATTTGAAAGCCATAAAAGAACTAATGTTAAATGGAAATTATCATGAAAAATTAAGAAAAATTTTCCTATTTGTTTAGATGAACTGGGTTTAGTAAGTGTTCAGAAGAATCATTTTGGTAATGTCTCATAAATGCTTGAGATCTAAAATTTAGTATTTTTTACTTCAACATCCAAAATTTTTAAATGATATGGCATTCTGGTTTCAAAATTTAAAATTGGGATTTCTAAACATACAGTAAATATTTCCAAAAAGCAGTATTCATATCACATATGTTGAAATGAATTTCAATGTCTCTGTGATACTAGTTATTTTGGAAAGACAGTGCCTTCTTTTGGACATTAGAATGTGTGATATGTAAGTATTCTGACTTTTATGTTGAAGTTTTAATAAGACAGAAATAAGAGAAAAGCAAACACATTCTGATGAGCTTAACAAGTAAAATAAATAAATACTAATTCTGCAATATCACAAAACGTATATGACAGGAAAAATTGGGGAGAATTTCATTTTTTTTTCTTTTCTAAAAGAAGAAAACAATGCATTTGTATAATTTGGACACATTTGTAAAGAAAAGCTTCATTGTTTTCAGTGAGTTTTTTGATACCTTTCCCTTTCCGAGTTTACTGCCTCGCCTCGCCTGGCCTGAATCTGCAGTGATGCGCACACAGCACTGGCCAGGGCTGTTGCTTTTACTTCTTGGAGTGAGTGTTGAAAAGGCCAGAGTCACCTGCAGCTCTTTCTATGCTGCCTTTCTGTGTGTCCTGGGGTACATAGGGCCTGCTACTGTAGTTTCTCCACTGTGTCCCACAGGCTGTCACGTTTTTGTACCAATTATACCCCCAGAGATTTTCGCCAGCGATTTTTCAATGAAAAGGTAACCACAAACATGTTACCACTCAGATTATTTATCTACTTTTGTGTGATAAACTACTCTCCAACATAAAGGCTTAGAATCACAGTCATTTCCTACTCATGAAGCCCTGGGGTGACAATCTGGGCAGGACTAAGCAGAGACAGCTCATCTGTGCTGGGCAGGTATTAGGTTGGACCTGATGCACCCTACTGGCCTCATTTACATAGTTAGGCTTGGATGCTTCCTATTGGCTGCAATACCATCGCTCTTTTTCAAATAGATTTTTCTCTTTTTTAAAATACTTTAATTTTTATTTATTTATTTATTTATTTGCTTATTTATTTATTTGGAAGACAGAGACAGATAGAGGGAATGACTGGTTGTTTCACTTCCCAAATGCCCACAACATTTGAGTTTGGTAAAGGCCAAAGCCAGGAGCCTAGAACTCAGGCTAGGTCTCCCACTTGGTTGGCCTAGACCTAAGCACTTGGACCATGACCTGAGGACTCATTAACAGGCAGCTGGAATTTGGAGTGCAACTGGGACTCAAACCCAGGCACTTCAACGTGGGATGCGAGCTTCCCAGGAAATGTCCTGAGCGTCCTGCCAAATATCTGTTCCTGGACTCTTTCTTGACCTGCAGTCTCTCATCCACTGAGGCTTTTCTCTCCATGTATCCGCTCTCTCTATAGCAGGAGCCCAGATTTCTTGATGTGAACCTGGGTTCTAAGAGGGAAAGTACAATCCGAGGTATCTGAGCTCAAAAGTCACAAAATGTGACTTCTGTCACATTCCACTGGACAAAGCCTGCTCCCAGGGCAGCCAGGCTTCCAGAGTCACAGAAATAGACTTTCCGTCTTGATGAGAGGGGTGACAAACACTTCATAAAGGAGCAGAGTCACGTGCTTTGATGGGTGGTGTTTTTCACTCCTAACGTGTGGCCTCTATGACTGATTGGCAGTGACCTTTGAAAAGGACAGTTGTACCCAATAGCATTTTGCCCTGAGTAAGGCAGAAGCATAACCTTCAATTTTATTTCTCAGCTGTATGCTGAAAATAAGTAAATGCCTGTTTCCTTGTTTGTGATTATAATGTCAAATAATTATTTAAAAAAGTTTCAAGTATTCATATGCTCTCTTCAATAAAAAAGCTTGACTAGTTAATTCAAGAGAGCTGAAACACATGTGTATTATATTTTTCTTTCCTTTTGAAATAAGCATGTCACCTGTACTGAATGTCCCTTACTTCAGTATAGAACAATGTTAAATAATTAATGCCTGGCATCAAGTTTGCTTGTTGCCATTTGGGGGATGAGGGAGAGTACTGATTTGCAGCTAAATTATGCAATTCTAGTTCCTAATTCATGTTCGAACATATTTTTTTGCCCCACCAACTTGAATGGATGTTTTTGTAATGTTGTGCCATTGTCTTGCTTAGAGTCCTTCAATTTTCTCCAGTGGCATGTTGGAAAAAGTGGAAAATCATTGGTGTGACATTTATAATCCTGACCTGCCTTGAGCTATCACTCATCATGGCCCATCTCATGGGCTATGCCCCAGCCAATCAAACTGCCTGTAATTTTCTCAAATTACACTCTGGGTCAAACCTGTAAGACTCTTATAATTCAATTCTCTGTATTGAAGCATCTTTCTTGGGTCTTCTGACTTGTTTTTTTTTTTCCTTTCTTTCTCCAAATCCTGCTCCAAGAACATTGCTACCTCTTCTAGCCTTGGCTCAATGTGAAATCTTCCCTGAATCTTCCAAAAAGTGGGCCCCTTTATATTGTAATCACTGTTTCATTCATCTTCTATGTGACAATTTCTAGAAATCTACATGTTTTGTCTTTGAAACTATAACACAGAACTGCATCTAATTCATTTGTCTTCCTTTGTTCGACTACAGGCAATAGATCTTGCTTCTGATTTCTTTTCTCCTAGGACAATGTCTGGCATGTGTTTTGTATCTTAAAAATGGATGTTTGTTGAATTAATGAGCCTATACTAGAAATCCTTTTTGATATTTAGCCTTCCAAGAAACAAGTATTCTTTACATGTTCCAAGGCAGATAATGTGTTTTATCTCAGCATAAATTATCCCAATATAATTCAGAGCATATTATTCAATGTATGATTTTTTTTTTTAACTAAGACTTGACGCATGATTTGAAGCTGACTGTGTTCAGTCTGAAGCTGCGTTGGGCTTTATTTTCTCTTCTATGCCATAAACTAACCAGCGGACTGTTTAAGAGCAACCAGAAAAATCCTATTTTTCTTTCAGAAGTCTGTTAAGACAGTGTTTGATGTGCTTGCTTTCCAAAGCATACACATTAGTGAGTGCAATTAAATAAAAGAATGTTGAATCGACAAGCCATATTGCACAAAGTATGTTCTGTGGAACAACACCTTGATATGTAATTCCCATATGCATTTGGAGGCCTGTACTCATTATCGATTGAAACCGATCTCATCAAAAAGTGACAATCTTGATTGAATTTTTCATTTGAACTTACAAGTTGTTTCTTGGTCCTGTAATGTTGACATATTTTTAATTCCTATATCTCTTTCACCCTCTGACACGGATTGAACACTTGTATTTCCTGGAAAAACACAAAACTCTCAAATGATTGTCTTGTCCTGTTTCAGAGAGTTGCTTTCTTGAAAGTTATTTCCCTCATTCTTTTCCTTTCACTTCAATTTTTACAAGTTAAAGTGAGCACAGTTAATTCTGGTACTTAAGAAAGTACTCACATACCCATAATTAAAACTGCTTCACATAGCTTCCGGGGAGGGTTTGGGTTGTACAATTTTGTGCATTTGGAAATCAAAGAGAATTTATTCAAATTGTAAGTATGCTAATGTTTAGATGAATGCGTTGGCTAGGGTCCTTGCCCCCTCCCCTTTTTTTTAGATCTGCTTTCCCATTAACAAAATAGCATTTATCTCTGCAGCACTCCGTTCACCCAGAAGATCATAATCAACTTCATTAACATTTGCTTCCCAGTATTTGGACATTTTACCATGATGAATTTAGCCATGCTTGCTTTCCAGCATATTTATTTACATATATTCAGTAGTAATATATTCTGCTACCCTCTTGATATCTTCTGATTTTTGTTCCCTATATTTTGTTGGCTTTTTCTTCTTCTCTCAGGCATATATACTCAGGCATATTCATTCTCCATTGAAACTCATCCTAATTTTGTATCTTGACTAGTGAGTGATTTAGAATTACTTCTTCATCTATATATTCCTAATAATTCTTTATCATTTGCACTATGTTTAGGGGTAGAAACAAATGCAAATGAAAAATACATGTACATTTTCAAAGGACTGTGCTTGCATTCTTCAGTTCTGCTACTTTCTTTTGGTATAGAAATCCATATAACCTTTTCCTTTGTGTGTCAAGTCTTATTTGAGGCACTGAAGATAGATTGAAAAATAATACAGATTTATTTTCCTCTTTCTGCTTGGAATTTACAATCAAGCAGGGTGAAAAAATTGAAAGAATTATATAATTAATGTGAATTGTCATTTAAATAAACACAAAGAAGGAAAAAAGATTACAGAACAAAATCTTTTGATTGTCCTGGAAGAATGAAAGAAGAGTTTTCTAAGGAAATGCCATTTAAACAGACTTTAAGAATAACTAAAGATAAGCCTCATGAAAGGAGTTGGGGAGGAAATCTAAGTAAAATTAAACCAGACATGAATGTTTGGAAGAAATGGAAATCAGAATGGGGAGTTTTGGGACAGTCATTTTAAGGATGTTTTAATTTATCTGGAGAGTCCTTTCAGCAGAATGGTCACACAATATGCTTTTTTTTTTTTTAATGTATTCTAATTTGTGTGAAGCAAGAAAAAAGAGAAAATAAGATTGGGGAGGAGAAGTACGTGGGGGAAGATCAATGGTAGAATTCTACCAATAGATTTTCCAACTGTGAGGATGCTCCCAAAATTCCTAGAAAATATAATTAATAGATGATTTTACTTTTGTGGAAAAAATTTTGAAATTTATGCATAGTTTTTTCATAGTAAACATTTTCCTTGAATTTTTTTGAAAACTCCTCCCATGTATGGATTTCAAACATTTTTTGCACCAAATTAAATTTGTCTTTTAATTCCATTTTCCATAAACATTTTACAGTACCCTCATCTATGTCTACAACTACAAGAAACATCTAGTGTAGATAGACATGTGAGCTTCTTCATCAGCCTGTCATTATTCAAAGAGAGGATGTGAGTTGATCAGATTGTCTTGGAATATATTATTAGAAGAGGAATCGTGAACAATTCCTCCATTTAAACATAGGATAGAAATGTAGGAAGTGATGAAGTCCTGTCAAGAATCAAGGATTATTAAGAGGGTTTCCCTTATGTGGCTGTGTTTGCCAGCCCTCTTTGAGGATGGCCTCAGCTGCGTACATTCTCTCATAAGACATTACCTCCTCCAGTGGCTTCCAAGCAGTGGCTGGTTAATGTGGAGATACAACACCTCACCTTGGCTGCACCTTTATGCCACTCTCAAATCCCTGACTCAGTTATCCCATGGGCTGAAGCTGAATGTAGCCCAGTTCCTCCCCTTGCCCTATTGTGTTTCTACTCCACTTTTCCTAGGTATGTATTGATCCCAAGAAAATTGTCCCATAATTGGCATGTGTTGTTGCCTATGCTCATCTGACATTTTTCTTCCCAGGGAACCCAGCCTGCACCTCCTGGAAAGTGATAGTATTTTAAGAAAGAAAATGTGATACATTGTGTCTAGTAATCTTACACAGTTAAAAAAAGACATGTGGGGTAGGGGAAAAAGTGGTAACTATCTCTTTTTGTTCAATAATGAATGCAACTATTTTGGTTGAGTTATGAAAGCAACAGAGATTGAATTGTGCAGAGGCATAAATAAGAGGTTGAACTTTAGGATTGGAAGTGTTGACAATCATATTGAAAACATAGAATCAGGGGAATGGGAGTACATCAATAATTTACTTAAGATGGAAAGAATTGCACAATAGATTTTGCACTATTACTGAACAGGTAGAGGAAGTGGTTGTAGTACATGCTGGTTTTAGGGTGATATAGGGAAGAATTCAACACATTTCTCCATCCAGGACTTTTATTTATTTCAAGGAAAAAAGAGGCATAAAGTAAGGTTTGCAGAGTGGAATTCAGAGAATCAGGCATATGTGGCAAGACTGAAATCATAATTTTGAAGGATGATGTTTTGACTTGAAAAGAGAAATGTATTATTTGTCTAGGTAGCATTGACACTTGAGAAAAATGGTAATTAATTTATATTGGTACAAAATTAGGCATCAAATATTCTTTTACTTGCTTTCTTATTTAATATAAATGCCATGCATTCTGCATGCTTGGTAAATGGAGCTTATGAAGAAAACATCTGGTTTGTGTTGCTACTCCCTAAAGAAGAAGCCATTTAAAAAACTTTCAATTACCTTTCATTGACAAAGAGCACATGAATAAGCTTACATAAACATTTTCTTTGTTAGGGAACACTCCCTACTGTGTAGCGCTCTTACTCTGTCTAACAGACAAAAGGAAGGAACATTATTTCCACTAATAAGCGAAAATAAGTTCTTTCAGAATTTAGAACAACCTGATATATTTGTAAATCTAAACAAATACTATTGCGCCTTGGCTGTGAGAATGTGATGGATTAAGAGAAGGAAAATATTTTGTGTTTGAGTAACTGAAAGAAGACTATACATTACTTTTTAATTATTTACATATTACCTAAGGATTTTACAGGTAATTGTCTTTCAGAGCAAGTACGTTGAATGGAATAAATAAAGCTTTATGAAAAAAAAGGGTGGGGGGGAATGGAATGTAAGTGTCCAGTGCAATGAAAGACTTTGAAAAGAAGTTCCTGTAAATCCTATAATTTTTATGAAAGATGATGTATCATTACTTTGTTAAACAATAGTTAATTTTGAATTTAAAACAAATTCATGTTGCTTATGCATCTTCTTTGTGTCTTTTGTGTATGTGTGTATGTACAATGTTTGAACTATTTTTAACACTTGCTATTCAATTTAGTCAATGTGTAGATTTAGAAATCGTCTATTTAATTTGTTGTTACTAATATTTTATTTATCAATACAGAAATTTTTTCCAAGTATTTTATGGGCGTATAAATAATATTTGATCTTGTCTACAAATGTAAGACACCTTCAAATATTTTAAATAAATAATAAATCTTTTTAAAGATTTATTTATTTATTTGAATGGCAGAGTTAAAGAGAGTCAGAGGCAAACAGAGAGAGAGAGAGAGAGAGAGAGAGAGACATAGAGAGAGAGAGAAACAGAGAGAGAAAAGTTTTCCATCCCTGGTTCACTCCCTGAATAGCCCCAACAGCTGGAGCTGAGCCGAACCAA
Source organism: Sylvilagus floridanus (assembly GCA_949820135.1). Lineage (NCBI taxonomy): Eukaryota > Metazoa > Chordata > Mammalia > Lagomorpha > Leporidae > Sylvilagus > Sylvilagus floridanus. The sequence continues at coordinate 32,346,377 of OX463244.1, forward strand.
AGCCAGGAGCCAGAAGTTCCTTCTGGGTTTCCCACATGGGTACAGAGGACTAAGGACTTGAGCCATTTTCTACTCCTTTCCTAGGCCATAGCAGAGAGTTGGATTGGAAGTGGAGCAGCCAGGACTCAAACCGGTGCCCACAAGGGATGCAGGCACTGCAGGCAGTGGCTTTACCTCTTACACCACAGCACCAGCCCTCAAATACTTTAAAATTTATAAATTTTATAAAATCTGTTTTTAAAGAGGTCAATGGGATTTCTTTTTAATTTTTTTAAGATTTATGTATTCATTGAAGAGTTACACAGAGAGAGAGAGTTACAGAAAGAGAGAGAGAGAGAGAGAGAGGGAGGGAGAGATCCTCCATCTGCTGGTTCACTCCCGAAATAGCCACAATGGCTGGAGCTGGGCCAGGCTGAAGCCAGAAGCCAAGAGTGTCTTCTGGGTCTCCCCTGTGAGTACAGAGGCGCAAGCACTTGGGCCATTCTCCACTGCTTTTCCAAGCCATTGGCAAGGAGTTGGATAGAAACTGTAGCAGGACTCAAATCAGTGCCCATATTGGATGCCTATGCCACATACAGTGGTTTTACCTGCTATTCTACCCCTTAATCATCGCATTTTACCCTGCCATCTATGCCATTTACTTGAATGTATGTGGAATGTTTATTCTAGCTTTTTAAAAAATAACGTACTTTCCAACTAAATCTTAAAAACGTGCTGGAATTTCCAGAAGTGTCTTTTTCATTTTCATCTAATGAACATTAATGTTGCATTTTTTCATTATTGTTAAAACCACAAAATATTTTCAGGTATTAATATCATATGAATTGAAATTTGCATATCTCTTATAGTTATGTGTGATTTGGGCTTAAAAGTAATAAGGTCATTCTACTGACCTTTACTTAATTATTGCTTCTGAGATTTTTCCATGGACTGATTCCTACATTATTGGCATATGGAAATAGAGAATGCTACAATTTTGCCTGTAGTGACACAAGCAGATTGTTACTCATTGACATATTTGTGCATTTCAAGTTTAGAAGGCATTAGGAAATTTTCTCTTTTTATTAACCATCTAAAATTTCATATCTGCCAACAATACATGGGAGTGAGAGAGAGAAAGAGGTGGGGAGAGAGAAGTGAAGAGAGAGAATACAGATACACAGAGAAAACCTGAGCAAAGCTAGATTATTCTGAGACTTAAAAAAAATCAGACAGCTTTCAGCAGAGGCAGTTGTTAAATGACTTACAGAGTCTTCTGTATTCTTGAAAATACACACACACACACATACACACACAAAATAACATAACAATGTCCTATGAACAAATTAGTTAATTTCATCCAAATTTTAAATACAGTCATTTTGTGGTTTTGGGAAAGTTGGATAATGTATTCTAAGAAAATCAGATTGTGGAAAAGAGAATACCTGGTTTAGTGCGGTAACAGGATTTTGAAGAAATGCAGTGATCAAAAGGCCTGATTTTTTAATGCATGATGTGCAGGTGTGTATAAGAACTTTGATAGAAGTCTTTTTCACCAGTCACAGATGCGTCCAGGTGTGTGTAGGTATGTATGAATATCAGAGATTAAAATAGGAACAAGGCTGGAAAGCCGTGCTGCCACTGGAAATTTATTCATTTAAAGATGATGTTCTACCAAGGAAGTATTTTAATGCTTCATTTTATGTATACAGTTATTCACATCTGCTTAAGTGGCTTTTTATTTGGCTTTCACAAAGTTTAAATTTGCTGCAGTCCTATTTTTACTTTAAATATAGTTTCTGAATCTTGGAAATTAAAAGGGATAAACTATACAAATATCTACATATCTAAAATGGGGTTCTTTAACTCCCAAGAAGGTATTAAATATCTCAAGAATGCCTATAAAGCATACAAGTAATCCTAGTCTACTGCATTGGTTCTGAAACAGCCACAGCAGGTTGGGTATGTGCCTGTTAACAAGCACCTCTCACACAGAAGGAAGTGGTGACTTAGTGCCTTTTGTTGTCTTTCCCCGGTTCCTTTATCCTCCCTGGAAGATTCCTTCCATTTTACTTGGAAGTTGTTCCGCTTGGACCTGGAGCCTTTCCTGGGTCTCGCTTCATGCTGTGTCCTTCTTTCTCCACCTCTGAGCCATGCTGGGGTCAACTTCGGTGAGAAAAAAGGAGAACACAGTTCCTGGGCTACCTTGGGGCCAAAAAAAAAAAAAAAAAAAAGTCATCCTTAAGGTCGTAAACTTTCCCTTAGTCCTGCTGAGGTTTGATTGATTCTCCAAAGTCCTGCCGTGGAAAAGAGCTGGTATTCACTGAAGCATGCCTGGATCTTTCAGCTTTGATGGTGACAACTTTGGGGAACAATTTCAGTGCTAGGAAAAAGAAAAATACACAACCCATTGGGCATCACTCATGGCTTCTACTTGGGCTCTCAGAAGCATCATTTTACTTAATCAACACTTCATGCAACAGTATCATGCTCAGCATGGAGTGAATATCAAGGCACAAATGGTCTCTGGCCTTTTGGAACCATGTTGTGAAACCATGTGTGGATTCTATTTTCTTACTTAGCTCCACAATGGTTGCCCTCCATCCCATTCGTTTTGTCCTTACTGTCTCCTTCCCCTTTGTTTTGTAAAGTTTCGCCATGTTATCACCATGTTGTCAAGCAGTGGTGATCAAGTAAGTCATTGTAAGCAATGCCCCATGTACAGATATTTTAAATATCCCTCTATTGGTGTTAATTTGTAACCGACTATTTTCAATGCAGCAATAAGTGCCAGTAAATCTGGAAAAAGAAGAAAGTAAGTCATATTGTCCTTGTCACATGACCTTCCTCTGTAATCAGTTCTCTGCATTTCTGCCTTCACAAGGTAGAACATGGCACTAAAGCATCGTGGGTTCTCAGGGTCATGGGTCCTGAGGTGCCTGCTCTGAGGGCAAGTGCCCGAAGCTGCAACCAAGGTACAATGAGTAAGGGAATAATAGTGCTTCGTTCCGTGATATGTCTTTTTGCTAAGTATACCTTACCCTATGCCCTCCAAGTGAGAGATCTCTAACGAGAAAAGAAGCACTGTTGCATTGAGTATGTCAGAACATGGGGCCATGGCTATGACATAGGGATTTAGCCACTGTTTGCAGTACTGGCATCCTGTATTAGAGCACTCACTTCAGTCCCATCTGCTCTGCTTCTGATCCAGCTCCCTGTTAATGCCCATGAAAAGGCAGTGGATGGTGGTGCAAGTTCTTGAATCCCTACCACCCTTTGGGGAGACCAAGATGAAATTCTTGGCTTCTGGCTTCAACCTGGCTCAGCCTTGGCTGTTGTGTTTGGGGAGTGAACCAGCAGATTGAATAGTTCACATTGTCTTTGTCTCTCCCTCTCTGTCACTCTGCTTTCCAAACAAATCAATAAATCCCCTATTTGTTTGAAAAAAAATGTATCAGAGCAAATCTAAATTCCCACAATCTCCAGAGAAGCTCTCAAGCCTATTGGTTAAAAAATATAACCACTGTTTAAGAAAATGAAAGGGAGGGAGGGTAGCAAAGAGGGAGAGAGAGTACAGTGGAAAGTATCATTATGCTCTCAAAAGTATTTATGAAATGCAGGGCCAGTGCTGTGGTGTGGAAGGTTAAGCTTTCACCAATGGCGCTGACATCCCATATGGGCACCAGTTAGAGACCTAGTTACTCTAATTCTAATCTCCCTTCTAATGCTCCTTGGAAATCAACAGAGGATGACCTACATTCTTGGACCCCTGCACCCACATGAAAGACCTGGAGAAGCTTCTGGCTCCTGGCTTTGTCCTGGCCCAACCCTGGTTATTGTGGCCATTTAGGGAGTGAGCCAGCAGATAGAAGACTTCTCTCTCTCTCTCTCTCTCTCTCTCTCTCTCCCCCTCTCCCCCTCTCCCCCTCTCCCCCTCCCCCGCCAAATAACTAAGTAAATCTTTAAGCAACAACAACAAAAAGCTATATATGAAACACATGAAATTCATTCCCTTTATATAAATTTTTAAAAAGTAAAAAAAAACTAATAAACTACCTGAGAAGACCAAAAAAAAAAGAGAGAGAGAGAGAGATTTATATAGAAATATAGTAATCAATTGAACTTGTCAGGAAAAGTAATCCACAGTCCCAGGAATTCATTACTTCCTTCAACAAATTGTTCTTGACTTATTTTAATGTCCAACTGTACAAGGATATCAGGATTAAACGGTGATCCAGAGAAATAGGGCTTTAGCCTCATGGAGCTTAGTGTATAGAGGAGAAAATAGAGAAAATACTCAAATAGTAAAACAAATAAATAAAATATTTATAAATTGCAATAATTGCCATTATGAAAATACAAAGAAGTATCATGTCAAGTTGTGTGAGAGAGGCACATGCTTTAAGGCAAGTGACCAGGTAAGCTGTCTGTGAAGAAATTCAATTTAAACAGGGTTCTAGATACTAGAACAGGATCAGAGAGGAACCTAGACAGAGAGAAATAGGATGTGCAACAGCTTTTGAGCTGCAAAATTCCTAGGTGGCCTGCATGTGAGAACAAGAGCCAAGTAAATTATTTCAGTTTTATTGCAAACCATTACAGACCATCTGAGTCTGTAAATATGCCAAAAGTTTGAATATTACCGTTGAGAAGATATAATTTTGTTTCAATCGTATCTTGCTTTCATAAACTCCTTTTACTGTTATTTTCATATAAGAAAGCTGGTGGTCTACTGTCCCCGTGTGGCCAACTGATGCATTACATCTTCTATGCTCCTGGGAAGGCTTTCATGCAAGACTTTTCCAAAACTCTTGTACACATTTTCAGTTAATCTCCATAATCTCTGTCTGCTCTCAGTTGGACTCAAATACAGAAAAAATATCCTTTTTTAATTTATTACTGAAGGAATGTGCATGAATGAATAAAAAATTGAAAGACATGAGGAGCCAGGCAGGTTAAGAAATGAATGACGCTAAACCAGGTTGTTTAAAATAAGGTACAGAAAAGACTATAGGGATTTTGGAAGCCAAGTGATAGAGAAAGACATTCCATTTTATATAACTGCTTCATAAATGGGGAATGCCACATCGGTCAATGGAACACATATTTTTCAGTCTTTTGAACTTTCAGCTTTTAGCCAATGCACAGTACCTGGTTGATTTCTCAGTAAGACAACAACAAATTTCTGGCATGGGTACTTATCACAGTGGTTAAGATGCTGCTCAGGGGCGCCCATATCTCCTATGGGAGACGCCAGCTTCCTGCTGATGTATACTTTGGGAAACAGCACATGATGGCTCAAGTGTTTCAGTCCTTGCCATCCTCCTGGGAGCCCTAGATTGAGCTCCAGGTTTCTGGCTTAGGTCTGGTCCCTCCTCACCTGTTGTGGGCATTTGGGAAGTAAAGCAGTGGATGAAAGATCTCTGTCTGTGTTTGTCTCTCTGTCTCAGGCTTCAGATAAAATTTAGAAAAAAAAACCCCACAAATTCATTATATTCTTCACATTTTGTCTGTAATAATTTCATATACCAAATCTTCTCACTGTGTTTTGAAACAGAACATTTTGCCATGGGTTAACTATAGAAGGTTCTGTTGATCAATGCTGCTTTGTTTTTGACACATTATCACCACTGTGCTTTATGAAGGATAGGCAGTGAACTTTATCTGCCACTTTGCTCTCGATAAAGTAGACCCAAAATTGTTGTCTGAGAACTCTTTTCGTTGGCTGCTTCCACTGTCTGTAACCATTTTTTTTTGTCAGGCCTGTCTTTATCCCTTCCGTCTTTCCACACAAGAATGCTTGCGCTACACACGATTTAGTTGACTTTTAGAGTGTACGGCTGCACTTGTAAATGGAATCAGAGAATTACAGCTTTCCTGGTATTTGTCGGGGACCATAATCTCAAATTCACTGCAGCTCGATACCTTGCAGACACTTGGCTACGAGAAATAATATTTATGGAAGATAGCCTGGAGGAAATGCAGTCATCCATTTTGCCACATAATCTAAAAATCTATTTCAGGATTAAGGGAGACCATCAAAAAATACCTAACTGGACCACATCACACTGGACACAGCACAATTGCTTCTTACTCAGCTGTGCGTTAGCCATCATAATGAAATAGTCTCTCTATAATGGCCCATTGAAAGTATTTTCTTTTCCTTCATATTGTTATGTTTCCCAAATAACTGGTTTGTGTAATGTAATGCTATTTCCTTTCCGCATGGCAATGAGAAAGCTCAAAGACAAATTTGTCCTCTATACTGACTGCGTACGTGACTTGTCAAGACACATCTTTGTTTATTAACCTCATTCCTGGCACGCTCTTGCATTCCTGTTTCTAATTTTCAAAAAAAAAAAATTGTTTTTGAAGAGTTGAAATCTTTCATCTTGCTATACTGTACGTATCTATAAGTAATTTAATGCATCTGAGACCCATGTGATATATAAATAAGAACCATAAGATCTCTATTGATGTGGTCAGTGATCAACATTAATTTCTGACTGAACAGTTTCTAAGCTAAATTGTTCCAAAGACTGAAAACAAACTATCCTATAATCTCACAAGAACCAAAGCCTCCTCCCAAATAGGAATTTTATAAAATATAAATTTTACAAAATATGGTAATCCTGTCTCAGTGTACAAAGGTTGAACTTGTGAGCTATTGATACACTGATAATCACCATGAAAAATTCTGCTCCATAGGGAGGAGGGATGAAAAGTAAATTGCTAAGGAGAAGAAATATTATTTTTGTGATTACACCTGTGCATCTGTATCCATTAATTCCATTAAGCAAAGCTTGTCGTAAGGTTCTCTTCCTGTCTATCTCATAGGGTTTTGACTGCACTAGACATAGATTGGTGACATCTACATATATTAGTGACACGGATTTGCAACCACACTTGTGTGTACATGACAACCAGTTGTGCTTACCACCTGGAACCTGGACCTAGAGCTTAATATTGGCAGTCACTCTAGGAGCTGTTATTGGTGACTAGCTTCAGGAATAATTATATTAGTAGGCTTTTAACTTCATGGAAACATGATTTCTACAGATGTAGATGTTTGTGATAGTCCAGTAGTATGTGGCACAGGATCCAGTCTTGAGATCAGAAATTATATGCTTAAATAAATGATGCATGTCCTGGAAGCATGTCCTTTTTTAGAATTCAGTTAAATTTTACTAAGAGGTGTGTTCTCTTTGTCTCAATTCTAGTGATCTCATAGCAGATTAGTAAGCTCTTGTTAAAGAAAAAGTCCTAGTTTTATTTTTTTCAATATCCATGTGTTATATTACCTGACATTCCTAATATCATTGAAGTTAAAACTGTAAGTGTTATATTTTTTTTCAAGAACAAGGTTATATGAAAGCTTTTGGCTATTCAACTGACCCTAAACATTGGTGATTTATCAGCAGTGGGTGTTGAAAACAGTAGTTACAAATTATTGAACGTTCTATTTATGCTGAACATTGTATGAGAGGCTAGTCCTATATTATCTCATTTAGTCTTCATAAATCTTTTTTTTTAATGCATTGGCAACATCTTCTAAAAGAAATATAGTATCCTTTTTTCATTCTCATAGGTGCCAAGGAGTTTCATGCTAAAGAGTTAAAAAAAAAAAAGTGGCTGTTTTCATATCGCTTAACCAGTTTGCACACTAACCCTGTGTACTTGTATTTGGTAAAGTTTATCTTCTGCTAGTTCTAGGGATACCTAATGGAAAACAGAATTTTCAGTAAACATCACCAGAAAATACACTTGTGTTTGTATGGCTTGAATATTGTGACACTTGCATGTAATGGCAGGGACACATATTTTACATTTCCCTCAGATTTATGTTATAGAGGAGGCAACAAGGAGTGGTAACCCAGAAATATGAGTTTGTACATAAACTGCAAATACTTTCACTTAATCAAATAATTAGAAAGGAGTTAGTCAATTGTTTGATTATGTGGAAAACAACTGAAGCATGGGAAAATTATCACATGTTGGGAGGGAGATTCTCAGTTGCCACAGATGGCTTGAAAACCAAGTCAGTTTGAAGGTACTCCCACCTCTCACACCTGTGCTCCATAGGTGTCACCCCCGGGCAGGTAGTGACGAAGCTCTGACACACATGCATCGACCATGCCTAACACAGCAGCTATAACTGTGTTAACAGAGCACTGAGTAGTGTCAAGACCCTAAGTAAAATTAAAAACGAAAACACCACAATAGTACAATAAATCCTTAATAGTATAATAAATCCTAATTTAAAGGTAGATAATATCTACTCAAAGATGATGGAGTAACAACAATAAAATTTTAAAAATATGAAATTGTAAATGGAATAATTCAAATATAAATGAATACACTATTAATGAATATGGCAATCAATATAATTATATATCTATGTTTTACTTTATAAACATCAGATCACAGCCAAAGAAGTTAACCACAACATAAAATTTTATCTCCAACTCTTTTTGCTGTTTTCTTACAACTAAATAATCACCCTTACTACTTCACTTGTAACACTGGCCTGTAATTTGTTTAGGGGCTGATGTTGTGGTGCAGCAGGTAAAGGTGCTGCGGATGGAAACACTCTCACAGGTTCTTGCGCTAACGCTCACTTTGAGATAAATATATATAAACCTAAAACAAAAAAAGTTGGACACTATTCTCTCCTGCCACTAAATAGTACTTTGTTTCTAGGAATGCAGATTTTTTTTTAACAGTACCATGGTATCTTGATCAAAAAAAGATTTATTATAAAGTCATCACCACAGCAAACCCTAAGTGAGAAATGAGTATGTAATGGATATCAAGGCACATGAAAACTGGTAATTAAAGTTCTCTACCACCTGTTAAAAAAAAAAAAACGAAAACAACAGTCTATTTATGACATGGAATACTACCCAGCAATGTGGATGACAAAACAGAATGATAAATGGCCACAAGATGAATTTTAGAAATACAAATAGCCCATGACAGAAATATACATGTTCTGGCGGGTGCCATGACTCACTTGGCTAATCCTCCGCCTGCATTGCTGGCACACCAGGTTCTAGTCCTGGTTGGGGCGCCGGATTCTGTCCTGGTTGCTACTCTTCCAGTCCAACTCTCTGCTGTGGCCCAGGAGGGTGGCGGAGGATGGCCCAAGTGCTTGGGTCCCTGCACCCACATGGGAGACTGGAAGGAAGTACTCGGCTCCTGGCTTCCGATCGGTGCAGTGTGCTGGCCATAGCGGCCATTAGGGGAGTGAACCAACAGAAGGAAGATCTTTCTCTCTGTCTCTCTCTCACTGTCTATAACTCTCTCTCTATCTCTATCACAGTCTAACTCTGCCTAGCAACAAAATAAAAAAAAAAAGAAATAAATACATATATTCTTGAGTCCTTTTGAAAAAAATTCAAAGCCATACAACATGAGTGGGCGTTTGCACAGCAGTTAATATGCTAGTGGGGTACCCATGTACCCTATTGGAGTGCCTAGGTTCAACTATTGGCTGCACTTCCGATTCCAGCTTCCTGTTAATGTGTATCTTGGTAGACATGGGTGATGGCTCAAGTAGGTGGGACCCTGCCACTCATGTGGGAGACTCAGTTTCCTGGCCTCAGCCTGGCCCAGTCCTACCATGCCACAGACAATTAGGAAGTAAACTTGCAGACAGAAGATCTCTGTCTATGTTTTCCTGTGTCTCTGCCTTTCAAATATAATGAAATTTTTTAAAAGTAAAAACCAACTGCTGGAGACCAGCTCTAGCCAGTCCAGGGGTACCAAGGTGTGAGAGGTGTTGGCGCTTGAAGAAATGAGAGACACACTCACAGCAAGGCTGAGGCCATGGCTCTGGCTCTCGAGCACCAGACTTTATTTTTAATATAATAAGTCACATAATGATTCTTTCTTCTTACAATAAAAAGTCTGTTGTCCATTTTCTCAGAACCATTGACCTTGTATTTTATGTTGCCTCTAGACTCTATGTCTACATCTAGTTACAATTTCTTTGACTCTCAAGAGCATATACAGAGCCTGGGTTACAATCATAGACAGGTGCAAGATAACAGGCTGTCCACACAAGCCAAGGCTTGGAGTGCTGTCGAGCTATGTGGAAATTGGCCACACAAAGCTACAGTATCACCTTCCTAATCTAATCTTTGCTAGAAGCCCCAGTGTTCAAAGCAGGTCCTTTTTTAAATGTATCCACTCTCTGCAGTTCTTTCTGTAACTCTAATTTCTTTAGTGCATTTCTTTAGTGTTTTATTTAAAGGTTCACTCAGATCTATTGTACAGTTTTGATATCCCAACCATTGTTGTATTTGTACATATATTGAATTAAAGCTTTAATAACATCTATCTTTATTCTAGTGGGAAGCATATACCAGAGAGCCTGTTGTCTTTTATTCTTTTCCACAAACAGCTCAACCTTGCTTGAAGCATCACCCCTTCTCCTATGCTAGCATTTGATTTGATTAGAATTCTACAAAGCAATGGACATGTTGGGGATTATGAAACTAAGCGTTCTTCCCTAAAATTAGGAATACAGCAATCATTAGCAGGACCATCGGGAAGCTCTGGCTTTCTTTTTTTTTTTTTTAGCTTTTATTCACTTTAATGTCTAAAATGTTTTTTTATAAAGCTTTTATTTAAAGAATATAAATTTCCAAAGTACAGCTAATGGATTACAATGGCTTCCCCCCCTCCCATAACTTCCCTCCCACCAGCAACCCTCCCCTTTCCCGCTCCCTCTCCCCTTGCATTCACATCAAGATTCATTTTCAATTCTCTTTATATACAGAAGATCAGTTTAGTACATATTACGTAAAGATTTCAACAGTTTGCCCTCACATAGCAACACAAAGTGAAAAATACTGTTGGAGTACTAGTTATAGTATTAATTCACAATGTACAGCACATTAAGGACAGAGATCCTACATGATATATATATTTTAAAAGTTGATTAATTATCTATGCAATTTTCAATTTAACACCAAGTTGTTTTTCATTTTTAATTATCTTTATATACAGAAGATCGATTCAGTATATACTAAGTAAAGATTTCATCAGTTTGGACCCACACAGAAACACAAAGTGTAAAATACTGTTTCAGTACTAGTTATAGCATTACTTCACATTGGACAACACATTAAGGACAGATCCCACATGAGACGTAAGTACACAGTGACTCCTGATGTTGATTTAACAATTTGACACTCTTGTTTATGGCGTCGGTAATCTCCCTAGGCTCTAGACATGAGTTGCCGAGGCTATGGAAGCCTTTAGGGTTCACTGACTTCGATCTTATTCCGACAGGGTCATTGTCAAAGTGGAAGTTCTCTCCTCCCTTCAGAGAAAGGTACCTCCTTCTTTGATGGCCCCGTTCTTTCCACTGGGATCTTACTTGCAGAGATCTTTCATTTAGGTCTTCTTTTTTTTCCAGAGTGTCTTGGCTTTCCATGCCTAAAATATTTTCATAGGCTCTTGAGCCAGATCTGAATGCCTTAAGGGCTGATTCTGAGGCCAGAGTGCTATTTAGGACATCTGCCATTCTATGAGTCTGCTGTGTATCCTGCTTCCCATGTTGGATCATTCTCTCCCTTTTTGATTCTATCAGTTAGTATTAGCAGACACTAGTCTTGTTTGTGTGATCCCTTTGACTCTTAGACCTATCAGTGTGATCAATTGTGAACTGAAATTGATCACTTGGACTAGTGAGATGGCCTTGGTACATGCCACCTTGATGGGATTGTATTGGAATCCCCTGGCACGATTCTAACTCCACCATTTGAGGCAGGTTTGATTGAGCATGTCCCAAATTGTACATCTCCTCCCTCTCATATTCCCACTCTTATATTTCACAGGGATCACTTTTCAGTTAAAATTTAAACACCTAAGAATAATTGTTTTTTAATTACAGAGTTCAACCACTAGTACTAGCTTTCTTAAGTACTAGTACTGGCTTTCTTAAGCAGAGTGTAGTTCCCAAGAAACCTAAAACCACCAAGAGGACCACATCTGTCCTTCTCACGCCTTGCTGAGACAGACCTTCTGCTGTGACCTTGTCAGGCAGCTGAAGTTGCCTTGGGCTCACCAGTCAACATACCAGTGAGTGGTAGATAATTATGATAAAATGAGGCATAAGAACAAAGAAATAGGGACCAGCACTGTGGCTCTGAGGGTTAATCTGTTGCCTGTGATGCAGACATCCATATGAGTGCCTGTTCCAGTCCTGGCTGCTTTACTTCCAATGCAGCTTGCTGTTGATGCGCCTGGGAAAGGCAGTGTAAAATGGCCCAGGGGCAGGGCCCCTGCCATCCATGTGGGAGACCTGGATGGGATTCTGGGCTCCTCCAGCCTGGAGCAGCCCTGAGTGTTATAGCCATTTGAGGAGTGAACCATGGGATGGATGATCTCTCTGTCTCTCCCTTCTCTCTCTGTATGTCTGCCTTTCAGATAAATAAATACATATTTTAAAAAATGAACAAAGCAAAAAAACAGAAAAGCACATACAATATAATGGTAACATCTATGTAGGAGAGAGGGGGCGCTCCAGAGTTCTGGTCATTTCTAAGCTTCCGCTGGGTGAGATATACGTGGGGTTCTTTCTCACTCTAACCCTAGTGCCCCACATCTAGCATGAGCATTCCTTTGTGTGTATGCCTTCAATAGTCCAAAAGGAAACAAGTGGGGAACTGAATCTTAAGTATCTAAGTAAAACCATTTTTTTTTTTTTTTTTGCATACTCTTTTAAAGCAACAGCTACTTCTGGGTTATTCTTTCCATATGTTCTTCTCTGAACTTACTTCTTGGAAGATACTGTCTGGTGTCCTCAAATTCTTGCCTCTGTTTATCAGAGACATGTGTGCCCATGTCTCCCTGTACCCTGGCTGGCATGTTGTGAATTTTTCAGTCCTGGTCGCAGAGTCCAGCTCTGGCATGCAAGCCCCTTGGCAGTGTCCTGTACTTTAGTTCCTGCTTCGGTGTATTAACACATGATGGAGAAGGGGGACTCTTTTTCTTAGCTCTGCCAGGCTATCCAAGCCTAGCAGATCTCTGATTAAGTGGACACAGAATGGTTTCCTGACAGCAATTGGGAGCTGATGCTTCCCAGTCCCAGGTGGCAGGTGCAGACAAGGCTATAAATATCTCAACACCTACAGGCAGGTTCTCGCGGCCACGGCAGCTCCTGCAGTATTTATTTCTCCATCAGGTACTGCCGAGGCCGTGTCTGTGCTGTTCTCCTCCTCTCCTCTCCTAAATCCTGATGGGCACCGTTGTTCCAGAGCTTTCCTATCTGCACGATTGCCTTTCCCTCCCATAAATAACTCCTTCCAGTGGGGCACAGTAAGTGATGGGGAAGTCACAAAACTCTTCTCTAATGAATCTGTGCCTTAAAGAGAAAACATTCTCGTGATTTTTGCTAGACAGTGGACACAAAAGAACAAAGCCAATGCATCCTACAAATGACCTCTGCCTGAGAGCCTCTCCATATTTCAAAGACATGAAATTGGTGACATATTAATGTCTTGTGGTGAGTTTATCCTGTACCAAAGATTTGGATCTTTTCCCTCCACATCTTTCTTATTTTATCACATTTGTAATCATGTCTTTCTAGATTAACCTTGTGCTAGTTGTCTTTTTTTTTTTTTTTACTTGTTCTCCTAAGTGTAGTAAGATAATCAAACATAAGAAAACAACATTTGGTTATTCACATACTCATTGGAAAAAATAACAGCGTCAGTTCTTTGAAACTCTAAAATAAATCTTCTCTAAAATATGTCTTCTTCATTTTCAAAATGAACTCCCATGCTATATAGCTGTATACACATCACTACAATGAGAAGAGGCACCAATCCTCAGTCATACAAAGGACCACATTGACTTTCACATGGCTCAAAGAATTCAGCTGATGACATAATTTCAACTAATTGAGAAATATAATCTACTTTCTGCAAACTTTATTTTCATGTGTGTTAAATGCAAAAACTATACTATGAAAATATTTTCAATGATTCTTTTTAGGATACAGATTAGTGTTTCTTTCAGGTAAAACACTAAAATAAGCTACCTGTAATAGGTATGGATTATATTGTTTGTTGAGTTTTGAAGAACATTACAAATAAAAGCTCAGGAAAGTGTATAATTTATGCAACAACTATAATAATATTTGAGAAAAAGTCTAGTTCACTTCTATATGCTGTATTATTCTTTCATATCATTTGTTGCCTGACACTTTAAATTTCTGAAAACCATGACAAAATTTTAAGAGAAGTATCACTGTGAGATGAGTTATGAATTTCCAAAAAGAATATTTCTGGAAATTTAGTTTATAAAACTCTGCTTAGTTAATGATAATAATAAAAATAATAATCAGAGAAATCCCATGTACCTGCCCAGTCTCTCCCAAAGGTTACACTTTTAAAACTATAGTTTAATTCCACAACCATGATATTGATATTTATATAGTCTATCCAACTTAGATTCAGTTTGTCATTTTATATGGAAATCCATAATCTGTTTAGATTATTTTTTAAAAATATCCTAACTGTAGGCTAAGAATACCAACTTGGTTCTTGATACTTCAGTTCGATTCTCATGCAACGTTACTAAATTTACACAGCTCCAAGAAGTGTGATTTTGTTTCTAGAGCTAAATTTAAATAAGAATTTAAAAGAAAGCATCAGTGTTTTCTGGTTATGAAAAGTGGTAAAATTGCATTGCAAATGTTCTCTTTTGTTCTATTTCAGGACCTAAACAATATGCTGTGCTTTGAAAGTGTGTCTTCATTAAGAAGCTAGTAATTGTCACAACTGTGCTGGAATAATGACATGCCTGTGTATTTTACCATTTGCATACATTCTACATGAAAATCAAACTTTATTATTAAACTATTATTTCATATAATAGAAGTCTAGGATGCTACAAAAGAACAGCTTAGCGTTATGATGTCAGATTCATTGGGGAGATAGTAAATAAATAAAATGTAATATACTGGGAGCAGGGATGTAGACTAGAGGTTATAGTGCCTGCATCCCACTTTGGAGCACCTGGATTTGATTTCTGGCTCTGGCTCCTGTCTTTTGCTTCCTGTTAATACAAACCCTGGGATGTAGCAATGATGGCTCAGGTAATTGGGTTCCTGCCACTCACGTGGGAGACCTGGATTACAATCCTGACTCCAAGCTTGTTTGACCTGGCCCAGACTTGGTGCTTGTGGCCATTTAGGGAGTGAACCAGCAGTCAATATACTCATCTCTGTCTCAAATAAATAATAAAGTTAAAAATAAAATGTAGTGTATTTGGTATTTAGTTTTTCAGATGTTTAGAGGAATGATTTCATTAATCTCTCCCACCCATCTTCTCTAGTTTGAGAGCCAACTAGCTTGAAATCCTAGTTCCCTGATACTTTGGCTTCTTGTACAGACCCTTGTGGTTGTTGACTGAATGGACTGCAGATACAGTGCACACAGTTTCAGAACTTCTTATAGTTTAATAAACATCTGATTATTTGCTCCTCAGACACTGCAAGTTCCCTAAATATCATGCTAGTGATCTTTATTTGACTTGTCCACAATGCTTGTGGTAGGTGAATGGATGAAGAAAATGTGGCATATAGACACAGTGGAATGTTATTTGACCATTAAAAGCAATGAAGTCCTGATACTTGCATCAGAATGGATGAAACCAGAGATTATGATGTTATGTGAAATATGGCAGACTTAGGAGACAAGTACATGTTCCTCCATCATAGGTCAAAGTTAAAGAAAAGTAACAATCTCAGTTTAGAGTAGGGATTCCTGGTGGCTGAGAAAGGTGTGGGGGGGAGGGGGCAGGGTATAGAGGTTGGATAATAGATCTGCAAACACAGTCTCATAGGAGGAAAAGGTTCCAGTGCTCTGCAGAACAGTGGAGTAATAGTAATTTAAGCTTGGCAAAGATCTAGAGGGGGAGAACTGGGCTGCTCCATCCTCAGAGAAAGAACAGATAAACGTTTGAATGCTTGCTTGCTTGATTTATCAGGTTATGCTACATAGATGCATTGCAGTGTAGGATGACCAAGTATTATGTGTGGATCAAAACTTTTAAACAATACACACTGAATGCCCAATATTTCATGTGAAGTAAGGAATGTCACTATCTCATGAACAATATTTTAAAATATACTTTTTAAAATGATAATATTTTGGATGTGGTAAGATAGATAAATACATCCTTTAAATTAATTTTGCTGTAAAAAGGGAAATAAACTGACTAAACACCTTAACAAATAAACATGATATGGGATTTTAAGTTTCATATCTTTATGGGGGTATATTTTTAATATCTGGCTTTTAGTAATTGAGTACTACCTTTCACCTTAATACTTAAACACTAAACTGAATTAAAATAATAAGCCAATCACCATCATAAATGCACCCAGATTTGGTGGGATGAAATGCAGCGTATGTTAAATTGGTATAAAATATTTTATCTGAATTTAGTGGAATCGGCCAGATGGGAAAATAAAGGAAGCAACTCAAGGTGATTCCTAACATTTTATGAGTAATTCCCAGGTATGGAGAGCACTCAACTCATACACTCTGCACCCCACAAGTATAATCTGAAGTTAACTCCATGTAATAGGCAGTAGGACCCAGAAAACTCATTGATTTCACAGTGAGATCCGCTGGGTTGGATAAAACATGCTGACCTAATGTATTGTTACCACAACGCTATTCTCAAAAGCAAACCCTTACTGCTGAACCAGAGAAGCAGATGACAGCAGAGGGCATGACTGCAGCTAGCCTACAAGACAAGCTCTCATTTGAAGCATTTATTTTCCCCACAATGTATCTAGAACTTCTCTCTAAAGGAAATGCAGATTAAGGTCAATGCCACCATAATGGAAATATTGGAGAAAAAATATTACAGAAAATGGTTTATTATTTTCAGCAATCCTTCCATCTTTCCAAAACTGGTACACGAGACATTTTTAATTTTTTTTTTTTACTATGCAGCACAAAATTCTCTGCATGTAAAACACTGAAAGAATTGCGGCGAATAGAACGGCATGTACACAGCAGTAGATGTAAAATGTGGTTTTTTTGTTGTTGTTGTTTGTTTGTTTCAAAGCGGTCTTTCTTCCAGGAGAATCATGCCTGCATGCTTTCTCAAAGCACCCGAGGCGTTTCTACACTCCTAGTTTCCTCTCCTGATCACCTCCTCCTCCAGCACTTGGAAAATCTATTTACCAACATGTCAAGTCACTTATTTTGAAGAATAAACCCCTAAAAGTAATAGTCACAGAGTGAATTTAGACAGAAATTCAGAAATGGTTGTCTAAAGTGCATTACATCCCTGTCACTCACTGGTATTACAGCTTGCATTTTTCTATTGGGACTGACATACTTCTGGAAGTTTTCCCTGTAAGTTAAACATACTCTGTGGGTTTAACTCCCTATAGGCTTACGAGTATAGATCCACAACACCTATTTTAGAGGCAGTTTCAAGCATGGAAGCCTGAAATGTGTTTCATTTTGCATATTTCATCTAGCAAAGTGAGGGAGCAGAGCCTGCATTCTCAGCATGCTTCTTCACGCATGAGGTCGCTGTGTCACACAGCCTGGTTCAGTCCTGAAGCTCTTGGCTGAAGGTTGAGGAGGTGAAGAAACTCTGGGCATCCCCTTGAGTTGATTGATTATGGATTTGAAAGAGCAGACCTAATTTATTGTTGCTGCCAGCTTTTTTATCCCAAAATTGATTGACTGCTTTGACCAGAGAATTTCAGTTTGGTTGACTCATTCAATACTTTTGAGATTAAAACCCATATTTAGACAGTCTGAAGCAAATATTGTTAGATGAAAATCATCAGCCCATTTTATTCTAGTTGTAATACTGACCCTGCAATGTGCATACGAAACCTGTACTACTTCTATTGTGTGGTGTTTTCTTTAAAATTCTGTGATTGATTGATTGATTTTTATTTGACAGGTAGAGTTATAGATAGTGAGAGAGAGAGACAGAGAGAAAGGTCTTCCCTCCATTGGTTCACTCCCCAAATGGCCGATCCAAAGCCAGGAGCCAGGTGCTTCTTCCTGGTCTCCCGTGTGGGTGCAAGAGCCCAAGCACTTGGGCCATCCTCCACTGCCCTCCCGGGCCACAGCAGAGAGCTGGACTGGAAGAGGGGCAACCGGGACCAGAACCGGGCACCCATATGGGATGCTGGCGCTGCAAGGTGGAGGATTAACCAAGTGATTTTTTTCCTTAAGAAAAGAGGTTTATTTGGGCTCACGGGTCAGCTCCAAGGTTGAAGGGCCGCATCTGGTGATGGCTTTGTTGCTGGCAGATTCCTGGAGCGACCCAGGGCTACCTAGGACAGGAGACAGGGAGCTAAGGTGTGTGTGTCCTCTGCCCTCTCCTCTTTGTATGAAGCCACCATCCTGCAACCATACGAGCTGACCATGTCTCACCTCTCAACACCACAGCCAGACTGTTTACCCCTCTGTGTCCCTCATTCTGGGGATTAAACTGCAGCCTGAGTTTCAGAGAATGCAAATCTCATTCAAACCACAGCAGCCTCTGGATGCCCACTGCCCCACTGGACCTTTCTCACACCTCCCCACTGCTGTGACTGCACGAATCCTCACAATGCAGAAATCCCACTCTTTTACCATGGGACCCACCTACAAACCAGAGGCTGTGGGTCATTGAAATTCTCTCTTGGTTTGGAGCCATTATACTAGTGTGCATTAAATAATTCATATTTCTTTCACTAAGTTAAACTATGGCTGTTGCCACACCTTAGCTTCTCAGCTAAGCAGGTATCAGATTCTGAGTCCTCCTCTGAGCTCCATGTCCACTCCAAACTCTATGATTTTTAAAGGCATAAACTTGTTGGGTAGATTTGATTTTAGGAGTTCTTATAGAAATTTTAAACACACACACTTAAGGAATGCTGAATGTTTATTACCACTTTGTAGAAGTATTTAGAAAGAGATAGAAACTTCTTAAATGCATTTCTCTTTTTTTTCTGAAGAATTATTGATTTATTGATCTGAGAGGAGGGGGAGACAAAGATGGGGAGAGAGGGAGAGAGGGTGAGAGAGATGGGGAGAGAGAGAAAGAGATGTTTTCCATCTGCAAGTTTACTCCCCCAAAGGCTGTCAACAGCCAGGGATGGACTAGGTGGAAGCCAGGAGCCATGGACTCCACCTGTGTCTCTCCTGAGTGGCAGTGGCCCATCTACTTAGGCCATTTTCTACTGCTTTCCCAGGTTCGTTAGCAGGGAGCTGGAATGGAAGTAAAGCAGTTGGAGCTCAGTCAGCACTCTTATGAGATGCCAGCATCACAAGTGGTGGCTTAACCCAATATACCATGACGCTGGTCCCTTAAATGCATTTGTTACATTGAGAGAATTTGTTGAAAATTTTTAGCATACACTGAAGTTACTTTTTGTAGGATTCTGAGGAGCAGTGACAATTATAAGATTATAGGTGTCTACGATAACTTAAAGAGCTTAAAAAATCTTAAATATATAGGAGTAAACCACGAGTTAAGAGGTAGTAACATGTAGAACTTTATAATTCCCAAATTAATCTACTGAAAACCAACCTACAGTGGCAGAAATCATGTTAGATATGGTAAAAGCAATTAATGAGCATACAATAGCATAGAAATGAAAAGATTTAGCCTCTCAATGGAACAATGCCAAAAAATTAAAATCTGTATCCACAATTATTGTATGTATGTGTGTTTATTTTTTTTAATTTTCAATATTTCAAAGGCAGAGGCACAGAAAGAGAGAGATCCATTGGTTCACTCCACAATTGTCTTCAACAGCTGGTGTTGGGTCAGGCCAAAGCAGAAGAGGGGAACTCAATCCAGGTCTCCCACAAGGTTGGCAGGAACTCAAGTGTTTGAGCCATTGCCTGCTGCCTCCCAGGTATACATTAGCAGGAAGCAGTAATTGGAAGCAGAGCTGGGACTTGAACCCAGGCACTCCAATAAGGGATGCAGGTGTCCCAAGCAGGGTCTTAACCACTACACCCAATGCCAGCCCCGTGTGGATGTGTAAACCATTTTCTTAACCTGAATATTCTGCCTATCTATGTTTCCCCTTATTTTCAAAGAGCCAATAGGAATCAAGGTAGGATCTTTAAATATTACTGTGATCAAAATCTGGAGTCCTTTTCTTCTAAGATGTTCAGTTGTCCTCACCTCTCAGCCTCTGTAATCATTTTCCTTGATTTTTTTTTAAAAAAGAGTTCATTTATTTATTCGAAAGGCAGAGTTAGAAAGAGAGGGAAAGAAAGAAAGAAAGAAAGAAAGAAAGGTCTTCCATCCACTGTTTACTCTGCAAATGGCCACAACAGCCAGCTGGGTTGATCCAAAGCCAGGAACCAGGAGCTTTTTCTGGGTCTCCCATGTGGATACAGGGGCCCAAACACAAGCACTTGGGCCATCTCTCACTGCTCTCCCAGGCCTTAAGCAGAGAGTTGGATTGGAAGAGGAGCAGCCAGGACAAGAACTGGCACCCATATGGGGTGCCAGCACACCAGTCAGAGGCTTAGCCTACTCTGCCATGTTGCTAGCTCCCTTTCTTTGATATTTGCATCGGTATAATACCACATAAATTCAGACTCGTGTGTGAACTATCCACATTGCACAGTTCTCCTGGCATAGAAATTGTTCCTCAAGTCCATGCAGACTCCCATCCTTGGGTTCTTCCTGCACACGTGTGGCTTCAGCCATTCATCCAGTGCCATGCACAACCCTCGGGGGGATGAAGATTCGCTTTCCTCACAGAGGTTAGCATTTGGAAGCTGTAGTAAGCAGAAGCACGTTCCCATATTGACGTTATAAACATTCTAGATGGGTGTGCGAGCCAGTGTGGAGTCCCAAGAGAGGACTGTGCTGTGCTCTTCTGCATGTGGATTGATCTTCAACATGGTAAGCTTTCAGGGTGACATTTCGATGGCACTTTTTAGAAATATATCACTTTCTCGCCAAAGTACTGCAGAGCTGAACAGATTTATAGGGCTGGAAGCCTATTATGCAGAGCTGTAGATCACTGCTGTCGACCAATGAAGGTAGCTTTTTTTTTTTTTTGCAAATATTCACCAAATGTCCTTTGTCTTGTCTTTCCTTGTTGAACTAACAACTCAATTAGATTTCTTTTTGTTGGAAAACTCAGATCGTTTCTTATTCTAAATCATTTTTCTTGATTTTTTTACTCCCAATCTGATGCCATAAACAAATGTTTTTGTTTAGGTGTATGTGTCAGGAATGATAGATCTAACACCAATGCATAAATGTAGACAGGTAGTTAAAAATCCAGGACAATAAATCACTGCATTTACCATGCATTTGTGAAGGGATAAGATTAAAAAGGTAACTTGAGTGAGGGAAGAGAAGAAATCCAATATGATTATTTTAGGCGGGCAGGCTTACAAAGTTCAGAATTGGATCATATAAAAATATTAAAATAAAAACAAAAAGAGAAGTTGCAGTTATGATCACTCAATGTACTTATGCTCTGAATAGTTTATATGATAGGTGTAATATTGACTTTTTTGCATAAAGCACCTAGTTTATACAAGGATTCTTCAAAAAATTCATGAAAATGCATATTATGAAAAAAACTATACATGGATTTCAAATTTTTTGTACCAAAATAATCTTTTTTTTTTTTTTTTTTTAGTTTTGGGGATTTTATTCAGTGAGAGAAATGCAAAGGAGAATGAGAGATTTATCTAAGGAGAAAGAAAATTCTAGAGACTAAGTTGGAGTCCATACCAGGCAGAGAGCAGGCCAGGAGCCACATGCAGCGAGCCTGTGGTTATGAGCAGCCACAAGTAGCTTAGCAGGAGCAGTGAAGTGAAGGCAGAGAGAGGCATTCTGGGGATGCTCCAGGCCTTTTATCCACTTCCAAAAGGGGAGTGGTTATGTAGCCTGATTGGCAGGTGGGCATACAGGCGGGGTCAGGTAGGGGCATGAGATCACTCAGGAGGTGTGGTGAAAGCTTGGTCTTCCAGCTCACAAATCTAATCAATTTTATCCTATCTGTCTGCTTATATCATTCCCCACTCAGAGACTCCAGACCTTAATCATAAGGGCGTAGAATCATCATTAACTGTTGAAGTACTTTTATATGGATGAAACATACTTCAACCTAATTTATATAACAGGTAGAATGGCAATTCTACTTGTTAGAAAGCATTACTTATAACACAGAGCAAAAGAGCAGAAACTCCTTACTATTGTATTCTATATGAAGAAAATATTGCCATATGAAGGTATTTTGGAGTATTTTTTTCAATAAAGCAGGTAGAAAATCAGTTTTTCTTTTGAGATTAGGTGATTTGAATAGTTGAATATTATCACTTACTGCAATAATAAATGCCCATGTTCTTAGAATTTGAAAAATGCCATTGGGATGATTATTAGAAAACACATCTGTGCTGAATGTTCTTTTATATATAAAAGGCAAAGATTGTTTTTCACAAAATTAGATATAATTTTTGCGTATATCAGAAATTGAAAAAACCCTCAATTTGAGTATTATGCTGACGTATACATGCAGTGAAAGAAAAAATAAGCATATCTATAGCTAATAGTTTTAACAAATAGCATACTTCCTAGCATATAATAAAACATTGTTTGTTATAGATCTCCATGGTTTCTAAAATTAGACTAGAGTGAATTGTTTAATCAACAGTGGGCATTTTGATTTGAATTCTTTTGTCTTCCAAAAAAAACTTGGCTTCCTCAGGAGCTGGTCAAGTTGATGCCTGTTAGCTATTCCTGGCTTGTGACTGCCACCAAGGATTTTCATTCTTTACAAGGAAAGGTATAAATATAATCTGACTGCTACTGGCTAATTTGGATCCCTTTACAACTGTAAATAAAAACTGCGAGGTTTCTGCCGGAGTCTGTGACGGCAATGTTACAACTCTTTCACATTTTTTTTTTTTAAGTCAGGAATGAGCGTCTCTTCTTACTGCTGTTTGTGAAAGATAATTAACAGACCTTGTCAGAGACTCCCAGCATGTGAAACTGATTTACTATGGACCAAGGAACCACACGAAATAAGAAATCTCAAACTTTGCCATCCCATGACCATTCCTCCCTCCGTGGTAGGATTTGATTTATTCTATTCTCATATTGGATACCAGTCAATATTTTAATATTAGAAATTATAGAAGTATGTTCTGGCTACACTTTCACCCCAAGGACAAGATTATTGCAAAGCTCTACTATATTTGAGGATTCTGTTTTCCCTAGCACAGTTTTAGCCACCCAAGATAGGTCATGGTATTTATGTTATTCTCCTTGAGAGTATGGAAAATTAATGACAAAGTTAAAACACATGTATAAATCCTCAGCAAAAATGCAATTCCATGCCAAACTTTGAACTGTTGCCATTACTGATGGTTACTAAAACCAACTGTAGAAACTTGCATTGGCATTGTTTTAAGGATTTATTTTATTTATTTGAAAGCCAATGCCAGAGATAGAGATAGATAGAGATAGAAGAGAGATCTCAATCTTCCTCTTCCATCTGTTGGTTCACTCCCCAAATGGCCACAATGGCCAGAACTGGGCGAGTAGCCTGGAGTTCCACCCTGGTCTCCCATGTGTGTGGTAGGGGCTCATGCGCTTGGCTCATATTCCACTGTATTCCTAGGCATATTAGCAGGGAGCTTGATTGGAAGCAGAGCAACCAGGACTCAAACTGGAACTCAGATCCAGGATGCTGACCTTTCGAGTGGTTACTTAACCCACTGCACCACAATGCCAGCCCACATTATTTGCTTTTAAATGAACCTGTAGTCATTTTTGCTTCTCTGACTAAAAGTAGACATAGCTAGAAAATGGATTCTTTCCAATATATCTCATATGTGACCTAGAGTCATTTAACAGAGTCATTTAATAGGAGAGGTAGGTTCTGAAAACATTTGTGAAAGTTCATATTTGATCCCGAATGAGACCATGTTTCCACTAATGAGAGAATGTTTCCACTAATGAGCGACATACAGTATGAAGCATGGAAAATTTTTCTTCTGGAGAAAATATCACATTTGAGAATTGTATTCATATTTCACAGCTGCTCTAACAATTAACACATGCCCTGGGGATTCAAATCCCCCACATTTAATGTACTATGATTCTGATGGTTAGAGGTCTGACATGAGACTTACAGGATACATGTGAGGCATCAGAAGAACTGTTCCTCTTTGGAAACTCTGGGAGAGAGTCCATTCCTTTCCTTTCCTTGCTGGCATGGGAAACAACACTACTTGGCCTGTTGTCATCTATTATCATCTTCAAAGTCAGCAATATTGCATCTCTCTATATCTTTCTGCCTTAGTCACACCTCCCCTCGACTCCTTCAGCTTCTCTTTATAATTGTCAGGACCATTGTGATTTTATTGGACCCATGAGAATTATCCAAAACAATCTACCTATTCTGAGTCCAGCTGATGGACAACCTTCTTTCCCTATTTCACATATCTTTGGTATTCACAGGTTTCAGAGATTGGGAGGTGGGCCCCTTTAGGGGTTATGGCCTAGGTTTGCCTATCACAAAATGGAGTCAACTTTTAAAATAATTCTTGAAAAGCATGCCCAGTTTGGAGATTTGATAAAAAAAGATGAGAATATTAACTTAAAAACTCAAAACAGCAACTACAAAGTAATTTCACAAATAAAATTGAACAAACATTTAAATTGAAATATGTTCTATCATAATTTCCAGCAGTAATGTTCTAGTATCAAATTACTTTATTACTATTAATCACCCAAAGGATTATAAGTGTAAAAGTTGAACAACATTAGCAAGACATTATACCAGGCTTTGTTAGTCATAAAATGAGCAATTTTAAGCCTAAATTTCTCAATCTTCTTACCACAGAGTTTTGTCAATATGGAGGAAGGATCAAGAGTGACTATTTCACAACACTCAGTCTTTCCTGACATCATTGTTTTTTAAAGGAGCTATTATCTATCTATCTATCTATCTATCTATCTATCTATCTATCCATCCATCCATCCATCCATTTGAATGAGAGACAAGCACAGAAGCAAATACAGAGATAGAGATTTTCATCTTCTGGTTCACTCTCCAAATGCCTGCAATTGCCAGTGTTGGGCCAGATTGAAGCCAGGATCACAGAACTCCATCTAGACCTCTCATACAGATGTCAGGGACCATCATCTGCTATCTGCCCCAGCACATTTGCAGAAATCTAGATCTGAAGTGGAGCAGCTGGAATTTGAACCAGCACTGTGATGGTGGATGTGGGCATCCCCAGCAGGGGTTAAATCCAGTGAGGCACAACACTGGCCCCTTTTTTAGCATTCTTAATGAGCAGCATGTGCTTACATGATGACTTTGGGACTTGAGGTTCGATCCATAGATTTCATGAACCTGTAGTGGACAGACCATGGTTCAATTTTAGGTCATCCTTGTTATTCTAAACCTGATTAAAAGGATGAAGATGAAGAAATTTAACTGGAGTCATACTGGTGTTTCCAGGACTGGGACTTTAGTTCATTCCTAAGTCCTTTACACTTTTGCTTACCCATCATCAGGCATTTGGTTATGCAAACACATTCACTCTTGTGACCTGGTAGAGCATCTCCTTTGTCTAAGCAGTTTTGATTGTCTGATTGTGAACTTCTGCCATTTGAATTTCTCAATTACCCTAATTGTCTTCCTTTACTTTAATTGGAGCTGGTTTAGGCAAAGACAAGTATTAAAAAACATTAGGAGCTCCCCCAAACCTTAGTTGAAACAAAGCAGCAGCCTTAGTGTTTGTACCTCTAGGCAGTGTGCCCCTAGACAGACTACCAGCCTTTTCCACATGGACACAGTGGAGAAGCCACTACTGCTTCTGCGTGGCCTGGGCACTGCCTAGGGAAATGCTGATGATGCTCTTGATCCTGGGCACAGGACTCTGCTGCTGGTGCACACACCTCCTCGGCCTTTTAAAGCTGGCTGTGCACTGATGCCCTTGTCCAAATGGGGCCTGGATAAGGCATTCTTCTTTAAGAGTCTCTTCTAAATCAAAGTCTCAAGCAGATTGTGCTTTTGTGTTAGAGAAAAATTCCTAAGACACAAGTACAGTGTTCAAGTACAGGGAAAAAATGAATAATGGGCAGTTATGTGGTCTAGCAATTAAGTCAACAATTAGGATACCTGCGTCAATATTGGAGTGCCTGGCTTTGATGCCTACCCATGGCTTCCAACTCCTGTTTCCTGCGAATTCAGACCATGGGAGGGAGCAGCGATAGCTCAAGTATTTGGGTCTCTGACACTCCCCTGGGAGATCTGGATTGAGTTCCTGGCTCCCAGATTCAGTTGTGGGCACTTGAGGAGTGATCTAGCAAATGGAAAGTTTCTGTCCATCTGTCTCACTCTTTCTGTCTCTCAGAGGAATATTTTTAAGAAAGAAAAGGAAAAAATAATTGAATAATATTAGCTACAATACTGTCAGGACATCATCATTTCTTGAACTTGGCAAGTCATGGGTTTCAGTTTTTGTTACCCAGAAAATGGATTCTAGACCCTAAAGTAAGATCATTTTAGATAGTACAAAAGCAGGGATAATATTAGGTGAGGTATAATTGTGTAAATTATATATATTGGAGTTAGATGGAAGGAAAATTAATGCCAATTTATACTAATGTGTATTTGTTTTTGTAATAATCAAAATTCAATTAAATAATTTCCTATCCACAGTTTAGAAATTTAGGAATTTCTTGACTAAGCTAATTATAGTAAATCATTATAGGAGTTGATTGTCATACATCAGCTCATTTAAACAATTGAGAATGAGATCTCTAGCTGTTTATACAATGTAAGACTTCACTGTATTCTTCAAAGGGGAAATGAACAAATTTGGCCACTATACAAACATTTGCAATTGCTACTCATGCACTCTGACCTAGTCTCTAAGAACATGAGACTCTTGGAGTTATCTGAGCAATGTATATAAAATAGCTGCCATTCACTGAGCCCTTGGCATAGGCACTATGCAAGAATTTTATATATGCTAAACTTTCTACCTATAGTCTTTTGATGTCAGCACTATGGTTATCCAAATGAGAAACCTGACATATAAATTGACAAAGATCACTCAACAGATTTAGGACAAAGAACTTTGTACAAGCAGTTTCTTCCCAGTGTACCTCTGTAATATTCTCTTACAGGGTAGGGTGTATATAAACATGACTCACAAGAGTTCGCCCTCTCCCTCTCCTACCCCCTCCCTCTGCCTCTCTTTCTCCCTCTCCCTCTTGCTAGGTAACTCTGCCTTCCAAATAAATAAATAAATAAATAAAATTTTATAGAAAATAAATAAAATTTGAGTACTAAGGTGTTCCTATTTCTGTAACATTCATTTAAAAAAAAATAAATAAGCTTCTCTAACCATAATTTGATTATATTAGAAAACAGGGACACATCTCCTTCAGTTCCCATAATTTCATACAATTTCATTTTATGCAAAGTACAATTCTTTGGTCTGAAAGAATATATTCAATATAAAATCATAATAGGTCTATGCTATTTTTAAGTCAATATGAACTTCTTAATGCTTGTGTTTTCCAAATATCAAATGTGCTATGATCTCTTTAGGTACAGGTGAGGTTTTGTATGTACTTTATTCCCATTTCTTCAGCACAGGAACATAGCCAAAATTATTTAGTCATTAATAATTTTATATTCCAGATTGTTACAGTATTGAGTTCTTATTTGTGAATAGAAATAATAAAATAATTTCAAGAAAGAACTGAAGCAAAAGCAGTTATCAAATGTAATAGAATAGGAACTTATAAGAAACCAAATAAATAGTACAGTGAAAATTTCATTAATGAATGTATAGCCTTAGGGTAATGTCTCTTCAGTGTCAAAGTAAACTTGGTTTCATTTAAAAATGCTTTCACAAAATCACTGTGATTGCTGGACATACAATGTAAAGTATATTTATTTTCCCTTAATTTTAAAATGTCATTAATGTGTATCTTTAGGATACTATACATAATTTGTGAGACCCATTCACAACTCGAGGAACCATGACTATAGAAGTGTTTTTTTAAAAAATGTGTATTGTTTTAATTTGCATTTCCATGATGGCTAGTGATATTAAGTGTTCTTTTCATGTATTTATTTTTTTTTTGAGAAATATCTACTCAGATTCTTTACTCATTTCTTAACTGGATTATTTTCTGTTGTTCAGTTACTTTTAGTTCCTTATATATTCTGGGTAATAATCCTTTGGTATATCATTTGCAGATATTTTCTTGCGTTTTGTTGGTTATCTGTTTATTCTGTTTATTGTTTCCTTTTCTGTGTAAGAGTTTTTTTTAAAACAAACAAACACAGATTTATTTATTTATTTGAAAGGGTTACAGAGAGGGCAAGGCGGAGAGAGAGAGAGAGAGAGAGTGAGTCTTCCATCAGCTGGTTCACTCCTCAAATGGCCACAATAGCCAGGGCTGGGCCAGGCTAAAGTAAGGAGCCAGTAGCTTCATCCAGGTCTCAGACATGGGTGCAGGAGCCCAAGGACTTAGGCCATTTTCTGTTTTCCCATGTTCATTAGCAGAGAACTGGCAACCATGTGGGAGGGCTCTGCCTCCTACATCACAGTACCAGCCCTGCAGAAGTTTCTAACTTTGATATAATGGCGTTGGTCTGTTTTACTTTTGTTGACTATAATTTTGGGATCTTATCAAAAAGTCATTGCCTCTGCAGATTAGTATATCCTTCATGAAGATTCCTCAAAACACTAAAATGCATCAACCAGATGAGCCAGCCATCTCATTTCTGGCTATATATTCAAAGTAAATGAAATCAGTCTGTCACAGATACCACAATATCATGTTCACTATAAAACTGTTTTAAAGAGCTGAGATACAAAATCAACCCAGATGACCACTGATGGATGAAAGAATATAGAAAATATGATATATATTTAATATGGGAATATAATATATATTACATATATTAGAGTACTATTCAGCTATGAAAAGAATATGCAAAAGAGTAAAGAAAGTGTGATACACATAATGCTACATTATACAATATATGTTGCATTATTTTTCAGCTATAAAAAAGATAAAAAATGAAATACTGATACTGCAAAAAATGAATTAAACTTAAGATCATTATGATAAATGAAATAGACCAGATATAGAAAGACAAATATCACATCTGTCTTTCGTATGTGGAAATTTAAAAAAAAATACTAGAAGCTGGACAGGTTGTGAAGGTTGGGGAGAAATAGGAGGTTGGTTAATTGGTAAAAGCACACATTCAGATAAAGTAATAGAATCTGGCATTCCACAGCTTAATGAGGGGACTATATTGTACAAACAGAAGGGAAGGGGCCAGCATTGTGGCACAATGGTTTAAACCACCTCCTGCAATGCCGGCATCCCATATGAGTGCTGGTTCAAATCCTAGCAACCGCACTTCCAAATCAGCTCCCTGCTAATGTGCCTTGGAAAGTAGCAGAAAATGACTCAAGTACTTGGGCCCCTGCCATTCATGTTAGATGCCCAGATGAAGCTCCTGGCTCCTAGCTTCATCCTGACCCAGCTCTGGCCATTGTGATCATTTGGAGAGTGAACCAGTGGGTAGGAAGCTCTCTCTTCATTTCTCTCCCTCTGTTGTAACTCCACATTTCAAATACATAATTTTGTTTTATTTTTTTTTAATTAGGGAAAGAGAGGCTAGTAGACTCCAAACACAAAGAAAAGATAAGAAATGGAAAGGCTAGTTCCTGGGTTTGGTTAGTTTAAGCTGTGTGTATGCATTGAACTATTGCACAATGCCTCATAAAAACTGAACAAGTATTACATGTTAATTACAAATTTTAAGAATAAAATAATTAGGGACCAGAGCTGTGGTGCAGTGGGTTAAAGCCCTGGCCTGAAACACCAGCATCACATATGGGCTCCAGTTCAAGTCCCAGCTACTCCACTTCTGATCCAGCTTCCTGCTAATGCACCTGGGAAAGCAGCAGAGGACGGCCCAAGTTCTTGGGCTCCTACACCCATGTGGGAGACCTGGAAGAAATTTTTGGCTTCAGATTGGCTCAGCTCCGGTGGTTGCAGCCATTTGGAGAGTGAACCAGTAGATGGAAGACTTCTCTCTCTCTTTCTGTATCTACCTCTCTCTGTATCTTTGTCTTTCAAATAAATAAAGTAAATCTTAAAGAAAGAATAAAATAATTAAAAATATAAAGAGATTGCTAGAGGTACATATGTTAATAAAATTTGCTTCTTTTGCAGAATATAAAGGTAATTTTCTCAAAATAGAGCTTTAACTTTTAACAAAGATGTATCATTATTATTATGTTGTAAAAGTGTTGATAAATCACATTCTTACTTCCAAATGTAAGCACAGATTGCTAGCTACTAATTATATTCTGTACTATATGAAACAAAATCTTGGAGCTGGCATTGTGCCACCCGTGATACCAGCATCCCATATAGGCACCAGTTCAAATACTGGACACTCTACATCCAATCTAGCTCCATGCTAATGTACCTGGGAAAGCAGCAGAGGATAGCCCAAGTCCTTGGGCCCCTGCACTCACGTGGGAGACTCCGAAGAAACTCCTGATTCTTGGTTTCAGCCTGACCCAGCTCTGGCTTCTGTGGCCATTTGGGGAGTGAACCAGTGGATGGATGACCTCTCTCTCTCTCTACCTGCTTCTCTCTCTCTCTCTCTCCCACGCTTTGTAACTCTGGTTTTCAAATAAATAAAATAAATCTGAAAAAAAGCCAAAATATTTAGCAAATTCTATCTATAAAAATATCAGAAACATAAAGAACACCTACTAAGGGAATAAAAATAACCTTTCCTCCAATGTGGTACATTTTCCATAAGGTTATTACATGAGTGGAACTAATTTGAGGAAATACAACTTGAAATGCATACAAACAATGCTCAATCTTAATTTTTATTCATACCAATTTTTAATATACACTTGCCTATCTGTATATATGATGCAATTTGAGATTTTAGTTAAACATGCAGATTTAGTTATTGTATAGTCCATGTCTAATTTTAAACACTGCAATAATCATCTCAAGGAATAGTCCTTATATTTAAAAAAGTTGACCAAACATGGCAACTGAAATGGCCATCTTTCCCTGTTCCTGTATTGGCTTGAGCCCTCAACATGTTTTCTTAATCAGTGCTGTTAATTGAGCCCTACATCAGATTTAGGGCTGTTTTTTTCTTGCTTTAATGCTCTAAGAATCCACAATTCAAATCCTTTTAAGGTTATAGCATTGTATGTAGAAAGCACAATTTATCATTTGCTTTTATACAAATGTGACATGATCTCATTATATTTCTGCCACTGGATTTTATTGCTTTAATAATCCATTGCAATATTTATAGAATGTCATGATGAATCATTTTGTATTTATCATATCATAGAGTCTATAGTATGACATGCTAATAAATCACTCCATTGTAGAGTGTGTTGAAATTTTCTTTGTAAACTTGCATCAAAATGTTGAGTCAGCATGTGAAATAACATCAAATCTGTACTCTGGGACAAATTTAGACATTAGGCAGGTGAAAGCATGTGCTAAGTCAAATTTACTTAATGTCTGATATTCAAAATATGTAAACTACTTTGTACAGAATATTAAATTATAAAATCAAATACAGGCTACTAAAGCTTGACGCAAACTAATTTTTCCAATTAGCAAGTATGGAGTAAAAGAAAACTATATTGAAAGCATGAAAAAACACAGAGCAGAAAAGGATAGAGAAACGTGTCTTAATTTGTCATTTCTGTAGGTCAGGAACAGGCTTACATGTGGTGTGGAATTCAACCAGAGTAACTAAAACAGTGAGATTGGAAACTGACTTTTCAGACGCTTATTTCAGTGTTATTTTATACTAAATTCTTCTATCTTATTCTCTTTTAAATCTCATGTTTATTGTAAATGCCAAAAATGTAACCAAGCAGATAAATATTGTCAATCAAGTTAGCCTAAATGTTGAAAGAATCTTTTGGATTCCAGCTGCTGTTTAATTGGCTGCATATTAGAGGGAAGTAA
Organism: Sylvilagus floridanus; assembly: GCA_949820135.1. Lineage (NCBI taxonomy): Eukaryota > Metazoa > Chordata > Mammalia > Lagomorpha > Leporidae > Sylvilagus > Sylvilagus floridanus. The sequence goes on from OX463244.1 coordinate 32,378,408, forward strand.
CTTCTTTTCAACTGTCCATTTGCTTTAAAATTGATCCTCAATAGCTCTTTTGAAAACAGACACTTGCCATGGACAGCTGTGGCTAATAACGTCGGTCTGATTCCAGTGTGCCCAAGATTGCTTGACTGACCCAGGAAGCCCAAGGCAGTAGTTGAGTACAGTGGTTAGAGCCATGGACCCGGGCATCAGCTTTGTTGGTCTGAATCCCAGTTTAACAATAAACCAGAAGAGTGGTCACAGGCCAATTGTCTATTTTTTCTGAGTTCCAGTTTCCTTCTATTAACAAAGGGGCTAATAGTACACTATGGATTATAAACGTTGCAAGATTAAATTAATTGTATATCTAAACCTGATTATAAGACCCGCACCACAAACATCAAAAAATAATAGCTAGTGTGTAGTTGTAATAAGGAGTATGAGGCATCTACTTGGCCAAATATGTGGAAAACAGTGTAGAGATTTATAGCCAAATTTAGCCAAACAATTTAGATAATACAGATTTTCTTAGTTTTCCTAAAAATGGGGGAAACCAAAGCCTTGGAATTTTTGAAAAACCAAAAACCAAAACTATGGTTTACCTGAAGTTCCATAAATGCATCAGGATCCACATAATTTACTAGATAGAAATTCTCTTCTTTCTGTTACTCCTGAATATGTAAGTGTATTTGATCTCACAGCAAAAGTATGTTCTAGAGGGCATGGCTTCTTATAAGTACAAGCTATCAAATGTATCTTTTTTTTTATAAAATTTCACAAATGATCTAGTAACTATGTATCTTGACCTTCTATTTTTGTCATGAGAAATGTAACTGAAAGAGAAATACCTCCCTGAAATATACAGAATTGTGTATGTTTCGAGGCCTATTGTGTTTTAGGATTTTTAAACATTCATAAATTCTGAGTTTTTCAAGGAGTGAAAAATCAGTGTTTGTAGGAAACCCTATGCTATCATTTTCTTATATATTTTTAAACTTAATGATCACCTAGTGTTTGCTAAAATACAGTGATTTAACTGCTGGAATTACAGCAGTGAGCAATGAATGAAAATAGGGCCTCTTACAATTTATCTCCTAATGGGTATGAAAGTTAACAAAGAAAATAATCAAAACACATGTCATAGCGTAAAGGAGAAATAATGTATTTAGGGGTTTCAGTAATACTGGCTGCAGTTTTACTTTTTAAATTTTACTTCTTCATTTGAGAGAGAGAGAGAGAGAGCGAGAGAGAGCACGCAATTGAGAGAACTTGCCTCTACTGGTTCAGTCTCCAAATGCCAACAGAGACTCAGGTTGGGTTAACTCAAAACCAGGAGCCCAGAACTCAGTCTAGATCTCCCACATGACTGGCAAGGACGAAACTACTCAGGCCATCACTGGTTTCCTTTCAGGGTACAAATTAGTAAAAAGCTGGAATCGGATCAAAGCAGAGCCAGGACTTGAGCCAGGCATTCAAATATGGGTGACCCAACCTGCACCTTAACCAATAGGCCACCCCAAACTTGAAAGAGAAGTTTTAAAGAGCGTGGTTAGGGAAGACCCTTACTGAGCTGGTGAAATTCAAGCAAAGACCTGATGGAGAGGAGAGGGCAAGTCATCAAGTTCAGCCTAGTAGGGTAGGGCACAGACTTTGCAGGTCAAAGGTCATACAGATGCTTGGTGTGCAGGAGGAAGCACAAGTAATTCTTTTTAAAAATATTTTATTTATTTGAGAGATAGAGTTACATAGAGAGAGAAAGGTCTTCCATCTTCTGGTTCACTCTCCCAAAGGCTGGGCCGATCCGAAGCCAGGAACCAGGAGCTTTCTCCAAGTCTCCCACATGAGTGCTGGGATCCAATCACTTGAGCCATCTTCCACTGCTTTCCCAGGCCGTCAGCAGGGAGTTAGATTGGAAGACATGCAGCAGGAACACAACCTGCCACTTACATGAGACCAGCACCATAGGCGCTATAGCACTGACCCCAGACACATAGTTCTTGTGAGACTGGGCTATGGTCAGCCAGAGAGAGAATTAGAACAGCAGGAAATACAAAGATGTTGGATCCAAATTGCATAATTCCTTTCAGCCTATGTGACAACTCAGGATTTTCCTTTGAATGAGGTGGAAAGCCACTGGGGGGTTTCTGTCTAGACAGGCATCGTGATCTGGCTTTTGACGTCTAGAATCACTCTGCTGCCACTAAGAAGATGCCGCGGGAGTCCAGGGTGGTTCATTGGCAATTCCAGGCCTTCTACGTGTGTACTGTTCCCCATGATCTCTCAAGTAACTCAGGAACATTATTCTAACCCTACCCCCCCAGCATTGACTCCTTTCTCTGATCTCCAGAGCAAAACTCCATGGAGTAGTAGCTTGTATCCATTTTTTTCTACATCCTTTCTTCCCAGCTTTAGAAGATCCCATCTTAATCTGTCTTCTTTTTTGCTACTTCACAAAATCTATTGCTGAGAACAACCTGGATCTCTGCACTTGCAATCTTCAACACTCCAGTCCTTTTCCAAGCATTTGCCAGAGGTAATCACTCACTTCTCCTCGAAACGTTTTCTTCACAGGGACTCCTGGACACCACACTGTTGATCCAGCTTACATTATTAGCTGTGTGGCTTCTTAATTCCTTTGCCTTCCCCTCATCTTTCTGATCTCTAAATTCCGACAGGACGAGGTTGAACTGTAGCACTTAAAATTCATTTCTGGCCTAGCAGCCAAGGTGCCTGCATTATCCATCAATGTACTTGGCTTTGATGCCTGACTTTGGATCCCTAAAGCAACTTCCTGCTAAGGAAGTGTTGATGACTCCAGAATTTGGTTTCCAGCTCCCAGGAGGGAGAACTGGATTTCATTCCAGCTCCTGACTCTATTTCCAGGTCCTGTCCCAGCTGTTTTGAGCATTTGGGGCGTGAATCAATCTCTCTCCCTCTCTCTCTTGCTTTTGCTCACTCTCTCTCTTTCTTGCCTCTCTACTTCTCCAATAACTAAAGATAAACAAATAAGTAGACACATTCTCTTTTTAATCTTGTGGTTTTATGCTTTAATTCTGATGTGTATACTGCCAAAGTCCAGGTTTTTATTTCCAGTGTTCATTGCTCTGCAGAACTCTGGGATTATATATTCAATTGTCTAGTGGATATATTCACTTGAAATCTAATAAGTAATTCAATATTATAATTTGCAAAATTAACCCTCTGATCTTCCCCAGAGACCATTTTCTTCTATAATCTGGTCTGTCTCAGTGAATGACAATTTCGTTCTTCTATTATTTAACCCAAACCTATGAAGTCAACCTTACATGCTATTTGTCCTTTGTTTTACACTCAGTGCATCAGAATTTCTGCAAGTCTTGACTGTATTCTTTAAGCAGAATGTGACTTCCCTGTCTTCTTTAAATTGAATATAACATGAAGGTGTTTTTACACTAAGACCTCACTAGCTCCAGACGCTCTAGTTTTTAGTGGAATATTACCTTTGCCTCATCATTTATGTCTCTCAGTCAAGAGCAGCTGACACTTGGTAGCAGGTTTATTACTAGTTCATTCTTTCTCAAGCAACAAGTATTATAATTTGGTGGGTCTAACACAATTGATTTACAAATTATGTCACCTCATTAAAGGTACCTAAACTATGTCTTTGATTACTGTTCAAACGTTCTGAACTCATTCTTAAAAAAAAAAAAATGTTGAAGAAATTTTTTTTTCTGTGGGTGATTTTCAATGGTAAATTCTTTCTCAAGAGTAAAGGATAATTTCAGTGTTGGTGGAAAAAAATCAAAACTGAATTCAGAGGGAAATGAATTGTTGTGACATTAGAATTTCAAATTCATTGACAGTTGTAATGTCACAAGAACAAATGGATTCTGCATAAAGGAAACTATAAATATCTCATTAGCCATCCAGGTTTTATAATCCATCTAATTAAGATTCACATTTCCTGGGTCAAAGGGAGACTTTTATGATTCATATATTTTTCAGTGCTAAAATGTTTAATTTCATCATAACGGTTGGCTGATTCTCATCATAAATGCATTTTTAGGGTGTATAGTTGAACTCAGTTGATAATCATTCATATTGGTTATTTATCCATTTGGGTAAATATCAGTTGCTTTTTATTATTTATTGTCCATTATAAATTCAATTTATTATTATTATCTATTGAAAATTACTTCACTGTGATTAAAGATGTATTTTAAAGATTTATTTATTTGTTTGAAAGACAGAATTGCAGAGAGGCACAGGCAGAGAGAAAGAGGTCTTCCATCCGCTGGTTTACTTCCCAGAATGGCCAAAATGGCTGGAGATGTGCCAGGATCATGAAGCTTCATCTGGGGCTCTTATGTGGATGCAGGGGCCCAAGGACTTGGGCCATCTTTTCCTACTTCCCAGGCCATTGCAGAGAGCTGGATCAGAAGTGGAACAGCCAGGACTCGAATCAGTGCCCATTTGGGATGCTGGCACTGCAGGCAATGGCTTTATCCACTATGCCACAGTGCCAGCCCCAGCAAATGCTTTCTTAAGATCATATGTTTATCAAAATGTTCTTTATGTTCTAGTAAAACACTTTTGGAATTGTAATTTTCCCATCATTTTCTTTTTTTTTTATAAAGCTTTTATTTAAAGAATATAAATTTCCAAATTACAGCTTATGGATTACAATGGCTTCCCCCCCCATAACTTCCCTCCCACCAGCAACCCTCCCCTTTCCCTCTCCCTCTCCCCTTCCATTCACATCAAGATTCATTTTCAATTCTCTTTATATACAGAAGATCAGTTTAGTATATATTACGTAAAGATTTCAACAGATTGCCCCCACATAGCAACACAAAGTAAAAAATACTGTTGGAGTACTAGTTATAGTATTAATTCACAATGTACAGCACATTAAGGACAGAAATCCTACATGATATATTTTTTAAAAAGTTGATTAATTATCTATGCAATTTCCAATTTAACACCAAGTTTTTTTTTTTAATCATTTTCAATTATCTTTATATACAGAAGACAGAAGATCGATTCAGTATATACTAAGGAAAGATTTCATCAGTTTGCACCCACACAGAAACACAAAGTGTAAAAATACTGTTTCAGTACTAGTTATAGCATTACTTCACATTGGACAACACATTAAGGACAGATCCCTCATGAGACGTAAGTACACAGTGACTCCTGATGTTGATTTAACAATTTGATACTCTTGTTTATGGCGACAGTAATCTCCCTAGGCTCTAGTCATGAGTTGCCAAGGCTATGGAAGCCTTTAGGGTTCGCCGACTTCGATCTTATTCCAACAGGTTCGTAGTCAAAGTGGAAGTTCTCTCCTCCCTTCAGAGAAAGGTCCCTTCTGTTTTGTCCAGATTGTCTGGGCTTTCCAAGCCTAAAAAATTCTCATGTTTCAAAGGTAAATGAACTCAGGAATTTACTTGACCTCTTTGCTGCTTTGGCATGCTACTTTTTTATTTTTTAAATATTTATTTATTTATTTGAAAGTCAGAATTACACATAGAGAGGAGAGGCAGAGAGAGAGAGAGAGAGAGAGAGAGAGAGAGGTCTTCCATCCACTGGTTCACTCCCCAATTGGTCACAATGGCCAGAGCTGCACCAATCTGAAGCCAGGAGCCAGGAGCTTCTTCCAGGTCTCCCACGTGAGAGCAGGGGCCTAAGGACTTGGGCCATCTTCTACTGCTATCCTAGGCCACAGCAGAGAGCTAGATCGGAAGAAGAGCAGCCGGGACTAGAAACAGTGCCCATATTGGATGCCAGCGCTTCAGGCCAGGGCGTTAACCCTGTGCGGCACAGTGCTGGCACCTGGCATGCTACTTAATTACTAGAGTTTCCTATAAAAACCATGATCTCATCTGCAACTATCTGCATATATTATATTAAATATAAAATGTTACAAGCAAAATTATTATAAACTGGGTCCTCTGGCTTAATGCTATGTAATTTTCCTTTTAAATTTTTATTTCAACCCAGTTCATATGCATTATGACATTTGGATACATTCATATTTTAAGGGTTTCTTATTTTAGTCAAGATATTTAAATAAAATTCTTACTTGGATTTATGTCAGCCTTGTGAGCTATTTACTCATTTTCTATCAGAATTTTTGAGGCCATACATCATTAAGGAATGATTTTGCCATTGAATTAATTAATAGAATTAAAAGATACTATTTTTTAATTAATTTTTATGTAACTTCCAATTTTTTTAATCATTTCCAATTGTCTTTCTATACGGAAGATCGATTCAGTATATATTAAGCAAAGATTTTGTCAGTTTGCATCCGCGTAGAGACACAAAATGCAGAAATACTGTTTCAGTCCTAGTTATTGCATTACTTCACCTTGGACAACACATTAAGGACAGATCATACATGGGCCATAAGTACACAGTGACTACTGTTGTTGATTTAACAATTTGCCACTCTTGTTTATGGCGTCAGCAATCTCCCTAGGCTGTAGTCATGAGTTGCTGAGGCTATGGAAGCCTTTAGTGTTCGCCAACTTGGATCTTGTTCTGACAGGGTCATAGTCAAAGTGGAGGTTCTCTCCTCCCTTCGGAGAAAGGCACCTCCTTCTCTGGTGGCCCTGTTCCTTCCGTTGGGATCTTACTCGCAGAGATCTTTCATTTATGTCTTCTTCTTCTTTTTTTTTTTTTCCCAGAGTGTCTTGGCTTTCCATGCCAAAAATACTCTCATGGGTTCTTGAGCCAGATCCAAATGCCTTAAGGGCTGATTCTGAGGCCAGAGTGATTTATTAGGATATCTGTAGGATCTCTGTCCCTAATGTGCTGTACAACGTGATTTAAAGGTACAACTGGTACTCAAAGAGTATACTTCACTCTAGGATGCTATGTGAGGGCAAATGGTTTAAAATCTTTTCTTAACACATACTAAACTGAACTCCTGTATACAAAGAGAATTGAAAATGAATCTGAATGGGAATGAAAGGGGAGAGGGAGTGGGTAAGGGGGAAGGGTAGCGGGGGGGAGGGGAGGTATGGGTGGGGAAGCCATTGCAATCCACAAGTTGTACCTTGGAAATTTATATTCTAAATAAGAAAAAAAAAAATAAGCTATCTCCTACATAGTTTTCTAGATACTGTAATTTATTTACTCCTTTGCTATTTGTGATGGTACCTTCATATTTTGAAAAAAAAAAAAAAGCTAAATTAAAAAAAAATAAATAAATGGGCTAAGGTTTGTTTTATGGCCTAGCAAAAAAAAAAAAAAGAATTAAAAGGTACTAAGTTGTGGAAAGAAAACAAAATGTTTTTATTTAGGAATACAGTATTTTTTAATACTTCTAATTTTACTTTTACTATTTAAAAGAGCTGTTTTTTAAAATGAAAAAAAGTAGATCTACTTAAAAATGAAAACAAATGTAGATCTATTTAAAAATGCAAACAAATGTAAATCTATCAAATCAAGTTGATAATTTGTTCTGGTGATTCAGTTTGCCTTTGTCCATTTTCTTCTTCATGCAGCCTTAGAAATTATTTTCTGGAAGGTACTTCAATGCCAAAGAAAGCTTGTTAATAGTAGTCTCTATAGTATATTCCTCAAATCCATGTTATCCCACATCCTTTGTTACTTTATAAGCCAATGGTTTAGGACATAGCAAAAGTTGATGTTTCGCAGATCATTTGTGATTTGTTCAGACACACTGTATTTTAACATTCTAGGGATGTTTTGATGGATTTAAAGATTGGTTTGCTCCATAACACTATAATCTAAGAAAGTTTTTCTTGGCTCTTAAATCTAATCTCTAAGGCTGGATAACAGTCTTTAAAAAATACCCTTCTTGAATTTTTGGGGGGCATATGAAATTCTTCCATCCTTTAGGATATAAAAGAATTGAGCTTCAAAACATTGTGTGAAAACTTTTTCATCTCCCTCCCCCCTATTTTGTAAAGCAATACTTCAAAGAGTATAAGATGTTATACTTCTTAGTTGATTTTTTTTCTTTGTATTAGGTTGAATATAAAGTAAAAGTTTAAAAATGAATTTTCTGGGTCATTCAAGCAAGTGTTTTCTTTATTCATACTCCTAGATCATTTTTATTCAGGACAGAAAGGCTAGAAACTCAGATCATAGCATAGAAACTTTATAGAACTCCCACACAATATACACATACAATTCTACACTAAATGGAATTCATTGTTTTTTAAAGACAATTACTCCACCAATTATTAGAATCAGAATGCTTCATGTTGTAGTTTAAGCTATTATTCAGAAGGAATGTTCCTTAATATCATATATTTTTCTTAAATGCACAACAATACAATGTATTTATTAAGAGACTCACAGGTAAACAGCTGAGGAAAAAACAAAGATGGACCTATGGCTAATGGCTTCAAGTAGTGTTCATAGACCATCTGAGTAGGAAATTAGGCTGCTTTCAGAAGCAACTGCAACAAACTAGAAAGTTGACATTGTCTCTCTAACCATTAAATTTCCTTACCTATTCAGACACCTGTTTTCTCATTTATCAAATGAAATCAATAATAGGATTAATCTCCCTGGAATAATAGCATGATGTATATCCAGCATGCTTAAACATCGGCACAGAGCAATTTTTCAGCATTCTACTGTCAACCATTGTTACTGTATTTTGCTTCATTTTGTTCTTTTTTTCTCAAGGCACTTGAAATAGCTAAATGAACCAGGGTATTATGACTGATCGAGGTGGCATGTAACAATGCCACCTCACTAGTCAAAGTGATCAGTTTCAGTTCATAATTGATAATAATGATAGGATTAAGAGTCAGCGGGATCACATAAACAAGACTAGTGTCTGCTAATTCTGATAGAATTAAAAAGAAGAGAACAATCAAACATGGGAAGCGGCAGACTCATACACAGCAGACTCATAGAATGACAGATGTCCTAAACAGCACTCAGCCCTTAAGGCATTTGGATCTGGCTAAAAAGCCCATGAGAGTATTTCAGGTATGGAAAGCCAAGACACTCTAGCAAAAAACAAAAAAAACTAAACTAAACTAAATGAAAGATCTCTGTGAGTGAGATCCCAGCAGAAAGATGGGCCATCAAAGGAGGTAACTTTCTCTGAAGGGAGGAGAGAACTTCCACTTTGACTATGACTTTGTCAGAGTTGGTGAACTCAAGAGGCTTCCATAGTCTTGGCAACTCATGACAAGAGCCTCGGGTGATTACTGACACCATAAACAAGAGTGTCTTTATGTTTTTTAATTTTTATCATAGAGATCTTTGACATCCTTGGATAAATTTATCCAAGCTATTCAACTCTTTTTGTAGTAGGTATTGTGAATGGGATTAATCTTAGAAGTTCTTTCTCAACCATGGGATTGTCTGTGTTTACAAAGGGTATTGATTTTTGTGTTAATTTTATATTCTGCCACTTATCAAACTCTTTTATGAGTCCCAATAGTCACTTATTGGAGTCTTTTGGTTCTCTTATGTTCAGAATCATGTCATCTGAAAACAGGGATAGTTTGACGTCTTCCTTTCTAATTTATACCTTCGATTTCTTTTTCTTGCCTAATGGCTCTGGCTTAAACTTCCAGTGTATAGTGATAATAATGGTGACAGTGAACATCCTCCTTGTCTGGTTCTGGCTCTTAGTGGCATTCAATAAAATGATGCCTGTGAGTTTGTCATAGATTGTCTTGATTGTGCTGAGAAATGTTCCCTCTACACCCAATTTGCTTAAGGTTTTCATCATGAAAGGATGTTGCATTTTATCATATTTGTTTCTGCATCTATTGAGATAATCATATGTTTTTTCTTTAATTTGTTAAAATGATGTATCACATTTATTGATTTGTGAATGTTGTACCATCCCTGAGCACTAGAGATAAATTCCATCTGGTCCAGGTGAATAATCTTTCTAATGTGCAGTTGGATTCTGTTAGCTAATATTTTGTTATGGATTTTTGCATCTATATTCACCAGGAAAATTGGTCTATAGTTCATTTTCTCTGTTGAATCTTTTTCTGGTTTAGCAATTATTAAAGTGTTGCTGGCCTCATAGAAAGATTTTGGGAAGATTACTTCCTTTTCATTGTTTTGAATAGTTTCAGAACAATTAGAATTAGTTCTTCCTTAAATGTCTTATAGAATTCTTTAGTGAAGCCACCTGGTTCTGTGATTTTGTAGGCACCAATTGCTATAAACTTTCCCATTAACACTGCTTTTGCTATATCCCATAACTTTTGAGATGTTGTACTGTCATCATTTCTCTCCAGAAAATGTTTTTATTTCTCTTTTGATTCCTTCTGTGACTCACTCTTCATTCTGGAGTATGTAGTTTAGTCTCCCTGTGTTTTCATATGATCTAGAGATTCTTGAGTTGTTGATTTCCAGCTTCACTCCATTGTGGTCAGAAAAGGTGCATAGCATGATTTTGCTTTTTTTTTTTTTAATTTGCTGAGACTTAGTTTATGGCCTAGGATTGGTCTATCCTAGAGAAAGTACCATGCACTATTGAAAAGAATGGTATTCTGCAACTCTGCAATAAAACCCAGCTGGGTTCAGTTGGTCCATAGCGTAGATTAACTCTGTTGTTTCTTCATTGAATTTTCAGCTAGTTGCTCTGTCCTTTGATGAAAGTGGGATGTTGAAGCCCCCTGTTACTATTTTATTGGAGTCTGTGTCTCTCTTTAGATCTATTAACATTTGTTTTCAATGACAAGGCACCCTAGAATTGGGTGCATATTATTAGTAATATATTAACAAATAAAATTAGAATTTCTTTCCTTGGAGGAGTAAAGAAAATTATGAGAAAAATATATGGAGAAAGACAAAGATATATATCTTCATCAGGAAATTACATGATTATGAGTAAAAATGAGGGAATTAAATAAAAATAAAAGTCTCATTAAGTGAGATGTACTAGTGTGTAAGTTTAAATACTTGTCATTAATCTGGATAAAATTGTATAAATGAAACATGAGGCTATTCATGTCAATACTAACTACACCAAGGCAGAGAGCACAGATTGGTTAAATGTTTAATGGGAAAAAAATTCTGTTTCATTCATCGTCCTTCAAGTTCCATGTAAAAAACATACAAACTAAGTTACATATCAAAAATGGTAGAATAACACCTGTACTATTCATTTTAAAAATTTGCTCTTTTTAAGCAAATGTTAATGAACTGACAGTAGTTCTTTAGATGTCAAAATAGTGTGTGACAATTGAGTTTTTCAAATTCATTAAAAGTATATTTGGGAGGAGGAATCTAAACCAGCAGAAATTAATATGAATAAAAATAGGCAAGATTCAGACACAAGTGGTAACTTAAGTAAGAGCTTGTGAGCAGGTTCATGTTATCCTACCAGATTCTTCATTGAAAGACAATGTGTTCTTTCTGTGTTTCTTGGGCCACTTGCCAAAATCATGATGTACTTGCTGTGTAGATGTATCACCCATGCTTCTGAGCCAGTGCCACCTCTTGGTGGCTGTCTAGTGTTGGAGATATATAGCTTCTATGGCTGAGAATGGCCAGTGTAAAGAGAACAATATGGACTTATTTGTAGGGAATCAAGGGAATTTTCCTGAAGACTAGATGCAAGATGGACAGGAAGAGAACTTCTGAGTATCATTTATAAATCTAGGAATTGCTGCATGTTGTTCCTCTGTCTGTAATTCTTGTCTGGAGCTAAATGGGGAGGATAAAAAGGGATACTTTGGGGGACATTTTCCAATTCCCTGCTAGAGTTGCTGCATTCAATATAACAAATATAGAGTCTAGATGTGCTCCTTGCAAGACTACCCTATAAATTTCATAAGAATTAAGGAAAAATAATTTTATATAATGTCATCACATTTTGACCAAGGACTAATCCTTTGATGCCTTGATGCCAGGGATTCTCTATGTTGTCCTCATAATGCAGACAAACAAGTGACAGCCAAATTCTGATCATCTCTCTCTCTCTTCTCAGTGGTACCCGTAGAGTCCATAGAAAGAAAATGAAACTATGAAGAAAAGCACATTTATTTCACATCTCTAGAGGCCTGTAGTCCTGGGAATTTTGTGTTCTTTATTATGTCATAACCATACCAGACAACCAAGAACAGATGATAATCAGGATAAAAAAAAACCTAAGCAACTTGCCCTGGGTACCTGATTGATGGAAGGAGTGGAGATTCAACGTGAGAGCTTTGCAACTCCAAATTCTAGGCAAATTGGAAAACTTTCATCATTTAGGAAACTACCTTAAGAAATACCTCACTGACAACCTTGCAGAAAGCAGTAAGTACATTTGACCAATAATGTACTATCTTTCTTATATGACTACAATTTTACCCTTATTGAGATATTTTCCAGTGTTTGCTATCATTGTGATTTGGATCTCTTTTATTTTCATTCAGCCCCCATCTGAGGTCAATTGTGTCCATTTGCTGGATGGTTCACTTAAATTGTGTAAGTCTGTAACCACATGTTGGATTTTGAAAATATAAATTTCATTTGCAAATAATTAAACTCTAAGAAAATAGCACAGAGCCTTCAGCTACACAATTGCTTTTAGCTAGGACACAACCAGAAATAAATCTGCTGTCCCAGTGAACATAAAAGGGCCATATTAGACCACGGTTGACTATGACTAGCACTTTAGGATAACATAAACAATATAGATCATAAAGAATCCTACTCATATTTTATACTATGTAAGTTCTTTTTATGGAGGGTGGAGGGGCTTCATCTATGCATTCTAAGTAATAAAATTTAGCTAATAATTAAAAGTATTTAACCTACATAAAATCTTTTATGCAGGCTATAAAATTAATTTTATTACAGAAATTGCATTACACTTAACAGCTGATGACCTTATCGCAGCACAGTAATGTATTTTTCATTAAAATGAAACATTGTGTTTCCGAAGCAGGAGCCAAGAATCAGGCCTTGAGTTAGAAAGGGCCCATGTATTATACACAATCACTATCTTTCAAAAGAGCATATAACCTGCCGTTTCTCAGATTATTACTGCATCAAGATGAGTAGATTTAAACTCTAATTAAAGAGATGCCATCCATTGTCTTTTTATACCTTGGGTGACTTTAACTGTTGTACTCCACAACCAACCTTGGTGAATTATAAGTATTGTTTTCTTATTTTATGTAAGCTCTGACATTTGGGTTGAATTTATCATGAGGTTGGAGTATTGACTCTATTTCTACTAGCCAGTATTTCTTTGTTTAATTCTAGCCACATGTATACATGTATACTGCAATTGCTCTAGTTGCTTGCAGTTGTTTTTATTTTACTTATCAATGGTCACCCCAAAACATCACTTTCTGTCATAAATGATAAGCACTGCATGAATTATAATGTAATTAATTAAGTCCTTGAGTGAAGTGACTATATTTTAAGTAATTCCCAGTATGTATAGAGGAGCAAAACATGCTCCCTGGGATTAGAGTAATTGGGATCTTACATTGTTCTGATAATCTGCTTTAAAACTTAATGAATTTTTATATTAGAGTCACTCTTGAAAGACTGATCTGAGAATTTCATGTGGTTTAGGAGGGAGTATTTTCTAGACTTTTGATTAACAAGAGCAGAAATATTAAACAAAGAAACATATGTGAATATGAAACATTAAAATTTTGAAAATTCTTAGATATAAGGACAAAAGAATTTGGTGCTTAGATATTAAAGTACCTTAGATTTTGTGTTGCAATAAAACAATGGGATGTAGGAATTAATCAGGAAATTGGATTGGCAGTAGGGAAAGAGAAATGATGTAAACTGAGATTCTATTTGAAATTAAAGACAAACATTAGTTGTTGACATCCATTGATTACCATACCTGTCATCCCAGCAAAATTAAACAAAGATCACAATTTCGCCATTTCGCCATTTCTTGGAATGAATAACCAATGTAGATTTGCTGTCAACAACCTTGCCCTGTATCCTCATTCTCCTTTTTCTGAGCACTGATTCATTTTTCAAAATGCCACAATAATGGAAAATAATCTTTCTTTAGTGCCAATTATGAAACTGTAGAAAATCATTACAAATTCACGTGATAAAGTTTAGTAGATAAAGTATCATAGCAACCTGTATTTATTTTTCCTGTAGTCTAAAACCTTTATTTCTGATTTGAGCATTTCACTTTTTTCATATTTATTTATTTCATTTTAATTTTTTTTTAATTTCTAATTAGTTTTTAACAGATTTAATGTGCTTTGTAGATACAGTTCTAAGGATATAACAATCTGTATTTTTACTATTGATTATGAAGTAGGAAGTATCTTTTATTAATTTGACTTAGTTGATATTTTATAATAGTTCCATAACTGAAAGTTTAGCTTATTTTGCAGAAATAACTTTGATATTTTTGGATAATCTGAGGCAACTTTGCATACTGTTATCCCAGCGTTTGCTTCAGCAATATGTTCTTAATATAATTGGATTGTTCAATATGTAACTAGTTTGATACAATGTTTAAGGGTTAGAAAAGCAAAGAGATTGAGATATGTTAGTGCAGTAGATAATGTGAAATAACTTGCAGAGCATTAGTATTTTATAAAATATGCAACATATTTTATTCCATATTTCATACTCAAATTAGAACCTATTCTATTTAAAATATATATGTATATATATATGTATAAAATTACCTCTCAAAATCATTATTTAAATAAGCTCTACTGTGATTAGAAATATATTAGAATGATAGTCAATACAATTTATTGTGAGGAGTTTATGGTAAAATAGAGGTTCATCTAAATTCATTTTTCAAAGTAGTTCTAATTAAGATGCCTTAAATTATAGATGATAATAACCATGAAAGAAAATTTCTACAGAAAATTCTCAAAAATGGGCTTCACCAAATATCTAGGATCAGAAGACAAAAAAAAAAAGAGAAGAGAATTAAGACTAAGCCTATGCCTGATTGCAGCTCCCAAATATTGCATGTCGGGAATGAACTAGGATGAGATAGCATGACTTGATTTTCATAAGGGCATAATGTTTAAATATGTTTTCTTTTGCATAGAAACCTGACACATTTTGATTTCTCAGAAACACCCCTTTTTAGCACTTTGTCCATGCTAAATGTGCACAAACATCAGAAAATGGGATCTGTGTTTGGTATCAACATATACTATTCCTGGTTGCTACCCGATCTCTTTAAAATAGCCAGACCTTAAGAGCATTTACCATGCAGCCTCATGGTATAAAGCTCAAGCATGCTTAATTCAAGGGCTGTCTAAGGCCAACTTGCACATGACCTCAAGTGGAAAAAAAAAACTGGAGGCTAGATCATATTGCACAAACATAAGATCTCAGCTTCTGTGGTAGGAATAAATCACACCCTTTCTCTTTATCTGTTAAAGAAGCTAACTTCTGTCTTTGTTGTATTTTAGCTTTACTCTTTTAAAATCAAATTTCTATTAAATTAATCTGAGTAGTTGCTTACAATAAATTTTTCATCATATATCCAATCATCATTTTCTTAGGTGTCACAATTATAAATGAAAGCATTTAAAAAATTATTTAGGGCCTGGTAGTGTCACATAGTAGGTTACGTGGAGGACGGAAGAAGCTCCTGGGAAGAGGGAGAGCAGAGTCGTGGGTCTTTCATCTGCTGGTTCACTCCCTAAATGGCCGCAATGGCTAGAACTGACCCAATACAAAGCCAGGACCCAGGAGCTTCTTCCAGGTCTCCCAGGTGGGTGCAGAGACCCAAACACTCGGACTATCCTCTGCTGCTTTCCCAGATGCATTAGCAGGAAGCAAGATTGGAAGTGCAGCAGTTGGGACTCAAACAAGCACCCATATGGGATGCCAGAACCACAGGTGGAGGCTTAACCTACTACATCACAGTGCTGGCTCCAATGAAAGCACTTTAAAAATAGATGTCAGTCCTTACTTTTGTCATTTTCACCTACTTTAAGGGTAAATTATATGTTAAATGTGTTCTAACTATCTATAATAGATATAAATATGTGTTATATGTGTGTAGGTAAGATATTATGACTCTTTATACAAAAAAATACAGTGAAAATAGGTCACTATTTCCCTTTAAATACAGGTAATAGATTGAAAACTTCTCAGAAAGCATTTCTAATTTCTTGATTTTGTCACCATCACATGGATTACAATAAAGTTGCTCCTATTGATAATCATTTAAAAATATTGAGTGATTTATGGAAAAAATAACAAGTAAGTGAAATTTATAGCTTCTCATTAAAAAACAATCTGAAGACTGATGGAACAAGGACACAAGCCTCAATCATTTTAGGTTCTTGTTACCCCTGCCTTTCAAGAGACCAGTTCATTCTACACCTCCTGCATTCTTCTCCACGTTTCAAAGTCCACAGTAAATTTGAAAAAGCTGTATGAAAAAGCTTTACCTCCACTTACTGTCCCTCACTCCTGCCCCACCCCTAGCCCACCTAATATATAAAAAGGCCCAGCCTGGTGGGGTCTAGGCCCTCTGCCATCTGTTGGGTCTACATGCCTGTTGGCAGTTGGTTGATCTCTGCAAGTTTGTTTTCTTTGAATGCATTGGGTCTGGCTGTGAGTTCCTATTCTGTCTTCTCTCTGTTTCTGACCCCTTCTCATTACATTTGGTGCCCCGTGTGAGGAAGCACCAATCTGTATCCCTTTACCTTACAAAAACTGCATTAGAGAACAAAGGGCAAACACTTTCAAGTGCAAATTCATGAATCATATTGAAAATTTTGAAAAATTGTGAAATTATTGAAAATTTTGAGTTTTATAGATATACATGATTTCACATGCAAACTATTTTCTTTCTTAAGCAAGCATTACTTAGATATTTACTCAAAACATAGTACTTGAATTTTATACCGTATCTGTTTCAAAATGTATGAATGGTCATGTAACCGAACCTATATGAGTCTCTTTTCTCTGTATATGGTAAAAACCTTATTCAACAAAGGAATATTGGAAAGGTAATATAAGCTTTGCTCAGTCTCACATAATTGTGATCAATAAATAGTAAGAAAAATAATGGAGAACTAACTCATTGTTTCAGTATTTCCCTTTGTTACAATATCTATGATTGAATTGGGTTAAAATGAGATAGTAATCTGTGTCATGCAAGCAGGAAGAAGTTGCATTTCATACCACTCAGTTCCTGTACAGAAATTTGCCAAAACCAACCCAAGTCCTAGGCTGCTGGAGGATAAGGTCTCCTCTTCACAGGCATCATTCCCATCTCTTTGAAGTTTGCACACATCTGTGCTTTCCTGTGAGCATCCCATCCTCTCACAGTTTTAAATTTGTACAATTCCCTTTTGTCTACCTAATTCTTAATAGAATATTGGACCAGCATTTACACACATACACTCCAGGAAAAACTAAGAGAAAGGATTTTAGAAAACCTCAAAACCAAAAAGCTCAAACACAGAAAACAAGTTTCTTCTAATTAAATTAGAAGGAAGCCGCAGACTGGGAGATCAGAGATAATTGAGTCCATGGCCACTAGTTACCCATCTTTACTCCAAGCTTACTGGGTCATTCAATAAACCGATCAGCTGTCTACCTGTATCAAACACTGTGCCATCTTCTCAAATAAATGAAAGTCCTTGTCCTAAAATCAGACTGATGTAGAAGAATCCCTATCTATCATGTTCCCTACTGTGACAAAGTAGGCAGAAGACATGGTGTGAATATAGTTGGTAGCAAAACTCCTTTTAGACTGAAAACAGAAGACTGTGTAATACCATGAAAAGCCATGATGTGTTCAAAGATCAGTGGGAGAACTTTGACAATGAGATCAGAATATATGGTAGAGAATGAGGAACAGAGACAGGAAGGTAAACAAATGACAGATATTCTCTTATAGAACTGCATGATTGAATAATAGTTTTATTTTAAAAATATTAAAAATTATACTTTTATTAAAAAAACCCCTGTGTCCCATGGAAGACATCATTTAGGAGGAAGTGTTGAATAGCAGAGACTAGAGTGGGAGGACATGCCCAGAATTTTGTTCTTACCTCCTTCGAATCTCTGCTCAAATATTGCCACTTTACATAGATTGATCTTAAGTATCTTATTTATTCGTATGCCCCTGCTGCTATTTATCCCCACTTCCCACTTTATTTTCATTTAAAAAAAATCATTGTGTGAATTTTTCAACTATGAGCTATGATTTTCCCACTACATCCCTGGGACTCGAGAAGATTCTAAGACTAAAACAGATATTTTAATAAATTTAAATTCTTAAACATTAATAGCCATAGAAGAAAAAGTATAAAAATCACAAGAATAGGAATATGATAGAAATACAACTAATTTTAGAGCATCTGAGAAAATTGGGCAAGAAATTGATAATGATTTCATTTATATTTATATATTTATTTGAGAGAGACATACACACACAGAGAGAGAGAGAGGGAGAGAAAGAGGGAGAGAAACATTCCCATATTCTGATTTACTCTCCATGTGTCCAAGATGGCCAAGATCCAAACAAGGATCTAGGAACTAAGCGGTTGAGCCATCATCACTGATTCCCAGGGTTCACATTAGCAGGTAGCTGAAGTCAGGAGCTGGAGGTGGGTGTCAAACCCATGCAATCTGATATGAGATACGGGTACCTTAACTGGAGGCTTAACAACTAGTTCCAATGACAATCTCAACAATAATTTTCATGTGTATGTTAAAAATGACCAAGTTCCTGGCACATTTCTAGCTCCATCATTTGGGCCCGACTGATTGAGCATGTCCCAAATTGTACATCTCCTCCCTCTCTTATTCCCACTCTTATATTTCACAGGGATCACTTTTCAGTTAAAATTTAAACACCTAAGAATAATTGTGTGTTAATTACAGAGTTCAACCAATAGTACTAGCATACAAAAATACTAAAATGGATAAAGTATTACATTGTACAACAACAGTCAGCACAAGAGCTGATCAAGTGACTGTTTCTCATAGTGTCCATTTCACTTCAACAGGTTTCCCCTTTGGTGCTCAGTTAGTTGTCACTGATCAGGGAGAACATATGATATTTGTACAATTTGGGACATGCTCCATCGGGCTTGCCCCAAATGATGGAGTTAGAATTCCAATACAATCCCATCAAGGTGGCATGTACCAAGGCCATCTCACTAGTCCAAGTGATCAATTTCAGTTCACAATTGATCACACTGATAGGTCTAAGAGTCAAAGGGATGACACAAACAAGACTAGTGTCTGCTAATATTAACTGATAGAATCAAAAAAAGGGAGAGAATGATCCAACATGGGAAGCGAGATACACAGCAGACTCATAGAAGGGCAGATGTCCTAAATAGCACTCTGGCCTCAGAATCAGCCCTTAAGGCATTCAGATCTGGCTCAAGAGCCCATGAGAATATTCTAGGCATGGAAAGCCAAGACACTCTGGAAAAAAAAAGAAGACCTAAATGAAAGATCTCTGTGAGTGAGATCCCAGTGGAACGAATGGGGCCATCAAAGAAGGAGGTACCTTTCTCTGAAGGGAGGAGAGAACCTCCACTTTGACTATGACCCTGTCGGAATAAGATTGAAGTCAGCAAACCCTAAAGGCTTCCATAGCCTCGGCAACTCATGACTAGAGCCTAGGGAGATTACTGACGCCATAAACAAGAGTGTCAAATTGTTAAATCAACACCAGGAGTCACTGTGTACTTACTTCTCATGTGGGATCTGTCCTTAATGTGTTGTCCAATGTGAAGTAATGCTATAACTAGCACTGAAACAGTATTTTTACACTTTGTGTTTCTGTGTGGGTGCAAACTGATGAAATCTTTACTTAGTATATACTGAATCAATCTTCTGTATATAGATAATTAAAAATAAAAAAAAATCTTGGTGTTAAATTGGAAATTGCATAGAAAATTAATCAATTAAAAAAAATATCATGTAGGATCTCTGTCCTTAATGTGCTATACATTGTGAATTAATACTATAACTAGTACTCCAACAGTATTTTTCACTTTGTGTTGCTATATGAGGGCAAACTGTTGAAATCTTTACTTAATATATAGTAAACTGATCTTCTGTATATAAAGAGAATTGAAAATGAATCCTGATGTGAAGCAAGCAGAGAGGGAGTGGGAAAGGGGAGGGTTGCGGGTGGGCAGGAAGTTATGGGGGGGGGAGCCATTGTCATCTATAAGCTGTATTTTGGAAATTTATATTCTTTAAATAAAAGCGTTATAAAAAATAAATAAATTGGAAATTGCATAGATAATTAATCAATTCTTTAAAAAAAATCATGTAGGATCTCTGTCCTTAATGTGCTGTACATTGTTTTTAATACTGTAACTAGTACTCCAACAGTATTTTCACTTTGTGTCTCTATGTGAGGGCAAACTGTTGAAATCTTTACGTAATATGTACTAAACTGATCTTCTGTGTATAAAGAGAATAGAAAATGAATCTTGATGTGAATGAAGGGGGAGAGGGAGCGGGAAAGGGGAGGGTAGCGGGTAGGAGGGAAGCTATGGGGGTGGGAAGCCATTGTAAACCATAAGCTGTACTTTGGAAATTTATATTCTTTAAATAAAAGCTTTATATATAAAAAAATTTAAAAAAAATAAAAATGACCAAGTTCATCATTCCAAGTCAGGATTCTTGTAGATTTGTGACTGAAGGGAACCTTGGAAGTTTTGAGACTGTGCACTATTCATCATGGGGAGTTAGTAAATTTTATCACTGTTTTAAAGCAAGAGCATCAGAAGGAAAAATACATTTTTTGCCAGAATATTTCATTATTGTTTTATTTTAAGAGACAGAAATTTGTTAAATTTTTAAATGTCAAAAAGTTGTAGGTAGCTCAGACTCAGATGATCATAAGTCAATAGTGCTACCTATGCCTTTTTGCCTGTCACCAGTTCTCTGATAGGACCAGCATCCCTACTGCTTGTAAAGCCTACAGTATGCATGGTTTGCTCTTTAGTAATCTATTTCCTGTTTAAGGTTCCTATCTTTGGTTCACTACTTTATAGAGAAAAAATCATTGTGCCTCAGATGTCTTTTTTTTTAACAATTATTTAATAAATTTAAATTTCCAAAGTACAACTTTTGGATTATAGCTGCTCTTTCCACCCCATAACCTCCTTCCCACCTGCAACCATCCCATCTCCCACCTCTTCTTCCATCCCATTCACATCAAGATTCATTTTCAATTATCTCTATATACAGAAGATCAGTTTGGTAAATACTAAGCAAAGATTTCAACAGTTTGCACCCACACAGAAACACACAGTATAAAGTACTGTTTAAGTACTAGTTGTACTGTTAATTCACATAGTACAACACATTAAGGAAGAGATCCTAAATGGGGAGTGAGTGCGCAGTAACTCCTGTTGTTGATTTAACAATTGACACTCTTGTTTATGGCATCAGTAACACCCGAGGCTCTTGTCAATAGCTGTCAAGGCTATGGAAGCCTCTTGAGTTCACCAACTTTGATCTTATTTAGACAAGGCCATAGTCAAAGTGGAAGTTCTCTCCTCCCTTCAGAGAAAGGTAACTCCTTCCTTGATGGCCCATTCTTTGCTGGGCTCTCACTCAGGGAGATCTTTCATTTAGGGTTTTTTTTTTTTTTTTTTTTTGACAGAGTGTCTTGAATTTCCAAACCTGAAATACTCTAATACTCTCATGGGCTTTTCAGCCAGATCTGAAGATCTGAATGCCCTAACGGCTGATTCTGAGGCCAGAGTGCTATTTAGGACATCTGCCATTCTATGAGTCTGCTGTGACTCCCACTTCCCATGTTGGATTGTTCTCTCTTTTTTAATTCTATCAGTTAGTATTAGCCAGATGTCTTTCTCATTCATTTAAAATATAGCCTTAAAAAAAAAGGCTTATTTTATTTATTTGAAAGAGTTACAGAGATAGGTAAAGACAAAGAGAGAGGTCTTCCATCTGCTGATTCACTCCCCAGATGGCTGCAATGGCCGGAGCTGAGCCGATCTGAAGCAAGGAGCTAGAAGCTTCTTCCAGGTCTCCTACATGAGTGCAGGGGCCCAAGGACCTGGGTCATTTTCTACTGCTATCCCAGGCCATAGCAGAGAGCTGGATCGGAAGTGGAGCAGCTAGAACTAGAACCGGCGGCCATATGGGATGCTGGCTCTTCAGGCCAGGGCTTTAACCCGCTGCGCCACAGCACTGGCACCACATGTAGCCTTTTTAGGTGCATATCCTTTCTTCTCTCTTTTCCATGGATCACTAAGATCCCATACATGAAAGCTCAACAGTGAGAGCAGTATGATGGTTACCACTACTGAATCTTATTAATAGAGTGTTTGGAAGCCATCCATTCACTGACAAACTTATTCCAACTTACAGCTGGGTAACTATCCTTCATCCACTCTCAGTTTTCTCTTTTAAGGAATTGAGAATTATGAATATTATGTTTGGGGAAAAATCATGCAGAACCCAAGACATATGAGACTTGCTGGTATTCAGGAGAGTAGAGCAGCCATGCTAATATTCTTTGATGAAAAAATATGAGAAGCAGCTGCTGTCACATTGTAATGATGAAGATAAGAGCTTGTCTGAGAATGAAGCCTAACAGAAGAATGTCAATACAAGAGCCAAAGAGAGGAAATAGCTCCTTGTAAGTCCTTCATGAAGCTCCACGTAGTCTTTCCCATATACATTTTAACCTTGCTGTTATTTAAGACGACTCTGATCATCTTTTTTTCCTCCACAGCTACTGGAGCTCTAGTCCAAGAACATACCATCTGACTCTAATTGTGCTATACATTTTATAAACACTATATCATTTAACCTTTGTCACAACTCTCTGAGGCAGTTTCTCCATTTTACAGAGGAGGAAAATGAAGATCAGGAAGATCAGGTTTTAAAAATCACATAGTTAACTTTGGTGTACCTGCTGAATTGAACCCTAACCCTGTTATAAATCCTAAATTTAATCACACACTATTCCACCTGACTTGACCTTAGTAGTGTTTCTGCTATACTATTCCTCACAAAGTTACCTAGAAGATCTGTCTCATACTTTAGGGAACATTTACATTTCCTTCTTATGGCCCCAAAATCACTCAGAATTATAGATGTTATATCTACATCTGTATACAATGACAGAAAGACTCCTAACCCACAGACAGAAACTACATTGATAAAGTCATTGCTGCTCAAAGGACAATTAGAATGTTCTCCATGGACTCATCTAATCCCTACATTTTGCTCTGTGAAACATGTGGAAACCTTAAATAAAATGAAATAGTACTAAATTCAGAATGTACCTGAATTAGTACCAGGTGCCTTACTTAGGTGACCATCAAAACGTTTTTCTGTTTATGAAACCTCATAATACCTGTGTGTTTGGAAATGCTGAGTGTTCATGTGCTTGCATCTTATCCGTGATCTGCTTAAAATAACACAAAGGCCCCAATTATATGTATTGACATATATATAGTAGAAATATGGAAAAGTGAATATATAAACGTATATTTAAGTGTATTTCTTTTTTTATATATAAAGCTTTTATTTAAAGAATATAAATTTCCGAAGTACAGCTTATGGTTTACAATGGCTCCCCCCCACACAACTTCCCTCCCTCCCGCTACCCTCCCCTTTCCCGCTCCCTCTCCCCTTCTGTTCACATCAAGATTCATTTTCAATTCTCTTTATACACAGAAGATCAGTTTAGTACATATTACGTAAAGATTTCAACAGTTTGCCCTCACATAGAGACAAAAAATGAAAATACTGTTGGAGTACTAGTTATAGTATTAATTCACAATGTACAGCACATTAAGGACAGAGATCCTACATGATTTTTTTTAAAGAATTGATTAATTATCTTAAGTATCATTGACCAAACAAATTCTTTCCAAGGACACCCTAAAAAGTGATTTGATTCTTATCCTGTCATCAATACTGTGAAAACACTATGCAACTTTGTGTTCTTTGTTAATTCTTATTTTTATTGTTGTCCATCAGGGAATCCCAATTTTTATTTCCACTTTTTAAAAAAATGAATAAAAATATTACAGACTTTGCATACTTCATTTTTTAAATTCAAGTAAAAACAGCAGGAATACTTTTATCAAAAAAATGTACTTTAGGCTTGTAGTTTTTGGCCTCAAATATAAGGAGCTTAAAAGTCAGCACACCATTCTAACAAGTTGAAAGCTTAGAAAATGAAAAATCCACAGCTGTTTTTAGATCTGTCAAGAAGTCAGATCACAGGGCAAATTGCTCTCCCAAAACTGGAGAAACACACAGGGAGGTACAGAGATTCAAGACTTACCTCAGCAGAAAATCTCCAGCAGACACATCTGTAAGAACCTCTGTGATGGTAGGAAAACCTGAACTCTAATTGAGGATCTAATTGCTAGAGGCTCACCGGGGACACCTAAGAGATTTAAAATCTGCAGGGAGCCCAGCCATGGCCCCTCCTCATTTTGTAAGTTTGACCTCTGGGAACTCTACCGGGTCATCAAAGTGAAGCCTGAAGAAAAATCCCTTCAGCTTCAGGAAGAGGGGGAAGAAAAGGAACCATTTTGCAAAACTCTAAACATGCAGGTCTTAACATGATCTGTGCTCAAGAAAAATCATTTTACTGGACTAACTCTCTGGAATTTTATCAAAGCCCAACTGACTTCTAAGATGGGATATAATTCCAGCCACCTCTTGTCATTGTGTGGCATCTGAAGGGTAGAATGGGGTGACGGTTACAGGAGGTGGAAAAGCATAAGCAAAGGCCACAGGCTCACCCACGGACCAAGAGCAAGTCATGGATTATGAAATATTTCCTTTTCTGCCACACCTTGCAGTTAAAGGCCTATTTCCCATAGCTCCTTGTACCCAACACATCATGTCTAGATTTCAACAACAACAACAACAACAATAACAATAAGAAACTTACAAGACATGATAAGTAGAACAAGCATCAGAGTTAGATATGGTGAGTTCAGAATTATTAGGGCAAGAATTTAAAATGTATATGTAGATATGATCAGTATGCTAAGTACTCTAGTGGAAAAAGAAATGGCAGATGACATGAAAGAATGATAATTTTGAAAATAAAAAAATGCTAGGGATCAGAAACACCAACAGAAGCAATGATTCTCTGATGGGTTCTTTAGTAGATGGCCATGGAGAAAATCTATATAACCTTTTGTATGACAATGACTTTGTGTATAACAGTAAAGTATGATTCATAGAAAAACATTGACAAGCTAGACCCCATTAAAATTAAACTATCCATGAAAAACCTTGCCAGAAGAATGAGAAGACAAGCCACAGACTGTGTAAAACACTTGCAAAAGATATATTTGATGAGAGAATGCCATCCAAAATATATGAAGATCTCTTGAAACTCAACAGTAGGAAAGCAACCCATCCAATTTATATATATATATATATATATATATATATATATATATATATATATTTTAAATTTTTATTTGACAGGTAGAGTTATAGACAGTGAGAGAGAAAGACACAGAAAGAAAGGTCTTCCTTCCATTGGTTCATTCCCAAAATGGCCGCTACAGCCAGCGCTGCGCCGATCCAAAACCTGGAGCCAGGTGCTTCTTCCTGGTCTCCCTTGAGGGTGCAGGGCCCAAGCACTTGTGCCATCCTCCACTGCCTTCCTGGGCCACAGCAGAGAGCTAGACTGGAAGAGGAGCAATCGGGACTAGAACCCGGTGCCCAAATGGGATGCTGGCGCCACAGGCAGACGATTAACCAAGTGAGCCATGGTGCCAGCCCCCCAATTTTTATATATTTTTAAAGATTTACTTACTAACATGCAAGAGTTACACAGTGGAGGGTAGAGAGGGAAGGAGGACCAAGAACTTGGGCCATCTTCTGCTGCTTTCCTAGCATCGTTAGCAGGCAACAGGATTGGCAGTGGAGTCACTGATCCAGTGCTTTTATGGGACTCTGGAATTAGAAGTGACAGCTTAATTCACCAAGACACAATGCTAGGCTCCCAAACAACCTAATTTTTAAAATGGGCAAAAGACCCAAATAGATACCTCTCCAAAAAGATATACAGATTGCAAATAAGCATGTGAAAATACATTCAACATTATATACAAGTAAGGAATTGAAAATTAGTACAGCAATGAGAAATATTGAAGAGTCAAAACAGAAAACATTTACAACACTAAATACTGGGGAGGATGTGGAGCAGCAGGAACTTTCATTAAATGCTGGTGCAACTGCACAATGATCCAGCTCTTTGGCAGATGCTTTGACAATTTCTTACAAAACTAACGTATTTTTATCATAGGATCTAGCAATTGCATTTCTTGGGATCTACCCAAAGACAGTGAAAGTTTTTGTCTACACAAAAGCCTGCACCCAGATGCTTATAGTAGCTTTATTCATAATTATCAAGCCTGGGAATCTACCAAGGTGTCCTTCAGTGGTTGAGTACATAAACAAACTGTTGTACATCCAGACAATGAAATAGTATTCAACTCTGAAAAGAAGTGAGCTATCTAACCATGAAAAGACATGGAGGAAACTAAGGGATACCACTTAGTGAAGGGAACCAATCTGTAAGTAGTGAAAAGATCATCTGTTCTAGGGATTAGAGTGATTGGCAAGGATGATTAGGGAGAACAGAGGATTTTTAGAGAAGAGGAATTATTCTAAACATGAGTCCAATGGTGGATATGTGTCATTATACATTTCTCATAACCCATAAAAGGCACAATACTTAGAATGATACCTAACTTAATATTAAATATAATACATTTTGGCTCATAATGATGGGTCATTGTGGGTTCATCAATTTTAAAATGTATCAAGTGGTGCAGGGTATTGATAGTGGCTAGAGCTAAATCTGTGTGAGGACAGAGAATTTATGGGAACACTTTGTAATTTCCACTTAATTTGACTGGGACCCTGAGCCTGCTCTACACTATAAAGTTTACTAATTAAACACACGCATATGTACACCATACATATATACAGTGAAATTGTTAGAATTTACTTTATCCAAATGTAAATTTACTTCACTGTCAACTTGACCTAGAAGAGGTCAAATAAAAGATAAGACTCTCCCTTTATGTTTTTTGTTATTGATTCTAGATATGAATCCAATAATTATGGAATTTGCTAAACTTTTTTCTCTTTAATAGCAATGTGACTCATTGTTTCAGACCAAAGATAATAGCCTGGAAATCTGCGAATTTATTCACTCTCAAAGCCATCTATCTCCTCTCTAGTCAGTCCTCTGATTCCCTGGATATCTCAGGTAAATGAATAGATAAAATAGTAAAATTCATAGGTGTTCAACTTGTTTCTGTTTAAAATCATTCTTTTTCCATTTAGTAGATCCAATCTCATCTGCTACCTACTTTATAGAATTTCATCTTAGTTATATATATTCTTTGTCTAAGAATGGCTATCAGATTGTATTTAGTCTGAGAGACTATTTCCTAAAGAACTGATAATAAGATTTCTTTGCCTATTTTGAGAATTAGTAGAAAAATGAAAACATATTCAGTGACTCAATCTTGACAAAGGAACAATTTAAAATACTTTCATTTTCACTTTTCCATTTGTAAAAAAAACTCCCTCAAATCATTTTTTATTTAGTATGCTACTTTTGAAGGTGTTTTGCATCACAACCCAAATGTAGAAAACTTTTTTCCCCTTTTCTTTGGAGTAGAACATGGTTGCTTATATCTGTCTTTGGGATACTTTAGAGATGTAAATTTGTACTTGAACAAAGAAGTTGCTTTAAATTTTTTGCTATTTATAATTGTCTTCTGGTGTAATCATCATTGTGTTTCTATTGCCTTTATGTAAATGACATAGATTCTGTCTTTCAGAAAATTCAATACAGTTATGTGTCATTCAACTACAAGATATATTCTGAAAAATGTATCCTCAGGCAATTCTGTCATTGTGTGAACATCTTAGAGTATACTTGTTCAAACCAAGGTGGATGACACATCACTAGGCAATATAATCTTAGAGGACCATTGTCAAAGTTATCAACTGTGGGGCCTACCATTAACTGAAATGCCATTGGGTGAAGCTGGGGTGTGCATGGGAATTCCCTGTTAGCACCAATAGCTTTAATCTTCATTTATTCTTATGCATTATCAGTCTTTTAATTGCCTCTTCTGTTTCCTGGGAGTTCTTTTTCTCTATAAGTAGTGGACTTTCAATAACATTCTACAATAAATTGGTTTTGTCCTACAAGAAAAGAGTTAGCGATGATGCTTTGTAAGATTTCCTTTCTGTCAGTTATCCCATATGACAGATGCCTATTGAATAGACACATAAGCCTTCTTGAAAGTAACAGTAATAATATATTACACACAATATAGAATAATACATATCATCATTATATATTTATATAATACATATGATTTGTTATACATAGTGATGTTCTGATGCATATACATATATATGTAGTAATTATATAGCTTTATATATATATATATATATTAGTATAAAATGTTTGAAATCATTTTTTAAGGATAAATGTCCTCCACCCTCATTTTCCCCAAGAATTCAAATGGGGAAATTTTTCAAACTGTTAATGTCTAAGAATGTCCAGCTGGGATTTATGTCATGATGATTTCTGTATTTCGGTTAAACAGGGAACAGCTTTTATTTCTGTGAATACTTACACCAGAGAAATAAATGAGTATAAATGAAAAATATGGCAGAAAGAATAATGGAGGTAATTTGAACAAAAATGTGTGGTGTTTTATATGACTTTTAATCCTACCACCTTTTAGGGTCAAAATCTTTCTCACAAGCTATCTTGGTCAGTTTCACAGAAAAACTTACAATACCATAGTTAGAAATATTAGGAATATTATCTTATTCAGATATTAGACAATTCAGGTCAAAGTTTTTTGTTAAATACATGCCAGGGAGACAGGTGTTTTGGGATGCCTGCATCTTATATCAGAATGCCTTTATCCAGTCCCAGCTACTGCTTCTTTTTGACTAGCTTCTAGAAGATTGTTCAAATGCTTGTTCTCTTGCCACCCACATGAGAGACCTGAATGGAGTTACTGGCTCCTGGCTTTAGCCCAGCTCAGCCCAGCTATTATTGGTATTTGGAGAGTGAACAGCATTTAGAAGATCTCTTTCAGTATCTCTCTGTCACTCTGACTCTCTCTCCCCCCGCACCACTATGTCATTTTGCATTTCATATGAATATTTAAATAAAAAACAGTATGCCAGGTCCCACAAAGGATGTTTGATAACCATAGTCATATGAATCACCAAGGGAAAACAATAAAAATGTGCTGAATAGTGCATCACACACACATACACACACATACAATCAGGATGAGGAATTAAACAAAAAAGGAAGCCCCTCAAAAAATTTGAAGGAGGTACCCGCCAAGCTCTCAGGGCTCTGTACTCATCATGTAACAGCAGCTTCAGGTGCCACTCCTAATCCTCCATAGCTGTCTACTTTGTAGGGCAAGAAGCCATCATTAATACTCCCCTGCCACCCCTGTCTAACAACACAATGACACTAAGTTAGAAATGTATTAGAGGGTTAGCTTTATTTTCAGAGATGTGAGGTCAATAATGAAAAATAACTGGGCTTTAAAGAATTTTAAGAGAAGGATACCCCAGGCTCTATCTAGCAAGAGATGAATGAAGTCTTTTCTGGGCTATCCAGGGATAACATACACTATTTCTTAGAAAGTGATACCTTGTTCTCTTAAGTAGACCATTCACAATGAAATGTAGCCTGAAAAACTCCAGAAAGGGAAATCCATTCGCAGTCTATCATCAAATAAGATGGTGACAACATTGCTTTTTTTAAGAGCAAATAAATAGAGGAGAAAGGGAAAGTATAAAATCAACTAACATGCTTAAGACAAGAATACAGCTTCCTAGATACTAAAGGAAATTCTCATGAAAATAGAAGCCATTATAGATTCTTTGTATTATGAATAAAATTTAGGTAAGTTGTAGTTTGTGAAACAGTGTAGATGAGATAGGACAACACACTGATATAAAAAGTGACTGCTCATGCATTAGGTGGCATTACAGATTATATAGATTTTGTAATATAAATAATAATCGAAGAATTAGTGTTGAGGCTGAAGTTGTTATATAATGTTTAAACCACCTCCCACTATGCCAACATCCCATATGGGCACTGGTTCAAGTCCTGTCTGTTTGACTTCCCATCCTGCTCCCTGCTAATGCACCTGGGAAAGGAGGAAAAGGAGCAGAAAGAAGATGGCCCAAGTCTTTGGGTCCCTGAACCCATGTTGGAGACCTGGATGAAGCTCCTGGCTGCTGGCTTTGGACTGATCAAGCCTCAGCTGTTTCAGCCATTTGGGGAGTGAATGGGCAGATGGAAGATATTTCTCTCTCTCTCTCTCTCTCTCTCTCTCTCTCTCTCTCTCTCTTTCTTTAACTCCGCCTTTCAATAAATAAAATAAATTCAAAAATTAATGTTAACTTGAGAAGAAAGGAGACAGAATTAAAGTGTAAGAAAAAAATGACATGAAAATTAAAAGATTTGTTGTAACATTGGGCTGGAAGTAGAGGGTAAAAGGCTAACATGAAAAAGATTCATAGGGAGAAAGTAATATAGTGGACCCAGAAGGAAAATCCAAAGAGAGAACTTTGTTTCTTAAGGTCAGATGAGAACACATGGAATCCAAGCAATATTGGAGGACATCATGAGGAAAATATTGGTAAGCTAAAGCAACTATAAATTGTGAATTAAAAAGGCCGATTGCACAATAAGAAAAATTAATGGTGGAAGTACTAGGAAAAAGATAATGTTTATTTCCAAAAAGAAAATAATTATCATTAAGGAAGCAAAAGTGAAAAATAAATATAAAACAAAAAAGCCCAAACTGTTGTGAACATCTCTGTAAACCTAAGTAAAAGCAGCATATTTTGATCTGACCACTAACATATTGGGACCAATGATAACCCAGATAATAAAAATCCAAAGTTCAATAATAGTTTATGTAAGAATGAAACACTATTTGGGACATGCTCAATTGGACCTGCCCCAAATGATAGAGTTAGAAATGTGCCAGGTGATCCCAATACAATCCCATCAAGGTGGCATGTAGCAATGCCATCTCACTAGTCCAAGTGATCAATTTCAGTTCACAATTGATCACACTGATAGGTTTAAGAGTCAACGGGATCACACAAACAAGACTAGCGTCTGCTAATATTAACTGATAGAATCAAAAAAAGGGAGAGAATGATCCAACATGGGAAGCGAGATACACAGCAGACTCATAGAAGGGCAGATGTCCTAAATAGCACTCTGGCCTCAGAATCAGCCCTTAAGGCATTCAGATCTGGCTCAAGAGCACATGAGAGTATTTTAGGCATGGAAAGCCAAGACACTCTGGGAAAAAAAAAAAAAAAAGACCTAAATGAAAGATCTCTGTGAGTGAGATCCCAGTGGAAAGAACGGGGCCATCAAAGAAGGAGGTACCTTTCTCTGAAGGGAGGAGAGAACTTCCACTTTGACTATGACCCTGTCGGAATAAGATCGAAGTCAGTGAACCCTAAAGGTTTCCATAGCCTCGGCAACTCATGTCTAGAGCCTAGGGAGATTACTGACGCCATAAACAAGAGTGTCAAATTGTTAAATCAACATCAGGAGTCACTGTGTACTTATTTCTCATGTGGGATCTCTCCTTAATGTGTTGTCCAATGTGCCAATGTGCAGTAATCTTATAACTAGTACTGAAACAGTATTTTTACACCTTGTGTTTCTGTGTGGGTGCAAACTGATGAAATCTTTACTTAGTATATACTGAATCAATCTTTTGTATATAAAGATAAAAAAAAACTTGGTGTTAAATTGGAAATTGCATAGAAAATTAATCAATTTTTTAAAAAAATATATCATGTAGGACCTCTGTCCTTAATGTGCTGTACATTGTCAGTTAATACTATAACTAGCACTCCAACAGTATTTTTCACTTTGTGTTTCTATGTGGGTGCAAACTGTTGAAATCTTTACTTAGTATATACTAAACTGATCTCCTGTATATAAAGAGAATTGAAAATGAATCTTGATGTGAATGCAAGGGGAGAGGGGGAGGGAAAGGGGAGGGTTGCAGGTGGGAGGGAAGTTATGGGGGGAGGGGAAGCCATTGTAATCCATAAGCTGTACTTTGGAAATTTATATTCTTTAAATAAAAGCTTTTAAAAAAAAGAATGAAACACTATTCTATTATTGGCCTTGCATGAGCATAGAGTCCAGTGACTATAAAAAGTCAAAAAACAAAACCCACCCAGAATATACTGTACATTATGCTGTAGTCGATACATGTGCATGATACATATACTGCGAACTAGAAAACAAGTAGAATGCCTATCACATAACATGCACATGACATTGAAAACATATTTGAAGCAGAATTTAGAATGGAAATGGCAGAGACATAGAAACAAAAGTCTTCTGTATATAATAATTTAATGAATTTGAAGATATTGATGTTATTAAAGAATTTTTTAGTTGTTATTAATATAAAGAGAACAGATATCATGTTTCATAGGTACAGTTAAGATGATAATCATACTTCCCTCTCTCACCATCCTCCTCCCTAGAATTTTACAATACTAACCTACCAAGATTTGAGCTATAAAAATAACCAAGTCACAAAAATAGCCAAAGTTTTAAAAGGTGTTAAAGAATGTGCTCACTGGATAGATCATGACAAAATGGCCTTTAATTGTCTACCAACAACCCTTAAAGACTGGCCTCTAGAACTAAGTATTTCTATGTGGGCAATACGTGTCAAGAGCAGTGGTAAGCTACTGAGAATTTTGTGATTTTGACCATCTTTATTATAGAACTAAGGTTTACTTAGGTCATCTTTATGATCAATTAGGTGTTAAGAAGATCCTTCTGACCCACATTTTCAAGCTGAGTGACTCATGACTGACTCTGAAACCATAAATTAGCCAAATATAACTGAGGAAGAACAATATCTAGCAAAAAAAAGCATTTTAAAAATAAAGGACCTTTGGGACTAGCATCTGTCACAGTTCCTCATGCTATCATCTGTTACATGAGCATCCCATATGAGCATCAGTTCGAATCCTGGCTGCTCCACTTTTGGTTCAGCTCCCTGCTAATGTGCTTGGGAGGGAAGGGAAGATGAGCCAAGTACTTGGGCCCTTGCCATCCCTGTGGGAGACCTGGATGGAGTTCCAGGCTCCTGGCATTGGCCTGGTCTAGCCCTGGCCATTGTAGCCATTTGGGGGAATGAACAAGTAGATGGAAAATAAGTCTATCTTTCTCTCTCTCTCTCTCTCTCTATATATATATATATGTGTGTGTGTGTGTGTGTGTGTGTGTGTGTGTATGTGTGTAACTCTGCTTTTTAAGCAAAGTAAAATCTTTAAAAATGCCTACAAGTGTATCTAATTCAAATTATCAAAGACATTAAACTAATCTTAAAACAATATCTCCCCCAGAAAGAATGTATTCCAGAGAGTAATCTTGCTATTATTCCAGAAGGAGTTCATATAATCCTTAAATTGCCTACAATTCAAAGGTTAATAGCACATTAGATGATTTTCAGTGTTACTCTACAAGAGAACTTAATGTGTTTAGGAATTTATTAATTTATTATTTATTTTTAATTCAATTAATTGTTGATTTGTTTCAGATTTTGTCTATTTTAATTTCTATAGATTATTACAATAACATTAGAAATTACATTTAGCATATGTTGAGCATTGGCAATATGCTGAGCACCATGCTAAATATTTTATCAATATCATCTGACTTAATCTTATAATGGTCCGGTTGGAAAGGTATTATTTTTATTATGGGAAGAAAAAATGAGACATATTCATTTATACAATGACTCACCCAAGAGTATGTCTCAGACATTAGTATAGAAACTAACCAAGATTAAGCATGAACAGAACAGATATACATAATCTTGCTTTGTGATGTTTAAAGTCTAGTAAGAAACATTCTCTCATAACAACAGCTGTGGGCGACAATTAACAGTACTCCCTTTCATGGCTACATGACAATTTCATCTTCAGGTCAACTCTCTAGTTTTGTTCTCCTGAAAGTTTGATAAGTATTAATTATCTGCTCTATTATTCAGCAACATTAGGACAAAAAAATGTCCTCAGGTTGGGCAATCGCTCCTCGACTGATAGGAAATGGAAGGGGACCACTAGTACATGGTGGGGATACTTTCCTGACAGTGACAACTCCTATAATGGAGCATATAATTTGTGAGAACTGCTGTGCTCCATCCATAGATTTGTTCAAAGAAATGCTGCTTTTGTGGCCTATAGGGCTAGTTTAGGGGAGCCACTGCCCTTTCCACTTTGGATCTCGTCTTCTGGCACCTGAAATGCTCCTGGGAACCAGAGGGACTGTTTTAGGGACTCAGCAAGGACTCCGCTGAGAAGAGCTCTTGATGTCACTGGGTGGCCTAGCTAGGCTTCTTCCAGTGCCATGTGGTGGTCTCATGAATATTTAAAGATAAGGAGACTCTAGATTCTCACATGAGATGTGTTCAAGGGAGATGGTGATAAACGTTCTGATTAGGAAAAAGTGATAGAAAATGTCTAAGATTAGAGGCTTGGTGATGAAAATCCCAACAAACCAATGGCAGTCAACACAAGGGTTAGGGAGGATCTCACTGAGAAAATGACTTTTCTAAACCACATGGAAAATGTTATTTCATGGGCAGAGCACAGGAAAAAGTGAATGCAGAGTCCATCTGCCTATGAGCTCTACAGTTCTGACTTGGTTTCCCACTTGTTCTCCAGAATAGGTTACAGGGCTTGATACATGCTACTTTTAAAAAAAAAAAATGAAAATTTTCAGTCATGCAACCAGTAAGATGCTTGGGAGAGGGGGGAATTAGGAATCCAAAAAACATGATTTAAGCTGTCTCTGTCTCTCTTAGGACACATATGAATTCTGAACTACAATAAAAATTATTTTGAGTGTTTGATAAGAACAAGCATATCTTGGTAGATAGAACATGGAACATGGCACTATTTGATATACTTTCAGAACAGGATAAAATCAGGGATCTTTCATATGAAGATCATGATTCTCTATCTTCATACAGGTGTCTTTGCTTTGCCAAAATTTTTCAGATTATAAGGGAACAGTGTCTTCAATCTTCCATGAACTATTTTTGCTAATCTGTAATTGAATTTCTGCTGTAAGGAGTTTTTGGATTGAATTTCACATTCTATTTTAAGGAATAGAATATGTGTTTTTATGTAGAATTCTTTTGGTTTTCCTTGTAAATTTTCAAACATGCAAATTCACCAAGATGCACAGTGTATTTTTCATTATATTTTAAAGTTTTTACATTAAGAATGTGATTTGTTGTATTCAGATCTTACAATTTTTTGCTTTGCACTATTTTTAAGTGTAAGCCTACACTATACTTGTACTAATGACATACTAAATAAAACCATTACCCACATGTATTTAAAGAGCTGTGCTGGACATGGCTTAAGTGTCCTATGAAGATTTTGAAACCACAAGCTCCTTTGGTAAGGTAGAAGTAAATAAAATGTAAACAAATAATAAGTCCTGATATGATCAGTGCATAGTTTTTATACTTTTTGGTTTATATGTACATGCAAAAGATTATCACTAAAGACTTACAATGTAGATAAAACAAGGGCATAGTTTTAATTTGAGAAATACTGACTTTTAACCAAGTAAGGCTTGTGATCTAAGAGACAATGTCTCCAAATGGCTGCTTTAAATGCCATGGCCATGGGTTCATTATTTTTTGTGCATTAAATAATGATTTTAATAAAAGTCTCAAGTTCATGTTCTGAAAGCTATTACCTTTCAGCTATTGCACATACCTCTTTGTCTGGAGGGCAAAGTGAACAACATCTCATATTTTTCTTAGGCACGATATGAAAGCATTAATTTCCTTCTGCTGTTTGACGGAACGCAGTGCTGTGGGGCACGTCAATGCAAAATGATCACATTTTCACTCGTAATCAATATAACTGGATGACAGTGGGCCTCTATTTTTCATTCCAGCATCCAGTAAAGTAAAATGATATGTGGATTTTCTTCAAAAGAGAGGCTTTTAGGAAACACAGATGAAAATAGCATTCTTAGCAAGCCACTGAGAAAGTTGCTTATTACTTCAATCCCTTGGCAGCCGAGACAGATGTGAGTTTAGCCTTTCCTTTCTTCCTCTTCTATCTCTCTCAACGGGATAATTTGAAAATCTGTAACTTTACTTAAGGAGTGAGCTATGAATCATAAATGGCAGAATTAGTTTTTAAGGATAATATATTTAGTCCTTGTGGTGTCTCTGTGGACTCCTTGACTTCTAAACACCCATTATGTTTTAAGTGAAGAGCATAGATCTGCATTCTGTGCTAAAAATTATGTAATTACCAAATCGCTGAAGGTCCATTTTTCCTATGACAAGTATTTCTTACTGGTGAGATATCCTAAAATATGAATGAGCAAAATTATAGAAAATGTTTTAAATTGCAGTTAGCTGGGTTTGACTAAAAAGCAGCAGATCTTTGATGTTGAAATTGAATGTGAGAATGCTTGAGGAAAATGACTAATAATAAAAAGAAACCGAACTTTCATAAACTCTGCTTTATCAAATCCTCTAAGTGTCATACTTCTGGCAGAAAGGTACATTTCATTTGTTCACATTCTGCAAAAAAATTAATTTTCTTTCTATAAATAGATTTTCCCTTTACTCAGATGGCTTGGAATGGGTTTCACCAAAATCAGAAGGGAAGAAAGAAAGCTGAAGTCAGCAAATGAGGAAAAGAGGGAGGAGGGGACAGACGGAGGATAGGAAGGAAGGAAGCAAGCAAGCAAGGATGGAGGGAAGATATTAAAGTGTAGCGGGTGCTCTCAGGACTGACTCATTGGAAGTGCAGAAATTACTTTACCTCTATGGCCTTTTGATCATGTCACCCTGGATTCTATCCCTGATATATTGGCCAAATTCTCAGCTACCTTGTCACATAGTTTTCATTTGTAGGAGAGGAAGAGAATGACAGATGGTGGGACCTGTCTTGTTCTCTGAATGTACATATAGTGTAGATTTGCAAACTGCACTGGACAATGGACTCACATATACACTTCTGTGTGTTTTAACCATTAGAATGAATATTGAGAAGATCAACTGGAGCAGGTTTCTGTAATTGTTTATCATCCAATTACTTGAAACCCATGAGTCCCTAGGCAATTCTTTCAGTTTGATTTGTTTTAGTGCCTAGGTTCTGACTGTTGGTATTGTGCATCTTGATTGATTTTAGAATACCTGTCTGGAAGAGACACATCCTGATTGATTTCATTTTCAATGGAATCATTACATTTTCAAACATTATCTTTTGTTCTTATAAATAATACACTAATAAACTTGGCCTACAAGAAATCAATCAATAAAAGCATGTATGGAATTAAGTAGGAAAACTTCTGTTTGTCTGCTTCCTGCAACCTCAAGATTCTAGAGCTAAATATTCTGCCATTATTGATTTTATCTGTCTCATGCTATTTCTATGCATTTATAAACCTTTCCATATATACAATATAGTATTGTTTACTGAAAGAAGTGTATAGGATATGCCAGCTATCTGCTAAGCATATAGGATAAAATTGTTAGCAAGGCACACATGTTTCTTTAACGTGGATTTACTAATTTTTCAGTGTAATAATAATAATGTAATCAAATGTTGATGATAAATTGTGATAAGTGCTACAGATAAAAGAATAATTAGCAAAAAGAACATGAAACAATGGGCCAAGTCTTATCTAGGAAATCAGTTGCTATGTTAGAGTTGATATTAACTTGGGCTAGGGTGAAGGATAGATGTGAGATTACATCTCAAAGAAAGTGAATTATTAAGGAATACTATTCAATGGCATATAGATATAGTGGTAATAGACATCATCATGGATATGAATAAAATTATCAAGATAACAGCTAGGTTTCCATCTTATACATGTATGTAGATAATACTGCTAATCATTAAGACATGAGGAAATGGAGCAAGTTCAAGTTGGAAGGGGAAGAACATACTTTTGGACCCAGGTATGCTAAATTTGGGAGTATACAGTAAATATTCATAACCCAGGATAGGAATGGACTGGACATACACATTTCTGAGTTGTGGTTTTAAAATATGAAAAGCTATGAGATTATGTAGTTCTTAAAATTCTATAGCTGCATCAGTTAATATAAGAACTATTACCATGTGCAGCTACTGAGCACTTGAATTGTGGCTAGCCTGAATCTAAAATTATACTTGATTCTAAAGACTTAGTAGGAAATGAAGAACATTAGAACTCTTCAACAGTTGTCAATATTGATTGCATGTTGAGATGATTTTTGTATGTATTGTATCATTTAAAATAATTGTGTTTATATATGTATTTTTAAATTTTTACTTTTATTTGAGAGGTATACTGACAGAGGGAGAAATAAAGAGAGAGAAAGAGAAAAGGATTCTCTCATTTAGTGATTCATTCCCCAAATGCCTATAATAGCCAGGGCTGGTCAAGCCAAAGTCATGAGCCAGGAACCTAATCCAAGTCTCCCATGTGTTTGACAGGGACCCAGGTACTTAAGTCACCACCTGATGCCTCCCGGGTACATGGAAGCTAGAGTCAGGGACTGGGAGGAGGACTGGAATACAGGTACTCTGATCTGGGATGAACTGCCAAGCCCAATGCCCACTCCAGGATGTGTCTTAATAGAAAGTGATGTGGAAATGTTTAAAACCCAGAAGAGTTATTTAGAAAAGATGGCAAATTCCAGATCCAGGTTACAGTAGAGATAATAGATAGTATGTAGCTTCTAGGAAATGAAGTAAGATCTCCCACCAGAGCATCATCACATTTAAGTAACTGTGTTTTCTTCTCCACAAAGACAGACACTATCTCTTCATCATTGCCTGATTCCCAATGCCTGCTATGAAATGTTGGGTATTTAGTATACTTTCTAGATTTATTTTACTACTTGAAGAAAACAAAAATGTTAAATATATTTAAAAGTTGATGATTAGCTTATGATCAAATTGGGCAGCTCTTAAGTGTGAGATGCTTATGACAGAGAAGATAACTTTTTGAGTTCATGATGTGCAATAGGAAAATAGATCAGACCATTAAATATCATTATGTTTACAAACTGAGTACGTTTTCAAACAGTATACATACATGTAAGACGCAGTACTTGTGTATGCCTCAAATAATTGGAAGGTAGGAAGCTTATGAAAATGAGTCAGTTAAAGATGGTAAATTAAAAAGTAAATTAAAGTGTCACTTAAAATGGGGGAGAATGTTTGACACAGCAGTTAAGATGCTACTTTAGATGCCTGCATCTCTCACTGGAGTGCCTGATTTGCAACCTGGCTCCTCTGCTTCCAATCCAGTTTCCTGCTGATGTGCACCACAGAGGAAAGCTCATGATGATGTTTCAAGCATTTGTGTTCCTACCACCCATTTGGGAGACCCAAATGGAATTTC
Organism: Sylvilagus floridanus; assembly: GCA_949820135.1. Classification (NCBI taxonomy): domain Eukaryota; kingdom Metazoa; phylum Chordata; class Mammalia; order Lagomorpha; family Leporidae; genus Sylvilagus; species Sylvilagus floridanus. Next base: position 32,417,808 of record OX463244.1, read on the forward strand.
AGATTGCTGGCTTCATCCTGGTCCAGCACTGGCTGTTGTGAGCATTTGAAGAATGAACCAGTATATGGAACATCTCTTTCTCTCTGCCTTTCAAATAAGGTGAAAAAAAAAAGTGTACAAAATTCAAGCCACATTTCCACTGCACTCCTTCAAATCCAGGCAGTTGCTGTTACTGGTTTTGTTGGCATACATTATGACTTTACTGTAGGACCTAACTAGGTTAATTCATTTTCTAACTTTCTGTTTTAATGATAGCCTCCTAGCCAAGCTGCTACATTAGAGACTATAAATATTCCAAAGTTGTCTGCTCAGACTGAGATACATTTAAACCCAATGGAACATAATAGCCTGATGCTTGAAAATGACTAATGGTTTGACTTTTCTTATTTTTCTCCTTTTCTTATTTCGGCATCTTTCCACATTTCTTGGCAATGTTTCTTATCTAACAGTCTTAGATACACATGCAGGAACATACAACATTGAGGGAACTATGTTATCTGAACAGTAACCTCATTCTGTTATAGGTCAGGGCATTCATTCTTTTCTAGAAAATGAATGTAAAGGAAATGTGAAAATTATGATTATATTTTGAATAACATTTAATGCACACCTAAACTTCCCAAATTCTTATGTAAGTATGTTAAGGATTAATTCATCTAATTCTTAAACAAATTTATAGGTTACATACTGACACTTTGGTCATTATCTTTATTATTATTATCTTCATTTCATGAATGAAATGAAGGGAAAGCATAGAAACTCTAAGTACCTTTTCAATAGTCATACAGCTCATAAGACCTACAATTGAGGCACCAGTTGTTCTGGTGTAGCAGGTTAAGCTGCTGTCTGTGATGCTGGTATTACATTTGGACACTGGTTCCAGTGCTGGCTGCCCCATTTCTGATCCAACTCCCTTCTAATGCACCTGGAAAAGCAGCAGAAGATGCTCCCCAAGTGCTTGTGTCCCTGCATCCACGCGGGAAACCAAGATGAGGCTCCTGGCATTGTTTGGGCAGTAACTAGCACACAGATCTCTCTCTGTCTCTCCCATTCTCTCTCTCTCTCTCTCTCACTCTATCTCTCTCTCTAACTCTGCCTTTCAAATACATAAGTGAATCTTATGCAACTGTGACTTTGTCAACAATGTAAATATTTCTTGGTCTCAAATTTCTCTGTTGTAATGTTACTTGGTTGGATTGTCAATAAGGTTGTTTGAATACATAAGATGATGGAATTTCTGACACATTCAAATCAATAGGGCTTTTGCATTAAAAATAAGCATCTTAGCAAGTAGGCTGATGGATAGTAAAGGATGAATATGTAAGTCGAAAAGCACACCATCAGACATTTTTAGTGAAATTTTTATGAGAGAAGTCTCTTCAATTTTGCTTTTAAAACATTTCTAGCAAGTATGATGGATGACTAATTAGATGTTAATTGTTCATGTCTACTGATTGGGAAACTTAAGAATGGGTTTTAGAGCACTGATTTAATATGGAATGACACTTGAATCTTATCCATAATTAGCTTATTACATTTGGCTGCAGTTTGAATCTGTGCTATGGGAATGATTTAAGGAGATTAATCTTTTTCAAGGACCAGGTCAGTACTAATACATTACTCTTACTCAAAAACATCTTCCAAAGTAATGAGACAAGGAGGGACCTAGTTCTAATATATTGGTATTTGTTAGGTTAAGGGGAAAAGCAAGAGACTTAGCCTGTAGGTTGGTCATGAGCTTTTAATATCAGCTATTAAATGGTGCTTTTAAAGGGGAAAATTTTATGGTGGCGAACAATGAAATATATGTTTCTCAGCCTGGCCTTCAAAAAAGAAGCTATTTTGTTCTTTACCAAAATTCATTGGTCAAAATTCCCTTCACAGGGGATAGAGCCCTGTCGATGGCAGAGGAAACAGAATCAAATGGAAGTTGCTTATTTTTAATATGGAAAACTACAGAAATATTTTCAAGAATAATTTTAAAATTCTTGTGTGCTTCAATATCTAGTTTAATAAACAGGGCAATATAGATATAAACCTTGTCACCTGAGGCTGGAGTGTCTTATTCTCAGGCATGTGTTTCGATTTCTACTGCATATTTCTATATCCCTCAGCAATATACTTGTACTGTTTCATTGTTGGAATTTGATGGAGCTTAATACATAACAAGTATGTTTGAATTCAAAACCACTTGAGGCTGGCGCTGCGGCTCACTAGGCTAATCCTCCGCCTGCGGCACTGGCACACCCGGTTCTAGTCCCGGCTGGATGCCAAATTCTGTCCCAGTTGCCCTCTTCCAGGCCAGCTCTCTGCTGTGGCCCGGGAGTGCAGTGGAGGGTGACCCAAGTCCTTGGGCCCTTCTCCTGGGAGACCAGGAGAAGCACTTGGCTGCTGGCTTCGGATCAGCGCGGTACGCTGGCTGCAGAAGCCAAGGAAAATACACTGGCATCACCCCAGAATCCCCTTTGCATAATAACTAAGTATTATCACTTACTTCTGTAGCGGGAAAGGAACCGCTGTTCATAGCTCACTGTATTAGTTGTAATTATTGCATCATTCCTTTCTGTTCAAGTTCTGGTAATGTAGACAGAGTCTTGTTGCAGGTTAGAATCTTAGTCATTATTCCGTTCCATCTCCTATGCATTTCTGTGGAAAAGTTCTCCTAAGATAATGTCATAGAACAGATCAATGAATGGAGTGGAGCCTCTTTGAGTAACAGAAACAAAATTCTTTTACATGGAGTTGGAAAAAGCCAAATGTGTAGGACTTCTTACAAAACTGCCCTATGTGGCTCATTTTTGCTGAGTTGTGCTATATGTTCCATTTGAACAACTCACAGTCAGGAATGTATTTTTCCTTGGAACAAAAGCAATTCTGCAAATAAAAAAACCAAAATCATCTTATTTTTGAAATGGTATGCTTTGTAAATTAATAAAAACTAAGAATATACTCAAATATATAAATTGATAACATGTATTTATTCAAATTTTTAAAGACCTATGTCTGTGACCCAAAGAGCATTACATACACAGATTTTGAATATTTACTTAAATTTGAGTTCAATGTCTTCTCTTTCCCATTGTTTCCACATCACCCATGGCTTAATTAGCATGCTGAATGGTTTTGAATCATAGATATTTACTTGCATTTAAACCAGTTAAATTTGCCTCTTCCTCCATGGTCTCAAATGATACTTTAAACTTGAAAAGCCATTTTGAAATCCTAAATTGAAAACAAAAAGTTGAGGTGAGTCAAAAAAAATCCATAAGTTTTTGAAGAAAATTTAGCACATACATTTTAAGAAATTAATATTAGAACAATAACAGAATTGTGAATTCCTTACAGTGGCTTTTGACTTTCTTATGGTAAAATGCTAACAAAACAATTATTGCCAGGTGAGGAATGGGAAAATCCAAAAGACTAAATTTAACCTGTGGTCCTTTCTATGTTTGCTACCAGAAGGGGTGATTTGTGATGCTATTTGGAAGCAGTTTTGATGTTGTATCTGAAAATCATGTAGTTGAATGTTCCACTTCTGTGCAAGTATAAGTATGCATCTGAATGAGTTCAGCTTTATAATACAGAAATTATATAATTAATTAAAAATAAAATTGACATATGAGTCATTGAAAAAGCCATTGTAGTATATCTGCATAGATTTCATGAATATTGTCTCGTTTGACTCTCACAATAAAGTGAATAGGCATTGTGTTCTTTTTAAAGAAGAAAACTAATAGGAATTTAAGTTAAGGTAGTTATTGTTATTTCTCTAATTATAAAATGTGAAGAAATTGAGTCATAGAGATTTACAAAAATTACCTGATTTCACACAACTGAAAGTGAGTTATGAACTTAGGTGATTTGACTTTGGAAGCTGGGTGCATAAACACTATACTGTACAGTAGGAGCAACAGAAGAGCAAATGTCTATATTTAGATTAAAATTTATTTATCATGTTGTTCAAGATGTAAAACAATGGCACAGGTACTAAATTTATTGACTGATCTCCTTTGCCTTCATTTTATTTTATTAATTTGAAATGCAAAAAACCAGAGATCTTCATTTGCTGGCTTGCATTCAAGTACTTAGAATACAGAGAACTGGATCAGTTCACAAGCAGAAGCTGGATACTCAATCCAGATTTCCCACATGGTGGTAGTGACCCAAGGACTTGAGCTACCACCAGCTGAGAGTGCATTTGTAGGAAGCTGAAACCAGAAGTGGAGCTGGAACTTGAACCCAGGCATTTCAATATGGAAGGCCAGCTTCCCAAGTCTTATCCATTGCCCCAGACAACCATTCCCCTGGCCTTCCTTTCAAATCTACTTAAGCATTTGATACCTCTGGGTCAATTCTCTTCTTAACACTTCCTTTAGTTTGCTTGTGTTGACAAAAAAAGTGTGTTAGATTTGCATGGTGGTTTACTATTATATACTCTGTTTTGCATACAAAACTTGTGCAGTTTTGTGACTATTGTCACAATAAGTTTTGTGACTACTGCACAGATGAGGAAATAAGGTATGGACATGCTCAATGATTGGTTAGCAATTACACAGTTGAAGTGGAAGAATCACAGCTAAAACCCCATATCCTTTGATACTTGGTCATGGACATTTCTATTGCAAATTGCTGCCTTCTTAATTTCTTTCTGCTTTTTCTTTCTGCAGGTGAATAAATGAGATGCTCTTAAAATTAGTATTTTGTTCATGTTAAATAACCTGAATTCATTAGTTGTTATTGAACTTTACTGAGATTGAGTTAAGAGTGATTGTTGCTGGCCTATACACAAAAAAATACTACGTATTTGTTATATTCAGGAATGTGTGAATTATACCACAAACCATGGATGTGATATCTGTATTATATTAGAAAGAATAACTATTAATAACTAATGAATAACTATTAATTTGATTCTCTGTCTAATGTATAATATTGGTAAAATATAATTTATTTCTCAATCTTCCTGATGACTTTGCAACTGCCTACTGCCATCTACTGGGTTCTGTTTAGAACTGTCATGTTAATCACTAGAGTTATGCATTTTTATGAATTTAAAATCTGATAGCATTATATTGAAAACTCAGTGACTGTCAAGTTTGTATTCAACTTATAGACTCTGCAAGTATTTAATCAAAGACTCATTTAGGTGGTATTGTTTAGTATCACTAAGAATTTCATTTAATGATTATAATTCAAATCTCACCAATATATTACTTTGAACATCATCACTGTAAGTCCTGTGTTCAGATCAACTATTTCTTTGTTTTATTTAGACCTTATAATTCATTCTATAATTTTGTTCTAAATTGTCTTGTACTTCTGCTTTTTGAATTATACATTATAAGTGTGTTGCCCCTAGTAAAAGCAGGAGGCAAGGATCAGAGCTGTGGCACAGGAGGTTAAGTGGCTATATGTAGTGCTGGCTTCCCTTATGGGCCCAGTCTGAGTTTCATCTCCTCCACTTCCAATCCAGATCCATGCTAATCTGCCTGGGAAAACAGCAGAGGATGCCACAAGCCCTCGTTCCCTGCACTCAAAGGGGAGACATGGAAAAAACTCCTGGTTCCTGGCTTCAGCCCAGCCCATCCCCAATATTGTGGTCATTTGGGGAGTGAGCCAGCAGATGGAAGATCTTTGTCTCTCTCCCTCTCTCTCTTTCACATAAATAAATAAAATCATTAAAAAAAGAAAAGTGGGAGGCAAGGTCTTTAAATAGCCCCAATTTTTAACAATTCTTAACAGGAAATAAAGTAATGATAATACATAGTATTGTTTATAAATAAATATGATTGCAAATATGATTTTCAAATTTTGTGTTTAAAAATAAATCATTTGGGGCTGGCACCTTGGCTCACTTGGTTAATCCTTTGTCTGGAGCACTGGCATCCCATATGGGCACCGGGTTCTAATCCTGGTTGCTCCTCTTCCAGTCCTGCTCTCTGCTGTGGCCCAGGAGGGCAGTGGAGGATGGCCCAAGTGCTTGGGCTCCTGCACATGCATGGGAGACCAGGAGGAGGCATCTGGCTCCTGGCTCTGGATTGGCAGGGCGCCGGCCATAGCGGCCATTTGGGGAGTGAACCAGCAGAAGGAAGACCTTTCTCTCCATCTCTTTCTCTCACTGTCTATAGCTCTACCTGTCAGATAAAAACAATAAATCATTCATTGAATTCAAACTTTCATATGTAACAACCAAGTTCTGCTGATATAATTTTATTTATACAGTTAGAATTTTGTTTTTATTTATACAATGTATTATTTTGTTCTAGAAATAGGATTTGATGCCTGAGAATATTATATACAGGTGGGTTTTCATTTATCCCTGTTATATTAAGTAATATATTAAGAGATTTTACTACCTATATATATATATATATTATATTTTTCAAGATACATCTTTGAATCATCTTTCATGAGCAATATCTAACAAGGAGAAAATGTTCTCTAAAATCATTAATAATGCCGACACTGGTTTTTAAATAGCCAGCAATATTGAAATTACTGCCAGAGGGTTCTCTGATACTACTCATTGTCAAACTCAGAGGCACAAAAGAGCCTACAGTATAATAAACTATCATATAGAAAAGTGCTTCATAAATGGGTTTTATAATTATATGTTCCAAGATGAAAATGCTTTTCTTCTGCTCTATTAGAATGCTTCTTTAAAGTCGGAGAAGCAAGCAAACAAAACATGATTGATTGGTAGGAACAAAATTGGGAACAGTAATGGAATAAAGAAAAAAGAACTAAAAGAAATTAAAATCATACTAGTATGGGTTTCATGATTTAGAAAGTGAAGTGCAGTGTTTCAGGTACTAATAGGACTACTTTGTGTGACTTGTGAGGTAAAAAATGCATAATGAAGCAGGTGCCATCCTATGGATTGTCTAGAAGCCATTGAGCCATCACTTATTCCTCCACTTCTCACTAGCATCATGTGGAAGCAGTTACTAGAATGGGCTGATGCATCACCCTCTGTCTGTGTGCTCCACTTCTCCTCCCACTGTCTCTTCTTTCTGGGCCTCTTCCCATATTTCTTCCCATGTTATTTCAGTAGCTCCTTAAATGGTCCCCAAGCTTCCACAGAGCTGAATTTTAAGAAATGAAGAAGGACATGATTAAATCACAGAAAGCCCTCCATTTGCTAAATACTTCTTCTAACACACACTAGTCCTCATTTGCAGGTCATTATTACTGAGTATCACAGGATTTCCACAGTAGACTAAGTCAATTAGCTAGGAAGTGTTAGAAACAGGATCTGTTCCTCGGTTTCCATTCCATCTGTCCTAAAACAGAAATATGGGAAAGCTTCCGAAACTGTAAGCATTGTTTTAGTACATTACTTTATGCATTAATGATACTAGTTTATGCTAACCCATCACTTTCATCTTACTAAGCATTCTTGTTACTGTCTTCAGTATAATAGCCCATTTCACCCTGACCCTACCAGCAAGGTGCTATTGTTATTCACTATTCAATGAAGCAAAAAAGGGGACACAGCTGAATAGCATGACAACTATTAGAAAGCAAGAAAAGAGCAGAGTAGGCACTTGAGGCCATGCTTGCTGGCTTCAGAGTTCATGTTCTTAACCATTGCACAAGGCCTGTTGCTTTGCACATATCTGCTGTGTTGAAATAAAACTTGAACAAATTCTGTGTAGGCAAACTGATTTTATGGATTAAATATGAAATGGAAATAAAATTGATACTGATGTCTTCAGATTAAAGGTCTGTTTAAAGAAAAACAAATTTTATTAGCTATCTAAGAACTAGGCAGCCTTGAGAGTCTGAAGGCTTTTTGAATCTTTATGTATAATATGGATTTGTGATAAAGAAAAACTTTGTTTTTGTTTTGTTCATACTTTTTAATTTTGATTTTTAGTTAGTTTTTATCAGATTTAAAGATTTGTAGATACAGTTCTAAGAACGTCATCGTTTCCTGTTTCACGCTTCCTCCCTTTCCCAACATCCCTCACACCCTTTTCCTTCTCCTTTTCTTTTTTTCTTTTTTTTAGTTTTTGAGATAACTTTAAAATTACATTACATTGCCGGCGCCGTGGCTCAACAAGCTAATCCTCCGCCTTGCGGCACCGGCACACCGGGTTCTAGTCCCGGTCGGGGCGCCGGATTCTGTCCCGGTTGCCCCTCTTCCAGGCCAGCCCTCTGCTGTGGCCCAGGAGTGCAGTGGAGGATGGCCCAGGTGCTTGGGCCCTGCACCCCATGGGGAGACCAGGAAAAGCACCTGGCTCCTGGCTCCTGCCATCGGACAAGCGCGGTGCGCCGGCCGCAGCGCGCCAGCCGCGGCGGCCATTGGAGGGTGAACCAACGGCAAAAGGAAGACCTTTCTCTCTGTCTCTCTCTCTCACTGTCCACTCTGCCTGTAAAAAATAAATAAATAAATAAATAAATAAAATAAAATTACATTACATTAAAAAGGCTTACTACTTCACTGAATTAGAAGTTTATCCAGTAAAAAAGCAAAAAGACCCTAGTTTAGCAGGAATATAGACAACAACACTAAACAATAATCGAATGGAAAAATGATCATTTCACACTGTGAAGTAATCACAGATCATTAAAACTATACTAGTATAACATTCTTAACCACTGGTTTGACTGAGATTTAAAACAAAGTTTTATAAAACTATATTCGTGGGGCCTCAACTGTGGCATAGTGGGTAAAGCTGCCGCCTGCAGTGCCAACATCCCATATGCACGCTGGTCCAAGTCCCGGTTGCATCTTTTCTGATCCAGCTCTCCATTTTGGCCTGGGAAAGCAGTGGAAGATGGCACATGTCCTTGGGCCCCTGAACTCACGTGGGAGACCCGGAAGGAGTTTCTGGCTCTTGGCTTCAGATCAACTCAACTCCTGTCAGTGTGGCAATTTGGGGAGTGAACTAGTGGATAGAAGACTTTCTCTCTCTACCTCTGCCTCTCTGTAACACTATCAAATAAAATAAAATAAATCTTTAAGAAATAAAACCTATATTTTTAACAATACTGATACACACAGATATTTCTTTCTTTTTTGTTTAGCTTTTGAGTTTTAGCTCCCACATATAAAGGAGAACATGTGATATTTGTCTTTCTGGGTCTGGATTATTTCACTCAACATGATGTTCTCCAGTTGTGTCCATTTGGCTGCAAATAGTAGAATTCATTTTTTATAGCTGAATAATACCATTGTGTATATTTACCATATTTTTTTATCCATTCATCTGCTAATGGACACATTGTTTGGTTCCAATTTGGCTATTGTAAACAGTACTGCTATGAACATGGTGGTGCAGATATCTCTTTGGCATATTGTATTCAAGTCTTTGGGGGGTATATACCTAGTAGTGGGTTTGCTAGATTGTTTGAAAAGCCTTTTTCTAATTTTTTAGGAAATCTCCACACTTTTTTTCACAGTGGCTCTATTAATTTTCATTCCCACCAACAATGTATGTGTTCCTTAGTCCACATCCTTGCTAGCATTTGTTATGGTGCTTTGGATTTTAGCCATTCTGGCCAGGGTAAGGTGATATCTAATTGTGGTTTTGATTTGCATTTCCCTGCTGGCTAGTGATGCTGAACATTTTTTTCATATATTTGTTGGCAATTTATGTTTTTTTCTTTTGAGAACTGCCTATTGAAGAAAAAAATTGAAAACCTAGAGGGAAAAGGTAGCTATGAGGTTAACAAAATTTGATATGCTGAAGAAAACTGAAAAAAATTATTAAGAAATAGGGGCAGGTTCTGTGGCACAGTAGGCTAAGCCTCAGCCTGCAACACCAGCATCTCATATGGTTGCCGGTTCATGTCCTGACTGTCTCTTTTCCAGTCCAGCTCTCTGCTGCTGATCTGTGAAAGCACTGGAGCATGGCCCAAGTGGTTGAGCCCCTGCACTCACAGGGAGAACCTGGAGGAAGCTCCTGGCTTCTGGCTTTGGATTAGCCCATCTCCAGCTGTTGCTGGAGCCATTTGGGGAGTAAATCGGCAGATGGAAGACCTTTTTCTCTGTCTCTCTCTGTCTGTAACTCTACCTCTCAAATAAACAAGTAAAAGCTTTAAAAAATTATTAAGAAATGAATAATGATCTTCATTTACTTAATGAAATAAAAATTAACACTTATAAAAACTAATCATTTTGCTTATTTTGAAAGTGATAGTAATTATAAAAATACTGTACTTTAACCTTGGTTACTTTTGATATTTTTCTTTTTAAAGACTTATTTTTATTTATTTGAAAGTCAGAGTTACACAGAGAGAGAAGAAGAGGGAGACAGAGAGAGAGAGAGAGAGAGAGAGAGAGGTCTTCCATTCTCTGGCTCACTCCCCAATTAGCTGCAACTCCCAGAACTGTGCTGATCCTAAGCCAGGAGTCAAGAGCTTATTCTGGATCTCCAAAGTGGGTGCAGGGCCCCAAGGACTTGGGCCATCCTCTACTGCTTTCACAGGCCATAGTAGAGAGCTGGATTGGAAGTCAAGCATCCAGGACTCGAGCCAGAGCCCATATGGGGTGCTGGCACCACAGGCATTGCTTTACTCACTTTGCCACAGTGCCAGCCCCACTTTGATACTTTACTCACATTAAACATTGCAGGGCTTTGTCTTTTCCATTTAGTTGAAGAAGATTATCACTTTTAGAAAAGTCCTTTTAGCCAAGCAAACTATGACCGAAATAAAGAAACTTGATTTTGTCAAAATTTTGTCTGACCTGGTGTGATAGAGTGCATTGTGTAATATTCACTCTCTATCATTAAAACAAAATAAAATAGCTAATTTCTTTCTTTTTTTTGACAGGCAGAGTTAGAGAGAGAGAGACAGACAGAGAGAAAGGTCTTCCTTCTGTTGGTTCACCCCCTCAAATGGCTGCTACGGCTGGCACGCTGTGCCAATCCAAAGCCAGGAGCCAGGTGCTTCCTCCTGGTCTCCCATGCGAGTGCAGGGCCCAAGGTTTGGGCCATCCTCCACTGCCTTCCCAGGCCACAGCAGAGAGTTGGACTAGAAGAGGAGCAACTAGGACAGAATCTAGCACCCCGACTGGGACTAGAACCCTGGGTGCTGGCACTGCAGGCGGTGGATTAGACTAGTGAGCCATGGCGCCGGCCTAAAATACCTAATTTCATAAGGAGAAAGTGTTTACTTAACTCACAGTTTGCAGCTTTAAGTCCACGATCGGGCAGCCCATTGGTTTGGTCCCTGATGAGAGTGGTAGATGTACATGCCAAGGAAGAATGATTTGGTCAGCTAGGAAGCAGCTCAGATGTTTGCAACCAACCCTCTCATGAAAACTACCTTCTGAGGGCAATGATCTATGGACCTCTCACTAGGCCCACCTGCTAAATAAATACCTTGAATGGATTTAACACAAAATCTTTTAAAAGAGGCAAAGAAGGGCACTATCTGATGATTAAGGGATCAGTTCAACAGGAAGATGTGACTATAATAAATGTATATGCATCTAATTATATGACATCTGGCTATTTAAAAGAAATGTTGAGGATCTAAAAGGAGACATAGACTCAAATACAACATTAATGAAGATTTCAATACCCCGCTTCCAGCAATGGACAGATAAACCAGAGAGAAAATCAGCAAGGAAACAGCAGAGTTATTTGACACTATAGACCAAATGGACCTAACAGATATTACAGAACTTTTCATCCTACAGTTGCAGAATACACATTCTTCTCACCAGTGCATCAAACTTTCCCAAGATAGACCACAGGCCATGCCATAAAGCAAGTCTCATAAAATTCAAAAAAAAAAAAATCAAAATCTTCTCCAACCACAATGGAATGAAGCTGGAAATCAACAACTCAAGAATCTCTAGATCATATGCAAACACATGGAGACTGAACAACATGCCCCTGAATGAACAAGCGGGTCATAGAAGAAATCAAAAGAGAAATCAAAAAAACTGTTCAGGAACAGTTTTTTTTTTTTTTTCATACTATTTGTTGAACTCTTAGTATAATCTTCTGTGTATAAAGTTAATTAAAAATAGGTTTTAGTAAAAATAAAGAAGGAAGTGGGAGAGTGAGGAGGAAGGGTGTTTAGAGGAGCAGGTGGGATAGCAGATAGAGTGGAAGAATCATTATATTCCTAAAGTATTTACGAAATGCATGAAGTTTGTATATCTTAAATAAAAGGTTTCTGGGGGAAAAAAGAGGTAGAGAGACAGAGACAGAGAAATCTCAGTCCTCTGGTTCACGACCCTGATGACTACAATAGCCAGGGCTAAACCAGGTCAAAACCAGGAGCCAGGAGCTTTATCTGGGTCTCCCACTTGGGTGGCAGCAGCCCAAACACTTGGACCTCCTTCTGATGCTTTTCTAGGCCAAGATCAGGAAACTGGATTGGAATGAGGCATCCAGATCATGAATCAGCACCCATATGGGATGCCAGCCTTATAGGCAATGGTTTTACCTGCTACTCCACAACACTGCCCCAGGAATCATCTTACTACTGTGGACAAACGCATGTATAATCTGAGATATTTTATCACAGCAGACTCCCACCCTGATCCCACCGACTTTAAACTGTCACGATGAGCTAAGAAATTGTAGTGGACTCCCCTTCTATCTAACAATAGTCATTTCTTCCATGCTCCTTTGTCTCTTTTCCTTCATATCTCCAGGATGTAATTTAATTTCCTCTCATTTTTAGATATTCTTCAATCTTCTGGAAGTCTTCTTTTCCAAAAATAGAAATAAATAATCTCAAGGATTCCATTTCTTGATTTCCAAAGTGATTTCTTCACTTGTTTTAGAAAGTTGATAAAATCCGGCACATTATTATCATCGGCAGCTTCCCCAAATTACAGAACTACAGGGGATTCTCATACTGAAATAGAAATAACCTAGGAATGTTATTCCTCTTTTCTCGTCGAATCTGGTGAAACCTCCAACCCATATCAAAAATATTTCTAATTATTCCTAGATTTTAGGCTATTCATCTGGTTTATCCTTCCATGATAAATTCTTCGTTATACTGTTTTCCATTCGTAGATAATATATCTGTTGAATTATCATGAAACTACAGATATGAAATTTAAGCATTACTATGCTTAAGTGTATTTATCTTTAAGAAGAACTGTACACTCTACAAAATATTTTGTTGTTAATTCCTGCCTAGAAAAATGCAAATTAGATTATTTTTAGTCCAGAAGGAAAATAGATCATTTTCAAACAATTTAAAAAATAGAATAAATATTCATGTGATTACACTTTTACAATTCATTATTGAACATCTTTTATTTTCTAATTTATAATGAAAGTTTTATATTTCCATGAACTGCTATTTTTATCATTCTATTTTATTGTTAGTAGGAAAAATTATTATAGAAAACTCTAAAATGTAAATGGGTGCTTTTTCTAAGTAATGGGGTACTTTAAAGATAAAATTTCAGCACACTATGATTGAGTGACTGGAAATTTCCAGTTGGATTCGTGAATCTTCAGCGTAAATCTGTGGACACAATTGTCTTATATTAATTTTTAATGCTGTTGCATCCACAATACATTCAGTGCCATATATTTTTCTGTTGCTGACTGAAATAATCAGAATCTGGCCCAAAAATCAAAGTTCAAGTTTAGCTTTCTAGTTTCACTGATTTTAACCCAGAAACAACCAGTCAGTCTCTCGAGTTGGCTATTCCTCAAGCCTGAGTGTGTTTACGGGTTTTATACCTTTCTTACAGTTTAGATACATAGATTGAATCAAATTTAAGCAATGCAGATATATGTGTTTATAAATCACATTGAAAATCAAAGGCTATAGGCCGGCGCTGCAGCTCACTAGGCTAATGCTCCGCCTTGCAGCGCCAGCACACGGGGTTCTAGTCCCGGTCGGGGCGCCAGTTTCTGTCCCGGTTGCCCCCCTTCCAGGCCAGCTCTCTGCTGTGGCCCGGGAGTGCAGTGGAGGATGGCCCAAGAACTTGGGCCCTGCACCCCATGGGAGACCAGGAGAAGCACCTGGCTCCTGCCATCAGATCAGCACGGTGTCCAGGCCGCAGCACTCTGGCCGTAGCGGCCATTGGAGGGTGAACCCCTTTCTCTCTGTCTCTCTCTCTCACTGTCCACTCTGCCTGTAAAAAAAAAAAAAAAAAAAAAAAAAAAAAAAAAAAAAAGCTATATCACTGGATGGTAAAAGAATAACTGGCAATAGACAACAGACTTGATTATTGATTAAGAAGGTATGTTACAGTCCCACACTTAGTGTTATCTCTATACAGGGAGAGATGCAATCGGATGGTTAATCACTCTTCCTACAATGACTCTAAGAGATAAAGCTCCCTTGTTCTTAATGTACAGTCCCCTGGTCATGGTTAGAGTTTGGTGAACAGTGATGTGTTTACCTGGGAATCAGCTGGAGGCATTTTCACAGCCTGGACTGTATTCCGCCTGACTTCGGTATCTGCAGTCACCATTCCACTTCAAAGTCAACGCTCCTTCGCTGTATTCATAGTCTTAAAATCAAATGAAAGATTAAGAGATGAGAAAGAATGCATTTTGTTTATTCTTGATGTAAAAACAGCATTACACATGAAAGGTTTATGCTTGGTAAGTGGATATGAGAAAATAATTGTAATGAACATTAACAGAGGCCCAAGGTAGATGCATTCCAAACACAGATCTCCATATCACTTTTAAGAGAATGGATCTTAAGTTCTAGTTGTGTAAAATCTTTAATTAGGATTTAGGATTAAGCCAAGACAAATCATCAAAAGTATTATTCTGAGGCTCTGCTGAAGGCAGAGTCCTTTGTCTTTAACCTTCTACCAATTTCCTTAAAAGCACCTGGGGAATTGCTTTGCAAAGAGAACACATAGTAGTCCACATGTGAGCTGACTCTCAAGAATGTTTATCTCACCCTCATTATTTTGGCAAAAATGGGACCTAAAGATGAATGAAATATTAAAAATGAGTCATAGAAGTATCAATGTACTTAAAGTTTAAAATTGTACTTTCCACAATTTTAACTCATATTTACCTACAAAATTTTAAGATAGAGTAAAACTATGAAATGATTGAAATGATAATTATAGATATCACAAAATGGTAATAATTTTAGCATTTTTCTTGAAGCTATTTTTCCTACAGGATCACATTTTTTGCTAAAATATTTTCTTTAAGCAAGAAAAAATTTTAAAAAATTAATAACATATTTACATAACATAGCATTTACATATTTGTGGGGTAGTGTGATTTTTTGATAAATGTATATAATATAGAATGTCTTATCAGAGTAAACACATTTTTTCTCCTATATTTAACATTTCTTTATGGTAGAGCCATTCAGAATCCCTTTTTTTCTAGTTATTGGTTTTTAAAGAAAAATATGGAGTACATTATTATTATCTGTAATAAGTAAAGTATGGAATTATCTGAAATAAGTAGAGTATGGCATAACAAAGCAACATACAAAATAGGTTCCTCTTCCTTCTTTAATCTCCAGCCTATCAGTAAAGAGCTTACAATAATGTTCACAAATTATTTGCTTTAATTGTTAAGTAGTATTGTCACATTATATTTAAAAAGGGAGTACTTAAAAAGATAAAAAGAATCATCTCCCCAATTTAACTGTTTTGATGTATTCCTTGTGATCACTAATTATAGACTTTTAAAAAAAATGGTAATTGTAATAGTTTTTGTAAAGTTTTTTATCCTGTTATTTCTAAGTTGATACATGATTTTTATTTTTTTCATTTTTATATTAAATTGAATAGCTGTGTCATAATTTACCTGACCATATCTCTGTCATAGAATATTTCGTACATTTCAAGAATTTTTATATGTTTATTTCAAGAATGGTGCATATTTATTTCATGAATAATGTATATGTAGACTTTTCAAGGTTATGTTCTCTCTCTTCTTTAGTTATATTTGAAATGGGAAAAAAACAAGCAAACAGGGAGTAGGTACAAAGATCTGCCATCTACTGGTTTATTCTCCAGAGGCTTGCTACAGCCAGGGTTGAGCCAGGTTGAAATCCGGAGCCTGAAACTAAGATGTTTCAGTTGGGTGGCAGAGATCCAAGTATTTGAGCCATTAGATGCAGCCTTTTAGGGTGCCCATTAGAAAGAAACTGGAATTGGAAGCAGACTCAAGACTCGAACCAAGATTATATTATGTGAGCAGACTTGAAAAAACTCATTTCAAGATCTAAACTATGAAAAATTATATGTTTATTACTGTGTATCACTAACTTGCTATACATGATGGAATCGATTTTTGTTAGGCAAGTTTACCATCTCTCTAACCATTATTCAGTAGTCCAAATTATTTTGCTGTATTTGGGATGGCTTTGAGCAATTTAAGTGTTTAATTTTTGCTTATTAAAAAAGCATATAGTTCTAATCTAAAGAAAATTTTGAGGAAAATTTACTTCCAAACAATATTATCTTTGCATCCAAGTAGTTTCTGACTATCTGAACTTTGACAACTTTTCATGAAATTAATGCCTTTGGCATCACTAGTGGGATGAATTGATTCTATCCAAGCAAAACTGATATCATGTGTTTGTGATCACTAGTTGTCACATCTCAGTGCAAGATTAATATTAATAAATTATTATTCATAATAGCAACAACACCAACATCAATTAATATTCAATGACTGATTAGGAATGTCAGAATATTAATATGTTTTGCATATTTATATGCATTATATAATGCATTTCGCAGGATAATTATCACTCTTTTGAAAGATGAGGAAACAGATTACTAAAATTGCCAAGTGACATAACCAAGGGCACCCAGCTAGAAAGAGATCAAGCTGGAGTTAAAACCCAGATAAGTTGAACTACAAAGCCCATGATTTTTTCACTTAATTACATCAAAAACTCACAAGTTAGCTTCTGATTAGCAAAGGTCATAATTAGTAAAAGCTTGGAAAAATAATTGTCCATGCAGCATTAATTTTTATAAAACATTGTGCTGATTATACATGAATGCTACCACAAATAACTGCGGCATTAAGTGCAAATTGTCTCTGGCATTCAGAGTGTGAAACTGCTCCAAAGTGGGCTTTGCTGTTATGTGACTAATCAAGATGACTTTCTTTTCAGTGAGGTTTTGATTTATGATGGGCCCTGGATCTCATTCAAATGGATTTTAAACTACTTATTTTCTTAATGTGACACATGCTTGTGTGGAGCTGGTACACTAATTCCTTGTACCTCTGGCAAAGAATCAGTGTACATCTTTGAACACTGCTATTCCTGGATTGATTAACAAGTGTTCTGGGCGACCTGTGTACAGTAATCACTTGTGGATCATTCTCCGCCCACATGCCACACACAACTTTCATGTTAGAAGCTGGATTTTGGATTTCTTTGCTGCATAATCATGAATGACAGCAAATAGAGGGGCTGCTGCAAATTACAAGTCTCAAATGTGATCTCCATATGCTCTTTTTGTTCACTCGTTATCCTAAAAAGGATATATATATATATATATATATATATATATATAGTTAAAAGATATGTAAGTCCCATTTTGAAAGAAAAAATTTTCCTAAAATGGCAATTAACTTTATCATTACTGAAAATTGTTAGGGTTAGAAGCATCAAATCTGCCTACATCACAGGGAGAGCTAAAGAATAGGAACATTAGGTTTGCATTAAGATACTTGCTCAGGCCGGCGCCTTGGCTCAACAGGCTAATCCTCCGCCTTGCGGCGCCAGCACACCGGGTTCTAGTCCCAGTTGGGGCGCCGGATTCTGTCCCGGTTGCCCCTCTTCCAGGCCAGCTCTCTGCTGTGGCCAGGGAGTGCAGTGGAGGATGGCCCAGGTGCTTGGGCTCTGCACCCCATGGGAGACCAGGAAAAAGCACCTAGCATCTGGCTCCTGTCATCGGATGAGCACGGTGCGCCGGCCGCAGTGCGCCGACCGCGGCGGCCATTGGAGAGTGAACCAACGGCAAAGGAAGACCTTTCTCTCTGTCTCTCTCTCTCACTGTCCACTCTGCCTGTCAAAAAAAAAAAAAAAAAAAGATACTTGCTCAGAAGTGCCACTTAGTGAAGCAGGTCTCTTGTACCTCATCCTTCCAACATTAGGCTTTCTACTTCTAATAGACTCTTTCTCCATGCATTTTCACAAGTACTATTTAGAAGGAAAAATATGATGACAACAACAGATAAGAACAATTCAGATCCACATTGTATAATAAGTCAATTCTGCTATTTTTATTTCTTTCTTGTTAATTATCCAACTTTTTTATCGTCATCATCACTGGAAGTGCCTCAGATAGACTTTGTGGGTAACTATTTGGATTAAAACCCAGGATCTACTGTTTATTAGCTGTAGGATTTGGGAAGTTCATGCCTTCAGCTTAGCTCCCGTTACATGGTGTGTAAAACTTACATAAAACTAAATGCTTCTGTGTGTTTATTATGAGATGCAAATGCAGTCACCTGTATCAAGTAATTGGCTAAATGAGTATAATTATTAGTATCATTTATACCAGTATATCTAGCATTACTCTTGAAAACATCAAATAAACAAGTTAAAATGTTTTCCCCTATGCTGCTTTGGAGTATTAGCTATGAGAAATGGCCCTAATGCAATCCAGTGCTTCTGCAATTGAGTCTTTTAATTCAGCTACATGGACTTCTTACTGTTCCTCCCTCTATCAGCCATAGATGATGGCAGCCAACCCTTTGAAGTGTCCCCAGGACACAAACAATGGATTTCAAGTAAGCTGTGTCACATAGATTTCATATTATTCCATCTCAGATGCCCAAGGATTTGTTGAAACTTCTTACACAGAGTTTGATGCAATGTAAAGATGATATATGTCTTTCTCTCTTTAATGAGAACATACTTAATGATTTTTAATTTTTTACTTATTATTGGAGAGGGAGAGAAAGAGCAAGTGTGGGGGGGTTCTACCTGCCAGGAGCCAGAAGTCAGAAACTCAATTGGATTTTTCAATGTGCGTCACAGGAACCCAAATACTTGAGCCATCAATGCTGTCTCCCCGGGTCTGCATTGACAGGAAGTTGGAACCAGGAACTAGAGCTGGGAAGTGAACCCAGGTACTCCAATGTAGAATGCAGGCATCTTAATTGCTAGTCTAAAATGCCTACTGCTCACAGTTAACTGACTTTAAACAAAGTCCGACATATCAGTAGTGGCAAGTGCAGGTCTAGATGTTACACAGAACAGCATGGGACAGCTGATGGCTCTTGCTCAAATCCTAGCTTTGCCCCTAATTTAGTATATGACCCCAGACAACTTACCAAACACTTCTGTGGCTATAAACTCTCAGATAATGCCTTCACAAGAGTTGAGTAGATTTTATATTAATTATATAGTTCACTACATCATGTGCAATGCAAGCACCACATGAATGCTTACTGTAATTTCTGTCCTCTAATTAAGGTTCCTTTCTGTCCCCTCTCTCATGGATGGTCTTACTGGAGTGTTTAAATGGTCAGAGACAGTCTGAATGAACATGTGTAACCATTCGAGTCACTCTGCTACATACATCCTTTCTATTATTCCAGTGAACGTTGAGAGCTATTAGCATCTATGTAAAATATGATGTAAACCTACAGGGTTAGAGACAAGAGGCCAACCTCAATAGTTTCATTGAACCCTGAGTTCATTCAAACTTCATGACTGAATCTACATCTTGCAATGCAGAGGATTTTAATCATCGCTATTTTTGTAGATTTCGGTTTCTCAGTTCTTAATCCTTCTGTTAACTGAAGTCAAAGATCCACAAATGATACGTTAGCACTGATTTTATCTTCAGTTGCTTTGAAGCTACCCACATTTGAGCAACCTCCATGAGTTCTTTGAAATAGTTTTTCAGATGTTGGAATGTTACCAGCCAGAAGTTTCCACTAATTGTGTGTACGTGTGAGCACTCGTGAGCACAGTCACTTTATCACCTTTAGTTTGGCTGCCATTTTATTCTTCCTTGACTTAAGTCACATGTGAATTTAGTGCGAATTTATAAAGCAAGTGTTTCTCTTTCAGATATTAAACTATTGCCCTCAGAGAATCATTTCACCTGATAGATTTCTTCTATAAGCCTGTCAAACTTGTGCTACTGCTCGAAAAATTGAAAAGAGAAAGTTATGAAATATAGGATAATGAACTACTTTAAAATAAAACTTTTAGAAACAAATTTATTGCACAGCTTAATAATAATTGTAGACCAATGTACTTTTTAAAATGTCTGGCATAAAGGCTGATGTAAAAGTCACCATTTGTGACACCAGCATCCCACATCACAATATGTTTTGTTTTGTTTTGTTTTGTTTTGACAGGCAGAGTGGACAGTGAGAGAGAGAGACAGAGAGAAAGGTCTTCCTTTGCCGTTGGTTCACCCTCCAATGGCTGCCGCAGCTGGCGTGCTGCGGCCAGTGCATCTCGCTGATCCGAAGGCAGGAGCCAGGTGCTTCTCCTGGTCTCCCATGGGGTGCAGGGCCCAAGCACTTGGGCCATCCTCCACTGCACCCCCCGGGCCACAGCAGAGAGCTGGCCTGGAAGAGGGGCAACCGGGACAGAATCCGGCGCCCTGACCGGGACTAGAACCGGGTGTGCCGGTGCTGCAGGTGGAGGATTAGCCTAGTGAGCTGCAGCGCCAGCCCACAATATGGGTTTAAGTCCAGCCTAGCTGCTCTATTTCTGATCCAACTCCCTACTAATGTGCCTGGGAAGGAAACAGAGGATGGCCAAGTACTTGGGCACCTGCCACCCATACTAGAGACTTGGATGGAGTTCTGGGATCAGCTTCAGCTTGGCTCAAGCCCAGCCACTGCAGCTATTTATATGAGAAAGCAGTTGGTGAAGATTCTCTCTCTCTCCCTCTCTCTCTCTCTCTCTCTGCTGTTGAAATAAATAAATCCAGTTTTATAAAGATGTTTTATTTATTTTTTAAACAAATAACAATCTATTTTCCTCACATCACCATAAGTTTGAGATTGGCACTGAGTGACTTTGATACAGCTGAGGCAACTTTAAGATTTCTACTCTTTTAAATCTTAACTCTGCCCAATGGGGTTTTTCTTCCTCATGTTTTTCTTCCTCAAAGAAGCAGCCCCGCTTTGGTTGTGATTTGTTCTCACAAAATTCAAGTTGTAGCTTGTTCCTTGGTGTAAAACAAAAGGAGTTGAGGTCTTTAAGAGGTAGGGCCTGCTGGGAAGTGACTGAGTCATGCTCACCCTCATGAAGACATTAGCTGTGATGTAGAGGAGTAGATCGCGCATCTCAGGAGTGGATTATTCACTGAGAGAGTCTGCACTAAGACCCAGCCTGACCCCTGCCAGCTCTCTTGCTTCTTCTCTGGCTTGTGGTCTCTCTCACACATGCTCCTGCATGAAACACCCCCCACACACACACACACACAATATTGCACAGCCAGAAAGAACTCACCCACCAGACGCTGACCAGGTGGTAATGTGCAACTTTGAACTTTCAACCTCCAAAACTGGGAGCTAAAAAAACTCAGCATATAAAATGTTTAGACTCAGGTATTTTCTTTAAAAATATCTGGCTTAGAGTAGAGATGCAGGCAAGCATTGATGTTGGGATAATTTTTTTTCCTAAATTTATTTGAAAGTCAGTATTTCAGAGAGAGAGAGAGAGAGAGAGAGAGAGAGAGAGAGAGAAAGAAAGATGAAGGAAAAGACAGAAAGAAAGAAGGCTTCCATCTACTGGTTCACTCCTCAGATGGCCGCAATGGCTGGCATTGAGCCAGGCTGTAACCTGGGGCCTGGAACTTCATCTGGGTCTGCCACATGAGTGCAGGGACTGAAATAGTTAGGCCATCTTTCGCTACTTTCTCAGGCCATTAGCAGGGAGCTGGATCAGAAGTGAAGCAGCTGAGAAAAACTCTGGCTCCCATATGGGATGCTGGTGTCGCAGGCTGCAATGCCAATCCCGGCATAAATCCTTAACAGTTATGAAGTTGTTCCACAGGTAAAATCTAAAATTACAGCACAGTTCGTGTAAACCGAAATACATTCCGGAACAGATCTCTTTGCTTATCACTCTATCCATCATAAAGATAATGGCATGCATCTTTTTCTAGCCCATCATTGTGACTGTTTTAGCAAACAGTGAAGTTGAAGGAACTTATGAAACGAATTGGCTTCTTTTCAGTCTGACCTTAACCATTTGAGTAGCATGTAGGACTTACTTAACTAGGGTAAAACTTATACAATGATCATAGATTGTATATAGTTATTGTTTGAAAAATATAGGCCACCAAGTTCAATAATAATACCTTTGTGTATGTTATTGAAAATCTTTCAGAAATAATAAGTGTTTTGTATTTACTTCTGTTATTCTAAGATCCAAGAACTTTGTAGCCATAGAATGTCTTTTTTTACTTCTTGTGAAAAAAATCTGCTTTCAGATATTTATTTATGTATTCATTTATTTATTGAAAGGCAGAGCAACAGAGAGAGTGGGAGAGAGACAGACAGAAAAAAAAGACCGAGAGAATCCACTAGTATAATCCCTAAATGACTACAATAGCCAGTGCTGGACCAAGATGAAGCCAGGAGCCAGGAAGCCCTGGTTTCCCACATGGGTCGCAAGGGCCCAGGTACTTGGGCCATCATCAGCTGCCTTTCCAGGTGCATTAGCAGGAAGCTGGAACAGAAGGAGAGCATCCAAGAGGACTTGAACCAGCACTCTGATATGCGGTGCTTGTGTTGTGAGCACTGGCTTAAACTGCTGTGTCACAGTACAGGCCCACCTCGCCCT
Source organism: Sylvilagus floridanus (assembly GCA_949820135.1). NCBI lineage: Eukaryota > Metazoa > Chordata > Mammalia > Lagomorpha > Leporidae > Sylvilagus > Sylvilagus floridanus. The sequence goes on from OX463244.1 coordinate 32,440,518, forward strand.
GGAAAATTTTGTGCTCTGTAATTGACTTGTTTTCTTTCCCTTGTTTGCTAGTTTCTAAATCATCATCACTCAATAATTATGAACTTTGTGCTGGATTTTATAGTTCAATGTAGGCAAATTCCCTGTTCTTATGACATTTACATTCTCTTGGGAGAGACAGATGGCAAAGGTAAAAGATTCAAAGAATTTTAAATGGAAGCTATGATAAGCATTTTATGAATACATTGGATAAATGAATGTCATGGGAAAAGAGAGAAGTGACATCATCTCTGTGATCATGTTAATTTCCCTGAAACCTCAGAAAGCGTCAAGAAAGCAATACTTTTGCTTCCGTTAAAAACAGATACACAGGAATGTTGCCACCATCGGTTTTTACTTTCTATTGAAACTCCAGGGACAAACTGAAGATGGGGGAGGAGGGAGAGGGAGAGGGGCAAGGAGAGAGGGGAGGGGGGGGGAGCGGGAGAGGGATAGGGAGAGGGTATAGGGGAGAGGGAAGAGCGAGGGGGAGAGGGAGAGGGAGAGAGAGAGAGGATGGAATTGTATTTGGAGATTCAACTAACTATCAGGTATTTGCAGCAATGATTCCCGACTGTTACCTGTTTTATATACCATGAAAATAACAGGAATATCTCACTATAGCATCATTCTCAATTTGACCCAGGGTTTGAAGAAAATACCTATCAAAACCCTGATTTCTGTGTTAGTGTGTTGAGTAAGTGGAGCTTTTACCAACACCTTCTGATAGTTACTGCAGAGCACACACTATTTCCTTGAATGAGAAAGATATTGAAATCTCAATGGAAAGAGAGTCTTAGGTCCTTCCCCATCAACAGTTGAACACGGAGAAGCACAGGAAAGCTGAACATAAGCAAAGATTGGGATAGAACCTCTCTTCTTATTGGATTTCACTTCTAGACAGACATATGATCACAAGAAAATACAGTAAAGAAAGATATATCCCAATTCTTTGTCTCTAGAAAGTTAATTTCTCTATTTCTCTTAGGTTTGCCCACATAGAAACTCCATGTGTTTCTTTAAAAATATAAATCTTTTCTAATCTTAGTAAGAAGAATGTATGACTTATTAATATATCAAGTTCAAATATTGTTACTATTATCATAAGTACTTCTAATACTATTATCAGTAACTCTACTATCTAAATGAGCATTGTTTAATTGAAAATTTTGTGCCAGTTTTGTACCATATAGAGAATAGCAGAGTTCCTGACCCTTTCAAAACATTGGGAAAAACTGTATGATTGCAAATGTTTTTGCATGGAAAATCATCTAGATATGGGAGAAAAGAAAGGGAATCTCCCTTTTTAAAGCAACTGCTCTTGGGAAATGAATAAGATCTGAAGATGTGATGGTCAGAGAGAAAAATAATGTATATAAATTGTTTCTCCCATGTACACCTGAACAAAATGAACTGTGTTAAATTGCTTATGTAAAGTAGGAGGAGTGTTTTCATTCATGAATAAATAGCATTATTACATTGCTTTTCTCAAGTAATAGATGAATTCACTGTTGACTTATGCAGCAAATCAATTTTTGCATGGGTCAAATGAACTAGATATTGCACTATCATAAATTGCATGTTCGCTATTCAATTCAAACAAAAACAATAGACAAAACATTTTTAGTCTGAATAACTTTCATTTTTTTTTATTATCATAGCTCATTTAGGTAACAAAAGTCTCTTGACTTTTTGGACAGAATAACAATAAAGTTGAAGTATTCCTAAATTGGTTCACCACCTTATCCAAATAATAAGAATTTATCTGGTTAGAATTAAAGATTAATTAGATAACTAATTAGTGATCCAATAGAATATTAACACTCTCATCTAGTTATTCAAGCTATGCACTACAATCCTGAGGTAAGTTAAGAGTTAACTTTGTAACAATTAGTTGTACTTTTAACATTTGTAAAATGTCATATTATCATAGGAAAAAAATGACATTCACAATCAGTGCCAACTTTATTTTTACAAGTATATTATCTGAGAACCTTGGGTAGCCATCATCAGTCCAAAATTCTTAGAAGGGAAGGAGGGTACAGGACCACATATAGGGCATGATTTTCTTTCTTTCTTTCTTTTCTTCTTTAATGTTATCTATCGTTGTCAAATCTTCCCAACACTGTGCTTCCCATCACCGGTTGTGAGTGGTGGGGCAAGATTCAAACTTAGGTTTGCAGAATTCCACAGTCCTTGCTACTTCCATAGATTATTTTACATGGGTTAAAGTACCATTTTACAATATATACTTTCATGCATTTTTGCATTTTTGTTTGAAATACTTATTTTAATCATTGAATGATTTAAAACTTTTATAGTATGATTCCAAGATGGCAGGGACCACTCTATTCTAAGGACTTAACATGTATCAGTGACATAGAGAACATTCTTTATATACCAGTTGAGTAAGAGTCTATCCCTCCATGACCCAACTGCTAAAAAACAAACAAACAAACAAAACTATTAAAAAGAAAAGAATTTAACAAAAGGGAATTTAACAAGTACAAGTTCAGATCCTACCCTCCGTTGCATCTCCCAAATTATCTTATTCATTTGAACTCCTGAGATATTTCTACAATACTTCTCCTAAGGCAAGTGGGGTTTTGTGTAAGAGCTTCTTCTGCAAATATATAATTCTTCCTTCTCCATTATTTTTCTCATCTTGTATTTGTATCAGAACAATACTCGCCTGTAATATAAATCCTTGATCTCAAAAACTATGTCTTTTTTTTATTACCTATCACAATTATCAGATGAATAGTCACGTAATAGCCAAAACTTATTTGAGGAGCTGAGTTGAAGCATATGTGGCAGCAAAAAATGGGTTGATCCAGGAAAAGATGGAAGGATTTATTATTATAAAATACTTGTATTCCAAGGATGAAAGAGAGGCAATGAAATTACTGGGTCTATGAAAGAGGAAAATGGTGGTTACTCCACTAGGGGTCAAGTCTACCATTTAATGAGAGCAGTAATTTCACAATCAATGGAACAGAATCCATATGGTAGAATTATTTCCCCAGTAGTAGCAATTTGAATGATTGCTATCTTTAGTATATTGGCTTACATTTACCTTTCCCATTTCAATTTTTAGGTTCAACATAATAAAGAAATATTGAATAGCAAGGAAGGGGGAGGACAGTGATTGTCTAACTGTACATAGCAACGCATCTGTGTGATTTATTTCCAAATTCTTTGTAATCAGGGAAAATAATTACAGTACTCTGTTCTAAAAATGGTACAGGAATGATTATTAAGCAGATGTACAGCGATTTGTCATTGAGGTTGGACAATTTCATTTATAAACTAATGTGTTTATGTAACAGCGCTGGATCAAACCTACACCATCTGTGTTGGTGAAAAAGCTTATTTGGGATGTGCTGCCTACAGTACTGAAACAATTCTTTTGTTTCACAAACAATTGAGTATGTTGTTCTGTGCAATTGGACTCCGGCATTTTACTCTTCATTTACCCTGGGGAAAACTCATCTGAATAGTGAGCCTTGTTATCCACATGTAATACACTGAGAGCTGTACAATATTGTGTGATAAATTATTTAAAATGTTCTTGCCAAGAATACCAAAGTGTATGTTGTACAGAACTCGAGAGATGGAAAGTACTTTAAAGGTTGTCTATCTCTAAGTCTTATACCAGGCAGATTCTTTGGGTTCAGAATTGGATTTAACAACTACGTAACTTGATGAAGTATAAATTCTCTGTGCCTCAAATTATTTTCCTTTAACTTAGCATAATGCAGATTAAATATCTCTTATCTGAAATGCTTGGGACCAGACGTGTCTCAGATTTTTGATTCTTTCTGATTTTGGAATGTTCGTATACACAAAATAAAATATCCTAGGGATAGAACACAAGTCTAAACACAACATTTACTTGTACTTTATATACAACTTACACACATAGCTCAAAAGAAACTTAATGTGATATTTTTAGTGCACCAGTGTTTTAACTGCAACATGTCACGGGAGATCAGGTATGGAATTTTCTATTTGTAGTGCTATGTCAACAGTCAAAAAGGTTTGGATATTGGAGCATTTCAGGTTCTGGAGTTTCAGATTAGAGATGCTCAAACTGTACTAACACTTCAGAGGATTGACATGAGTATTAAACATTAGTGCAGAGGAGTGGGCATTTAGCTCACTGATTAGGATGCCTGCATCCCACATTGAATTGTATGGACTAGATTCTGAGCTCTGGCTTGTGACTCTGGCTTCCTGCCAATGCAGACCCTGGGTGGCAACAATGATGACTCAAGTATTTGGGTTCCTGACACGTATGTGGGCAACCTGGATTGTGTTCCCAGTGTCTAACTCCAGCCTGGCCAGTGCTGAGATGTTGTAGGTTTTTGTGGAGTAAACCAGAAGATAGCAGTTGACTCCTGCTCCTTCTGCTTCCCAAATGAGCAAACTTTAAAAATATGCATGCAAAGAAAACACATTTAATACTGTGAACTCTATTGTAAGCAATACATAAATACTGGCTCTGTGAACTGCAACTTATAGCAATAAAAATACCCTTCTTCAATTTCTTAAATGTTTTGTCAGCTGAATTAATCTTTACATTACAAAAACCAAAAAATTGCAGTTCTGAATTGCTTTTGGCATACTTCTTTGTATCCTTAGACACCTTTTTGGCTTTCACTTTTCTATGCTATATTGTGTCAGGTGCTTATTTGTAGAGCCTTGAGTTATGCTTAAAAAAAATGGACATTTTTATTTTGTGACCATTGTACTTGTTCTCATATATAGGATGCTGGTTTCTCCTTCATGACATTTTTATATTTTGTTTTTTATATTTATATTAGAATTTTATCTATATCACTATGATTTTTTAGAATTGTATGTAATATTGTTGGTCTATGTTAATATTTCTTCTTACCTGAGCATTAAAAATATTTACTAAATTTCCCCTTCACCCTCTTGGGTTCATTTCAATGATTTCTTTTGTATGTACAATTGTGACATTGAATTCACCTTCACATCTATTACATGTTTGTCAACATTTCTATTGTATGTTTACTTCAGCCACTAAAGATTAGAGGAATGACCCACTTACCTTTGGCCTTCTCTCTTTCTCTCTCAACTTATTTTTGTTATGCCATTTCTAAAATGCCAGTTCAAAAACAACTTGCCTTCTATTAAAAAAAAATCCTACTCACTACATTGTTTTAATCTCAGTTCTGTAGTTAAGATTCAATATTCTCCACACTGAGATTTGTCATGTTTGGCAAAGAAAAACTGGACACTCACTTAAATTTCAGTTTCAGATAAACATATTTCTTTAAATTTAATTAATTAGTTTATGTATTTATGTATAGATTCATCCTATGAACTATTTGGATTGTTAGGCTCTTGTATTTTACCTGGTAACTGTGAATAAGGTTGTTTTACCCAAAACCTGGAGTTTTACCTGGAGTTTGGCCTCTACTAAATACCTAAAGAATTTATAGCAACCATGTGTGTTCAAATAGTGTGACTGGCTAACCTGGCTCTTGAAACACAAGTCAGCTGTGTAAACATATTTCCCCAAAAATTTGTTTTTCTTTTAGAATTTTGCAAATTTATCCCATTGCCTTCTAATATCTTTATGATGCTGCCTAATCTGAAGAAATGTAATTTTTTTTCCTGGATTATATGTGCAGATAGTTTTGACTTTCTACACAAAGAATCTTTCATTTCAATTTATGTACACAACATTGATAGGCTATGTTTAAGAGTTGACCATTGTGTTTCAATTGTATCTCAAACAAATGTGCTCTTTTACTTCTAGGTAGCATGTCTTCTTTTGTTCCTGAAAAGTTTGTCTTATGTTTTTACATTTTGTTCAGTCCCAATTTTCGGATTTTCTTTTTTGTAGATATCATCTACGTCTATAATACGCTTATTTTTATTATTTTCTATGTCTATCCTTTTTATCCATTTTTCTCTACCTTTTTATAAAAACTTGTATTCATTTTAACTATTTCTATTTTCTTTTTCTTTTTTTTTTTTTTGTGACAGGCAGAGTGGACAGTGAGAGAGAGACAGAGAGAAAGGTCTTCCTTTGCCGTTGGTTCACCCTCCAATGGCTGCCGCAGATGGCGCGCTGCGGCCGGCGCACCGCGCTCATCCGATGGCAGGAGCCAGGTGCTAGGTGCTTTTCCCTGGTCTCCCATGGGGTGCAGGACCCAAGCACTTGGGCCATCCTCCACTGCATTCCCGGGCCACAGCAGAGGGCTGGCCTGGAAGAGGGGCAACCAGGACAGAATCTGGCGCCCCAACCGGGACTAGAACCCGGTGTGCCGGCGCCGCAAGGCGGAGGATTAGCCTGTTGAGCCACGGCGCCGGCCCTTTTTCATTTTTTAAGAGGCTTTTTTTTAAAGTAAGAGTTAGAGAGAGAGGCAGGGAAAAAGAGAGAATTTCCATTCGTTGGTTCACCCCCTAGATGGCCATAACAGTTGGGGCTAGGCCAGGCCAAAGACAGGAGCCAGAAATTCCATCTGGGTCTCCAGTGTGGGTGTCAAACCCTTGGGCTATCTTTCACTGCTTTCTCCAGTGTGTCAGTAGGGAGCTGGATTTGAAGTGGAGCAGCCAGATTCCTGATGCTCACATGAGATGCCAGAGTTGCAAGAGGGAAATTAACCTACTGTGCCAAAATGCTGGCCCCTTCTTTTAAAATATTTGTCCTCTCTGTCCCTTAAGCTTATTTAGCCATGTGTATTTTCTCCTGTGCCACATTCAGATTCACTTTATTTCTACCATGCTTTATATATTTTCTTTCATTCATTAACTGAATTTTCCCAATTATTTTGTCATTTCTTCCCTGAACTATTACTATTCTGTCTCACATTCTTGATTCATTTAAGCAGTTATTCCATTTTTGTATATTTATTTTAAAATATTTATTTGAAAGAGATGGAGGGCAATGGAGGGAGGATATGAGACAGAGGGAGGGAGGGAAGGAGAGAGAGAGAGAGGGATTTTTCTATTGGCTGGTTCCCTCCCCAAATGCCTACAACAGACAGGGCTGGTCCAGGCCTAAACCAGGAGTCAGGAACCGCATCCTGGTCTCCCAAGTGGATCTCAAGCGTTTGAGCCTTCACTTGCTGTTTCCCAGGCTACACATTAACAAGAAGCTGGACTGGAAGCAAAGTAGTCAGGACTTGAACAAGGCACTTCTATATGGGACATGGGCATCCCAAGTGGTGGTGGCTTAACCCTTGCACTAGAGCACCTGTTCCAATCATTCTTTACAATTCAGGGACAATATATACTCCTGAGCAACATTTTTTTCTGTTGGAATCTTTTCATTTTCTGTATAGGTTTTCTCTATTCTTTCACTAATTTTTTTTAAAAAATCTTTGTATGTTTCTTACTCTTTTTATTGATCATAATTGAAGATATTTGCATGGATAAACAATTCAAGAACTATGTTCAATCTTAACAGGAGTTTTTCATATATATAAGTTTAGGTTTCCTTTATTTCTTCCAACCCATCAGTTGAGCAATTTTATGGGATTTTGTTTTTTTGTTATTTTTTGTTTATTTCACTGTTTTTGTTTTAGTACAAATCTCCCTCTGCTATAGTGAAATGAAAGTGGATTCCACAAATACAATTTGTCAATTAATTTCCTGTTTAAAATTACCTCCTATTTTCAGACCTAGACAAAGTTCAGCATTCTCCTGTCACTGGTCAGTATATTCCTGTCCCCACTCTTGAAAAAAAATTCAGAATTTGTGACCCATGGAAGCCCCCTCAGCTTGAGAAAGTTCCATTTTGCTACTTCCTTCTGAAGTGATTAATGCTTGGTTCACAAGACTTAGTTCACAAGCACCTAGTTGGTCCCCAATGCTTTGGGTGGCATATATGTCCAGTTGGGTAGCATATATGTTGGTGGGGAAGGATATTTATATATGTTTCCCAGTTCTACCAACAAATGAAGTTATCTGGCTTTTTTTTGTTCACTTATTTTTGTCCCTTGAGTAACTTCTTAGACTTCAAACCTATATATATTTAAACCTATATATTCATTGTTGTACCTGTTGGCAAAGAAAACTCATTCAATGAAAAGAACTAATCACTAACTTCTTAATGAGACTTGTCTTTAAAAATAATAAGGTATTTTTCTGTGTTTAATTAATTTCTTTGTTGAATTAATGTCAAGAAAGATGAATAAAAGACTCAGCATGCTTAAAGATGAAAGTTATTTTAATTAAAATATTAATTCAAAAGAGTAGAAACTACCCAGAGAATCCAATTAACATTCTTCAGGTTTTGAAGAACTTCTTTGTACCCAATTAGTGCTTCTATTGCATTCTTTTCTAATTTCAAAGAAATATTTTAATTTTGTTAGCCTGAGTGGCATTTACAATTGATTATTATGTTCCACTGGGATTTCTTATCTTATCATGACTCTTATTACTTATCTCATGATAACTCTATCTAGCACTGTATACTCCTAGGATGTCCTAAATTAGATTTATAGAACTATTTCTGTGCCATGATTGCTTGATAAACACAACAGGTGCTTTCACAGCCTATCCTACATATTAAATTAGAGAACAGAACAATCCTTACCATAAATTTTCACACTCACTAATTGACACAATAAGCATGGGGCCCCAGAATCCTTGGAAAATATATTTTTCTACATTGTGTTTTCAGTTTTGTGGAGTCTTATGATAAGATATATTAAAGCTCACCAAATGTCAGATGGAATCCTTTGCAATTTGATTGTAATAGAGATTTCAGGGTAACGTTGAAAACAAAAAGTTACAAAGCATTTTTTTTCTTAAGTGAATCTAGGAAATGTTTTAAAATTCAAATCCCATGTCTTTTGTTACATATTTTTTTCTGATTTGAAGAAGAATCTGTAAAGTAACCAGTTGTAATAAAATTTATTAACCTAAACAAAGAAACATTTTTAAGTTAAGAATGTAATTTCTGTCTGGGCCATAGACTCTGTTGCATCAATAATTTTGTGATTTAACCCCTCATAAACTTAGGCATTCAATCAAAGCCAATGGTTTATTTATCGCATCTTATATTATCTTGGAGCATCAACATAATTTTGAAGGGGAACAAAGCATTGTCAGCACTAGTACAAAGGGAAAAGGAATAAAATAGGCCAAGCTCTTTGCTTTTAGGTTTGAAGAGTACAATCTTGCAAACAAGTAGAAATTTGAGTGAAGTATCAAGGTGGAACAATCTGCTAACTTGTTGCAAGAGCTTCACTTCAAAACATTCCTTTTAACAGGAAAGCATTTACAGTTTATCATCAGGCCAGTGCTGGATCCTGGCAGGTTCAGCCATCCCCTGCAGTGCCAACACCCCCCATGGTTGCTGGTCCAAGCCCTACTTGCTTCACTTCTGATCCAGCTCCCTGCTAATGGACCTGGGAAAGCAGCAGAGGATGACCCAGGTACTTGGGCCCCTGCACTCATATGGGAGACCAGGATGAAGCTCCTGGCGCCTGACTTTGGCCTGGCCCAGCCCTAGCCATTGTGGCCATTTGGGGAAGGAACCAGCAGATGGAAGACCTCTCTCCCTATCTCTCTCTCTAACATTATCTTTCAAATAAATACTTATTTGAGCAGCCAGGTCTTGAACCAGTACCCGTATGGGATGCCAGAGTCACAGGCAGAAGCTTCACCTGCTATGCCACGACACCGGCCCCTCAACACATTTATTCAAAAGGCATTGATTGCCTTCATGGATCCTGTAAAATAAGTTTAACTGAGAAATAGAGAATTCAAAATGCTTGCACCGCAGTTGAGATGCTGTTTAGGATCCCTGCATCCTCCCTCTATGACTGTGTCTGTGCCACCCAAAGGGGAAACCTAGATGAGGTTCCTGGCTCCTGGTTTCCCCTGGATCAGCCCTGGCTCTTGTGGGATTTGGGAAGTATACCAACTGAAGGGAGGTTTCTCTCTCTCTCTCTCTCTCTCTCTCTCTCTCTCTCTCTCTCTCTCTCTCTCTCTCTCTCTCTCTTTCTCTTTCTCTTTCTCTTTCTCTCTGCCATTCAAATTAAAGCAGAAGTTCCATCTTCCCTCTTACAATTTTCATCTTTGAAAAAAAGAAAAATATAAGATTATTGGTGAGAAAAAGGAGAGATACTATGGACAAATTCTTACTCTCGATGTGGAAGCTCTGCAGGCTTTTCCGTAAAGATGATCTGTGACTATGGCTTCATATTTCTATGTGGGAGAGGTGACCAGCCTTTGAGACATTTTGGATGGACCTACTTACATGAACCACAAGGCCAAATACATTTATAAGCAGTGAATTTGGAGACCACTTTAAGAAGCTGGAAAATTTTCTCTCTAAGGTTTGCAGCAACTTATGTGTGAACTTCAGTCTTTGAGATCTACCACTTTAACAATCAAATCTCAAGTTGTGAGATAACTGTTTCAGAATATATATTTTTTATTCAGCAATACTTTATTAAGATCCTGAAAGAATCTATGTAAAAATGCATCACTGAAAGGAAATAGACTTTAAAGTAGGATATAGCTATTATGTAATATTTTATAAAATACAAACATTTAAACAATTTAATATCAATAATGCAGATGGACAAATTCATACCAAAACAAATGATTTCTTATCATGCAATCAAATTGTCATAGGCTGTCATAGTTATAGTTTGAGCAAAAAAATGCACAAAGGTATAAAATTACTATAGTGAGTTTAAATTAAGTCCAGAAATCCAATGTGCAAACAGTCTCTTTTATCAAACAGTAAATTTACACTTAGAGTTTAAAATGCAAAATTCTCTGTTATTCGATAAAGAATGTATTTTGCCGAACGCCCTGAAACAAAATGCCTGAATACTTTGCAAAGCAAGAGGGGAAAATAATCACTTTAAAGAACTGTTAGGTTCTTGAAACACAGTGAACTTGGGGAAATGTAAACCAGCAACAAACACTGAAGGGAATGCCATTTACCCACAGTTATGTGCTGTGTATTTGATTAGTTATGCTTAGTAGAAAATATGGCCTTTGTAGCAAAGAGCTCTTCAGGCTTCTCTTATTAAAAACGAAAACATGGAGTGAGTGATCTTAAACAAAGAGCTGCTCAGTTTCTAGCCTTTGCAGGAAGTGCACATAAATCTTTCCTCTCCGAGCAGTGGCATAATATTAATTTATAGTAAATGTTTTCTGATTCAAAATCTACTTTGGGGAAACCTTTTAGGGAATTATCTTGCCTAGCTGAAAAGATGGGGTCTTTAATAACCAGCCATTGTATCTAAATAAAGTTGATTTACAGACTCATTCTTTCTCTGAAGGATAGGTTATCCTCAAGGATATGTGTATGAGTGTATGTGTGCGTGTGTGCGCGTGTGTGTGTGTGTGTGTGTGTTTATAAGCATCCCCTGAGACTTTTTTATTCAGGTTAGGAATTTACATACATACATTTTGACTGGATGATCACAATCCAAATCTCCTTACTCATTGACCTTTTTTTTTAAAAAAACAATTGTTTTATGTATTTGAAAGGCAAAGTTACAGAAAGAGACAAAGAGAGACAGATCTTCCACTTGCTTGTTCCCTCCGCAGATGATGGCAGTTGCCAGGCTAAAGCCAGGAGCCAGGAGCTTCATCCAGATCTCCCACACGAGTGCTGGGGCCCAAGGACTCAGGCCATCTTCTAATGCTTTTGCAGGTACTTTGGCAGAGAGCTAGATTGGGAACAGAACAGTTAGGACTTGAACCTATACCAAAGGGCATGCCAGCGTTGCAGGAAGCAACTTAACTCATTACACCACAACACTAGCCCCGCTCATTGTTATTTGCCCAAAGATTATAACCGGCTGCTGTATATAATAGTTGCTTCTACACTGTCTGTTTTTTAGGAAAAACAAAAGAAAAGAATTTGAAAATACTTCATGTGTCAAGCATGCGTATGTATCACTCCTTAGAAATCATCTGTATCCTCTTCTTCACAGTCAAAGGAGGGGTGAGAATTGTTATTTTGATTTAAGAGTTTGAGTACACAATACAGAAATAACTTGTGAATACCTTTTCTGTTGTCAGTGATCTTCTGAACTTCAAGGATTTTGCTGGTAATGACATCCATTTCTGTGAGATTATATTCTATGGAAACACAGAACAAAGTAAAACAAAGATTTATCATTTCTAAAAACCCTCAAGACCCAGGGAGAATTTTCTCATTGAAATTTGTGTGATTTCCATAGCTACGTTTCCTGTGACTTTGGAAAGGATAATGTAGTTCATACTTCCAACAATTGATGACCAAAGCCTCTGCTCATATGATGTGGAAGATACTCTTCGGCATTTGTAGCACAAAAAAAAAAAAAAAAAAAAAAAAAGCAAACAATTTGCTACTAAGTACTAGGCAATGAGGTAAAAATAAGCTTTTCATTTTATACAGGGGGATTCCACCATGGAATTTGCTATAGTATTCAGATTCTTAAAAAATGTGTTCGTTTATTATATTCAATGTGTCTTTGTAATTAAGGGTGAATTGAAATGGCGCTATTCTTCCTAACCTTCAGTAATGCAAATAATGCCTTACATTTCTATAGTGCTTTAGGATATACATGTGTGTTTTTTTCACATGTAGTGCTCTGTTTAGGACTCCACTGAGTTCAGGTAAGAGGATCTTATTATGCCCATTTTTAAAGGGATTAAACATGCCTATGAATTATTTTGTTTGTGTGTTGTTTGTATGTTCAAAATCACAGGACTTACTGCTGACATTTGACACTGTCTGGCATGTCCATAACATTTTCAAACTGCCTAGGTCTGGGTTCTGGCCCCACCTTTGTTTCTAGCTTCTTCTAATGCACACCCCGAAAGGCATGGGTAATGGCCCAAGCAGTTGTGTCCCTGCAAGCCACAGGAGACCTGGCTTGAATTCCCATTACCCAGGTTTGGTCTGACTCAGCTATGGTCATTGTGGGTATTTGTGGAGTGTGCTACAGGAAGGGAGATCTCTGTTTCTGTCATTCTGTCTTTCAACTTTTAATTAGTAAGTAATTAAGGTAAAAAAAAACTGTGACTTTCAGGAGAGCAGAGCAAAACCTAAAACCTTCAGAGATGTGTCTCTAGAACAAGTAACCTTGATGACTAAATGACTTGTCTTGTGTTCAGACAATTTTTTGGAATGTCTATTTTATTCTACATGAGACCAGTTAACAGCTGGTTACTTGTTGATCTTTGTTCTAGCACTATTTCATATTCCATAGATCATTTTGATATATTTTAGTTGCAAATCCTTCTTATGCTTAAACACCTGAAGTGTAAAAATAACAAACTAAAATAAATTTTAAGAAAGAAACATATGAGAAGGTTCTCAGCTGTTAGTCAGTGAGGAATATATTCAAATGACAGAGAAATACCATCTTTACCTTCCAGATTGAAAAATAAATGAAAGTCTGATGATATCAATTTTGAAATGGAGATGAAGAAATGGGCACTTTCATAAATGATTAGTGTCTTTTTCTTATAGTGCAGATTCCTTTGTCAGTCTGTAGGAAAAAATGCACATTTATCTACGTGTAGCCTAGGAATCCCACACTAGAAAATTTTATGCATAAGAATAAAACCTGTACCTGAATACATATATTACAACATCACTTGTAATGGTAAAGCCATCAAAACAACTTTTATGTTCAAGCTGCTGTAATTTCACTTGATGGTATATTTCTTAGTTAAAATGAAAGAAATATATCTATACAAAAATTTTGAGAGTTTTGAAATACTAATATTGAGTAAAAAGAGTTAGAAATAGAGTGTTATGTCAGATATTATATGATTTACCTAGATTTAAAGAGATTTCTTATGTATATAATCACACATATACATATATAGTAGATATAGTGTATAGTTCCATACATCATGTTATCATATCTTAATCCAGGGGTAGACGATGAGGAAAGTGGTAGTATCATCAGTTCCCAGTTGTACCTCCTCACATCTTTTTGGACATAAGCTATCTTCATGCCATCTCTAATTAAACGAAGTCTAAACAAATCAACTATCAAGAGAATCAATGTTATTGGGTGGGACTAATCTGATTCATTCATGTTCCAACCACAATGAGTATTCTGTAGGTAAAATGATTTAAGCAACCAAGAGTTTCTGGCATAGAGTAAATCAGACTGTTGAGTACAGTTATATTTTTTTGAAAAAAATCTTTAATAGTGAACATACATCTTGAATCGCCTTCTGCTTGCATGCCCTTTATGGAAGATCCTATATTAATGATTCCACCACTGTCCCCATTGCATTCAGTGATGGGCATATAGAAGACACTCAAAAAACACTTTGGATTTCCAAAAGAGGGATTCATATTTTCGCAAATGAGATATTGAATTTAATATCTGACAGTCATTTTGTAGACCCAAATTGTCGTGTTTTTAAAATTATATTATCTGTGATGAAATCTACAAGCTAATGTTTACTCTACCTTTTTCATAATTAACTTTAATCATAATTGCCTAAAACTAAAAATTCCATCTTCTAGATGCTGTTAGAGTTCAGCGTAGTGTCCATTCATTTCAGTGGAATTCATGAGAAGAAGATGAAGCCCCAGCACTTAAGTTAGAGCTTATTTTGTCGTTGGAAAGAGGTGGACTGCTTCTCTTAGAAATTTTGCATAAGCCTTGCATATTAGAGTTTTCCTTGGGTTGGATTTCCTGAAAAGAGAATCGGGAGAACTATTTGTTTGCGGGGAGATATAGAGAGTGAACCAAGTACAATACCCACAGGAAATGAAGGTGGCAGGCTCACAAAGGAGCAAGTTGAACCTCAATATGTGGTAGGGCAGCAGGTGATTCTCTTTGGCAATGGTGCTTCCTGGGGAGGGACTCAAATAAAAGCCATCAGCAAGTGAGATTTCAAGGAGTTGGGGTCTAAACAGAATATTGAAAAAGCACCACATTTTCTGCAGAGGTATTTTTCATTCACTTAATTCCACAACAAAGAGCAGATGACTACTGTTGCTTTTTCTCTGATTTTATAACTATGGTGATATAAATCAAGTGATCATCTAGCATCATCTGAAGCATGATCGGAGCAAGATCTTATTATTATACCTTATAGATTATAGGCACAAAATTTTGTAAATTGTAATGAGTATTGTTTATTTCACAATCATCTTTTAACTAAAATGTCCTTGTTGATTCGAGAGTAGACCAACTCAAGCCAGGAAAATTAAACCGCAGAGATCCATAAGCTTGAATCACTAGCAATGTTGAAAAGTAGCTAAATGGGAGAAATTATGAGAATTATGAGCTTCATGCAAAGTCTAATAGCTCCTGTGTGGAGGGGTCCCAGAACAACCTGAGGTTCAATGATTCATTGGGAGATATTGCAGTATGCAGCAGCATATGGTCAGAACTTGTGGCTAAGATTGATTACACTGAATGTTCACAGAGCAAAATCAGCAAAGAGAAGAGACACAGGGGACAAAGCCCAGAGGTGACCAGACGCAAGTTTTCCAAAGTTCTCTCCATGGGGAGTTAACACAGCAAGTGCTTCATGCCTCCAGGATCAAGTTGTGACACCATGAGAGAAATGTTGCCAGGGAGCTTATCACATCAGTGTTGCAGGGACACTGAAAAGATTCTTGGTCCAAGATTTTTTTTAACTGGGCCTGTTCACATAGGCACCCTCTACTACTACTCAACAAAGTCCTAGACTCCAAGAAAATAAATAAATAAATAAATAAAAAAGAAACGAAAGAAAAACGTTCAGTATGTTTCATGCACTTGTACAGTATAAGCACAGGAGACCATGGTTGTCAGTCATGGAAGAACAGAAATATTCTGGAGGTTCAAGTTCTCAAGATGCCAAAGAAGGATCAGCTTGCAAGCAGGCCTCTCTAAGGATGGAAGTTAAGACATGCTGTGTTAACTCTGTTCTGTGCACCTCTGGGGCTCTAGTACTCTGCATTCATGTTTATGTTACTAGTGCTCGGGGGGCGTGATTGCTGGCTTTAGACTCTCTTCTAAAGTAGGTAAGACATTTACATTATTCAGTACTGAGTCTGCTTAATGTCACTTCTCTTATGACAAATTGAGAAGGTGCCAAAAAAGGTGCCCGCGAGTGACAGGAAACATGGATTTTTTTGCTCTTATTTTTCTGTGTGGATAGGAGTCAAAGTGTGAGGAGGAACAACAGCCTGTGCCAGTCATAAGCAGCCATGGAGGCAAATTAGCCATGGGAGGAGAGAATGCAGTGTGTGGTTAGATGCAATCTGTCTGTGAAGGTTAGCTGTTGGGGGTCTCTCTTTCCTCATCTGTAAAGTGGGAGTACAAACACTACTTGCCTCCTAGGAACCTTAAGGGAAATGGATTGAATTTTCTACATTTTTAGAAACACGGTAGGAGTCACACTCTTCAAAATTTCTAAAATAAAATTAAGTGATATAAGAAGCAGTCACCTGTTTCCAACAGTGCTGTAAAATATGACCTACTTCAGTTTCTTAGCACAAACTAAAAAATTAATGTTGCAAAACCAATAGTTTAGGAAATGTGAAAAACTCATTAGGTGGCCAAATTTCAGTTACATGTTGTTTTTTTCTCTATTGTCTTCTTCCCAAAACAACACCCAAAAGCTGTCTACATGAACTGTCAGATTTACTCCTTGCTTTCACACTCAAATATACATCTTCCCCAAATATGTTTTCTCTCATAAATTAGCAAATGAATTGTATAAGTCCTCTGGCCCAGTTCCTTATTTGTTTTCAATGAATTACAAAAAAAATTTAAGATAGAAAATATAAATGAAACAAAATACCAAGTGAGGTTGACCTCACTGCATTTTCAATTTCTGTACATGCAATTTCATATTAGTTTGTGACATTTATGTCATTTTTTTCTTTTTCAATACAAGTAGCTCTAATTCATTGCCATTACCTGCCAGATAAGATGTTGTAGCTTTGTTTGCAAAAGTTTTCAGAGCTGAATTTCATTGGAGCTGGTTTGAGCAGTCCTTTCTTTGAAGGAACTGAATAGCATCACTGAGAGATACCAGGAACTCGTGTCGTGTTCTCTTTATGTCTAATTCCCCAGTCGTGGTACTTTCTGTGTGTGGCAGACACGGCCAAGGGTAACCCCATTGAACCACTGCCTTGTACAGCCCTTCCCTCTGAGTAAGTGGACCTTGTAAGTGCTGCTGATACCATATAGCAAGGGTGGCAGGGCAGTCACTCCTGGGATGATGTCAAGCTATATGCAAAAATGAAGGGATTATGCAGATGCTATTAAGCAGTAAATCCATTGACTTTGAGTTGAGAAATTATCTTGTGTGGGTTTAACCTTATCAGAAAAACCCTTTGAAAAAGGATCAGGGGGTCAGAGTATCTCCCTCCTGCTGAAGAAACAAACAGCTCTGAGTTTTTCAACTGCAGGTAATGACACAAGCTTGGTTCAGGTTCCGGTTCAGGTGAGACCTCAGCCCTATCTGGCAGTTAGTTTCCAACCTCAGGACAAGGTGAGTACAGGACTCTGGATCCCTGACCCACAGAAACTGTGAAGTAATAAGTAACTTTCATTGTAGGTGCAAAGTTTGTGCCTATTTACTATATAACAATTGGGAATTAATCAAATGACTATTTATTTTTAAGAAACATGCATGTGGCTTCTAAACATCACAAAATAAAATTAAGATAGACTAGGCAATGATAGCAAATAGACCCATGCTTGTAACTGTAAACAATATGAAGGCGATGATGTGATTGTTGATCGCATGCTGATCTTCAGCAGTGCCATTGCAACAGGAAGGCTTTACTGTCACTTTGGATGCCATCTCCAGCCTGTGGCTTCCTGTGTCTCATTTAGCATCTTATCCAATAGAAGGAGGGAGAAGGGAGCAAGGAGCAGTGTGGGAGCAGGTTTTGTGGGCTGCACTTCACTTCCCCTCACGTGCAATTGACCAGCCACAGTCGCGGAATTGGACATAGAAGAGTGATGGTGGAATGTGATCCAGCTCTGTGCTGAGGATAAAGGGGATATAGATTTCAGAGAAGAAGTAGCCTTATAGTGTACTCATCAAAATAGTCATAGAAAGCCCTGTTGACATATGATGAAACCTGGTGTCATATGAATAACTTAGCCAAGGTCAATTAAGTAGATGGGAGGGATAGCATTTGGAAACTTCTTGTATTTTTAGAATATGTTCTTTGTACTAGAACACACAGCCTTCAGGAAAATATCAAAGTTGTACTGTCTTTATTTCCCAAGAGATGCTTTCTCAGTCTAGGAGATACATCTACAAGACCCCTTCTTTTGCTTTACCTGGTCAAGGATATTATTTATATATGTAGAATTTATTTACTACCTTTTTATAAGTTGTTACAATTTTATATGAATAGTTTTAAATATATTTTGATAATTCACTAATTCACTGAACACAAAGAGTTCTTCAGGACAGGGCAGGATAGGAAGAGCTAGGACACAAATATGTTGGATACTGTTACCTTTGAGGAGTCAGCCATGAATAACCGCTATTTAGAGTTTTCAGCCAATACATTGGTGATTCAAAATATTTTTCTTTTTTTTTTTTTATTTGACAGGTAGAGTTATAGACAGTGAGAGAGAGAGAGAGAAAGGTCTTCCTTCCGTTGGTTCACTCCCCAAATGGCTGCCACGGCCGGCGCTGATCTGAAGCCAGGAACCAGGTGCTTCTTCCTGGTCTCCCATGCAGGTGCAGGCGCCCAAGCACTTGGGCCATCCTCCACTGCCCTCCCAGGCCACAGGAGAGAGCTGGACTTGAAGAGAAGCAACTGGGACTAGAACCCAGCGCCCATATATGGTGCCACCGCCACAGGTGGAGGATTAACCAAGTGAGCCACGGCGCCAGCCCCCAAAATACTTTTAGCATTCTTCTAATTAGTCAAGCCAAGACTAGAACTGAGACCTTATGATTTGCAATTTATTATTTGGAGTGACTATGTACAATTCACATTTTGTAAGAAAATGCACCATCTCTTAGATAGCACTCTATCAAGTTTACTAATTGCTAGTATCCAGAGATCAATTTTGCATATTCTAAAGAGGAAATATTACTGGATGGATACAAGAGTACTCAAAAACTCCAGGAAAAATGAATATTATGGAAAAAACACATGGATTTCAAGAATATTTGCACAATAATCTTATCTTTTAGTTCTGTTTTTCTGCAAACTTCATGAAGTATTCTTTTTCTTCTAACTTATTTATTAAAATGCTTATGCTACTTTAAGCAATATTGCTTATAAAAAGTATTATAAAGTTTAAAGTGATGTCTGACACACTGTTTGGTGGTTAAATAATTCACTTTTTGAATCACTCTAGTGGAAGAAACACATTTGCACTTTGTCATTTGCCATCATTAGGGCCTTGGAAAATAAATTTAGTGTTTTGAGATTATCTTGTGTGTAACTCTGACTTGAATGTTTTGAGTTTCAATGCTCTGATATATAAATTGCAGTAACATTTTTGATATAACTATTGGGGGGTCTCATTGAGATCATCCTTGCTGGTGACTTACACAAACATCAAATATTAGCTTTTTAGTTTGAAGTTGGTCATGCCATACAAACAAAACTCAGTCTTTTTCTGCATCTTTGAAATTCCTGTAATTCAGATGAAAAGTTACCTTCCATATTTGAATCATTTCTCCATTTATCCAATTCTATTTTTTATTGGTAGAAAATGCTTTAAAATGAAAGGTGTTCGAAGACCATTCAGGAATCAAAAATGCAGGGAAAATAATTTGATACTGAAAAATTAATAACAACCCTTCTTTCCTTACATCTATCTGTTTTGTGGTTCTCTTGATTTGGGTCAAATGTAGATGGATGAGATGGGAAGATAAATGCCTAAAAGTTGCCAAATAGGAGTTAGGTATGATAAGAGTTCAGGCATAGGATATAGGACTACCACATATGCATGGATGTTTTTAGTGGTTCCTAAATATTTAACTATGTATTCATTTTAATCCCCATGAAATATCCATGGCAATTTAAAAATACTCATTGAGGGGCCGGCACTGTGGCATAGTGGGTAAAGCCTCCGCCTCTAGTGCCAGCATCCCATACGGGCACCGGTTCATGTCCCGGCAGCTCCACTTCCAATACAGCTCTCTGCCATGGCCTGGGAAAGCAGTAGAAGATGGCCCAAGTTCTTGGGCCCCTGTACCTGTGTGGGAGACCCAGAAGAAGCTCCTGGCTCCTGGCTCTGGATTGGCACATCTCCGGCCGTTGTAGCCAGTTGGGGAGTACACTGCGAATGGAAGACCTCTCTCTCTCTCTCTGCCTCTCCTTCTCTTTCTGTGTAACTCTGACTTTCAAATAAATAAAGAAATCTTTAAAAAAAATTTAAAAATACTTATTTAATATAGAATATTAAAATGGTGGTTAAGGAAAATTCAGCAAAGTAAAAAAATGATTGGGAAAAACAATAGGTAAACCTAGGAGTACATATAAAGTAGAAAGTTAATGCAGAATTCTTAGCAACTATACCAGAAGCAAGAAACAAATTGTACTCTTTAACTTTCTGGCCACCAGCACTAAAGCAATTGATTATGCAAGTCAGTGTTACAAGAGCCTACCAAAATCCATAAAGCAGGTGGTAAAAAAGCAAATCTTTAGAAAAACAGGTTCAGTGGGGACTAGGTTCTCACCGAGAAGAAATGGTCTCTATAACAATCTAAGGGCACATGCAAAGGCTTCAGGTTTTTTGTCAGTTTTGCATTTCTGCCAAAACAACTCACTAGAAATTCAGTGGCTCGACTTACATAAATGTATCCATTTATAGGTCTGAGCACAGAACTCACGTGGGTCTCAGTGATTTAAGATCAATGTGTGGAGGAGATTCTGATTCTGTCTGGAGACTCCAGGGGAGAATCTGTATCCTGCCTGTAGCAGCTGCCAGGGTTGCTCTCATTCCTTGGTTCAAAGGCTCCTTTTTCCAACTTCAAAGCCAACACCTGGAAGTCAAGCCCTTTTGCACTACATCTCTCTGATCCGTCTTCTGTGTTCACATCTTTTTCTCTGATCAAAGCCAGGAAGGGTTTTCCATTTAAAGGATTTTTGTGATTAGAGTGTACTCACTTGGGTTATCCTGGATATTTTTCCATCTCAAGTTCGGTACCCTATCCCATCTGCAACATCGTTTTTGCCTTGCAAAGCACCATATTCACAAGCCAGGAGATTAAGGCATGAACATCTTTGGGGACTATTATTCTGCCTACCATAAACATATATCCATGATCTTATCAGTATGTCATTAGCTGCACATCATTGATAAAATGATAGAAAAATGTTTATTTTTGTTTAACAGAACAATAGTCAATTGAAAATTCATAAAGATTAAAAAATATTTGATACACAATATATAATATAGAAAAGGTATTTTTTATTTCATGTGTCATATGGTTGTATTTTGTTACTAGTAAATGTAGAAAGTTTTCTTAAAAAAAACTGTAAATGTTGAACTTGAGCCAGAAGAATAAAATATGAAAATGATTTATAAAATATAAGTCTACATTAACGTAGATTCTATATATTTATGCTTATTTACCATAGAAAGTCATGGAAAAACACCTTATAAAATAATATGCAATAGAAGGAACCAGAAATATATTGAACATTAAGGGAGAATTGGATACCTAGGAAGGACTGGCACAATGGAATTCTCAAGCTTATGGGGGTGGCTTTTGGTCCAATGTTTTGTCACCCCCTGAAATGCCTGCGTTCCATACTGGAGTGTGTGTTTTCAGTTCTGGCTATTCCATTTCCATTCCAGCTGTCTGAGTGCACACCCTGAGAGGCAGCAGATGATGGCTCATACACTAGAATTCTTGCCAACCATATGGGAGACCCAGATCGAGCTGGGGTCTCTGGCATTTGGGGAAAGAAACAACAGAAGGAAGATTTCTTTCTGTCTCTCTCTCCCCACCTCCGTGTGTGTGTGTGGGGGGGGGGGTCTCAATCCCTACCTTTCAAACAAAATGAAAATAAATAAATAGTTTTTTAAAAAAGGATATCTTAAACTTGAGGTCTAGACACTCTTATATTTTGGGTAGCTCAGGCTTTTCAGTTAAGAGAGAAAACTTAAGGCATGCATCAGTTAGACGTGAGTTTTTTCTTTTGGGTAGGCCTTCTAGTTTCTACCGTTTGTCCACAGAATCTAATTATTTGGAGCATTGGACTGAAATCATCTAACAACATTGACAGCTAATCCTCCTGATTTTCTGTTAATGTTCACAATGCTATCTTCATTTTAGTACAAATTATGGTCTTTAATAGTGCTTGTATGATTTCTTTATTTTTTTAGAATTTTCAGATAAAGTCTTCAAATTTCCATAAAGCACAGTTACCTGAAAAGCAAATCTTTTCACTGATCAATGGTACACCTGAGTAAACATATTTCCTTATATAGAATTTGCTCCAAAATGAGCCACAAGAGAATGTTTGAGCAAGAAATGAGGCTTGCCTCTGATTTCCGATAAAGATTTCAGTTGAAACTGTGTGTGTTCACTTAATCTTGTTAAATGTAGCACAAAACACTAAGTGTATTAGAGCATGTATTTAAATGATAACAAACCCTGCTGTTAAAGCTAATAGGAAACAGTTTTTTTCTCATTGAGTTGCCACAATCAAGCATTTCTTAAGATACCATCATTTACTCTGACTTGTTCTGCTGGCTACAATATGCTTTGCATTTTCCCACTTTTGTTCTTCTTTATTGCTAAGCAACAGTTTTCTTTTCTATTAAAAGATAAAGTTTGAGGCAAGGATTTTGCTCAGAAAAATACTAACCAATGCAAACATGCACAAAATTTTAAACTTAAATTGGATAATTATGATGGAAAAATAACTGAATGTACTGATGATGGATGGCAATAGGCCTTAAAATATTGAGACTAACTTTTCCTATTAAAGATTTTCTGCATTTAAATGTGTGTCTTGAACTTGGGGAGCTTCTTGAACTTGGGAAGTAAGGTGAGAAGTACAGAAAGTTGTTCAGGTTCCACCGTTTCCCTCCAGGGGGTTTAGATGAACTCTGCCTTAGGGTAGGTGCATGACCTTGCAGATTCCCTCTCAGCCTCAAGCACCTGTGAAGTAAAAAGCAATGAGAACAACTTCAGAATACACCTTGAAATATATCGTTATAAAAAGCTAGAGTCCCTGAAGCATTTTCTGCACCGAAGAACCAATATTGTTTATTACTTCTCTGTTAAATTTAACAAGAAAAATGCCAGGTAAAACATTGAGAAGTTTCATTTCTAAACTCACATTGAGACTAATGGGAATGACTATGTTTTTCCCAAGCCTCAGCTAGATGTGTAATCAAGGCTTAAGAGTATGTTATAAAACGACCATCATTGATTATTTTCATAGTTATTAAGGAGTAAAATTGTTCCATGTCTGTCTTGTAAAATTTCATTCTAATTTATTTGATCAATGAAACTGGCATAAATTGTCAACTCAATGCATCATGTTGGATTTTGGCCCACAATGCTGCTGGATATGGACTGTATTGGATTGTGCCTTAATCAGGCAACTTTTGACCACATCAGTTAACATTCATTCATCAAGTAAAAGGAAGTCTCAGAAAGAACCTGTACTTGGGGAATGTAAGTGAAAGTTATAGAGTATTTATATGAAACAATTAGGACCAGCTGCAATACAAAATATTTGGAAGAGCCTAATCCTATTTGGATATTACTGCATTCGGGTGTAGGAGCCTAATAAATAATATGGTCTAAAATTAACCAAATCTTTCCAGTTTTCTGGGTAAAATAAATAAATACAGCTTATGCTAGCTAGTAATATAGGTTAGTATGAGCCAGAAATTATTTCATTGGATTTATCTTTGTTAACTGATTTCATTTCCAAGCCGTTTGTTATGATTTTCATTTTACTGAAGTGGAAGTCTGATCAAAATAAATCAACTGCTGAGGTTACGTTAATACTAAGTGGTACAATCAAAGCTCAAAGCCTGTCACTTTATAGCCTACCTTTGAAATAGCCACATCATCTTTATCCCATCAGTGATCATCTTGATCTGCCCACAGAGTGGTCACTGTTTATGGGATATGTCCCATCTCAATTCTACATGTTTAAAACTGCATCCAAAGTTATGCATGTAGAAATCCTAGGGGGGATATTAAGATTTATTTATTTATTGGAAAGTCAGGGTTTCACAGAGAGAGAAGGAGAGGCAGAGAGAGAGAGAGGTCTTGCCTCAGCTGGTTCACGCTCCACTTGACCGCAATGGCCGGAGCTGTGTCAATCAAGAGCTAGGAGCCAGGAACTTCCTCCATGTGGGTGCAGGGAGGGCCAAGGACTTGGGCCACCTTCTACTGCTTTTCCAGGGCATAGCAGAGAGCTGTATTGGAAGTGGAGCAGCCGGGACTTGAACCGGTACCCATATGGGATGCTGGCATTGCAGGGGGCAGCTTTACTCCCTGTACCACAGCACCAGCCCCATAACTGGATTTGATTCAGATTCCTATCAATACAGATCATAAAAGGCAGCAATGATGTTTCAAGTAATGGGTTCTTTTCACTCATGTGTGAGACCTGGATGGCATTTTGGTACTTGCAATCCTAGCCATAGCTGATAGGAGTGTGTACTCTCTCTATCTCAATCTCTATCTCTCTTTGCTTCTCAAATGAAAAAAAAAATGAACATTAAATTATTCATAGCCAATTTGGGCATTTAAAAATGGGCATAATTTTGACCAGCAGCATTAGGAATAAAAAACATTCCAACCATAGGGCATTGTATAAGGGGAAAAATGGGGAAAAGCAAGTAGTAAGGTTGAGTTAAAACATAAGACAGGAGAAGAGAATTGATAGAAAGCAATTTGAAAAGCAAGGTAAGTTATATCCAGTTATGTCTGACTAGAAATTAAGAAACATTGTTCAAGCTTTGTGAGCTAACCTGAAGGTTATACTTGATTTTTAGAGCTAGATGATTGCCTGAATCCCAATGAAGGAAGAGCTGTGGCTAAACAAATATCTCAAGGTCATTCAAGGTGGAAATAGAGAAACAATTACTTGATTCAGTCCAATTTTTTTTTCCTTCAAAGATGTTAGAAGCAATTAAATCGAGGAAGTCAATGTAAGTTTGAAATATAAGTTTCACTAGAATGTGGGCACTCTAAGTATGGGAACATTGTTAATTTAACCAATTTTTCTATCCCCAACTCCTATGAGTGTGTCCATAGCCTTAATACATATTGATTACTTAAGTGACTGAGAAGGTTGAGTGTTATGCAATGAGTAAATAAATACCTAAACTGAAAGAACATCAATAGTTAAGTACAAGAAGGGATCCAACATATAAGATACAAATGTAGTAAGACATAGATTTTGTAAACTATTCAAGAAAGAGGTAATCAAAAGTTTATAAAATGTCCAATCCTACATATAATTGTCAAGTGTCATGTGATAGGGTTCCTAACCTAACACTTAAGAATAATAGTCAATGGATATTGTGGGAGTTATCAAATGAAATGAAACCCAGGACAAAAATATCAATCACATCATCAGCTCTGTCTTAGGAAGATTAATATGAATAAATTAGAAGATAAATTAGATGTGGCAGAAGAAACTCTCACAGAGAGAGTAGTTAGGAGTCTATTGAGGAGCTCAGGCCAATTACACAGGAATCATTGGGAGATCGACCCCAACATCAATTTCCACAGGGAAATGAAATCACAGTAGAAATCAAAGATTCAGCTGGCTTGTCAAGGACTATGCTATTATCATTAAATAAGAGAAGAGCAGACTTTCTGGAGAGAGAGGATTCTGTGTTAAATATGCTGAGATGAGGCAGTGGTGGGACATTCATGGAGAGATTACAGGTAAGAAAAACAAGATTTGAAATCAGCAGAGATAATTAATGGTTGGTGGTATAGATTTGGAATCAGTGGTGTAAGATTTACATTTAATTCCAAGAAAATAAATGACATTAACAAGGAAGAATATGTATGATGAAAAGAGAACCAAAAGACCAACTTTGAGACATTTGAATACTTAGAGAACAGTAAGAACAGAGGAGAAACAGAAAAAATGGCCAGAAAAATAACATAATCAGAATAATCCAATGTCAGAAATGTCAAGATAGTCTTAAAAAAGAAAAGATGGATAATCACTTTTGACATTCATATTTCTAGTATGTACCTCAAAGCTGCTCTAGCTCTATCTATTATGGTGTTCCAAAGCAGTTTCCACATTTCAGCTATTTGTCAGAGTAGCCTTCCACTTCTTGGTGCCACAATATATCCGTGTAAGTTGGAAAACTCCAAGATTTCTTCTGGAATGTAGCATAACTCCTCATGGGTCACACTTTGTACCTCATTTTAGGGGTCTTTTGAGAGTTGAGGCTAGTTATAGGTATAACCACAGTTCGAGTACATATGGAAACAAATAGGGGCAGTAGGGTAGATCCAGGGGAGAATCAGCTTTATCTCTTGTGACTGAAAAATAACAGAGTTATTTTCTCTCTGATGGGGGTGGAGAGGCCACTACCACTAAGAATAGGAAGGTTGTTGTTTTTTTTTTTTTTTTCTGGTGAAGAAAACTTACCAGAATTAGGAGTTTCGCATACCCTCACTCATCGCGTCATTCCCACAAGTCTCTACTCCAATTTATGAGGTTGCATTTTCCCCTCAGTACCCTGCCTTCAACAGTAGGAGCTCCATCCTGACTGCAGAGGATGAGATTCTGGGTTTTTCAGGAATTGCAACTTTGTGGCTATCATAGGAAGAGGCTCCTTCCAGACAAACATAGAAGCCTTCCAGTCATTTAGTAGGAGCTTGAGCTGAAAATTCAAATTCCTAAGTTCATACTCTTCTGTCCCTATTGTGTCTAGTGACCTTAGGAATAGCAGCCAATGTGGATATAATCTTATTATATCCATTCGTTAAAAAAATTAGCACATGCATAGCTCCCTAGTTCCTTGCTTCTTATAAGTGGTTAGAAGTGTCCAATGGAGATATTTTGCAAATCTTAACTGATGAATCATACTATGGACTATCAATGCTCTCTTTGCTAACAGAATTACAGTCATTTCCTGGATACTGTCCCAGGCTCCCAAGTTGGCCCTGGCCCAGTCCTAACTATTATAGGCATTTGGGGAGTGAACCAGTGAATTTGGAAGACTTCTCTGTCTCTCTCCTTCTCTCTCTGAAATTATGTCTCTCAAATAAATAAGAAATTATTTTAAAAATAATTTAAAAGGAAATACAGTCATCATCATTGTCTTCAAATCTAGCTAGATTGGGGAATCAATCCATGAAATCCAAGGATCAAGTCAGAAATCTTGGTCATAAAATTATGTCCCTCAGAACAACTACTGTCAGTATCAAAGTCTGAGTTAGGGTGGATTCTCCAGTAAAACAGAGCCAATAAGATAGATAATAGATAAAAATATAGATAGATTTATAAAGAATTGGGCTCCTATCATTTGGAGCTAAATCCCAAGATCTTCAGCCAGCAAGCTATAAACAAAGAATAATTAATGATGAAGTTTCAGACTGAGTCCTGAGGCCTGAGAACCAAGACTGCCTATGCTGTGAGTTCCACTTCAAATCTGCAGGCGGAAGACCAGTGTTCCCACTTGCAAACAGTTACTCTGGGAGAACCAATTCTCTCTAGCTTGGCCTTTTTTATTTCTATTCAGATCTTTAGTGGATTGGATGAAACCCACCCACACTGGGGGAGAGTGGCAATCTACTTTATTCAGTTTACTGGTTCGAAGGTTATCCTCAGCCAGAGTCACACCATAATAATATTTACCCAAGTATCTGTGGCCCAGTTTAATTGACACATAAAATTAACCACCACAAGTGGTGGGAAAGTAGAAGCAATTATTAACACTAACACACAGAGAGCACTGTTCTAGACTTCAAAAGACATTTCTAATAACCTATAAATAGAAAGTAGAGTGAGGTTGTTAAAGATCTTGAGAGATAAATGATAGACCTCAATATCTGAAGTGCAATAGCTATTTATGAGTTTCATGAACTTTCATTTATGAATATATTATAGCAAGAAGGAAGAATTCATCACATTTTAAAAGAACTTGTCTCTGAAAATTACAAAAAATAGATTTGTACTTATCGCTAAGCTCTTGGGCTCATTTCAATCAGATATATAAAAAGAAACCAAGGTAAGCCATTTCACTCATACTGGTTTATATATCCCTACATGAATTAATTACAGGTTTTAGACACAATCGGGCTTTTACCATTGATGTGCATGTTGGAGATCCTTAGATTATGGAAAAGAAAATGAACAACTCCTTGGGTGGTCTTATTTATGGCCATAGTTGCAGTTAATTTGCTTCACAGTTCAGCCACCCCAAACTGAAGTGCAGGCATGATTTCACTTGCAGAATTTTTAACCCGTGGAATATCAATGCCTTCATCTGGGTCTCAAGGCATTTTGGAAATTCACAAAAAGTTGAATATACATACATTTTTCTCAAAAAAAAAAACTCCCTGGCTTCCATCAGGATCTCTCACTGCCCATCAATTTCCTTGTTGAGATGACCATTATCTGCAGCTACAAGCTAGCTTTCAAAAGTAGTAATTTTAGTGCTTCTTTGACTTGGTGAAAATGACCTTGTCATACAGCTGCAGTTTAAAAAAAATTATTTTCATTTTCCACAGCACACTTTTGTTCGAAAATTCCTTTATTTATTTTGTAAATCAAAGCAGTTATACAATTCCTGTGGTAGATGATTTGAGGTACTTTGATATGGTAACTTGTGAGGAAGCAAAAAAAAAAAAGGCTTTGAAACTGCAAGATTTTTATTTGCAGAGCTGATGAAAAAAAATGGTTTTCTCTATGCAAAAGTCAAAAAGGACCCTCTCACCTTGGAATTTGCCTTTTTTCCCCTATTCCACATGATAGAAACAGCAATTTCTACATTCTGATAAACCTTTATCAGGTAACTTTTCATGAACTGCTAATTTAGAAGCACAGGCATAAAAGATAACACAGTCACAATCAAAATATAAACCCCACAGCTCCACGGCTCTGAAGGGTCGTGTTGTCAGATAAACTAGATGAAGTGGAACAGCCTATGAGATATTACCTATAACTACGAAAAATTTGGGAGAGTCCATCTTGACTGGTAACCCACCATGTTTCTAAGAAATTGACACTTCTATATTTTGTCTCAATATTTGTGATTTCTTTTGTTCAAAAACTAGTAAAATTATATAAAAGAAAGATTATTAATATATAGCACACAAAATTCTGTACAACTACTGATTTTGTATATGTATACAAATATATAGAGAGAGAATGAGAGAGGCACACACAGAAAGAGAGAGAGATTGACCTATATATTACTCATTAGAACTAAGACTCAAGTGATTATTTCTGTTTATTTCCCTGCATGGGAATTTATGTTTCCTCTAACTTTATTCTGGTTTGGATTCAAATGCACTCTCAAACTCATTAGATATTCCTAAATTGTTTGATGCTTACCAGAATAGAAAATTTCCAAATTTCAGCACTATTTGTTCATTCAAAAATATCACCTGTGCATATTTCTCTTTCACACATTAACCTTTAAATTTGTGCATCTTTGAAACTTGAGAATAGTAAGTTAAGGTGGTTTAAGTAAGGGAAACATGATCCTTTTTCTTTTTTTTTTTTTTAAGCCTGAGGTTTAGAGGCCACTGGTTGCAATATGACTGTGAGCAATATGCAAAGATGTAGGGTTGGAGACTTGCTCTTAAATCGCATCTATAGTGTGTGCTGGTTTTAAGACTTGTGACATTTCATTCATGATCTTTACACCTTTGCTTTTCAGTTTTCAACTTTAAGATGTGTTCTGCCTTCCATGCTGAATATAAAGAGTACTGCATGGGATAAGCATAAAATAGTTTGTAACTCAAAAAGCAATATATAGATGTCCCCTCTGGATGTTTGTAACAAGTTTTGCAGGGAAAAAGGGAATGAGTTTAAACTGACCAACTCTGAGGCCAGTGCTGTGGCACAACGGGTTAAAGCCCTGTCTTGAAGCGCCAGCATCCCATATGGATGCCAATTCTAGTCCAGGCTGCTCCTCTTGCAATCCAGCTCTCTGCTATAGCCTGGGAAAGCAGTAGAAGATGGCCCAAGTCCTAGGGCCCCTGCACCCACATGGGAGACCTGGAAGAAGCTCCTGGCTCCTGCCTTCAGATCAGCACGGCTCTAGCTGTTGTGGCCATCTGGGGAGTGAACCAGTGGATGGAAGACCTCTCTCTCTCTCTCTCTCTCTTTCTCTTTCTTTCTCTCTCTCTCTCTCCCTGTAACTCTTTCAAATGAATAAAATAAATCTTTAAAAAAATAAATAAACTGACCAGCACCATCTCTTCTTTTCCTCCTCAGTTCCTATCACCTCTCTTTCCTACCATGCAGACTCTTCCACAATCTTTGTAACAATCTGTAATGCAATTTTATCATAAGGATAGATAGGTCAGTCTGTCTATCAATCAGTCAATCAATCAATCAATCAGTCATCTATCTATCTATCTGAAAGGCATGCTGCCAGAGACAGAGAAACAAAGAGAGAGAGAGAGATCTTCCATCCGCTTTCCAAATGTCCACAACAGCCAGGCTGAGTCAGATTAAAACTGAGAGCCTGAAACTCCATTCAGTTCTCCCAGGTGGACACCAGCGACTCAGGTAGTTGTTCATTCATCCCTTGCCTCCCAGGCATATTACCAGTTACATTGGAAGTTGCATGGGAAGCAGAGAGCATCTGGGACTCAAACCAATCACTCTGAGAGGGGTGCAGGCATTCCAAGCCATGGCTTTACTCACTTTGTCACAGTGCCCTCCCCAGAAATGTGAATTTTTGTTAATTCTTTCTATTCTTGTTATTGTTTAACTATGAAAGTGTAATGATTTGTTTAGATGGTAGAATCTCATGGATATATTATTCTTGCCACAGAAATCCGTGGAAATAGGAATATTAATTTATAGGAACACAAATGGTTGAACACATCATTGTTCATAGATTTTCCAAAAGTAGCCCAGGTTTTGACCCAAGTACCTGCGCCTAATAGAGAAGGAGGAGATGCAGGAGGGACAGGAGATGCCACAGATGAATACATACTGGCAATTAAACATTTTCATGGCTAGGAAAAAAGTTCCAATAATGCAACTCTAGTTTTTATATAAGTAAAAATTTGAGAAGTCTTTATTTCATGAAAATTTATCAAGAAGAAAGCATTGCTCAGTTCAAACATCTTTTTAGATGTATGGATTATCCATTCTGTCACCCAACTTTTACTAATTCTTGAAAGCCAGGCAAAGCTATGGCTTCAGTGTTCCCAATGATTACAGTCAACTTGAAACTTTATGTGGTTGCATGAGTTGTTACTTAGCTGCTCTTTCCTAAGGATTTTACCTTTGGCCTTGCCAAAATATATTTGACAAATATTTTGGGGAAATCTTTAATCTGTTATATAACTTCTGAATTATATTGTGTTATGTAAGAGGTAATGGATGTAGATGTTAAAAAGAGATTTTGGAACAAGACCTCCTTAGTTCCTTAAATCCTAGCTCTGCTCTGGGTAAAATAGGCATAATAAAAGTATCAAGTTCATAAGGCTGATAAGAACCTCAAATTGGTTTTGTGAAGATAACAGACTCATGGCACACATGGCTACTGAAAATAAGCAAATGTTAACTATGATTCCTTAATTCATAACTGTCTGAATTCTGACATTATTGTTATAAAACAAAATAGAAGATAGGATTTTTGAAGTTTTCATTATAAATAAATATTTAATGGTTGAAGATATAAGTATATTTATGCTGACTGTGCATTAGTAAGATCGGTAGAATCAGAATGGAGCTCAAACTTGAACCCAGACACTCTGACGTGAGCTGCAGGCATCCCAAGGTTGTCTTAACTGCTGAGCCACACACCTACCCAATGTTGACTGTACAATACACAATGTATGCATATACTGAAACAACACATGGCAACCCATAAATACAACTTTACATATGTCTGTTAGAAATTTTCAAAAATTAGAAAAACTCATAAAGGCTAACAGTATAATTCTATGAATGCATTAGGAGCCATACTCATTTTTGACATTAAGAATTTGGGTAAGTGTATACATTTAAATAGCTATAAACTTACTCATGGAAAATAAGATTTTTTAAAGCGTGACTGGGGCATGCCTTTGACCTAGTCATCGACACAGGCATCCCATTTCAGATTGCCTGTGTTCCATGTTTGGCTCTGCTCCTGATTCAGCTTCCTGTTGGTACAGACCCTCAGATGGAGAGGTGATGGCTTAAGTAATTGGAGTGACCAGAAGCTAGTATAGGCTTTTGGGAAATGAACAGAGTGAGGCGAATGCTCTCTCTCACTCTCGCTCTTGCTCTCTGTATCTCTATATCTATATCCGTGTGTGTGTGTGTGTGTGTGTGTCTGCTTCCCAAATATATAACAAATCTTTGAAAAATGATATCTGCCTATAGCCAGTTCTATGAAAGCTGTGTAAATGTTTTGTGGATTTCATATGTTCCTTGTGTGATGTATCCTCTCTGGGAGTTGATATCTAATTTTGGACCAGCTTCTCTTCAGCAAAGATTTGGCAGATCTTTAACGCAAAATAAAAACATTATGGCTGAGTTTCTCACAAACAATTCAGTAAAACATTTAGTTTTCATAATTCTCAGTCATTGGACTTATTTTGTGACTGAAATGTACAAATCATAATGTTAGAGACCTCTGTGTGTTAGATATTAATACACATTTCTCTTTGGCTTCCTGCCCTCACCATTGGTAAATATGACTAAAGAAAAATGTATGTAGGCTGAATATCAGCTTTTCATCATTTGCTCTATTGCTGAGTGGAAAAACTAAACTAGCTACTAATTATACAAAACCTTCATGGAAAAATGATATTAAAGGGTAAGTTTATTTTTGGTGCAAAAAATGAAATTCTTGCTTTTTTAATAATCTATATTTTCCATGAACTTCTTGAAGTTTCTCATATACAATAGAGAATGCTTCAAACAGCAAAAACTGAAGTGTAAGCATACTTTGATAACTGGATCTCTCTTGGAACATGTCAAAGGAAAATAATGTATGTATTTGGGATTTTTGTTACCAGAAAATAAAATTTTAAAAAATATTCATAGGTATAGGGTGAGAAAGAAACATTTCTTCATAAATTCCATTTTAAGCAAAGTAAGTACATGCCAGAGTTACTTTGTAAGCTTCTTACTGTATATGTAAAAGAAAAAATCAGAATCTACCATGGATAATTCATGGAAACAGAGGCCAAATATCCAACAGAGATCTAAAACCCTTAAGAACAGAAGCTCAACTCTTCACTGTCACCTTGTACATAGACAGCAAGCTACAAGTCAACATTAATAGGTTTTGTGCTTTACCTCAGCCAGAAATAAAGCACTCATCTTTTCTCCCCTGAAACACAGGGCAAATTTTTCCTGAAACATCTTGATTCTTTTTCCTGCCACTGTCATTTTCAAAGCTGGAAATGACTTGTTTCAATTTGAAGTTGTACTGAAAATTATTTGGTATTTCCAGGTTGCACCTAATCAGCAAACTGTCCATTATTTACTGGAATAAAGAGAAGTCATGGACTAGTAATTGTCTTGGCCAATTTTACAACTCAAGCAGAGGTGAATTTTATTTATTTATTTATTTATTTATTTATTTATTTTCATTTTAGAAAAGCCCACCGGTAGACCGTTACCATTGGTTTAGTGATGTAACCATGGCAGGACTGATGTCTCAGAAATTTTTGGCACTTTAAACAGAATTTGGTTATTAACTTGGAAGTGCAAGTCAACTGCTATGACTCCATAGTAAAAAAAAAAAAAAAAAAAGGCTAGCACAAGGAAATCTGGAGACGTCAGGCCCCTTTTTGAAGAAAGCAGGAGCTTTCCTAGAAATCTGTCAGCAGTCTGTGTCAGAACTGGATATATGGTGTTTTAGTCTGCCCAGGCTTCCATAGCGAAATACCACAGGTTAGGTGGCTTAAACACCAGAAAATTGTTTTCCCCCAGCTTTGGAGGCTACAAGTCTGAGATCAAGGTGCCACTGGTGCTGGTTTCTGATGAGAGTCATTCTTCTGGGTTGTGCAAGGTCACTGTCTTGCTGTATTCTCACATAGGTTTTCCTCTATGCGTTGAGATTGGGGGAGGGGGGGAAGCGGAGATCCATCTGGTATCTCTTTCTCTTCTTAGAAAGCCATCAGTCCTCCCTGATCAGAACGCTACCCTTGTGACATCATTTAATCTTAATTTATCTCCTTAAAGCTGTATCTCCACATATAGTGATATTGGAGGTTAGGGCTTCAGCAGGTGAATTTTGGAAGGACACAATTCTTGCACCACATGCAGTCACCTACAGGGTTGTTGTGCTTGACTCACACCAGGATTTCTTCTTTGAGGTTCAATATTTATTCCTCGTGGCATCTATGCTGTGTATTTTATAATGTTGAGTTATATCCTTAGCTTTTACTCAGTTGATAGCAGTAGAAAGTTTCTCTGCCTCCTCTTCTCCCCACATACCTACAAGGTATGACAATCAAAGATAACTCCAGGAACCTATGAAGGGATGGCCAAAACCATGCTCCCATTCCTGGCAGTTGAAAAGCACCAGGTTAGACTATAAACCATGCCTTAGAGTTGGTTTTGTTACCACTCTAATCAAAGTAAGGGATCTGTTCTTAGAGCATTAACAGATCATAAGGGAGCCAATAATGAAGTACAGACAATTAACAGTCTGCCGCGTGACTCCCTGCTTCTTTGTCAGCTTTCCAAGGATGGGCTGTAATGACATACTGCCATTCAAGTTGTCCCACTGAACATGTTACAGTTTTTAACTGAAAAAAATAAGTTAGTAGTTCTTTGAAATATAAAATTGAATCACAGTGTCCAGTTGAATGCATCTAAATATAGAACCTTATAAACAGTTAATAAAGCCAAGGCTACTGAACAAGCAGTATAGTGTGTGAATGTCTAGAATGGAGTAACAAAGCATGGCTCAATCTGTTTATACCTCAGAACTTAAGTAGAAGTTCTCTGCTCTTGAAAGTGAGGAATAAAAATACCTTCAGATTGTTGCACAATCATCCAACCATAGCTAACTAACCGTATATCATTGGCCACAGATAATGAAAGAGAGTAACATTAAGTCTACCTTCTAATAGGTAAGCGTGCAACAAAATATGATTTAATCCAGGTTTCCTTTTCTTTCCTCGTTTTCTCCTTCCTCCTCCATTCTATAGTTGGTTCTGGAATTTATCTTTAATCATCAAGTTCTTCTTTATTTTCCATCACTTATTGGAAGGCTGACTTCAGCTCCTGGCATCAAGGTCAATGTTGTAGCTTGCCCGACTGAAAACACCTGCTCCTTCTCCCCTCTCTTGCCTCCAGGCAGTAGTGAGCCTGGCTGTCTGCACTGGATCCCATTTCTACATTCAGAGGATGTCTCCCTGTGATATGAGAGATGCTTCATTATCCTGCTAACCTCTCCTTACTTTGATTTTTTACACTTTCTGATCAGTGTCTCATTCACTGTGATTCTGCCTGTAAGTCTTCATCTCTGTCCTACTCCCTGTTGTCATTCTCTGTCTCCATGTAGATGATTCTAAACTCCAACCAATTAGTATCTTAACTCCTTACCCCAAAGTGATTTTCCTGCGCTCTAGCTGAGCCAACCTTATCAGGTTCTTGATTGAAACTATTCCATCTTTTTGTCACTATCTTCCACACTTTCAATGTCCTCCTCACTCAAGAACTTCTAGTGGAACAATTATTTGAAGTAAATAAAAGCTTAATTTTATAAATTTCATTATTTCTATCTCACTACAGTAGTCACTCTCAATATGAAAATGATAAATTCCAAGACCTATTGGGTGCCTAAAATTTCAGAGAATACAAAGTCCCTAAATATGAGGAGGTTGGACACAAGCAACGTAATACCACAATAAACAATTTCACAACTGAGATGGTTACTAAATGACTAATACAACTAGCATATACAGCATGGACTCACTGGACAAAGGGATGATTCCATCCTACCTGGGTTAAGTCAGGATTAAGATTTCATCATTTGGGGCTGGTGTTATGGTATAGTGGATTAAGTTGCTGCAAACAAAGCCAGTACCCCATGTGGGCACTGGTTCAAGTACTGGCTACTCCACTTCCTATACAGTTACCTGCTAATGGGCCTGGGAACGCAGTGGAGGATAGCCCACGTGTTTGGGCCCCTGCACCCACATGAGAGACCTAGATGAAACTCCTGGCTCCTGTCTTCTGCCTTACCCAGCTCTGGCCATTGGAGCTATCTAGGGTGTGAAGCAGCAGATTGAAGAACTCTTTATCTCTGTCTGTCTCTTTTTTTTTCTCTCTCTCTCCCCCTCCTCTCTCTTTGTGTCTCAAATTAAATTAAATAAAATAAATCTTTAAAAAAGATTTCATCATAATACTCAGAATAGCACACAATTTACAATTTATGCATTTTTATTTATAGAATCTTCCACTTAATATTTTTGGCCTGAGTTGACTGTGGGTAATTGAAAATGTAGATGAGGGGAGACTTGTGCATACATCAGTTTTATTCCTGGGATAAACCATAACATCAGATTCCAAAGTTCTTATAATGCATCCCTGGTAATTATGCCCCATTTACTTGCCTCTTTCTCCTCCATCTTGCTTAATGGAAAAACTCCAACTCTGGATCTGCCTTTTCCCTCTCCACCTCCTAAAGTATTTCTCAACATTCTTTAAAAGTTACTCACAGGCAGTCATTTGCCATAGCAGTTAAAACACAATTTGTGGCACCTGCATCCCTTATGAGTGTGTCTCTGAGAACAGGCCCTGCTTCTGATTCTGGCTTCCTGATGGTGTGCACCCTGGTGGATATCAGTGAAGGCTCAAGTACTTGGGTCTCTCTCTGCTACCCACAGGGCAGAGCTGGATTGAATTCTGGGCTCCTGGCTTTGAACTGGCCCAGTCCCAGCTATTTTGATTATTTGGGAAGTGAACCAATAAAAGGTCTTTCCGTCTCTCTTTGCCTTTTAGAATAAATAAGAACAAGTAACTTTTTTAAGATTTATTCATTTAGAGTTAGAGGTGGGTGGGGTTCCATCCTCTTGTTCACTCCACAGATGACTGTAACAGCCAGGGCTGGGTCAGGCTGAAGCCAGGAGCCAAGAGCTTCATGTGGTTCTCCTATATGGGTGCAGGGGCCCAAACACTTGGGCCTTCTTCTACTGCTTTCTCTAGGCCATTAACAAGAAGTCTGATCAGAAATGGTACAGCTAGGACACAATCTGATGCCTGTATGGGATGCCGGTATGACAGGCAGTGGCTTTACCCACTATACCACAATGTCAGCCCCAGAACAAAATAAATTTTAAAGAACACAATTACTCAGTAAGATTGATTGCTTTCTCTTTAAATTCATGACCACAAACCTCAAGTACATGCTCACACTTTCCCCTTGATGGGAGCGATGAGTATTTCTAGATTTTCTGTCTTCAATCCAAGCTCTCAGGAAATCAGGGTCTGTCAGCAGCAAAATCCTCTGTATTTCCACTCTTTTCTTAAAGCCCTTATACTTCCTACACTGAATGAATCCTTTTTCCTCTCCCATTCTCTAATATAGGGAATGTCTCTTCCACTTCAAATATCTCTGAACTCTTTAAAAAATCAGTGGGCTACCAGTGTTATCTTTTGATGAGCTGAAAACCAGTGCATTAGAGACAAACATGTCTCCAGAGATCCCTTTACCTTTGACATGCAGGGTGACGTAATCATAGAAGTTCAGAGGAGCAGATTACGTGGAGTATATATGTGTGGGATGAGAGGTGGGGTGGGATCTTGGTATCATTAAAGAATTCTGTTCTTCAATAAAAATCCACTGTTTCTGTTGTGGCATAGTGGATAAAGCTGCCACCTGCAATGCCAGCATCCCATGGGTGCCAGTTCAAGTTGTGATCGCTCCATTTCCAATCCAGCTCCCCATTAATGTACCTGGGAAAGCAATGGAGGATGTCTCAAGAATTTGAGCCCCTGCACCCACGAGAAAGACTTAGAAGAAGCTCCTGGATCCTGGCTTCTGCATGGACCACTCCTGGCCATTCTGGCCATTTGGGGAGTAAACCAGGGGATGGAAGATCTGTCTCTGTCTCCATAACTCTGCCTTTCAAGTAAATAAAAATAAATCTAAAAAGTTTAGAGGCTTGAGTTTTTTAGTTTGATTTTTAGTTTAAAAATTTGAATAAAAAGTCAAAGAAAACTAATTATAGTTCATTGAAATGAATTGAATTTTTTGATGTACTATGAATTCAATATGATTCTCTTTGAAAAATAAGATTGATTTGAAAGTCAGAGTTATAAAGAGAAGAGAAAGAGAGCACTTCATCCACTGATTCACTCCCCCAAATGATTAAAATAGCTAGAGCTGGGGTAGACTGAAGCCAGGAGTCAGGAGCTTCTACTGGGTCTCCCATGTGGGTGTAGGGGCCTAAGCACTTGGGTCATCTTCCACTGCTTTCCCAGGCACACTAGCAGGGAGCTGTATTGGAAATGGAGCAACCAGGACTCGAATCAGCATCCGTATGGGATGCCAGCACTGCAGATGTCAGCTTAACTCTCTATGCCACAACTCCGGCCCCTCAATATGATTCTTGAGTTTCTGGATACATATAGTGCTAATATAATCCTGCGAATATAAAAAAAAATGCCCAATATTGTATAAATTATATTGATCTCACTTTTATAAAATTCAATATTAGCAAGATATTAATTTTCATGATTGTTTAATAATTTTAATAAGTAAGGAGTATATGTCTTTATATTTGGTTCTTATATTACATCTTTGACTATAATGTATAAATAAGCCCGTTTTTTATGTTCATGGATTTAGAAAAAACACTTTCATGCCTTCTATCTCGTCAAGCATTTAACAACAACCTAACTTTATTCACATTTCATAATCCACTCCAAACTTCACTGAGAAAATAGAAGCAATCCATGGAGAATGCCTATTCCCCCTCATCCCAAAAAAAACCTCACCACAGCTAGTCTTTCTAAGCATGCATTGCCTCTGTCCTGAATGGGAAGAGGTCTTCCAGATAGCACCCCCCCACCCCCCCACCCCCGCTAATTCTCTATGATCTACAGCAAGAATTGTGCCCTTTTAATTACATCACTTCTCTCTTCAATCACACCTCCTTCCTTTGTCTGAGATAAATCCCCTAGCAAGCCAACATGCTGTGATGTCTGCAGGCATAAACAAACAAAAGCAACTTTCCCCTTTCACTACATTCCTGCATCCCTGTGTTCCCTTTCAGAGCAAGATTCCTCAAAAGAATCCACAATATTGTCTGTTTCCTCTTGTGAATCTCATTCTGTAGCCTACTCCCCTCTGTTTCTATCCCCACCATCCTTCCGGAACCTCTGTCTTCATTCACTAAGAACTTCCATCTTGCCAAGTCACTGTTTAATTCTCGCGCTCATTTTACTTGCATTTACTGCTTCATTTTAATTGGGTATTGAAAAGTTGATTCCCCTCTTCTTGGAATTTCATTCTTCACTTGGACTTCAAGACGCTTCCATCCCCTTTCATTTGTTCCTTCCTCCATGGCTTTCCCAGTCATCTTAACTGGATCTCTACTTTTTTTTTCTGATTGTTTAAAGTTGTATTCCCTAGGATTCAGTGCTTGTCTTTCTTTTCATTGTTCCATCAATATACACTGTGAATGATCTCATTTAGTTGCCTAGTTTGATTTTGAATGTCTCATGTGTTTGCTGGTGACACCCACAGTTCTCTCTCAGCCCTCAGCTCCAGTTATAGCCAACACAAAATAGAACTCCAGATTCCCTACCTCCTCAAATCTTAGTTTTAACCATCTCTGTAAGCAGCATCAACATTCACTTGATTTTTTGTAGCAAGAGCCTTGATTCTCTTATTTTTCTTTCACCATATGTACAATGCATCAACAGGTCTCATCACCTGGACTTTAATATACAGGCTTAGTATGATACATAATCTCCTTTTCCACCATTCTTTCTAGTCCAAACCCCCTACTTAAATTTCAGGCTTAGAATAAAATATCAGACTCACAGTTTTGCAGAATCTACCTCTTGAGAGCTTGTGTGAATCTAGCTACAAACCATTTTCTCACACATGTACTTCATTTCCACCTCTGGACCTCTACACTTGCCGTTACCAACATCAGAAACACACAGGCCCTGAGTCATGCGGAGGGGGATTCCTGCTTTCTCCCATATCTGTTCATACATTGCCTCATCAAGACCTTTCATCATCAGATACTAAAGTGCCACTTCACCTCAGTCATATTCCATTTTTAAGGTTGATTTTATTTATTTGAAAGGCAAAGTTAAAGAGGGAGAGGGGGAGAGAATCTTCCATCCACTGGTTCACTCCTCCAAATAGCTGCAATGGCCAGGTCTGGGTCAGGATGAAGCCAAGAGCCAGGAGCTTCTTCCAGATATCCCATGTGGGCACAGGGGCCCAAGAACTAGGCCATCCTCTGCTGCTTGCCCAGGTTCATTAGGACTGAGATAGATCAGAAGTGGAGCAGCTGGAACTGCCCATATAGGATGCCTGCACTTTAGGAGATAGCTTAACCTAATATGCCATAACACAGGCTCCCATACTCCATTTTTTAGCCTATTTTTATTTTATCTTCATGGTATTACCCAGTTCTTGAAATTTATTATGTTAACTGGTTACTTATTTATAATGTGTCTCCAAAATTAAAAATAAATAGATGAAGAAGGGTGTTTTTTTTCCAATTTGCCTTGCAAAAACTATTGAGTTAGTGAACAATAGAGTTTAACATAGCATAGGCTAAGAAATGACTTTGAGGTCAGAGTTCGTGAACTCAAGAGGCTTCCATAGCCTTGACAGTTCATGAAAAGAGCATAGGGTGATTACTGAGGTCAAAAATAAGAGAGTTAATTGTTAAATCAACAACAAGAGTCACTGTGCACTTACTCCCCATGTAGGATCTCTGTCCTTAATGTGTTGTACTATGCAAACTATCAGTAAAACTAGTATTCAAACAGTACTTTATACTTTGTGTGTCTGTGTGAGTGCAGTCTGCTGAAATCTTTACTTAGTATATACTAAGTTGATCTTCTATATATAATGACAATTAAAAATGAATCTTAATGAAGAATGGGGTAGGAGAAAGAGTAGAAGATGGGGTGGTTTGCAGGTGGGAGGGTGGTTATAGGGGGAAAACCAGTATAATCCAAAAGTTGTACTTTTGAAATTTGTATTTATCAAATAAAAGTTTTCTAAAAGAAATGACTTTGAATTACAATCCTACACCTCTGGTCCTGAAAATTCAAACTTGTGTTCTGCCCAAGTTTCCAACCTTGCTGTGGTACTGGTTTTTCACCCTCTCTCTTCCATCTTCCTTAAACTTTATTTTTCTTTGACCTTTCCTCACTGCCAATATTCAGCCAGGAAACTTGAAAATCCCTTTGACCTTATTTGGAAATTAGTCACCATCCCAGACTAGTTTTTGAGATCATAATATGACCAAAGGACCACATTAAGAAGCCTTCACAGTAAAGATCTTCCATCCTTAGTAGAGGTTATCCTGGTCTCATATAATGCTCATGTGTTTTCCTCTCTCTCTCTCTCTCTCTCTCTCTCTCTCTCTCTCTCTCTCTTTCACTCTCTCCAGTCCCTTGTCTTTCCACTCTATAATCGGATGTGTTATAATAGAGATAAACCAACTTGCTGCTCCAGGAGGCACTGGAGCCACCAGGGTATGCTGCTTCCTAAGGCAGCCTGTTTCAATTTGCAACCCCTAATTTTAAGAATGCTCCTTTAATGTGATGAACTAACGTGTGCTTGGCTGTAATTTTGATCCATTGGTCCTATTTCTGCTGTCTGGGACTCCTAAGCATGACTATTTCCTGAGCAGAAATAGAACAGCTGCTTAACACCTCCCATATGCTACTGCTTTATATAGTTGAAAATTGTAAATCCCCCAGCCTCCCGCACCTCAGCCATGTACTTTGTCAGCCTTCTGTTCTTGGTTGTAAATAAATTCAACTCCATAGCCTTTCCTCAAATGACCCATTTCCCAAACACTTGATTACTTATTTTGCTGAACTGGGGAGAGGGGACAAGCCTTTTTTGAGCAAGTCAGCCATTTGTGTCTTTCACTATTAGCATTAGTCAGCGAAGGAAATTGAGTATAGTGTAGTCAGATAAGGATTCTCATTTTGATAACTGAATTGTTTAGTTGTTTATTTACAGTAGCACATGAGTAGGTAGACTCATTCATGGCCGTTATCAAGTGTTTCACTAGGCATAAAACACTGCCGAGGTTGCAATAAGCAAAAGACAGTATCACTGGTCTTACAAAGTTAGGATGAATTGTTCATTTGTCTTAGGAATTCTGAATCAAATTGTAAGTTCTTCGGTGGCCAGTGTTATTGGTGAAGGATGTATGTGGTGTTTAGCAGCATCCATAATGTATCTCTAAGGTTATGCAAGTTCCGGGGATGAACTACAGGGAACTAAGTCACCAGGATCTCTCCCTGGTGATAGGCCGTGCACTTTGACTCCCCTCTGGGTAAATGGCAGTCACATTCATTTCATTAACTTGGGGGTTATAAGTTAATTTAGGAAGAAAATGCTATTATAGATTTGGATGAGTTCCATTAAACTCCATTAAAACTTTGACTGTGGGATGCATTAATAGAGCTTCAAAGTCAGTCAATCAAAAGATTGATGGAGTATATAGAATGGAACGTTAAATGGAATATTTGATATGAACTATTAAATCTTTCAGAATTCTTTAGAGGCTCTGCGGATACACATTTATTTAATTTTCTAAAATTTTAGAGATTTCAGAGCTGTCCTTCTACATTCCATATGCATCTATGTTAATACTTATGAATTGAAATAGCATACATTTAATTAGAGTTTTCTTTGTGATTCTGCTGTAAGGAAATGGTTTATCAGTTTAATCCCTCAGTAAATTCTTAGAAACTAGCCTTGTCCAATAGTGTTAAGTAAGGAAGGTATATGGGGATCTTTAATGAAATCCTGTCTTTCACAACAAAATAGATGTAATTGGAGACCAGTATGTTTAGTGAAATCGCCAAAGACAAATATCATATGTTTTCCCTGATTTGTGATAATTAACTAATATACAGAGTACCAAAAAAAATCTATGGGAGAAATTAACATTTGAGTCTTGATTATTGTTCATAGCCTTTGACTATAATCCTGAAGAGGTTTTTCTACTTATGATTTGTTACATTCTTTATTTAGTGAAGAGTTAAGCTTGTGATTATAAAGTAAATTGAAAGTATGTCATTGTAAAAATTAAAAGAAAAATAATAAATGAAGGAGGATGGGAAGTGGGAGTAAAGGAAGGAGGGAGGGTACCCTGAGAGGTATCATCATGCTCTTAAAGCTGTATTTATGAAATGCATGGAATTTGTTACCTGTATATAAAATAATTTTAAAAATAAGGAAATTAAGTGTTCCTATGCTTCAAGAACTTACCCAAAGCTTCTAATCACATTTTATTTATTCAATATAATTTTATAGATCAGTATTACTTTTTATTATCCCCATTTTACATTTGATAAAACTGACATGCAGGAATTTCTGTTAATCACTAATATAATTTGGCAAAGCCAGTATTAAAATTTAGATCTCCATTATTCTAAATCCCAGAAATAGAGCAGCTGCTATTAATTGAATATATCAGGATATTTTGCTGGACAGGAATGATGATAACGTGATAATCCCATCTCAGTTCTTACAATACATGTTAGTAACCATGAGTACATAAATATAAATAGTGAATGCATGAATCTCTCACAGATTTTAGTTCCATGAAAATCTAACTCAAAACTGAATAGTTTATGAAAGTAATGAAGGAAATAACCTTATAATCTTGACCAGGTTCAAAACATTTAAGGAAACATTTATATTGCAAGAAAGAAACTGCATCCCAGAGAACGTCGACTTTTCCACAAATTCACAGCTGGTGAAATGCAAAACTGAAATATAAACATGCATCATCCTGCCCCTAAAAATTCACCTCAGAAATAGGCGAAATGGCCAGTGTTTGCTTTGAACTTCTTCTTCAAGATAATTCAACACATAGATAGCCAAACATTAATTAAGAAAGATGACTGGTGGTTTTTTGTTTTGTTTTGGAGATGTAATGAAAATAAAACCAAGGAACATACCCTAAGCCAAAATTCCCCCTAGAATTTCTTCTTAAAGAAGCCTGGGTTCAAGTCCCCACTCTGCTTCCAAGATTCCTACTTCTACTTTCTGCTAATGCACACTCTGAACAGCAGCACATAATGACTCAGGGATTTGTGTCCTTGAGATGCAAGGGGCCTGGATTGAGTTTCAGGGTCCTGGCTTTGGCTTGACCCAACTCTGGCTTTTCCTGGCATTTGGGGAGTGAACCAGCGGATGGAAAATATCTTCCTGTCCATCTCTATCTCTCTCTTCTTTTCAAATAATAAATAAAAAAACAAATAATATTAATTTTTTAAAATTTTTGAGTTAACATCTTCAACTTACATTATACACAAAGTTTTAATGCTCTGAAGAGTTCAACAGACAAAAATCCTAAAGAACATAGTTCAACAAAACACAGGCCAAGGCCATAAACAACACATATTAAATCATTCTGTTTTAATTCAAGGGAGTAGTGCTAGATGCTGCAAAATACAAGCCTCACATCCTCCTGGCTTA
The DNA here is from genome assembly GCA_949820135.1 of Sylvilagus floridanus. NCBI lineage: Eukaryota > Metazoa > Chordata > Mammalia > Lagomorpha > Leporidae > Sylvilagus > Sylvilagus floridanus. The sequence continues at coordinate 32,485,289 of OX463244.1, forward strand.
ACACAAAATAGGTTTATTTTCCCATCAGATAGATTCCAATGTAGATCAGGTTGTTCCCATCCAAACAACTCAAATTCCAACTTTCAGCTATGTTCCCTGTAACCCACACTAATGAAGTCTCACAGAGAGTTCACAGACCATAGTTTTCAAGCAGGATTATTTTAAATACCAGACCTGAAAAATAGTTAATATTGTTTATACTGACATCCTACTGGCAAGAATTTAATCTAATAGCTCCAACCCAAGTATAAAGGAAGCTGGTGCCATACAGGAGCTCATGGATATTAGGGGAACAGTTTGAGTCTATGCCGTGTCTCAACACAAATGTGTTTAACAGACTCTTTTTGCCATTCCTAGGGAAACTGATCACCTTCCAGGTTATGGTAATGCAGTCCATGAAACATGCTCTACTGTATCTGAGGTGAAAAAATAAACAGTATGTGTTTTAAAGGAGAAATTGTACACATATAATTGTTGGAGATGTTATCTGGTCAGAACAGTGCCCTAGTGACCTTGCCCATACATAGTAGTAATGTTCACAGAGAACCAATATGAAAATGGTTTGGTCCTTCTTCTGTCTTGTTTAGGTTCCTAATATTTGGGAGAGGGTCAGATGAATTAAGTCATCAAGCTGAAACTAATATATGTATAGATCCATTAAGGCACTAGGGGGTTGGATCTGTTAAAGTTTCAGTTATTTTCAGGTTGATTCCACTACTTTGACAATTAGGTAGAAAATTCACAGAAAAGAATAGCTACAGACTAATACAATACTAAAAGCATTCCAAGTGCTATAAAGATGGGCAAAATAAACAGAGGTTCTTTAACAGAAGATACTCATGGCCAATGACAAGACAGTTATTTAGAAAATCTTTTGCCAGCCAAGCCATTTCCAGATTGGATTATTATTAGGGGCAAGTGGAGCAGTTGAGATTTCAGTATATTTGATTTCATTTTTCAAGGTACTCTGCATGTCTTCTATTATAGATAAAAGGAAAATCAACCTCTTGGTAAGTGAATTATGCCACTAAATTGCAACAAGCTGTGAAACATTCTAGAAGTATTATGGCATTTAACCATTTCCTCTCTTTCATTTTAAAACAAATAACATTATAGGCAGACAAATATGTACTTTAGGGTAAATGATACAAACATTGATTTTCTTTTTACCAGCTATTCACTTTTTTGGCTGATTTATATACTATACTTTCAGGACAAATATATGATGTAGCTATTTCAGTATGATGATTGATAGCTTGAAAAGTCATGTGTGATTGAGAACACAGATAAAAACCTGAATTGAATGATTGAAAAATGCCACATTACAAATATCTGAAAAACAGTGGGGGGGGGGAGGTTTTCTTATATGAACTGCACCATTAACCAAGTAGTATGTGAGAAATGTGTTTTTTATAAAAAAAATCACAGATAAAATATTATAAAGAAATGTCAAAATTAGAATATCACTATTTTGCAATCTCCAATGAATTAATAGAAAGAGGCCCAAATGGTGATGGTTTTTGACATCTCAAAAGGTAGACAACCAGACATTATGTATTTCCTGTTTGAAAAAATACACCACCTATTATATCCCCAGAAAAGATATAGAATATAGTCTGATTAAGTTTGTGGATGCAGCTGCCAATTTACCAATATACAGAAGGAAACAGAAGCATATACTGTAGTGTGCCATGACCTTGCAATCAGCCAAATCCAAGATATGGAAAGTACTACTGCAAAACAAGATGGAAGGCAACCTATCAATTCAAGAATCATAGAACATACAACAAAGCTTACAACTGGATTTAATTACCACATATTGTTTATAGAAGTACATGTAGGAGACACATCTATTAAAAAACAAAGCACATTAGTATTACAATGGATGTCACATCTGTTGTCGATGGAATTGTTGTCTGTGGGAGCAGCTCGGGGCTGAGTAACAAATCTCTGTTTTGCAAGGCCTGAAGTTCCTAGTTTGTGTGTCTTCAATTTATTAAGTCATACAATATTGAATGACATTCTTTATTTTACAATGAAGGATTTAAAGCACATTGAATTCAACGAAAAGAATATCTGAAACATTAAGCAAAATGCCTTTGAGTAGGTATATCTAATTGTAAAACTAATTGGTGTGCTTTCTTAATCTCTCTCTTTTCCTTTCTACCTTTTCTAGTCAGATAAACTTGTTGGTCCCATTTTTTAATCCAAAAGACATACTGACTTTCCTAGGACACTCACAATACCATTTTGCTTCTCCCACATTGTTCCTTCTCTAAGGTTCTAAATTTCAAATCTATCATCCTCTTTTTATTATCTGCCTTACTATTTCCCTCTGCTAGTTTAAATGTCATGTAAGGTTTCCTTTTGTGACTCAGAACATCATAGGTGTTACATTAAAATTATAGAATGAGATGAAGCTTTAAGACAGCAGCCACGTTCCTTGTAAGAAAACCATACACAAAAAATAAGAGGAAGCAAGTAAGAGCAACATTTCGTCTGTGTGCTCAAAGTGACAGGAAAAAAAATTTCAAAGGTTATTTCTCTAGGCTACGTTGTAAGGTTTCTCTTGTTGTTGTTTTGACTAAACTTCAAAAGAAACCATATAGGTGCCAAATTGAACAAAAAGTATTCATAGTTATGTTTCTGTCCATATACCATATACTCCTTCTTACTCAGTTCTTTCTGAGTTGTAACCTAAGATATGAATTTATGAGCATAAATTAACTTCAGCATCAGATATCCAAGGTGTGTACAAATAAATTGAAATATATATGGTAAATGAAAGGTATAGGCTGAAAGGGACAATTGTACTTGTCAATGCAAAGATCTTATGCATGTCAGGACTTGGGCTCAATAATCACCTTTTGTAGCATGATACAATTAAGAAACTAAAAAATAGTCCTAATTAAATTACCTATGTGTTTGTATGTGTGTGTGAACACATGCAAGTGTGGGCATATAAAACCTCTATGTTACTGGTGAGTAGAGAATAAATATTCTCAGATCCTAAGATATGGTCACTTATCTCAGCTTAGGTAGCAACACTATCTACTCTAGACTTTGTTTGATATCTTGTCAACTTTTCAAAAAGGTCCTATGTGGACTCTATTAAAATAAAACTTATTAATACTCTGCTGAGTTATATGAACCCTCTAACTTTTTCAGCTCAAACTTATTTAAAGCAAAACTCTTTTTTGTATTTAGAGAGCTTTTCTGGGGCACCTCACAGATGTGAGTCAGTTCAGTCAGGAAGCAAAGTCTAAATAGAGTATTGTGTGTCAACAAGTCAGTGAATGTAAAAAATGAATATTTTGTACAGCCCATCAAGTCACAATGTGTGTCATTAGTATCTATAGAATCAAAAATTGATTTTAATTCTAATCTCAAATAAAATGCACTCTATGCTAAGTATGGAGACATATATGTCTGAACATTTGTGAAAGGTCTACCTACTGTGATGGAAGTGGGTGATTGTCATGTGATGGTGTGCTACAAATTCTTCAGGGATTCATTAGGAATACTCCCCATTCTAGACTCATCTTGAGCTCTTACTTTCCTGGGAATGAATAATTCCTATAATCACCTAAGTCAAGAATATAGAAATTCCCTGTTTTATCTCATTGCCCTTACTACCTTCAATCAAACTTATTCTTAAAATTGGGCTACTCTGCCTCCTTCACATTCTTTCTCCCCATCCCCTACTTTCTTGTCTTAGCCCAGGCCCTCAGCTCAAGAGATCCTCACATCCTCTCTAACGTTAGGCTAAATCTCTAGACCAGAAGACTCCAAATTGGAGTGAAAGATACTTCAAAAGAGCACATGTGTGCAAACATTGGGCCAAACCACTTGCCGAGAGGCACTGCTGCTCTCTACACTTTGTCCTTTTTGGATTGACCTGATATATAGTCAAACGTGCTGAGCAAATGTTGACATCTTCTTAAAAACATCTTCTTAAAAACATCTTCAAGAATGAAAGGGATGGGGGTGAGGAAGTGGTTGAGGGTTTGCTGGCAAATGCGTGATGGGAACATTTCTATGTCGAGCTGATTTAAGACATGCAGCTTTGTATTCTCTCCCTTCCTCTCTGGAAGCTATGGTTTGTTGAGAAAGACCTACAATAAGCTGGCTACTGTCATTTGCAGACTCTTACTTCCTTTTTGTACTAAAGCTAATTTCCTTTGTCAAATTATTATATAACTAACTAGCACAGTTAGGAACACTTACCATATTTTACACAATCACCTAGTATATTCTATCGACATATTTTCATTCACAAATTCTAGGTTCATTGAAGTTTGCAAACTCCCAAATTAGGCTCAAAGAAAGAATAAAAATAATTCTATGTTCAGAATGCTCATTGATGTTGAAACCATTGCTCCACTTCAATTAGTCATATTTCTGAAAGTGGAAGTGGAATGTGTAGTAAATTTTAAGGTACCCTTCTTGTTTGCATGGTTAACTCAATTTCACTCAATATTTACAACCTATTAACCTAATAAAAAGTAAAGATGTGGGATTTTTGTTTAGTAAAAGAAAGGGGCATCATAATGCATTCTAACTGATGTTGAAACTCAGTTGTATTTCACTGGGAGCCCAATGCTGCTGCTCCTTGCATAGGATTCATGAAGTACATCGTTGAGTAGGATATACACTAATCATTTCAGACACACCTTATTGAAAGCCATAAATCTACCATACCTACTCCCTTATTAGATTTTTACCATAAATTAAATTTTACGTATGTTAAACAATTTTTCATGGATTTTTACTTGTAGTGCCTTGCCAGTTTCTAACATAAACTTCTAAACTGTCAAGCACTGGATCCCATGGAAGTTGGGGGAGTTATCATGGACCTTGGGGGCGTTACCTTGCATGTGTGCAAGTCACCAATGTGAAGACCCGATAAGCCACCGTGCAGCCAGATTGAGGTTGTCCGATGTTCTATATAAATATTTATTTTCTGTTGTGAGATTTTTCTGGTCAAGATTCAAACATGTTCTGTGAAGTTTTCTGTGTGATTTCAAATGGTCAGGCTGTCTCATAACTAATACCAGTGGAGTATTGAATGGGAACCCAAAGACAAACACGCCGAAGCTTCCATTTCTCCTGAATGACAGAACCGCACAGATGCTGTGCTTTTTATACAGCAGAATGAGATTCCTTTTTTTGGGTGGCATTGAAGTCACTTTTCATTCTTAGCCAAGATCACTTAATTTCTTTAAAAGTACAGGGTTTTGATGACAGAAAGCGGTGAAAAAGTCAATCAGCAAATTTAGTTGAATACATTATAATTTTGATCATCTTCCTGGTCCCTGAGGAAAGCTAATAGCATCTTATAAGCATTCTTATTTGATTTACTCCGAAGCTATTTTCTGTCGTAAGGGATGGCTTTATTTTCTATTATGTTCATTGTTGAACATTTGGTTGTTAATTTTGGGAAAATTCTTAAATATACCATTGCCAAATATAAAATGAAGCAGGATGACAGACTGATGTCTGAATGTGTGCAAAAATGGCAAGAATTTCACCGTATCTCAAAACCAATGAGTCACACGAAGGGACTCTGCTATGTGGCCCGGCGCATAAGGGTCACTGGAGAATTATGACAAACCTTTGCTCTCTACCTGATGTAGCTTTCCTCTCCTCATTCTCCTTTTCTCAGCAAATTCCTATTTCATAAATCTTTCCTGGCATCCAGAGACACCTAGGACATTGCAGCTCACATGATACTTTCCCTGTGATTTCCTCAGTCCTTACTCTGCTGCAGAATTTATCACATCACACTCAATATTGTGCTGGCCTCAGTCTTTCCTAGTCAGCTCTGAAATTCTCAATAGGACCATTCCCACATGGAGCTGTCTGAGGATCTGTCACATTTCTTGTTAAATTTTGTGCATTTAGCTGAATTAAATGAGAGGGTAAACTGCAAGTTTGTTGACGTCTCTATTTGAATTTTTACCTCACTTTGATTGAAATACATGTGATTGTCATAGTTAGTATGTTTCAAAAACATTGTGTACAATCTTTAGTAGGCTTGAGTTGTGCTACCATGAGCTGCTATTGAATAAAAAATAGAATTGTACTTAATTAAAATGCAAGTTATGAGGAGAGATTTTGGTGGTGTGGCTTCCTTTCTTGATAGCTTAAATGTTTTTATTGGGGATATACTCTGTGTTAGGCACTGTGTTAGAAATGAGGGTGCAGGGGCTGGCAATGTGGCATAGCTGGTTAAGTACTGGCATCTTCTGTGAGCTCCTGTTCAAGTCCTGGCTGTTCCACTTCTGAACCAGCTTCCTGCTAATGCACCTGGGAAAGCAGTGGAGGATGGCCCAAGTCCTTGGGCCCCTGTATCCATGCGAGAGACCCAGATAGAGTTCCTGGCTCCTGGCTTTGGCCTGGCCCAGCCCAGGCTGTTGTAGCCATTTTGGGAGTGAACCAGCTTTTGTACTCTCTCTTTTACTCTCTCTCTCTCTCTAACTCATATGGATCCTCAGGACTACCTTACCATATACAAAACATATTGAATAACCCCAGCATAACACACCAGAGTATTAATTCAAGGGGGATGTGGATTTCTGACTCCTATTGACTCTTGTACCTCCAGCATATTGAAAAGTACTTGCCTTGCTCACTGAATGAATCTTGATTGAATGATTAAGTGAACATATTTCTTGAAACCCCAATTCTTTATGAATTTTTTTTTCTTAGTTACCATTTCTAGTCCCAACTTGGCTGCTTATGCACTGATGACTTTTCCAATCTCACCAATCCTTAAGCCCCCTTCACATATTCCACCTAAATGTTATTGAGTTAATTATAATTCTCAATATCTACCATGCTTGGTCATATCCCTGGCTTTCTTTTTTGCATTTTTACAGTTTTATTTCTATTAATATAAAGAGAACAGATTCATTACATTGTTGTTTTTGATTCAAGTTATTTGGTCTCCCTGAAATGACTTTGGTGGTATTTTTTTTTTTTTTGGCCTGTTCCTCTTCTTCTCCAAATTGAGCTTAAGAATTAGTAGTCCTTAGAAGTCTTCTCCGGAGCATTATTAGCTTTCAGGGGTGAAGGCCTTGTGGAAGGTGGCTAGGTCATGGGTCATCATCCTCAGAGGAATAATGCTGTTCTTGCGGAGTGGGTTAGTCTTAATCTAGAGTGTTGCTTTGAACTAGGTTCCGCTGCCTTAGCTCCATCTCTTACTTCCTGTCCTGTGGTGTGTTCTCTTCCTCAAGTATGTCCTCCACTGCTATGCTTTCTGTCATGAGGACTTCATCACAGTCATGCTCTGAACCTCTACATAAACCTCTTTTCTTGATGAAATACCCAACTTCAGGAGTGTTGTTATAACAACACAAAACAGGCAAACATGCTATGCTTCCTTCCACTATAGTTTTTACTAACAAGTCATGCACATCACTCAATGCCTGATTAATTCCTCCTGCCCTCTAATCTGTGAACACCTCAAAGACAGAAACACTTCAAAGGAACTCAAATTATAAACTAGTACTGATTCATCTGTTTGCTTTAAAGCACTATTCTGTTTATTATTATTTAGAAGAAATTGAGTTTCTGAAATTGATGACTTTGCCTACCTATTTTATTTGAAATATTAAAATCCAAAGATTGCTTGATAACCACAGATTTGTGTCCTAAAGGAAATCTGAATTCCAAAAGTAGGTTGCTGTGTATAATTTGTGGGTGTCTTTGTTATACATTTTGCTGATTTATGTAGAATTGCTACTTTCTGCAGCACCATATGAGCTGAGCATTCCTGGTGGGTTGGCAGTCCATTAACAGAGGCTGCAAATTTAATGGAAGCCCTGGTAGTGACTCCAGGCTTTGTCATTCAGTGTTAACAGTATTAGGCAAAGTAGATGATCCAGTCAACCTTGGACTAACTCATGCTGTTTTCAATTTTTTTGGCCCTTTTTTGTATTGCCAACCTACTCATTAACTACTGAAAAGTAAGAAACCTAGGGTGAAAGCAATGCGAGTTGGAGTGTAGTTAAGGTCACTGTCTCAGGATGAAGAATGATTGCTCAGGCACTTAGAGTAAACCTGTGGCATTCTACTGCCGAGTCTTCAACTTAACATATATGAGACCTCTGCTCTTATTTCCTTATTTCAAATAAGATTAAATAATCTATTTGATCTATACATATTGAATATAAAAATTAATATCCTTAGAGTAGACAGCATCCTTGAAAGAATGATAAAGAATGAATTTTATCTTACATTTTGGTTTGTTTTTTCCTTCTTCTCTCTGATCTTTATTCTTTCGCCAATAATACCTTATTCTTCATTGTCACTTATTCTTTATGCACTAATTTTTATTTTCAGTTCATATACACTGGTATTGGTAATGCCAACGTGCAACAGGGTGAAGTACTTTAATGGCTGAAGTATTTTGGTTTCTGCTATCTATGTAGGAAATTCAGATGGAGTTCCAGAATTGTGGCTTGGGCCTGGCTTGCCTCAGCTGTTTTGGTCATTTGAGGAGTGAAACAGAGGATGGGAGATCTCTCTGTCTTTGTCTCTCTCTTTCTCTTTCTCTTGCTCCATTTCAAAACAAAAAAAATATTAAAAATGAAATTTCTGAGGCACAACTTGCTTTATTCCAGTTAAGTCTCATCACCCCTCATAAATGAAGACATGCTCATAAAATGAACCTGTATTCCTTTATCTTTAGTATTTTTGGAGTTTAGTCATTCTAAACAAACTCCTTTTAAAATTAATATGAGCATCTTAACTAAAAATGTAGATCATAGAATTGTTACCAAAGCATCTTAATGTTATAGTTTAAGCTCTTATAAAATAGAATTAGAAGGAATAAAATATATTTGTAATGTAATATAAAAATTGTAGACTCCTTCAGTGGTCACAGAATGACACTGTTTCATGAAAGTAATTGTGAATATTGAGTATCTCTCTATAATGTGAAGGACACTGCTAAGCACTTGGAGTTGCAAATGTCTTTGTTCCTAAGGGGGGATTATATAGAAGATTATTTAATTTGATTTCCTATATTTTAAAATTAACAGTACAGTTATTGTAACACTTAATGATGTTCTGAAGTATTATCTTGAATTATGGTAATACTAAGTATATTTAAAAATCAAAATGTTCACGACCCCACTGTGGCCCAGTAGATTAAGCTGCTGCCTACAGTCCGGCACACCATATGCATTCTGATTCAAGTCCTGGCTGCTCTACTTCTGATCCAGCTCCCTGCTAATGTACCTGGGGAAGTAGTAGAGAATGACTCACATACATGGGCCCGTGCACCCATGTAGGACACCCCAAAGAAGCACCTGCATTGTGACCATTTGGGGAGTGAACCATCAGAGGAAAGATCTCTCACTCTCTCTCTCTGCCTCTGACTTTCTGTAACTCTGCCTTTCAAATCATGAAATAAACCTTAAAAAATCCCAAAAAGTTCCTGAAAAGTTAGTATATGATCTACTTGTTATATTTATTATATGAGTAAGTTCATAAGCATAAATTGAACTTCTAGAAGAGAAATTAGTCAGCTTTTTCTTTAAAATGTTGGCATCCCCCTCCCTCACCTTTATTGATAAGAAAACTGAGACTCGTGAAGGCTAGACAGAGCTGGGGCTATTCTTTCACATACAACCCATGGAAATTAGAAGATTCCTTTCTGCCCACAAAAACAGAAACATTGTTTCTGATAACAATGGCTACTATTTTTAAAGAAGTAACTTGGGCCAGCACTGTGCAGCAAGTTAAAGCCCTGTCCTGAAGCCCCGGCATCCCACATGGGCACCAGTTCTAGTCTCGGCTGCCCCTCCTGCACCCACTTGGGAAACCTGGAGGAAGCTCCTGGCTCCTGGCTCCTGGTGCCTGGCTTTGGATCGGCACAGCTTCAGCCATTGCAGCCATCTGGGGAGTAAACCAGCAGATTGAAGACCTCTCTGTCTCTACCTCTCTCTGAAATTCTGTCTTTCAAATAAATAAAATAAATCTTTAAAAAAATAAAGAAATAATTTATTTGAAAGACAGAGATAAGGAGATGGAGATGGAGATGAAGACAGAGATAGAGGTAGATACAGAGAGAGAAAGAGTGATCTACCATCCTCTGGTTTACTCCCTATATGCCAGCATTGCCAAAAGTTGTGCCAGACCCAAGCCAGGATTCCAGAACTGTCATGGTTCCTCAACCTGGTGGGCAAGAACTCAACTTCTTGAACCATCACCTGTTGCCGTGCAGAGTGCACATCAGCAGGAAGCTGGAATTGATGGTGTGAACAGCACATGAACCCAGGCACTCCAATATGGAATTGAGGCATCCCAAGTGGATCCTAACCTCTAGGCCAAATGACTGCCCTGAATGGACACTTTGGAATAGCAATGGGATGGCTGGTATGCTGCATCTGACTTTAAGCAATGGAAACAACTTGTGTTTTCTCTATGAGAATCTGTCTTCATAAAGATGAGCTTACTTTCCTATCAGTTGAAAGGCCAAATCAAATAATTTCATAGGAGAAAAATAAGACCTTTTCCAAATATATGAAAGCTTCCCATCCATGTGTAAGTGAGGATGGCAAATAATATAATTCTTTGCCACTTAATAAGGCTTTGTTGAATTACACATGGTCATAATCGTTGAGAGTAAATCATAATTAACACATGTTTAATAGGCTTTGTTTGACAAAAGTTAATAACGTCCTAATTCTCTCACCAGAATAGATATTCTCATTGTTGTTGAGTTGTATTTTTTCACCCACTGTCACCTATCCCATTTTCTTGATCAATTTTTTGGATAAATTCTTATTTAGCGTGGGAATACGATTTCTTTAGTATCTTCACATTTATGAATTTGATAGGATGGTAAGTTCTAGCACAACAGAAATTGCATTTCTCAATAGCCTATTAAAATCCACTTGCTATATTGTCTTTTGCATTAATATTAGCTTGCATTCTGACTTTCATTGAATTAATTGAATTAAACACAAAAATTAATTTACAATAATTTTGAACATGCAGCCAGAAATCAAAGACTCATAATATCAAATACATTTTCCTGTCTGGGAGCGCAAAACATACTCTTTACATTCCAGTTCTAAGAGTTTCCTCAAAAAGCAACAAAAATAGACGGTGATTTAATATCAGGTAAATTAAACCTTAAGTATGGTGAAAAAAATATTGCGACAGAATACACAGCAATATCTATTTCACTTCTTAAGTCAGAATGTCAGTTTTTCTACTTACTAGGTTGACCTAACGAACTTGCACCTGTAACTAAAGCATGGTACTAGTTCTTAGGCCAGCAGAAGAGTTGTGTGGAATTTAATAAGAAAATTTACTTAAAGAGATTAGTATAATGCTTTGTGTGTGTGTGTGTGTGTGTGTGTGTGTGTGTGTGTATCACTTATATTGGATCATGCCAAATAATGGTATTAGAATTAGGGTGGTTATTATTCTAGTGATCCCCTTTGAACTTTGTATAACTTGTTGAGTGCATTAGGATACAATTCTTCTCAAATTAAATTTTGTCTAATAATACAGTTATCATTGTTAAGCACCTGCTGTTTATCAGGTAAATGCTATATGTGCATTCAATCACTTATTACTCATTAAAACTCTGTGAGGTAGGAATTATGACTGTACAGAGGAGATACCCACTATCAGAGATGTTGGCAAAGATTCAAGCTGGATCCAGGCAGCAATCAGAGATAATATCATATATAAGGCCCCACTCTCTACCCAGTAAACTTGACAGTTCCATTTATTATAGGTATTTGGCCTTAACCTTTTCTAGGTCATAGACTCACTATTGCAATGATTCCTGGTATGAAATTTGGGCCTTTCAAGAGTTTTCACCTTTAGTAATCCTACCGCAATTTCTCCCTCCCACTAATTACAATGAAACACCCTGGAAAAAAATACCATCCCTTGTTCCCTAAATGAAACAAAACAAAACAAAACAAAAAATCCTGAGGATTGTGAAATATAACAGTAGCCAAAAGAAGAGAGATGTCAAAAATTGAAGGACTGTTGTGGTGAGTTTTGGGGGTTTATTTTCTTCATCTCCTTGTCTTGAAGTAAAGGCATATTGAACCAGGAGCTTTGCAATGATTAAGGGCAGCAAAATCCAACCAGACACTGGGAAAAGGGGTCTCCACTAACTGTAGGTTGTGGAGGAAGTTCTTAGGTGTATTTGCATATGATCCAAAAGGAAATCTCTCCTTTTAACTAAGAGAATCGGGAAAAGTGGCCCTGTTGTGCAGAGAATGAGGAGGAAAAAATCCATCTTATTTTTCTCCCTCTATTTTGTTTTATTGCTCTGCCTTGAGTTTTTCATATGTGCATAGAAGCACAAGAAGTGAAGTCTCTTAAAAACCCTGTATTTTAGGCATATGAAGCCCGAAAGGGGAATTTTGGAATCCAGAGAGTGAAAAGTAAATCCATAAGAGAAGGGTACTCCTAATTCTAGTATAAACTAACAAGTCAAAACTTACTCTTGAGTTATACGTGTACAGAACATACTCAAACCCCATCAAAGGCTTCAAGAAGAGAAGAAACATGTAAGAGAACTTTAAAAATTTTGTTGGAGGGGCCAACATTGTGGCATAGCGTGTAAATGCTGCGCTGGTTCATTTTGCAGCCACTCCACTTCCAATCCAGCTCCCCGCTAATTCCTTTCCCCTTCAGAATTGATTACTTATTTTTTATTGGTTGGTGCTATGTTGAGTCACTGGGGCTATGTTATAGATGTTTTGAATGATAATATATTTGAGATTGCACATTCTGTTAAAAAGCAGAGGAGATTGGCTCAAGTGCTTGGACCCCTGCCACCCATGTGAGAGACCTGGTTGGAGCTCCTGGCTGAGCCCTGACCATTGCACTGCTTGGGGAGTGACCCTGTGAATGGAGGCGCTCTCTCTGTCTGTCTTTCTGTAACTCTGACTTTCAAACGAATAAATAATTTGTACAATAAAGTTCATGGGGAATTGTATAATGAGTTTATTTTGATGCAAAAAATTGAAATCCATGCAGTTTCATAGTATACATTTTCATTAACTTTTTGAAGAACGCTGGTCTGAATTTCCATGTTCTGGGCCAGCTCCTGAGTTTTCCATAAAATGAGCATGCATAAAATCATGTCAAAAGTTTTGAAAACTAAACTAACTCTGAAAAGCACCATTAAGAGGCAGGAATTTGGCTCAGCTGTTAAGACACTGGTTGGGATGCCCGCATTCCCTATATAAGTACCTGGGATGGGGGCTGGTGCTTGGCTCACTTGGTTAATTCTTCAGCATCCCATATGGGTGTCGGGTTCTAGTCCAGGTTGCTCCTCTTCCAGTCCAGCTCTCTGCTGTGGCCTGGGAAGGCAGTGGAGGATGGCCCAAGTGCTTGAGCTCTTGCACCCATATGGGAGACCAGGAGGAAGCACCTGGCTGCTGGCTTCGGATGGGTGTAGCTCTGGCCTTAGCGGCCATTTTGGGGGGTGAACCAATGGAAGGAAGACCATTCTCTCTCTCTCACTGTCTAACTCTGTCAAAAAAAAAAAAAAAAAAAACCTGAAATGGAGTCCTAGCTCTGGAGTCCTAGCTCCACTTTAAATTCCAGGTTCCTGCTAATGTGTATCCTGGGAGACATCAGGTATTGGCTCAAGTTCTTGCATCCTTGCCACACACATGGGAGACCTGGATAGGGTTCCCGCCTTGGCTGTTAGGGATATTTGGGGAGTGAATCACCAGATGGAATCTCTCTCTCTCCCTCTCCCTCTCCATCTCCCTCTCTCTCTCTCCCTCTCTCCTTCTTCCCCTCTCTCCCTCTCTCCCCCTCTCTCTCTCCCCTCCATGTATGTGTGTGTGTGTGTGTGTGTGTCTGCCTTTTGAGTAAGTTTAGAAGATAAATAAATTATAGAAATGAAGAAAAACCACATCTAATGAAAACAATCTTATAAACTTGACCTAACTGGGTGATTCCCTGCTGAAACAAACAAAGCAACATTCTCCACCAAAATTTAACAGAATGTGCACTCTCAAATATATTATTCAAAACATCCATAACACAACCCAAATACTCAACGTAGCAACAACCAATAGAAAAGTAACAATTCTCAAGGGGAAAAACAATAAATAAGCAGATGCCCACCTGGAATGCCTCAGATGCTAGGATTTAGCCTTGCTTGTGAGATAAAGGGGCCCACTCTTGAAACACATAAATATGAAGAAATTCTCAGCTAATAATATAAAAACTGCTTGACAAAAGGAAATTTCACCACTGGAAAATATAATACCTTACATTTTTAAAAGTCACCATGTAGATTCAAGAGCCAAATGGAGTTGAGAAGGAGAGGTCAGTGTAGCATGCAAATCTGTCAAAAGAAAGCTTCAAGCAAAGGAAGCATGGCTGGACCCCAGTGAAAAAGAACCATAGAATGTCTGACATTAGAGCATGCTGTCCCTGACCCAACTATGGAAAATTCATCAAAGAAAATAAGACCACACACTGTAAAGGTGAGACACATTACGGGAGTGAATATGTGCATTCATTTCAAGCCTAACTAGCTTGGTGACTATGCACAAGATACAACATTTTTGAATCTAAATGTATTCATCTTTACTGCATAAGCTGTTTTGAGGATTAAATGGAATAATATAAATATCAAATGCAATGAAGTATATCTAACATGAATAAAAAGATGCTTCTACTCTTGACCTATATTTTGAGATATTTATGATTCTGGTCTAAAGCTTGATTAAGATAATTAGCATACAGAAGAGAATTTATAATGCCTTTCCTCGAAAAATTTGACCAGGCGACTGTTTTTCTCATGAAGCAAACAACAACATATTGTAGAGAGCTCAGCTCGAGAGAAAGATGGCTGAAGAGATTTTCTACACCATATGGCTGTAATAAGGTTACCAGAAAGCTATATTCCTGAAACATGGCTCTCAGATCTCCAGAATTGCTGTGCCTGTGTCCTAGTATTTTTGTTTATACTTATAGTCAGTTAAAGGAACATAGAACCCATTGTAAAACTTACCTCCATAACTGATTCTTATCAGAAATTAGAACAAAGGAAACATTACTTTTCTCTCATGAATTACTATGCTTCCTAAGTAAGAAGATTTCTCTTTTTCCATTTATTTGTTTTTTTCACCTTTGAAATAGAAGGTGAAGAAATATGATTAATGCTCAGATGTGGAAATTTCTCTTAATTGTATGTTCCAATAATTTTTTCTTCCTGTGTACAGTTCTTAATAACAACATTTGAGTTGTATCCATGTTATCCAAAAGCTATCACAAATGCTTTCTGGAAGAAATAAAATCCATGAGTCCACTGGAGTGCAAATTGCTTTTCCAAAACTGCTTGTGTCACATATGCTTTTTAAAAAATATTTATGTATTTATTTGAAAGGCAGAGTTATGAAGAAAGAGGGAGAGACAGAGTATAAGAGAGATCTCCCATCCATTGGTTCCATGGCCACAATGATCAGTTCTGTGCCAGGCCCAATCCAGGAGCCCAGATTTCCACCTGGATCTCCCACACGGGTAACAGGGCTCTAAGCAGCTGGTCATCTTTCGCTTTCTTTACAGGCACATTACAGAAAGTAGGATTTGCAGTGGTGCAGCAGGGACTCATAGGAGATGTTGGCATAACCCTCTGAGCCACAAGGTCAGCCCCCACATATTCTTTTAATTACTCTCTTTCTTCCTTGATTATTCCTGATTGGTAAATGCTGGCAGCCAATGGCACAACTTCATTTGTTTCTCCTTCCGGCAGACCCTTTCCAGGTCACTACCATAATCTCTCCTCTCAATTCTTAATAAGCATCTGATGCTGATGTGTTTTATCTCTTGATTAGTCAATATGATGAGACCATTGGACATTGGGCAATTTGCATTATTACACAGGAAAATATTTCTGCACAGCTGTTGTGTTCACTGGACAGGGACGAGTAAGACCGCTTTACCACCTACCAGTTGTTCATAGAGCACTTTGTGAATAGTGACTAAAATGATAGTGGCATGAGATAAATTTTTACACCAAAGGGATCTGTGAGGTGCTATGAGAATACAGGATGGTGTATTTTTTATATTGATTAAAATTCTTGGGTTTATATTCTATTTATATACATTTATTATATTCACATGTTAATTATAAAAGCCTTGTATTATACTGTTTTAAAAGAGTGAGACTGCTGGGAAGTGATCCAAAAAAACCTTTCCCTGTGATATGAAAAAATGGATCCACCACGAGGAAGTTAATACATTCCACAAAACTCACCATCAGAGACAACAAAAAATACTCTTTCCTAATTTTTTACTTGAGTGCTGGTATCCAGACAAGGATAGTTAAATATAATTCAATCATATTCAAAATATAACAAAAATGAAGTCCCTTGTTGGTACTCTTTTAATCTTTATAACCATGCTTTCATAAGTGTATATTACTCTCATTTGATAGAAGAGCAATCAAAGGTAAAGAAATCCAGTGCTGTGTGCAGTTAAATATAAAACTACATTTTGAACCCAGCTTCTCCGATATGAAGCTATAGACTCTGTGCTTTATATTGTTGTCATATGCTTATTTTAGTTTTAGTTATAGTCTCCAGATCTTTCTAGAAAACAATACATTTTTTCCTCAGGTACAATCAATTCTAACTGCTAATTTATGTAATATTCCTAGTTTATATTTAGTTTTTCTTCATTGATTGCCATTTTTATCACTAATGACAGATATGATTCTCAATGTCTAATGTATTTTTTAAAAAATTATGGAATATTATTCAGCCAACAAAATATCCTGACAGCTGAAATAAAATGATGGTATAGATCATACATGATGTGAAAAAAGCCAGACAGAAAAACACATACTACATGCTGTCTCTCATATATGGCAGTTACATGTTAAAAATGGTCTTGAATTAGAATAATGATTACTAGCAGTCAGGAAGGGAGGGTGAAACAGGAAATAGAGAGGTTAGATAATGGGTACCAAAATACAATCAGAAATTGGGAGTTCTAATGTCCCACAGCACAGTTGGGTGACTATGGCTTACAATGATGTCTAATAGTCTGTAAACGTAACTGAAAAAGAAGAGCTGATAGGCTCCAAACCTACCTGCAAAGGAAAGATAAGGAAATGGAAAGGCTGATTGCAAACAACCAAAGTTTGATCAGTTTACACTGTGTACAATGCAATATGCATTGTAATATCGCACAATATTCCATAAAATGTTCATGTGTCACATTAATAACTTTGTTAAAATAATCAGAAAGTGATTCCTTATTCATAGCAAATTTTGACGGGTGAAGGGAATGGGAAACCTCCAGTCAGAAGTATGTTGAATTGGGGAGAATAAACATTTAAATTTGTATAGTATTCTCACCTGTGTAAAAGACGAGACCACAGGTTGCCTTTTGGTACTAAATTAGACTCTCGTTCTGAAGGCCCATTGATCCTAATTTAGGCTACTCTGACTTTTACACACTTGGAAGAAGTCAATCCCACTTAAACGATGCTGCAGTAGTGTGGTGAACACTGCTGAGGTATTTGGGCTACATAGCTGTCCATGACATTTTGTAAATACCTTGTTTATGAATATGTTGATTAGGAAATACAAGCCTGATCACCCTGCTGGGTCATCTGGTGAGATTTGTGTTCTTTCTAACGGTCCTTTCTGTTTCTGTGTTCGGCTTATTGCCTTTTCCTCCCAGCTGACTAAGGAGATGTACTATTTGATATACTAACTGTGCACCCCCTTGGCCCTCTAAAGTCAACCTATTTCTTTCATTTCTCCCCTGCCAGCTGTAAGACGAAGACAGACAAGATGAAACCTTTCTACTGTCTGACACAGACAGAGCCGAGAAATACAGACAGCTGGATTACAGATAGTAGGGTTCTAAGTACCCTACAATTTATTGAGGCAAATAGAGGAGAGTTGAGTGGCAAATTACCTACACTGCTCACAAACCAGCAGGCAACCCTGTTGGCCACCTATCCCAATTGTTTCTGGGTAATTTGGCACAATTCTACTGCGTTGTGCTATATCTAAAGGTATGACTTTGAGTTTTGAAAAGCTCCTGTAGTGAAAGATCTGACCACCAACAAGTAATATTTGGAATGTGATTTTCAAGGAAATGCACACACCTTTGTTTGATAGACCCCAGAAGAAAGCACAAGGTCTGATCTTCCCATTGTTAGAAGGAAGAAATTATTTCTTCTAGCTAATATTAATAAAGTTTTCCTTTCCATTTTAAAATCTCACCAGCTACCACATTCACATCTGAATATTTGAATTTGATAATGATATTGATAGATCTCAGATGTGGAAGTCATTTTTCAAATCCTCATTTTTCACAGATTTAGATGGCACTCACTATAGGCTAGTGAATTATAAATTAGTTTTCCCAGAAATAGTTCTATGTACTTAGAGCTAAAGAAAAAAGGATATGATGGTAAGGAGATCTGGAGTTTAAACTGGCATAGGAAAAGCAGTGTTATACATTATTTTTACTTTACTGCAGTCATTATTATGTATTATTGCTCATCATGGATCTCTATAAAGGGAATACAGAGAATCATTTTTCTCTACTACCACTAATTTTAATAGAAGTCATGGTCCATTGAACACTCCTTGGAATAAATGCCACTGGCAATAATGCAGCTTAGCCTCCTTAGTAGGTTAGATTATAAAGCATAAAAAGTAAAATGGATCCTTGTTCTCAGAACATTTTCACTCAAATAAAAAGGCTACTTCAAATTAAAGTAGTTTATTATGACCACTATGTGCATGGTAGTTATTTGAAACCAAAGCTTCCTAAAATAATTTAGAGGAACTCACTGAGAATGTAATAAGGGCAGGCATTTGGCCTAGCAGTTAAATATGTCCACATCTGATATCAGAGAGTCTGGCATCCACACCCACGTGTAGCTGCAAATTCCCGCTAAGGTGGACCCTGAAATGTAGCAGTGATAGCTCCTGTAGTTGAGTCCCTCCTACTCACATGAGAGAACTGGATTATGATCCTGCCTTCCAGCTTTGGCCTCAGCCACAACCATTGAAGACACTTGAGAAATAAACCAGTGAATGAGAGAATTTGTTTGCTCTCTCTCTTTCCCTGCCCTTAAGTAAATTAAAAAATAAATAATTAAAAGAATGAATGAATTAAGGAAACAAATTTTTGATGGCCAACTGGACATTAGGTGATATGGAATTGGAGACATGACATTAAACATCATAGATGAGTTGTCAGCTTCACTGGATCTCCAGTCTAATTAACATTATCACTATTTAACTAATAGTTTCAAAAGCATTATCTAAAATGCTCTAAACTCATCTTTCCTGTTCCCTGATGAAAATCCACTCCTCCTCCAGCATCCCTTATATTTAAAAATGGCATCATCAACCATTGAATTATTCAAATCAGAAAGCTTAAGTAATTTTGACTTTCTCATCCTCCATACCTCTCACAGTCAGTCAATCATTAAGACTTAGCAGATCTTATTCCTAAATATCCCTCAGTTTCTAATACTTCCTTCAATCATCACGGCCTCTGCTCTGCTATGTGCAGTTCATCCCTTATCTGTCACCTTGCTCCACACATTGATCTTTCCTCAACAGTTAGCTGGGAAAAAAAGTGTAGGGGGGTGCACATTGTGGTATTGCAGGTAAAGCCACTGCCTGAAGTGTGAGCATCCCAACTGCTCCACTTCTGATCTAGCTGTCTGCTATGGCCTGGGAAAGCAGTGGAGGATGGCCCAAGTCTTTGGGCCCCTGTACCCATGTGGGAGACCCAGAAGAAATTCCTGGCTCCTGGCTATGGAAAGGCTCAGCTCTAGCCATTGTGGCCATCTGGGGAGTGAACCAATGGGTGGAAGACCTCTTTCTCTCTGCCTCTGCCTCTCTGTAACTCTGCCTTTCAAATAAATAAATAAATATTTAAAAAGTTAGCTGCCCAATTATAACCAACATTTATTATGATATTATTTTCTTCTTTGTCAAACACAAGCATTCTACATATTTTAGCTGAAACTTCATGTCATCAGAGTTGTAATCTTCAAACACCACAATGGACAACTTGAATGTTTCTTTTCTGGTAACAGTGAGCACACTACTCATCAACAGCTAAATTCTAGTCTATCTCACTAAATGATAGGCTTCTTGATGACAAGGACCAAAACTAATACCTGACTTACTATGGATTCATAAAAGTGCTTGGAAGTTATGTGTTCTATGTCATTGCTTCTGTTGCACCTGCCAAGGATCATTCGTATCTGTTTCTTTTGCATTCTGGCCCCATGGACCAAAATAAATTTCTATCTTTCAAGATTCACAGCAACTGTACTTCCTTAGTGAATCTTTCCATTGTCACAAATGCCCATAAGAGATTCAGAATTAGCCCATAGCAAATCACGTTTCCTTCCACTTACCAGTAATCTTACATATGCCTCCGCCGCAATGGTAATTTTCTTTTTTCTTAAGATTTTATTTATTTTATTTGAAGGCAGAGTTACAGAGAGGCAGAGGCAGAGGCAGAGAGAAAGAGGGAGGGAGGGAGAGAGCAAAGGGGAGGGAGGGAAGGAGAGACTGAGAGCTAGAGAGAGAGAGAGGTCTTTCATCTGCTGGTTTACTCCCCAACTGGCTGCAATGGCTAAAGCTGAGACGATCCATAGCCAAGAGCCAGAAGCTTCCTCTAGTTCTCCTACGTGGGTGCAGGTGCCCAAGGACTTGGGCCGTTTCCTACTGCTTTCCCAGGCCATAGCAGAGAGCTGGATCGGAAGTGGAGAGCTGGGAATCGAACCAGTGCCCATATGGGATGCTGGCACTGTAGGTGGCGGCTTTACCCACTATGCCACAGCACCAGCCCCCTACAATGGTAATTTTCTAAAGCAAATGCCTTGCCGAGTACCTTGTATGAGAATAATTTCAGTGAGAACTTGTTGAACTCTGGTTATCTGTGTTGATTCTGACATTATCCTATTACATAGATGCAGATATTTCCCTCTTATCCAGAATCACGTCCCCAAATGCTTAATTTCATGCCACTAACCAAGATATTCAAAAGGGACTTCTGTACTCACCCCAAATCTGTGATTCCTGAATCTTCTCCACCTAATTTAGTTGTTCCACCACTTTATTTTATCAAGCAGAAGCTTTGACATTGTCTTTACATTCTCACTTTCTCTCACCTTCCTCCTGCTCCTACTATTAAATCCAAGAGCAAGCCTGTTTGTCCAATCTTTTGGTTCGGTATTCTTTGTATAATCGCTGGAACCATGTTGTTTCAGGCCACTCCCCATTTCTCCTATTTGTTTACAATGGTTTCCTAAATGTTCTCCCTGTGTTTGCTTCCATTCTTCTTGTTATGTACAACAGATCCTTTTTCAAACCCAAAGAGATCACACACTTCAGTTGCTTCAAAACTTTGTGTGGTTTCCCAAGTCACAATGAAGAATAAGAAACACAATATTACCCTTCATTGTCTTGCAATATCTGATACGTTATAATCTGTGAGAATCAGTTTCAGCCATCCCCTGTCCACACTCCCATATCTACTGCACTGAATGTCTTCCAGCTCCTGGCTCAGGTTAACCTATCCCAGCGTTTGGTTCAGACATGGCTCTTTCTGTATGGAGTGCATCTTCCCTGAATTCCAGGAGACCAGCAACTCCACTTCCATTAGGGCTTGGCTTAAATAAACTTCTGGGCTTTCTCTGACAATGCTATCTGTGATAAGACACCATCCCCCTTTCTCAATTTTTAGTACTATTTTCCTTCATAACTTTTGTTATGATTATAATTATTTCTGTTTTCCATTTACTTGTTTGTTGCCTAGATGCACTTATGATATGTAAAATTCATGGATATGAGAACAGTGTCTATATTTCTGCAGTACCTAGGAAAGCGCTGGATTTATCCCACCTATTCAATAAATAATGGTTGAGTGACTTAACGGGCATGATTAAAATGTTTAAGTTCACTATTTGCAACATAAGTAAAGAGATGCTTAATGAAGAGATAGACCTTGGTTATATATGGACTTAGGAACCTAATAATCTTCTGATTTAGGTAAATAATATCAAATTTGGAGCCATAGTAATCATTTCCTCCATACTGTAATCTTCACATTGTAAGGACTTTACAGAATAGTGTATGTGAAACACAAAAATCAAAGCTTCCGATGAGACCAGCAGCTCATAAAGAGAAGTATTTATTGTTCAGGTTTATAATTTTCAGTAGTAAATAGCGTCTATAATAACAATAGTAGGATAGTGACTCTTTGTCTCCCTGTTAAAAATACAATTGAACCAATAAGACCATGTCAAGAAAGAGAATTACATACTAAGTTTTGTAAAATATAAAATTCAGGAGATTTTGTGATTTTTTTTAAAGTGTTGAATTGGTTATTAAAAATTGGTGTTCAATTTTATTGTACAGTTTATTTTTTTAACTTTTATTTAGTAAATATAAATTTCCAAAGTACAGTTTAGGGATTACAATGGCTTCCCCCCACCATAACTTCCCTCCCACTCGCACCCCTCCTATCTCCCGCTCCTTCTCCCATTCCATTCACATCAAGATTCATTTTCAATTATCTTTATATACAGAAGATTGATTTAGTATATATTAAGTAAAGATTTCATCAGTTTGCAGTTTATCTGAGACTCTGTCGACTTTTAAGAACAATTATAAAAATCTGAATGAGTTGATTCTTCTGTCATTCTACAATATGAATTTTTTATGATGGGAAACTAGAACTGTCTAAGCCAACTTACCTGCTTTAAATGCAACACAAGCAATCTTGAAATATGATAACTGGTATACTTTTCTGAGATATAATCATTTGTGTGTGCTAATTACATCTAGGATATTTCCTATGCTTCAAATAAAATATCTCGATTACTTTTCCTTCAAATAATCATTTCATTTTCACTACACTATTTAGAAAAGGTTAAAATTTTTCATTTCCTTTTTAATAGTCATTTCTTCATTCTCTAGCTAGCTTTTAACCTCACTGGCCATTTTCACACACAGATTAAAAATATCCTACACCAATCATAAAATGTTTGACCTTTTACGTCCTAAAAGAAAAGGATATAGAAAAAAGATGATATCATCTGTAGGAGACTGTGTTCAACACTGTAAAACATCTCTGCATGCCACATTTTTATTATGTAGCTTGATTCCCAGACCATTTCCCCCTGTGTATTTGTGTCACGAATATGTTTGATTCAATTTTATGTATTTGTATGTCTCATTTTATTTCCAACAGGAAGCATTAATAAGGAAGAAAGAGCAAGAGTGAGTTTTTGCATTCAGTGTATGAGAACAAAGACATGCATGACACGTTTAGTTTGAAATGGAGAAGGGTCGAAGCATTAGATGGTTAGATAATTGAGTTGTAGCAGCCTAGACCCTGAATTAATATTTTTTCGATGAAAACAGAGCAATCACGTTTCCTGTGAACTCTCTGTAGCTCATAACCAGTTTATATTGGCCTTTGCTAGTCAATTTGTTTGTGCAATTGTTTGTTTATTTAGCCAATTACAATCTGTCTCTTGTGCTTTGCAGTACTCTTCCTGAACACACGTATTCTTTAATTCATGATCCAGGAAACTGAAATGTGTTTTTCGCCATATTTCTTTCTCAGATAGCAGTAAGAAAAACTCTTGGTAAGCTATTTCAGGTACTAAGTTCAATGGCAGTTTGCCAGATGTAGGGAGTGACAGGAAAAGACAAAAGAGAATCAACTCCATTCAGGGTTAGGTCATGTTATTCTGTTTAATGATTATAACTTTCAGGCCCTGCTAAAACATCAATTAACCCCCGTGTCCCTTCAGTAAGCCTTCTGAATCCCTACGGGAGCAAATGCCCTACAAACTGATGGTTCTCTATGAACTGTTAGGAATCACGTGTTCGCTCCTCAGCTCTGCTTATCACTCCATGACCAACCAACACCTTTTGAATGATGATCATGCACCTAAAGCCAGAGATCATAAATTTGAGAATCAAAATTGATATCCTTCCTTGGATTGCATACAATCTTTTGAAAAAGCAGGTTTAAATTTTCAGTACCCACCTAAAGTTTGAGGCAGTTATTATCCTTGGAAACAATTCTACCTTTTCCTCATATCGATTGCTGGAGAGCCAATTACCTGGACCTTCTGTTACTACACATAGTGACCACTTTATTATCTCATAATTTTATGGGTCAGGAATCTGGGAAGAACTATCCTAGTTTTTTTTTTTTTTAATTTTTTTTCTGTTCCGGAGGATGTTAATTGCTTTACTTTATGGAATTTAGCTGACAAACGGACTGCTTATGAGGATCTAAGAGCTGTAGCTCATTTATAGGGTGCTCTTTCAGGGACAGGAAGCCTGGAATCAACAGGGATTGTCCAGCAGAGTGGTCATTTCTGTGATAGCAATCTCTGGATATTGTGACTTCTTACAAGCTAGCTCAGAGCCTCAGAAAAGAGTATTGCAAGTGGCCCAGCAAAAGTTGCAAGACTGTTTATAAACCTGACTCAAAATCCTAGAATACCATTTCTGTTCTGTTCTACAGATCAGACAAGTTACTAAATCCAAACCAAATTCAAAAAATAAAGGTGTAGACTCCACCTCTGATATGAGAAATAGCAAAGAAGTAATGGTTATCTTTAATCTTTGACATAACCCTCTGTTAGCCATAACATACAGCAGCTTAAGGCTACTCTGGTGTAGCAGGGTGATAAATTGAGCAAAATAGAAACTCACCTTCCTTATCATTTATGACTCATTCATTCATTCACTCATTCATTTGTTTAGTCATTAAAAGCTATTTGAAGACTACACATGCAGGCACTGTTCAACATCATAGAGAAATGCAGTTGAATCTCTCTTAAAACAAAGCCCAGTAGGGACAACCAGAATATGTACAGATATATTTTACTCCAAATATACTACTGGCTTATTATTTTTCAGTCTTCACTTCAACCCTATAAAGTAGGTATTATCATGTTGTAAGTCCAATTAAAAAATTCATAGAGGTTAATGTTGTTCAACTTCATGCAGCTCATAACTAATTTTAAAAAACTGATATTCCATCAAGTCTGTCTGCCTGCCTCCAGATCCTGTATATTAGGAAGATAGACTAACTTGATTTTGGTAACAAATAAATTGTATTGTTTTCTGCTTATTATAAATTTACAAGTTATTTCTGGGATAATTTAGAAAGTACAGTAAAGCAATAAAATATATTCAGAATTGCATACCTGCACTTGTATTTCTACTATTCAAATATGTTCTGTGTTATCATTTGTATGTATCCCTTATCTGTTAATTATTGCTGTATAACATATCATCCCATGTTTTGTGACTTAGAGTAACAACGATTGATTAATTTACTAGTGTGTGGGCTGCTAATTTAGACTGGGTCAGCTGGGCTCTTCCTCCAGTTCTTCAATGACGTTCCTCATGCTTCTGTTCCACATAGGTCCCTCTGGTTCTGGCTAACTGCTAGGAGGTTACATGTGGTCTCTCTCAAGTGATCACTCCTTCCACAGGCTGGCCTGGGTTTGTTAAGATGCCAACCATGGGTTCAAAGTGAGAGAGAGGACAGAAGTAGCCAATGCCTCAAATCTCAGGACTGGCCTATTAGCACAAAGCAAGATACGAGATTATTCCAGATTTAAGAAATGGAGAAATTGCCTCCAGCTATTGACATGAGAGGATGCAAAGTCATATTTCAAAGAGTATGGATTCAAAAAACAGGTAAAGAATTTAGCCATTTGTTTCAACAAATATTTTTAGAATTCCTTAAATAAATACAAATTTGAACATTAAAGCACATAGGCTTTATGTATGTATATATATATATATATATATATAGTTAAAATTGCTTATTGGTTTTTCTAAAGCAAATGCATTTATTATCATCGACTTAACTTGCACTTCTTTCATTACTTTATAAAATTAAGTATTTTCCATAGGTTTAATGACTGCATTTTAGTAGCTATCTGCAGTGATCTTCCAGGATGAGATAGAGGAGGATGGAGCTAGTAGAGAGCATTTGGCAATCATGAAGTAGAAAAACATCACGAGTGGAGCTCTGTCAGTGGTCAGTACAGGCATAGAGGCAAAACCTTCTGTGATTACAGAACCATCACCCCAGTCTGAATATGGAAGAAGGAGAATTAAACATCAAAAAATGTTTCTGAGGTAGGGTATTTGGTGTGGTGCTTAGATTGCCACTTGGATTACCCACATCCCATACTGGAGTGCCTAGGTTTTGAGTCCTGGCTCTGTTACCAATTTCATCTTCCTATAAATGCACCCTCTGGGAGGCAGCAGTGATGCCTCGAGTGCTTGGGTCCCTGCCACCTATGCGGGAGACCTGTATGGATTCCCAATTCTTGGTTTCAGCCTGAGCCAACTCTGGCTATTGCAGGCATTTGGGGAATGAACCAGAGGATGGAAGATTTCTCTCTCTCTCTCTCTCTCTCTCTCTCCCTCTCCTTCTCCCTCTCCCTCTCCCTCTCCCTCTCCCTCTCCCTCTCCCTCTCTCTCTGGCTCTGCCTTCCAGATAAAAAAGCAAAAAAATAAATAAAAATTTTCAAACAGTGCTTCTGGAAAAATGGAGACAATCAAGGTGCTATTAACAGAAATTATAGAGTTTGGAGGAAAGAGTAATTTTCTAAGAAAAGTTTCCTCCTATGGAAATGAGTTAGTTTTTCTCATTTCCCATTTGGTGGGAAAGTATTTGTCATTCCAAGGAGATAGATGTTGTCTGTCAAGCAAGAAAAATGCAGATGTTTTAGAATGCCATAAAGCATATTGTATTTAAGGTGCAGAAATAAGCAGGATGAGGAATGAAAGAGAATACAAGGAATAAGTGATGTCACAGAATGCTTATTCTCTCCCCAAACTACTCTTGCATACCCTGTATCGCCTCAGTCATCTACCATGCTTGCTCTCAATTTATGATCTTTTCCCATACTTGGCTGTTAAAAGTGAAAACTGTCAGATACTTTTACCTTTCAGCCCAAGCCTGACCATCATCTCCCATTCCAACCGTTCTATGTTGCCTTTGTCCTTTATACAGAAAGGAGTAGTCCCTTTCTTCTCAGAAGCGTTGTTCCCAGGATCTCACCCCTTACTATCTTGCCAATGATTCCCCACTGCCCTTGTCCTCCTGTATTCTTTGCCTCTCCCTGTCTTCCAAATCATTCCCATCAGCAAATAAAAAAATTCTCTTGAACTCTTTGTTTGCAACAATAAAAGCATCTCATGCCCTCATAACTGTCTACAACATTGCCTGCACTAATTTTACTCTCTTCCTAGCACAATTTCTCCACTCTCTCATTCCATCCATTCATCTCCTATTAATTCTTCACTACTATGATCTGTAATTCTAAACTGTTCTCTCTTTAAGATAATTAAGAACAATCAAGTTGCCAAATTCACTTGATGCTTACCATCTCACTCCACTTCTTAGTAGCATTTGACAGAGTAAACCCTTACATGAATGGCAAAACATGCTCCTTTCTTGTCATAGTCTTGGTTTCCTTCAGATCCACTAACTGAGAGTATTCATTTCTTTTTAGCTTCTTCTGTACACCACCCGTAGATCATAAATACTAAGAACTTTGAGACTGATTTCAGGCCTTTAAAAAAATCTCTTCAGTTCCCTTGAGTATAAACATTATTTTTGTGCTGAAATCTCCCATATTTTTATTCCCACATTCATGCTATTTAATTGAGCTGAAAATACACATAACCATATATGTATGTGATCTCATCACTTGGATTTTCATGAATCAGAACACTGTAGCATCCTGGAAGCACAACTCATTGTCTTCCCTCTGTGCCCTTGCTTCTTTATCTTCACCACCATTTTTCTCTCACAAAATACCAATCATTTATCTCAATAAATAACATCACCACCCACTAATTTATGGAAGCCAGAAACCCAGGATTGATCCCATTGTGTCTCTCACCTCTCAAATTTAATCCTCAGCAATTCTTGTTGACTTTGCCTCCAAACGGCCCCTTGAATCTATCTGTCTCTTCCTTTTCTCTTGGAACTATGGGCCCAACTTTTCCATATAGCAACAAGAACCTGAATTGAACCCCCTCATTCTTATGTTAAATCCCATCAATGAACTTATTGATGAATCCATTGTATTCATCGTAACACCCAAGCCCATAATAAGGCATAAATGACCTGAATAACCTGGATCCAGCATTTTTTTAATCCCTTCTAGTGCTACTCTTCCTATTCCTAACAGTAATTGAGACCCTTGCACTGCTAACTGGTATTCTAGAAGATTTCTTTAGGATGTTGCCTTGCTGCCCCTAGAGGGTTGCTCTCCTTATTTTGCTTTTTTGTTGTCACATTCTCTGAGAGTTTATGATGGATAAATTTGTGTCGCACCAAATGTTATATGGAAATTTCCAGTACCTGTGCATGTGACCTTATGGGAACATAGTATCTTTTGCAGATTTAATCATTATAGTGAGCCCTAATCCAATTTGAATGGATCACTATAAGAAAGAGAAATTTGAGCACAATAACAAATACAAAAAGAAAATAGAAAGAAATATAAAGCCATGCACAGAGCAGACATCCATGTAACGATGGAGGCAGAGGTTGGAGCAATCCATTTACAACCCAAGGAATATTAAGGTTTGAGAACAAGCACCACGAACTAGAAGAGACTAGAAAAGAGTTTTCCAGAACATTCTTAGGTGAGAGCATGGTTCTGCTAATACCTTGATTTCTGACATCTACCCTCCAGATCTGTGAGAGAATGAGATGCTACTGCTTTAAGCCATTCAGTTTCTCCCACTTTTTTTTTTTAAGATTTATTTATTTATTTATTTATTTGAAAGACAGAGTTACAGAGAGGCAGAGAGAGAGAGATCTTTGATTCATTGGTTTACTCCCCAACTGGCTGCAATGGCCAGAGCTGCACTGATCTGAAGCCAGGAGCCAGGAGGTTTTTCCAGGTCTCCCACACAGGTGCAGGGGCCCAACTCCTTGGCCACTGCTGGGCCACAGCAGAGAGCTGGATTGGAAGAGGAGCAGCTGGGACTAGAACTGGCACCTATATGGGATGCTGGCACTGCAGGCAGTGGCTTTACAACTACGCCACAACATCAGCCCCTGGCACTCTGCTGTGGAAGCCCTAGGACATCAATATAGGGCATCAAATCTGCACGTGAACTAAGCCTGTTTTGTTTTGAATTATTCTTTATGGATTATTTCTTCCTTCGGACTCATTCTACCTGAAATCTTTGCATTCTTAAGTGTATCTTCTACCATCAAGGACTATGTCTTCCATGTACACACTCATGCCCCCAGCTTTCTGCCCAAGATATTGGCAATCATTCATGGATTGGCAACAAACATGCAATAGAGAAGTGAAGGGAATAATTGCTCAGTAGAAATGGTAATGAAGAATATCAAATGCTAAATCGAAATGACAAAGGCCAGTGGATTTTGTAGTCTTGTAGAAGCAGTTGGTAACCTTTGAGGGAGTAGTAGTTTTGGGCAAGTAGATAAAGGAGAAACCATATTATAAGAGCTAAACACTGAGTCATTCATGGAGACTGTGAGATGCAGGTGTAGGATGCCCTTTCAAGAAACTTGGCATTGAACAAAGGAAGAGTAGTGAGCAGAGGCTTGGATTTTCTTTGCATCTTTATTTAACTAAAATGAGAAAACGGTATTAGAATATGAAGGTAAGTTTGTTGCTATTAATGATAGTTGAAGGCTGCCAGAATTCTGCCTTTGAAGAGAAAGAATTTGATAGAATGACAAAAGGGCCTGTTACAAGTAAAGTCATGATGAATATGAGAGACCAATATCAGCAAAAAGGATCCCGAGATGGCTTTGCAAAATTTCTTACCCAGAAATAAGAATCAATCTAGGTCATGAAAAGACAGTACATGCCCTAAGGAGATGCAGACTGAATGACTGATTTTTTTTTTTTTTTTTTTTTTGACAGGCAGAGTGGACAGTGAGAGAGAGACAGAGAGAAAGGTCTTCCTTTGCCGTTGGTTCACCCTCCAATGGCTGCCGCGGACAGCGCACTGCGGCCGGCGCACTGCGCTCATTCAATGGCAGGAGCCAGGTGCTAGGTGCTTTTTCCTGGTCTCCCATGGGGTGCAGGACCCAAGCACTTGGGCCATCCTCCACTGCACCCCCTGGCCACAGCAGAGGGCTGGCCTGGAAGAGGGGCAACCGGGACAGAATCCGGCGCCCCGACCGGGGCTAGAACCCGGTGTGCCCGCGCCGCAAGGCGGAGGATTAGCCTGTTGAGCCACGGCGCCGGCCCTGATTTTGCTTTTTGTTTTGTGTTTGCTTTTATAAGCATGTCTTTTCTCCCTTGTTAGATCATTTTTATCCAGGATGCTCTCTTTAATACAATACACTGTAAAAGAGTATTGTAGAGAAGTGTCTTAAGCCCTAAATAGTTTATATTTTGTAGTAAAGTTCTCATTCTTAATTGTATGCCCAGCTTTAAATACATCAGGTACTTCATCCCCAGCAGGAAGTGAACAAGTTCTTAGTCATTCTCTATTAAAAGAAGAGTTAATGTCAATTGAATGCTTATTGTATGGCAGGCTCTGAGCTAAATCTTTAATTATATTTTATCATTTGCCTTTGAAATAGTATAAAGGTATAGTTGTGTTTTGTTTCTGTAGATAGGTGGGGAAAGAGGTTTGGAAAGATCGCTTGTCTAAAACCGTACAAAGAAGTTGCAGAAAACACAGCATGCCTATTAGCCCCAGGGCTTAGTCTCTGCATTATTGCAAAAGGAGATGCACAAAACAATTGCCCCAAAGAAAATTCCAGTTGCGTATTGAACTGAATTTTTCAAGTTTATTATCTGTTAAAAAATGCTATTTACTATAAAAGAAGTAGTAAGGCAAGTCTCCACAATATGCTTTCTGTACTCTTGGCAATTTCTTATTTCATTGACTTTTAAAAACATAATGAAATAAAAATTTAGTATTAATAAAACAAAATGATTGATAAAAGTATTCTAAGCAATAAAATCTCTCATTTCTTGTTTCTGTGTCTCTTCCAAAGAAGCTTGGCCATAGTGAATCTCTTTTAAATAAGTATTGATGTGTCCGTTTAGAAAGTAATAAAATCTAATGCTTTCTACAGTTGGCAGCAATAAAAACAAAGTATGCTTGTTCAAGGTGGCCTTAATAGCTGGCACTGAGGCTGAGTCAGATTTTATAAGATTTTAAATTATATTACTCAGCAATTATTGTTAGCTTGGACATTGGTATGTGCAATTATCTAATGCTTTAACTTATGTAAAATCAATATGTAGGTACTAAAAGCTTAGACATATAACTTGAAAACGGTTCACATGAACTCATTTGACATTATGTTAATGTGTCTGTCCTATTTAACCTATATTTATACCTTACAAAGTAGATTATTTTAAAAGTCTGTACCATTATAAAATACATGCATGGGCATCAACTGTTTTTTCACTTTTTAATTATTAATATAAAGAGAACAGCTTTCACAAATACAATTCTAAAATTATAATGTTCTTCCCTCCTTCCTTCTTTTTTTTTTTTTCTTTTAGTTTTCTATGACAGGCAATAAAGTAGCTGAAGATTTTTCTCATGCTTTCCATTATTGTTTCTTTTATGCTGGTAATTCTGGAAGTTTGGGAAAAATGGGATTAAAAGATGACTTTATTTTGGTGACAACATTTTTTGAAATCCACCTAAACTGAATTTTATTCATTATTAAACTGCAAAGAGCAAAATTTCACTTGTTCAGTTATTTTCATAGTTAATTCAGTAGTTCTTACACACTCCAGATGTTATAATTTTACATTCATCATACTTTTAATAGACATTCAAAATGTTGCACACGTAATATAAATTACTGCGCATTCTAACTTTAAGCAATATTCTTCAGATAGTTTATAGTAGCACAATGAGAGCAATGATTCAAAGAATTGTAATTATATCAAGATAGCAATAAATCCTTTCTAATGAACTTTGATGTGATGTTAATGTTTTCCAACTGTTTTCATGCCAGTACTCAATTCTTTCCCCATTTGCCTGCCCAAGGTATAATTGGGGTTAAAATTCAACTTGAACTTATCCCTCTTCCCCTTCTTTAGGGTTCTTATTGGACTGTTGATTGCAAGTTGGAAAAAAATTCTTGATTCCTAACCAAATCTGGTCCTGAATTGGCTTAGAAATCCTATTATTCCCCTAAATGGTGCTCTTCTTTTATCTAAGGTGACTATCTCCCTCGTTTTCCTTTCCTAGCATCTATATCCTTATTAGTAGTAAATGCCTTAATTTCTGCTTCACAGTGAAAACACAATCTTCAGGAATTCCCTGAAGTTTGTGTCCATCTCCAACCTGCCTCACACACACACACACATACCCCTTGCAAATGAGTTTACATCTATACTCATCCTGTCTTCCTGTTAACTGGAAGTTGTCATTCTTCTTATCAAAGGCTAATTTGTCCACACCTGGATCTCATTCCCTCCCACAAGATAAAATTACCCCTGAATTGTGATCGTTTTGATCTCCATCAGCATCAGCCTGTCACTCTTTAATCAAGTACAAGATTTTCATCTTATAAACCCAGGTAATCATACAGCTTTCAGTCACATGGCTCTCTAGCTCCTCTTGCATTTCTTTCTTCTCCTTGACAGTCAAGCATTTACAGGGTTGGTTATACTTGCTGTCTTCATGTCTGGTCATTCCTTATATGCTAATTGATGTTGTCTAGCTTCATCTACTAGGGGACCAACAACACTGCTTCCTCAAACATCCCTAATAATCCTTCTGCCCCTTAGTAACTACAATGAAGAAATTCATCTGCTATTTTACTTCTCAGTAACATTTCTCACTGAAGGCCAACATCTCATGGAAACACTATTTAAAAACCAAATTTATAGCACCCTCCAATCCTGACTTTTCACCATTTGTACTGGTACTTTCTTTGTAAAGTCTTCTTTCTCAAGCCATTAGTTAGTGTCTGTACAAACTCTGTTCTAGGCTCTCTTGCTTGAGATTGACTTTACCGGCTCCCCTGCCTTCAAATCAAGTCATTTCTTTTATTGGAGTCCACTTTCACACATTTCTGAAATTCCTTTTTATTTGTTTTGTCCATTTGAGAGGGGGGAGAGAGAGAGAACAAGCAATAGAGAGACAGAAATAGAGCTCTCTCACCCACTGATTCACTTCCCAACTGTTCACAATGATGGGTGCTAGGCCTGACTAAAGCCAGGATCCAGAAACTCAATCCCACTTTTCAGTGATCCAACAACTTGGGCCATAATCTGCTGTTTGCCATGGCATGCACTAGCAGAAAGCTGTAGTTAGGAGCGTAAATGCTGTCATCAAATCCTGATTTTTTTTTCCCCAGAAAACTTTTATCTAAGGCATACAAACTGCATGCATTTCATACAACTTTAGAAACATAGTGATTCTTCCCACCATATCTGCCCTCCTACCCTTCTTCCTCATCCCTCTCCTATTCCCATTCTTATTTTTTGCTAAGATCTATTTTAATTAACTTTATATATGTAAAATTAACTCTATACTAAGTAAAGAGTTCAGCAAATAGAATTAAAAAAAAAAAACCTGTTCCTCAACAGTTGAGAGAAGAACTGTTCAAAGTCATCGCATCTTGCAGTGTTACTTTTACTTCTCTAGATTACCTTTTTTTTTTTTTCCAGGCAGAATCAGACAGAGAGAGAAACAGAGAGAGTTATAGACAGTGAGAGAGAGACAGAGAGAAAGGTCTTCCTTGCATTGGTTTACTCTTCTAATGGCCGTCATGGCCGGTGCTGCGCCAATCCCAAGCCAGGAGCTGGGTACTTCCTCCCGGTCTCCCATGCGGGTGCAGGAACCCAAACACTTGGGCCATTCTC
Source organism: Sylvilagus floridanus (assembly GCA_949820135.1). NCBI lineage: Eukaryota > Metazoa > Chordata > Mammalia > Lagomorpha > Leporidae > Sylvilagus > Sylvilagus floridanus. Next base: position 32,519,193 of record OX463244.1, read on the forward strand.
CACTGCTCTCCTGGGCCACAGCAGAGAGCTGGACTGGAAGAGGAGCGACAGGGACTAGTACCCGGCGCCCCAACCAGGACTCGAACCCAGGGTGCCAGTGCCGCAGGTGGAGGATTAGCCAAGTGAGCCACGGCGCCAGCCCTCTAGATTACCTTTTAGGTGCTCTATTAGTATCCACAAATCAGGGAAAACATGGAATTTGTCCTTTTGGCACTAGCCTATTTCACTAAGTATGGTGTTTTCTAGTTTCATCCATTTTGTTAAAAACAACAGGATTTCATTTATTTTTTGCCACTGAGTAGTATTCCATGGTATACATATCCCATAATTTCTTTATCCAATCTTTAATTGAGAGATATTTGTGTTGGTTTCATATCTTAGCTGTTGTGAATTGAGCTGTAACAAACATGGGGGTGCAGATAATTTTTTCATATGCTGAGTTCATTCCCTTGGGTAAATTGCCACAAATGAGATGGCTGGGTCTTATGGGAGGTCTGTATTCAGATTTATGCAGTATTTCCATACTGTCTTCCAAAGTGGCAGTACCAGTTTACATCCCACCAGCAGTAGATTAGGGTTCCTTTCTGCTCACATCCAAATCCTGGTGTTTTTATTCAGTAGTCTTCACCCTATTCTAAGCAACAGTGATTTCTTAAATGATGATTAATTCATTTCCCTTTTAATTCCTCTAATCACTTATCTATGTTGCAAGCACACTTCTCTTTCTCTTTTCTGATTTGCTCATTTAGAATTGGTGGCATAAACCCCCCAGACAAAATTATCTATGTATTATCATTAATGACTAAAGATTTTCAGATTCAATTTATTAGTTTGACAAATTTTAACCCTTCACAGCATGGAAAATCCCTTCCTACATTGTTTGTGGGAGTACAAAGTTGGCCTTGTGCAGATTGGTTATTTGTGCAGATTATAGGTTATTGTATGATTTTTTTTCTTTTTATATCAGGACCAGATTCTATTCCATTTTATTGAATATGTGTTTTGTTTACAGACTTAAGACTCATACATACAGCTCTGCTAATTTTTACCACCACTATATGAAGAACATGCTATTAGCCATGTTTTTCAAACAAAGAAACTAGGTTCCAGGCCAGCGAACAGAATGATTAAAATTCACAGGGCTTGAAATTGCACAAGGGCTTGAGTTCAGATCTCTTGACCAGAGTGCCCATTTCTTACTCTGCTATGCCGCATTACATCCTAACATAACTTTTTAGAGTGCTGACTGAACAAGTTAACCCAGTGATGTTTGTTTAGTTCTGTACTAATTTTAATATTGATGTTAATATATAGTGTTTCTTCCTTCTTTTAGTGAAAAATTAATACTTTTTCCCTTTTTTGTTATTATTTTTGTTTTGCTTAAATAACACTTTCTTAATTCTTTTTTTTTTAAGATTTATTTTTTTATTTGAAAGGCAGAGTTACACAGAGAAGAGAGGTAGAAAAAGAGAGAGGTCTTCCATCTGGCGGTTCACTCCCCAATTGGCCACGATGGCTGGAGCTGTGCCGATCTGAAGCCAGGAGCCAAGACCTTCTTCTGGGTCTCTCTTATGGGTGCAGGGGCCCAAGGAGTTGGGCCATCTTCTACTGCTTTCCAAGGCCATAGCAGAGAGCTAGATATGAAATGAAGCCGCTGGGACTCAAACTGGCTCCCACATGGGATGCCGGCGCTTCAGGCCGGGGCATTAACCTGCTTCTATAGGAAACTATGAACCAAGAAAAAAAATAGCAAATCAATACTGAAAGAACTGGTGATCCAATACTTGGCTATGCTATGATGACTTTCAGGTTTATTATTTTTATGTTAATTAGATTTACATTATAAGATCACTGATATTATCATAGTTCATTTATATTTGGTCAAAATCTATTACTGGTGTGTTTGTAATTCTTCCCAAAATCGCTTCCTGTTTATGTAGTGTGTTTGATTTTCTTCCTAAAATGGCTTCATGTTTATATTTGCAGATATTCAGATAACTTAAACTGACTGAAGAACAATAATAACATGAACTAAAGAGTTTAATTTGCAGTGAGTAACATTTCAAAGTGAATATTTTAACGTACTATCTCAATTCTTGTAAAAACGGCATGAGAAGTGAGATTATTGGTTTTATTGTTTTGTTAAAGAAATTGAGACACTGAAAAGTTAGGTTATAGCTAAAGCTTACAGGAACATATTAGAAACATGGACCCTTAGACACTATCAAATACATCTATACTGGACTATATTGACTAAAATGTGGTCTCTGTTCATGATGAACTCACAATTTGACATCTTTATGTATACATTAGTGCAATTATATTAGAATCAGATAAAAAAAATAGACCATTGATATTTTATGTAAAAAGAGGCAGGACATTGTTAATTTCATAGGACTCAATTTAAAATGTGTACATTATGTACTATATAGTAGTGGATACAATTGATCGTGATTAATTATGCCAGTTAGATCAGCAAAGGCTTCTGAGAAGAGCTGATAGATGACTGAGTGTTGAAAGTCATATCTGATTGTTCAGTAGCCAGATTAAAGTAATATACAATAAATACACACATGAAATATGGAGCCATAAAAGACTGCCTTGTACTAGAAGACATTTATGATGCTTGGAACATAGCTTAAGAACTCAAAGGACCATTCTGTAGGGGTACATAAGTTCAAATTGTGCAATTCAGAAAGATGCAAGATATGTTAGTCATATCTTCACTTTCATGACATCATAAAAACAGGTTCAGACTCTGGACTTAATGACAGTGACCTGGAATAGGTAAGAAGTTTCCCTTTCCACATAGACCCACTCGGCACCAAAGATATGGCTCCCTCACAGCTGAGTAGGTTGAACACATTCATGTAGACAATGAGCCTAGGCACGGTAGTGCCCTGCCTTGTCCTCACTCTGGGAGTCCCCTGTAGCTGCTTCTGTTTCTTCCCCCTCTGAATGACCTGACTCTTACTCCCACCGACTTTGTTGCCAAGCAACTAAATAGTTACAAAGAGAGGAAATGGGTATTGGTGATGAAAACTAAAATAAAGATGATGATGACGACTGATGCTGAAGATAAATTTGCCTAACAGCATGCATTTGAATACTTTTTATTTACCAGGCACTAGGCTAAGGATTTTGTACCCCACTGTCATATGCAATTTTCATGACACCATGAGAACAGGAATTGCTGTTATTCTCACCATATAGTTAGCTATGCCTTGGGTGTCTTTTGGAGGAGAGAGATATGCATATGTTTTTCTCAAGAATTGCCATAGGAACATTTTTGCTTGGATTGCTTTGAGTTATTATTTATACTAAATTAATGGGCATCCAAACCTCCAAAGACTAGTCTAACAAATGAAAAATAAGATAGCATCCTCAAGACAATAATTTCTTGTAAAATTCATGTGTTTCCATTGTGAGAGTTCTCAAAGGTATACCATCATTCATTTAATATCTTATTCCTGTCTTTTTGCATGAAAACAATAGTAAAGACTGCAAGGGAAAATTGGTGAAGTTCAGGCAGATGTTGAAAACTAGTGAAAATAAAATTATAAATGAGACATAGAAGCTATGGTCATTTATTCTCATCCTGCTTATTTTCTGAGGGTCATGAATCCAGAAACCACCATTCTGAAAAAAAAAAAACACAAAAAATTGAGATGTTATATTAATAGCCAATCGGAGGAAACAACTTTATTATAAACACTATCTAGATGTTAAGTAAACAAATACTCATTTGTGATTTAAAATGGTCTCCATGGAAGGCGTCTAATTTAGTATTGCTAAGTGATGATTTGCAGCTGAATGAAGCTTGTCTTTAAAGTTGTTTTGAATACCTCCAGTGCAAATAGAAATGTGGTCTAAGCCAGTTGTTAAATTGATGGTGATACTGACATGCCCAGCTGAGTCACAGCATGGCCTTTATCCTTTCTACTGAAATAATCAATCTCTGCTACAGATCTGGAACTGGATGTAGTATATTTTAAGTATAAAAGAAAAGTAGTAGTATTGCCATTTTTTTAGGTAGTGAAGATACATTTCTCCATTTGATAGCCATAACATATGTGCAAGATATGATTCTCCCTGTTCTACGTATGAGGACATGGAGATTCCATGAAGTAAATTGACCAGAATAATGCAGCTAGTGTATGGCACAATGAGAATGCATCATAGGTAATTCTAAGCTTTGGTTGTTTTGAAATTGGCTTCTTTCTTATTTATGAACAGCTGGTATAGAATTTACTATTGAACATGGTTAAAAATCATCTTGACTGCTTAGCAGGACGATAGAAGTATCTTGCCTTGGGTTTACCCAGGATGGCCATTACAGTTTCACTTTCTTCCACTTGTTCTTGTATTTTAGGTTCCTTCAGCCTCACCAGCTCTTCTGAATCTCACCATGCTCTTGCATGTCCCTGTGCTTTAGCACATGCTGATTTCTCTGTCTTAAATGCCCTTCCTCCCTCTCATCCAAGCATCTGATAAATCTGTAATCGTCCTTCACATCCAAATGCGTTTCTTGTTGGTTCCATAGCACCTTAAATAATTGAAAGCTAAGTTGACTGGTTTTGAAGATAGAAGAAGGAGACCAAGAGACTATGAGTGTTTTCCTGGAATAAGCAGTTGCCTATTGATGTTAAACCGTCTAGAAATGGTACGTTGGCCCTCCAACCTCAAGTAACTGAATTCTGCCAAAAATCCAAATGAACAGGAAGTAGATTCCCCCCTAGAGCCTCGAGGAGGGGATGCAGCCATCTAAGAATTTGATCCTGGTCCTCATAGACCTTTATAAGACTTATGAGTTAGAGAACCTTGATAGAATAACTTTCTATTGTGAAAGCTACTAAGTCCAAGGGAGACTGAAAATGCAAATGGACAGTTGCCAGGCTGTGTGTACAAACAGAAACCTGACCCACAAATGGCAACAACCAGTCATCAGTCCACAGCCTCTATAGAAGTGGCCCAAAAAGGACCAAGACTTGACTAATTGCTGCCAATTTTTCTAACTTTTTTTACTCACATCCAGCTTTGGACCAACCAATGTAAGCCAAAAATGTTCTCCTAACCACCCACTTATGATGATATTCTACTTCTATGCAGTCCCATCTCCAATTTATGCTCTATGCAGGTAACCTACAATCAAGGCACCTGTTAACCCTTCCACCTTTCCAGGTATAAAGTTCATGTTACCCACCTGCTTGCCCTTGACTCTCAGTTCAACACATGCAATAGTAGCTGTCTCTCTGGCTATAGTATGTTCTTTATATATACCTTTGCTCTTTTCGTGTGGGTGACTTTCCTATATTTCCATGGGGAGGGGAAAAAGTTTTTTCTGTACTCCTCTTATATTCTCCAGTTGAACACTGTAAATTAAACTGGCAAAAGATGGATTAACACGATAAAAGTTAATTATGTAAGTGCATCATGCACAAACATGGGGACATTCAGAAATGGGCCCCTCAAAGGGAGGCTAGAATTTGGGCTTATATGCAATCCTAGGCTAAATAAAATCATAAGGATTTGGGTTTATGGGGCAGGCAAAGTGACCAGGAAGAGTCAGGGTAACTGACCTGCATTGATGCTTTCTCCGTGAAATTATTGTTAATAGTTATCCTCTTCTTGGTAAGAGGGTAGGAGATAGTTCTTGTACTAGTGGAAATTTCCTTTATAAAAGAAATTCCTTTACAAAAGGGAAAGGCACACCTTGTTTTAGAGCTCTTCCTGAGTCTGCTGGTTCTCAGTGGCCTGTAGCAGACAGGTGTATTGGGAATAGAATAGTCTGGTATCCTTCACCACGTTTGTCATGCCAACAAGAGAAGCTTGGACATTCAGAGTGTGGAGTAAATTGGGCAAGCTAAGTGGAAAGGAGGTTGGGGGGACAGGGATGGGGTCCACTAATAAAAGCTGAAACTGAGCTCCTAAACTGTGTGGTAAATGCTAGAAAGCCACAGTCTCCAGTCTCCTAGTCTCCCTCCCTTAGCTTAGCTCACTGAATTGAGGGAATGGTGGAGTCGGTCTCACAGGCTTACAATCACGTAACTCCTTGGTGGCTGGTATTGTCTCACAGGGTTTTCTTTAGGGGAATTCCAGGTCTGGGCAGGGGAATTGTAGAGGTGCAGGGCAGAAAGCACTGACGCCCACACTAGACCATCATAGAAATCCCCTGAAGAGACCAGGAACTTGGACATGAGCTGAACATGTAACTGGACCATATAACCACTGGGAGTCCCAACCAGCCTTATCCCCCATCTGGAGGCCAACATACTGCAGCACTATCCTTTGTTCTTATCCCTGACTTGCCCTGAAACTCTGAAGCCTCCTCATTCAGGAAGGTAGTAGTTCTGAGACTCGGAAGTCTGCTGCTACCCACGGAACTCTGGATAGATTAAGCTCCTTTTCCCCTTCCCTCACATCTTGCCCTCCTGATTTTGATTCAGCACTAGGACAGGGACTGAGGTTCCAGTTGCATAGCTGCAGCCCACCTTGCAGAAACACCCACCGATGAGCATCTTCACGTGAGATCGCACCCAGCCCCTCTGGTCGTGTGAAGGAAGATCAACATTTCATGGTGCCACTGGGGGTGTGAGAGGTGGGCACCACAGCACCAAACCAGATTCCAACTCTCGTATTTGCTTCACATCATGGATTGGTCAAGACGGGGCCTCCTCAAGCCATGAATGGGGCACCTTGGAAGCAGCACCTTGGGGTAGATACTGGACTCCTTACAAAGCTGGGATGTGGGTTCTCAAGTCGTTAATTGAAAAAATAAGAGATTTATTGATGTTTGCCCCTCAGGTTTGTGGAGCATGAAATCATGGTTACCTTCCACTTCCCACTTTAAGCACTCTGTGGGGTTTGAATTATTTATATTGAACAGACATTACTTTTATGATCAGAAAGAGAAAACACAAACACATGCTAATTTTTCAAAAGGAAACCCTGAAGTCCATAAATGGTTTAATTGTTTCCCTGAAATAACCTTTGTGCAACAAGAGTTTGCCCTATTATTTGTGAATATTAGGAGGAGAAGTTCCTAAAAATTCACAGCTTGTTAAGAATTTCCTCTCAACATCCAATTTGTAGACTTAATTTAATGCAAGGGGGTTATAGCCAACTTTAATTTCTTATTTAAAATGCTGCCATTTCTAGTCTCAAAAGTCTCTCTTTTTTCCCCTCAGGACTTTCATATGTTAAAGCACATTTCATTGTATCTTAATTATTTTGTCCCTTCTTGAAAGAAGGGAGATTCACCTTAAGGTGGAGTTTTAGAAATCATCTAGAGACATTTCTCTATCCAAACTATCCCTGAACAAAAAGCAAGTGCATCACTAATGGGCCATCATTGTTGAACTGTGTCCCTGTGGTCATTGTAAACAATTACCAGCAAAATGGCACTACGTTAATTCAAAGGTTGCAGTTACCCTCCTCAGAGCCCAGGTTATAGCTCTTTCCCATCTGTTAATTTCATATTATTAGAATTCAGATTTCTTGGGGAAACAGATGGCTATAAACTTTAACAGGTGTTTATGGCGCACTGCCTTAACTTTAAATGCTGAACAGGTACAGTTTGAAGTTCGCTGGGCTGCACAGGGAATTAGTACTTTAAATGATGTGTGGGTAGAGAATTAATTTGTTTTGAACTACCTGAAGAAAATTCAATATACTGTGCACAGTGGTTCATGCTTACCTGACATGATGCAATACAATGAGAAATGTCAGAAAAAAAAAAAAAAGATTTCAAGAAAACCTGAACTGTATTCTTCAAACCAGCCTACTGCATGCCCTGCTAATAAAATGCCAAACAAGAACATAATCCACTGGTACTGCAATGGATGAAAGTAGAACAGATAGGGAGGCCTTCATGCATCAGTGGCCACTTTGATAGTTATGTGCACTCTACAACTCATCCCTGCTCCCCTGAAATAAAAATAAAATGCAAATCTGCATTCCTATTCTGTACATCTTCACAATATTTGCTACATATATCATGTCGTGCTTCACTTAGCAATGTTCTATCTCACTTGAATGGAGCATGGTTTACTGTTTTATAATTCATACAATAGGAAAAAAGTGAAGAGAGCAATATAATGACTAGATGTGTAGGTATCTTGTTCTAAATTGCATGCATTTTTTTCCTGAGTTGCCTGGTGGCGTAGTGACTACAAAACTGATTCACACTTTGACTTAGAAGCCCTGCATAGATAAGACGTCAGTGCTTTATCATAGCACACAGAATATTGTGTGCTCAATCAATGATTGTTGAATTTCTTTAATGAGTTCTAGATGCAAAGTACCAACTGCTTATACTCCATAACTAGTGATGGAACTGCAGAATAATTATTGAGACACTGTAAAACTCAAAGCTCTTTCCACACTTCAGCCATGTAAATAGGTTTGCTTCCCAAGTAATTTTGGCTGTGTATGTTTGTTTATGGAAAGAAATAATGATAGAATCAGCCAATAGTGAGACTTATGAAAAAACTGCACGTTCCTATAGTTTATCTTTGTTGTGGAGTTGATTGATGTGCTGGGCCACATATTCTGTCTAAAAGTCTACCAGATGATCTGTTTTGCTACCTTCTCTGACACATCTTGTGTTTTTAGACAGTCAAATGGACTGTCTTGGCTTTCTTTGGTTGTTGAAAACCTGTAGGAGCTGTGTGTGCTTCGTGAGTGTAAGTTTTTTTTTTTTTTAAAGATTTATTTTATTTACTTGAAAAACAGAGTTACAGAGAGAGGTAGAGATAGAGAGGTCTTCCATCTGCTAGTGCACTCCCCAATTGGCTGCAATGGCCGGAGCTGTGCCGATCCAAAGCCAGAGCCAGGAGCTTCTCCCAGGTCTCCCACGCGGGTGCAGGGGCCCAAGGACCTGGGCTATCTTCTACTGCTTTCCGAGGCCATAACAGAGAGATAGATTGGAAGAGGAGCATGCGTGACTAGAACTGGCACCCATATAGGATGCCGGCGCTTCAGGCCAGGGCATTAACCCGCTGCATCACAGCACCAGCCCCATGAGTGTAAATTAAAGCATGCTTTTCCCACCTGAAAAGTAACTTGACTATAGAATGGCCTTTAGAAATTGCAGTTCCTGAATCAATGATGTGTGCTTGAAGAGCAAAAATTATCAAGGAGAAAAAATCGAAATGATTGCCTTAAAGAATGCTCCAGATGCCTCTTCCACTTTCTCCTCCATTTCCACTTTCCATTTACTTTGTACTCAGGGAGGTTGACTGATACGGACTCCATCCGTGGATTCTAGTTGGGTGAGCCAATGGGGGGACCACCAAATATTCACAAAGAGAAGGCAGGCTATCAATATTTCTACTCCCTTAGAATGAGGTTGTCCCTGGCTGATTGCATCCCTCAACTAAAGATCACCTGGGCCCTAATTCCAGTAACCTGGTCCTTTTCTTTGTACTGTATCCCTAGATATAGTAAGACACCTTGCTGTTACTAGCCTTTGCTATTCATCCTGGTTTCCCTGCAATCTTATAAATAATGGCTTTATTGAATTCTGTCCATTACCTGCTTTGAGCATCTGCCATGTTTTCTGCCTGGACCCTGAAAGTCTCTAAATGATAACTTAAACGTTTTCAAGTATTCAAAGTTTTAAATTGCACCTATCTGTTACTGTAAGTTTCTTAAGTGATAGAAGATTGGAAGAAAGTGGATAAAAAATTCCGTTCTCTATGCTTTTTTTTTCCAATAGAGAAATTCCTGTTTACTTACAACTATTTTAAAGTTAAGAAACTACTTGGAATTGAAGAGAAAATAATATAGCTGTTCTTTTGAGAAATGGAAGCTGTCAAGGCTTTATTACCGAGAGGAAGCACTGAAAGTAATCAAAGCTCTTTTGCAAAATGTGATGTGTACCTTCCTGTCAAACTCCATTAACTTACAGGTTTGAATTATAGTTCTATTTCACAAAATAGTGTGATGGAATCAGACATAATATTAGAATCTGAGACTTCTGTTTAAATTGCCTTTTCTTTGTTCTGGAGAGAAATAGAATATTTTGAAATACATTCTTCTAATCAACTGTTAATAGCTAATTCAATACCCACCTGCATTGAATTCTGCTGTTCTCAGAATAGAACACCTTGATATTCCAGAGAGAGCCTGTTTGCTCTCCCATTTGTATATGAGTTACAAGGTGAACTTCATGTGAACCAATGGGGAAAGTACTATCTTTATGTGTCCCATAATTTTGGCACTTTGTCCCCTATTGGCTACATCTCACAAACTCATTGCATAGATACCCAGTTATGTGTGATAGAATCACATGTGGGTTGGGCATATATAAGAGACTCAAAGGTACTGTATAAAAGCTATCTATTATCAGGGATTTGTTTTCTACAGGCCTGTTTGGAAAAGACAGAAAGAGGTATTCTGTAGAACAAGTTAGCAGGAAATTTATTGAGCCAGTGAATTATTCCAAAATGTAAAGGTAATTTTATAAAACTTTGTTTGGAATTAGTGGTGATATGTGGTAACATCACTTTTAGATGGCACTGATAAAAAGCCTAGAATATTATTGTAGTTTAAAAAATATAATAAAAAATTTTTCCCTTTACCTATACCTGGAATGAAGATTATCTTAATATTTTCCCCCTAGCATTACATTGATGATTAAATGAGATACAATCTTATAAAGATTTTTACACAGTGCTTGGCATGGGTAGTTTAGCTGATATGGTTAGTTTGTGTTCCTGTTCAATGAAAGTTTTTTTTTTTTTTAATTTCAAGCAGGAGGTGTAGGTTTTACTTTTTAAGAAATTTTTATATATTTATTTGAGAGGCAAAGACAAGGAGGTCTTCCATCTGCTGGTTCCCTCCCCAAATGGCCGCAATGGCTGGAGCTAGACCGATCCAAAACCAGGAGCCAGGAACTTCTTCTGAGTCTCCCACATGGGTGCAGGGGCCCAAGGATTTGGGCCATCTTCCACAGCTTTCCTAGATCACCAGCAGGGAGCTGGATCAGAAGTGGAACAGCTGGTACCATAAGAGAAAATAAAGCTGGGATGGTGTTAGGGAAAGGCTGGTGTGTGCTTTTGAGAAGAGAAAGGTCTTGTGGGCAAGCCTGGAGGCAGCTCCTAGATCAAGAGACAGTCACCCTCCTACTCTTGAGAGACAAGGAAGAAACTCTAGAGCACTATTACCTGCCCATGTTGGTTTTAGCGAAGCTGTGTGGTGGATTAGATTGGCTTTGCTAATATTTCACAGTATAACCTCTAGTTGAATTTACCCAAGATTTCCCAGGTGCAGGGAACCCTCCTGGCCCTCCCTTTTGCCCTTGAAGCCTGCTCTGTTAATGAACAACTTTGCTCTTGCGAGTCTCTGGGAATAATGCCTTCCTTGTTAGTTCCCGCTCTATCTCCCAGAATACTCCCTTCCTTAAATTCTCTCTGAGCATCTCCTCATGAGGGTGGATTCAGCTTTCTGACTGCTTATTGACTGGCACTGAAGGAGTCACTCCAGCATCTGCACATACATGTGTAACTAACGCACATGGAGCTGTGGACAGGGAGTCACACTTGAGCAATTCAGCTTTTGATTAGGGATGGGGATTGAAGCAGGATGAAAGGAAGTCAAAACAGAGACAAGGCTGCTCTACTCTAAGTCCCTCTGAGTCCAGTTATTGCTCAGATCTTTTGCTGCCCACCCTCTCCACAGAGCAGCCTGCAGTTCCCAGTCTTGGAGTATATTGCTGCCTCTAGCCCACTAAAAGACAAACCTAGTGAGGGATTCTCTCGTTGCCTGGCTGCCCCGAAGCCTCACGAGAGTGGTTTTCGCTGGTGTTATCACTACTTTACATCATTGTCCATTACTGTAGCTGCCCTCAATTACAATCTATCCTCTAACTAATTCAATAACTTATCATATGTCTGTTTTTAATTACTGTCCAGTTCTGCTTTTTCGGGGTGTGTGTGTGTCATTCTGTGTTACATTATATGGCTGACTTGAAGATTTTCATCTCTAATTAATGTAAAAATTATCACAGCCTGTTTCTCAATTTGAGTACCAAAACCAAAAACGCAGTGAGTTGCCTTCAGCCAATGCTCTGATCTTCAAGAGGCAAAGATGCACTCCCTGGTGTTGAATGTTCCCAGCCCTACTCCAGTGAGAATAATGGAGTCAGTCTTGGGCTTTACCTTGTTCTGCCTATTTTGGAAAATATACTGGATCTCTCTGAGCCTCATCTTTCTCATTTATAAGAACTTGGTCTAATACAGCTCCAAGGATGATTGTGAAGGTAGAAGCTAGTAATGTGCAAAGCACCTCCGCTTAAGGCCGAACATTCTAGGCATATCATTAATGTTAGTCAACCTTGTCAACCTCAGCATTAACTTGCACAAAGCGTTCAAACTCACAGTCTCAGAGCACATAATCTTAATAACATTTATCCTGAGAGCTTGGTTTCATGCAAATTTGGGGTCCAACAATTTTGCACCCTTAATATTGCAAGAGTTGTCATGGTTTGCCATTAATAATTGATGCTAGCTCATAAATTTTACCACATAGATAGTTCAATAACAAAATGAACAATTAAATAAAGGCTTTAAAGCCAGTTTTATATTTTATAAGGAAACTAATTCACAGCTCAATCAAAGGAAAGTTAGATAACAAATGTCTCTGTAGGAAATATTTTATTTTTGTTCTTATAGATTTAAAATTATTGTTAGATTTCAAATTTTAAATGCAGACTGTTTTACAAGTTTACTCGTAGCTAATTATTAAAGCTGATTTGCTTACAAATCTATAGTAATTAAATAAAGTCTTAAATAGGATGTTAGCTTGCCAAAAAGTGAATTGATAGTGTGAACTAGATAATCTCACAAATACAAGAACACATGTAGCTCATGAATTTAGTATGTTAATTTTAGTATTTTATCTGTATGGTTGCTTTTGTTAAGTTAATTTGATAAACAGGGATACTTCAAAACTTCGTGGAAATGGTATTAGACAAGTTTTTATGTTGCAAAAAGTTTTGAAATCCATGCTATGAGGGGTGTTCAAAAAGTTCACAGAAAATGTGTATTATGAAAAAAAACTGAATTTCAAGACTTTTGTGCCAAAATAATGTTATTTTTCAATTCTTTTATTCATGAATTTTTCAAGCAATCTCCTATTAAATTCTTTATTCCAAAATGGGTGAGGAAAACTGTAATATTTGATTTAAAATAATTTTTTACTTTCTGAATATTGCTTCATGTTGTTCAGATATTCACCAAACACTTGAAGTTCACTTTTGTGGCAGATATGTGCTATACTGGGATGACACAGATAGGTTTAACATGGTACAGGCTCCAAGAGTATGTGTCTCAAATGAGGAAAAGGGAAAAAAAAAATACAAATGAGGGGCGGAGGAGCTGAGTGCAGGTGTGTGCTTTTTTTTTTTTTTTTTTAAGATTTTATTTATTTATTTGACAGGTAGAGTTACAGACAGTGAGAGACACAGAGAGAAAGGTCTTCCTTCTGTTGGTTCACTCTCCAAATGGCTGCAGTGGCCGGAGCGGCGCCAATCCAAAGCCAGGAGCCAGGTGCTTTTTCCTGGTCTGCCACATGGGTGCAGGGGCCCAAGTACATGGGCCATCCTCCACTGCCTTCCTGGGCCACAGCAGAGAGCTGTAGTGGAAGAGGAGCAACCTGGACAGAATCTGGCGCCCAGATCGGAACTAGAACCCAATGTGCCGGCGCCACAGGTGGAGGATTAGCCTATTGAGCTGCAGCGCCGGCCTCTTCTTATTTATTTGAAAGACAGATTTGTAGAGAGAGGAGGAGAGACAGAGAGAGATGCTCTAATCTGCAGGCTTACTCTCCAAATGACTGTAATGGCTGGGGCTGGGCAAAGCCAAACCCAGGAGCCAGAAGCTTCTTCTGAGTCTCCCACATGGGTGTAGGGGCCCAAGCATTTGGGCCATCTTCAACTGCTTTCCCAGGCACATTAGCAGGGAGCTGGATTTGAAGTGGAGCAACCGGGTCTTGAACCAGTGCCCACAAATGATGTCAGCATCACAGGCAGAGGCTTACCCTGCTATGCCCACAGTGCTGGCCCCATATTATTTTTTTTTTTAATTATTGTTCTCAGGAGAAATTCTCACAAATGAGCAAAGAAAAATTATGCTTATGGACTTTTTCAGATTATTCCCAACTTTCATTATCTGAATTATTTTCAGTTCCCTAACTTGTAACTATAGTAGTCTATTTTTCATTACTCTAATGGAATATTTGAGGCTAAAGAAATTCATTGTAACTCACTATCCTAGAGGTCCAAGGCTCAGGAACCAGGATGGGAGGAACTTTTAGCAATGGTGTTCTTGCCGGAAGAAGCCCTGGGTGGCCCAAGACATCACATGGCAAAAGACAGGGACCAGGTGTGCGTGTTTTCTCCTCTGCTCCCTCTTCCTATTCTCTCCTTTAAAACAATGTAGAGGAAGAGCAGAAAATACAGAGAGAGGTCTTCCATCTGCTGGTTCACTGCCCAAATAGCAGCAATAGCCAGAGTTCAGCAGGCCCAAAGCCAGGAGCCAGAAGCTTCTTCCTGGTCTCCCTTGTGGGTGCAGGGGCCCAAGCACTTGGGCCATCCTCTGCTGCTCTGCCAGGCAAATTAGCAGGGAGTTGAATCAGAAGTGGGGCAGCTGGGACTGGAACTGGCACCCATATTAAATGCAGAACACTGCAGGCAGCGGCTTTACTGGTTACACCACAACGTTGGCCCACTTCCTATTCGTCTAAAGTGACCAAGATTCAATCATGGACTCTCTAAATGACCTTATCTAATCCAATTTCCTCCCCAAAACCCCACTTTCAAACACCATAGTGTGATTTTCTATCTTTTTTTTTTTTTCATTTGACAGGTAGAGTTACAAACAGTGAGAGAGAGAGAGAGACAGACAGACAGACAGACAGAGAGAAAGATCTTCCTTCCGTTGGTTCACTCCCCAAATGGCCGCAATAGCCAGTGTAGATCCTAAGCCTGGAACCAGATGCTTCTTCCTGGTCTCCCACACGGGTGCAGGGCCCACGGACTTGAGCCATCATCCACTGCCTTCCCAGGCCACAGCAGAGAGCTGGGCTGGAAGAGGAGCAACTGGGCCTAGAACCTGGCACCCATATACGATGCAGGCACTGCAGGTGGAGGATTAACCTAGTGTGCCACAGCACCGGCCCCTCTATCTTCTTAATATGGCACTCCAGAGGTTAAATTTCAACACATGATTCCTTTGTGGATGCCCTCAAAACATATCCAGACCATGGTAGTGACCTAGTAAATTGTATTTTCTTGTCCATAGCCAAGTATATAGGAGGGCAATTGATAATCGCCCACCTTTTTCCAGTGGAAAAGTCAGTTTTGTAACTCTTTGGAAATTCATTCTGGCTTTGCTGAATTCTCCTTTGAATCAGTTGTACTGTTTTTATGCTTCTTCATTTACTAGTGAGTTAAATGAAATCTCTGATAGGTGTTATATTTGTTAGAGAATTTTAATTTGGATATCCTTGGATCTATCCTTTATCATTTGTACAAGTATCATTGGTAGAGCTGTCAAACTTTCTCAAGACAGTATCAGTAAACAAAGATGTTTATGATGTATTTGTGTATACACACACAGCAATATCATAGTGGCATATTTAAAGTATTAAGTATTCCTGATGAAACTGGGTTAGAGATACTTCATAGGAGGGACAAATTCTGTGCTGAATTTCTGGAGAGTTGAGACCAAACTGCATTGTAAGCATAGGTATCATTCTTGTACAAAGATGGAAAAAATTCATCCTATGGTCTGAACAAGTTTTGATTATGAAGCTCATGAAGATGTTTAATCCCCCCAAATTATAGCTTAATGATACTAAGATGGTGCAAATTATTCTAATTATTGTGTTCAGCAGGTTGGCCAAAGGGAAGGTCCTTGGATCCTCCTATGCTATGTGCCATAAACACTCATGAAGATTAGTTATAAAAGCTTGAGTCAGGCCCAGCTGTTCTCTTTGGTTCCTGGCTTGCTGTGGGATTGACTTCCTCTGCACACACTCCACCATTGCCATCCTCTGGCACTGGAGAGCCAATCCATGGGGTCTGCCCATTTGTGGACTGAGAACCTTAAAAATCAGGAGTCAAAATAAACTTATTGGTTCTCAATTAGCTTCTCTCAGGCATTTTGTTGTAGTCATGAAAAGCTGACAAATATCATAGAGAAAACATGGCATGCCTGCCTGTGTAGTTAGTTTACATCAGCTGGGGATGAAATATAAGAAGGCATGAAGGAAAAAAAATAGTGGGCAGCAATAAGCCTGAGAAAGATAACCTGATGACACAGAGTGAGATTATTGTATTGGAGAATTTAGAATTCAGCCTCTATGAAATGCAAAGCCTTTCAAGAGATGATACAATCAAATAAAGATGTTTTATTTTTAAAAAGGAATTTCAGTATTATTTAGCCCAGTAAAATAAATTCAGAGTATCTTGTTGTTATTGATTTTGGTTTCAGAGGACTTATACCCCAAAGTTATATATAAAACATGATAAATTCTTTTTCTCTGCTGTAGCATGAAAACCATTTGTTTTTTTTATTCCAATGGTTTATGCTGTTCTCTTCTACCTCCTCTGTCACTGGCTAGGGCAAGCAGTGTCCTATCAACTCAACTGACCAAGCTCTAGTCCTTACTGCCTTTTTTTTAAAAAAATTATACCATTGTATTTTCTTAGTCATCCTTCACTTATTCAGAAAATGTGGGTGATGGCCTTGCAAACAGTGGTGTAACCCACTGTGCACAACACCAATCCAAATATTGCATCTATTTTATGTTCATCTTCCCAATGAACTAATGAATAGTTTGGTAAATAAATTTCAAAATTAAAAAACAAAAACATGTAGATTTCTGGCAATCTTTTATTTGATATTTTAAAGCGTATTGTTTGCTTATTAATATATGAGTTTATTTAGAAGTTATCTAATGGGCCTGCACTGTGGCATAGCAGGTTAAGCTTCTGCTCTATGCCTGCAGTACCAGCATCCCATATGAGTGCCCAGCTTCTACACATCTGATCCAGCACCCTATTAATGTGCCTTGGAAAGCAGTAGAGGATGGCCCATGTGCTTGGGCCCCTGCAACCATGTGGGAGACCCAGAATAAACTTCTGGCTCCTGGCTTTGGCCTGACCCAGCCCCAGCCGTTGCAACCATTTGGGGAGTGAAACAGTGAATGGAAGATCTCTCTCTCTCTCTCTCTCTTTCTCTCCCTCCTTCCCTCCCTCCCTTTCTTTTCTGTAACTCCCTCTTTCAGATAAATAAAATCAATCTTAAAAAATTTATCTGAACTTATCTGAACTTACTTAAAAGTTATCCAAACATTTTTTAAATATCCGTGGAGGAATGTGCGGAATTCAACATACTCTCTTACCATCTGAAAAGTAATGTTATGCACACAATAAGTTCAAATTATTGAGTCTTTGTTGATATTTTTGTCTACTCAGTATAAATCAATTTCAAGAAACTTTAAGGCATATTGGCTTAAAGAACCTGAAAAGTAGATTATATTGTACATTTGATTACTAAGTATAAGAAAATTAGGGACTCAATCAATACCAAATTTATTTTTAGTCTGATTAAGAGCTTCCTTCTGTGTGCTATATTTAAACACAATTAATAAATCTAAATGCTGTTTTGATTGAAAATTTCTACCTCAATTTTAATATCTACCATTTTCATTTTATTAAAAAAAGTAGAAATAGAAAAATGTGCTTTATTTTCCAGAAGGCAGTGTGATTAATATCATAATCAAATGTTTATACAGTGCCTAATTATGGATAAAATTATACAAAGAACTATTTATCCTGTCCTTTTTCCTTTAGGTAGAATTCAGGATTTTTATTTATAGACAATCAGGGTTATCCCCTAGATGAATTTTATTGCCATTAGTATTATGTCTATTGGTTGTATAAAATTTAAAGATTTATAATACTTCTGCTAGCATCTTCTAAATTAATTCTCCATGCGGCACTCTGAGTTAGTATTCTCAGCACTTGCTGATGGGGAAATTAACTCAGATGGGCAAAAGTGTTTTACTCAACATCATGTAATAGGCAGCAAAGAAAAAAACATTGCGTCTCCTGATAACAACTTTGCAACCTCTTCTAATTCTCCATCCAAAGTTTTCTTGAAGGCTTCTTACCCACACTTGCCAAATCCCATCACCCATGCAAGACACCTACAAAGTCTGCCCTTCTTTCTGGTGTCCCATGAGACATAATTACCTCTCAAACATCTCCTCTTCGAAGAAAGTTGCCCGTTACTTTGGCAATGATGACTTAAGTTTGCACTTTGCAAACTGAAATGTTACCTATAAAGAAAAATATGGATGAATAGATAACAGTCATTTTACTTGTTGGAGGGCGTTTTGATTTTGAATAATAATAAAAAACTTGTTCGGCTAAAGGAAACCTGGATAGAAGAATTTCAGATAATAGATGATGGTATTTTATGACAAAAAGAATTCTTCCTTATAGGGATGTGACCTACTATTTTAGGATTAAAGACTTCACTTTTAGAGCTGATGTGTAGGAAACAGACATGTCAGAATAAAAGACTTGGTGAACAAATGATTGAAAAGAAAGTTTCATTGTAGAAATCCCTTGCAGTAACACATTTCAGTATTATAAAGGAAAAATAATAATTGGGGGGAATAAGTGCTTATATACAGAACTATACACCATAGACAGTTCCAGGAATGTTTTACAAACTTATTTCCTTAAGTATATAAGTTGATTGTATTTTGTTACCTTCCATAATTTAAAGATTTACAGCTTTCAGTAGTAGATAAAGGATGAATTTATCCAGCGTTTATGTGATTTCAATACTCCTCTCGCCTGCCACTTGGAAAGCCAGCATCATGTGTTGGAGTGCTGGTTTGAGGCCCAACTATTCATCCTCTCATCCAGCTTCCTGCTAATACACCAGGGAAAGCCGTAAGAGATGGTCCAAGGGCGTGGGGCTCTGCCAACTATCTGGGAGACCAGGATGGTATTCCTGGCACCTGGCTTTAGCCTGATCCAGACCTTGTTGTGCCCATTAATATAGGGAACTAGCAGATGGAAGATTTCTCTCTTTCACTCTCTCTCTGTCACTCTGCCTTTCAAATAAGTCATAAATAAATCTGAAAAAGATTACTCTTACCTTTTATTTGTAATATCTAAGGAATATCATGGTATATGAAAATTAACTGTACTCAGGATTCTCTGTGGTTGATTGAAGATAATTAACTGCTTTAAATATTGTTATTTTAAGTTAAAGCAAATGAAGTGACTGTAATTAAGGTCAACTAATGAGAAATCAAGTATTAAATGGTTTTTGGCTTCCAAACAAGAGTTTCCCAGGTGGCGATGCAGAATGGTAAACAATCCTTAAGGTCCACCTTTGTAAATTAACCTGGGTCTTTTATCCACAACCTATAGGTCAACTCATGCCATATGATAGGCACACACAAATAGACTTGGCTACCTTTCATTGACCATGCAGGAGGAATATGAAAGAGATGGGTGTGGAATTTCAACAGACACAGGATATAAAATTGTCCTGAGAGAGAGAGAGAGAGAGAGAGAGAGAGAGAGAGGTAGATTTGGGGTTGGTCATGGCATCCTTACAACAACCAACCACAAATCAATCAACCAACACTAGGGGAACTACAGCAGGGCTACAGGTAGATACTTATTCCAAAGAAATAATCAGGAAGAAAAAGAAAAGTGGACATATGAAAAGAAAAAATATTTTTGAAGAAATGGCCTAGTGTAGCTTAAAATAGGCATGCAAAGGAGAAGAAGAGTTAAGATAATCAGAAAGGGGTATAGAATGAGCCTTTAAAAAGTAGTATAATTATTTTTCTAATATTGACTATGTCTTTACTGTAAGCCTTTAGATAACAGTGTTTTTTTCTAAGGAAAATCATCAAATATTATTAACCTTTATACATCTATTTTTTTGAAAAAGGCATTATTGTATTTCCTTAATTTTTAAAACAGTATTTTATGTCCTAAGAGTAAATTAAGCAGGCCGGCATCATGGCTCACTTGGCTAATCCTCCGCCTGTGGCACCAGCACCCCAGGTTCTAGTCCCGGTTGGGGTGCTGGGCACTAGTCCCGGTTGCTCCTCTTCCAGTCCAGCTCTCTGCTGTGGCCCAGGAGGGCAGCAGAGGATGGCCCAAGTGCTTGGACCCTGCACCCGCATGGGAAACTGGGAGGAAGTACCCGGCTCCTGGCTTCAGATTGGCGCAGCGCCAGCCGTTCGCAGGCATTAGGGCAGTGAACCAATGGAAGTAAGACCTTTCTCTCTGTTTCTCTCTCTCTCACTGTCTATAACTCTCTCTCTGTCTCTCTCTTTCACTGTCTAACTCTGCCTGGCCAAAAAAGAAAAAAGAAAAAGAAAAAAAAGAGTAAATTAAGCAAAGGGAAACAAAAGACATAGACTAGCATTGGTGTACTCTTCATAAGATGTATCTATGATATGTTTTTTAGTCAGTGTTTTCCAGAGAATGGGACTAATACAATAGATAGATAAAAATGGACAGGTAGATGATGGATAAATGGATGGATATATATATACAGATGAATGTGGAGATGGAGATAGAGACATAGATAAAAGGAGATTTATTATGGGATGGCTCATGTGATTTATGGGGGTCCCCTTAATGTGACATATATACATTGGAGAATCAGGAGCTCCAGGCGGTAATTAAGTCTAATTCTGCAGGCCTAGGAACCAGGATTGCTGATGGTGGTTACTCAGAGGCCAATGGACTGAGAACTGTGAGGGACAGAGAACACTAGTGCCAATCCCACCTCTGAATACCAGATAAGGCAGTTGTCCAATCTCAACAAGAAATAGAGTTCAGTCTTCCAATCCCACCTCTGAATCCCAGATAAGATAAGCTCAGTCTTCCTGCACCGTGTATTGTTTAAGTCTCTTAATGGAGTATAGGATGTTCATTCACATTGCTGAGGGAAGAACCTCTTTTCTGAGTCTCAGCAGAAATTATGTTGTACCAGCTATCTGAACATCCCTTAGATTAGCCAAGTTGACACATAATATTAACCACCATCAAGTAAGTAATTTATGCCCTTCTTTAGACTGAATTCTATGATACTCAAATGCTAAAACTCTCCAAACTAACACATTCCTATTCCTGGCTCCTAGGCTCAGCTATTTCCCCTTCCTCATTCCAATCACACTCCTCAATCATCACTACAAATACTTCAATCATCCTGCCATTATCATTGATTTGACTTAAACACTAGGTTGATAATTAATGTGGTTGCACTTTTCCCTTTCCTACTCAGGAATGTCAAAATATTAATTTCTAACTATCTTTTTTTAGAGTCAATAAAAATACATTTCAGCCTATAAAGATTGAAAGATTTGATAAGATTCAGAATCTCTTCTATTTTGTAAATTTTCTTATTTATTTCTAGGAGAAAGCAACCATGATTGTTAATATATACATCTATATAAATATGGTAACTAGAAGATGTTAATATTTTCTTCATGTCTCTGTAAGTTGTTAATCAGAAACTAATCACTCTCTTAACAAGTATTCATTAAAGGTATATAACAAAAATAATTGACCAGGGAAGATAGCATTTGGCCTAACAATTAAGACACTCATATCCCATGTCAGCATACTTGGATTCCATCCCCAGCTCCAGCCCCAGACTCCAGCTTCCTGCCTGTGCAGACCCTGGGAGGCAGTAGTGATGGCTCAAGTAATTGGTTTCCTACTACCATGCCGGAGACTAGCACTGAATTGTTGGCTTGAGAATTGGGCCTAGTCTAGTCTCAGCTGTTGAGGGCATTTGGGGAGTGAGTCAGAGGCTCTCTCTGTTTCTACCTCTCAAAATAAATGAATGAGTGAATGAACAAATGAATAAATAATATTTGCTACTCTATACTCCACAAGGACAAGAAAACATTAAATGGAAGCCAAAATTTCATTGATTTCTCAAAATTTTAATGTTCTGAAGTAAAAATAGATTTTAGACCAAGACCAGTATCTTATAATAAATTGCCAATTTTTTTTTCTTTCTGATGTAAAATGCTACTTTCCTGACAAAATGAATTAAATTAGTTCTTTACCTACTTATTTTTATTCCTTACACTTAAAACTACATTTGGGCTTGTTTTTGAAACAGAATCTCAGAATATCAAATTTTTTAAGTTTGTAATTTCACATAGCAAAAAAACTAAATATTGCAAGATACATGAATCCTTAGATTTCTTTCAATTTTAAAATTGTGTGATTGTGGCAAATATGGATCAATTGCAAATGAGATATTTCTTCCAAATCTTGAAATCACACTAAAAATCATCTAAATGTGGAGCTAAAGTGTGTTCATCCAAAATAACACTGCATTTGGATTTAAACCCCTCAAATAAATAGTTCATCCTAAGCATAAAAGCTTTGAAAGCAAATTCAGCAAATCTTGCCATTCCATTTTTAAAATAAAAAGCTAATTAAATACTAGAAAATTCAGTGAAAGCTACAAGAATATTAGTTTTCTTTTCTTTTAAAGTGGGTCTGAAAGGAAGGAGGAGGGAGGGTAGCAATGAGGGTGAGAGGAAGGACTGGGTGGGAAGTATCACTATACTCCTAAATCTATATATATGAAATGTTTCGCCTCATATGTATAAAAAATTATTTCAAAAATGTGGTCTGGAATGTGTGTAGTATCAGGTGGGACTAATAAGTCTCACATTAAGGATATATTTGGAATAATTTACATAAGATAGAAATTCTTTATGAGAAATACATTGATTAATTTTAAACAAAAATAAAATAATTTCAGTACCACATATTTTTTCTGGGTCCTGAGATAGTGCTTGTGTGTATGTGTGTCTGTGTGATAGGGAGAGAGGGAGAGAGGAAGTGAGAGCTGTTTTTTTAAAGATGTATTTATTTCCTTGAAAGGCAGAGTTTACAGAGAGAGAAAGAGAGAGAGAGAAATTTTCCATCTGCTGGTTCACCAACCCTTATAAGCCCCCCACACTCCTCAATGGCCAGAACAGCCAGGGCTGGGCTGGGCAGAAGCCAGGATACAGGAGCTTCGACTGGATCTCCCACAAGAGTGCAGGGGCCCAAGCAGGTGTACCATCCTCTGCTGCTTTCCCAAGCACATCATTAGGGAGCCAGAGAAGACGTGGAGCAGCCAGGGCTTGATCTGGCATCCCATATGACATCACAGGCAGCAGTCTTACCCGCTATGCCACAATGCCAGCCCCAAACTTATTTCCAAATACCCTTTACTTATCTGAAATGGACTAGGGAGAACTGAATGTTCTCTAGGATTCCTTGCTATTGTAACAATGCTACACGAATTTTAAAGGGTGATACATCTCTTTACTCTCTCATCTCACTTTATAATCTGTACCAACTCAACCTAGACAAAGAAAAGCATGTCTCTCTTAGTGATTTCTAAAAGCAATTAGTTTCGATCTTGCCTCCTGTACATGTATCTCTTTCCATTCAGTCATTTTCCTCTCTGGAGGTGAGCAAACCACTTGCCCTCAGCCTTGATAACTTTGAAAAGTAATCTGAGCTTAAAAAATCAATGTAATGCCATGTTCTTCAAAGCATTAGGGCCCGTTGCTTGCTTACATTTGGCAAAGTTAAGTGAGAAGGTGATCTGTTACAACATCTATAAAAATAAATCTACTTGCAACAGTGCAAACCCTTGGAAGAGCAGGAGGCATTGCTATCCATCTCAGGTGCAAACGCCTATGCCTCTTTCGAAGACTGCAAGAGGAGGAGATTAAGGAGGCCTGAGAGTCAGTGTTCACCAGCAGCGCCATTCTCTTAAACATTTGGTGCTCAGTCATTTAGCTGACTAGCTCCCCAGAAAGAAGCTGGAATAGCCTAGAGACTGGATTTTATATATTATGGTAATCCTTTTCTCTTTCTGGAAGTATATTTGGTGAATGCAAAACAAATCAGAGACTTTTTGAGAATTCTGAGCTGTTGATGCTGCCAGCACATCCCTGGATTGCCCGTCATTGGCTCTGTTCTTACTGTTTTGCCATTATCATGAAGAACACTGAATGTAAGAGCACAGAGTAGCATGACTATGAATTCTTTTTTTCACAAAATTATGATCTATGCATCGCTCCTTCACCTACTCTTTTTCTAAGAAGGCAAAAAAATGTTTGTCTTTATATAGAATATTTGTGTGAAATTTTGATTATGACTCTGCTTCATACGTTCTGTGCGCCTTAGGAAAAACTCCTCTAAAAGTTAATAAAATAGTCTCTGTAAATACAGATTTCTGTTCTCTAAGTACCAGCTTCAGCCTTATAAGTGTTTTTGAAAATACAAGTAATAGTCATAGTGTTTCAATTTTTAAATTGAATAATTTCTAAATTAGGTAAACTTGATATTTTCAAAAAATGCCCATAGCCAGTCCAAAGACAAAGGCATCTCAACTATTTGCTGTCTGATGTATGATCCTCAGCCCAACAGATTTTGCTTTATTTTAGAGCTTGGAAGATAATTAAAACTGTAGGCCCCACTCCAACCCTTTGCTTTCACACCTGCCCAGGTCACTGTTCTGCACATGAATATTTGAGAAGCAGCACTTTAACAATCTTTTGAATACACACATTGTTTATACAGCCGTCGTTCCATAAAGAGCAAATGGTTGAGCCCACTTCTATAAATACTAATTTGAAAAAACAAAGTGTGGATGTAGAGAAATGTGAAATATCGGGTGATTACTTTGTGAAAAGTTTTACAAGTCTACCAAAGGCTGTCCATAATGCTTTCTGTTTCATTTACAATAATTCAATTTATAAAGAGTCCATATATATACAATCACAGAAGCACATATAAGGCATCTAATGGGTTATGACTGCAACAATTTCTTAGGGGTTGTAACACCATGATATTTCTATAAGTGCACCACCTAGAATAGTGGCTTGTATTCCCCCAGGGTCTTCAGGAAGCTTGAAGCATTGTCAGCACAGGTCATTAGATCTTAGGCACTTTCATCTTAGTTTTTCTAAAACAGACCTCAATATTTCTTAAATGGTACAGAGGTTTTTCTGGAAGGAAAACCCATAGTATTAGAACAAAAGTATAACTAAATACCTTTTAATGTTGAATTATTAGAAAATGAGTGATTTCTTACTTGTGAAAGATTGATTGCTCATTCTTGCATGCTTATCCTTGTGTTACAAACAATTTTTTATTTGCCCTTTTCATTATTTGCACGATCTTATTTTTGGTAAATTATTTCAGCATCTTAGAAAATCTAGCCTCCATTCAATCAGACTAAAACAGTTTGTTATTTTTTTAAAAAAAGATTTATTTATTTATTTGAAAGAGTTACACAGAAAAAGAAGGCGAGGCAGAGAGAGAGAGCAAGGTCTTCCATCTGCTGGTTCACTCCCTAATTGGCTGCAATGGCCAGAGCTGTGCCGATCCAAAGGCAGGGGCTTCTTCTGGGTCTCCCATGAGGGTGCAGGGGCCCAAAGAATTGGGCCATCTTCTACTGATTTCATAGGCCATAGCAGAGAATTGGATCGGAAGTGGAGCAGCCAGGACTCAAACCAGCACCCATATAGGATGCCAGCACTGCAGGTGACAGCTTTACCCTCTACGCCACAGCAGGCCCCTAAGCCGTTTTACTATTATAAAAATTTGAGAACTTAACATATTTTAATGATGAGCAAAATAAATGACCTACACAGACAAATAAATGTTGAATTTCTTTGTTGAAATGAAAAATCTTTTTCTTAACATATTCTAAATTCCATTTTTTTCTTTAAAGAAAAATTTCCATATGGCTAATTCAACTGATTTTATATCAAATATGTATCATCATTAAAATGATAAACAAAACATATTTTACACTGTAATAACGTTATTCGTTTGTGGGTTGTATGAATATAAAAATATTTTAATTAAGTTTCTTCAACCTATTTGATGATTCTTATTGTGAATCAAGTGGAAGGATTATTAACAGGAATCACATGGCCTAAAATAAAACACAGATACATTGGAATTAGCAGTCTTTTCTTTTTAATCCAAGCTTCTTTGACAATAGGAAAAAAGTTGGAGATATTTTAATATATGTTTAATATATATTTCTAAGGCCCGGTGCTGTAACATAGCAAGTAAAGCCACCGCCTGCGGTATTGGTATCCCATATAGGCACCGATTTGAGTCCTGGCTGCTCCATTTCTGATCCAGCTCTCTGCTTTGGCCTGGGAAAGCAGTGGAAGATGGTCCAAGTCCTTGGGAAAACCCAAGGAAGGAAGGAAGACCCGGAGGGAGCTCCTGGCACCTGGCTTTGAATCAGCTCAGCTCTGGCAGTTGCAGCCAACTGAGGAGTGAACCAGCAGATGGAAGACCTTTCTCTCTCTCTGCCTCTCCTTCTCTCTCTGTGTAACTATCATTTTCAAATAAATAAATAAATCTTTAAAAAATAATATACATTTCTAAAAGATTTATTTATAAAATTAGATTTACAGAGGAGTAACAATTAATAACATTGAAGGTATTTCCAGAAGTCTAACTTACCAAAATTAATTAAATTCTTTGAGGTCCCAAACCCACTGGGACCTCCAATGCTCTGACATGAACACCACACATCTCTGCTGGCATCCCAGATGGCTCCAGCCTCCACTAACATCATGGTGGCTGACAGGTAGGCAAGGAGACCCTGGGAGATAGTGGTCAACTGTGGCCTTTATTTTTCTCTGTGTAGCCATACTGTTTCTTGTAGAGCAAAAAATGATGCGAGCAGGAGTCAGTTCTTTCAATCTCTCATTTTTTTCCAGGAAACTAATATACCTTAGCCACACATCTCACATCCTCCCCTCTGATCACTGAAAATGAGGCTCTTCTTGCTGATGGAGTTCAACACACTTCATTTCTCCCATGCCAGACTCCACCCACTTTCTCGTAGCTGCAAGGGCTCCATTTCTGCAAATGTACATTGCCTTCTGTTTCTCATCCTGAAAATGCTCCTTTACACAGCACTCTTACCCTACATTACTACTACATCGACATTCTAAAAATCACAAGTGAGCCATTAATTGCCAAACTAACAATAGGGCTTCAGCCTTATCTTACTAGTCATTTTTTTTTTTCTTTCATGGGTGTGAACCAATATTTTCTTCTCCTTTAGGATGATTTATGTGTATCTATCCCATTCTCATCCTCTGGATCCCTCTGTATACCTATAGGGTGTTTTCTCAGCCAGTATCTTGTCTCATTTTATACTTTTTCTTGGGATTTTTCTCTTCCATCTGGAACTGCTTACTAGCATTGCCTATGCAACTGATCAATAAGTCTAAAAGATTCTGAAACTTTTCTTCCTCCTCTGTCTCACACTGTTATGTGATTCCCCCCAAAAATTATATTGAAGTCCTAATCTATAGTCCCTGTAAATATGACTTTTTGGAAATAGGGGTTTTTGCAGATTTAATAAGTTTAGTGAGATCATGAAGGTTAGCCCCTAATTCACTAGGACTTGTGTCTTTTATAAGAAAGAGGAATTTGGACATGAAAATACAAATAGAAGAGCATCATGGGAACATGAAGAAAGAGAGCAGAGTAATGCTTTTACAAGGCACAGAACACCAGAGATTGCCACAAAACCATTAGAACCTAAGAGAGAACACAAAATGGATTGTCTCCCAGAGCCCTCAGCAGTTACTACTAGGGATGGATATTGTGGCTCAGTGGATCACCAAATTTAGGTTACTGGTTAGAGACCTGGCTGCTTTTCATCTGATCCAGTTTTCTGTTAAGTGCCTGGAAGCGGGCAGAAGATGGTGTGTGGGTTCCTGCCATGCACACAGGACACCCAGTTGAAGTCCCTGGCTCCTAGCTTCAGCCTGTCCAAGCCCTGGCTGCCAGGCTGCTGCCAGCATTTGAAGAGTATACCAGTGGAGGAAGGATTTCTCTCTCTCTCTCTCTCTCTCTCTCTCTCTCTCTCTCTCTCTCTCTCTCACACACACACACACACACACACACACACACATAATCTTTTACATACATCAATTAGTCTTTAAAGAAAGGAAGAATTAGTACTGTCAATGCTCTGAATTCCAGACATAAATCGCAGAACTGAGAGACAACACTTTCCTACTGTTGGAGGCCAGCAGTTGGTGGTGGTGTGTCAGGATAGCCGTACACCACTGGTTCATATCCAGTTATCCCTCTTGAGAATTTAGGAGACTGATGCAGCCCACATTTCTCAGCTTCATGCGTAAAGGACAATTACAAGGCTGAGAAGGAGCTTATCCTGCACTTTGAGTTTTACTACCTCTATGTACCTTCTCCTGCTTTATGGGCCATCAATACACTGTGGTTAATTTCACACCCTGCTCTTCCACTACTCTGAAGGTTCATATATTCCATCTCAGCCCCATTCTCTTTCTCTGCATCCTCTGTGTTGCTCATTATCCTCTGCCCGATGGGTAAACTGTTTCTTGTTCTACAAAAGCCAGTTCAGTTTGTACTTCTTGTTTGGTAACTTCCATGACCCCTCTTCTGAAACTGCACATCTGTCTAGGTTTATTTCCTATCTCCTGTAGGAGCCTATTATGAGAAGTAGCTTGTGAAGGGCTCTATTTACCTCTACATCCATCACTTCAAATCTGGCGGCTGGACTATAGCAGTTAGTGACTTTATTGTTTAATAAACATTTGTGTACTTACTATATTAAGCATGTTCCACTAATTGTATTTGAGACTTAAAAATCAAGAATGAGACAATTTTCTATATACAAATTTGGTGTACAAAAACAAGTCTTATTGTTATGCAGAAACAAATTTTGAATACACTCTATGGTATTCATGCAGCAAGAAATAAAATACACATTGATTCTTGATAAAAGCCAATGTATCCTTTATAAGTATTCTGAAATTTGACTCTATGAATATGGGTAATTTTAATTTCTTATTATTTATTTATTCTCTACACAGGATTTTTAATTTTTATTTATTTTTTATTTAATAGGTAGAGTTATAGACAGTGAGAGAGAGACAGAGAGAAAAGTCTTCCGTTGGTTCACTCCCCAAATGGCTGCTACGGCTGGCACTGCGCCGATCCGAAGCCAGGAACCAGGTGCTTCTTCCTGGTCTCCCATGCGGGTGCAGGGGCCCAAACACTTGGGCCATCCTGCACTGCCCTCCCTGGCCACAGCAGAGAGCTGGACTCTAAGAGGAGCAACCGGGCCTAGAACCTGGCATCCATATGGGATGCCAATGCCGCAGGCAGAGAATTAACAAAGTAAGCCACGGCGCTGGCCCCTAGGATTTTTTTTTAATGTGAGTCTTCACTAATAAATTTATAGATTTAAGTGCTAACTTGCTGAAAATAGACAGCTAACATCATAAATGTTTCAGAATATTGGGTTGTGATCTGAGCATGAACTGATCAGCATAGACTTAGAGTATTCACTAGGAAAAGCAGAAGGACAACATGTAGGATACAGATTTTCAAAGTAGCTAAATAAATAAGAAATTCTCAAAAATTATCTACACAGTTATCACAATTTTAAACATCTCCACTAGGCATAGCACTCAAAAGTAAAATTTGCAATGGGAGGATGAGAAGGCAAAAACTAAGGGTACTTAGCTTACAGATCCTATTTCTAGAAATAAAATGTCATGCTCAATGCAATCAGCTAATACGATTCTGCTATGGCTGCTGCTGCAATATATTTGGACCTGCAACCATTTCTACAAGAGTAAGGCATTCGCTTGAGATTGTCATACTAGAAAGCAGAATATCTTTAGATGTAATATTTGATAGAGGGAAAGCTTGATGCAGAGTTGGGCATAGTGGGTGGATTACAAATATATGTGATAGTCACATATTGAAAACAATCATTGTCAACTGAATTGTTTCTAATTCACAGCTCACACACACACATCATTTAAAGAGTCATTCCATTTAACTGTTGATGCTGTTAACAATATATCAATCCACTTTAATTCTTCTTATGTATTTCATGATCTCACATCACAGCTAGGTATTACCAATACTTTCTGTTGATCCTACCACTTTCATCTTGTGAGTCCTCTTTTCTAGCATTTATAACTCTTTTAAAAATCTTTCACTTTCCCCTCTGTTATTACTTCCAATTTATATCTTCACCTTTTGCTTCACATAAAAAACAGATGGCCGTATGCTCAACCACCAGTTAGCACATTTGGCTAGCTGATTTGTCTGGCTGCCAATCAATCACCTTCACTATCTTCCTAAAGAAGAGCTGCCCACTGGGGCCGGCACTGTGATATAGTGGGTTGAGCTGCCACCTGTGACACTGGCACCCCATTTGGGAGCCAGTTCAATTCCCGGCTGCTCCACTTCCTATCCAACTTCCTACTAAAAACACCTAGGAAAGCAGTGGAAGATGGACCAAGGGCTTGGGCCCCCGCACCCAAGTGGGAGATCAAGAGGAAGCTCCTGGCTTCAGAATGGCCCAGTTTCAGCAATTGAGGGCATGGGGAGGAGGAAAGTGAACTAGTGGTAAGATCTCTCTCTCTCTTTCTCTCTCTCTGTCTCTCTCTTTCTAATTCTGCTTTCAAATAAAATAAATAAATCTTTAAAAAAAATAAAGAGCTATTCACTGCCTCTTCCATCCTTTTCAGGGATCTTGAGTCACTGTTTACCAATTTCCAGAATATTCAGTGTTATCTCATGTATTGGATTCATTCATCCTTTCTTTCGTATTTCATTCAAAGTGCACTGCAGGTATTATTTTCATTGCTGGTAGTATAGTGATAAGCTTTGTAAACACACATTCTCTTTAAACAATGACAAGCAAATAAACAACAACAACTTTGCTCTTTGGTGACTGTACTTCATTTATTCCTGCCCTCTCTTCTACCAATAGAATCTTCCCAGCTGAGACATTAATTTCCTTGGGACAAATGTCCCCTTTTATTCTTCTAATTTTCCCTTTGGAATGGGAAATCTCTGTCCTATGCTTGTCTTACTACTGCAGTTTGGAAGCAGACAACACCTTGGTGGCTAGTATTGTCTCCAGAGTTTTATGTAGAGTCTGTACAGGAGCAGGGAGAGGAATGTTGACTCTGAGCAGAAAGCACTGAAGTCTATTTGGCTATCATCAAAATCCCCTGAAGACTACAGCACTGTGGACCAACAAAGAATTTTGACATAAGCTGAACATGGAACTGGACAAAATAACCACTGAGACCCTAAGCAGCCCCTTATCACCTGGCTGGAGGCCAACGTGCAGCTGTCCTTAGCCTCTGTTCCCCTTGTTGCTGACTTCCTCTTCCTTGTAGCTTCTTTAAAAACTCATTTAGCAGGATGGTAGCTCTGTACATGTGTCTGCTCCCTCCTCATTTATTGACGGATTAAAATTTCTTTTCCCTTTATTCTCAAAACTTGCCCATGTTGTTTTGATTAAGTACCATTGACAGTTATTGAGATTATGGTACCGATTTTCTACTTTTATTTATTTTTATTTGTTCTATTTTTTATTTATTTATTTTCCCAAAGAAACCTTTTATTGAATGAGTACAAACTTCATAGGTACACCTTTAGGAATATGGTGATTCTTTCCACCATACTCACCCTCCCACCCCCACTCCTACCTTACCTCCTCCTTCCTTGCCCATTTCCAGGCCCATTCTCCATTAAGATTCATTTTCAATTAACTTCATACTCAGAAGATCAATTCGATACTAAGTGAAGATTTCAACAATCTACACACACACACACACACACACACACACAAACTGTATGAGAACAAGTTTTACAGTTAATTTTCATAATACAATTCATTGAAGATAGAAGTCCTGCATGGAAAGTAAGTGCATAGTGCCTTCTGTTGTTAATTTAGCAATTAACACTCTTACGTATGACATCAGTGATCACGTAAGGCTCTTGTCATGAGCTGCCAAGGATATGGAAGCATTTTTAATTCACAATCTCCATCAGTATTTAGACAAGGCCACAAAAACACTGAAAGTTCTCTCCTCCCTTCAGATAAAAGTACATCCTACTTTAATGTCCACTTCTTTGTCTCTCTCACAGAGATTTTTCATGTAGGACATTTTTTTTTTCCACAGTATCTTGGCTTTCCATGCCTGAAATGCTCTCATGGGCTTTTTAGCCAGACCAGAATGCCTTAAGGCATTGATTCTGAGTTGGAGTGCTATTTAACGTGATTGTCATTCTATGAGTCTGCTGTGTGGACCGCTTCCTGTGTTGGAACATTCTCTCCTTAATTCCATTATTATTATTACCAGACACTTGATCTTATTTAAATGATCCCTTTAACATTAATCCTATCTATATGATCACTTTAACACTTCATATGGTCACTTTAACACTTAAGATGGCATTTTTACCACCTAGCTTAAAGGGATTTGGCATTCCATGGCAAGTTTTTAAACTTTACCCTTAGAAGTAAGTCCATAGGAATGTATACAGAATTGTACAGCTTTACACTTACAAGCTTCCACTTCCCTCTCTTATGCCACTCTTATTTTTTACGGGAATCTCTTTTCAATTGACATTATACACATCTGATGAACTCTATTTTAAGTAAAGAGTTCAACAAATAGTATGAAGAAGAGAAAGGGAAAAAAAACCTGTTTCTCGATAGTCAAGACAAGGGCTGTTCTAATCATTGCTTCTCACTGTGTTTATTTTACTTCTACAGATGTACTTTGAGGTGTTCTATTAGTTATCACAGATCAGGGAGAACATATATTTGTCCCGGTGGGACTGGCTTATTTCACGAGGTATGATGTTTTCCAGGTTCATTCATTTTGTTGCAAATGACCAGATTTCATTTTTTACTGCTGTGTAGTATTCCATAGAGTATATATCCCATAATTTCTTTATCCAGTCTTCAGTTGATGGGCATTCAGGTTGAGTCTATATCTTAGCTATTGTCAGTTGAGCTACAATAAACATGGGGTTGCAGATAACTTTTTATTTGCTGATTTCATTTCCCTCTGGTAAATTCTCAGGAATGAGATAGCTGGCTCATATGGTAGGTCTATATTCAGATTTTTGAGGTATCTCCAGTCTTCCATCATGGTTTTAACAGTTTACATTCCCACCAACAGTAGGTTTAACATACCATTTTCCCACATCCTCACCAGCATTTGTTGTTTGTTGATTTCTGTATGAAAGCCATTCTAAGTAGGGTGAGGTGAAACTTCATTGTGGATTTTATTTACATTTCCCTGATGGCTAGTGATCCTGAACATTTATTCAAGTGTCTGTTGGCCATTTGGATTTCTTCTTTTGAAAAATGTCTGTTTAGGCCGGCGCCGTGGCTCAACAGGCTAATCCTCCGCCTTGTGGCGCCGGCACACCGGGTTCTAGTCCCGGTCAGGGCGCCGGATTCTGTCCCGGTTGCCCCTCTTCCAGGCCAGCCCTCTGCAGTGGCCCTGGAGTGCAGTGGAGGATGGCCCAAGTGCTTGGGCCCTGCACACCATGGGAGACCAGGAGAAGCACCTGGCTCCTGCCATCGGATGAGCGCGGTGCGCCGGCCGCAACATGCCGGCCGCGGCAGCCATTGGAGGGTGAACCAACGGCAAAGGAAGACCTTTCTCTCTGTCTCTCTCTCTCTCACTGTCCACTCTGCCTGTCAAAAAAAAAAAAATGTCTGTTTAAGTCCTTGGCCCATTTCTTAACTGGGTTGTTTGTTTTGTTATTGTGGAGTTTCTTGATCTCTTTTTTTATCCTGATTATTACTACTTTATCAGTTGCACAGTTTGCAAATAATTTCTCCCACCCTGTTGGTTGTCTCTTTACTTTCCTGAGTGGTTTCTTTTGCAGCACAGAGCTTTCAATTTGATGTAATCCTAATTGTTAATTTTGGCTTTGATTGCCTGTGCCTCTGGGGTCTTTACCAAGAATTCTTGGCCTGTGCCAGTATCTTGCAGGGTTTCCTCAATGTTCTCTAATAACTTGATGGTATCAGATCAAAGATTTAGGTCTTTAATCCATTTTAAATAGACATTTGTGTAACGTGTAAGGTAGGGGTCCCCCTGCATACTTCTACATGTGGAAATCCAGTTTTCCCAGCATCATTTGTTGAAGAGACTGTACTTGCTCTAGGGATTGGTTTTAATTCTTTGGTCAAATATAAGTTGGTTGTAGATTCTTGGATTGATTCCGGGCTTTTCTATTCTGTTCCATTGGTCTGTCCATCTGTTCCATCTGTTTTTATACCAGTACCAGGCTGTTTTGATTATAACTGCCTTGTAGTCTGTCTTGAAATCTGGTATTGTGATGCCTCCAGCTTTGTTTTTGTTGTATATGGTTGCTTTAGCTATTTGAGTTCTCCTGTGCCTCCATATGAATTTCAGCCTTATTTTTTTTCTAGGTCTTTGGTGTTTTGATTGGTATTGAATTGAATCTGTAAATTGCTTTTAGAAGAATGGACATTTTGATGATACTGTTTCTTCCAATCCATGAACATGGAAGCTTTTTCCAATTTTTGGTATCTTCTTTTATTTCTTTCTTTGATGGTTGGTAATTCTTATTGTAGAGATCTTTGACATTCTTGGTTAATTTTATTCCAAGGTATTTGTTTTTTTGTAGCTATTGTGAATGGGATTGATCTTAGAAGTTCTTTCTCAGCCATGGCATTATCTGTGTATACAAAGGCAATTGATTTTTGTGTATTGATTTTATATCCTGCTACCTTACCAAACTCTTCTATGAATTCTAATAGTCTCTTGGTAGAGTGTTTTGGATCCTCTATACATAGAATCATGTCATCTGCAAATAGGGATAGTTTGACTTCTTCTTTCTGAGTCTGTATTGCTTTGATTTCTTTTTCTTGCTTCATGGCTCTGGCTAAAACTTCCAGGAGTATATCGAATAACAGTGATGAGATTGGCCTCCTTGTCTGTTTCTGGGTCTAGGTGGGAATGCTTCCAACTTTTACCAATTCAATAGGACACTGCCTGTGGGTTTGTCATGAATTTCCTTGATTGTGTTGAGGAATATTCCTTCTATACCCAGTTATCTTAGAGTTTTCATCATGAAAAGCTGTTGTATTTTATCAAATGCATTCTCTGTATCTCCTGAGATAATCATATAGTTTTTGTTAATCATATGGTTTGTTAATGTGATGTATCACATTGATTGATTTGCAAATGTTGAAACATCCCTAAATATCAGGGATGACTTCCACTTGGTCCACGTTAATGATCTTTCTAATGTGTTGTTGGATTAGATTGGCTAGAATTTTGTTGAAGATTTTTGTGTCTATGTTCATCAAGGAAATTGGTCTTTAGTTCTCTTTATCTGTTGCTTCTTTTCCAAGTTTAGGGATTAAGTTGATGCTGGCTTCATAGAAAGAATTTGGGAAGATTTCCTCCCTGTCAATTGTTTTGAATTGCTTAAGAGGAATTGGAGTTAGTTCTTCTTTAATGTCTGATAGAATCCAGTAATAAAGCCATCTGGTCCTTGGCTTTTCTTGTTTGGGAAGGCCTTTATTGTTGATTCAATTTCTGTCTTGGTAATGGGTCAGTTTAGATTTTCTATGTCTTCATGGCTCAACTTAGGTATGTGTCTAGGAATCTATCCATTTCTTCTATGTTTCCCAGTTTTTTTGGCACACAGATCTTTTAGTAATTTCTGATGATTCTTTTTTATTTCTATGGTATCTGTTGTTACATTTCATTTTTATTTTCTAATTTATTGATTTGGGTCTCTCTCTCGTTTTTTTTTTTTTTTTTTTTTTTTGGTTAGTTGGGCTAATAGTATGCTTGTTTATTTTTTCAGAAAAAAACTTTTCATTTTGATGATCCTTTTTATTATATTTCTGGTTTCAGTTTTGTTGATTTCTTCTCCAATTTTAATTATTTATTTTAACCTACTAGATTTGGGTTTAGTTTCCTGTTGTTTTCTAGATCCTTGTGATGTATTGATTCCTCATTTATTTGGTGCCTTTCCAATTTCATGGTGTAGGCATCAATTGCTATAAAGTTTGCTCTTATTACTGCTTTTGCTGTATCCCATAAGTTTTTGTATGTTTTGTTGTCGTCTTCATTTTTTCCAGAAATCATTTGATTTCTCTTTTGACTTTTTCTATTACCCACTGTTCATTCAGTTACAGATAGTGAGAAAGAGAGACAGAGAGAAAGATCTTCCTTCCATTGGTTCACTCCCCAAATGGCTTCAACAGCAGAAGCTATGCTGATCTGAAGCCATGAGCCAAGTTCTCCCTCTGGTCTCTCATGTGGGTGTAGGAGCCCAATCATTTCGGCCCTCCTCCACTGCTTTCCCAGGCCACAGCAGAGAGCTGGACTGGAAGATGATCAACTGGGACTAGAACCGGTGCCCATATAGGATACTGGCGCTGCAGGCAGAGGATTAACAGTGCACCACGGCACCGGCCTATGTCTCCCTTTAGATCCTCTAAAATTTCTTTTAAATAGCCAAGTGTCCTGTAATTAGGTACATGCACATTTATAATAGTTAGATCTTCCTGTTGAATTGATACCTTAATCATTACAGAGCATTCTTTGTTTCTTTTAACAGTTTTTGTGTTAAAGTCTATTTTGTCTCATATTAGAATGGCTACATCAGCTCTTTTTTTCTTTTTGCTTTCTATTAGCATGGAATATCTTTTTTCTATCCTTTCCCTTTCAGTCTGTGTGCATCTTTGTTGGTGAGATATGTTTCTTGTACATAGCAAATAGAGTTTTGCTTTTTAATCCATTCAGCCAGTTTGTGTCTTTTAACTGGAGAGTTGAGGCCATTTATATTCAAGGTGACTATTGATAAGTAACAATTTTGCCCTGCAATTTTTCCATAAATATTCCTATTTTTTACTTTGGATTCCCTTTGTATTTTTCTTGGGAGATTTCTTTCCTTTACCTTCTTTCATAGTGATGACTACGTTTCTTTGTTTCTGTGTGCAACACATCCTTAAGCATCTTCTGCAGGGCTGGACAGGTGGTGACAAATTCTTTCAATTTCTGTTTGTCATGGAAGGTCTTTATTTCACCGTCCTTCATAAATGAGAGTTTTGCAGGGTATAGTATTCTGGTTTGATGGTTCTTTTCTCTTAAGACTTGGAATATGTCTTGCCATTCTCTCTTAGCCTATAGAGTTTCTGATGAGAAGCCTGCTGTGAATCTAATTGGAGATCCTCTGAAAGTAATCTGGCATTTCTCTCTTGTGCACATTTTATAATCTTTTCTTTATGTTTTACTGTGGAGAGTTTGATTACAATGTGTCACGGTGAAAATCTTTTCTGGTCATGTCTATTAGTAGTTATATTTGCTTTGTATATTTGGATGTCCCTTTCTCCAAATTAGGGAAATTTTCTTTAATTACTTCACTAAAGCGGCCTTCTAATCCTTTCTCTCTTTCCATGCCTTCAGGAACTCCTAGAACCCGTATGTTGGGTTGTTTGATAGTATCCTGTAGATTCCCAACATGCTTTTTAGTTTTCTAATTTCTTCTTATTGTGTTTGGTCTGACTGTATAATTTCCTGTGCTTTGTCTTCTAAGTCAGATATTCTTCATTTTGCTTCACTGATTCTGTTGTTAAGGCTTTCCACTGCATTTTTATTTGTTCTATTAAATTTTTCATTTCCAAGACTTCATTTTGATTTCTCTTTAAGATCTCATTTGTGGAAGAAATTTTGTTTCATGTCATGTATGAATTTCATTAGTTCATTCATTTGCTTCTGATTACTTCTAAGTAATCCTATGATCAATTTGAATTCCATTTCTGGCATTTCTTCAATCCCATCATCTAGTATTGATCACAATACTAGTACCACAACCTAGTATTGAATTGTTGTGTTCTTTTGGAGGCATCCTGTTGTCTTCCTTATTCTTGTTTCTTGAATTGATGCATTTGTTATTTGGCATTTGTGGAGATACTTGTTGGTTTCTTCTTTGTTTTTTACTGTGGTGGCTTTTATCTTTGGACTACATCTGAGGGGATTAGTGGAGTGTCAGCTTTCAGGGAATACTTAGAGGCATGAAGTGGATGTAGCCAAGGAGCTCTGTTCAGTGCTTCAGGGTGAAGGGCATATCTGAGGTGACACAGCAAGTGGTAAATTTCCTCTTTTTTTTCTTTTATCTTGTTCTTGGCATAGACTCAGCTGAGTGCCTCTCTTCAAAGGAGACCAGTGCCTGCGCACTAGCCCCACTGGGTATATTATTCATAAACTGTGCCACAAGGAACACAAAAAGGATCTGTGCAGTCCTCAGTGTAAGCCCAGATTCCCCAGCAATGTCCCTTGCCAGGTCACCAGGAAGCCCTGATTGTGTGGACCTCCCACAGTGACTGTCCAAAGTCCCAGCCATACCCTGAGTCCCACAGATTCCCTGTAGGCTCCCTCTTGCAACTTTTTCACCAGTGACTTATGCAGCTGCAGTCTAGACTGACCTTCCTCTCTAACACTGGTGTGGAGGCTCTCAGGTGCTGGGGTCCTAAGTTGTGCATGTCCTCACCCTCCATGTAGGTCCACTGTGTCCCTCCAATTTGCCCAAAGTTTCCTTTGCTGTTTTCTCCCTAACTCTTCCCTGAGACTGCAATCTCTCCACTTTTTTTAAACTATTTTCTCCTAGACTAGAGCAGCAAGCTCCCTCCCTACTCCACCATCTTAATTCCCTCCAACAATTTTCTACTTTTAATCCATAAATACAGAAAAATTTTGTCCCAGGATCATACTCATTCTCCTTCCTCCATGACATATTATTTAAAAGATAAGATTTTAGACTTAAATTTGCTGCTGCAGTAGGTTAAGACTTTTGGGGTATGTCAGGATGTGGTGAAACCATTTTGTACCTGGGAAAAGTATGAACTTTGAGGCCAGAGAGTAGTTGAACTGTAACATGGTGAATTGTAGTCTTAAAAAATATGCTCAAGTTCCAACTTCCATTACTTGTGACTGTGAGTTAACTGTAAGCCATGTATTTACAAATGAAATCAAGCTAAAATGAGGTCATACTGGATTAGGGCTGGCCCTAATCAGTTGGCTCCTTTCCTTAAAAAATTACGGTTATGAAATTTGGACCAAGAAATGTGCTTACATACCAGGAAGAAAGCCAGGTGGTTAAAAAAAAAGGTAGGTACTGGAGTGACAAAAGCCAAGATAGGCCCAGAGTTACAGAAAACTACCAGAAGCTTTATCAGACAATCTTATGTAGTACAGAGGATGTGGGATCCTGCTGACCCACTCATTTCACACTTGTCTCCACAACTTCAAGAGCACAAATTTCTGTTCTTTTAAGCAACTCGGCTTATAGTAATTTGTTGTGGCAGTCCTAGGGAAGTAATATAGTTGTGGTAGTACACTCAAAATAGTCCTTTGCAATTAGTATTGAACAAACATACTAGAAAGAAAGTTAACTTAAAGAGACATGAAAATTTAAAGCAACCCTCAGGACATCTTTCTAAATCTGGAGTGCTTGAACTTCTAACTCGTATGTGTTTATAACTTGTCACATTTGCTTAGAGAGAAAATTAACATGGTCTTTCTTAACATCAAATAATTCATGAGCTACTTAATAGAATTTAATAGTGTGATTGTTGGCATTTGCATATTTAGAGCTATTTATTGCATGGTAGGGCATGGTGAAATTGTGATGCAATTTGAGAGAACAAGATCAATATAAGCAGAAAAGCAAAGTGAATATTTTTCAAAGACTTAGGATGCCTTGAGGATGAAAGTAGTGGAAGAGGAAAGATGATGAAGACAACAGAGAAGAGAGCACATTTAATTATAAAAAATAATTATAACAATGATAAATAATTGATAACAATTTTACATAATAGTTTTACATAATAGTTTACATAATCATTCATATTATGTCAATGGACATTAAAGAAATCGACCAATCTTGCCTCATTTTATTGATAATCAAAAATTCAAATAAATCAGATCCTCAATTATGTTTTATACTCTGGTGAACTGGAGTTCACTGTTAATATGAAAAGGAATTAAAGAAACTGATTAATTTTATTTGTTGACCTATATTTAATTTTTCTTATATATAATATATTTATATTTAATATGTGTTCATATTTATATTTACAACTAATTAGTATAATTTTATCTTTAAAATATAAATAACTAAAAATACATTATAATCATTAAGTTTATGTTTACTTCTATATGTAAATATTTTTGCTCTTATCAATATATATGTCAGTTTTTGCCTGGTCTTAAGTTTTCTTAAAAAAATCTCACCTTCGGGGCCAGCTCTATGGCATAGTGGGTTAAGCCTCTGCTTGCGGTGCCCATATCCCATATGGGAGCTAGTTTGTATCCTGGCTGCTCCTCTTCGAATCCAGCTCTCTGTTATGGCCTGGGAAAGAAGTAGAAGATGGCCCAAGTGCTTGGGCCCCTGTACCCACATGGGAGACCTGGAAGAAGCTCCTGGCTCCTGGTTTTGGATCAGTCCAGCTCTGGACCTTGCAACCATTTAGGAAGTGAAACAGTGGATAGAACACCTTTCTTTCTATCTTTCTTTCTCTTTATCTGCAACTCTACCTCTCAAATAAATAAATCAATCTTTAAAAAAATTTTCAGTATTTTCAGTATTTTTTATAAAAATATAAAATGTAAAGTGAAAGAAATTTTATGGTTTATATAGACTTGAATCTGGTAAATTCATGACAAGTAACTAGAAAAGTTTGAATAGCAGTTAAGTACTTTTTATCTTACCTGTGCTTATTAGATTATGAGATATTGCTCTACTTTTTTTTGTTCTAATATTAATTAATTAATTTTTATTTGAAAAGTGCAGAGAGAGAGAAAGACAGGAAGGCAGTTGGAGACCTGTCTGCTGGCTAACTCCCAAATGCTCACAACAGTAAGGAACAGGCCAGCAGCCAGAAACTCAACCCAGGCTCCCGCATAAGCCTCAGGGACCAACTGAGCTGATATCTACTGCCTCCCAGGTAACACAATAGCAGAAAGCAGGAGCTAGGAACCAGAGTCAGGACTTTGCTTTGCTTTGCTTTTTCTTTTCTTTTCTTTTCTTTTCTTTTCTTTTCTTTTCTTTTCTTTTCTTTTCTCTTCTCTTCTCTTTTCTTTTCTTTTTTTTTCTTTTCTCTTTTCTTTTCTTTTCTTTTCTTTTCGACAGGCAGAGTTAGAGAAAGAGACAGAGAGAAAGGTCTTCCTTTTTTCCATTGGTTCACCCCCCGAAATGGCCACTACAGCCGGCGCGCTGCACCGATCCGAAGCTAGGAGCCAGGTACCTCCTCCTGGTCTCCCATGCACAGTTATAGAATTAGGGAGAGGCAGAGAGATTTTTGAATAATTGGTTCAATCCCCAAATAGCTACCACAGCTTAGACTGGGCTGGGCAGAAGCCAGGAGCTTGGAAGTCCATCTGCATCTCCCACGTGCGTGACAGTGGTTAAAACAACTGAGCCATCTTCTGGTGCTTTCCCAGGTGCATTAGTAAGCAGATGGATTGGAAGTGGAGCATCTGAGATGCCAATCAGCTCTTATATGAGATGTCAGCATAGAAAGCTGCAGCTTAATCCATGGTATCATAGCAATGACCCTGAAAAATATGTAATTGAGTATGTTTTCTGAATTATATATGATATTAAATATTTGAAAGGATTGTTGAGAAGTCAGTAAGAAGAAATAGCAGCTGAGTAGATAATCTTAGATAAAGCAAATATACTCATGATGTATGTCATATTGAATTTTTTCTCTAAATACAGTAGTTTATGATATTTAAATTATCAAAAGTTAATTTCTTAGTTGGTACTTAGATTTGGTAATAGAATGACACTTCATTGTTTGAAACTGAACATGCTCATGTTCTTTTAAGGATTATATAATTAATCATTAGAAAGCTGTAACATTTGCAGCACTTTAAATATTTAACTAGATGAATGACAGTCAAATTTAATTAATCACTTTAATTACAGGAGCCATTAATTGTGCCTCCTTACAGCAAATGAATTAAATTTTCCACATACAAACAATAAAAAACTAATAGGTACAGAATTTTGGATTAAAAGTCACTTTAAAATAAAATTATGAAAGAGCATCAATATTATCTAAGATTCAATCAATGGACTATATCAATAGGCCAAGCTATAATTGTTACCAGTTTTTACTTTTACTTTTTCTTTACAAGTTTTCTTTTAAACATTGCATTTAAAATCATTAAAGTGAATCTCTACAGAGAAATATCCAAACAAGTTATATCCTCGCAAGTCTTTCTTTGAAGATCTATCTAAATAATTTAATGTGACTCTTGAATGAATAGGAAAGTTGTCAAGACAAATAGAAAGATGATAGCATTCTTTATGATGTTGATACTTCCTCCCCACTGCCACCACTGCATTCTTGAAATGACTTAAAGATGTAGCTCAATGTATTGGCCACTTAATAAATAAATTAATAACCATTGTGCATCTTTGTCATGCCAGCATGGTTCTAGGAAGATACAATAATAACTGGAAGAGATAAGATTGCTGATGGATGACCTAGCTCAATATCACCCAGAACAGAAAAAAAAAAAGGAAAAAAATGAAAGGTGGTTGGAAGACATAAATGTGAACAAAGTTTGGTAAGATATGAGATTGGAAAACTAAATAGTTCTAAATCTTGGCTATTTTTTAATTGAATGCCACAGATAATTTATAAACATCCTGAAAGTGATTCCCCTAAATCTTGGTACTCAGATGAGATTAAAACCTACCAAAAGGTGCATTCTATCAGCTGTCAGTTGACTCCTTAAGACCTAGGGCAGCTGGAAACCAGAAATCTGATTTCCTTTGATCCAAAGGAGCCCGTCCGTCTACTCTAGGATGCTACAGAATCATTTCGATCTGCAGTTCTTGGACAGAAAGGTCTGAAAAGCATCGAGTATTGACTTCCATAACATTTTAAAGAATTAGGAAATCATTTTCACCCAAACATACAGACAAAGCTTGCAAACAATGGAATAAAGATAATCTGATAAATTTTCAAAAAATCTCATTTTCTGCTTTTGAAGAGCAGATTTAAGACTTTGTAGATTTTTGAAGAATAGAAGTGTTAAAAAATGGAAGCAAGGAAAAAGTGAGGAGCATCACTTGAAAATTTCTTAGCAATGCAAGTTTTCAGCTCCACCTCCTCTCCCAGGTTTTCATTAACCTGTGTTTTAATAACCTTTTGTGTGATTCTGATGCCACATGGTTTGAAAGTCACCATTCTAATCTAAGAATGATGACTTGGGCAGAATAGTTTCTCTGGTGATAAGAATGATTGAAAAGATATAATGTTTTTTTAAATGAGGTCAAAGGTACTGCAGTATCCAAATGTCAACCATAATAATGCCCTGATTCCAGTGAATACTGGAAATTTCATTCGCAGAAAAATTTTAAATTATCTGGCATAACATGGTATATATCTAAAATACATGTTTATATACAACAGTTTACAAATATGTGTGCATGCATGCAGCTATGTGTAATGACTGACAAGTAATATATGTGTCTACACAAATATACATACATAGTTTTTGAAAAGAGAAATCATCCTGAATTTATTTAGGTGTAGTCCAAACCAAAGAATTACTAGACAAGGTTGGTTCTTTTGTGTAGAAATGGACAGGTGTTCAAGCTATCATTAAAATCTGTTTTTTGGCTATTGTCGCACCTATTTTGTAGTGTATCTTCTACAGTCTTATTTGAGTCCTAGAGGAATCATGAAAATTGACTCAAAACTACTTAATGGAAGGAGGCATGATTATCTCTACTTGATCAGGAACATAAACAAAATTCCTTAATTTTCAAAGCATACTTCCATACTGACCCAAAGTCTCTTAATAGCAAATGGTTTATGTAAGGTACAGGAGTACAATAGTCTTGGCCTCAAATTTGAGGCTGACTGGCTCCTAAGGGCAGTGACCAATGAGCAACCAAATAGTAAACACTGCAAATTCTTAAGAAAGAGATTTAGCAATCTTATTAAGGCTTGTCAAAGGAGGTGTCTTCACTATGAGAGGTGTGAATACGGCTCTGAAGGAAAGGTGGAAAGGAAGCAGCCGGGACAAGGACCGATGGACCGATTGGACAATGGAACCAATTCCATGGGAAGAGCAGTAACAGAGAAGGGGAATTATGTGAGAGCACAGTGCCTTCAGGCAGAGCACACAGGCCTTCTCCTTTGGAATCACCGAGTTTCTGGAGAGGAGTAGGGGCAAGGGTTCACTGGAGCTGTCATTTGAAAGGGAATTCTAGGATAAGGAGTTTCTGGAGAAACCTGCAACATTGTTTCCAAGGAAACTTTTATGATAAAACTATTTTACTGAGTACATCATTGATGGTGATATTCAGGATTGATTGAAGTACAGAAAAATATAGAAGAATGCTTTGGCAACATCCAGACTGTTCCAAGTATTATCATGACAATGAAATTAAAAACAGAACATAAATGCCAGTTGGTGGGAATTCGGGAGAAAGAGCTTTATGTTAGGAAACAGTAAACTCCTCGAGGACCTTGATCTCTTGTTTTTTTCTTTAAAACACTTCATCTAAGTCAATGTTAGAATTAGGTGCAAAGATACTTATAATTAGTCAACTACTAGAATCTCAGATGTAGAATTGTCGAAAATTATTTGTATTATCATAAACAT
This sequence comes from Sylvilagus floridanus, assembly GCA_949820135.1. Lineage (NCBI taxonomy): Eukaryota > Metazoa > Chordata > Mammalia > Lagomorpha > Leporidae > Sylvilagus > Sylvilagus floridanus. The sequence continues at coordinate 32,563,815 of OX463244.1, forward strand.
TGTCTCTGGACTGCACTACATGATGCTAAGGTCCTTTACAACTCTGTAATATTGTGACCTAGTGAAATAAGAATGATATTTCCATTCCATTAGATAAGAAACACTATGTTATTTTGCAGGTAATCTCTTCTGTTTTGTAACAAAAATGTATCCCTGTGAAGATGGTAGATTTGGAAAGATATTTCCATAGATGAACAAATCTCTCCTCACCCACCATCTTTGGTGTAGTGTATGTATTTTAAGGAGAAAATCTACAAATAACATCTAATTTACATTTCATGAAGGTGGTCAACTCTTAGCAGTGTGGTTATCTAGGGTAATAATGTTTCTCCTGTCCTTATTCATAGGTATTTCCTAGCCTACTAATTTTCTAAATACTTTATTTTGTTATCCAACACATGTTTTCCAGTTCCATAGTTTCTCAGTCTTAAGGGCATGAACTAAACAAAACGATGAGAAAGAAGAAAATAATAACAAAGAAAGCCTAAGAAACAGTGAGAATAAAAGATAATGTCAAAAACCATCTACCAACATATTTTTATTCATTGAACAAACATTGAGCATCTATTATCCTACGGCAGAAGATACAGTAGACAAGAAACAGAAAATTCCTTTCCTTCTAGGTCTTAGACACAAGGAGTCTACAAAGAACTCAGGAGTTAAGTGGAATTTAAAGATGAGTTTATTTTGCTGCAAAAATTGAAATTCATGCATAGTTTTTTTCATAATACAGATTTTGTATGAATATTTTTGAAGACCCCTTGCACTTGAGTGAATAGATTAGAAGTTTTTTTTTTTTTTTTTAAATAAGCTTCGTGGCTCATGCTGTTGATTCAGAAAATTTCTTGGCTTTAAGTTCATGCTCAGTTACTAAGTGAATAGAAAGTCCATTTCACACTGTAGCCTTCAAATCCCAGAAGATGAAAAATATGTTTCTGCACAAAACATTCAAATGTATTCCTGAAACAAATGGTGTGTGATAAAAAAGCTCATTTGCAGATTGTTGCTAATTGTGTCACTTACATAGACTTTTGCTTCATTCACTGTGAATTACAGGGGTAAAAATGATTCTACATTTCAAAGAAGAGAAAATTTACTGCTTGGATGCTCTAAAATTGAATGGTCTTTCCTTGTATTATGTTTTGTCAGCGGCTCCAATTGATTAGGACAACTTTCATGGTAGGATTATTAATAATTAGACATTCACATGTGAAGCAAAGTGAGAAGAGATTAGAATACTACTTAAGGGATACTAGAACCATCAGAAATTATCAAAAAGGAATCTTGAATAGAAAGCAGCAAAAGTGCTGATTGGCACTCTGAAAAATATTACAGAGTATTTGAGTATTTGAAAAATATTTCAAAGTAGTGCAAGAATGTGATTCTCCCCCTAAATGGCTCTGAAAACTTTAAGAACCCTCCATTTTGTGGCTCAAAGTGAGTTTCAGTTAACGTATTTCCCTATTGCCTAATATAGCAGGTGCCTTCTAAAATGGTCCCTGAATGGCCTCATTTCACCCAGTTCCATTATGGGTCTGTGCACCCACTGCTCAGGTGCTTGGAGCACTGGCTCCTAAAATCTCCTAGCTGCCCCCTTTTAAAGATACCTCTCCTCTTCAGCAAGCGTGGTGGGAGGATTCCAGCTCTCTTTCAACCTAGGGGAGGTAGCAGTCCATGCTATGACCACCTACTACTAGGAGCAAAAGCCTGGCTTCCTATCCTCAAAGTGGCACACATTCTCTGATAGAACTTAGTTTCCACAGCTTCTGGGTGGAATCAGAGAGGAGCCCGTCTCTTAGCTTCCTTTCCTCTGTGCAGTCTTTCCCGTGTCCTTCATACTCATTCTCCTGAGAGTGCTCCTGAGAACTATGCCCCAAATAAATCTCAGACGCAAGAGCTCCTTTACAGGCTCTGCTCCTGCGGCACCCAACCAAAGCCAGGTATATTTGTGGTTGGAATGAAAGCTGCTGCCTGGCTCTTTAAATCTGCAAACACAGCTGAGCCCTAAAATAACACAAACACAAAAGACAGCTCCTAGGGGGTTCTCCTTCCCTTAATTTCCAATTTGCTCTGGAGTCACTTGATTAACCTTTTTCACTTGGACCTCCAGTCTCAGGTTGCAAAATCGACTTCAGTGTCCCCTTTTGGCCTGGTAAGTCCATTGCGTGTCCCTTCTGGTATACTGAACTCAGCACTGTAGGACCTGGCTTTTTCTTGTTGTCCTGCAGTGGGTGTGCCTGATCCCACACAAACCTGCCCTAACTTCCTCCAGGAGTATAGTGTGGAAGGCAGCTACAATAAGAAGATCACATCGTGTTTTGTTCTGGTTTGCTAAAGTGTAGGAAAAACACGCAGAAACAGCTCTATGATCGTTTCTGAGAAAAGTTGGGAAATAATATAGACAAGCTGAAGAGTCACTGCAGAAGGGCCTGAAGGGCTGGGAAGCGGCAGCGATCCCTCTGGGAAGGGCCAGTCTTGCAGCAGTAAGCCAAGGGCCAAGGAAGATAAAAAAAGGCAAGAGTTCAGGAAGCTGAGTGAAAATCCATAAGGAATCATCGGTGCCAGGCTGATGTCTTACAGGCAGAGTGGATGAGAAGAGTGGTGTCGACAGCTGTCCCTGTTGTTTGTCTCCCTATAGGCAAATTATTAACCTTGTATCTGCTCTCAATACTTTTAGTAGTTGGAGTAATTTATTTAGAGACAAAATATAATATTATTATCTTGTCCAGCTAAACAGATTAAAAGCTTTTAAAACTAGTAACTGAATAAAATGAAATAGGAACGATCATTCAGTGTGTCAATCTACACAGTATGTATAGTTCTTGTCAATTAACAAAATAAAAATGACATAAGATCTTTTCTTTATTTGAGGGGAAGAGTGATTTGGGAGCAGAGCTGGAGCTAGTCTGATTATATGAGAGTGATTCAAAAACTTCATGGAAAAAAAGGATTAAGAGATAAGTTTAGGGGTGGGCATTTATCATAGGCATTAAGACACTACTTGGGACACCCACCCATATCCCATATCCATGTACCTGGGTTTGATCCCCTTCCAATTCCAACTACCTGCTAATGAGTACCCTCGTAGGCAGCAGGTGATTATTATACTGCCTTGGTCCTTGCCACCCTAGAGCAGACCTGGAATGAGTTCCAACCACCTGTATTCAGTCAGGCCAACCCCTAGCTGTTGCAGGCATGTGGGGGAGTGAATCTGCAGATACAAGGACTCTCTGTGTCTCTGCCTTTCAAATGAAATATTTTTAAATGTTAAAGAAGTTTATTTTTAGTGTAAAATATTACAATCCATCATAGTATTTTCATAATATACATTCTCATGAACTTTGACTCCCCTGTATTATCAGAATATAAAAACTGAAAATAGTAGTTGATAATTATGAATTGACTGTGCAGGCACTCTTTCAAGCATTTTACATGTCACAACATACTGAATCTAGATAACAAATCTATGAAATATGTTATTATTATTTCTATTTTAGGAATAAAGTCAATGAAGCACAGAAGGATTAAATCTATGCAGCTAGGTAGAGGTAAAACCGGAACAGAATTTCAGAGGTTAGTCGGTTGTCCCAAGCATCATTTCTTCCTTTCTCTTTGCAGGGGAAATTTTCGGTGAAGCACGAGGATAGTCTTATGACAAGGATCTGACTAATCAGATGTGCTATATGAAGCTTCTGCTTGTAGAAAAAAGGGAGGAGCCATGAATTCACATCTTTCTAGCCACTTCCTCTAGGTTGGATTTATGGATAGGGTGGTTGAGCCAAATTGCTCTTCTGGGATTAGAAGGTAGAAATCCATATGAGGATGGCAGAGGAACAAAATAAAAGAAATCAGGCTCCGGGTAATTTTTGGAGCAAGGTTATGATAAAGCCCTGGACAACCACTACTTTTATTTTGACTGAGCCATATTCTTTTGGGAATATCCTTTAGGAAGCCTAATTTATAATCTGATTGATTTACTAGAAGAAGCACTGGAGTGGGTATCAGGAGGCTGGAAAACTACACCTTGTACCCGGAGAAAAACAAGTTATCATTATAGGCAAATTCTAGAATGATGGATTTAAGGAGAAAATTAGGATCCATATAAGCACTGGTCCTTCTATTGAAAAATATTGTAGAAATTATTAAAATAATAAGTAAAAATTACTACTAAGACAACATCACTTGAGAAATTGGAGGACTTTAATGGAATATGCATCTAAAGTAAGAGCCTAAATTCATCTTTTTTTCTATTTTCCCTAAGTTGATTATGTTTTCACAAAAGAGAGTTATCTATATTTTCAAATATCTTTATAAGTTTAGCATAAACATACTTATATAAATATTCTCACTCCTATCAAAGCATTTTCTTGAAAGTCCTAGATTTTCAACATTTCTCTTTTAAAATGGAAAAAACTCAATCTATTACTAGAACATTTACATTTCTTGTCTTAACATGCATAATCTTTTATACTGAAAAATATAAATATTGGCATAAGTATTTCTAAGGCTTCTATACAGGAACAAATCCCCATCCCAGTTTTAAAAATTTCATGTGCATTGGTTAAACAAATGAAAAAATTGTAACTGTTTTTCTGTGTCAGATGACTAGCATCAACAATTGATAAAATTTACCCATATTCAAAATTCTTTGGCAAAATGATCCAAAAACATTTCAGATTTCCAGTTAGTCATTCATAAATCAAGTTATTTTAAAAAATAAATGATACAAATTTATTTTTCTTCAATTTGTTCATGGTTTTATTCCTATAATCATCAGTCTTAATATTCTGTTTTCATTTTGCATCATTTTGAATGAGTCTTCTCCAGTCTCAAAAGGCCTTGGAATTCATAGCAAGTTCAACATCTTCTGCTATATTTCTGTAAATTTTCTGACTTACTCTCTTTCCTTTAGCTACCTTTTAGACTGAGAAGTCCAATAGTTACTCTTCTCTGAAGAATGTTCCTTAACAATCAGACTTCGGGATCTATTACTGATGTTGGCTCATCTCCACTCCATCAGCCATGCTTAATTCTAATATTCTGGAGAGTTTTGCTGTCTTCTAAATAAGTGGAGAAATGAGCTGCACCCAAGAGTTTTTAATCCATTTTAAGAAAGGGAGGGAGGGGCCATCTCATGGCTTTGCAGATAAAAAAAGTTGCCTGTGATACCAGTGTTCTGTATGTGCATTGGTTTGCTTCCCTGCTGCTCCACTTCCAATCTAGGCCCTGCTAATGTGCATGGGAAAGCAGCAGAAGATAGCCCAAGTACTTTGACCTTTACTATCCATGTGGGAGATCCGGGAGAGTTCCAGGTTCCTCGATTCAATCTGACCCAGGCCCAGCTGGTGCACTGGCACCAGCTTAGGGTGTGCACCAGCAGATGGAAGATCTCTCTCTCTCTCTCTCTCTCTCACTCTGTCTCTCCCTCTCTTTGTAAGTCTGCCTTTCAAATAAATAAATATATCTTAAAAAGAAACAAAGGGAGGGAGCTACATTTATAAAAGTACCTATAAAGCCTTTTGTTTTCCATGTGTATAGTGTACATTGTGTCTGCAACATAAAAGAAAAAAACAAACTTTCCATGTGATATGTCCATTTTTTATTGTAGAACATTTTTCTAAGCCAGAGTACTTTTTTTTAAGTGTTGAGGAAATGGCAAGTTGGACTCCGATTTCCTGCTTTTCAGCTCACAAGGGCAAGTCTTCAACAGCTGTGAAGCAGTAAATGAAATATTGACTGAGTTACTTGTCATTTAATTTGCTGTGATTTCAGTGCTTTTCAAGTGCTGGGCAAGGCACGGGGTATAATTCAATTGTATCCTTCTTGTAATTTGAGGATGTAGGACTACAACTCACAGTTAACTGAAATGCAGAAAGGTTAATGCAGGTTTGCAAAAGTAATTAGTAAATAAATGTCAAGTCAGGTCCAATTAGTTACTCAGCATTTTCCTGTATATATTTTTCCCCCGTTTTTTTTTTCCCTTAAAATTCAGCATTCGATGTTCTATGAGTTTTGATGTATGGTACTTGCATGGGCACTTTGTAACCATGACTAGATTTATACCTTTTACCAGTACTAAGTCGTGTTTAGGGAATAAGCTATCTTAGTATTATTCCTTGGCAGCCTTGGCAGACTTGTTCTCTATTATGCACATTATTTTTCCCACTCAATTAGCAAAGGTTTGTTTACAGTAAAAATTTTAGGGATGCTGAACTGTAGAGCAGAGCATCTATTTATCTAATCAGCCTTAATTAACTTCTATGTAAAAGTTCTAATAGTCCCTACATTACTCTATTTCTTTTTATACAGATAAACATATAATTTAATTATAGTTGATCTGATTTATCAAATTCTTAATTTCATTTTACTGCAATTTGAACTTCTTGAATGAGGAATATAGAAGACATTGATGACCCTGGAAATTCTTCCTATTTCCATCTTACTACCTCAGTAAGCCTGGAACACAATTGTGATGCTCAAGGGTTGGCAAAAAGTAGGTGAAAAACAAGTGATTTCACATTATGAGAGAGATATTATCAGCTGCTTGAAATTCTCATTTCAGAGGGGCTATCCTGTCAGTTATTTTAAGAGAAATATAAGGATATATGTATGTTTATGTAGGGATCTGTGTATACATCTACTCAGTTGCTCATCAAGACATATGGGCTTATTCTTCCGCATTCCTCCTTCTTAAATATATATAATCTGTTGCCATAACCTATTAGTTTTAACCATAAAATCTATTGGGAGTCAATGTTTCCACTTCACTTTATTTTATGTTTTATTTTATTAAATTGTATGAATCCATTGGCAGGTGCCATGGCTCACTAGGCTAATCCTCCGCCTGTGGCCCCGGCACCCCAGGTTGTAGTCCCGCTTGAGGCTCCGGATTCTGTCCCGGTTGCACCTCTTCCAGTCCAGCTCTCTGCTGTGGCCCAGGAAGGCAGTGGAGGATGGCCCAAGTGCTTGGGCCCTGCACCCACCTGGGAGACCAGGAAAAAGCACCTGGCTTCTGGCTTCGGATTGGTGCAGTGCGCTGGCTGTAGTGGCCATTGGAGGGTGAACCAACGGAAGGAAGAACTTTCCCTCTGTCTCTCTCTCACTAACTCTGCCTGTCAAAGAAAAACAAAGGAAAAAAAATGAAATTGTACGAATCCATGAGCCGCAAAGCAACATTTCAACAAATGTATTAAAAGGCATACTGGGGACCAGTGCTGCTATGTAGCAGGTAAAGCCTCCATCTGCAGTGCCAGCCTCCCATAGGGGCACCAGTTCAAGTCCTGGCTGCTCCATTTCCAATCCAGCTCTCTGTTATGGCCTGGGAAAGCAGTGGAGGATGGCTCAAGTCCTTGGGTCCCTGCACCCATGAGGGAGACCTGGAGGAAGCTCCTGGCTCCTGGCTTCAGATTGGTGCAGCTCTGGCCATTGCAGCCAACTGGGGAGTGAACCAGTGGATGGAAGACCTTTCTCTCTCTCTCTCTCTCTCTCTCTCTCTCTCTCTCCCCCCCTCTCTCTCCCTCCCTCCCTGCCTCCCTAACTCCCTCCCTGCCTCCCTCATCCCTGCCTCCCTCTCCCTCTCTCTTTCTCTCTCTGCCTCTCTGCCTCTCTCTGTATAACTTCAACTTTCAAATAAATTAATATTAACATTAGTTTATGATTGGAGCCCTGAGCTCTCCTCCACCATTTACTAACGGAATACATAATAGGGTTGTGAACTATTGTCATCCAACTATGCCAGGAAATAGCAGGAACTTATTCTTTCAGTCTAAGTGATTTGGTACCCACTGTCTGAGCTCCCTCTATTCACCCACTGTCCCTTCCAGCCTTTCAAAATCACTGTTCTGTACCCAGATTGAGTTTTTTTTTCTTGCCTCTCACATATGAGAGAACATGTGGCATTTGCCTTTCTGTCTTTGACTTATTTCATGCAGCATGATGTCCTCCAGCTCCATTCATTTTGCTACAAGTGATAGAATTTCATTTTTCATCAACAAATAGTATTCCACTGTGTATTTTTGCCACATTTTATTTATCCATTCATTTTATGATGGACACTTTATTGATCCCATGTCTTAGCTATTGTGAATAGTGCTGTAATGAACATGGTATATCAGGTACCACTTTGATACAATGATTTTTCATCTTTTGGATTTATACTCAGTAGTGAGATTGCTGGATTGTGTCACAGCTTTATTTTCTTTTTAAGGCCATTATTCCAATCAAACATGCCATGATATTTCCCCAAGAATGATTTTCTTTTTTTTAATTTTTTTATATAAAGCTTTTATTTAACGAATATAAATTTCCGGCCGGCGCCGTGGCTCAACAGGCTAATCCTCCGCCTTGCAGCGCCGGCACACCGGGTTCTAGTCCCAGTCGGGGCGCCAGATTCTGTCCCGGTTGCCCCTCTTCCAGTCCAGCTCTCTGCTGTGGCCCGGGAGTGCAGTGGAGGATGGCCCAAGTGCTTGGGCCCTGCACACCATGGGAGACCAGGAAAAGCACCTGGCATCTGGCTCCTGCCATCAGATGAGCGCGATACGCCAGCTGCAGTGTGCCGACTGCGGCGGCCATTGGAGGGTGAACCAATGGCAAAGGAAGACCTTTCTCTCTGTCTCTCTCACTGTCCACTCTGCTTGTCAAAAAAAAAAAAAAAGAATATAAATTTCCAAAGTACAGCTTATGTATTACAATGGCTCCCCCACATAACTTCCCTCCCACCCGCAACCCTCCCCTTTCCCTCTCCCTCTCCCCTTCCATTCACATCAAGATTCATTTTCAATTCTCTTTATATACAGAAGATCAGTTTAGTACATATTACGTAAAGATTTCAACAATTAGCTCTCACATATGGACACAAAGTAAAAAACACTGTTGGAGTACTGGTTATAGTATTAATTCACAATGTACAGCACATTAAGGACAGAGATCCTACATGATATTTTTTTAAAAAATTGATTAATTATCTATGCAATTTCCAATTTGACACCAAGAATGATTTTCATAATCTTATCATCAACCTCACCACATATAATTTTGCCCTTCTAAAATTCGTTCATCACACAAAAATTACACTTGGTTATAGAAGCTACAGATCAGATCCTGTTAGTATCCTGATAAATCATCAAATTAGATCATTACATATAAAATAATATACAAATTTCTTAGTGCCATAATTCATCTCCAGTCCTGTGTGACTTTTCTATCTATGTTTCATGTCTGGATACCTTGTATTTCTTTACCTTCTTTAAATATAACAGGGTTTTGTTTTGGTTGTCATCGCTTTGTTTTGTTAAATCTTAGGATTCAGGTTGCTTCATTTGTTACAATACTGTTTGTTTCCACTTTATATTGCTGACTCTTATTCTTCAAATCTTATCTTAATTTTTATTACCTTAAAGGATGCTTCTCAAATTTCTTTGACCTAAAATGACCTTCTAACCATTTTCATTCCTACTTTGTTTTGGATGTATTGTCATGGAACTAATTCAGAGTGTTATGTGAGTATATAGATATGTAAAGTTATCATTCCACCAATATATAAGAAAAAAGATTCATTTGGAAAGGCAGAGTGACAGAGAGAGAGAGAGAGAGAGAGAATCTGCCATCTTCTGGTTCCCCCCCAAACCCAACAATGTCCAGGGCTGGCCAGGCTGCAGTCAGGATCCCGTAATTCCATCTGGACCTACGTGCTTGAACCATCATGCTCTGCTGCGTACCAGGAATCATCAGCAGGAATCTAGTCAGAGTGGAGTACCTTGGGCATGAATCAGAGCTGCAATATGGGCATCACAACCCAGAGAGCGTCTTAACCAGCTACACCACAATGCCTGCCCCATTCACTAACTTGTTTAAAAAATATATTTATCTATTTATTTTGAAAGAAAGACACACCCATGTGCACACACACACACAGTTCTCCCATTAACTGATTCACTCCCCCATGTACCTGCAACAGCGAGGGCTGGACCAGGACAAACTAAGGAGCCAGGAACTCAGTTTGTGTATCCCACTTAATGGCAGAGGTCCAACCGTTTGGGTTATCCAGGATGTATATTAATAGGCAATTGGAATTGGAAACAGAGCTGGGACTCTGACATAGGGACTCTGATATGTGATATGTGCATCCAAAGCAGTATCTTAACTGCTATATGGAACGCCTGCCCAAATTCCATCAACTGTTAAGCTCCAAGAAGACATGGATCATGTCTATGTAGTTCATTCAGGAACTAGCCTAGATATGTATTGAATTTTTTCTAGCCATAAATTTTTAAAAATTTTTCTAGGCATAAAATTTCTAAAATCTGAATATATTTGCTAAGTTTCTTTTTGAGACTAAACAGATTTGAACTGGAGTTTAAAAGCTGGTAATTCTTTGAAATAATTGGTAGTTCTTAGATGTACATTTTGATGCTATCTTCAGTATTTTATACATGGTGCATAATTCAACTCTGTTGACGTCTCCAAATAAGCATCAGACAAGTTGTTATTAAAGCAGAACAAATAAGCATATGATTGGAACTCACTGCAGTTAGGGAGATCAGCTCTGTGGTAGGAAACTAGCAGGGCTTTGGGAATGGGAAAGAAAACTGGATATCTACACAATTTGAGGGCTAGTTTATACGTGGGTCAAAGTGAATTTTTCAAGGTAGACTACTGACTGACAATGGAAAGTTGATGATATGGCAGTTTAGAATTGTTGGACATCACAAAGCAAAGGTTTTTGAATAGAGTCTAATAGCAAGTAGATTGTTTGGGACAACTGAACTGTTTACCCAGGTGAGCAAAATGCTATCTTTGATAAATAGATCTGCAGGAATTACCTAAAGCAAAGAGTGAAGTTATTTATTATTTTACAATCTTCCCTTTCCTAAGAAAAGTTTTGTATATGAGTCAATGAAATCCTGTTGACACAGGTGATTTCAATTGTTAGCTCTATTAGTCATGTCTTGTTTGATGAGGGTGGTCACAGTGTTTCCATGGAATGACAATACTCTACAACACAGAATTATTTTACAATATCTTTTGCCAGGAAGACAGAAAAGAAATGCAGCTCAAAAATTATACTAAAAAGGTAGAATGACAGAGAGAGGATGTTGGCAAAAACAGGCTTTCCGATTTAGACCACAATTTCTTAAAGGGTATTTAAAGCATATTGATTTCAGGAAAGTTCAAGATATTACTATAGGATTTATCCTCTAATATATTAGAAAACACTGAGTTAAATAATATTAAACAGGTATCACCTTCTCCTTCAAGGCATTTCAGAACATTTAATATGTTAAAATAGCTTCTAAGTTTCCCACAGTGAGATCAAACAAAAGTAATTGCCAAATTTATTTAATAAAAAACTCTTATATTGTGATGGTTTCCTGGATCAAATGAATAAAAGAGCACACTATATGAAATGCAGTTAAAAGTTAAAAGAATTTTATAATAACATCAAGATATTATTTAGTTATACCACCTTTAGTTTTAAAATTCTAACAGAATAAAATCTATAGCCATGAATATTAGAAGTCACATATTGGTATATAAGTAATATTTTATAAAGATTACCTGATGATCATCTTGAAAACTAAAACATATAGTTTTGAACAGTCTTTTCATTTTGCCTATTTATGTACACTTAAATTAGATCATTATAAACTTGATCATTTTAAAATACTGAGCAAAAATCTTACGGGCTATGAATGAAATGTTCAAATATATTATGTTTTCCGGGAAATTTTGTCAATGTACTGGAGTTAATAATACTTCTGAGTGGAGAAAATGTTCAAGCTGCCATGTCTTAATAACAGCCCCCTTAAATCACCCTGGCATGAGCTTGCTCTGCCTTTTGTAAGGAGTCTGGCCTTTGGGCACATTAATATCTTTGTGTTTTCATTTACTGAAGGGTGAACTGAAAGATGTAGGAATGTTCAAAAATGAAATCAGTTACCCCAGCTGGTAAACCACTTGAAACAGTGCTCTGCACGTTCTAATAATAAGTACCCAATAGTGTTACTAAAAGCAGAGAGAGATTAGAAATAAATTTACTTTTTTACTTATTCCCATTTTTTTCCAACAAATTCTGATATTGTTTACCTTACTTAGCCATATTCCATGATGCATCTCTGCTATACTTAAAAATTATATTGCATGCTATTTTCAATAATTGATTCCAAGGGTTAGAAGGTAAATACAAACTTTTAGTCTCATAAGTCATTTGAATTAGCAAAGCTATGCAAATCCCAGAAGCCATTAATGTAGTACAATACTTGTGCTTCTCTCCAAAAGCAGCCTGATCCTTGCAGAACATTCTCTTTCCTGGCTGATTTTTGCTGAGCACAATAGGATTACTGAAGAAAGGAGTTCTTATCAGTGGCATCCTTCCTACCCTCACAGCCTATTGATTAAGTTGCTGAGGTCCACATGCCCTCTATAATTGTATTCTTGTAACTGAAGATAAATGGCCAAATTTGTCATCAGACTGCAAGAGTTGCTAACAGGAATTGTGTTCATAATTCCCAATGCCACATTAGGAAAAAATTCTACTTCCAGCTAGCCTAGGGAGGGAGTGAAACGTACATGAAATTGGAGAGGCAGGTAGGCAGGTGCCAGGTCACAAATGAGATGGTGTCCTTTGCCCATGAACAGCTGTAGATCTAGGCAAGAAGAGAGGGAAAAAAGAGCACGTTTATGTCCTGGATGAAATTAATATAAATCTACAGTTATACCCAGATGGTGTGATTTCACAACTTGCATTTTATAACACTCGGTTTGGTGGTAAAATGGTCAATTTCTGTACCAGATCATACTTGTAAATTCGCAAGCAGTGTCACATTTTTCTTGTAAATACTTCCAAAGCAAAACTTATTTTTAGTATCAGCTATAGGAAAGAAGTCATGAGCATTCTCATTTGGAGTCACTTATGTAACTGTTTTCTATAAGAGCTACACAAGTAAAAGAAATTTTAAAAAACAGTTAGCGAGGTGGCTGAAGAACATTCAGTCAAGATGATTGAATTAGCTTGAAGCTAGGATAACATCTTCAGTGGATGCTTTGAAAATTTGATATGGGTTTAAAATGTGATGCCTTAAAGATGTTGCTCATTCCAGATCTTTCTTTCATCAAGCAAATGGTTGCTGCACGCTATCTAAGTGGCAGGCATCATTATAGACCCTAGAGAAATATCTGTGAACATCATAAAGATGATGTTTTATATGAAACCGAAAATATCAAAGATATATATTATTGGCAGAGAGAAAGCTTTTTGGGGACTGAGAAACCAAAAGGAGAGGCTCGTGGTGCTTTTAGAAGCTGATGAGGGGGACCAGCGCTGTAGCATAGAAGAAAAAGCTGCTGCTTGCAAGTGCTGGCATTTCATGTGGGTGCTGGTTCAAGTCCCGGCTGCTGCACTTCCTATCCAGCTCTCTGCTGTGGCCTGGAAAAGCAGTAGCAGATGGCCCAAGTCCTTGGGCCCCTGCAGCTGCGTGGCAGACCTGGAAGAAGCTCCTGGCTACTGGCTTCGGATTGGCCCAGTTCCGGCCGTTGTGGTCATTTGGGGAGTGAACCAGCAGATGGAAGACCTCTCTGTCTCTACCTCTGCCTCTGTCTCTGTTTCTGCCTCTGCCTCTGTCTCTCTGTAACTCTACCTTTCAAATAAATAAATAAATCTTTTTTTTAAAAAAAAAAAAGAAGCTGACAATGGGCCAGCATTGTGGCACTGCAAAAAATGTCACTGCTTCTGACATCAGCTTCCAGTTTGAGAACCAGTTCAAGTCCTAGCTGCATCTCTTCTGTTCCACTCCCTGCTCATGTGCCTGCAAAGCAGATGTCCCAAGTGCTGGGAACCCTGCCACCCACTTGGCATGGAGTTCCACATTCCTGGATTCAGTCTGGCCCAGCTCTGATCACTTGTGCCATTGCCACCATGGCCACTCTGGCCATTTGGGGATTGAACTAGCAGATAGAATATCTCTGTCTGTCCCTCTCTGTCTGAAACTGCCTTTCAAGTGATAAATAAAATATTTTTGAAAAATTTTGATTTGAACCAACTCCTGATATATGTGAATGACCAAATCATGAAATACTATGTTTTAGAATGGAATGGAAACACTGGAGTCGAGACTCATTCAAGGGAAGTAAGTCATTCCCATTGCTATTCATACAGTGAGAATGAATGGCAGTGCACATGCTGAGATTCCATGATTGGTTTGGAGCAATCTAAACCTAACACTAGAACCAAGGATGAGTTCATTTTCAAATGATCAACCAATTGTACTGGATGCTACTCAATGAAGGAAAGATGGCAGCTCTGAAGTGAAAACCACCACAGTCTATTAAAACTATTAGGGTGGCTTTAATATGTTGTTGATGTGAATATTTCATTAATCAGTATAGAGCATATCAGCTGGGGTTATTCAGAGGAAAACATAAATATGATATAGGTGTATTTATGTATGTTTGCATATATGCATACACATATGTATGTGTGCACTTGTAGAGGATGGCTCCCAGGACTCTGGAGCTGACAAGTCATCCTGTAGCAGACCTCTGGGCCAGAAACTCAGCTTGGGACAGAATTTCTAGAGGCAAAATTTTTCCTCCTATAAGAAACCTTCATTCTTGTTTTTAACTGATTGAATGTAGTCTACTCACATTATTGAGAGAAAGCGTATAACAAAAATGTTAACTATTATCTACCAAAATTTTCCCAACAATATCTAGATTAGTGTTTGACTAAATAAATGGGCATGGTAACTTAGTCTCATTGACACATAATAAACCAGCCGCTATAATAAAATGATCAACTTATTTACCAAACAGGTGTTTTAATTAAAAATGTGCGCTGAATTTATAGACAGGTAGGTTTATGCATAAAATGGCCAAGCATAAAATAATGAATAATATCTAAGGTAATATCTAGCTGTCATACTTTATTGCCACTAAGAATCAAGCTATTATAATATAAGAAGAGAGAAAAGCGATGCTAAAAGTGTTTGTTGCCCTTCTTACAGAGGCAGGTAAGTTTTAACACACCTGAATATCAGTAGTATATGCTATCTATTTTCATTTGTATGTAAAAAAATAAATGTAAGATAGCAGGTCTACTCTAATTATTGAAAAGATCTTTTTCAGTGTGAAATGCTACAAGTTCATCCTGGTAGGAAGTAGCTTGGATATTGTCTAGCAGGTTACATTGCTAACTCTCAGGAGAACACTTACCTTGAGAGAAGAAAACTGGAAGGTGATCAACACATTTTTCAAACCAAATTATTAAAAGCCACGTAGCAGATTCTCAGATGTAATGTGATATTCTATGATAGCCAATGTATAAGTCCTTAATAGCAATCT
The DNA here is from genome assembly GCA_949820135.1 of Sylvilagus floridanus. Lineage (NCBI taxonomy): Eukaryota > Metazoa > Chordata > Mammalia > Lagomorpha > Leporidae > Sylvilagus > Sylvilagus floridanus. Next base: position 32,579,151 of record OX463244.1, read on the forward strand.
ACAGTCATCTGTGAAACAAATCAGTAATTATAATAGTATATTCAAGAGATTCATCTTTAGTAGCACCTGTCTTACTTTTGCAGATCTATTTCTTTGGATTTTGTATTTCGGTTGTGAGGTTGTGACTGGAATGATATGTATTGGAGAAGCAAGAGCTGGTTGGCTCTTGGCTTGTTTTTATTAAATATAAAAATAAAGTAGGCATATAATTTCTATAAGAATCTTATAAAATCTTGCTGCTTAGTGACTATGGGGCCAACAAATCTATAGTTTTGAAAATCAGTTGTTACTGAATAATCTCTTGCATAAATAAGCAGTAAGATACTTTATTTCTTATTTATAAGAGTGATACTGGTAACTTTGTGTTCAAATTTCATATTTTAGTAATGTACAGAAGTTTTCCAGTGTGTGAATTCAGAGTAAATCAGGACCTTGGGGAAATCTGCTAGCCTAGTAGTTGCCTTGAGAAGTTAAGCAATCAGATTTGCATTTTATGAATGCATTGTAAAAGATGAATTGGAGGACTGGCTTCTAGAATCAACAGTGTCTGCAAAGAGGCTCTTTAAATGAAGAACATGGGAAGTTAAAAAAGAGAGTGTACTTCCCTTCCCTCAAAGTTCCCTTCTCCTTTTTCTTTCCTTTTCTTTTTTTTTTTTCTCTTCTCTTTAACTTTTTCCTTTCTTTCTTTTTCCTTTCCCCTCCCTCCCTCCCTCCCTCCCTCCTTCCTTCCCTCCTTCCCTCCTTCCCTCCTTCCTTCCTTCCTTCTGTCCGTCCCAGATTCAAAGTCATCAGGGACTATGGGATTCTCCCTTAATCAGAAGCACCAGGGGCATGTCATGTTGGAGCAGCCTTCTCTCACTTTGCACTGGGAAGATGGTGCTTTGCAGTTGCACGTCAACCTCAGGACCTGCTGGCAACATGAGCCGTCTGCTAAGTGTCTGTCATTTCTTCTTGATGCTCCACAGGGTCTCTGCTCTTCTCAGTCCATTTTTCCACGGAAAATCTCTCTCAATCAGTCTTCTGGGAAGGCGGTCCTTCATTTGTTTTTCTGTGCTTGAAATCCGTGTGGCTTCTCACTATTCAGCCATTGCGACTTCCCCTACTGTGTTATTTTTCAAACCTGCCTATGGATCTGCAATTCTTTCAGTAAAAGTTTCAATTAAAATAGCAGACAGGACTTGGCAATTGATGAGCCATTGGCCCAACAGTGATGGAAAGTTCAGGTGTGGGCTGACACTTTGAGCAAATGGTGATGACATTCACTGGGATAAAAAGATGAGGAGAGGAATAGATTTGAGGACAGCTAATGGTGCCTATGGGGGCTGTCTATCAGTCAGTTAAACTAATAAATTGCCACGAATCAGTCAATTTTTCACTTTAACTGGCAATAGAGTTTAGAGTCATCAGAATTAATTTATTGTTTGTATCCACGAGAGTGCGTAAGATTGGTTGCTTTTGCATAAGTGCAATCTCTTAGTGTTCCTTTTTGGAAAAGAAGGAAAATATAATCCTTGAAAATTCAAAAAAATAACAAAATATCCCTTTGATATCTCCATTGTCTGCAATAAGATTGTCTGTGACAGATGACATTTACTCTCCTCTTCTCTACCCCACATCCTCTTGGGATAAATTCTGTCCACAAAATGTAATACTCAAGGTCCAGGCTTCAATACTGAAGAGAGCTGCAAAATTTACACTGCAGTCATTGATCCTGAATTTCTGAACTTAAAGTATTTCTCCATGGTTTCTATTTTATAATTCAAAATGATTTGAATTTTTAAAGACCAAAGATAAATTTTGGCTTAAAAATTAATGAATAGAGTGGGAAAGGTTTATAGATTTAAATTTAAGTGTTCAATTAAAGATTACAGCAAATATTATTTAACTCTTTCTCTCTGATTAATAAGATATTTAAAGATGTCTGTTGTACAGTAAATTCTCATGCAATTAAAAGAAACTTCCTGGAATAATAGTATTAATCACTTTCCCACATTATTGACTGTCAAGTTGAGATTAACAACAATAAAATTAGTCAATAGTAGATCTTACAAAAAGACACACATAAGAAAGGCACTAAATCTTTCAGGGCATGTACCATGGTTGGCAAATGTTACCAAGCCTTTCTAACAAATATTTGTGTTAGAATGCATGTTGATATTCAGAATGTTTATCCCAGTAGTGGTTGGGCCCTTGAATATCAAATTGTATTAGATAGTTAATACATACATTAGTTTTTCAGTTAGCTAAAATATACAATCAATCAGAATACTTCTAATTTCTCCTTAAGTCAATGGTACATAGAATGTGTTGTGTGTGTGTATGTGTATTTGTGTGTATACCATGAATATTAGAAATAACACTTATAATTGTCATTTTTTTAGGTTTTATTTTCTTATCACTCTAGCTTTAGCTTTCCTTGCAGAGAAAGATATGCAGGAAATAGCGAGAAAGAGAGGGAGAGAGTAAAACATTTAGTAAATGGGGAGTAAGAGCATGATAGGCATATTGGCGATGTTTACCTGATTCTCTTAATTGATATGAATTCCAAAGAAATTAATATATATAAATACATACATATATATGCATATATATAGTTATTCTTTAACCTTTGGTATGATGAGTTCTATTTACTGTCATGTAGTGTATATTAAAAGAGGACGTAAATTCCTGTTTCACCTATAATACTAATGCATCCTCCATATGTTCCTAAGCCATTGAATAAAGGATTCTGGAGTTGCAGAAAATATAAATAATGTGTTTGGAAAATCTCTCATTTCAAATTTAGGCCTGTGCCATTGGAAAACAGACTACAGTGCTTTCTCATGCTTATATTCTTTGGCATGTATTACAGATGCATGAAAATTGTCTGAAAACCATATTTCCTGTATTTTTTCTCATCTGTTGATCTATTGGACTAGTGAAACTGTACCCTTTCATTTTTCTTCATCTTAACATCTAACTTTAACCAAAGTTGTTTCATCTTTTCGTCATAAGCTTCTTACAAAAATTAAACACTCTTTTTCCTCAATGTGAAAGTTCTTGCAGTTTATAGCAAGTGTCTTTGTAAGATATTAACATGATTTTTAACTTGGGTCAATTTTAATATTCTTTAAGCTGTGTATTTGCTATTTTATTCATATAAATGTTTATTTTATGTTCTTTATTTTTTCCATTAACACTTATCCTCAAAAAGCAATAAACTTTTATCCAACTTTATATTAAAAGGCAGTTTTAAAGAAGCTTTGTTTTAAACAGCAAAGCAATTTTCCATTTTAAAACTTCTTATCAATTTCAATGTGGAATTTACTCTGTGAATTATTGTCAGAAATAATTTAAGCTGAGGTTGACGCCGTGGCTCACTTGGCTAATCCTCTGCCTGCGGTGCCGGCATCCCATATGGGTGCAGGGTTCTAGTCCCTGTTGCTCCTCTTCCAGTCCATCTCTCTGCTGTGGGCGGGAAGGCAGTGGAGGATGGCCCAAGTGCTTGGGCTCTGCACCTGTATGGGAGACCAGGAGGAAGCACCTGGCTCCTGGCTTTGCATCAGCACAGCACACCGGCCATAGCAGACATTTTTTTTTGGGGGGGGGGGAGTGAACCAATGGAAAAGGAAGACCTTTCTCTCTGTCTCTCTCACTGTCTAACTCTGCCTGTCAAATAAATAAAAAATAAATAAATAATTTAAGCTTTGAGATAACTCTTAAAACTTCATAAAAGTTGCTTTAACTTAGTATAATATTTCATAAAAGTTACAAATGTGAGATACGGTGATTTGGGGTAATTCATAACGTTATTTGCAGCCATGGTTCTCCTTCTGTCATCCTACTCTGGTTGTGCCTAATTTTGCTCTGTTCATTCACAATTCCTTCATCTCTCTTTTTGTTCTTTGTTTGGTGTTTAGATTTTTTTTCCACAAATTCTAGCTTAGTTTGGCAATTCTGTTTGATTTTTGTCTTCCTCACCACAGATTTTTCTCAAACCATAACTAAATATATTATTTTTAAATATTACTTTTATGAATATATCCACTTAACACAGATAATCTACATAGATTTTTTTTCTCCCCTACTCTTGTTCTCTGATAAGTTCCTGACTTTAATTGAATGGGAAATATAATGTAATCTTAGACATTACGTGATGGCTGAATTCTTCCTTTATTTTAGAGAGGATTGTCGTCACATTTGATCAATTTGTCTTGTTTCCTGACAATCATTACATAGTTAAGTTATCTGGGAACATTAATTCTGGATCATTTCTCTCTTTGTCCAATAAGACTGAGAAGATTTTTTGTGTGTAAAAATTGAATATTTTCCTTTTTAATTTTCAGATGGGGTATTCTAATCTCAATGGCAGTCATCAATGATTTAATTCCCTAGACTTAGTTCCTTGTGAAGTGTAAAGTTCATGCACAATGTGCTTTGAGGCAGATGTTAAAGAAACAAGGACGAGGTCATGTTCAGCAAGTTCACAATGCTTTCTCAAGGATTTTTGGAGAGTTTGGTTTCAGAGTTACTTCTACCTGGATATCTCATGGGTTTGCACACCCCATAAGTGGGTATCCAATAGCATTTGTTCTGGAGTATGTTTTCAACATAGTGAACAGCCTTGGAATTTAAGAGATAACATCTCTCTGTTGTGCATAGCGCTAATTTTCCAATACTCAATAGAGTAACAATTACATCTGTCTCTGGCACAAATTGGAAGGTATTTTTTTATTTAATCTCTTATAAAAGACTGAAATTTCCTAAGCTAAGGGTTTCTTATATATGATGCAAACTCATGTGTACACAGCAGTTATCTGGCCTTGCCTTCACATCTCCTTCCATGCCACTTGGTGAAACAAGAGGACACACGTGAACAGGAAGCTCATACTGCCTTCTAAACAATGCATAATAAGTTCCTTTGTTTCTGACCCAAGAATCTTGTGTCTTCAGGCAGTATCCATATTTCTGAATCAGCCTATTGTCTTCCAGGCCAAGTTAAACTCTACATATTTTACAGTTCATGATAATCTGGTATGAAATGGTAAGCAATAGATATGTTTACTGATAGAAATAAATAATACTGTTTTGGATCCCTAAAAAAGTTCAGATCTTTAAAACATATTTTAGCAGTTTTCTGTGTGTAGTTGAAGCAGTAGAAAGAGTCACCCTGCAGAAAAGTACAGGGCTTCTCAGATGGACAAGCATTTGCAATACCAGTGTTGATAAGCTAAATGCACATGACCCCGGGGATAGCAGCTAGCATATATTATAAATTTAATAATTCAAAAATGAACATAAACTCTAATTTCTGTAGACTATATAAGGCAGCTGCTATGGATATGAGAGGCAGTGACCTTAGAAGTAAAAAAGAAACCTGTGATGAGTGATCTAGAAGTCAACAGAGGTAAAATTTCTTTCTTTCTTTCTTTCTTTCTTTGACAGGTAGAGTTACAGACAGTGAGAGGGAGAGACAGAGAGAAAGGCCTTCCTTTTCCATTGGTTCACCCCGCTAATGGCCTCTATGGCCAGAACTGCTCCAGTCCAAAGCCAGGAGCCAGGTTCTTCCTCCTGGTCTCCCATGAGGGTGCAGGGCCCAAGCACTTGGGCCATCCTCCACTGCCCTCCCGGCCACAGCAGAGAGCTGGCCTGGAAGAGGAGCAACTGGAACTAGAACCTGGCTCCCATATGGGATGCCAGTGCCGCAGGCGGAGGATTAACCCAGAGAGCCACAGCGCCGGCCCCCAGAGATAAAATTTCTAAACTGATCAGTGCTCATAACAAAATACACAGAGGTCAAATTGGTGAGACTACAAGTAGGCCTTTGCTTTAATTAACGGACAAAAATTAGAAATTGTTCAAGATCAATTTTGATTGAGAAGTAAAAGTAGAAGGTTGAATGGAACATACTAAAGAATCAGTGGTGTTGGGGAATATTTGTAAAAGGTAAACATCATGATTCGTGCAAATAAAAATAGGCACATATCAAAACTTCCCTTTGATTAATTAATCGATGTAAGAATAACAATGCAGAAACATTTGCAAGGACCGCACAGGAATGCTGAAGTGAATTGGCAAACAGATGCAAAGCTGGTTGAAATTCATAGGATGATAACCATGTGCATATCTACTACACACTAGGCATTTGTGTTAGTATCCCATAAATTACAGAGTTATAAACCAGCTTCTAAGTAGCAAAAAGCGTGGATAAATATAAAAAGTCTACGGGAAAGGCTCCCATAGTAAGTTTTTCCATTTCATATTTTTTCCCATAACTTTCTAATGAAAGGATATATAGGAAAAAGTAAAAGTAAAAACAAACCAAAGAAGAAGGGGTTTTAAGAATAATTCTGGAATATATTATACTAGAAGAGACACTAGAATGGCAGTTAGGAAAGCAGCAGCTAAATACAGTGAGCCCATTATATCTGTGGTTCCCATTCCAGCAGATTCATCCAACCACAAATCAAAATATTTTAAAAATGCACTTGCATTGAACATATGCAAAATTTTTTCTTGCTATATCCTAATCAATATAGTATAACAACTATTTACATAGTGTTGCGTTAGAGATTGTGAGTAACCTAGAGACCAGTTAAAATATACAGGAGGATGCTTTTTCTATAAGGGATTTGAGTGTAGCCCTGGATTTTGCTGTTGGCAGTGGGAGGAGAGAGGTGTCCTGGAATCAATCCCCTATGGTACTGAAGGACAAGTGTATCACTTCGGATGTTTAGTTGGATTTTTTATCATCAAGAAGGGAATTGAGATTAAACTTAACTGTGCTCCAAGTTTTCTCTTGTACCTGAACTTTGAGTGTGTGTGTGTGTGTGTGTGTGTGTGTGTGTGTGTGTGTTTCTTTTGGTTTGTTTTGTAAAGGAAAGTTTCACATGAATTCTGACATGAAATACAGATACCTACGCTGTTGGAAGTGATGACAGAGACTCTAGGATCCCCCTCTGGACCTCCTGTTCTTACCTACAGAACCCTAAAGCATCTTCCAGAACTGAGATTTTAATATATAACTTTAATGTATGATTTTCATGGTGTCACAAATTTTTCCATCAGATGATACCACATGTAACTTTCCCAGAACTCTTCTTGGTCATTGAGCTTGAAATTATATTCAAAATTTGGGTTTATTGCATTGTTAAGAGTATTGGATTGCACAAACCCTGGCTCGTTATTAAATGTAAAAAGTTAGTTCTAACATATAAAGGGATTAAGTTCAATTTTGAATGTAAGGATGCATTTTTAATGTTTGTTCAGATTATCATGTTATATTTAAAATATGATATACTATACCTGGTGTTCCCATGATACTAGTACACTATTTAATTTTCATTTTATGCTTCTAGTGGTGGTATATGAGAAACATTGTTACAGAGTTGGTAAGGAAAAGTACACAAAAACACTTCCTTGAAAGTACAGCTTTCTTTTGGATCTCTTTTACTATTATTGGTGAAAATCTATAGCAAGGCTCTTTGAGATCCAAAAATAATTTTAGAAATCATTTTAATTCAGTAGGCTTCATGCAGAGCATGACTGTTATCATATCTGGAATCTTGTCACATGAAAAGAGACTCATCATGTTGTTTTCATCATGAGAACTATGGTCAAAGGGATCCCTGTGCCTTTCCACTTGCAGCTTTAGTGTGCCATATATATGTGTATATATATATATATATATATACTCCTTGTATTTTATATATATGCCATATATATATATATATGTATGTATGTATACTCCTTGTATTTTATACTAAGGTGAGCTGGGCTTTTCTGTATTTAAAAGTAATGATCAGAAAACAATATTTATTAAAAGTTGTATCTTGTCTCTGCAAATGAATGTAAATATTTGGAGACTTTCTTTCTGAACAAAATGTAACTAGCTTAACATTTTATTCTCCTTTAAATAATTGAGTAAGTTATCTACTCTGAGATAATGCCAATAGATTGATATCATATGAAATACTTTTAGATTTAAGTGAACAGATTTTTCAAAAAACAAATCTTAACTTTCTCTGGACAAAGAAATTAACAAAAGGATATAAAATGGAAAAGATTGTTTTGACTGATACAGTTGAGTGTAGAGCTTTGGTAGAATACTGGATTTTCTTTTTCTAACTTTTTTTAAGAATTTATTTATTTGAGAGGTAGAGTTACAGACAGTGAGAGGGAGAGACAGAGAGAGAGGTCTTCCTTCTGTTGGTTCACTCCTCAGATGGCCACAATGGCCGGAGTTGCACTGATCTGAAGTCAGAAGCCAGGTGCTTCTTTCTGGTCTCCCATGCGGGTGCAGGCACCCGAGCATTTAGACCATTTTCTACTGCTATCCCAGGCCACAGCAGAGAGCTGGACTGAAAGAGGAGCAACTGGGACTAGAACCGGTGCCCATATGGAATGCCGGCACGGCAAGCGGAAGTTTAATGTAGTGTGCAACAGAACCGGCCCTTCTTTTTATAACTCTTTACTCCATATTTTATAAACTTTTCTCTCGTGTTTATATTCTTGGGGTTAAGACTGAATTTCAGCTTTTATCATCTTGTCTGGGGGCTGGCATTGTAGCACAATGGGTTAAACAGCTGCCTACAGCTCCAGCATCCCATATGGGCACCCGTTTGAGTCCCAGCTGCACCACTTCTGATCCAGCTCCCTGATAATGTGCCTGGGAAAGCAGCAGAGGATGGTCCTTGTGCTTGGGCCCTGCCCTGGCCATTGAGGCTATTTAGGAAGTGAACCAGCAGATGGAAGCCTGTGCACAGGTGCTCTCTCTCTCTTTCTCCCTCCCTCCCTCCCTCCCTCCCTCCCTCCCTCTCTGTAACTCTGCCTGTCAAATAATAAATATTTAAAAAGGAAATAATAATCTTGTCCCACATGTAATATTTTAAGAAACTTCTTACCCTAAATGAAAAAAAAAATAATCTTCAAGAATTTCAAACTCAGACTTCACCGGGTATAAAAATGTATGAAGAAAGAAATGAAACAGATATTTGAAGAAGATCAAGTTTAAGAAACAAAGTGGTAGGGATGGTGCAGTGGCTATGTGGCATAGTGGGTAAAGCCACTGTCTGCAGTGCCAGCATCCTATATGGGAGCCAGTATGAGTTCCGGTTGTTCCTCTTCCAATCCAGCTCTCTGCTATGGCCTGGGAAAGCAGTAGGAGATGGCCCAAGTCCTTGGGCCACACTCCAACATGGGAGACCCAAAAGAAGCTCCTGACTCCTGGTTGTGGCCATTTGCAGAATGAACTAGTGTATGGGACACCTCTCTCTCTCTCTGCCTCTGCCTCTCTGTAACTCTGTCTTTCAAATAAATAACTGAATTTTTAACCAAAAAAAAAAAAAAAAAACAAAGGGAAAAGAAAGAAACCACAGCGGGTAATCATGACTTCAGGCAAATTAGAATGCATGTATATAAGTTAGGGCATAGCTACTGACACTTTCAACAAATTCGTGTCATATCTTCTGCAAATTTTAAAAGTCGGGAATTCAAAAATTATGTAAAATCTCTTGGCTGTGAAATGTAGGCAGCTCATGTAGATCTTTGTATGCCAAATTTAACATATATGACATTAAATCACCACAACCAGGTAGGAACAATAGAATGTGTTATTACCCTGAACAACATAAATTTACTTTAAAATACCCTTCATTTGATGCAGTTTTTAGTGAGTGATTTCATTTCCTTTCTATTTATATGTTTAAAAGACTGCCTGAATATGAGAACTGTACTTCATAAAGGAAACTGCATTATGCAGATTCAGTATTGTATATCTTTGGACAAGTAGATGAACATTTAAAATGGGACTTTAATCTGACAGGATCAGTTATAATGCCCTGTGTTAAACTGTTTAAAAGTTTTCCCTCTTCTTTTTTGCTAATAAAGTTGTAAATAAAGACCACCATACATTAAAAAAAAAAAAAAGAATCGGGAAACTTCTGGAATGTTGTCTTTTAATCATCCATGCAACTTTACCTCTCCAGCCCTCTTTTCCCACCAATCTCTTGTTTACAATGTAACTGTATGAATAAGCTTTTCTCTTCTCTCCTTTCTAAGTAAGCGTCACACTATTACAAAAATCAGCACAAGTTCTTCAGTCACAGCACAATATTACCCAGCCTTTGGTGGCTGCTCATTACACATCAGGAGGGCTACTGGGTTGGAATGCAAAAGATCTAGGATTCCTGGACCACGGCACTTAATGAGAACTTTCATGGAATATGGATTGCTTTATAGGCTTCTTGTGATGGCAAACTGGGATAATGCATGATAAAGTACGGTGTAGATTAGACAGCTCTAAAATGTTAGCAACACTCATCAATATTATACAACTGTGATGTTTAGGCCAGTGTCGCAGCTCAAAATCCTCCGCCTGCAGCACCAGCACACAGGGTTCTAGTCCCGGTCGGGGTGCCAGATTCTGTCCTGGTTGCCCCTCTTCCAGGCCAGCTCTCTGCTGTGGCCCGGGAGTGCAATGGAGGACGGCCCAAGTGCTTGGGCCCTGCACCCGCATGGGAGACCAGGAGAAACACCTGGCTCCTGGCTTCGGATCAGCACGGTGCACTGGCCACAGCGCACCGGCCACAGTGGCCATTGGAGGGTGAACCAACGGAAAAGGAAGACCTTTCTCTCTGTCTCTCTCTCTCTCACTGTCTACTCCGCCTGTCAAAAAAAAATTAAACTGTGATGTTTAAATCTTCAGGTATTATCTCACTATTTTTCCCTTGCTGGTCTGTCTGTCTGTATGTATGTGTGTATTATTTTTGAGAAGGAGAGAGAGCGAGTGAGCACTCCATCTGCTGGTTCACTCCCCAAGTGCCCACAACAGACAGGCTGAGTTAGGCTGAAGCTGGGATCCAGGAGCTCAATCTAGGTCTTCCACATAGGGTTCAGGGACCTAACTATTGGAGCCATTAATTTGCTGCCGCGCAGGATGTGCATTAGCAAGAACTGAAATCGAAGCTCTCTGGTATGGGATGTGTTGCATCCCAAGCAGGAACTCATGCAAGACCAAACACTCACCCCTCTGCAGCTTTCTTGACTGTATTAAAACAATAAGCATGTGTAGCATAGTATCAATATACCTTTCCTGATGCATCTAGCTCTGACTTTATATTTACTTCCTGCAAAGCATAACATGAATCCACTCAATAGGCTAATCCTCTGCCTGCGGCGCCAGCACATCTGGTTGTAGTCCCGGTCGGGGCGCCGGATTCTGTCCCGGTTGCCCCTCTTCCAGGCCAGCTCTCTGCTGTGGCCCGGGAGTGCAGTGGAGGATGGCTCAAGTGTTGGGCCCTGCACCCCATGGGAGACCAGGAGAAGCACTTGGCTCCTGCCTATGGATCAGCGCAGTGTGCTGGCCACAGTGCACCAGCCGCAGCGGCCGCCATTGGAGGGTGAACCAACGGCAAAAGGAAGACCTTTCTCTCTGTCTCTCTCACTGTCCACTCTGCCTGTCAAAAAAATAAAAATAAAAAAATAGATAAATAAAATAAATGAATATATATTATAACCTCTTATATAAGAACTTAAATTATTATAGCTGAGGTCTCTTTCCTATGAAATGGATGCAAAGTTTGGGTTTTAGCCTCTTTTCTGCTTGCTTCTTTTGCCACAACTGGATGAAATAGATTTATAATAGTAGAGGGTTCCAGAAAAATCACTTCATCCAGTTTCTTGACATCCAGGAGTAGACTCTGAATCGTAAAGATGGTAGACTACTGGCTTGAAGTTGTAGGGCAAGGTAAGGCTTGCACTGGAAAAGATTGTGATACAATTGTGCCTTTCTAGTCCTCCCTCGACTCTTTTCAGTGGTTCACAAATGTGGCTCTTCCTTTTCATGAGAACTCTGAACTCTGGATTACAAATGCACACCATTAACCGCATTGGTTTCCATTTTGCTTGCCCTACAAAATGGTACCTAAGCATCTTGTCTATATAATTTCCTCCCCATTTATTTCCGTAAAACTCTTTGATGGGGTAAACACTACCTTCAGATGAAATAGTAGGAAAAAAAGCTTTTTAAAAAGAAAATTATTTTCAAAAACCTGTATTTTCTAGCCAGTGGGGATAGTTTCCCATGTGAACTCTCTTGGTACTGCTCTCCAACCTCAACTGTCACTCAGGTGAGGCCCTGAGGCAGGAAAATCCCTAGATCTTTCTCTCCTTTGGGCCCTTTGCTGAATGGTGCCCCTCAGTTCATCCTTTTACTCAAAATTCCTTCAGTGAGCGTCTGTGTTCTCCTTCAGGTCCTAGCTCAAAGCACTCATCTGCATTAAGGGTTCCTAAGGCTTTCCTAATTAGTGGGTTCATGTCTGTCTGCTGTTAATATTATTATAAAATATTTATTGCTGTTGGACTGTAGTATCTTGTGTATTTCATATCCTCATTTTTCCTTGTCTTCAATTATATTTAAGTTTCTCAAATACCCAGCATATTTATAAATGTTTAATAAATTTATTAATCTTAGTGAATATAATGATACTAATAAGAGCTAGTATTTGCAGTGTACCTCTTACATGGTAAAGCACCCACAAAGCTCCTACGAGTTCATTCAGCCTTCACAGGAACACCATGTGGCTGATGCTATTACAAGTCCTACTCTACGGAAGACAGAAATGAAGGTGCCAAGTCTGTGTTACCCACCAAAGAAGGGCCTCAGCAGGACTAGAACCACACTGCCAAAAAGTAGTCTTTGTACCAAGGAACTGAATACATTATGACCACAACCAGTGGATGGATTTGCCTATTTATATCCATTCATCTATAGAATTTTCTGTTTCATCAGTTATGAAAATAACCAAAAAGAACCTTAGAAAGGTTCCAATAGTTTTGGAGTGATTGAACAGATAAATAAGCTCCTCATCAGAAAACTCTTCAAGAGTACAGGTATATTCCAGTGAAGAAACAAATACTGGTGGTTTTCCAAAGCAAATTTTGAAAGAATATTTTAGATAAAGTAGAGGAAATAGAAAAACTATTTTTTCTTTCAATTCAGGGGACTTTTTTTTTATAATTTTCCTGCTCTTTTTTTTTGTAAATAACATTTTCTTAGAACACAGCCATTCCCAAACACTTCCATACAGTGTTATTTCTACCTGCTAGCCCATTACAGTGGTAGAGTTGAATATCTGCTATTTGCAAAACAAAAACAAAAACTAAAACAACAACAACAGCAAAAAAAAAAAAACACTTTGCTTGTCTTGTTCAAAGTAAAAGAAGCTTTGTAGCTTGTATATTCTTTTTCTTTGTGTAGTGTTACATCTGGAGAAAATACAGAAATATAAGAGTTCCAAAAATTCTGTTTGCACTCTTAAAGGGCCTGCAGAGTAATACTGGGAGGCCTTATGAGTATTCTGAAAAAAAACATACAAACCACAGAATGGACAAGTGATTTGCCCAATCTTGTCATGACAGCTGGGGCCTTGCCACTCTGTCCTTCTATCGCTCCTGCTATTTTAAATAGTGTATAATGCTGCTTTGCAAGCTTCCAGTAAGCTTATCTGATGTTTCAAGGAATATTTCATTAATATTTGCCTATGTTTACGTTTCTGAGTATCTGTAAAGCTCTATGTATTAAATAACATTTTTTCCTTTTAGAGTGCTCAAATGAATAAGTCACTTATAATCCTTAGGAAATGGCTGTGCATTTAATTAGGTGTTTTAAAAATCCACATGTTCTTTTGGTACTTAAATTGAAATATTTTTAATTATTTCTGAAAATGGAACACTTGAATTCAATTTTCTCTGTGTGCATATTCCTTAGGTTGATGGTTAACAATATTGATTTGTATTTCAGATAATGGAGAAAGAATTCCTGCTGTTCATTCACAGCATAGAACCTTTTTGAGTGATGTTGCCTTTGTCACATCATCCTATACATTTCTCAGTACTCTACTTACAATACTCTATTAGTCAAACTTTTTGTCCATATATTCAAATGAACTGCAGAGATTATTAACTTGTCCTTGGCAAATAGATTTATTTTTCTAAGATAAATGCTTTTATAAATTCAGTGTATGACAGTTTTATTACAAATTGTAAATAGAATGCCATGCCAGATTTTTATGATACCCGTCACTAACTCATTTGGGCCCTTGTTATGTTTCAAGCCTTCATGTAGGTAATCACTAATAAGTCTATTTTGAGATGTTGTTTATTTTATATTTTAGCATGGAATTCATGTAATTGTCCCTTTAAAAAGTAACCCAGTCTTTTTGCATTTGATTATGTTATCACACATTAAATTTAATGTCTCTATTTGTAATCATCTTTGCCCTGTGTCTGGGCTAGTGTGGTTCATGTTTCTTTTCAGACATAACATTGTACCAAGTAATAAACTGGGAATTTATTAATAATTATTTTACATATATTAGTATTTTTCTTTGCTTATATAATATGACAACTTGGGATTAGAGTATTGTTAAAATGGTTTAATAGTTCTTAATGTGTCTGTAAATATGCACTTAATACTAAATGAAGCTGCATTAATGGTGGTCACTGTACACACTCCTTACCCTACACACAACAGTTTACTCACTGGCTAAGAGACCCTTGTAACTCACGTCTGCACCGTGACATCACAGAAGTATGAGTACTTGTGTCCTCACACTAGCCTGGCAATCCAATGAGATAAGCTTCTAAATTTGTGACCACAAAACACAGCAAATGCCTAGTACCTGTTACCAATTACAACTAAGGGGAGAAAACCCTTGTTGGACTTGTTTCTCTTGCTATGTATTGCTCAGCCTGACTGCATAACAAAATATTCCAACTGGGCAGCTTATGCAATAGAAATGTATTTTCTCACATCACTGGAGGATGGAAATCTCAAGTCAAGGTTCCAGAAAGCTGATTTCTGGCTCATAGTTGGCTGCTGTCTTGTTGTGAACTCACATGGTCTTTTCATCTGTGTATGCACAGAAGGGCGAAGATCTCTGTGTCTTTCTTCTTCTTTTTAACTTTTATTTAATAAATATAAATTTCCAAAGTACAGCTTATGGGTTACAAGGGCTTTCCCCCCCATAACTTCCCTTCCACCCACAACCCTCCAATCTCCTGCTCCCTCTCCCATTCCATTCACATCAAGATGCATTTTCAATTCTCTTTATGTACAGAAGATCAATTTAGTATATATTAAGTAAAGATTTCATCAGTTTGCACCGACACAGAAACACAAACTGTAAAATACTGTTTCAGTACTAGTTATAGCTTTAATTCACATTGGACAACACATTAAGGACAGAGATCCTACATGGGGAGTAAGTGCACAGTGACTCCTGTTGTTGACTTAACAATTTGACACTCTTGTTTATGGCATCAGTAATCACCCTAGTCTCTTGTCATGAGTTACCGAGGCTATGGAGGTCTTTTGAGTTTGCCAACTCTGACCTTATTTAGACAAGGTCATAGTCAAAGTGGAAGTTCTCTCCTCCCTTCAGAGAAAGGTACCTCCTTCTTTGATGGCCCATTCTTTCCACTGGGATCTCATTCGCAGAGATCTTTCATTTAGGTTTTTTTTTTTTCCCAGTGTGTCTTGTCTTTCCATGCCTGAAATACTCTCATGGGCTCTTCAGCCATATCCGAATGCCTTAAAAGCTGATTCTGAGGCCAGAGTGCTGTTTAGGGCATCTGCCATTCTATGAGTCTGCTGTGTTTCCTGCTTCCCATGTTGGATCATTCTCTCCCTTTTTATCCTATCAGTTAGTATAAGCAGACACTAGTCTTGTGTATGTGATCCCTTTGACTCTTAGACCTATCAGTGTGATCAACTGTGAACTGAAGCTGATCACTTGGACTAGTGAGATGGCCTTGGTACATGCCACCTTGATGGGATTGAATTGGAATCCCCTGGCACGTTTCTAACTCTACCGTTAGGGGCAAGTCAGCTTGAACATGTCCCAAATTGCACATTTCCTCCCTCTCTTATCCCCACTCTTATATTTAACAGGGATCACTTTTCAATTAAATTTAAACACCTAAGAATAAGGTCCCACCCTTAAGTTCTAATTTAACCTTAATAAAATTCTTAAACAGATAATCTCTAAATACAGGCATATAGGCTTAGGATTAAAACATACTAGTTTTAGAGAACACAGTTCACTCCAAGGGGAAAATTATTATTTACTAGCATTTCCTTCTCTCTTCAATTATTTAATTTAATTTAAAAGAAAACTTTTAAAAGAATATATTTCAAGTAGACTGTCTGTTTATTGCCTAGTCAGACAACATGAAACCCTGAGTCTTCAGATAAATCAGGAAAGTTGGAATAATGTATTGAATCCACACATATATACATTTTTCATTTACCTGTACTTAGACTTGCTTATCAACCATTAGTTGATAGGAAATCAAAATCAGAGATATGCTTAATAGTACTGTCTTCATGGGAGCACAGAAGTAGCTCTTTGTATTTTCAAAATGAAGGAGATCTATAATCGTTAACTGAGAAATTGCTCTGGCTGAGAAATCAAAGTTGAGGTTTATTAGGTAGTCAAATTTAGGATTTATACATGGAAATAGCCAGTCAGTTGCCTAAGTCTGCTCTTCCTGCAAGCCTGAGTTTGGTTACCTGTTTTATCCTTTTTTTCCAGTGTTAAATACGTGCATTGATTCAGGTTTCCACAATTCACAATGCAGATTTAGGTGTGCTTTCACATTGCGATCACATTTCACTCACACTGAAAATCTAAGAACACTTGGTATTAGCTAATAGATTAGATTACTGGTTAGGGAGCTACATTATATTCCCACACTCATTCCCACATGGGATGTGATCTATAAGCAAGGGGAGGCCAACAGTTGGTTGCTAATCACCCTTCCTACAATGGCCCCCAGAAGAAAAGCTCCTCACTCCTCTGTAAGGCGCAGTAGATATTTCCTTACCCCTGGTTGGTGTGTCCTTGGTCGTGGCTGAGGTTTGTTGAAAGGCCTTGTTACCTAGGAACCAGACGCAGGCTTCTGCACAGCAAAGACAGCATCCTGGCTGACTTAGACCTCTAAGGAATTGAAGTTCACACAATGTTGACTTCTCACTTCTTGAAACTCTCCCCATTCTTCTATGGCATCCCTTTCAAGTGTTCTTGTCCCTTTCAAAAGTTGGGATCTCATTCATGTATTTGTAGACAGAAATCTCCCACTAAGTGGTGAGTGTCTGAAATGTCTTGTGGTTTGCCCAGTTTTTATATCACAAATACACAGAACAGCTTCTAGCACATACATGCACTGAATGAGTTATGGTGGAATGAAAAAAAAAACTGAAAATGGAAAGAATGAATAAATTAGAGAATCCATGGATGTAATAAGCACATTTATCTTTCCAGTGACCTTAAAGCCAATGTTTGCTATCTCCCCATGTTGTGGGAATGTACAGAGATTTCTAGTTTTGTGCAGTCATAGGATATACATTTACCTATATTCAAATTATCAAAAGCAATACTTAACCTGCAAGCCCTTTCCATGTCTAAAAATTGGCACGGAATATTATCCTTAACGTGACTGTCTGAATTGAGGTTTCTATAAAAAGTATTGCTCTTATTCTCTCTATTCACACTGAGATTAAAAGGAAAGAAATCAGATTCTGGCTGAAGTCAGATGATTAGAGATA
Source organism: Sylvilagus floridanus (assembly GCA_949820135.1). NCBI lineage: Eukaryota > Metazoa > Chordata > Mammalia > Lagomorpha > Leporidae > Sylvilagus > Sylvilagus floridanus. Next base: position 32,596,738 of record OX463244.1, read on the forward strand.
GTAAGAAGGAGGTTGCAAGGAATTCTTTGTTGTGCAACTGGGAAGGGCTACTATTGGATTTTACACAACCTCTTTCCTGAGATGTGATTAAAAAGTAGAATTGACTGTCAAATTGCTAAAGAAGTTTAAGAATAGTGCTTATTGAAGTCAGGATGTGTCCTAGGTGATTTCCCAAAGGTCATTTCCACTTGACTTATATCAACATTCAAGGAATCCTCAGTGGCACATAAGTGCTTCACCTCTGTTGATTGCTACATATTGATTTCAAAATATTTCTTTGTACAATTTTATTTTTAAAAAATTGACATAAATATAAACATTACAAATATTGATGGGGCACCATATGATGTTTCAGTGCATATATACATCACACACTCTCCAGTGAGAGTAAATACATTTATCTTTCAAGCATTTAATATTCTTTATCGTGGAAACATCTAAAAGTTCTTTGTTCTAGTTTATCATGGAGAAATAAACAGTAAATTAACATGACCTAACTTCATCCCATTGTGCAATAAAACCCCAGAACTTCTTATGCATATCTAGGTATAACCTAGTATCCATCAATCAACCTTTTCTCATTCCTCCTTCCCCACTTCCGTACTGGTAATCACAATTATATTTTTTACTTCTATGTGATCACCTAGTTCTTTGACTCCCATTTTAATTATGATCATATGATATTTGTCTTTCTATGTTTGGTTTATCATGAAGACATCCAGTTCTGGCCATGTTGTTGCAAATGACAAGATTTTATCATTTTTAATGGATGAGTAATATTCCATTGTGCCTATATACCACATTTTATTTAACTATTCACAGTTGATCCACATTGGGTTGTTTTCATTTCCTGGCTATAGTGAGTAGTGCTGAAATAAACATGCAAGTGCAGCTGTCTTTTCAATAGATGCATTTCATTTCCCTTGGCTATATATGCAGAAGTAGGATTTTTGCATCTCATATTAGTTCCATTTTTAGTTTTTAGAGGAACCTCCATACTGTTATCCACAATGGCTGTATTAGTTTACATTCACACAGTGTGCAAAGATTCCCATTTTTCCACATTCTCTCCAACACTTGTTATTTTGTCTTTGAAATGATCTTACTAGAGTGAGATAATATCTCATTGAGGTTTTGATAGCATTTCCCTGATGATAAGTGATGCTCATTGATTTTTAATGTGCCTCTTAACCCTTTGTATGTGTTTTTAAAGAACCGTCTGTTAAGATATATTGCCCGTTTTAATAGGGTTGTTTGTATATTTGCTATTGTGTTGAGGTCTTTACATTATATACATATTATTCCCTTGTCAAATGTATAGGCTGAAAATATATTCTGCAGTTCTATAGGTGTTCTCTTTGCTTGGTTTATTGTTTTCATTCCTATGCAAAAGGCTCTTCAGTTTGATAAAATTCCATTCATGTATATGTACTTATATTCCCTGTCCTTTTCATACCTAATCTAGAAAATCTTTGCCAATTCCAGTGTCCTAAAATGTTTCCTTTATATTTTCTTCATATAGTCTCAATGATTCATGTCTCAAATTTAGGTTTTAATACATTTCACTCTGATTTTTATTAAAAAAAATGGTGAGAGACATGAATCTAGTTTCATTATTGTGCATGTGTATATCCCATCTCCCCAGAACTTTAAGTACTATTTTAGGAAAAGATTTTTTGAAAGTCAGTGTTACAGACAAAAAGGGAGGGCCAGAGAGAGATCCTCCATCTGCTGGTTCACTTTCCAAATGGCTGCATCAGCCAAGGTTGGGCCAGGCTGAAGCAAATAGCCAGGAGTTTCTTTTGGTCTCCGATGTGGGTGGCAGGAGCTCCATGACTTGAGCCATCCTCTGATTCTTTCCCGGGTGCATTAGCAGGGAGCTGAATCTGAATCCATATGGGATGCTGGTGCTCTAAGCCAGGGCTTTAACCCACTGCACCACAGTGCCAGCCCCATGGGTAACTCTTCTTCAAATGTGTGGTAGAACTCAGCAGTGAATCCATCTGGTCATGGGATTTTTGGTGTGTGGGGTTCTTTTTTTATTTGTTTATTTGTTTACTTTTTGTTTAATGTGAGCTTGTTTTAGTTTTTTTTAGGGATTAAGCCTCGTTATTCATTATTGTCCTTTTTGGATATTCTATTTCCTTATAATTCAATCTAGATAAGATTATATTTATATATATATATATATATATCTCCAATAATTTGTCCATTTATTCTGTTATTGAACTCTTGCCATATATTTGTCCATAGTAATCTCTAATAATGCTTTGTATTTATTTGTTGTCAGTTGTCATGTCTCCATTTTCTTCTTCAGTTTGTGTATTGAAAATTCTTCTTTTATCATTGGTTAGTCTAGCTAAGTGTTTATCAATTTGGTTTATCTTTTTAAGAAACCAGCTCTTTATTCATTATTTTTAGTTTTTATCATTTGTGCTTTAAGTTTTATCTCTTCTAGCAACTTTGGATTATTGTGTAAGACTTGATCTCTCTCTTTAGGTCTATTAATTTATGAATTTGGATGCTCCAACATTGGGTGAATATGTATTCACAAGTGTTATTTCCTCTTTATGGATTTAACCATTTATCATTTTATAATGACTTTTGTAGACCCTTTATACTGGTTTTGATTTAAAATCCATTTTTCTGCTGGAAGTATGGTTGCTAGTGCTTCCTTTTGGGTTCCATTTTCATGGAATATCATATTCTAACCTTCACTTTCAGTCACTGTGTGTCCTTAGAGGTGAAGTGATATTTTGTGTTTTTTTTAGTCTATTCAATCACTCTTTGTCTTTTAATTGCAGAATTTATTTTATTGAATTTTAAGATTACTGATAAGTAAAGTCTTATGCCATTTTGATACCTGTTTTTACTTTTATTATAGTTTTTTTTTTCTTTCTTTGTCCCTAAATCAAAATCTTCATTGGTGTTAAATGATTTTCTTTAGGGGTGTACTTTAGTTCCTTGTCTATTATTTTTGGTAATTGAGTATTTACAGGATTTACTTTGTGGTTACTTTGGAACTTGATATTCAAAAATTTTCATTTGATTTTAACAATTTATCATAAAATATTAAAAACTTAACATTGATTATAAAAAATAAGAAAAGAGACAAAGGAAAAACACACAAATAGGAAATCCTAATAAAACACTCTACTTTTATGCTTCATTTTCCCCATATTTTGAATTTCTGATCTTACATTTGACGTTTTCCCATCTTGTCTGTCTCTTAACATTTTAGTGTACTAATTATCATTTTTTTAGTATTCATTGTAAGGATGTAAATGACTTACATATCACATTTATAACATGAAAGCACCCTGAAGTTTTTGGTGGTGCTATTACTCTTACTGGTGAGCTTTCTACCTTCTGAGATTTCTTCTTTACTTGTTAGGACTGCTTTTTTCTTTGAAGACTTCTTTAGCATTATTGTGTACAGGTCTGGTGGTGATAAAGCCCCTCAGTTTTTTTTTCCCATGAGAAGCCACTGGTGATGCTGATTGGGGTACAAGACTGTTCAAACAGGACCACAGAACTCCACCAGGCACCAAGGCAGGTCCAGAGGCTCCTACCATTAGAATCAGCTAACGCTGAATTTTTTCAGCTGGGCAATGAGTTTCCAAATAATCCTACTCTCTTTGCTGTCTGCCTAGGGCTGTAGAAGGGGTGAACAAGGCAGCTTAACTACTTGGACAATCCCTAGGTGAGTCAATGCAGGATCTCACAGTCATTGAGTCCTTTGCAATCTTAGGGGTGCCCCCAAGGCTATCAGGATTGGCCCCAGGCTGATAACATCTGGTTCCCACAGTCCCTGGACCCCGCAAAATTCCATGGATGTCCAGTATGCATAGCTGGTGGTGACACATGCCAAAATGAATGCAACCACCCAGAGCGTAAGTCTCCACCTGCTGCCAGACAAATCTCCAGGCTCAGTCTCAGCATCAGCCCCAGCCCAGAGGCTTTTTGGCTTCATCAGGGGCTGGGTCTCAGCCCTGGGCTCTGATGCGAGGCCCTAAGCTCCCTCTCTTGGCTTGTCCACATTACTGGAGTTTTGTCTTCTGCTCGAAGTGGGGAATTGGGGTGTCAGAGCCACGTGGAAACTGCAAATGTTCACTCCACAGGTAAGTGCCTGGGAAGGCATAGAAACAGGGTGTGCTGAGTCTTAATTTTTGATGATGGGCCTGACACTGGGATTCAGTTTTCTCTCCCTCTCCCAGGTAAGAGACATCTCAAAAGCTCACTATGGGAGCTGGGGAAGGGATGACTCAGGTATTTCCTTCTGTCTTCTTTCAATGCAACATTTTTTATGTTTATAACAAGATGAGGTACCGTGGTTTCATCTGGCTTCCGCAGCTCCTGTGTTGGTACTTGGTGTGTGTACAGCTCTTTGCAGTGGTCTCTCCTGGAACAGATTTGCTAGAGCCTCTTACTCAGTGACTATCTTGGCTCCACCCCTCTAAATATTTCTGAAGTATCTTAATTGCTTGTGTTCAAAGACAGCTCTGTATGTATAACCTATCAGGATTATTTTAAATCTGAGGACACATGCCATTTGAAAGTTAGAATGTAGCCTATATATCCTTATGCCTAATAATTACATGTGGTGTTTTAATGATATGTTTATGCTCTGTAAGTATACTTTTCTCCAACACAAATACATAGAAGTAAGATATGTCCTGCACAGCCTGAGGAGAAACTTGACTCTCAAGGGAAGATATTTTCAAATTAAATGTTTCATGTCCTGATAGTGAAGTAAACTAACACTTAATGAACACTATGACTACAGGCATAGTCTATTTAAAAATATATATTTATTTGAAAGGCAGAGAGGTGGAGAGAAAGAGATAGATGGACACAGACACACAGAGATCTTCCATTTACTGGTTCACTCCCCAAATGCATAGAATAGATAGGACTGGGTCAAGTTGAAGCCAGGAGCAGTAGGCTGAATCTGAGTCTTCAATATGTGTGACAAGGAATCAACTACTTTAGCCGTAATATGCCATCTCCTGGGGAAGTTGAGGGGGGACTTGAATCTGGGTGCTCCAATATGTATGCCAGAGACCCAAGCAGTATCTCCCCTGGGCCAAGTGCCTGCCCCACTCTTTATACTTTTATGGCTTGGTAGAATCACCTCTTTACAGAAATTCAGTAGCACAGGTAATGAAAATACTCATCTGTGAGGAAAGAAGAATTAAATTCATGGACCATTAGAGCTTACTAAAATTAAAAAAATAAGAGTTTTCTATTTTGCAACTCAGCTTTATTTTTATTTAATTTACATGGCTAAGTGTTTGAGCTGTCTGTGATGTAAATATCACTTCTACAGTGCGACTTGTTGCGTACAGTTCAATGGCATTCCGCTGAGGCAGCAATGGTGGGAAGTATTTTTTGTGGAACAATTGTGCTTAGAGTAAAGAATGTTCGACTCTTGGAAATCAGTCATTTTACTTCTGCTGTTAAAAGTGCATCCATCTGCTTTGTGCTGTAGTAATAGCACAGACTGGGTGATTTCTGATGAACAGAAGTTTATTTCCCACAGTTCGGAAGACTGGGCACTCTGAGATCAAGGTGCCAGTGTCTGATGAGGATCTTCTTTGTGCTAACACAACAGAAACCGTCACATGGTGGAGAAGGGAACAGAGAGACAAAGGAGGGAAGTGGAGGGAGGGAGAGAGGAAGAGCGAGCAAGAGAGAAACCAAACTCACCCTTTTGTAATAGCACCAAGCTCACCCATGAGGGTAAAGCTGACATGGTTTAATTACCTTTTTGAAGTCCCAGCTCTGAATAATGTTACACTGGTGATTAAATTGCAGAAAGAGTGCTGGAGGAGACCAACATTCAAGCCATAGCAAAAAGTACCACGGATTAACTGTTGGCTGTGTATGTCACTATATACCTATATCCATGTATGTTTCAAGGGTTTACTCCCTGGCCGGCGCTGTGGTGCAATGGGTTAACACCCTGGCCTGAAGTGCCTTCATCCCATATGGACGCTGGTTTGAGAAACCGCTGCTCCACTTCCTGTCCAGCTCTCTGCTATGGCCCGGGATAGCAGTGGAGGATGGCCCAAGTCCTTGGGCCTCTGCACCCACATGGGAGACCCTGAAGAAGCTCTTGGCTCCTGGCTTCGGATCAGCGCAGCTCTGGCCATTGCAGCCATCTGGGGAGTGAACCAGCAGGTGGAAGACCTTTCTCTCTCTCTGCCTCTCCTCTCTCTGTGCAACTCTGACTTTCAAATAAATAAATAAATCTTTTTAAGAAAAAGGGTTTATTCCCTTGAATTTTCTCATAGCAATAAAAATAAAAAAATTTTCAAAGCTAGGTGATAAGTTAAGATATATATTTCCTTAAATTTTTAAAATTCATAGTTTTGAAAAAATCGCTATATGTTAGAGATTAATCTATAAAATATTTTAAATTATAGTATACATTTTAATATAAAATAGAGATTATTTCTCTCTCTGTCCTAAAACAAGTACCTGATGTTCAAAGACATATATTTGAGCATATACCCAGAGACTTATATTTTTTAAAAAGACAGATACAGAGAGAAACAGAGAAAATGAACTTTTATTCACTGGTTCACTTCCCAGATGCGTGTGGGCCATGGTAGCCCACAACTAAGTCGTAAATCAGGAACTCCATTTGGGAGTGGCAGGGATCCAGGTCCTTGGGCCATCAACCACCATGTTCCCAGCCACCTTACCAGGAAGGTGGATTGGAAGTGGCACAACTGGCACTGGAACCAGTGCTCTGATATAGGATGCTACTGTCATAACGCTGCTTAACCTGCTGTACCACAATGCAAACTCTGGTTAGAAAGTGTTTGAGCTAATTAATTTACATGCAATCAGCAAGTGTTATATTATATATGAAGACCTGTATCATTGAAATTTACACAATAATTCTAACATATCACCTTATCTTACAATTTAGGAAGTTATTTAATAAATAACTGTCCTAACCACCACACTTTACACGGAAATAATAAATGCACAATAATAGTTGCAACGACAATGACTAGGATTGAGCAAGTATTATTTAAGAGTTTCTATGCTAAGTACTTCCTTATAATAATATCAGGTGCATTCAAATACTGTTACATTTTAGAGAGGAGTAATCTATTTAGCAAACGTCAACTCCAATGAAAGTAAGGGATAGTAGCTGGGTTCAACATGTGAGTCTCAATTCTCTTTTTATTTTTAAAGATTTATTTGAAGCACATTCACAGTTTTTAATGTATTAGATGCGAACTTCATGGCCTTTGTTTATAGTCATTTTTTTGATGATATAATGGAGTGATAAAATTAAACAAATAAGCCAGGCACAGAAACAAAAGTGTCACGCAATCCAACCCCAATATAGAATTAAAAAAATATATTCCTGGGGCCAGCACTGTGGCAAAGTGGATAAAGCCGTTGCCTGCACTGCAAGCATCCCATATGGGCAGCGGTTCGAGTCTCGGCTGCTCCACTTCCCATCCAGATCTCTGCTATGGCCTTGGAAGGCAGTTAAAGACAGCTCTAGTCCTTGGGCCCCTGAACCCACACGAGAGACCTGGAAGAAGCTCCTGACTCCTGGCTTCAGATTGGCACAGCACCAGCCATTGTGGCCATCTGGGGAGTGAACCAGTGGATGGAAGACCTCTCTCTCTCTCTCTCTCTCTCTCTCTCTCTCTCTCTCTGCCTCTCCTTCTCTCTCTGTGTAACTCTGACTTTCAAGTAATTAAGTACATCTTTAAAAAAATTATATCCCATAGAAGATGAAAGTAGAATGGTGGTTACTAGAAGGTGAGCTGAGCAGTGGGGAGGAAGTAATAGGGAAAGGTTGATTAAAAGATATTAAGTTACAATTAGGTAAGAGTGAGAAGTTTTTGTTTTCTATTACCCAGTTCGTGTCTAAAGATAATAGTAATGTTGTGTATCTATTCTTTTAAAAGGCAATGAGAGAATTTTGAATGTTTTCATGAAAAAGAGGTGATAAATATTTGAGGAGATGGTCACATTTATCCTGAGTTGAACACTGCACAATAGCATGTACAGGTATCAAGACATCATATGGTACTCTATTAAAAGAAGACAACAAAATCAGTGTAAAGTTAGTATTAGGACAATGTTAACAGCAAACAGAGAAATGGAACAGATGTAGATGTGGGGAAACTTCCTGCCAAGGCCATTTGGATATTTATAATATCACTTGTGGGCCATACAAAATTATGAACTTAATAATCAGCCTGCTATCGATTTGCTGAATTCCAAGTCCTACCTGCTGTTGCCTTGGCAAGGCAGATTTTATATGGCCTGTGGGCTGGATGTTCCCGGGTCCACACCCCCTGGTTATCTCTTTCTCAGAAGTGCTAGTGTAAGTCATTGTGGGAAAGGAAAATCTTTTCAATACCTCGTACAAGAAGAATTAGATAAATTTATGGGAAACATAAGGAATCCTGGTCTATATTGCAGCTCTCGCTTGCTCTCTCTTGCTCTCTCTCCCTCTCATACACACTCACACACACACACACACAAACACAAACACACACATATGCACATACATCTTGGGATTGATGTTAAACAACATAAAACCTGAGCCAGAAAGGTTTAGAAGAAAATTGAAGAGAATATCTTCATGGCTTTTTGGTAGGCAAGGGGTTCTTAGAATTGAAATGAAAAGCATGAACCAACCAAAATAATAATAATAATAAATTATACTTTATTGAGGTAAAAATTTTAGTATAGCAAAAGAAACCACTAATAAAAATGAAAAGAAAAAATGTCATTTGAATTTATTCAGTTCCAAGACCACTTAAGAGATCCAAGTGAAACTATTTGCATATCCTGAGTTGTGAAATTGTAATCAGGGAAGAAGTATAAAATCTTAAATGAATGAATTTTGTGTATTTGCAAATCAATATTTCCAAACATATTCCCCAAAAAGTAATGCTGTCCCTTTTTTGTTATTTGGAATCTGAAAACATTACCTATTGCATGGATCTCTAAAAAGAATCAATGTTATATGGAAGGAGAGTCATAGAAGTCATTCTTAGAACAACATGGATCTCATCCTCTGTTGCCTACAATTCTACCTTCATCAAGTTTTGGACTAGGAGCAAAATCCAAGACCCCACCTCACCTCATCTGACCTCAGTTTTTCATCTAGCACCAAAGGCTGATGTGTGAATCTCAGAAAGTATACATAGATGCAGACATCAGGGGTGATTCCCAGTCTGGAGTAAGAACTCAACAGAGGTTCATTTTTTAAAATCCTTTTTAATACGTTGTAACAGCTATGGGATACTTGGATAAAGAAATGTGGATGTATTACCTAGATACTTTTAAAAGAAAGCAATATTTTTTCCTTTTTTTAAAGAAATATTTTACTGAATGAAATCAAATTTCATAGGAACAGCTTTAGGAATATAGTGGTTCTTTCCCCGATACCTGTTCTCCCATTCCCACTCCTGTACTACAGCCTACTCTATCTCCCATCCCATTCTCCATTAAGATTCTTTTTTAATTAACTATATTCGGAAGACCAACTCTATACTAAGTAAGTATTTTCACAATTTACAACCACACAGACACACAAAGTATAAATTACTGTTTGAAAACAAGTTTTACAGTTAATTCTCATAGTACAGCTCATTAAGGACAGAGATCCTACATGGACAGCAAGTGAGAGTGACTCCTGTTGTTGATTTAACAATTGATGCTCTTGTTTATGATGTCAGTGATCACTGGAGGCTCTTGTCATGAGCTGCAAAGGCTGTGGAAGCCATTCGAGTCCACAAACTCCGTCAGTATTTATACAAAGCCATTAGCAAAGTGGAAGTTCTCTCATTTCAGAGAAAAGTACCTCCTTCTTTGATGGTTCCTTCTTTCCACTGGGGTCTCTCTCAAAGAGATCCTTCATGTAGAACATTTTTTGCCACAGTGTCTTGGCTTTCCATGCCAGAAATGCTCTCATGGGCTTTTCAGCCAGATCCGAATGCCATAGGGCTGATTCTAAGGTCAGAGTGCTGTTTAGGGCATTTGTCATTCTATGAGTCTGCTGTGTGGATTGCTTCCTATATTAGAACATTCTCTCCCTTTTAATTCTATCTATTGTTATTGCCAGATACTTGGTCTTATTTATGTGATCCCTTTGACACTTCTAAAATTTGAAAAGACAATAGTTACCATTTCCTAAAGTTGAATGTCAACTTCTCAAGGTCTCCTATGAGGTAACTGACTTGTCACAGTCATTTCACTCTATGACTAATATTTTTAATCTAAGAATGAGAAATTAGGGCTACAATCTTGCCAGATCTGAAATTCTAGGACTTTAATACTTCTCTGGGAGAAAACCACAAGCAGAAATTTTATATATTCAATCAAATATTAGCTCAAAATGAAAACACATAAAATTAAATGTTAATTATCCTTTGTTCTCAAAAGACTTGTTTTCTGGACATTCTGCAGGAGATAAACTGGAAGAATAAAGGTTAGAATTTTAAATACACACTTCATTTTGCATATTCCCAAATCATAAATTGTTTCCATACAATAAAGCCCTACTGTAAATGACTTCCTAAGGTTTAACTTATCCTGAATTAATCAGTCATGTAGGGTATCAAAGCAATGTGTTTATAAAATGTAAAAACAAAAAAAAAGAACTCAGGGTCCACATTTTTAAATTGTTTCTTAATGAATGTTCTCAGTTTAATTTAAAATCAAACATGTATAATTTAGCTACATGAAGGGATGCTGATATCAAATAATTAACGTTAAGTAGATCTTGCTGACAATTTAAATATGCATGTCTTCATTTCACAATTAAAATTCTTAAACACCCAAGAGGCAAGGTCTCTCTAAAGTTTTTGAGCTATTGTTGGTTTGTTAAACTTTCCATTTCTGTTATTAATGACTTAGATGGGATAGAAATATTCTCAGCATGGCATTGCAAGGTACATATACTTGAAATTCAATATTGAGCCAGAGGGCAGAAATTACCTTTCTGTGTAGAGGCACAATGTCCAATATGATAAATATTAGCCACATGTGGCTATTTAAGTTTATGCTAATTAAAATTAAGAATTCATTTCACTAGTCATTTAAACCATATTTCAAGTGCTCAAGTAGCCACTTGTGGTTAGTGGCTGCCCCACTGAATGGTACAGAGATGGAATATTTCCATCATGCAAAATGTTTCATCAGACTGTGCCAGTCTAGAAATGTTACTTCTTTTGTACAAACTCTAAAATGAGAATATATTCTGAATGTTTCCATAATGAGATTGTTATAATTTTAATATACTTATTTAAGACTCCTCATTATAAATTGTTCATATCGTTTCACTAATCTAATTTATTCTAAGTAAAGACAATAGGATGTTGAACAATCAGAGTGCTTAAATTAAGGAAGACTTACTAATGAGATTTTAAAAATTACTGGGTTTTCATCTCATTAACAATGGGACAATGTCTTAACTAATATTGAATGACAAGAAAGCAATGATAATAGGATGATGATAGTCTTGGGTCTGGAGTCTAGATGATTTACACCTGTGCTGTTTAATAGAAATAAAACATGTGTCATTAATGCCAGTCACACATGTAATTAAAATTTTCAAGTAGCCACATCAAAGAGAGAAACAAGGTCAAGTAAAACTAATCATACATTTTATTCCACCGAGTATATCCAAAATATTATCATTTCAAATGTAGTTCATCTAAAATATCATTGAGATATTTTACTGTTTTCATGCCAAGTCCTTAAAATCTGGTGTATGTTTTATACTTACGTACATCTCATGTTGGGCTTGTACTCAGTATACACAAGTGGCTCCTGGCTGCCACATTACACAACACAGATATATACAGCTCAACTCAGCAGACATGCATTTATTCACTTCTTCAGCAATATATATTAAGCATCTGTTTAGAGTTGAATACTGCACCAGATGATAGACTATAGCAGTGAGTGGTATTGTATGCACTCTTAGAAAACTTCCAGCATAGTAGAGACCATCACACCCATATAAAAATGCAATATTAGCTGAAACACTTCTACATAAACCATGCCATGAAGGATCTGTGACAAGCATAGAAGAGGAATTAACCCAGTATTTATAATGTCGATGAAGTCTTCCAGAATGAAATATTGAATTAAATGATTTTAGAATGTGCACAATTTGGGACTGGTATTGTGAGGGAGTAGGTTAAGTTACCATTTGCCACTCACGCATCCCATAATGGGGTACCTGGTCCCAGTCTCGCCTGCCTCACTTCCACTCAAGTTTCCTGCTAATGTGTCTGAGAAAACAGCAGAACATGGCCAAGTGCTTAGGTCCCTGTACCCACATGGGAGATCATGATGAAGTTCCAGGTTTCTGGTGTCAGCCTGGCTCAGCCCTGGGTATGGCAACCTTTTGGAGAGTGAACCATGGGATGGAAGATTTTCCACTCTGCATGGTAGGAATTGATACGGTGAAGATCAGTAGTTGCATACCCTTCATGAGATTGCTGTTGTCATTAGTGCTTAAATTAATTTCCACTCTCATATTGGTTGGTAAGAAAGAGATAAAAACTTCAGTAGTACAAAATGAAGGCATAGGAAGTGAAAAAAATCATCAGTAGTAGGGAAAATATCAGAGGGAATACAAAAATCAGTTGCCCTTGGATGCTCACTAGTGAAAACCATCAATAATAAAATCACTAAAACTTTCCAATTTTCTTGGTATGTAGAATGAAATACCATACCTTGCAAACATAATCAAATAATGATTGCATGAGTGAAAGGATTTTATCCTAATTTGGTGGTTTTTATTCTCACCTATGTTTGTAAACAGTTACGCATATGAAAGTTACCAACAGATTTCTGGGATGAATAAGTACCTTCAGCCCCTACTAATAAGTAAATAAGTAATTATTCTATGTCATTTTGCACCCTTTCAGGTTTAAGGTTGTAGTTAATTTTAATACATAAATTCATGGTTGTCACCCAGGAGCCTACTTTCGTGTAGTCTTTCTTGGTACGATACAGAGACAATTGGATCAAAGTATACTTCGCCCAATTGCCATTAGGAAGTAAGAGCTAAAATATAATATTGTCAGGATCTCCAATCTAGTTAATGGATAAGTTAAATTTTTATGGCTTAATAAAATCTGCAACAGAGCAAGAGTAATTGGGTGAAGAACATAGAAGTTGAAATCAAATGAAACTGAGTTTCCAAAATGAGGAAAAAACATTATGATTAACTTGAGATGTATGTACAGATAAAGTTCCAGAATTTCTTCGTTTATAATAAAGAATAGCTTCTAGAATTTCAGTAGCAATATTCATAACTTTGCAGATACCCTGAGTAATTAAAATTTTGCATTTTAATGAAATAAAAAAACCAGGTACATTTCTGTCTACGTTCTTGGATATTGTTCATGCTAACAATTATAATCGTATAAGTTAGTACTTCTAAGGTTAATTTCAGTATTTTCCCAAATAAATATCCTAATTTCTCTTACATTGTTAAGTTTAATCCCATCTTGTCAGTTGACATGGGCACAGAAGGTTATGAACAGCAAATAATAGAACAGAGAAAAAAATAGAAGTTTGTCCTGGCATTTATGTGTAAAAAGACTTCCCGCAAAGTAAGATAGAAAGCATCTGGAATCTGTCATTTTGTGATGATGGATTTGAACAAGGAGACACATATACATGTCAGAATCAGAAACTGTGCTACATTCCTGATCTGGCTGTCATCAGATATTTTGGTGGATAGAAGAAGAGGTAGGGAGTATGAGAAGTAGGAGGGAAATTCACTGATCTATTCTGGAGGGAGTATGAATGCTACTAATTCTCCTTTATGAGTTTACTGATTGAGCTTCTACCCTTATAACTTCTTTCTCACTCGAAGGTGCTGTCCCATTCCTACCAGATGTGTGAAAGATAAAGATGATGCTTTGGGATCTGTAGGCAATAGGCTTACCCAAAATGAGATGCAGAAAAGGTTCCCCATTCGTCTCAAACATGTGAAATATTAAAATATTATTGTAGCTAACAACTCAGTATATATTATAACTATGTATATGTACATTAATGTTTAATATATATGGTTATATATGGTATGTATATATGCATGTGTAGAAGTGCATGTATGTATTGTATACATACACATATATATGAATATATATATATACACACACGCAGGTAAAATAAACAATGCAAGTTTGCCTTAATGTAGAAAGTTTCCTGAACATCTCTACTTACATAGGTTAACTTTGGGGAAGATTTCAAAAGAAATTGTGTAGCTCTCTTATCCAAATATAGTTTTGATATTCACTTCAGGATTTACTTCCTGGGTCATGTTCTGAAAATACATCTCAAAATGATTCTACATACCAATAATCTGAAAACTTTCTTATTGAAATAGGCCTCTAGTTTGTCCCTGTGTGTGGATCTATGTGCTGTATTCCTGAGCATTATTGTTTACATGCTAATGTGCTCTTCATGCCATACTTACATGCAGTTCTGGAAAAATATAGGAATATATTTACTTGCATTAAATGCCAAGAAAAGTGTCCTTTAAAATTCAACATTTTGCTGTATGTAGCAAATATCTGATGAGATGCAAGATTTATTATTGTATAACTTGCATTTAATGAAAAAAAGAATGAGTATATCAACAGTCACCATTTCCAGGACATGTATCATTTTTATTTATTTCTTATCCTCCAACTTCCTAGAACACAACTGCTTGATATTTCATGTTTTCCTTCTGTAACAAATAATTAAGAAATTCTACAGATAGGAACATAGCAAGTTTTAAGAATCTGCAATTTATTAAAGAATGATATAATGCTTTACTAAGTTTTTTAACTTTTATTTAGTAAATGTAAATTTCCAAAGTACAGTTTATTGATTACAATGGCTCCCCCACCCTATAATTTCCCTCTCACTCACACCCCTCCCATCTCCAGCTCCCTTTCCCATTCCATTCACGTCAAGATGCATTTTCAATTATCTTTATATACAGAAGATCAATTTAGTATATATTAAGTAAAGATTTCATCAGTTTGCATCCACACAGAAACACAAAGTGTAAAATACTGTTTCAGTACTAGTTATAGCATTAATTCACACTGGACAACACATTAAGGACAGAGATCCTACATGGGGAGTAAGTGCACAGTGACTCCTGTTGTTGACTTAACAAATTGACACTCTGGTTTATGGCGTCAGTAATCTCCCTAGGCTCTAGTCATGAGTTGCCTAGGCTATGGAAGCCTTTAGGGTTCGCCGACTTCGATCTTATTCCGACAGGGTCACAGTCAAAGTGAAAGTTCTCTCCTCCCTTCAGAGAAAGGTACCTCCTTCTTTGATGGCCCATTCTTTCCACTGGGATGTCATTCGCAGAGATCTTTCATTTAGGTCTTCTTCTTTTTTTTTTTTTTTTTCCAGAGTGTCTTGGCTTTCCATGCCTAAAATACTCTCATGGGCTCTTCAGCCATATCCGAATGCCTTAAGGGCTGATGCTTTACCAAGTTAAATTTGTTTTGGGAGTGTCAGTGGTTTCTGTTTGGAACTCAATAAAATACTCACCATAGACATGTCAAAATTATTCTCTCACTTGAACAATAATATAAAGAGAATTGTTTTAAAAAGAAAAAAAGCATGGTGACAGAAATCCATAAATTTGGCAATTTAGTGCTGACCTTTTATGCCTACTGCAACATGGCCCTGTCTTCTGACCACTGATATAGGAATCATTTCAATAAGACTTTTGCTGTTGCCCCAACTGTAACAGTTCCTCAAGGCTTCATCCCTTGACCTGTCACTTTTTCGCTAGTGCTTTAAATATCTAACCTTGAGATTTAAAATAACATCGCTGAGTCGATGGTACACATGCCTACTATCCTCACTTAAAGCCCTTTATGTGATAGCCACATGGCTTTTGTCATGTCTGAGCTTCCTTGCCTGGTATGCAATAGAACATTGCAGTCTATGCATTTCCTGTGAAAGGTACAAGTCTGGTTGTTCATGAAAAACATTTATCCAAATTGTTATAAAATCAAGTTTCATAATATTTAGTGGCAAGTGTCTTCCTGTTGTGCCGTGAATGGTGTTCCACCGCAAAATCTGGAACTAATTTCTTTAGGAAGTAATTAGATGGGGCCTGAATCTGATAGGACTGTACCTTTAATAAAAGAGGGTGAAAAGTAAGCCCTTCCCTCTGTTGTTCCTCCCCCTAAGGCCACGAGGAGAAGGTGGCAGTCTGCAAGCCAGGAAGAGCGCCCTCACCAGACACTGAATTGTTGGAAGGTTTATGGAAAGTTTAATCTTGTACATCCCAGCCTATAGAACTGTGAGAAAGAAATTTCTGTTGATGAAGTCACACAGCCTTTGACATTTGTCATGCAGCCCAAGCTCATTAGCACACTTCCTTTCCCAGTCTGTCCCCAGCCCTGGATCCAGTTCCGTCTCTAGGGCCCTCCCAAGTAGTCTGTTTTAAGTTATTCATTTTATTTCTTTCTGTGATTAGTTCTATTTCTCAAAAAATTTATGACTTGCACCTGAAGGAGTGGTCACTTGTATTCACAGTGGGTTCTTTTCCAAATTGTCTGTCTTTCCCCCAGCATCTGCTTCAAAACCCTATCAAGTGAGTGCACATTTGAATAGATATCAGTTTCCTCTGTAAACTGAGTAAATACCCTAGCATAGAACAGAGGGGTTTTCTAATATCCTGTTGGTGTAAACGTGGACTACAGCAGTCTTCTAGGAGGGAAGTCTGACAGTTTGTATTGTGAGCATTAAATTCAATTTTATTGTTCATCTATTTATTTAAGTGGCAGAGAAACAAGTAGAAAGAGAGCGAGCTGTTATCCACTATACCAACTCTCAAAATGCCTGCAATAGCCAGGAGGTGGCAGGACTCAAGTTTGAAGCCCAGAACACATTCTAGGTCTCCTACATAGGTGACAACAATTATGCCTTCCAGGGTCTATATCACAGGCAGTGGGAATTAGGAGCTAGAGCCAAGAATTGTACCCATGCACTTCGATGTGGGACATGTTCATCTTTAGCACAAGGTCAAAAGTTCACCCTCCTTTTATTTCTTGGATGCCATACATAATTGTACTTCGAGGAATCTGTCCTATGGCAACGATCAGAGTTGCCATAAGCATTTTTGGCAGGAATGTTTGTCCAATCAACGTTAATAAATCAAGCTATATGTCTGTTTTTAAACCAAGAGAGCTATAACAATCCAGATTTTGGAATACTATGGAACCACTAACAGCATTTTGGCCAAAGGGTTTAATAATGTAGGGAGAGTTCTGATGCTATGCTTAAGCAATGATACATACTGTAATTCCTCATTTATGATTCAACAATCATGTGGGCATGTGTGTATATTTGTAGTGTTGAAAATAACAATGATATTTTAATGGTAGTGACTTTCATTTTCATTTTAAGATTTTATCTCTTATTTACTTAATATAATGTAACAAATCTTAATAAAATTAGGAAAAATCAATATCATAATTTTTTTTTATAATGCTTTTATTTAAAGAATATAAATTTCCAAAATACAGCTTATAGATTACAATGGCTTCCCCCCCATAACTTCCCTCCCACCCGCAACCCTCCCCTTTCCCACTCCCTCTCCCCTTGCTTCACATCAAGATTCATTTGCAATTCGCTTTATATACAGAAGATCAGTTTACTATATATTAAGTAAAGATTTCAACAGTTTGCCCTCACACAGCAACACAAAGTGAAAAATACTGTTGGAGTACTAGTTATAGTATTAATTCACAATGTATAGCACATTAAGGACAGAGATCCTACATGACATATATTTTTAAAATTGATTAATTTTCTATGCAATTTCCAAGTTAACACCAAGATTTTTTTTTCATTTTTAATTATCTATATACAGAAGATTGATTCAGTATATACTAAGTAAAGATTTCATCAGTTTGCACCCACACAGAAACACAAAGTGTAAAATACTGTTTCAGTACTAGTTATAGCATTACTTAACATTGGACAACACATTAAGGACAGATCCCACATGAGAGGTAAGTACACAGGGACTCCTGAAGTTGATTTAACAATTTGACACTCTTGTTTATGGCGTCAGCAATCTCCCTAGGCTCTAGTCATGAGTTGCCTAGGCTATGGAAGCCTTTAGGGTTCGCCGACGTCGATCTTATTCCGACAGGGTTATAGTCAAAGTGGAAGTTCTCTCCTCCCTTCAGAGAAAGGTACCTCCTTCTTTGATGGCCCCGTTCTTTCCACTGGGATCTCACTCACAGAGATCTTTCATTTAGGTCTTCTTTTTTTTCCAGAGTGTCTTGGCTTTCCATGCCTAAAATATTCTCATGGGCTCTTGAGCCAGATCTGAATGCCTTAAGGGCTGATTCTGAGGCCAGAGTGCTATTTAGGACATCTGCCATTCTATGAATACTTAAAGATGTGTTACACACAGAAACACAGAAACACGGCCATCAACATGAAAGAAGATAAACGAAGGGAACCTCACAGCAAAAGATCACAGGGAATTCAAAGCATACATTTGGATAAAGAAATTATGGGACATGTACTCTATAGAATACTATACAGCAGTCAAAAACAATGAAATCTGGTCATTTGCAATAAGATGGAGGAATCTGGAAAACATCTGCCCCAAAGGGACAAATATCATATGTTCTCCCTGATCGGTGACAACTAATTGAGCACCAAAGGTGAAACCTATTGAAATGAAATGGACACTATGAGAAACAGTAACTTGATCAGCTCTTGTGCTTACTGTTGTTGTACAATGTAATACTTTATCCATTTTAGTAATTTTTTTTTATTCTAGTACTATTGGTTGAACTCTGTAATTAACAAACAATTATTCTTAGGTGTTTAAATTTTAACTGAAAAGTGATCCCTGTGAAATATAAGAGTGGGAATAAGAGAGGGAGGAGATGTACAATTTGGGACATGCTCAATCGGAACTGCCCCAAATGATGGAGTTAGAATTGTGCCAGGGAATTCCAATACAATCCCATCAAGGTGGCATGTACCAAGGCCATCTCATTAGTCCAAGTGATCAATTTCAGTTCACAATTGATCACACTGATAGGTCTAAGAGTCAAAGGGATGACACAAACAAGACTAGTGTCTGCTAATACTAACTGATAGAATCAAAAAGGGAAAGAATGATCCAACATGGGAAGCGAGATACACAATATCATAATTTTTAAATAGTTTTACAAGATACTCCACAAAACATACACACACCACCAGATTTATATTCCTGCCACTAGAGTGATGATGATCAACTAAATATGCCTGCGGTTGCTCAGAGTTCTAAGTTACCTTGGGTATGACTTTGCTTACTTTTCTTCTCATTGCTGAGAAATAAAATGATTCCTTAGATACCAGACTATAGTCCTCCTATTATCTGATTGCAGATACAAGTAATATTATCTGCAACATTTTTCTAATTTCAAAAAGCATAATTCTATTATAGGTCACTTTTTAGGATGCTATTTTATTTTAGTGCCAGACATTGTTCACAGAAAATAAGGAAGACATGAAAAGATTGGTCCCGCTGTGTATGACATTGTGAACAGAAAAAAAAAATGTTTCTTAGATCCAAAGATTCAAAGGCTATACTTTCTTTGGTCAATACCTCTCTGGATCTTACCCAATATCAAGCCTCTAGAGGGTCCTCAATAAATATTTAATTGAATGAACTAATGAAATAATAATATTTGTTTTGTTGTACTGTCATTCTCAAGTTTTGAGAGTACTAAAGTTTAGTTGACTAATTCACTTTGGAATCATTGCAACCTTGTCAGAATTCCCCTGGATGAATTCAATGAAATGTGAAATTCAATAAGGCTATGAAATTGTTTTTCACTTAATTTTAGAAAATAATTTATCATACTAAACACATAATGCTTAGCCATGTAATTGGCTTAGAGTTACTTGAGTTTCTTGATTATTACTATGCATATTTCTCACATTTAAATTCTATAATGTGCTGACCAAGTTAATTTTTAGCTCTTTCATTTAAAACATCTTTTAAACCAACCTGGGAGTTTTTGACATTTAAAAAAAAATACCAAGTTATCTGCCTTGATGAGTGATAATTCTTGCTGGGTATCAAATCTCATGTTTAGTTTCCAAGGCTCCCAGCAATAACAGTGAGCAATCATATTGTAGATTATTTCACATCTCTCGTTTCAGTGCATGCTGTGCTTTGCAAAATCTCAGTAAGAAAACATACACACTGAGACTTATACCACTACCTTGCTGTCAGCCTTACGGCAGGAAAATAATAAGGCACAGGTCTCGCTTTTATACGTTTGATTTTATTGAAAAGATTTCTGATTGAGACATGTTTACAGTAAAATAAAATCTCTGCCAAATTGTTCCATTGCAAGTTGAAATGTGGAAATTTTAAGCAAAAAAAAAAAAAAGAAAGAAAGAAAGAAAGAAAGAAAGAAAGAAAGAAAGAAAGAAAGAAAGAAAAGAAAAGAAAAAGTTCCCATGCAGCATTGCACCTTGCTATGAGATAGTAATAGACTGCAATAATTCAGTCAGACACAGGCTGTCTTATTAGTGGGATAGACTTCAGGTGCATTAAGGAACCAATGCAATTTTTTATCTGTACTTAAGTGTTATCCCAAGAAACAATTATTTGTCCTAATAATCTCATACACAATGAGAACAGTCTTTTCCTCTTCCCCAAATATCAGTTTAAGATTGATATTTTTGTTTTCTCTCGTCTTATCTGAGACCCTAGCAACATTTTGACGTCTCAGCTTCAATAAAAACCAATTGATTTTCCAAAATAACCTCAGTCTTACTTGTGTATTCACTTGCAATATATGCATCTGTATTCATCTACTGACATAAAATTGCTACACAAGACGATTTCAAATGCATACATTTCTAAAGTTGTCCAATTCCTATGTAACATTTAATAGGAAGAAACAGCATTTATTACACAGTTCCTGAAAGATATGTAGTTCACTTCTTCCTCGAGAAATGTTAACATGCAGAATGCTAAAATGTACTTTTGGCCTCCATATCACTGATGCAGAGTTTCCTACATGCCACAAGTTGTGTTTAAGGTTATTTTAAAATGATAAACAGCCATATGAAACTTGATTGCATTGGTTGTGAGTTGTTGGAAAAAGTTTTCATTTTATTATGCAAGGCCTTCTTGATGAAAATCTAACAAAGAGATTCTTCTTAGGATAAGCTTTTCTGAGCAACAGCTTAGCTTTCATTTTATGGACCTTGAATCTTGCAATGGCTGTTTCTCAGTTTTTGTAGTGCCATCAGAAAGCTTAGACCCAATAAATGTCACAACCTTTCTCACTCTGTTGGCTTCGTTCAGATGTACTTTTCTATCCTTACCCTTGTTTTCCCTTGACTAGTTATTTTAACTTATTTTTAAAAAGTAAGTTTATAGGAAGCTTTGGGAAATTTTTTCAGGAACTTTTTAATCACTTTTGGAATTAGGTGGTGTATACACATAGAAAACCCATTTAAAATCTTTTACGCTGGCAAGAATACTAATCCTGAAAGCTATTTCTGGAATCAGAGTCTTTTCTGTTGTGAAAGTTGCCTCTTTCACCTTTAATTATCATAAGGAGTTTCTGCTATTTCCTTCATGTTTACAATGTTCCTGATCGTTTCTTTAGAGTGCCAAGTATACTAGGGAGCAGGACCACTATAAAGAATTCAGAGATAAAGTTAATCATCTTAACCTGCTAAAGGCATCCCCATTGTCTCCTTTCAATGTAGGTTTGATAGATACAATCCATTCATTTTATGAAGTAACTGAGAGGATTAGCCACTCATTTTCCACCTCTGTGAGTCATTGATTCCCAAGTTCTATTACTGTGCAAAACATACTGGTCTCGTTTTCTATAGGTTTTTCAGTTGCTTTCACAAAAATATCATTGGATCACAAGATTCTGTGGGGGAAAAAAAATCCTGACGCTCATCTTAAATTTACCTTCTGAATTTAATTTTGTCCACAGGAGCCTGGCCTTTTCTTCATTTAATTTTCTATCTGATTCCAACCCATCCTACACATTGGCATTTCTCCCAGGTTCTAACTGGCACATTTTCTCACTTGCCACAAGTGCGTTGCACGATATAACTGCATTTTCCATTGGAGGGCCTTAAGCTATGAAGCTGCATCAAACCACAATTCAGTCTCACCGTTGAATCTGGTCATTTTGGTTTTTTTGTTGCTCCTCTTAAAGGCTTTTAGCAAATCATGTTTGTACTACAACCCTATCCACCTCATCATGCTTTCTGCATGATTATGTTTAGAGAAATAACATTTGAGAGCAGAGGCAAATCTGAAAAATCACAATCAAGTTTAATAAGAAACCATTTCAACTACTATGGGACAAGGAGAACTTTCCTTGTTCATGACAAATTATTTTCTGCATGTGAATTTATTGAAAATTTTGAGTAGTTCCATACTGGGTAAGTGCTATACAGATGTAATGTATCTGAAGGTGCTGTATGTGATAACCCTTTTCACTCTAAGCAGCTTCAGTGTAAAAATAATTTTGTAACAAACAAGTAACTGTAGGTAATTTAAGTGTACTTACTTAATTACAGTGGTGGGTCCCTGGTATCACTTTAGATTAAAAGTAGTGAAGATTTCATTTTCCTATGCTTGTGAGAGCACATCAGAACTCTTGAGTGCCATAACAATAGGAGTGAGGATAGTCAAAAGTCAATAGTTTTAATTTATGAGTATCTTATAATTATAAACATTTAAAGAATAGTTTTTGTTAGAAACCTCAAAAACTCAAAGAACAGAAAACTTCTGAGATACTGGCAATTTTCACTTAAAATCAATTATTATGCCCCTATATGCCAACTTAATTTTAAGAGACAGTGCACTGAAATGATAGGTACAATCATTTTGCCTAGCAGTTAAGGTACCCACATCCTATATTGGATTACCTGGACTTAAGTCTTGGCCTTGAATTCTGATTTGAGTTTCCTTCTAATGCACACCCTGGATGCAGCAGGTGATGGCTCAAAGTAGCTGGGTCTTTGCCACACACTTGGGAGACCCTGGCCTGGCCTAGACCCAGGCATTGTGGGTATTTGGGGAGTGAACCAATTATGGTGGTATCTTCTCTCTCTCTCTCTCTCTCTCTCTCTCTCTCTCTCAAACACATAAATGTATAAATAACATTTAATAAAAGACAGGAACTATTTGTCATTTTATGTCATAAATTAAAACTAAAATGTAAATTTGTCCAAATTCATAATTTAGTTTCTAATAAATCAAACATTGCACTGAATTCTCCTAAATTCTCTTTTCTCTTAATGCAAATTCATCTGTTTCCTTAATCCCTGATTAGGCTAACTGTGTAGCATGTTTTCCATGTGTTTGTCTATATTGCTCTCAGTTTTAAAATGTGATCACCACATTCCCAATTCTCTTCCATTACTTTTTAATGAGGACTCAAAAATTATTCAAGATTTATGTGTGGCTATTGTATTCTGGGCACAGTGGTAGGCATGCAGATACAAAAATGAGTAATACATAAACATTTTCTTCAAATAACTCACAGCTGATAGAAGCCATAGGCATGCCAATAAATAATTGCTATATAAAAAGATATGTGAAATAATGAACAGGCATCATGAATGTGACTTTCCACTCGGGGTGTGCTTTAGTGTAGAGTTGGAAACAATCAACAAAAAAGGAAGGAAAACCTTTCACAAAAGAAATGGCATTTATCCAAGTGGATTTTTGCTTTGCAGAGACAGGATGTAGGGCACTCCATTCACAAGACAGCCTAGGTCAGGAATTGAAAACATAACTTGAACTGCATAAAATAAAAGTCTAGTGCAGAATCTGTAGGCACCTAGTATGGGAGATTAAGTGTGGTCTTGGACGGTGGCTGCTTTTTACATCAGTTGTGTAGATGAATCAACGAAGGATTATGATCAGGACAGGGACACAAGTAACTTGGATCTGTCAGTGTCACTTAGGTGAGTATGGATGATGATTAAAGACAGTTGGATAGAGCATGAAAGGCCTGTTGAAGAGACAATTCTGGACAGAAGATTGAGACAATTCTGGACAGAAGATTTTGACATTTGATGGATGGCACTAGGAAAGGAGAAGATGCAATGATTGAGGGAAATATTTGGAATAAGGATGATGTGTATGTGGAGTGTTTGGCTATGGAAAGGTGATGAAGAAATATGCTTTGAGAGTAAAGTCTAGGTCTCTAGCTTGTGTGGGTGGTGATGCTATTAAATTAAGATGAGACTATAACTGAATATATCATTGCTTGCTAAAAGCTGGTTCTTTGCACAAGTTTAAAATCCTTGACTTTTTGGGTCTACTGGTGGCTGTGGGATTTCATCTGGGTAATGAAACTTGTCCAGGGGGTGATATGTTTTTCCGCAAGCAGGATGTCTTAAGCGCAGGTATTTGATTCACCATGCTTTATTTTCCCTATAGCCTGAGATCCACAGTGTTCCCAATGGACTTTGCTCCATTAACATGGACCCCAGTATTAAGAGGATGTGAAACAAAGCCCTAGATGACCAACAATATTTATACAACTTTCTTCATCTAAATCAGTAGATGCTGGTTGTCAGTTGTGCTGCTACCTAACCTACGCTGTGGATACAGGAAGACTTTCCATACGGAATGCACGTTTTAGAGAGATGACTCCTTCTGTTTTGGACACATTGACACTAGACTTTGAAGAGGCCCTTATATTTATTGCATTAGAGAACTCACAAGACATGTTTCAGTGCTCCCCCTCTTGATCGATTATTATTTTTTGGTGTTTTACATATTGAAGGGAAGTATTGTATAACGTTCACGGGAGTGTTCTCTAAAACCACACTGCCTGTGTTTAAAACTTGCTGGTTCCATCTCAGCCTTTTATGCTCCAGTTTCTCATCTGTAGAATGAAGGTGCTCAGAAAAGCTATTAGAAAGGGCTATAAATAAAATAAAATATCTGAAATTCCAAGTGTCTGGCTCATAGCAAGTGCTATGTAATCTCACTCTTACTATTTTTATATACATAATTAGGTCCTTTCAGAAAGCAAATGGAATATTCAGGTAAGTATGCTTATGAGATATTTTACTTTCTATTGAGACAGGAAGAAAAAATAATGAAGAAGAAGACTCCCAGCTTATCTTTTAAATAAATCTGCCCTTTGGAAAATGATTTTTATCATGTACTTTAAAGTAAGATTACATTAAAACATAAAAAGTCTTAATATTTGATTTGCTAACTGACCCCTATAATGTACACACCTAGTCTTTATGAGATGTAGAATTATTTCATGACTAAACAATTCTTTGAACATGAAATTGGATCAAAGAAACAGAAAAATGTCAAATAACTAATTAGAATAAGGAATGTGAGAATTTGGACTAGATGTTAAAGTACTGTTTGGGGCACTCATATCCCATATCAGAGTGCCTGGATTTGATTCCAGTTCTGCTCCCAATTCCAGCTTCCTGATTACGCACATCTCGGAAGGCAAGAGTGACGGCTCAAGTAGTTGAGTTCTTCGGGATACTTGGCTTGAGTTCTAGGATCCTGGCTGTGACCTGTCTCAGTCCAGGTCATTGCACACATTTGAGGAGTAAATAAGTAGATAGGAGCTCACTCTCTCTCTCTCAAATAAAGATAAATAAATAAAACAAAGTAAGAAAAGGAATACCTTATTGGAGTATGCTCTCAAAATTACTGAAAATTATTCTATATTGTGTTTAGATTGCTTCCCTCAATTGGAAGACACATTACTGTAAATTTCTGGTGTTGGCCATTGGCTGCACAATGCTTGTTTCTGGAAAGTTCTCCATTCTGGTCCATACGTGTGTGTGTGTGTGTGTGTGTGTATATATATATTCTGCATTATATCTGTGATTCGAGGTGGCATCATAGTTATGAAGAACAGAGCCATGATGGCTGGAGATAATTCCACCCCCCTATTAATTAGCTAGGTGCCCTGTACTTTTTTACATATATACAATGCAATAATAGATTATGAGGATTAAGTGAATGAATACATAAAAAGCAGCAGCCCCTGTCACAATAGAAGTACTTCAAGAATTAGCTTTGCTATTTGAAAATTGTTCCCCTGCTATGAAAATTAATTCAATAAAAAGTTTCCAGACCCATAGAAGATAAGTTTCTTTCTACCTTTCTCTGTCTTCCTTTCTCATAATCCAAATTTACAACCACCAAGAAACATTGAAAACATAGTGTTTAATTGGTCTGCTTGAAACAGAGTCCAGTTAAATATGATGATTAAAATGATCAGGAAGCAAGCAGGCTGGTGAAGGTGACATTGGTAGGCAGATGACGTTGTCAGAATCGCACAAATCAAGCCAGGAAGGTGCCGCCTTCACCACCTACCTGAATCCTGCTGTCAATCATCAGGAATGTATCTGCATTTCATTATCCCTCACCACTAGAAAATCACTTCAATTATGTGTTTTTCAAGAGGCTATCATGGGTGGGGTATTATGTCAAATTTGGAAATTAATAAATGTGTAAGATGTAACCTAGCACTGAAAGAATCTAGCCTCTTTGTTCAACTTATTCCCTGCCCCCCTTCCAGTGCCCTCTGTGACTTTAGAAGATCTGAGTAGGTTATCTGTTGTTGTGGACAGTGAGGACAACATACCTTATCCAAATGAACCATCTGAGAATGAAGTTTAAAATAGAAGCCAAAGAAATGATAAAATAATCCTACTTTCAAACTAAAGAAGAAAAATCCCTTCATGTAATTTGGAGAAATCGTAATGATAAAAAATGATGATGTTTAATTATTTGATTGTATAATAGGGCATGTAATTCCCCCCAATTTCCCTCTCTTTCAGAACTTCTAGAAGTAAGCTTGGTACCATGTTTTCATTTTAACGTCATCACAATGATATAATCAGCCTACTCTGTTACACATAGTCATACTGATTATAGAGTTTCTTTCTGAATGTCAAATGTCAGAATGTGCTAGAATTTTTAAAAGATCATTCTTGTTTTGGGATTTTTAAGGTAATTAATGTTTAAAAAAGGTATTTTTATTCTACAAAAAAAGTTATTTGAAATATATCAGGGAAAAGCCCTGGGAGATGACAGTCCTCTCATCAATGGAAAGGAATGTGTACACAGGTATTAGAATGCAGGCCAGCAGGAAAAGTAATAACACACACAATAGACTGCCCTGAGATCTGAACGTCTCCGTAGGAAGGCAGGCTTCACGTCCGCTAGCATGTGTTATTGTGGGAATCAGAAAAGGTGCCCTTCTAGAGGGCAAAAGAAATGTTCAGAAAAATCAAATGTTGTCATCAGGCAAGTAAAGCTAATCTCTCAAATGACTGAGAAGCCCAGGCAGGGAGCCCTTCCCTTGCTAGGTACAAATGACACCAGAGGCCAGAAGGGCCAGATTGAACCAGAAACTCTGCAGGCCCATATGCCAGGAGGTGAGTCAGAAAAGGTGTTCTGTGCAAGGAGGAATAGAGACAACAATTCTACTTGCTGTGGAGGAATGAGGCCATGACTCGGAAAAGACGGGAAGGAGCAGGAAGGCGCGTTATTGTCAGAGGGGGAAGAGGAGTAAGTGATGAGCAGGGGCTGCTGTCCTCATTGACCCTGATTAATTGTCCAGAGGACCTTAAGCCAGCAGTTGTTGCTATGTGAGCTCTGGGGACGTGAACATTGCGTAGAGTAGCCCCGCTAAATGCGTCAGGAATAGAATCAATGTTTCTGGAGCCTCCCAATCACCTTTCCAAAGCGAGACAGAGTTTTTGCTTGCTTCCGTTTGCAAGGTGGACATACATCTTTTCTATCAAGTCTATACTCTCTTTACTGCTCCCAGTTGTTCTTTTATCATAACTTGTTTCTGATTTCACAGACTCAACTCAGACAGGAGAAAACCCTTCAACATCCCAGTGGCTTCCAATAAAAGCTTTTTTGCTAGCTTGTAGTGCAGGGATAGGGGATAAGCATTGAAGGCAAATGGCTCTGCTTCATAGAATCACTCAGGGATCCAATATGGGGGAAGCTCCATAGCTGTAGCTGTAATCTCTCAAGTAACAGGCCTAAAGTTCCCCTGCAGCATAGGAAGAAAGGGAAGAATTCTGTTCATGCAATTTACTGCTCAGCCCAGAATTCACACAGGTCATTTCAGCTCACATGTTATTGGCCATTTCCAGTCACATGGCTAAAATCAACTTCGAGATGCCTAGGAAATGTATGCAAAAAGTAAAATGTTTGAAAGGAAAGGGGGAGGGTCCCATGTTGTTGGCAGAGATCAAAATGAAGTCCTTTGTGGTGAGCTGGAGCTGTTTGATTGCATAGCTTGAAGAAGGCTATCACCAGGCGTGGTTTCACTGGATTTCAAGGGCCCCGGTTAGACCGCATCCAACTGCGAGCCAGGGCTCAGTTCTCATTCAGATCATTTCTTCTGAGATCTTTTTGTGCCTTTCCTTTGCACCCTGGAATCAGTAATTCCAAATGCTCACTCTGAAATGTGAGAGTGGATGCGTCTCCATATTGCATAGCATAGCAGTGGGAGAGACTAGTTTACTTTGCTAAATAAAACATATTGTGACAGGTGAAACATCTCTAAACTATAAAGAGATATAACTTGACGACTTGGATTTTTCACCTAGTCATTAGCCTTGCAGAAAATAGCTACTGGTCAGTGGAGCTGGACAAAAGTATTTGCACACCTCTAATGAATCTGGTGCTTCAGAGTGATGACATAGAGGTTATGTCAAAGGACTTAGTAAAGAATGGTTTTTGCAGTATTGCTCAAATGAATGATAGTGCCATGAATGCCTATTGCTTTTGGTTAGGTGAAAAGTCCCAGCCCTTACCTGTACAGGATGAGAGGTCACGTTCCAGAGGTCACTAATCCCAATAGGCCTTTCCATTCAGCACATGGAAAGGTGGTCTGTCAATGAGGCCAGGTTCAAGTTTGGAGGGTCTCCTAGGAAGTATACCTGGGCAACCCATCAGGTCTCAGAGCAAGAAATCATTGACTTTGAATCATATACCCACCAATAACATGATTTGGACACTCTAACTTACACTCTAATGTTCTGGATATAAATTACTTTTTAGAAAAAAAAAAGTGTATCTCAACCCAAGCATTGGTTCTTATTTTTTCATGATCTAATCGGTACTTACTCAGACCTAGAGGAATAGTCATACTTGGTTCTAACAGGGCCTCCAGGCTATGCTCATAAAAAATCTCTAAAAGGGGTATGGAGGCAAACTTTGTCATCAGTGACAATCTCTTCCCTCAAGAAGTGTTCATTTCTCTGAAGCAGACATGCAAACAAGGAATTGCAGTATGTTGTCATAGCTACTGTGTTGGATGCTCATTTCTAGTTCCCACGGCTGAAAAGCTCCTGCTAGCAATGGAGTTCTAAGAGACTGCTCTTTATGACTCAGCCTTGAAGGACTCCTTGATGAGGTTAATGTACACAGCCTTATGTTAAAATTCTGTGCGAGTGAGTGATCTGTGTATTCAATAACATGAAGGAAATTGGGGAACATAGTTAAAAGGTTTTCACCAAGAACACATCAAAATTGGATGGCTACTATTTGTGTTGTGAATTTGCCACTTAAACCATACCCTTAATTCCCGATGGGACTTTGAGTACATTCCCTAACCTATTACCTCATTAAAAATAAAAGCTGTTGATATTATGCAATAACCATGCTTATCCTTCTCTAGGTTAAAAATTTAATAGTTTTCCAAATAGGATTAAGATAAGAAAAGCTAGTATAATACTGGACTTTATCTACATTTACATAATACAGTCTTTGGAGGAACATATTTTCCTTACTGGCTTTGAGCCCACCTCCACCCTTCCTACCCACACAGCCATTCAGAAATCCCATTCTCATCCTCCTAGTCTGCAAAATGCTCCTGCTCCTTCCTCTCCACCCACCTCCAATAGCTACTTGAAATCCCTGGAACCATGATTAGTTCCTGATTTCGATAAAGGATAATTACTTGAAAGATCAGTAGGTGAGATCATCTTTGGGTATCAAGGTGGGCCCTAAATCCATGACAAATGTCCTTATAAGTAATATTTGGAGTGCAAACAGACTCTCAGAGGAGAATCGATGTGATGACAGACAGAGGCAGCTATTGGAGTAATGTAACCACAACTAAGTGAGTCAATTAAGCCCAACAACAACAAGATGTGGAGAGGAAAGAAAGGATCCTCCCCAAAGCCTCCAGTGGGAGCCTGGCCCTGCCTCCTGGTACCTTGGTCTCATACTTCTGGCCTCCAGGACTCTGAGACAATAAACTCCCATTGTTTTAGCCACCCCATGTGTAGGATATTTGTTATGGCAGTCAGAGGAAACTGATGCTCAGGTAATGTCCCCTGCCCTTCCTCCATTAACACAGCTTAGAATCCTACCCATCCTCAGAGTGCTTATTTTGGAATCACTTCCTTGGTTAATGTCTTTGGTTTTCCCCACCCCCAGTAGTAAGGAAATTATCTCATCTTCCACACTCACACTACTTTCTATACATCTCTTAAAACACTTTTAATATTCCACTATTTACCCTTCTACCCTGCCTCAGGGCCAAACTGGATTGCTGGAATAGTTACATTCCTGTGTAACTATGAGATTGTGACGTGTCAGTGCTGGAACAGGGCCATCCTTGGAGGAGTCACATATGGTGCCAGTGGCTAACCTCCCAAATAGTCGGGTACTTATTTGGAAGGCTTTTTACAAATAGTGTCTTAACTAATGGGTGGGTGTCTTGACGCAACATGATGACAAACAGAGAGATATTTAAAGAGCACCTTTAAATAATACAGAGTATTAACTTGTTAATTACTAAATGTCTCCCAAAACACAATTACCACGTTGTTTTTCTTTATTTGGATCGCACCTGACTCATCAAAAGGGGGCGTGAGGGGACACAAGACGTTTAGGAACACATCTCTGCTAGCAGAACACGCAGCACTGAGTTACTCTGTGATGTTCTCTTTCCACCCTTCCTTTACCCTAGAGGCAACTCTTGACTTTACTGGGTAGATGGGATATTAGACAGAATCAACTTGGCTGCAAGAATCCATATTCCTTAATGTTTTGGAGAAAATTCAGACAGCTCTCCTTTCTCAGAGAAGGAAGTTAAGGTAATTCACAACCACATACTCATTGGGAGTAAGTACTTTGCCTGCCTGAAGCTGCATCGCATAATCTATAGAAGCTGCAGTTGATGTATCTACTAAGGGAATATGTCCAGCTTAAATACACTCTGCAAAAATGCCCTCTGTTGTCATGTCCTGATGGTGCTCTCCCTAAGCACCTGAGTAGACCAAGAGTAAGGCCATAGGAGACCCAAGTGTTGATTGTTATTATGTAGAAATTCCTTCTGTGTAATTACACTTTAGAAGAGTGCCCCATGCCTAGCGCCATATCTGTGTTTCGCGGGATGCCATTTATTGCATATGTGTGCTGAAGTGTCTACCTTTAAAGATCTCTTAAATGGTGCTTGTGGTACACATTAGCAGGCTGAAAGACATACCACCAGCAGGCGTGACAGGAAACATGGGATGACATAAGGAGGGAAAGGGGACAGTCGCTAGCTTCAAGGAAACTTCAATCTATTTCCCAGAAAAATCGTGCAAACCCCACACACACATACACACATATCTACACACACGCTTGTTAGCCTGTACCTCCCCTTTCATTAAACATTTCATCTAGTGTTAAACGTGGTTCCGAGATGGGGCCACTGCCTTCTGAGCAGGCCCCATGCTGTGGGATGTGTATCTTTTTAAAATACTCATTTCAAAATCGTTTTATATTTACATAACAAAGATAGTAGAATTGTACGAAGAATTTCTATATGCTTCATGACAAGCTTCCCTTAATTTTTCAACAGATTTATTTATTTATATGAAAAGCAGTTACAGAGAGGAAGACAGATAGACAGACAATGAGCTCTTCCATCTGCTGGTTCAGTGCTCAAATTCCCGCAACAGCACAGCCTGGGCCAGGCCAAAGGCAGGGTCTGGAACTCCATCTGGATCTCCCACATGGGTAGCAGTGGCTCAAACAATTGGGTCATCTTCTACTAGTTCCCAGGAATATTAGGTGGGAGCCAGATCAGAAGTGGAGCGGCAGGGACTCAAACCTATACTCATTTTTTTTAACTTTTATTTAATATAAATTTCCAAAGTACAGCTTATGGGTTACAATGGCTTCCCCCCTCCCATAACTTCCCTCCCACCTGCAACCCTTCCCTTTCCCGCTCCCTCTCCCATTCCATTCACATCAAGATTCATCTTCAATTCTCTTTATATACAGAAGATCAGTTTAGCATATATTAAGTAAAGATTTCAACAGTTTGCACCCACACAGAAACACAAAGTGAAAAATACTGTTTGAGTTCTAGTTATAGCATTAAATCACAATGTACAGCACATTAAGGACAGAGATCTTACATGAGGAGTAAGTGCACAGTGACTCCTGTTGTTGACTTAACAAATTGACACTCTTGTTTATGGCGTCAGTAATCACCCTAGGCTCTTGTCATGAGTTGCCAAGGCTATGGAAGCCTTTTGAGTTCGCTGACTTTGATCTTATTTAGACAAGGTCATAGTCAAAGTGGAAATTCTCTCCTCCCTTCAGAGAAAGGTACCTCCTTCTTTGATGACCTGTCAAACCTTTACTCATATGAGATCCTTTTATCGCAGGAGGTAACATCACACTGCACCATAATGCTTGCCCCAACTCTATTTTTAACATCTTATAATATATATTTGTTACAATCTGTAAACCACACCTACTTCCCCTAATTTTTACATCCAAATTCCTTCTATTGCTTCTAGACTTCCCAACTTCTTGTAATCAACATTCTGTGTTCAAATTGGGATATTATTTTTTTAAGCTCCCACATAAGAAGAACATGTGACATTTGCCATTCTGTATCTGTCTTATTTCATTCAACTCAATGTCCTCTAGTTAAACTCATCTTGCCACTAATGACAGAATTTCATTCTTTTTAACAACTGCATAGTATTCTATTGTACATTTTCTTTATCCATTCATCTGATGATGGATACCCTGGTTGATTCTACATTTTGGCTGTTGTGAACAGTGCTGCAATAAACATAGTGAAGCAGATATCTCTTTGATAAAATGATTTAGTGTTTTTTTTTTTTTTTTTTTTTTTTGGATAATGCCCAGTGGAGGGATAGATGGCTCATATGGCGATTCTGGATCTAGTTTTGAAGAACTCTCCATTCTGTTTTCTGTAGCGACTATGCAAATTTATATTCCCACCAACAGAGTATAAAAGTTCTTATTTCTCTAAATCCTTCTCATCATTTGATATTTTCTATATCTTTGATAAAAGCTATTCTAACAGTGGTGAGGTGATAGTTGATTGTGATTTTTGATTTGCATTTTTCTGATGGGTAGTGACACTGAGCATTTTTTCATATATCTGCTGGTCATTTGTAAATATATATGTACTAAACACAAGACCACCATGATATATAAAGCAAATATTATTAGACATAAAGGGAGAGATTGACTCTAATACAATAATAGTGTGGCACTTCAACTCCCCACTGTCATCACTGTCAGAAAATCAATAAGATATATCATATTATAAAGCAAATGGATCCAACAGACATTGTAGAACATTGCTCTCAACAATTTCAACATATACATTCTTTTTTTAATATTTATTTATTTTACTTGAAAGTCAGTTACACAGAGAGAGAGGTATTCCATTGCGTTGGTTCACTCCCCAGTTGGCCGCCATGGCCGGAGCTGTGCCGATCTGAAGCCAGGAGCCAGGAGCTTCTTCCAGGTCTCCTGAACAGAGAGCTGGATTGGAAGTGGAGCAACCGGGTCTCAAACTGGCATCCATATGGAATGCTGACACTGCAAGCAGCAGATTTACCTGCTATGCCATAGCGCCATTGCCAACATACACGTCTCATCAGGACATGGAACATTTTCTAGGAGAGACCATGTATTAGGCAAAAACAAATTCTCAGTAAATTTTCAAAAAAGAAAACCATACCATATATATCCTCAGGCCACAAAAGAAAAAACTAGAAATCAACAATAAAAAGGACAATAGGCCGGCGCCGTGGCTCAACAGGCTAATCCTCCGCCTTGCGGCACCGGCACACCGGGTTCTAGTCCCGGTCGGGGCACCGGATTCTGTCCCGGTTGCCCCTCTTCCAGGCCAGCTCTCTGCTGTGGCCCAGGAGTGCAGTGGAGGATGGCCCAAGTGCTTGGGCCCTGTACCCCGTGGGAGACCAGGATAAGCACCTGGCTCCTGCCATCGGATGAGCACAGTGCGCCGGCTGCAGCGCGCTATCCGCGGCAGCCATTGGAGGGTGAACCAACGGCAAAGGAAGACCTTTCTCTCTGTCTCTCTCTCTCACTGTCCACTCTGCCTGACAAAAATAAAAAAATAAATAAATAAAAAAGGATAATAGACAACTTATAAATATATGGAAATTGAACAGCATGCTGCTGAATAAATAGTGGATCACTGAAGAAATCAAAAAAGAACCAAAGAAGTTTGTGAAACAAATGAAAGTTACAACACAACCTATAAAAACCTGTGGGATTCAGCAAAAGCAGTATTAAGAGGGAAGTTTATAGCAATAAATGTATATATTAAAGAAATAAAAGATCTCAAATAAATAGTCTAATGATGCATGTCAAGCACATAGAAGAACAAATCAAACTCAAAATTATAATGAGACAAGCAATAACAAAAACCAGAGAAGGATAAGTGAAATTAAAACTAAAAAAAAATACAAAACATCAACAAAACAAAAAAACTGGAACATTGCTTTCTTGCTTAATTATCTTTTTCCAAGGCAGAAAATGATGTTGATGGTTTCGGCGTCAGAAATTGTTTTTAGAAAGAAACAAAACAAAACAAAACATCAAAGTACTTTGGAAAGAAGATAGTTTGTTTCTTTCTTTGAAATAAATAAGTCACTTAAACATTAAAAATATATTTTATTCTCAAAGCAATCTTTTGAGAAAAACATAAGCAAATGAAGGCCTGTGTTTAGAAAAGAATCTGTTTTAATCTAGTGCTGTAGTTTCTTTCTGATGTATTGTTAAAGGATAGAAGACATAAAGGAAGATGTACAAGGGCCAGAGATGGTCACACGGGTAGTCACATAGAGCAGATGTTGTTTAAGATGTACTTAAAAGTGCTGACCCCAAATGGACATCATCAGTACCTGGAGTTAGGGCTATCTAGGAAAACATTCATTACTATTAGGACTAAGTCTTAGGAATAAGACCAAGCAAATAATGAAGGCTCTCCTGAGATATGCCATCATGGAGGAAGTATAAGTGTGAGACACTTCCTAGGTTATTTAATGATTCAGCAAATGTATGGAGCAAAGAACATACAAAGACCTGTACCAGAGTCTCTAGAAGTTCAAAGATAGGTCATATCAGATTATCCAAGAGTGTGGGAGGAAGAATGAGGGAAGGAAAATGGAGAAGCAAGTCATTGGAAATCATAGCACAGTATGTGATCTGAGATTTGATTCTGGATACAGTCAGGAGCTGGGGTTTCCAAAAGAATTGAGTGGTTTTAGAGGTGAAGTCTCTAAATTATGTCTCCTGGAACTTCATTCTGAGACCAATTCAAGATAGGGAGACTATTTGGAAAAGTGTCACCTATAAATGATACCCCACCTCAGAGAGTCATTCTAAGAAGATTCAACATAGCAGCTTGTTCAATAATCTGTAGCCAAAGAATCCTCAGAAAGAGAGGAGCTTAATATTTACAGAGTGCTTACTCTGTCAGACACTTTTGTTAGCTCATTTAACCTCCAAAACAACCCCTGGGGTATATATGTGTGGTTATCTGTATTTTTTAAATGTGGCATCTGAGACACAAGTTGATTAAATAACTTAACCAGGATCCCACTGTTGCTTAGTAGCAACATATTTTTTCTATCCCTATGTGTAAAACACCAATGGGAGATGCAACATCAGACTTTGTTGTTATTTTTTAATTAAGGACTAGGGTTAATGAATGCAAGGCACCTCTAACTTGCCATCATTGTACAATGTCTCCTTGAATATGCTGCTCCCAGTAACAACCTGCAGGTTCCAGTCTAGGTGGTGGTCACCTTTAATCAGTGTCTCTGTATGCCTAGCCGTCACTCAATTATTTCACATATATTTACTGAACGTTAGGTAAGCATTCAGGTAGTCTGTGAACTAAATTAACAAAAATCCCTGTCTTGAGCTTGCATTATATTGGCAAGTGATGGAAAATAAATACAAAACACAATAAGGAAGTGAGGCACACAAGGGCACTTCAAAAAGTTTGCCAAAAAATGAAATTAAAAGATAAATTTATTTTGATGAAAAAATTATGAAATTCATGCATAATTTTTTCATGACTTTTTGAAGATCTCTCACATAATATGTTAATGCTATAAAAAAGACCAAAGAAAGCAGAGTGAGATAAGAGGACTTGAACACCAGGAATAAGGGTGGGAAGGAGCATAGAACTTGGGTGGCCAGGGTAGGTTTCATTGAGAACCTGAAATCAGAGCAAAATCCCAAAGTGAGAATTTGAATAAGCTGAAGTTGAAGTGAAAGCTCACTCAAAAGCAAAAGTTCTCAGTTAAGAAGCCAGTGTGACTGATGTAGAGTGAGTAAAGCAGAAAGTAGAAAACGTTATGGTCAAATTGGAAGGAAGAGAAACAGATCATAAAGGACCTTCTAAGTTTTTGCCTTGAGATATATACTCAGTACAATACAGAGAATATGGATTTTGAGAAAAAGCAGGTTTTTGAACGACTTTATTGATACAAAGTCACATAACATGCAATGCATCAATCTAAAGTGCACAATCCAAATGTTCTTAATATGCTCACAGTTGTGTAACCATTACTTCAAACATTATCAGAACATTCAAATAAGGAAATGGTTCAACCTTTAAAAAGAAAAAAAAGAAAGAATTGACTCCAGGGGTAGCTGTTGTGGTGTGGTGTGGTGAGTTCAGCCATTGCCTAGGATACCCACATCCATGTTGGCATGCATGAGATTGAGTCCCACACCTGCTTCATTAGCTTCCTGCTAATGCACCTGGAAGGCAGCGGATGATGGCTCAAGTACTTGAGTCAATGTCACTCATATGAGAGATGTAGATGGAGTTTCTAGCTCCTGTCTTCAGCCTAGCCCAGCTCTGGAATGTCCTAAGTACATGGGGAGTGAACCAGTGAGTGGAAGTTTCTCTCTCTCTCTCTCTCTCTCTCTCTCTCTCTCTCTCCCTCTCCCTCTCCCTCTCCCTCTCCCTCTCCCCCTTCTCTCTTTCTCCCTCTCTCTCTCCCTCCCTCCTCTCTCTCTCCCCCTTCTCTCTTTCTCCCTCTCCCTCTCCCTCTCCCTCCCTCCTCTCTCTCTCCCCCTTCTCTCTTTCTCCCTCTCTCCCTCCCTCCTTCCTCTCTCTCCCCCTTCTCTCTTTCTCCCTCTCTCCTTCCCTTCCTCCTCTCTCTCTCCCCCTTCTCTTTCTCCCTCTCTCCTTCTTTCCCTCTCTCCCTCTCTCCATTATTCAAATAAATAAAAATGAAAAAAACATTAAAAGAAGAATTAACTTCAGAATTTGTTTCTGTTCTTTGGCTTTAATAACTGGAAGAATAAAAGTGTTCTTAAACAAAAGGAAATGAGTAGAGAAGTATGACTGTAAAGAAGAATCAGAAGTTCTTTTGTTGACAGACTGAGTTGGAGATGCTCAGTGGACATTTGCATACATTGTCTGTTGCCACTTAACAAATTAACACACTCTTAGCATCTTAAGAGTGCAGCTTATTATTATTAGTTCACAGCTGTCTAGGACAGAAGTCCAGGTAGGCTTTGTTGGGTTTGCAGCTTAAGGTTTCCCAATGCCAAAATTCAAGGCATCAACTAATCTGGCTTCTCATCTGTGGACTCTGTGAAAAATATTCCATTTCCCATTCCATTCATGTTATTGACAAAGTTCAGTTCCCTGTGGTTGTAGGCTGAGGTCCTTGTTTCCTGGCTGGCTATTAAGAAAGAAGGAGTCACTTTCTTACCATATTTCATGATCCTTTCGTCTTTTAAGATAGTAATGGTCTATCAAATCCTCCTCTTGCTTCAGTCTCTCTGGTTTTTTCATCTATTCTCCTCTTTGCTGCAGTCTAAGAAAGCTCTCTGCTTTCAAAGATCAAATGTGATTGGATCAGTTTCAGATTTTCCTGTTAAACTATCACATAATCACAGGAGTAACATTAGCAGTTAGGAGAGGATGGAAGAGAGAAGGTCATGGGAACCTTTTTAATTATAAAATTCTCACTGCCATTATCACCAAGTGTAGACAGGGAGTAAGCAGCTGGATGTATGAGTCTGCCATCAGCTAGATTTGGGAGTTGCTGTCTAAGGTCCTGGTGGCTTTGCCACTTCTAGCTTAAGCAGTGGAGAGTAAGTTAAAGGCACAGATGGACCTTTTGACACAGGGTCAGATATTTCCATTCTGCCAATTATCCAAGAGAAACATTTCATTCATTCACCTCCTTGGGTAGATCTGGTTGGAATGCCATGCTGGCAGTGATATGGACATTTCTTCCTGGAATGTTTCATTTGCATTATTTTTTAGAGATCTACTTTGACTTCAATGGCAGGCTGTAACTGCTAAAGTGTTCATTTTCCAAATCTTAAATGGTGCCCAGCTTTATATAGGTCTGTGTCAAAGAAAAATTACGTCCATTTTTTTTTTTATTCCTAGAAAATGGTTATCAGATCTAGTGCTAAAATTCAGCACCCTTGAAAGGAAAATCCAAGCTACTCAGGAAAGATATATTGAGCATATCTCCTGAATGGAATAGTAAGTAGTTAGGAAGAAAGCACTAGGACTTATATCACTCATAGCTGGTGAATTAATTAACCTGAGGCTTGACTAATGGGAAGCTATTTTGCTGTTAAAGGTGATTAATTAACAAATTCTCAGACTTAGGAATTAGTGCTTATATATGCACATATGCATTTATATGTTAATACATCAATGTGTGTGTATAAATTATACTATTAGACATAGTGATTTAAAATATTATTCTCAGATTGTTCTAAAATAGTTTAAATGGTTTAAAGTAAAAGCAAAGGAATGGCCCCTTCCTGGAAGTTTCAGGGCTAATGAATACTCCCCATGGTCACGTTAAATTGACGTCCTGCAGAAAAGGACGTGAAGCCAGGTGACTCCCTTCTTGTCACATCATTAGACGTAATGCTAGAGGACACAGGACAGATGAACTGTGGAAGTAATCGTGAGCCCTGCTCTTGTCATATGACATGCCCTCCATCTAAGCCACGGGAATGAGGTGGGTGGGGACAGGCAGGAGTGGTGAACAGCTGCCAGATAATTTCTGTTAGTTCAGCTTGAATTAGGAAGAAAGAAGACATGCAGAAATTCTTGTGCTTGAGGATGGATAAATATTATTCAATCAGATGTTAAGACTGACTTTAACAAACTTAATAACCTCTAGAAAAACAAAAAAGGGGACTCCTTACATGATAATGAAACTGAAACCTGCAGGCAAGGACAGCAGATTATTTGACCCAAAGGTAATTTTAGGGGTGAGAGTAAAGGAGGAAAAACAGCTGTTTTTCCTAGTATTTAAAAGTTTGTCCTAATGAAGAAAGATAATATTTATTCAATGTCATCTTATCAGGTAAAATGATCGATTTGTGATTAACAGTATCAAAAGCATCTTAGATCAATATAAAAATTGGCTTTCTTATAAAGAAATCAGAATTATGTAATCATAAATAAAATTTAAGTAAAGTCTAGGACACCACTGATGAGAAATGATTGTGTTTTTGTATGATAAGTGACATTTTAGCCTGATCTGACCCTGAGATTCTATGAACCTATGAGATTTATTATGCACTTGATAATATGTCTGAAAAGTGTAATGATTCTTGTATTACAAATGAAAGTTACTAAAGTTGTTTTTGAAGATTATCATTTTTCTGTCCACCATAATGTCCTATGCCATAAACTGCTAGTTTTTTTTGTAAGATGAATAGAATTCAGAATTATAGCTGGTTACATAGCTACTCAGAACAAAGATTTCATCAGTAGCTTCTGTGGTGTCTAGCTTGGCCACATAAGGAAGCTATGGCCAATGGATTATAAGTAACAGTGACATGGAAGTGTTCTTAAATCTTTCTGAGACAGCTCCTACCACCCCTTTACTTTGCCCTCCTTCCTGCTGACTTGGTTATGAACGGAGGGAACCTCTTGGATCTTGAGCTGTGTTGGAAATAGAGCCTATCAATGATGGAAGAATAAGATGGAAAGAGACCCAAATTGTCAGAATTTTATGGATCAAAATTCAATGACTTATATCCAGACTTTCGATAACAGAAGAATCAATTACCTTTTTTAAGATTAATTTATTTGAAAGGCAGAGTGACAGAGAGAGGAAGACAGAGAGAAATCTTCCATCTGCTGGTTCACTCTCTGAATGGTCACAATGATCAAGACTATGTGGGCGACAGGGGCCCAAACACTTGGGCCATCTTTTCCTGTTTTTCCCAGGCCAATAGCAGGAAGCTGGACCAAACGCAGAGAAGCCATTCCCCATATGGGATGCCAGCATCACAGGCAGCAGCTTTACCCACTGCACCACAATGCCAGCCCCCTGAATAAATTATTTTTATACTGCTGCAATTTTTTTTCACAATTTGATTCTGTACTGATACATAGCCATGTGACACACCTACAGCTATTCCCTACAGAAACTCAAAACTGATGGTAGGAATTAACTATAGAAGGCAAAGATGTTAAAAAAATTTACATTTCTTAAGAACACTTTTTTTAAAAGATTATTTTACTTGAAAGACTTACACAGAGAGAGAAGGAGAAGCAGAGAGAGAGCGAGCAAGCAAGCTCTTCCATCTGCTGGTTCACTCTTCAATTGGCTGCAACGACCAGAGCTGTGCTGATCTGAAGCCAAGAGCCAGGAGCTTCATCTGGTCTCTCACATGGGTGCAGGGGCCCAAGGTCTTGGGCTAACTTCTACTGCTTTCCCAGGCTATAGCAGAGAACTGGATTGGAAATGGAGCAGCTGGGACTCGAACCAGCGCCCATATGGGATGCCAGCACTGTGGGCGGCAGCCTTACCCACTACGCCAAGCACCAATCCCAAGATGACTTTTAACTTATTTAAAATTTCTACTGTACTCTGTCTCATAAAGGGTCTCAAAACTGCTATCTTTTTTTTTTTTTTTCATAAAAACAGCAGAGGAAGATATGCAACTGTTGTAAAAGGCAACTTCAACATTCACAATACAGAGACACATTTCCCTCTGGGAGAGCTACCATTTAACTAGAAACAGAGCTAGCATCCTAGTATCCCCAGGAGTCTTAAGAACACTCAGGGGGAGCCACTAGCAGATACAACCACATATATTAATACATACTCTACAAACACCCTTACGAAACCCTGCAACACTATGATTTAATAGCTATGCTGTTTGTCTGGAAAAACTATTTAGATTTTATATCTTTGTGGGAAAGAATATCCCATGTTTGCATGAATTTATTATAAAAATTAAAAAGAAGTAATATTTCTTTAATAAACATCCTACTGATTCTCCTATAGATATGAAACATTTTATGTAATTGATGTAGCATAGCCAACAGACCGTGTCAAGCTTTCTAGCACTCTCCTTTAAATGAACTTTACATAGGCCTGAAAACATAGCTAAGATGAAGAATAAGTATGTTTCATAGGTTCAAGCCTGTTTAAGTAGATTCCAAGGCTCATTCTCCAGAAAATCACTAGGACATTTCCCTAGGACCCATATGCTGTTTTATTTTTATCATTTTGAAAAATTTTATTTATCTGTGTTCATTTTAGAGAGGCTGAGAGAGAAAGAGAAAGAGAGACTGATTTTCATTTGCTAGTCTATCCCCAAATTCTCAAATGCTCAACACAGGTAGCATTGGACCAGGCTAAAGAAAGGAGCTCAGAGCTCAATCTGGGTATTCCACATGTGTGGCAGGACCCAATTACTTGGACATTACTTGCTGCAAATTTGGTACTAAGTTTATTTTCTCAAAGATGTATAAGAATAATGACCTAGATGCTATATAAAAAACCCAGAATTCTTATGCTTTTCCTCCCATAATATTAGAGAATTGGAGTAAGGGTACATTTCAGAACTATACAAAAGAAATGATTTTTTTTTTCAAAAT
Source organism: Sylvilagus floridanus (assembly GCA_949820135.1). NCBI lineage: Eukaryota > Metazoa > Chordata > Mammalia > Lagomorpha > Leporidae > Sylvilagus > Sylvilagus floridanus. The sequence goes on from OX463244.1 coordinate 32,639,007, forward strand.
ACATGTACCCAAACTGTATATATGACTTGTTTAAACAAGCCAGAGAGTGGAATCCTAACAAAATTTCCTAAATAATTCTACTGGACTCTCCAACCTTTATAACCACTCCTTAAGACAACTATAAATAGAGAAAGATATTGAGCTTCCCTATCCTAGTTGAAGATTTTAAAAGCATATGAAGTTGGCGCCACGGCTCACTAGGCTAATCCTCCACCTGTGGCGCTGGCACCTGAGTTCTAGTCCCGGTCGGGGCACTGGATTCTGTCCCAGTTGCCCCTCTTCCAGGCCAGCTCTCTGCTGTGGCCTGGGAGTGCAATGGAGGATGGCCCAAGTGCTTGGGCCCTGTACCTGCATGGGAGACCAGGAGAGGCACCTGGCTCCTGGCTTCAGATCAGTGTGGTGCACTGGCCACAGCGCGCTGGCCATGGCGGCCATTGGAGGGTAAACCAACTGCAAAAGGAAGACCTTTCTCTCTGTCTCTCTCTCTCACTATCCACTCTGCCTGTCAAAATAAATAAATAAATAAATAAAAGCACATGAAAATATAAAACCATAATCAACTATGACCCTCAAATAAGACATATTAAGTCTTCACTTGATTTTTTTAGTGACAGAAGAACAATAGAAAAAAAATGAAATGCATTTGAAAGTTCAACTAATGCAGCTTGCCCTGATCACTTTACAGATTCAGTGCTACCTGTTTGTCTCCTCATACTGCAGACTAATAGGAGGAGGACTGATGTGCAGCCCTGCAGTTCTTAGGAGCTGAAGGGTCTTAAATCATCAGACGGATTCAGAGATGTTCACTCTGTAGAAATCACCGCAGAGGAAAAAGGACTGACAATCTTTCTGAAGAACCATAAAACATGATGTTTTTTCTAGTTAGGATGTTTCAACTAACCAGAGTTAATTCCCCAACCTTACTATAACAAATCAATACACATTTGATCTGGTACATATATAAACATACCTATTTGACTATGGAAATAAAAATAATATATTAAATATTAGCTTAATTTGTACGAAACCCTAGGGCTGTTTCTCTTAGCCTGTGGGATGATTTGTATTTGCAGTACACCTGAGACAGAAAGGATATATCCAATACCTCTTTGATTGCACTTTAGATTTGTTCATAATGTGACATTGAAACACTGAGATCAGTATTTAGACTTGTATATTGAAAACTGAATATTGAAGAATTGGGGAATAAGAATGAAGTAACTGAAGCCAGCTATGGGGGCACAAAGGTATGCATTAATAAATTGATCTGTGGTCTTCCAAGAATCACCCAGCTACTGCAATGACTAAATTGCCACTCTCCCCTGACTAAATGCCATTGAAAGTTTTACTTTGGTGGCTTGTTGATGAAGAATATAATCAATATATTAACAATTGTGCTGCCTGTATTAGCAGAGAGGAATCATTGCCATGTTAAGGAAGAGACTAAGAGTTGCACAATGAAATTGCCGCGATGATTTTCTCTGCTTTTCTTTTGTTTTGTTTTGCTTTGGTTAGCTAATGGAAGGACACTGAGAATTTCCTGAACAAGAAAGATTTTTGCTGATATACATATGCCTCCCTGGACTCCTTCCAGCACTCAAGCTGAGCAAATTCTCCACTTCTTTGGCCTGATGGAAGGTGTTCAGAGAGATGAGTGATTCTCTGTCGGTGACTATAATAGAAGAAATAGAAGGCTTTCTTTGGAGCCTGAGGACCTAAATAGGATATTTTGTTTTGCTGTTGTAGGAGAGCTCACTGGTAAGAAGTAGCTCAAGGTCATCTGGTGAGCTTCAGTCGAGAGCATTCACTCTGGATCTGCTTGGTGGCGCTATAGCTGCAAGAGTCATCATCCTATGACCAGACACGCTGAGGACTACTGAACTAATCAGCCTCAGCACAACGGACACTTTTTTTCAAAAAAAAAAGATTTCTTTATGTATTTGAAAGTCAGAGTTAGAGAGAGAGAGAGAGAGAGAGAGAGAGAGAGAGATCGATCTTCCATCCACTTGTTGACACTCCAGATGGCTGCAATGGCTGGAGCTGGGCCATGCCAAAGCCAGGAACCAGTAGCTACTTCCAGATCTCCCTTATGGGTAGCAGGGACCAAAGCACTCTGCTATCCTCCATTGCTTTTTCCAGACCATTAACAGCTAGTTAGATCAGAGGTGGAGCAGCCAGGACATGAATTTTATCTGCTTTATCTGCTATTCTCCAATGCTGACCCCCAGCATTGTGACACTTTGGTCACATAATTCCTTGTTGTGTGGACTTTCCTGTGCTTAATGTGATATAAGTATTTCACAACATCCAATGTGTCTACACACTGTATGTGTAAGTAGCACCCTCTCACCCTTCCATCCTCATTGACAACCAATGTCTCCAGACCTCACCAAATATCCCTACTTGAGGACCATCTAGATATCTAGCACTGAACTCAGAATTTCAAAATAGGATTGGAAGAGTTTTCATCCACATCTAATGAAATGAGCATAATAAGTGATATTAAAAAATAGAGAGATAAAATTCAGCAATTTCTTTTCAAGAACTTAGTACCATTTTTCACTCCCTACCATAATACAAAGGCCTTTATGAAAATTCATTTTGGATCATGTAATTTCCTTGTAATATCATGTAATATTTCTCTTCTTCTCTTAGAAGAAGCCAGGCTCTCTTGCACCTCTGTGGATGTGTCCACATGATTTCTTCAGCTGGATTATCCTCTGCCTCTTTCTTGACTTGCCTATTCTTTTTAAGAATTATATTCTTTATTTGAAAGACAGTTACAGAGAGAGGTAGAGCCAGAGAGAGATCTTCCATTCCACTGGCTCACTCCCCAAATGACCACCGTGGCCAGAGCTGAGCTGATCCAAAGCCAGGAGCTTCTTCTAGGTCTCCCATGTGGGTGCAGGGGCCCAAGGTGTTGGAGCATCCTCTACTGCCTTCCCAGGCCACAGCAGAGAGCTGGATGAGTATCTAGGACTTGAAACGGTGCTCATATGGGATGCTGCAGGCTGGGGCTTTAACCCACTGTGCCACAGCACCAGCCCTGACTTGCCTATTCTTAAATACTAAGTCAGTGGTCATCTTATCAGCCTTGAATGTCCTAGTTAAGCCAGGTGTTTCTCCTCTCTTCACTGCACTCAACTTTAATACGCACCTCCTGGAGAGCCCTCCTGCTCTGGGTCTTCTTCACAACTCTTGGGGCTGCATTAAAGCATGTATTATTTTGTGTAGTAACTCTGTAAATTGTGACTTGCTGCAACCTTCTCTTTCCTCCTGTTTCCCTTTGAGAAAAAGTAGTTTTGTGGATTGTTTCTCTCCGTGGACCTTCTCCGATACCCTCCCAATCATAGACCTCCCTGCTGCTGCCTTCAGCCAATGAGAGGTTCCAAGTCACCATTACCCCAGTCCATCTCCCAATGCCATTACCTTTCTGTCCTCCTTGAACTCTAGTTTAATTAGTGACATGAGCTTCCTGTGTCTTGGGTGATATTAGACTAAGTGGGGAAAATAATGGTGCCTACTTAATTGAGTTGCATACAATTAAATGAGTTAATGCATAAAGAGTGCTTAGAACTTGTAATAAGTTTGCTAATTTATTATTAATACTAATTTAGGTGGGGAGGCATTTCTGTGTTTGCATGTTGCAGAGCTTTGCCTTACAAGGACTATGCCTCCACTCAGTGTTTCAATTTTCCTTCACATTCCATCTGTGATTCATTGTGCTTGATATCCCACCCATTTCCACAGGAGGAGGCTTCCTCTTCTCAATTCTGGGATGCAGAGAGCTGGAGTAAAATGTCAAGCTTTAGCCAATGAGTTCTGGAAGAGAATGGTCTTCCCTCTGTGTACAACAGTGATTTGCTTCTTGTAAATCCTTTTCAATTTCCCCACCAGAGAGAGCTATGGCTTGTTGCCTACCAGGGATCAGCAAGAAGGAAGGAAACTTTGAAAAATCGAAACATGAAATTGCTTAGAGTCAACTTGGCCAACTACAGCACATATTCAGGAAGGATTGCTTTTTCGGTTAGCTTTGTTCTGGCTAGGCCCTTCAGAAACATTCAACAAGCCTACCACTAGCACTTCCTATCATTACAATTTTTAATATATTTAAGCATGTCACATATTTTCTTGTTCCACCTGAGATCTGTGTCATACTAAAAAAAAATTTAAAAAGCTCACTAATTATGCCAGGTTTTTTCATGAAGATTGGCACCAGCAGTGAATTTGGTTCTAGAATCTTCCTCAAAAAGTGATGGTTGAAGGAGTTGATCAAAGTATTCCACCAGTTTCTCTACTTGTGCATTTGCACAGAGAAGAAAGGACCAGGTAAACAGGATGAAGTGTTTGGCAAAGAGAAAATCAAAATCTGAGTTATATATAATCTTACTATTTTAGAACATTCAGAGACATAGAATTTTAAATTCACTATTTATAAAATGGGCATGATACAAACTTTTTCCATTACCCTAAGAAGTGTTCAAATTAAAAGTTGAATATAATGTGATTATTATTTCTAAACTAAGACATGGTGTTAGATTTTGATTTTGTGTGCCCTATTAATAGCTTTGATAAAAACCAAATAGTAATAACAATATTTTAAAATTTAAATGTAGCTTATTTATATAACTTTTCTTAAAAGTACCTCTTCCGGGAGCATGATTTGAAAAGGTTAATTTATCTATTTTGAAAGTGACAATATAATAAAATTGGTGGTTATGAGGACAGGGAAATTGATTATTTTAAAATACATTAATGCATAATTCATGCATTGTGGTTCATTGATTAAGAGAATAAGTGACCATATGGAAAATACTAAGATGTAGACAGGTTTAAAATGTTGACCAGAATGTTTCCAGCACACTAATTCACTTCAGGTGGGAGAGACCAAATTACTTTTATCTGCCCTGTCCTGGGCCACCTTTTCCTCATCCAGGGTCACGTGTTTAATGGTTAATCATAACCGCACCTGGTGACCAGTGTTTTCACAACTGCCAAAGACTGAGAGACTTAGGGAGCATTTTGCATTTCCATGGTGATGTACACAAACAACAAAAAATGTGCTTCCCTGCATGTGCGATTAGCACAGCCTCCACAGAGTCTGCATGGACCTTTCCAAAAGTTCGCTTTGTGCCGCCCATGGTGGCTTCATTAGGGGCGCCAACAGGAACGCCCAATTAAACTGATGTTAGTCCCGAACAGAACTTCATCTGGGAAGGACTTGCCTTTCCTGTTTGACTGCTAGGGAGGAAAAAAAGCTACACTTACGGTTATTCACCGGATAAATATTTCAGAGCTGTGTATGAATAATTAGTGCGGACCCAGTGCCATTTCAACATCATGGGTGAAGTAAAGGAAAAAAGAAAATTCATTTTAACTTCCGAGTCTTTTCGCACTACAGAGCTGGAGTCCTCTATGCACACAATAGATTAACTACCCTCGGTGCATACTATATTTTGCACAGCCTTAATATTCTGAAGCAGGACTAAAGCAGTCGTTATCCGCGGCGGTGCCTGGGTGGTTTGCAAGCCCAGCACTACCCACCCAAGTGGCGGTGATACCGGCTTTCAGCGAAGCCTTATTACTCTTAAAAGAGCAATTTGGTTGGTTGCACGGCTATTAGGATCACACAGGCAGGCTGAAAGCTGTCAGTAGAACTGCTTCTCATCTTTTTCACACAATCCTGACATCTCTTCTCTTTTCGGCTGGACACAGACCTTCCTGTTTTTATCATTTTCAATCAAGCTCACCCAGAACGCCGCGGAATATATTCCCACTGAAAGCAAAGTGGAGAACAGAATTATCTGTGAGCTCTTGGAGGGGAAGCAGTGCCGACTGCGTTCTGAGAAGGAGCTGGATCGGAGAGAAATGTAGCTTGGCTCAGGGCTACATCAGGGAGCTGCTACTTCAGCTGTTAAAGATGGCAAAGCAACACCTACCTCAGGTTGTTCAATGATTCCTGCTATTTTCATAACCGGGAGGGAAGAGGATGTGAGAAATTCTTGTGACATTAACTTGTGGAAATGTTATCATCCGAGAAAGTGGGGAGAATTACTACGCTTGAACTTCTCTGCGTTTTGTTGCTCTTCCTCTCTGGACCAGCTCTCTGCAAGCTGACCAGGACCCCCTGGAAAGGCAAACATTGGAAGGGGGGTAAGTGCTCAAAGTTCTGTGTTAAAGACCTGAGTGGAGTTCACCAGGCTGGCTAAGGGCAACTCCAAGGGTAGAGGAGCTGCATCTGTTTGGAATCAGGTTTTATTTCAGGAAAGGGAGTCTGTGTTGTAAGTGGCTAGGAAAGAGTTTTTTTCTCTCCTCTTGATACAAATATATTTTTGCAAGTTTTGGGTTTTTTTTTTTTTTTTTTCCACTGAGCTTTCAAAGCGTTACACTGATTGTTTCCAGCAGGGAGGCTAGAGGGCCAGATGCATGCTGCCTTGTGCTAGGATATATGTTTTATCTCTAGGAAGCTGCATTCTTGTTAAAAAGAAAAAAAAAAAAAGGAAATAGGTTCTGAATATGCTAGCTCCCTGAATTGTTGGTAGATTTTGTGAAATGATCAGAGGGTTGTCTGAGAAGGGGCATGTTATGAAATGCAGTGCCACCAACACTAATTTTCTGGCTGACTCGATCAGAGTTGATGTGTTAATAAAGATAAATTGCGTTAACTTTATTGAAAAAAAATCTGCTGAAGGAGAAAAAGCCTTTCGGTACTTGGGAGTATTGCCATCCATTTTCTTCTGCTGTCGAAAAATTATTATGAGATGGTAGAGACTTTTTGAGGCTGTGAACATTTCTCTTGGCAAAATGCAGTTGGTTCTGCTTGTCTGAATGCCATTTGTTTATGCTAAACACAAGTTATCAAGGTATGTGTCATGTGCATGCTGTAAGCTAAAATGATGCTGCACAAATATCCCATGAGAGACTTTCTGGAAGCATTTGTATGTTTTAGGAAGAAGCTTGGTAGGAGCTATCTAAGGATTGTGTTTTCCACAAGCATTCTTTTTACCTAAGATTTTGAACTTGGCTCTAGGAATATTTTCTGGGTCTCCCCCCACAGTTGCTTTGCTGTGTCAGTTCTGAGCTGAGGTTAAAGAGAAGCCTGAACATTAACAAGAAGTTTTAATAATTGATCACAAAGTCTCAGCAGGATTTCCTAAATACTCAAGTCCTTTCAGTTTGATCTTTCTGTTGCTCCTATTGTTGCATTAAAGACTTTCATTACGCATATATCTCCTGCACCTTAGAGGGCTAGATTCTAACAGGCGCTTAGCTTAGATGGCTGGTGCAGGTCCACCCAGAGGAGAGGTACTGCAAATACTCTTTGGCCTTGTAAATTATGTCACCACATTCCTCTATTGCCTACTGGTATCAGTGGATTTTTCGTGCAAACTGCAAGCTGTTATTTATGTTAGCCTGCGTGACAGATTTTGGTGACTTGGGATCTTGAGATGTATGGTGTTATTGACTCTAGAGGATGTCAAGAGTGTTAACTTGTGTTTCTTACATACATTTTTCAAAGACCGTGAGCGCCTATACCGTGTCAAAGTTCATTTTACTGTGTTAAACTTTAGTAGGAGACTTTGGGGCTCCATATAGCCAGTGAGATAGTTAGATGTCTATAAAATTTTAGAAAAGTTGTTAGCCTTGTCGAGAGACTTCAAAATGTTTGTGCGTGTTACTAGGCATTTATTCATTCCACACAGCTTTCAATACAGATGCGTTGGATTTCATTTGTAAATCAGGTCTGAAATGTTTCATCTTTGAACATATGACTACTTTTTCCAATGTACTCTAACTAGCTCAGCTAGAAATTTGCTAGCTCTGCTGTATGATGATGATCTGAGTCAGGTCCAGAAATAGGCAATCATAGCAACATATTTCATTTATTGTTAACAGAGTCTTGGGTGCTTTGGAAAGGTCAGTTGAGCGACTGAAAAACTTCCAATGTGTTGACTATACTTGAAAATTATTTCCTTTTTAATGCCTGTTTGTCACTGTATATGCATTGCAAAAATATTTTCCACAGAGCCTGCATTGCTGTGATATAGCTTTGCCTTGATATGCATATGTACATGTTGTAAATATTTATTTATTCATGAGCTTGGCTATTGATGGTGGTGTGTTATCATTTAGTGTGTTATAAAATGCTGTTACTTTTCTCCCAGCATAGTGTGCAGGCTTTTAGAACATATTTTTACAAATTTTTCAACATTATTTTCCTTTTCAGAAAGTAGTGGTCTTTGTTATGTTGTAGGTCCCAAGCACAGGTATGGTAGGTATGGGGGCAGATGAGAGCGAATGTTTCTCCTTAAATTAAACACAATGCCCAGAGGCAAAGAGAATCAAGGTTCAAAACACATTTTAGAAGTTACTTTACTTCTCTTTCCTTTGTATCATATCTATAGTAATTCAAGCTTATCTGTATGCAGGCCAATCTTTAAACGTGACACTCTACCGTTATTTTTTTTTTTAAATCCCTGGGAAAAAATAACAGTAGCCTAACAACAGAGGTTTTTCAGTTTAGTTCAGTTTTGTTGCACTCACATTGCTTATGTGTGTTTGTCTTAATCTGATTCAACAGCTGTCAACCTCCATATGGCAACCTGCCCACAATGACAATTTCCATGTTTGTTGTGTTAAGGGGAACCACTATTCTGAGAGAAGTGGTTATCTGGGGCAGGGCAGGGCAGGGCAGGGCAGGGCGCCATAACATCACAGAGCCAATCTTGGCTATGGCCCTTGAGGAGTGCTAACAGCGTGTGGCCAGGCAGCATGAATCAAGTGTCTATCAATGGAATCATTAGCACTTTTGGAAAAAAAACACTGATTGTTGTTGATTACCGAGGGATTTTGAAGCCCATCAATGAGCCTAACTTTTAAATATAGGTTAGTAGGCCAGCAAGTTTTCCCTGAGGCTCGTGCTTTTCTATTTAATCACAATATGTGAACTCCTTACGGAAAGGCGGGAGTCTCATCTGATTAGTTCAGAGCAGAACATAAGAGATCACAAGAGTTTGTGTTCATGATAAACTAACCAGAAATCCTAACTACATCATCCTCATTAGGATTAAAGAACCTGATTCTTTTCCATTCAATTACTCTCACTGGGATGAAGTTCTAAAATGTGACCAGCTCTATTCCAATGAACGTAACTCTACTGGAAGGTTTATATTACAGATACTCCACATAGGGAGCAGAGGGGTTATATATAAACATAGAATGTTTATATGGTATGTGTTTCATATATATTTATGCTATTGATATCAAAATTTAACCAAGTTTTAATAGTTAGCAATAAATGTGCTACTGGGAAGTAAGTAAATATAAACAGAAAAATAGGTCTGAAAGATGTAAATGGGGAAGACCAGTGCCACAGTTGATTGTCACGATATTTGTTCCTAGTCTAAAAGGAATATTGCCCAATCACAGAAGCCACTGATCAAACTAAAGGAGGGACCACACTTGACTGTCATTAATGCTCCAACCACTCTGGCACTGAAACTTGACTCCTGATAGACTTCTGAACGACTCTAGGGTGATCACTCAACCATGGCAATAATGACATAAGAGCTAAGCCACAGTAACAAAGTATGAAGTTATCAAAACTTTCAACCATTCAGAAATCTCTTTCATGTAATGCTCATATTTGCTTCGTTTTATAAATGATAACAGCCAGTTTTCCATGTCTATCTTCATAACACAAAGCAAGCCTCTCTGGCATTATGCTCCCTGACTCCTCTCCCCTGAAAGATTTGAATGTATTGTAGGTACATACTACAGCTCTGCATGATATGAATTCATGATGCACTGAAAGAATGACATGAGTTTATTCACAAAGTGCCACTTTAGATTTATTTAGTTGCTAGGTTGTTCCATCTGGTATTTTCACTATTATTTGTAAATTTGGGTTTTGTTTATAATCTTAAAAGTAAAAAGATATTTTTAACCAGTTGATGATGTCTACTACTTATGAGCTCATCATTATTGTATCACCACTTAAGTTCTCTCTACTTATATAAAGTAGTGAAAATTTTACTTGTTTTGGAAACTACTACATATAACCCAACATCTCACATTGTTCATTATTGTATAAGAAATTAATATTTGATTTAAGGAAATGAATTTTTCGATTTACTACTCTTCCACAAACATGGAAATAAGGCCTTCTGTTTAAGGCTTCTCTAAAAAGGATGCTATTGGTTCATTTCGTCTTCAACATTTTTCTGAAATACTCTTTTACCACTACACTAGTTCTGAGCTGTAGGTGAAATGTTCTTCAATTACCTGGTGAAAACAATATTCCATCTTTAAAAGGACTAAGGCATTTTATTTAGATCAGAATGGACTTATCAATGTTTATAGTACTTAATTGATATGTGTGTCTATATCTTGTTTACCACTTTGTAAGTTATTTGAAGAGAAATTTTTTCTTTCATTAATCTTTCTTACCATACAGTCCTGCCCCAATAAATGCTCTATAAAATTAGATGAATGGCAACATGCATATGAAAAAAATGGACCAATATCGGCATATTCTATGACTTCAGGTGTTAATTACACATTTCTTATTTTAAGTCTCTATGTTCTATCCTACCTTCCCAATAGTAGGAAATTATTTTTATCACTTTTACTTAAATATTTAAATTGCAGTTTTGCTTATGGAAAAATGAACATATTTCTAGTAATTATGAAATTGGGGAATTCTATAATCCTTTTGTAGGAAGTAGTGCAGTAAGGAAAAAAGAAAGCAACATTGTTGCTCTAAAGTAATTTATAATGTGTGATTTTGAATCTGGGAACTGAACTATATGAATATTCATGCAAAATGTGGACTGTTCTTTGTACTGTGTATAATCATCACTTCTGTTTTTCATTCGTTTAAATAATTTAATCTCCATCTGTATGCAATAAGTAAACTTAATGCCCTATTTTTCCTATAACTGAGAAGTAAATTACATAGCGAAGTCTGAAATGAAGATGTACTTTCTACATGTTCAAAAGATTATTAATTTTCTACATATTAATCCAACTTACCTACTGTACTAATATCTGTTGTAAAATTTGCTCATTGTTTAGTATTATTTGAAAAAATAGTGTGTGATAAATTCAGCACAATTCTGTGCTTGTAAGATTTCAATAAGAAAAAAGTTTAGCATTTGAGAGTAATAGACATCTTAATCATAGAAATTATTTTATTATGAATAGCCAATTTGTTTTTAATTCAAATTCAGTTTTTAACCCTGAATCTCTGCATTTTTAGAAGTTATTTATTTGTTATTAATGTATGTTTATTGCCATGTGATTAAAATACCCTGAGATTTCATGTTGTGTTTACCTAAAATGCATTTTTATTGGATGATGGAGGAAAACTGGAAGACATTTTGAAGTACAGAATTATTTATATTAGAAAAATATGTGAGAAGAAGGTCTTTAAGTAGTTTTTGTAAAAAAATGGTTTAGTGCCTAGAAAGCAGATTGCTGGCCAATTTTTACAAAAACGGTTTCAAGGTCTGTGTATTCTTCCTAAAGTCAGATTATGCCTGTGAAAAGTATGATTTGACAGGCATAAATGCATGCCACCCTTATCAGGTATGTGTGCAGGAGAGTATGTTAGTCCCTACTCCCTCCCAGTCAGGGTAAGCTTTTAGACAAAATCTACAGGAAAACCAAACCAAACAAAAAAATTATTTTCAGAACCCGAAGGGGACCTGGCAATATTTGAAGAGGTTATTTAATTTTGAAAAGTGAAATGAATTGACAGTAATGAAATGCCTTTGTTATAGAAGCGGTGGGGTTCACATAGCCATAGTTAAGATTGTGTCAGCACTTCCATTAGAAGCTGCATTTTCAAGGGGTTTACAACTTAGTCATAAAATTTTGCCTCAGGGTGGATTATGGCTAACATTAAACCAAGGTCTGAAAGCAACTTCTTTTTCTCAGTTTTCTAACTCATACCTTCAACCTTCGAAGTTATCTTAGTGTTTAAAAATGAGAAAAAAAAACATAAAATATACTTTCACAAACTTTGATACTTGAAAAATTAAAATTTCAAAACAGAAATTGGAAAAGTGATGATAACTTATAATAGGGTCTGTTTTGCTTGAGTTACATGAAGAGTGTATGAATCCAATAGTGACCTTGCTCAGTAAGACCTAGAATCTTTTTACTGTTAAGGATGTTAGTTTGATTAGGAAATCAAGGTCATCCAAACACAAGATGGTATTTCTGGAGAGGAAAGAAAATAAGCACAGGACATCTAAAGACCATTACACTTCCAGAGACCAGAGCATTCCTCAGCACCTATGGCCTCAAGGAACGTCTTTGCTGGTCTCTAGAACTGTTAGCAATCGCAGTTCCAGACAGCAATGTACAGACCAAAAACCCGGAGTCCTCAACTGATACCTTAAAAGCAATATGCACCTGCCCCAGTGAGAATTCTTGACCAATTTCATGTTTTTGGAAGCTATGTAAGGCCTGCTCACCTGCTCTATGAAAGACACTGGAAGATTATGTACCTGGGCTTCTACCCTCTAGGAACTTAGAATTAATGATTTTTAAGGACGTTTTTTTTTTCTTTTGTGGAACAGGGAGATTTCTTTCTCTTTAGTTAATGTATCCAAGTAGGATAAGTTATTATGATGTTAAAAACAAAACTAAACTTAAAATAACGGAAAAACAGTACAAATATCCCCATGTTGTTCTGCTATTTTTAGTCTGATATCTTCTTGATATCATATTAAAGGTTCAACTTAGAATAAAACTAGGTAAGCGCGAGCATTCAATTTGTTCCACAAATCATTTAGCATCTCGTGCAAGCTTCATATTGACTTTCATGCTTTGCAATTTGTTTTTCATTTCTCCTTTTTGTGTGAGTGTGGATGCTTTATTGTGGTGTAAAGATGGGAAGCTGGAGAATGCACCGTATTTAAAATTTTCTTGGTTTCCCCTCACATTGTGGAAACCCAGAGCTCATCTTTTCAAGCTCCAATACTTAAAAAGTACAGCAGCAAACAAAAGCATGGTGGAAACATTGGCTTTCAAAATACGGAAATGATTCCTATTCCCATTTTGTGGTATCTCAAAGTATTTTAACTCTGGATAACTGTTATTAGTCACCTTAAAACATAAATTCCCAATAATGTCTAAAAAGTTTGGTGTGTGGAGGGCTGTGGGGCCACGGTCAGTCAGTAGTCTATATGATAGGATAAGTGGGAGAAAGCAGCTGTACCTAATAATAGGGGAGAATGATTCTGAGCCATATTTTTTTTTCAAAGGATGTGGTTTATACCTAAAACACACAGCTTGAAATATAGTCAAAAATCTGCTACACATCCAATTAAACCTACCGAATATGCTTCAGATTACATTGTGAAATGAAATGCTTTTGTGGAAGTGAGATATTATCCAATTCACTATTGCAGACAGAGCAATACAAACTTTGTGTGTGGTTAGCAATAATATTGGTTTGAATGACTACATTTTGAATTCCAATAAACACATATTCTCATATAGTGAATATTTTCCTGTGTTATCGATGAATATAAAAAGATCTAAACGTGTCCAGGAGTGTCAATTTGCTGCTCTTGATATATTGCCAGGGTAAGGTATAGAAATTCATTCCTTCTGTCACTTTATGAAGAGTTCACCACGGAGGCTATTAGGATGGACCCTACATATGCTCAGTAGAATCCCTTTCATATCAGTGTCAAAAGCTCTGTCATGAAAGTCGTTACGAAGCTGGGCAAAGTCCAAGATTATGTTCTGGAGACAGGGGCACATCATGAAATCTCTAATGTAATAGCTGGCAGCTAATAAAGAATTTATTTTAGGGCAGTCAGAAACATAACTAAAGTGCCTTCCAGAATCCATAGAGGCCTGAGAATTGCTGCTGGCTAGCTTGTGAGCATGTTCATTTATGTAACAGAACGCCCTACACCTATTTAGGGACTTCCTGGGCCACTGTAGAGACACAGACAGGGATTTGGAATTGAGGCTTGATTGCCAAGTATAATAAGTTAGACTTAATGTATTGTGGAATGGAGATCTTTACTAGTTCTATAATTCTATTCCATATCCCAAAGATCTAATGAAGGTAAAGTGTACATTCAAAATGGAACAATATAATCTGTTCTGTTAGTAAATGATTTCAATTCTATCTACCATATCAAGCTTATACAATACGTTAGGAAATCTGAGAGATACATGTTCTCTCACCAAAAGTATTTAGGGAATGCTCATAAGAGAAATGTGTAATTTAAGTGACCAAAGATAAGCATAAGGATACTCTTAGAAAAATACCTTGTATACTACATGACTTATGCTTAAGGTAACAAAGGGTAACTACGAATGAGGACAGGGAGGTAGAGAGGGATGGAGTTATATGCTATATTCACATGTAGCCTCGTTAGGTATTTTTTCCTATATATGGGATGCTATTTAATTCCCTTGTATTCTCTGATTTAATGTTGGCATTGGCCATACCTGAAAGATGCTGTTATTTTGTCATCCCCATTTGTTATGTGAGAGTGACAACTTAAAGTTATAAGGCAGTATGTTTTCGAGCAATGCATCCAAATAAAGCAAAAAATAAAACCAAAATGTGCTACATTTGGGGAACAGTCAATTAACCTACCATGATTCCTATGGGCAGAATGCTGAGAATTAGTGGAAAATAACTTAGTGAAGTATAGCTTTGAGAATCAGAGAAAATCACAATCGATAGTAGTGAAGAGGCTACCATAGGCATTGGTAAGGCAAGTCAAAATGTGACTGAAATATTTTGGGACCAACACTTGGGGCTGGTTACTTGGGTGACTGACTTTCCTATCAGTTTTACTATAGTATTTCTGCCTCATTACATTTGCAAGGTTTATTTCTTGAAACGTTTAAAACAAAAGCAGTGACCTAGAATCATTTGCTAAAATAAAAAGTTAGGTTGTGATGTTAGTCCTCTTCTCCCAATGTGAATAGTTTAGTCTATGATGTCATTGTTACTGAGGATTTTCACCAACATCTATCAACTTGCCTTAGAGAAAGTATATTATGCAAGTCACATTCTTAATTGGTTTATTGGACAGTTGAAAACAGTTACTTAAGAACTGCAACTATAAAAATCGGGGGTGTGTATATAGATAGTATACTAGATATATACTATCAATTTAATAAAATTTGTACATAAATATAAATGTATAAATATACCCCATACATAAATGGTCTCTCATCACAGCTGCTGCATTTCACTATATGAGTATGTATATATCTTTGGTTTTCTTCATTTATCAGTTCCATAAATTATCAGCTTTAAAATCCATTTTTATACAAAAGTTTCATAGAGACTAGAAGACATAGCTTGAAGCCTCAAAGATATGTGTTCTAAAAAGAGTCTTACATATCATAATTAAGTTATTGGATGATCTTTAAGATTTACTGTTATAATTTTAAATGTCTTATGTATATATAAAAGTATGATTTTAGTCATCTGTATGAAGACTCTTAGGCAAGTGGATGACTATACCAGTTAAATAATTTTGAAGTGATAGCACGGTTTACTAAAACAAAAAATTTTAACTTAAAAAAATTTTAAAAGAAACGAGCTACTGGAAGTTGGTTTTACTTCTAGATTTAATTTTCCTTCAATCATATCTGTATAGCCTATTAATAGCTAAATTATTGCGAGGTGTATTGAGAAGATGTTTTTCTATATACCTTCTCAGTAGCTTAAATTCTCGTAATTTTGATTACGGAAATCTTGTTTTCAATATTTTTGATAAATAATATAGAGTCATTATTCATTACATCAATAATTCAAATACTAATTATACATATTCATTTGAAGGCAATTAAAATAAATTTATGCTGTTTTAGTTCACATTTGTTACAATTATTGGAGAGTATTCTCAAGAAATAGCAAAGATCCTCATTTTCCACTCACATCTCTGCTATTTACTAGCTCTACACTCTGGGGCCAGTTATTTGACTTCTGTGATTCTCAGAATTCTCATTGTATCATTGTATAGAACAAAATAAGATAGTACATGATAGATAAATAAGTAGCACTGGACTTATAATGAATATTTTCTTCAGAAGAAACAATATTCTCAGAGTTTTTACTTATTTATTTTTACGCACACATATACAGAGAGAGAGAGAGAGAGAGAGAGAGAAACAGAAACACCCTGAAGGTTCATTGCTAACATGTATTGAGTACTTAGCATGTGCCAGCATTGTGCTAAATGCTTTCCATGCATAATCTTATTTAATCTATGTCTATATATTAAATACTACATTTTTTTTCTTACTTTATAACTCAGATAGTCAAATCTGGATTTTTTCCCTCCTTTCATTTGAATTCATCTGTCTGTATTTTGGGCTCATTAAAGATGTAAAACATGTTAGATGCATATTATTATTTTCTGTTTTCAGCCAAAAAACTTCAATCACTATTTGTTACCTCAATAAGTCAAATACTAAATATCACATCTGGTTTAAAATGAAGACAAATGTGTTCATGATAAAGAGGGCATTTAGAGAATATTGGTCGTGCAGAAAAAACAAAAACAACTATATAACTATATTTTAAGAAATCCAATGTGATTAGCTTAGGTGGCATGGGATTTTACGTTTCCGTATAGTATATATAAACTTGGAGCATTCACAAGGGCAAAACGGGAATTGAGTGAGCCAGGTCCAAAACCAGATGGCAAGAAAAAGTTTCAAGCTGTTCCATTTGGAAATTGATTTTTGGATTTCCACGTGGTGCATTACATTATAAGTTCAAATTAATTTTAAACTTTAAATTTTTCATATGTATCTTCATGATTTCTAGCACGTGTTTTCTTGTCTGTCTTGTTGCCAGTGAATCTAAAATGGGCACCAAACAGCTTTTCACTCTACATTAAATACACACCAAATAGCACTTAACTGTGTGCATTTTGAGGTCCTCTCAATAAAACTTTCAAGAGATGAGAAGCTTTTTTCTATGTCAGAGTCACTATTAGTTTGAATAATACATAAACACCGAGAATCCCTAGAAGTTCTACTGAGGATCCAAGCATAGCTTCAATAAAATTATCTGTCATTATCACTGTTGACAAGTTTGGTATACCATCAAACCTCACACCATGCTAACTGTTCAATGCTGCTGCCTTACCTGTTCTCCCCATATCAGAGCCCTATTTAAAGGAAGAATTTGGCAGGTTAAATTTGAAAACTCCAAGAAGTGTCCAAGACATTAAGGTGTAAAGGTTAAACACTAAAAAAGAAAAAAAAAATAATAAGTCACTTCTCTTACTGAGAAAACCACAACCATGAGTAAAATGTTGCTGACAGGACACCCTATGCTCTCTCTGCAATGAAGTTGTTCTTCCCAAGTCAGGATTCAGTTAACCTGGTTGTTTGCATAGACATTAAGTGGACAATGAATTTCATTGTGTATATTTTTTTAAAATCTACAACTACTGGTTTAGGGTGGATTCTAAATGTCTCTGTAAATAGATATGTTTGGAAAGTTGATGGGATAGGAAAATACAGAGGGATTTTCTCTCTCATTTAACCAATTGACAATTGCTTTCATCTTTAAATTATCCATAGCATGCTTGCCATGGGCTCATTATTCAAGGCAGAGAGTATAAATAATCTGCACAGAGCGTAAATTCAGAGCATGCCTAAAGGTTTGGGAGAAACTGGCCATTTTTAAGAAGTACATGAAAACAAGGATCTTTAATTCAGTAGATAAAATTTGCTAATGGTTAAGTGAGACATTTTACCTCAAAAATACTGAGATTTTAAAATAAAATTCCCTAAAAACTATACCAAATGCAATTTCTCCGTGAGCTGCTAGGATCCTAGAATGTGATTTTCTGACAAATGAAATTTACTGTTAATAGGAATATTACAAGCCGATCATTCAACCAGAAAGCTTATGGAATAACTTAAAATATTCTTAAATGGAGTACTTTCTTAACATCACACTGCAACCTTTCTTTTTGTATTTTTGAGTGTCACAATTGTTCAGGGACTTCATTATGAATGTCAGCTATTATGGTATCAAAGCAAAAGGAGTCAGTTGGCAGAAATTCAGTCATTGGATTGAGTATAGATTAAACTAAATTTACTCTAGGATGGATTTCTAGATTTTAAAATAATTAAGTTCTGAAAACCATGAATAAAATGAGAAAAGCAAATCTGATTGGTATATTATTTCTAAATACTTCCTTTAGTTTTATTTTCAAAGTAATTTAAAAACTACCTTCCAAATAATGAGAGTGTCAGTTTTCATAGTCTTGGATTATATATACTGTACTTTGCATTTTATTCAGTTCATAAGCCAAAAATTTAATATGGAATAATTTCTCCCCTCCTGTTCTATGAATATCACTTGATATATAGAAACATCATTATAAAGAAAACACTAATGATTTTTAAAGCCCTCTTTTTGATATTGTTAATAATCAGTTATTCCTGTGAGCTACTTTGACATCAGAAAGGTTTAGAAAGGCATTGCAAATGAGATATAATTATCTTTTTATCATAAATGAATGGTTTAAGATTGAATCACTATAATAACAAAATCTATGTGCATTTAAATTATGATTGATCAAAGAATTATTCAAGATTCAATTATTCTGAGCCTAGCAGTATTATAGAAAATATATTCTAACTTGAGAAATGAGTCCTTTGTCTTTAAAGATAATTTAAGGAGCACTAGGCAACTGAGAAAAAAATAATGAAATATTTTGATGATGAATTTTAGTAACAGTGAATATTTTATTCTGTAGTTTTTGGAGATTTCTGGTCTTGGCCAATAGCAGCAATTGCTTACAAGTTTTAGTAATTGTCCCAGCATGTTAGCAGAATTTAGATCAGAAGTATGGTAAAAGGTACAGATCAATTTATTTTTAATTGAAAAAATAGTGTGTAATTCATGCAGAAACATGGGAAAGAGGGGGAAGCTTCAAATAGAACAAAATAATTCCATATTCCCTGCTCATGAGAATCACCACTTTAATACCACCCTGTAAAAATGACCACATTAATCCTGGCCAGTATTTTCTTTTTCTTGGTGATCATATCCAAATAGATATAGATATAGACAGACACACACACACACAGACACATATACATACACATACTAGAAAACATATACTTATTATGTTGTACAGTACACATAAACAATGCAGAACATACACACATATAGACTTATATAGAAAATTCTGCAATTTTTCTTCTAATGAATTTTAGATAACATCCAACACTATGGATATCTTTCAGCAAAAGTCTGATTATGCCCTTGAAAAAGTTTCTAGATATTGAATTAGTGTCTCAAAGAATATGATCATTTTAAGATTCTTGATTCATAATGCCAATGTTCATTGCATAAATAAGTTTTCATTCTACATGCTAACCCAAATTGTATTGCAGTGCTTGTCTTATTTATTTATTTTTATATATGTTATCTTTTTCTTTTTTTAACTTTTATTTAATAAATATAAATTTCCAAAGTACAAATTTTGTATTATAGTGGCTTTTCCCCCCCATAACCTCCCTCCCACCCACAGCCATCCCATCTCCCACTCCTACTCCCATCCCATTCACATCGATTCATTTTCAAATATCTTTATATATAGAAGATCAACTTAGTATATACTAAGTAAAGATTTCAACAGTTTGCACTCACATAGAAATACAAAGTATAAAGTACTGTTTGAGTATAGTTATACCGTTAATTCACATAGTACAACACATTAAAGATAGAGATCCTACATGGGGAGTAAATGCGCAGTGACAAGTGATTTTAAAGTTTTTTGTTATTAATTTTCAATTTACAGAGCAAAAATTGTGAGGTAATAATACAAGCTTCCATATAACCCTTACTCCATTTCTCCTATTAAAATCTCACATTAGTATATTTGTCACAATTAATGAAACACACCCAGCTCCCTAGTGCTGTTTTTTAAAATATTTATTTATTTGAAAGGCAGAGTTACAGAGAGACAGAGGCAAAAGCAGAGAGAGAGAGATCTTCCATCTGCTGGTTCATTCCACAAATGGCTGCGAAGACTGGCATTGGGCCTATCTGAAGCCAGGAGCTAGGAGCTTCTTCCGGGTCTCCCACATGGGTACAGGGGCCCAAACACTTGAGCCATCTTATACTGTTTTCCCAAACCATGGCAGAGAGCTGGATTGGAAATGGAGCAGCCAGGACTCGAGTCGGCGCCCTTATGGGAATGCCAGCACCGCAGGTGGAGGCTTCGCCTGCCATACCACAGCGCCAGCCCCCTAGTGCTCCTCTACCATGTGTCAAAATTATCACCTGTGTTTTCAATTTAATATATCTTTATTTTATTTAAACTTACTATAGGAGCCAGCGCTGTGGTGCAGTAGGTTGATCCTCCGCCTGTGGCGCTGGCATCCCATATGGGCGCTGGTTCTAGTCCCAGCTGCCCTTTTTCTAATTGAGCTCTCTGCTGTGCCCTGGGAAAGCAGTGGAAGATGTCTCAGGTGCTTGGGCCTCTGCATCCGTGTGGAAGACCTGGAAGAAGCTCTTGGCTTTGGATGGGAGCAACCCTGGCTGTTGCAGCCATCTGAGGAGTGAACCAACAGAAGGAAGACCTTTCTCTCTGTCTCTCCCTCTCACTGTCTGTAACACTACCTCTCAAATAAATAAATAATGTAAACTTATTAAATTGATATACTTGAATTATATATAGAACATTTATGCATAATTAGTTATGCATAGCTTGTATTTTATGAATTTGCTTCCAGTGTAATATTTGAAGCACCACTTTTTTGTCTTTGCAATTTAACTGCACAAACATGCTTTCACATTTGAGAATGACATTGCAGAGCATCAAAACCTAGGATTTTGGTTGGCAGTTTCATAGTTCAATATCATAAAAAATATTAACTCATTAAAAACTTCCTTGGTTCTATTAACCAATATTCAATAATAATCTTGTCATATACTAGAAGTAGATGATGATCATCAGAGCCTAATATGATAAAATGTAGCCTGTAAAAAAAAAAGTAGCTTGCATAAATGTAAACACTTTAGATTAATACTGAATGAATTAAATATCATTGATGTCATTTCCATTGTAAAACAATTCCCTACTTAAGCTTGCAATATGATGTGAGTGTTAAGAAAAAGTAAACAAATCCACATTTGGCTATATTCGTATAATACGCAGGTTTCAAAATGAAATGGGTTGGATGTCATGTTCTATTGAAGTTTAGAATAAAAACAATGGTGAATAGGGTATGAAAATTTTCTCAAAACTTTTCTTAAAAAGAATGTAAAACCAAAAGTAGTGACTGATTAACCTGCATGATGGGAAACAAACTCACCTTATGCAGAGTCATGTTGAAATAAGCAAATAACCTAGCAAGTCAGAGAAAAAGGAAGGGTTGTTATAGGTGAGGAAATTTGTGTTCCAAAGATTAAAAAAAAGAGAGAGAGAGAGAGAAAAGGAAAAAAAAGTTCACTAAATGACTCAATGCTTTAAGAGACCCCAAATTTTAGATAAGTATAAAGATAATATGCCAATGATTACAATTCATCTGAATATATATATCTTAAAGATATTGATATTTATTGTCTCTAGGAGTGTGAGCACGGTGGAATCTTTGCTATGAAGAGCAATTATGTTTTCATCCAATTGTCAGATTCTATAGGTATATAAAACAAAAATAAATCAGAGCCTTGCTGAATATGTCCTGAAGTTATTTGAAGGTATTCCTCAAATATTCATTGTGTTAACTGGATAATTTGATGACAATTCAGCATTGTGCACTACCACAATTTTTGCAAACATTTCCTTTGAGAATTTTTCTCTAAATTTATATTGCTTTCCTAGTATAATGTACATCATTTAATTTTTATAAAATGTCAGTCTTTGTCACAGATCTCCAATCTCTTGTTACTCATTGACATAATGAATAACAAGACTCCAAGAGATGACTAAGCAAGAAACAAGGTTCCGTTTGTCAGAATTCCATAGTCCCCAAAGGAGACAGCAAGAGTTTATGGATCAGAAAGGCAATTAGCAAAATCCACACTCCCAGCAAAGCAAGCAGCAGAAGCATGAGTTTAGTAGCTTCATTTTCCCTGTCCCCAAATCCCACACTATACCAGGATAGACCCCATAGAGCTACAAATGCTGTATTGTAGCAAAGAATCCCAGGGCGAGGAATTTGGAGTCTTTTATAGCAAATGGTGAACAAGTATTCTCCATTTCACTGGGAAATAAGGAGCCATAAATTAGTTGTCTTGATCTGCTTAATTACTTGCAGGGTCTGCCACAAGAGGAGGTAGGGATCAGGGCTGATGGCTTTGGGCAGTTTATCACACTCAGAAGACCAGCACGGAGTCAGGTACATGGTAGGCTGTTGCCTAAAAATCGATTGAAACTTCGAATCCAAATTGTAAATCCAAACTTCCAGGTTAAGCATCTATTCCAAGGTTGGGCTGGAGTGGTTCCTACTCTGGAGTCACTCATTGAGAATCCTCTTCATAGCCTATTGGATTTTCTCTATCAGTAGTAGTGATGCATTTCTGAAAGCATCTTGAAATCCAGCCTACTTTGTGACTCCACAGGAGAATGTTCAACAGCTACCTAGCAAGAGAAGATGTCTTTCAGGAATCCAGTGTCTATTTGCAAAATATATAATACTAGGGTGTGAAAACATAGACGTCCCACACCAATGTCTGTATTATATCTATGAAGGGTTTTTAAAGCCATGTTTGTAAGGTGATTAAAACACAGTGTATAACACCAATGGAAAGTCTTTGAAAAGTGCATGGGAAATATGTGTTGTGAAAAACCATGGATGGGTTTCAAAATTTTTTGTGCCTGCAAAAATAAACTTACATTTTAGTTTCATTTTCCCCAAACTCTTTGAAGTCTCTCTTTGTATAATTATTAATATAATAATTATACATTGAGATGAGAGGGGTGGTATGAAGTAGAAACCAGATAAAATAGATTGTCTATATCTTACAGTTTATGAAAAGTATGAAGTAAAACAGAATTATACATCCTAGCAGGACAGGTAGAAGTAAACTCAATTGTAGCGATAAACTCATGACTAACCGCAATAGCAGAAACAATAAAAAAAAAAAGTATTCTAGTAGTAGAATACTAGACTTTATTAAGATTTGCTTTTGAAGTAAGTATTTCTGAAGGAAACATTTCTTGATGGTGGAATCATCATGCTTGTATGAGTTCTTGGGTATTCAAATACACTGTTTTTTTTTTTTTTTTTTTTTTTTTTGCTCTTTTTGCAGTATATTTAAGCATATCTTAATGCTTGGTTTCCTAGCAGAAATGTAAATCATGAAAACATCTCTTTCCATTCCTTTTAAATAGAATGATTTTTATGTAATGATGATTTGATTACAGTTCCAACACATAAATACAATCCTCATTCCTATAACATTTGTAAACAATAAAAAATCGTCATTCAGAAAAATTTGTGTAAAGGAAATAAGGTCTGAATTTCAATAGTCCATCCTCATAGGAATTCTATTTTGGGTAACTAGATCCCATTGATTCATTTTGATATTACCTATAAATGAAAATACCAAATGTCTTTTGCTTTGTCAGTGAAAAAGTAGTTTGAGTTTAACAAATGATTCAGTGATGTCTATTTGGAAGCTTCATGACATATTAAAGCAGTTGATGAGGTACAATTTGTTGTGGGGTCCCATCTGATTGATGGTTTACTATCTACCACAGCCTCATCTGCTGTGGTATCCCCATAATAAATGTTCATCGCTAGACAGTGCTAAATGTGCTCTATCTAAATCATTCGTTACTTATAACAAGTTTCAGTACATATGAATCAAATGTTGTTTATAGCTGCCTTCAACAGGATTTATCATTTTGAAGCTTTTCTACTACTTTAAATGGAATAACTAAGACATGGATATAGATTTTTGAATAAGTGTTTAGAGCTCATGGGTGGTAATACAACAAGAATTCAGGAGCAGTCAGTATTAAGCAAGTTATATGGAAGAATAAGAATAAAATGTAGTACTTTAACCATCTCTGATTCTGAATGCAAAAAGTCATATTTTTGTAGTATTGGTCTTTGCAAAAATCATGCAAATAAGTGGAAGTTTAAAAATGCTTTCTTTAGTGAAAGCCATGTAAGGCAACTTGTTTCCAGCAGGTAGGAAGAATTTTATTTTAAATACATTTGCTCTCTGCAGTACAGTTTACTCTGCAGCTTTCAGTCACAGCTTCTGTTTGTTTCTAAGCTCCTTCTTAGCCTAACCTTGATCCCATTTTGCTTTCTTTTTCAGTGGTATTCACCCTAACAGACTCTTATTTGCTCTATGGCTCTGGATTCCATGTTAATTGGTTTTAACACCATGACCTAACATTCTCTGCCAATGGTCATTGTTCAATGATTGCCCAACCATCTCTGCAGACTACAAAAAAAATCCTTCTGAAATCCCAAATCTAGGGAAACACTAATATCCATCATTCTTTCTTTATATGAATAAAATCTGGATTATGTAAACTTCTACATTATATCTATTACCTGGACCAAGAAAATATTTGAGGTTATTTTAGTAATGGTGAAAATACAGATGAGAAGTACAGATTTTATATTTTAAATCAGTTTCTAATGTGAGTGGCAAGAATGGAGGTCATTTCTGTATTTAAAGAATTAAGGGATTTTGAGACAAACAGCTCCTCTGTCCCATGTCAAAAATTACGAGAAAGCGAATTCATAATCTCAACCTGGAAGAGTCCACGATGATAGTGAATGATAATGATTTGCTTTACGTTCTCTACAAGTTGTGTATATAAAGCAAAGTGCTTTATGACCCCAATTTAGGGAAATGCCACATCTGTGTATTAAGTGATCAGATTTTAAAGAATAAGTGTAAGTTAGTCTAAAAGTGTTAATGATAGCAAAGGTGCTTTTGGCAGAGGGTTGTGGAATTATCAAAAATTTCCAATAGGATTGTCCTCTTGTATTTCCAAAGTACAACATTCAATTCAATCATGTTTTCTTTAGTACCTATGGGATTATTTACCTCTTGCACAGAATTCAAGAAATCACATTTCTGATTGTTGTCTTTTTCTTATAGGCAGTACAATATTGATGGGTAAAAGCTATTTACATGTTTCTAAAAGTGTTTTCCATTAATCTAAGCTTCAAACAGAAGTTGAGGAAAACACTCTTTACCCTGTAGCCAGAAGCAGCAGTTTGCTACTTTCCACTTCCTTGTGCTCACATAAAAATAGTTTCTCTTAAAACACATTTAGTGCTATCAAATGATTTGTCCCTAATGAACATACTAAAGCTTTATGCTGGATACTAATGTAAGTTATGTCATTGAAAGGAAAGTTATGAACAGAGTGGAGAACTATGCGGTTGATTTTGTTCTATAATTGTTTTTGCAGCTCCCGTGGTACATTTGAGTAACTTAGAGGCTTGTTCAAACAGAGCACTGTACCTCATCCTCAGAATATCTGGTTCAGTCGGTTAAAGGTGCCCCCCAAGAGTTTGCTTTTGTAGGAAACGTGCAGGTGATGTCATTGAAGCTGCTGGTCCAGATCCCACACAATGGAAAACGGCGGTGTGTTGGAGTTGGCCTTTAGAATCTGAAGAGTCTCATTTAAAATCCCAGTGTCACCACACAACAGCCCTGTGACCTTGGCCAGGTGACATCACTTCTTTAGAAACAGTGTTTCCAAGTTTGTCAGCTGGGAACCATGCCATCTGCCAGAGAAAGTGCTTGTGATCATTGAGATAGTGTGTACAGAATCGAAATGGCTCTGCCTGGAACATATCAGTTATGCAATGATTTGTAATTTTCTTTCCTTTGTGCAGATGTCCTAAAGTGTAAGTCATGATTCTCATACAGGGTAGGTGGACAAAAAACCATTTCTTCAGGTCCTATATTTATCTAGCTCTCAGTAACCTCAGAAAAAAATAATAATGCATGGTCACATATGGTGCATTCAATAAACATCACCGGGTATCTAATATGTAATAAATATTGCTATAGTTGTTGGGAATAGCTTAATGTAAAACCTGCTTGATTTTTGAGAGGCTGAAAGTCTAATTTGATAATTGCTGTCAGGAGTGGTTTATGAAAGGTATGCAGTGAGTATGACTTCTTTCATTATTCAGATGTCAGCCACATGTTACTTCTTAAAAAAAAAAAAAAAAAAAAAAAAAGCATTCCCACCAACTACCCAATCTAAAGAAGCCTGGTCCCATCATCCCTATCCCATTTTACTCAGTTATTTTATTTGTACACTTTTGGTTTGTGTTACATTAGTCCTTATCTGTAAGAGAGAAAAATCTGATTTCTCTGATTTTTCATTGCAAACCAAGCTCCTTGAAAGGTTTAGAATATAGAAGTTGATCATTGTATAAACAAATCAATGGCTGTGAGTCTGCTTGGAGGAATCTGCTTAGATTTCACAGGGGAGGAAATATTTGAATGAAGCACCCAAGTGGGAGAAATACATTTGAAATTGAAGAAAACACTAACTGTTAGAGCATTGAGAGGACAGGGCAATGTCATTTGCTTACTGATCTACAAGCATCCTGGATGTTTGCAAAGGAAAGGAATTGGGAGCAAGAGTCACACAAGCATTTCAAGAATTTATGAACCTAAGCCCACTGGAGACCAATTAAAGAACTTTAACTAATGAAGAAAAATGGCCAGTAGATGTCTTAGTATAGGTATTTCTCAAAATGATAGAGTTGTTGAACTAAACTGAATGTTCGAATCTAGTATGGAGAAAGCTCACTGACACTAAGGATAGAAGACTAGCCCTGGAAATCTTTGGGGGATATTAGAAAAATCAATGATATAACAAAGATAATATCTACCTGGGGAAAGGCACTCTATGACTTTACAATATTAATTTTTCTAATAATGAAATAATGCTTTTTTATTATTTATTGGCATTTATTTGTGATATTTAAAATGTGCGCATGGAAAAATACTTTGGACACTTTGTACATTTTATTCTATATGTTTTTCTGTGCATTTTTACATTTGAAATTACCTAATAAAATTACTTTTATATCCTCCATTGTCCCTTAAATTATAAGAAGGTTTTTTTTATCAAATACATAATTTGTAATCACTGTATAATACTATTATATAAGGACACTATAGTTTATTTAAGCATTTTTCTCTTCAATACTGAGAATATCATGTAAACAAGGATTATACTGATATCATTAGTTAGGAAAGTAATTAAACCAGGGCTTAAATATGATAAATTCTATTTCTCTCGTGAAAAACTTTGAGCTAGCATTTGACTGTATTCTGGAAGCCATTATAGGCTCAGGCTGTACCTGGATTACTGATATACGGAGACCTAGAGTGTTCTCATCAACCTGGTCCAAATAGTCTATGATAAAAGAGATCTACCAAATGAATGCAAATAAGGGGAGAGCAGTTGAATACCTGTAATGGCTTAGGCAGAACTTTTGTGTAATACTTGTACTCATTTTCTGTAAGATTTAAGCATCTAAGTACCCCAGGAAGGGAAGTAGAGAAATGTAGTTTCCTTTTTTGGAGGGATAATGTGCCCAGCTAAAATACTCTTGCTAGTAAAGAATGAGTGAAGAGTTGTTGCTATGCTTAGTCAAGTTTCTCACTCCAAAAAAAAACCCCTTTATCTAGGGATATCTTCTGGAAGACACTGAACTTAGGGCATTATTTAATTTTCTTTTGAAAGAAGAATATGCAGGTTTAAATCAGAATATTTCAAATTTGGTTTAAATGATATTTAAAAATAGTTAAATATTTTATCAATTACATCTTGATTTACAAAAAGCTCAATAAAAGACAGTGTTTGAGAAGTCTTGCTTATAGCCCTTTTTTTTTTTTTTTTGACAGGCAGAGTTAGACAGTGAGAGAGAGAGACAGTCAGAGAGAAATATCTTCCTTCCATTGGTTCACCCCCCAAATGGCCACTACAGCCAGCGTTGCAGTGCGTATCCGAAGCCAGGAGCCAGGTACTTCCTCCTTGTCTCCCATGGGGTGCAGGGCCCAAGCACTTGGGCCATCCTCCACTGCCTTCCCGGGCCACAGCAGAGAACTGGACTGGAAGAGGAGCAACTGGGACAGAACCGGCACCCCAACAGGGACTAGAACCCGGGGTTGCCAGCGCCACAGGCAGAGGATTAGCCAAGTGAGCCACGGCGCCGGTGCCTGTAGCACTTTTAAAGTTAGTTGAGACCAGCATTTCTTTGATATTTTAGGCTAATTTACTTTAAATCCACTCTGCAAATGCATTAATAAAGCTCATGAGATGTTTTCTGATCAGAATCTCTAGCAGGAAAGTAGATATTTAAGATTTTCTTCCTCTCATTGATTAAACATATTTAGTTGACTACTGGATAAAATATAATTTAGATTCTCAATGTTTACAATTATAATTTTTTAAAGTCTGAAAGCAAGTTACCACATATTTTAGAATGGTAGGCTACCCTCTCTGTATCCTGGGACTGAGAAAAGAAACAAAAATGTAATTTTAACCAGAAAATAATTTTATACTTCTGTGAAAGCTGAGCAGTGCAGCATTTTAATCCTGATGGAGCCAGGTCTAATTTGGGAACTATAAAAGTGGATCTTTCACTGGTGAACTTTTGCCTTTGTCAGTGATGTTAGCCTCTGAAAACATGGTCAATACTCTTCATCTCTCCTAATCTAAGCTCTCTTGGTCCACTACAAATTCTCAGCAAGACAGGCAACAGCAGCTCAAATGACATCAGAAAACCCCTCTGCACATATCAAAGATGCTTAAACACCATTCCCTACCTCAGCAACACGCATTGACATTTGGAATTGCTTTGAAGGCATAGAGAGGTCCACAGGAGGTGAAATAATACATGAGCCGAAGATAAAAATGAGGAGAGTTAACAGTTCATAGTTCCTTTAAGTGCTTAAAGAATTTCAAATCTTGTCTCTTAATAAGTGATGACGTTTTGGGTAATTTGAAATTGGATTTTTCGATAACATATACATTGAGAAATACGTTAGAGTTGAACATGCTATGATCATCCCAATTGTTATTTGTTACCATTATGTATAATATTATTGTTAAGAAAATAAAAATTCAGAGGCTGGTGCTGTGGCACAGTGGGTTAAAGCCCTGGCCTGAAATGCTGGCATCTCATATGGATGCCGGTTCTAGTCCTGGCTCTCCTCTTCCAATGCAGCTCTCTGCTATGGCCTAGGATAGCAGTAGAAGATGGCTCAAGTCCTTGGGCCCTTGCACCCACATGGGAGACCCAGAAGAAATTCCTGGATCCTGTCTTCGGATTGGCGCAGCCCCAGCTGTTGCAGCCATCTGGGGAGTGAACCAGCGGATGGAAGACCTCTCTTTCTGTCTCTACCTCTCTCTGTAACTCTGTCTTTCGGATAAATAAAAAAATTTCAAAATTAATAAAACCAATAATTATAAAAAAATAAATTATATAATTAAATTTATAATGAAATTATAATTATAGAAAAGCATAGGAGATTTATTTTTGATTCAGTATTGAAACCTCCATGGTAAAACTTGGAGTAGCACTTTAATATAAGCAACCAATTATGTTTTATTGTGATCGTATATTCTGCCTTTGTTCTGTGTGCACTATGAAGATGATTGTAATTTATTTCATACCACTTTGAGAGGAAGAAATGACAAAGGGAAAAGGAAGACTAGTAGTTTTTTGTAGATGTTTTTGAAACCTTAAATACGTAACTGTAGTGAATTTAGGTCTGCTGTCAACTCTCTACTAAGCTTCATTCAGTACCTCTACTCAAACTCAGAGTATGAGTTGAATCTCTTGAATTGACTACTCCTGAAATAAGATGTGAGAATTGTAGTTTCAAGTTTTCCTTTATGTTTCTGCTCTCTCTTTCAGACCCATTTGAATGCTCACATTAATTTTGGTTAGTCTTAGAGCAATTTGACAGCTACAGATTGATTTTTTAAAAAATTTCTGATTAATACATCCAGTGTAATTCACTCCACCAAAGGGGAATCTTGCTAAAATATGGAAAGATGTGGAGAAAAAGAAACTAATTTAGAAAAATTCTTTGACAAGCTGATCAAAATAAAGTTCTTGATATGTTTTTAATTGAATGCCTTAAATAAGGATGCCTTTGTGACTTAAATCTGGGAGTCTGTTGTAGTTTTGTAACATCTAATCATGAAAAGGAATTCTTGAAAGGCAATTTTGCATTTTAATGTCTGATTATTGCTAAGCATTTCTTAGACCATTAATAATATTTACTGAATTCAAACTTCTTTTGATGACATTTTCAATGCCCTTTAAGCTTATCTAAATATTACATTTCAATTGGCATTTTCTGGATTTTGATGACATGAATGCCATACATGTAAAATAGCAAAGTGGATAACAAAAGTCCAGAGCAAGTGCTGATACATCTGACTGCAGTGATGTTTATGATGTGAGCAATTGAGTAGATTTAGATGTTACATTTCAAATATTTGCTAAAGGGTTTCCACTTTACCCACAGAATATGTTTTGAGTTGAAGGCAATTGCTTTAGTGACATATTAGCAATAACATATATTTGAAGCTATATAGTATTCTCAGATATATCACCTGTTTTGAACAGTGGCCTGTGAGATTGTATTGTCAGACCAAAGATCTATTGACCTAGAAGGTCATCTATCTTTCACTTTGAAGAACTCTCCTTCATAAGACTTCTACCTTCTGGGTACAGATTTCTTTATTCTTATAAGTATGCAGACATTTAGTCATCACAGTTATTCTTCTTAGCAGATTGTAGCCTGCATTTTTGTTATTTGAACTGAAATTTCAGAACATTCTTAAATATCGAGTATAGATAAGCATGCTCTGTGTAGTACCACTTTAAGCTCCAGTGTCTCTCCACTCCTTTCTCTCTGTCTGTCTGTCTGTTTTTCTCTTTGGACAAAAATACTTAATAGTCATAATAACCTTATATGCTCATGTCTTCAAGATTGTTAGTTCATAGGCAATTCAAAGCCTGTCATATCTGTATTTGTTATACATATATTATTGGGTGTGTATGTAATTCTTCAAAACATGTCTTTCCTACCATGTCTGATCTGGGGGAAGTTTCAGGAAGTTTAGCATAGAGATATTATTCCCCTTGATTATAATCATTGGTTACTTATTATCATCATATTTCTCCCCAAATATCTTATTTTATAGGCTACTAGCTACAAATTCTTAGAAATCCTCTCTTGCCTGCCCCCTATAGTAAAACTAATATTGTGTGTCAAAATGTAATCATGTAGTCAAAAGCTGGTAACTGCATGACAGCATTGGCTGTGATTTTACTAGTCGGGCAGGAACACTTGATGAAAAATACTAAGATGAGTTAAAAGCAATTGCATCTCATTCTAATAAGGAGCCTGAGACTGGCAGGCTGTGCTTTTGCTCTCCCTCAGCCTTTAGCCAAGACAATTTCATTTCTCTTCCAAGTTATTTTAACCTTGTGAGACAGAACAATATCCAAACATTTCACCTCCTTGACCACATCCAAGAAAGCTTGTTTGTCTTGGGCATAATATTTTAGCCTATTCTGGATGTCTTCTTGTCACTCTAACTGATTTATTTCTAACTATAGAATAATATGAGTATAAAAATTTAAGTAATGTGAAGTTTAAATAAAGCACCCAGTGGATTTATGCTGCTTTATAGCATATGTGATTTAGAGCAAGTGCAGTATCTGGACATTGTACAAGCATTTAAATTTTGAAAAAATCACATCCTAGGTCACAAAGCATATTATGATTTTAAAATATTATATGGCTTCCCACTTGTGGAGGACATTAAGTTTCATGGTTATGAGAAGCAGACAAGTAGGCAGTCATTGAAAATGATTCTTACCTTTGGCTGATGGACAATTCCATTTCAAATAAAATGTGATTTTGCCTTAGTTCTGAAAATGTATTACTCGTGTTCTAAACAATAAGAAAGGAACTATTAGAGTTGATATATCCTGCCACCTATAATTAGTTTTTATTAATTAGCTTGTGGAAACACCATAATAATAATACTGCAGGATAAATCTGTCATTTGAGAAATATCAGTAGAATGAAAGTAATAAATTCTACAGTTTGTGTCTTGAATCCTTAGGAGCTTTCCATCTGAAAGATGTTCATCTGTTCTTTAGCTGGTATTGTTAGGCTTTGTAAAGGTCAAAATTAGTGTAATGTTAATTTAATTTCCCTTTAATTCATCAAATCATTAGTAATGCCTGAGGAAATTTGTCATCAGATTTAGCCTGTCATTCATATCAATATAACAATGTTAGAGAGACTAACTACTAGAACGAGCAGAAGACAACCTGAAAATCTTAGGGATTTGCCTCCTTAAACCATACCTGAGAACTGAGGGTTTCTGTTCCTTGTTGTGTTGTAGGTTCCTGTCTGCCAGGATCCCTATCTTCCGCTACTATAGATCATAGCCAGTCCACTGTTGATTGCTTGGTCCCAGAGTTAAGAATGCTTTTCACTTTTTTAAAGTGTTACAAAAAAGCACAGAAAAATATGTGTTTGAGGCCACCTGTATCTTAAGAGCCTATAATATTTATTGTTTGGCCTTTTATAGAAAGAGATACTGATTCATTTCCCATTGCTTTGGAATTCTCAAATGGATCATTTTTATTAGGTGAACTGATATGAGAAGAGAGCACATTCCTGGAAAGTTTTCCAGAAATTTCCATGGGCCTGCAGATTGTGTCTGCCATTCACCAACATGCCACTGGTCAGAACTCGGTCATTTGGCACTCCCTAACCCAAAAGGACACTGAGAAATATGATTGGGCTGGATTCTCAAGAGAAAAAGGAAAAACATCAAATACCATATCTAAAATACGACATCAAAAAGTGGTGACGTGAGGTGCGCACTGTGGCACAACAGATTTGGACACCTCTCAGCATGACCCCATCCTAGACTGGAGTGAGGGTTCAAGTCCTGCATGCTCCATTTCCAATCCAGCTTCTTGCTAAGGGAAGGTCACTGATGATAGCCCAATACTTGGGTTCCTGCCCTCTGTATAGGAGACCTGGCTGCAGTCCAGCCTCCTTGTTTCAACCTAGCCCACCAGTGACTGTTGCAGTCATTTGAGGAGTGAACCCACAGCTGAAAATTCTACTCTCTCTCTTTTTGTATGTGTGTGTGTGTGTGTCTCTCTCAGTCATTCTGCCTTCCAAACAAATAAACAATAATGTAGCATTACATTTTGGAAGAGTACTTTTAGTTGAGTTTTGCATTATGGTGTTGACTGCTTATGTATGCTGTTCTCGTCTCTTACTGGTCATCCAGATGAACAATGACTCCCCATCCACTTACAATTATTCAGAGGCATATAAAAGAGTTGACAGATTCAACATTTGAGAAGCTGTCTGAATCTACTCCACAATACTAGATCACTTCCAAATTCTTCTTTGCTAAAAAAAAATAAGAAATTTATGAACCATATAATTTGATCAGCATACTTACTATTGTCCTTCATGAATTGTCCTCAGAGTTGTGACTCTACCTGTGAGCGCCTCATAATTCATTTTCTAGCTTCTATCTCTATCAGTATTCCATCTTCAGCTTCTAAGCCATCATGAACTCTGAAGGGTCTTAGATTGTATCCATCTTAAAAATGACAACAAAGCTTGCAGAGGACACGTGACTTCCATGTCAGGCACAAAGACCTTTGTTGCAGCAAGAAAACATTATGAAAAGATGTACATGTTCTTCAAATTCCTTTTAACCTAAGATCTGTGATAGTGATACAAATGGGTCCAGATGAGTGATGGGTATGCACAGGCTACTTCAGGTCAACTGTGAGTTAAAGAACCCGAGTCTTTTATAAATGGCACTAAATATGTCTGCTCTCAGCTCTGGAAGGAAACAGGAATTAACGAGTTACATATTTTGCTGTTTATGGAAATACTGTATCTACCTTCCTGGACTGTTCATCCTATGGGCATCCTTGTGAATGTGATATAGACCAGTGTAGTCAGGAACAGACTAGAAAGACAGAAAAAGTCACAAGAAACTGACAAAGGATTTTATCCAGTATTATTGCCATTGGATTAGTATATTTTTCAAATTTACCAAATGTATACAGATATATAGATAGGTATTAGAGTTGCAATTAATTGTCACTATAGGCAGAGTTTAAAATCTATGTCTATTTTTATAGGGAAAGCTTGGAATCATGATTTTTTAAAAAGGTTTATTTTATTTATTTGAAAGACAGACTTAAAGAGAGAGGTAGAGATAGAAAGGTCTTCCATCCGCTGGTTCACTCCCCAAATGGCCGCAATGGCTAGAGCTGTGCTGATCTGAAGCCAGGAGCCAGGAGCTTCTTCCGGGTCTCCCATGTGGGTGCAGGGGCCCAAGGACTTGAGCCATCTTCTACTGCTATCCTAGGCCATAGCAGACAGCTGAATCAGAAGTGGAGCAGTCGGGACTAGAACCGGCACCCATATGGGATGCTGGCACTTCAGGCCAGCACTTTAACCAGCTGCGCCACAGTGCCGGCCCCAGGAATCATGATTTTTAATATCAACATACAACTTCGTCTAAGTGCAGAATGACTAAACACCATTAAAATGACTTTTATACAATTTGAACACATAATATGGATATTTTCTTTGTAAATAACCATATTTCAGAATCAAATTTTCTAGAATGACATACAAATGGCCTACAGATAAGCAGACATAATTTTTCTCTGGAAATACCGTATCTCATCAATTACTAGAAATTCTTCCCTAGTTGAGAAATTTGACTTGTACTTTTGTTCAAACTGTAATTCAGCTAAGGTTATAAATCACTACTTATGATATGGTATATTGATTTAATAAAACTCTTACATGTGAAATGATCCACATTGGTGTTCTGAATACAAGAGAAACCAAAATGAAAACAAAGTATATATGATGTGTTGTAAGCATAATTCTTCCTTATTTATTCATATTTTTTGCTTTAAGTGATAAAAATGCTTGATACCATCATATGTACCAAGATTTTACAGCTGAGTACAATGTGGAATTTAAGACTTGTCTGATAAGCAACTGACTGGCATCACACAGGTGTCCATCTGCATGAACTGATTTATATGCAGGATAGATGCTTTTTAGAATGTGTGGTAAAATCTCAGCTTTGGAAGTAGAATGCAACTTGGAAGAAACTTCCATGCCCGGAAATGTAGAAGACAATATATGGAAATTTTTTGTGAAGCACAAATGAGACAGCCCTTGAGCTCTCAGGAGATATTTTAAGATTTAAGGAAGGTGTAAATGTGTATCATTCACTTCAGAAAAAATGAGAATGCAAAATCTGATTTATTACTTCTATTATAACTTCATTGTGTCCAAAGATTGTTTAAACCTGAACAAATTTTTTGCTTCTTAGTAAATGGATATACCTTGAATCTATTTTTAGGATTGGCTTTAGTTTTCATCCCTTTTCAGCTAATCCCTTTCTTTGTATAAAAATGTCAGTGAAATCTATTATTTTTAGTTATATGTACCAGTGAATTCTTAAGCTTTTTTAAAAAAACAGTTATTTTTGATTTGACCCATTAAGATAATTTCTTTGCAAGACAATTGATTTTTTTTTTTTTGCCTTAAAAATAATTGAATGCGAGAAAATCTTCTGGATGACTCAAGTGCTCAGATTTCTTCTAGTCTTTTGGGGACCCAAATGGATATCTGGATTTCTGGCTTCAGTTTGACCCAGCCTCGGCTATTGCAGGATTTAGGAATAGAAGCAGCTGTTGGAAGATCTCTCTCTCTTTCTCTCTCTCTCTCTCTCTCTTTCTCTCTCTCTCTTTCTCTCTTTCTTTGTCTCTCTGTCTTTCATATAAAATGAAAGTAAGTAAAGTTTTTAAGAATGAAAATAATAGTTTTTGTTAAAAAATGATAGACTGATGTTCCATATGATGTTTTGTATCCAAGAGAACTCAGGCTTTAGGTTTTTGTGATGGAATTTAATTCATCTAATATTTATTAACACAAAAAATGAAGGTTATGATATACACATTAAAGGGAAGCAAGGAAGTGATGCTATCTGCTTTGAATGTAAGGAAAGATTTCATGAAGACCTTAAAATGTGAGTGAAATTTCGCTGTCCTCCAAATCAGTAGCCGTTGTGCTCATCAGAATTTTTCTAGCAAGGGAGTCATATTCTTGTGCTATAGTTTCAAAGATTAAAGGTCAAAGAGTCCCAAAGCTCTTAAGTGCAGCCAGGAGACACTTATACCAGTCTGTATAAAATGGGGACCTGTTTCAGAAAGTGCTCTGTAATGTGGCCATTGATTAGCTAGAAGGAAGGAAGTATAAAAGTAGGAGAAAAAATACCTTCAGAGTTTACATCTGAAGCCAGAAAATAAAGGACTGAATGCAATTTAGGTAATGATTTCATTGAGATGCTCATTAGGCAGCTAAACTTACGTTAAGTGAAAAATATGTATAACTCTTTGTGATTGAATTTTATTTGTATTTGCATTTCTGCTTCAAAGCTTGTCCAACTCTATATTGTCAGGTATTTTATATTTTAGATCTTTAACAGTCCTTTTCTATTCCCAAATGATGTCAATTTCTCTTTAATCAATTCTCCCCCTATACAAAGCAAACCCAATAGGGGTCTGAAATGGATCAGGTTTTGTCCCTATGGACCAGTCAGCTCAGGTTTTGACCACACAAAGGAAAAACACTTGAGATCAACCTTCCTTCTGGAAGCTTCTCTCGGGACCTCTAAGAAAGAGTTATTTTGTTTCTTTTTCTTTTCTTTCTTTTTTTAAAGACTGTAGCAGTCCTTAAAGGAAAGAATGTTCACTCCACAAGTTAGTAACACTAATGCTCTTCTGTAGCCCACTGAGGAAATTTGAACAACAACAAAAACAGGCTATTGCTCTTATATGTGGGGGGGGGGGCTGTATTACAGATAAGTCTAATGCATTTCTTCTATTTATTTTCAAAAACTGAGGTCAAATCTGTTTTCAGAGTAGGAGTTATTGACTTTTAAATTACTTTCTGGTTTTGGTTCCATGAAATATTACTCTTTTGGCCTTCAGAATCATGTCTGTTGACATGTAGTTGACAGTTGCATAATATAGCAGTTAGAAATGTGGGCAATGCCTATCAAAAAGACATATTTTATTGGCCAGAGCTACCAGATGACTTAGGAACCATTTCATGTTTCACAGACACTCATTCATCCATTCATCATGTTTTGTCCATTGGGGTTTGCAGATAACTTTTTCAAGTCAATCATATTATGAGAATTTACCCTACATTCTACATGCTCCAGAGGGATCTAAGACATCTGAGTCATCTCCCATCTTTTCACCAATTAGAACTACAAGAATCTGCCTGAGATACTTAGAGAGTGACAATGTGAAAGCCAAAGAAATCGCTCTCTAAACTCCCCGTGTGGTCTTCTGTTACAACACGGCCACTTTGCATCAATTGGGAATAAAAGCATAATGATATACTCCCTAATGTGAGGATGATGCAGTCTGATAGATACAAACACAGCGTGAAAAAGACTATGGCTACATCGGGACCAAAGGTTCATCACTTTTTGTGGCTGAACACCTATGGAGAAATACCATTCAGACAAAAAAAATTTAAATGGATTATGTTTCTTTATGATTAGCAGTCCTGGCTGGGAATTAGGATTGTTATGAGTAAAATTACTAGAAGACACACTACCAGAATACAAATTCATAGTCTGATAAATTTGTTTTCACTGTGCTAACACTCTATTTCCAAACTCTAAAGCATAGATCCTACCTCTTTAATCTCAAAATTAGTACTTGCTATCTAAGTTGATGGCCTAGGTACTAATGAACAAACAGTTGAAACTAACTGTGACACAAATATTTTTAATACAATCATTTGTTCCATTTATGTTGAGCCCAAACTGTTTAGAAAATTGCTCTTGAAGATTTCTGGGATATCTTTAGTGTATTTTTTTGTATGAGTGGTTGTACATTCCCATTTTTTGATAAGAGGCACATATTTATAAGTCACACTTTCGGGGGCCAGTACTGCTGCACAGCTGGGTAAGAAAGGATGCTGACATCTCACATTGGAGCACCAGCTGGAGTCCTCATTGCTCCATTTCCAATCCATGTCCCTGCTAATGCACGTGGGAAAGAAGCACATGATGGCCAAAATACCTGGGACCTTGCAACCACTTGAGAGACCAGCTGGAGTTTGAGGCTCATGGCTCTGTCTCCCTGTTATTTAGCCTGTTTAGTAAACCAATCAATCAATCAATAAGTAAATCGTTATTTTTAACAAAGAAGTTGCAAATTTGAAACTGGGCTTTTCAGTGATGCAATGATTTAGTGAAGAGAATTGCATGCTTGGAATTCACATGTTGTAGTCAAAGCTACAATACTGATTTGATATACTTGCTGCAATTCTATTTTATTTTATGTTATCAGAAATGATTTTGGACTTTCCTGAACTGTGTATTTAAAACAACAAGGCTAATGCTGTGTTGTAGTAGGCTACGCCTCTACCTATGGCACCGGCATCCCTTATGGATGTCGGTTCGTGTCCTGGCTGTTCCTATTCCAATCCAGCTTTCTGCTTATGGCCTTGCTTGTGCAAGGACAGTGTAGGATGTCCCAACTCCTTGGACCCCTGCATTCGCATGGGAGACCTGGAGGAAGCTCCTGGCTTCTAGCTTTGGATCAGCCCAGCTCTGGCCTTTGTAGCCGTTCAGGGAGTGGACCAGTAGATGGAAAACCTTTCTCTCTGTCTCTCCCTCTCTCTGTGACTCAGGCTCTCAAATAAATATATAAAATATTTTAAAAACAACAACAGCAATCATTAGACAGACAATAAATAAGGAAGAGTTGCCCAGGTTCCAGCCAGCCCTGGTTGTGTACAGTTGCTACCAGGTCAGAAAAGACAGTAGAAAAACCAGTCATTACTTCTAGCAGATTTCTAGAATATAACAAATTTCATCATTGTTTTGCAAAAAAGTATTTGGTAAATTTGTGTTTTTCCATAAGCAATCTCAAGCATCATAAAATGGATTAAATAATCTAATGTTTAAGCAGTGCTTGTGGGTGGAATATTTGGCCTTGTGGTTACCAGATAAGATGTCTTGTCCCACATTGGAATGCCTGGGTTCGGCTCACAGCTCTGGCACCTAATTTTGGCCCCTTGCTAGTGCAGACCTATGAGACAACGGGCAGTGATGGGTCAGGTAATTGGGCCCCTGCCACCTGTGAGGAAGATCTAGATTGAGTTCCCCAGGCTCCAAACTTCCCTACAGTTGTGAGCATCTGGGAAGCGAACCAGCCAATGTGAAGCCTCTGTGTCTGACTCTGTGTCCCTCTGCCTCTAAAATAAGCACTTAGTTAAAAAGTAGTGATTACTACGTTGCTAATATGACACTCTTATATAAGGATTTTGAATGATACTCTTTCTTTTATTTATATTTTTGACAGGCAGAGAGACAAACAGAGAGAAAGGTCTTCCTTTACCTTTGGTTCACCCTCCAATGGCCGCCCCGCGTACTGCACAGATCCGAAGGCAGGAGCCAAGTGCTTCTCCTGGTCTCCTATGCGGGTGCAGGGCCCAAGCACTTGGGCCATCCTCCACTGCACTCCTGGGCCACAGCAGAGAGCTGGCCTGGAAGAGGGGCAACTGGGACAGAATCCGGCACCCCAACTGGGACTAGAACCCGGGGTGCCGGCGCCACAGGCGGAGGATTAGCCCATTAAGCCATGGTGCCGGCTGATACTCTTTCAACTATTGAAGAATCAGAGATTAGATCTACAGTTAAGAAGCTGTAACTACCCACGTACTACTTACGCTTACAGAATCTGCCTAACCACTATTTACCATCATCCCACAGTGCCGACACAGTTCTTGTAATTTCATATGAAAAGACTGTGAAAGAACAAAGATTGTGTCATATCTCATAGGGAGGTTAGTAATAGAGGGCAGAGGTTAGCACTTGCCTCAAGGTGCTCTAGTGCATGGAGGTGGCATGAGGGCTATCCTTAGAGGATTGCTCTTTGTTCACCTTAAAGAGGGAAACTGACATCTGAAATACCATACCAAGGAAACAGCTAAAAAGATGAGATGAAAGTGGAGAAGATATCAACATTAACAAACAAAAAAGTAGAGGATTCTACTAATGGAAATATTAGAGAGAACTTAGACTACACCTCTTTAAAGAAGGTTTTTGACATTAGCAATAAATACAAGAGTAAAACAAAATTAAGAACACTTTGCTCAGAGCCTCGCTCTCTTTCTCTCCCTAGCTTTTTCTCTCTTTCTTTTGCTCTCTCTTCTCTCTCATCTCTATCTCTAATATAGATAAAAAATATATATTTCTAAAAAGTCTGTTCCATTTGTAAGAGGCAGAGCCAGGATTTAAAGCATGAATGAGGCTCTATTTGTCGCAATCAAATGAGAATAAGTCAAACTTACATAATGAGTCTATAGGAAATCTCCAGAGTGGTTTTTAATATGCTTATAAATTATAAAAATAAATATTAAAACAGAAGAAAACATTCTTAAATGAGAACATAACTATATTATGATGAAATTGTTTTCTTTTTTTATAGACCTATCTTCCAGTATTATACTAAAAATAAATAATAGTAATAGAAATATTAATTAAATATTAAACATCATTTAAGTCTTTTACATATATATGTTTAACTCATCACAGCAACCCTAAGAAATAAGAAAAACATTATTATCCCGATTTCACACACTATAAATGAGTCCTGGAGTGAGGTTCCCAAGAACACACAAGAAGTGATTGGCAAAGCCAGAATTTATAAACTTAGTACGTCTTAGTAAGTAAGTTAACAATGAGCTTCCTGTATATATTGGTAAGTGTGTTTAAGATATCAAGGTCCATTTACCTGGAAAACTTAATAAATCTGGGAAGGAGCTGAGATTTATTTTCTACTTGCAAACTAACAAGTTACCTTACCACATTTTCACTGGAGTTACATGAGGAACTCTAAAGTCACACTATTAGTTCTGCCTGTTGGATATTTTGATACATTGTACTTGGAATGGAGTCCCTGAATCCTAATCTGAATTTTTTTTAGCTCCACAGTGATTCTGATGGATTGTCTCCATTACCTGGCTCCACAATATAATTTTGGTTAATTAAAATGTAAATTGAGAACAATAATATTTTATGAGGTTTATTCTTCTGTGTTGTGTCTGCATTATTTGTCTTATAAATCTGTGTTTCACCTCATATGCATGCGTGTGAATGTACGGACTTTTATAGTACAATTTTAGGAAGAGCTCTCGCTCTCTCTCTCTCTCTCTTTTAAAGATTTATTAATTTATTTGAAAGAGTTACAGAGAAGCAGAGGCAGAGAGAGAGATCTTGCACCTGCTGATTCACTCCCCAAATGGCTGCAACAGCTGGAGTTGGGCCGATAGGAAGCCAGGAGTCAGGAGCTTCTTGTGGGTCTCCCACGTGGATGCAGTGGCACAAGCACGTGGGCCTTCTTCTAGTGCTTTCCCAGGCCATAACAGAGAGCTGGATTGGAAGTGGAGCAGCCAGGACTCAAACATGCACCCATACGGGATGCTGGCACTGTAGGCTGTGGCTTTACATGCTATGCCACAGTGCCAGCCCCAGGAAGAACTGTCTTGGGTTTCTCTTCTATATCTACTTACTAGAAACTGTGAGATTTTGAGTAAATTACATAACTGGGAAGACTGTTTTATTAATAAAAGAAATGTAGTGCTAACAATCTCACAGATTTGTTCCTAAGTTTATGTCAGAAAATGTAATCAAAGTATTGAAAACATAACTGCTGTTCAGTACATTTTAATACTGTGATTTTTATCATATTTCCACATTTCATCAAAAATATTACCAAAGTGTTCTTATTTTTTATAGATTTTATGTATTATTTTGAAAGTCAGAATTACAGAGAAAGAGAGAGAGAGAAATCTTCCACCTACTAGTTCACACCCCAGATGCCTGGAATAGCTAGAGCTGGACCAGGCTGAAGTCAGGAGCCAGGAGCTTCCCCCAGGTCTCCTACCTAGGTGCGAGGGCCCAAACACTTGTGTCATCTTCTGCTGCTTTTTCCAGGCCATTAGCAGGGAAGTGGATTAGAAGTGGAGCAGCCGGGACTCAAACATGAGCCCATATACGATGCAAGCTGCACAGGTTATTGCTTTACCTGCTACACCACCATATTGGCCCCCTACAAAGTGTTTTTTAACACAGTATTCTGAATATTTTTTTAAATTACTTAGATGCTATCTTAATGACAACAATTACGCTGAATTTATGTGTCTAGTAAACCATAGTATTTCATTTCCTTCAAGCTAATTTGCTTCCGAGGTTAAAAATCTTAGAGCCTGGACACTGTCTGTAGGATTACAGTTATGACTAAGGCTCTGTTACTAACAGCTCAGTCTTTGTCAATGTGTTCACCCAAAATGAGGTGGAGAAGGTTTGAGGACAAAGGAAAGAGAAAGTTTGAACTATCAGTAGAGAAAGATGTAAGGACTTATGTCCACAGATCCTCTGTCTTGTTGGATGTGGGTGCTTCCAGATTTTTAAGGAGCAGACAAGGAAGGAAGTGTCATGGATGAAGGGAACCAAAGGTAGGGACAGCTGCATGTTGGCCTTTGGCCAGCCGATGAAGAAGGGGTCGGAGTCACAGAGGTTGTTTGGTCTGGTTATGTTACTGGAGAAACAAAGGGTCCTTGTCTTGGGGCAAGAAAGAATTCAGGTGTGAGACAGAGAGCAGTGGAAAGCAAAATATCAAGGTTTATTAGGGTAGGGACATCCCTAAGAACGGATGAGCACCTCTCCAGACAGAACCTGAGAGAGAGTTCACATTTAGGCTGGGGCTTTTAAGGGGATGGATCTTGCCTTCTAGCCTTTTCCCTCTCCCTCTCTTTCTTCTCCTCCCGAACAAAGGACTTGTTGGGTGTAAATACGCAAATTCCTTTCTGAGTTTTTCCCCCTGAAGCTATCAGACAGGGGAAGTCTGGCTGGCATTGCCCCGCCTTAGAGGAAGGATGCTTATCAGACCAGGTAGAAGGGGCAGGACTCCCCGGAAGGTCATCAGGAGCCAGGCAGGACTTTGAAGTGCAAGATGCTGGGCTTCTGGAGCTTCCGCAGCAGGTGCTGGTCTTCAGGCCTTTTCATACACATATAGGCTCCATTTCTGACTTCCTACCTAACATTTTACATCTTCAGCTCCTGTCCACACCTAAGTGGCTCAGAAATGTTGTGCTTGCTCTACAGAGAATTGTTAGTATGGCCAAGAATGCTTTAGGACTTTCTGTCCTTGGTCTGGATTTCTGCTTCCCAGATCTAGAAGTCATCTAAACAAAACCCCAAAACAGGTTACTGTTCATCAAGGCGTATTCTATTGTAGAACCAAATGACCTCATGAATCCGGTTATTAGAATCTTGTAAACCTTGTGCTACTCTATCAATTCATTGAGCTCATTTTAGTGGTATCAGAAGTCAAGGCAAGAACTCTTTAAGCTAAGGGAGGTAGGCTAGGAGAGTAGGGCCTGATGCTATCTAGCAGCTGAATTCAGGCATTGTTTGGGTACTTGATTTCTCCTCCATAGTGGGGACAAACTGTCTCTAGAGGTAGAGAAAGTAGCTACTCCTAGTTGGAGAGCACCAAGTTAGGCACATACCACCTGGTTCCTACTAGTATTCCTCCATTACACTCTTTCCTCTCCTAGCTCATCTTCAATCTGTTTCTTGCTTTAAGTTGATTCTGGAGGTAGAATCCTTGCTTCAGATCAGATAAAAATTTTGAGAAAACTTCTGACAATATTTTTCTTAAGCCTAGAGTAATTATGAAGAGCTGGTTATAAAATACTGTAGATGGATATTTAATCCCTGGTGCAGATTTACATGGAAATGAATTAAACTGGTTTCTTTCATATACTACTTATGACTACCACCTTTACTAAAATGAGTAAAGGAAAAAAAAATCATCTTGAGAACTTGGGTCTTCTTTCTCTGTGGTTCATTAATGATGGATGAAGCAGCCTTTATGTGCAGTATACCGTGGACTGCAGAAACAGCAACTTTGGGCCTTTATGAGACAGAGTTTTACTACTGAGTTCCCCATAAATATCAAGTTATAAATAAACTGTGCCTCAAAAGTGCTTCAACTGGATTCCAGGCTGCTCACTAATTGGCCCACCACAGATGGCTATAGCCAAATAACTAACAATTAGATTGCTCCATTGTTACAAATTCAGTCTGAAAATAGCAAGGCACATGTGGCTTTTGACAAGAGATTATGGAATAAAGGTGTAGAACAACCCATTAAATATTAAACAATATTTTAATTTAAGAGCATGCCTTTTCCTCTCTGGAAATACACCTGTAACCTAACAATCACTGTTAGCGTTGTGGTTATTTGTTGGACTTTGCGCATTGCACATGACTTCCTGTAAATGCACATAAATATAAGCAAGGTTAAGATAGAAAATGCAAGGGATGTGTATTATTAAATAGAGCTTTCACTCCCTGTTTCACACCGGTATTATAGTTAGAACTGTTCTGATAGGATCTTTCTAGACATCTCACTAAGTAAATTCCCTTGGAGAATATGAGAGAGGATAGACATACCATTTTTTACATTATAGTATGCTCTTGTGTATGGATGCAAGAACGGTGCTTTGCATGATTTAGAAAATATAATTTTCATGAGGAATGAGAAACTTGAGAGAATTAAGGAAACAACACATATAAATTAATATCCCATTTCTCTAGTTAGAGAGCAGTTGCTGTAAATCTGTAGAACATCTTCTTGAAGGCTTGTGCAGAATTTACTGAACTACGTTACAT
Source organism: Sylvilagus floridanus (assembly GCA_949820135.1). Taxonomy (NCBI): domain Eukaryota; kingdom Metazoa; phylum Chordata; class Mammalia; order Lagomorpha; family Leporidae; genus Sylvilagus; species Sylvilagus floridanus. Next base: position 32,683,862 of record OX463244.1, read on the forward strand.
GTTCAGCCACAAACTGCTTTGTGATCTAACATTTCTCAAAGTCATTGGACCCCTGTTTTTTCACCCAGGTTAAAATTAAGGTACAAATCAATGGGTGTGAGCAAAGAATACAGAAGGCTGTACCTTCCCTTTCATTCAGGGACGTTTTTTTCTCAAACATGGAAATAAAAGGCAAGAAGTACAGCCTTTGAATCACCACAGCTTTTCTAAGCAGCACAGTGTGCTTATTTTGATAGTTCAAGAGTTCTTTTAAGAAATTGTATTTTCTTAGAACTTAAGGGAACTGTCTCCATGCAAACCCAATTAACACCTACATTCTTTCTTTTAGGCGAGACAGAGACTTTCTTTGCATAACAAAGTCTGAGGCATTTGCAAATCTCAGCTTGCTTCACATTTTTAGGGGTTGCAATTCTTGTGACCAGAAATGCATGTGGAAGCAAATTTATTACAGTCTGAGAAGAAGAACAGTTAAACTAAAAATGATCTCTGATTGAGAATAGCAACATTAGATGTCTGACATCTGTTTCTCTGGTTGTTTTAAAACTCAACATAGACGGAGCATTTTAAATCATAATGAACAACATACTCCCAATTCAAAAGGAGGCATATGATTATCAAAAATTCAGTAGCTTGGTGTTACAAGATAACTAATTTTTAAATAGACAACCATTAGAATACTTGACAAAAACTCAGCTGTGGGGAACCACAGGCCAGCCACCTGTGGGGACCTCCTCATTGCAATCTGCCTTAATCTGCTGAGCATAACAAAGTCAAGGAAGTGCCGACCACTAGACATGCAAGAGATACACCTTCAACCTGAGGATATGCATGCCCTTTGATCTGATCCATGGACTGCTCGCCCTGGCCCTAGGGGACTGAGAATGGATAAGAGACCTGGATGGGGCTGGAGGGAGGGCAGTCTCTTCAGTCTTTCTCTGCTTCTTTCTCTAGGCTGCTTCTGCTCTTTCTTTTCTTTCTTTCTCTCCTTTCCTTCTTCTATCACTAAAAATAAAAGTTCCTTAAGAACTGATCAACAGCGGTCGTGTCGTGCGTGACTCCGTGGGTTGGACCTTTGCTGGCGAGGGTTCTCAAGTTGTGCTGTGACTCGGATCCTCAGGCGATGATCACTGGAAGCAGGTAAGAAAAGAATAAATGTGCATACACGGGAATCTAGGTGGGTAAAGTAAAAGGCCTAGGATTGTAATCGCGGGTAACTCATAAAAGTGTAAATGGGAAATGCTCTGTCGACGACTAAATTATTACTAAGCTGCTTATTAAGAGCAACAGGGACGCCCGTGATAGCGGCCGTTATTTGGTTATTCACCAGAGCAGTTGATAGCATGTCATCCTGGTTAGCGGACGATGGTGAGTGGGAAGAACGAAAGTGGAAGAGGGTAGGCAGAAGGATAAGAGCGGCGGGAAAATCGCCGGAGGTTTTTAGGCTGTGGCCAGAAGAGATAGCAGATGAGGGATCAGAGATATTGGAGGAAGCTCAGAGGGAATCCCAGTGTGGAAGTCAGGATGGGGACAGGGAGGAGAAGGCGCAGATGAATGTGGAGCAAGAGAGACCCCTCCCTTCCGCACCTCCGTACCCAGAAGACCTATTTTCCCCGGGGGATCACCCGTGCCACTGTAGAATGGCAAACTTAACTTTACATGACCCTCCACATTGGCGACCGCTCACGTTAACTAGGCCCCCCCCCCCCACGAAAGGGAATCCTTCCCTCGTGGAGGGAGTGGAGAGCAGGGAACCCTCCTCAGTAAGATCCAGAGAAAGGGCGGAGAGAACACTTGGTGGTGGGGACTTCCTGCTTTGGGCTACGGCCTATAGAGACTCAGGCAGCAAAAAATGAGAAAAACGGTCGGCCAGCCTGGAATGAGGACATGCTGAACGGGGAGGGCGATTTTCGTGATGAGAATACCCAGGCTCAATGCCCTAATGAAGTCCTAATGCAAGTAAGAGAAATAGCTTGTAGGGCCTGGAAGATCATTCCTAAGAAGGGAGAAATTAGGCACAGTTTGTCCAAAATTACACAAGGCCCAACAAAGCCCTATGTAGATTTTATAAATAGGTTAATGGAGGCTGCCTGCAATATTTTTGAAACAGTGGAGAAGGCTGACATTCCTACCTTTTTAAAAATCTATAGGGATGTTATGGATGATGTGGCCTCAGGGGCACATGCAGCAGTCGCCTTGGCAAGAATGCTACATAACAATGGGTCGAGGCAGAAGTGTTTTAAATGTGGAAAGGAAAGAGAATGTACGGATTCAAAGCCTCCGGGGTGTCCGCCTGGGCTCTGCCCATGATGTGGGAAAAGAAGATTTTCAAAAATATGTGGAAACTTAAATTGGATACGGCCTTATTGTAAACTAACTACTGAGGAAATGCTTCCATTGTTTAAAATCTTAGAGGGAGATTCACAGCTTACTTCACCACCACAATTGACCCCAGAGGCAGCTGCAGTTTTAAAAAAGGTTGAAAAGTGTTTCAAATCTACTGTGATGCAAAGATGTGACTTATCCCAGCAGTGATTGCCATTTACCATAATGCATTTTCTGTGTAAAGTATTTTGTAACTATAATGTGTCTTCTGTGTAAAGTATTTTGTATTGTTATAACCCTTGCTAGTGTATATTGCCGGGATGATGGATTGTTTTGGGGCCTGCTTAGGGCCCTGCCTTGGCCTATGCCAAGTCAGTAAGATTATCTCGAGCATTGTCAAAAGGCAACAGTGCACTAACCTGACTGCCCAGCAGGCTATGCATGCTATGTTTTGCTCCGACCCTCAACAACAGGTATGGCTTAGCATGGTGGAACGGTAGTCAATGACGGGTAATCACTGGCGAGTGCACCTAGCAACCTAAGACAGAGCATGGGACAGCTTCCCAGTGACTCGATGATGGGTAAGCAGGTGGCACGTCGGTGGGAACCTAAGACAGGTACGATTCCATGCCACATATAAAACTAAAATGGGGGAGCTGTGGGGAACCACAGGCCAGCCACCTGTGGGGACCTCCTCATTGCAATCTGCCTTAACCTGCTGAGCATAACAAAGTCAAGGAAGTGCCGACCACTAGACATGCAAGAGATACACCTTCAACCTGAGGATATGCATGCCCTTTGATCTGATCCATGGTCTGCTCCCCCTAGCCCTAGGGGACTGAGAATGGATAAGAGACCTGGATGGGGCTGGAGGGGGGGCAGTCTCTTCAGTCTTTCTCTCCTTCTTTCTCTCAGCTGCTTCTGCTCTTTCTTTTCTTTCTTTCTCTCCTTTCCTTCTTCTATCACTCAACAGCGGTCGTGTCGTGCGTGACTCCGTGGGTTGGACCTTTGCTGGCGAGGGTTCGACACTCAGCAGTTGATATATGTTAAGATATGCTTTTAAATGTTTTGGTTTCCAGCTGTTTTCTTTTTCTGTTTTGAGGGAGAGGAATGTTCCCGAGGCTGGATTTTTGAATACATAGCACCCATATAACCTTTTCACAAATAAAGGAGACAATTTAGGGGAGGTATTCGTGAGGTTTGAAACAATGCCTTGTACTGTTGCTGGAGTAAATCCTTCCCAAAACAAATCTCTTTGGATGGTGTACTTTTGATTGATGAGAACTTCATTCTGTTTTTATAAATTATTATTAAAATGCTAATAGTGAAGATAGTCATTACTATTTATGATTACTTATAGCCCTCAGTTGCTTATTAAGCCCGTACAGTAATTTATTACTGCTTTGTTTGTGGGAAGTTATATATAAAACCAGTAATATATTAAACACTAATTTCCATTCTAATATTAAGTGAAAAAAGATCATCTGAAGGTGATGAATTTTCAGTGACACCAATCACTGTCAGACATTCTAGGCGGGTGATATTTTTAGAGAGGTTTTGGGAAACATATTGAGAAATTACATAGGAAATCACTTCTTTCCTCTACATCCTGCTGGATGTGATGAGGTGAAAGGAAAGCCTGCATCATGGATTTGCAGTTCTGTGTCTCAATCCTGACTCCGACTTTTCCTGAGTTTTTTAGTAATTTGCCAAACATGATAGTCCTAAATTTATTCCTTTAAAAATATTTTATAAATTCACCTTTTCTGTTGCAAAAGACACAGGACCTCTAAAAGTGCTATACCAATTTCTGTGTGTATGTATGCGTGTGTGTGTGTGTGTGTGTGTGTGTGTGTACAAAAGGGGGGGCTATTGGTAATGTTACTGCATTTAATTCTTCTTTGGCTAAGAATTTGACTTCATTTCTAATTATACTTAATCAAACTCAGAATTATTGAAATTATACATTATCACAATTTTTGAGTTTTAACTGTGTGGTAAAACTTGATTATCTGTTATCAACAGATAATAGTGAAGATTAAATTGTTTCCCACAAATCAGTTATATACATAGATATATATACATATCTCTATATATATGTCACAGAGGCCGACAAAAGCAAAGAGTTTAAGAGTGTTACTATTAACATATTTAATAACATCAATTCATTTCTACTTCATTTAATTCTCTCATTAGTGCTGTGGAGTAGGTACTAACATTCCTCATTTTGGCTGGAGAAATGGTGGCTTGGAATTGGTTGCGGAACTTGTCTGAGATCAAATTTTGCATGTCAGAATAGAAACTGGATAAGAAGTAAATGCGTCTGGAGTCCTCCGTGCCAAGCTGCTACATTCTGAGGCATAGACTCGCTTCCATCTTGAAAGTCACAAGTGATGACATTTTGCTTGTCTTTGGGATTCTTTTTCATGTCACCTAAAATTATGGAATACCAATCTACAATGACTGGATAAATAAAATAATACATATATACTTAGTGAAATAAGCAAGTCCCAAAAAGACCAATATTATGTTTTCCCTGTTCTGTAGTATCTATTGAAGCACAAAAAATGTAATGTATAAGAGTGAAATTGACATTTTGAGATTTGATTATTGTCTCTACTGCTGAGGAACAGTGCTTTTTTTCTCCCTCCTCTTCCTATATGTTGAATTCTTTACTTAATGGAAGATTAAGTTTATGATTATAAAATGAACTGAAAGTATGTCATTGTAAAATTTAAAACAAAGAGGACTGATGCTGTGGAGGAATAGGTTAAGCCTCTGCCTGCAGCACCAGCATCCCACGTGGGCGCTGGTTCGTGTCCAGGCTGCTGCAATCTGATCCAGCTCTCTGCTATGGCTTGGACAGCGGTAGAAGATGGACCAAGTATTTGGGCCTCTGTATCCACATGAGACACCCGGATGAGCTCTAGGCTCCTGGCTTCGAATTGGCCCAGCTCTGGCCATTGCAGCCATTTGGAGAGTAAACCAGTGGACAGAGACCTCTCTCTCTCTCTGTCTCTCTGTCTCTTCCTCTCTCTAGCTGTAACTCTGTTTTTCAACTAAATAAATAAATCTTTAAAAATAATTAAAAGAAAGAATAAAAAGGGAAGGTGGAGGGAGGGTGGGAACATGAACAGGTGGGAGAATAGCACAGGATGTATCACTGTGCTCCTAAATCGGTATATGTGAAACAGATGAGATTTGTTCACCTTTTATAAAATTTGAAAATATATAAAAATAGATAAATAAAGGCTACTTAAAAAATTGAAATGGTGACTGAAAGGCAGAATTATTTGAAAGGCAGAATTAAAGAGAGAGAAAGACATGGTGTGGGGGGGGTCTTCCATCCGTCCACTGGTTCACTCCTCAAATGGCCACAACAGTCAGAGCTGGGCCTATCTTAAGCCAGGAGCTTCTTCTGGGTCTCCCATTTGGGTGCAAGGGGCCCAAGCACTTGGGCTGTCCTCTGTTTCTTTGCCAGGCCATTAGGGAACTAGATGGGAAGAGGGGGTAGTTGGGATTGGAACCATTGCCCATAGCTTTTTCTGCTATGCCACAATGCCGGCCCCAAAATAATCCTTTCTGTGACGATGAAAATATGTCATTTTTTGGTGTAATGACTACCTTAATCAATTGTCAATGAAATGAACATTCAATAACTAAGGAAAACTGTTTTCATGTAAATGACATGATTGTGAATAAAGTCTTAAAAGAATCTACAAAAAAATTCCAACTAAAATTAATACTGAATTTTCCAAAGTCTCACGATATACCATTAATAAGCAAACTAATTTTATTTGTAAAATCTGGCCATATTTAATTAAAGAATAGAGCATGTAAAATATATAGCTTTTAATACATTGAAAATATCAAATCAAGTTGTATGGTTATGAAAGCTGCATTTTTAAAACATATCAAAGTTTAAATATTCTTATCTACAGAAGAATCATGTCACCATAAACATTTTATAGTTTATTTTATCCATTTTCCAAACAACATTATTGTTTAGGATGTAAAGAATGACTTGTGTGTATCTAAGAGGGGATAACTTAAGCCTATGTCATTGCCTTCCAAATAGGGTCACTACAGAAGAATCATGTCACCATAAATATTTTATAGTTTATTTTATCCATTTTCCAAACAACATTATTGTTTAGGATGTAAAGAATGACTTGTGTGTATCTAAGAGGGGATAACTTAAGCCTATGTCATTGCCTTCCAAATAGGGTCATATACCAGTCCAACCCCTTGTAGCAACCTACATTTACGCAAGTCCAACCTCTCCTCATAAAATCTGCAGTGTTTTCCTAAAATTTCTCTTGCCTGGGGATTTGTATGGTCATAGCTCTGGGGAATTCCTTTTCTTTGCCACTCCAAAGACACCAACTGTTTACTGAACTTATTTTTTTCTTGCCTGGTCTCTCATTCCCTCATGTACTGAAATATACAGTAACCTGGAACTCTTCATTCTTTTTCATCTGTCTTATTAAGCAATGACCCAAGGATTTTTCTTCTCTTCATTCTAATAGATTAAATGCATTACCCTCTAATGATAGTACTTGTGTCAGTATTAACTTCTTATTCAGATTCATTCACTTACAATGTAAGTGATGTAAGTTTCTGAAAAGCTTACAGATGGAAGCTTCTGAAAAAGCAGGGATAGTTTCTTAACATAGAAGCTACTTGGTAACTACATGCTTAAATGCCTGGCTATCTTAGAAACAGATCACTTGATGATAATCACTCATTCTGGCTTAATAAGTTACGTAAGCTCTCCTTTAGGTTCAAGTGATGGTTACTTAGAAGGACACAGGAGAGGAATCTGAATTAAAATTAAAAAAAAAATGATTTGCGTATTTTCATCTATTCTTGCTCAATATATTCTCCACCAAACATGAAACTGTCCAGTTCAGACAATAGACTTTAAAGCTGACAGTGTATTTAAGGGGAAAGCTGCTGATGCTGTAGAAATATTGAATGAGCTCCTGTAGGTAGACAGGATGCTTTAAAATGGCAAAAGACCTCCATCTGAAATATAAGAAGGACTGAGTATCATTTGCCTTGTATGTTTCTTAATATGAGTTACAGGTACCTCATTTGTGTGAGACATTTCCAATTATTCTAGTCCTTGAATGGCAAACATGAGTAAATGGAGAAAGCATATCATTGTTGGGTCTGCAGCACAAAATGAAATATAAAAAGCCCAAGTGCTACAAGGAGGCTGCTGCTTGTTTGTAGGACGCCTTTCCTCCTGCTATGCACGATGCTGAGGTGCTGCAAACATGCTGTAGATACATTTCTCAGGCTTGTGTCAATTTGTCCTTAACGCAGCTTTTATCATAAAGAAAATATTCTTGCTTTCATTTACTACTATTTGGTGCTATTTGTTACTCTATTTTTGTCTTGGTATTCATCTTTATCCCCTGATAACTCCCTATTGTTTACATCTTCTTTCTTTATTTCCCAAGTGTATGTTTATTTTTTCTTATTTATGCTTTTGAAAGTTGTTACTTTTGCTTTCATAAAGGATTTACTGATAATACATTCATTTGAGTTGTTGATCAGATTTTCTTTGGAATATTTCAAAAGCATTAAAATACCTTTTTACAAAATGATGTGGAAAATAATATTTAATATCAGTGTTTTTTAACACTGCCAAAAGTCTAGCATATTCTAAATATAGGTCAATCCGAGATGACTTACCCATTTTCTTCCTCTTCCAGTTCAGTATGTTAATATGAGCAACCATTGCTGAGAATGAAATTTATTCCAGGCATTGCTTCGAGCATTTTGTACTTATAATATTATTCAAGAGTTGTAATAATCTTATGAGTCAAATGGTATTATCTCAATCTAAAAATGAGGAAGCAGATATCAAAAGTTTGCAGAGATAAAAAGTAGCCAAGTCTGAAATTATACTCAGTTCTTAATGACTGCAAAGACTGTCCTCAAATATCTTCCTTAATATGTTATTTATGAGAGAATTCTGTTTAGTATCAAGGTTCCTCTCTATAAACTGTCTTCAACATACTGCTAAGAATGAGTTGGCATAGCAATGTTAATGAGTGCTGGAATCACTTCCTTTGGCAAAGTACTATATAAGAAGCCAGTGTCTCACAGAGAGAAAGCTCCCTATTGAAAGTTGTAGTGTTATACAAATCCCAATGTAACTCAGAAACATGACCTATGGAGTAAACCTGGGTTCTTATTTTAGGCAAAGACAAAATACTCTGTTCATAAAACCATCCTTCTTTGACTTCATATTGATTGAGATGTTTGCTAGAGTCATGGAACTACCTATCATCAGTTCTTTGTGAAATTGCATTTATCTAATTGGGATAGGGACTGGGCCCTCCTGCCACTCACAGAAAATTTTGCATCTTGATAAGAAATCAATGTATGATATTTTAGAAATGGACTCAACCATATGATTGGCCAGAGTTGATATCTCTCTCGTCATCAGCTGTAATAGACTGGCTGAAATAGAGAAAACAAAGGGGTTCCCTTTCTTTATTTGAGCTTTCATAGAAGTATTCTTACCCTCTATGTTGGAATCAAGGTTATTGTTGAACGGTTTTGTTTAAGATATAGGGAGGACTTTGCATGAAGAGAGAAGTTTAAAAAGGACTATATTAGAGAATCCTGAACAAAATACTTTTTTTTCAAGTTGGCATTGTGCTTAACTAAAATTCTCACCTTCCTAAGTGTTTTGGCTTTAATTTTTATAAGTTAATTGTTTAAATAAAGAGGCAGAGAGAAAGACTGGCTCAGCTCCCACTTGCTGCTTCATTTCCCAGATGCCTGTAGTGGCTGAGGCTGGGCCAGCTGAAATCAAGAGCTGAGAACTCAATCCAAGTCTCCCACATTGGTGAAAGGAACCCGGATTCTGGAGCCATCACTTGCTCCTGAGCTGGCTTCTCTGACCTGCATCAGTATGAAGCTGGAATCCGGAGCTTCTAAGCCCATTATCTGCCCCCCCAAACATATTTGAAACTCGGCTGTCCCGTGAGCCAGTTCTATTCAATAACGTACAGCTGGATGTTACTCGGTGAGCCTTTTCACAAGTTTTTAAAAGGAAAATGAATTGGCTGGCGTTTGCTTTTTGCCCCTTTTTTTCCTGTATGATTGTAATGCTTGGAGATAGAGCTGGTACTTCATAAACGTGAAGTAAATGCCAAACTCTATAAAGAGTGAGTTTGAAAGTGAAAAAGAAGATATTGTAATGGCACTGTGGAATCCCTACAATGGGTCTCAACAGCTTCTTCTTAGAGTTTTTATCATGAGAAAAAAAGAATTACTATTTGGTTAAATCACCTTAGGGGGAGATGCCACCGTATGAACAGCTATTACCTGATTCTGAAATGTTTTCCAATGTTGCAGCATATGTTGAAAGCATTGTATTGTTTTCCTAAGTGCTGGGGCTGGAGTTACTCTTGACATAGGATCTTCCAAGATGAAAATAGGTCAGTCTAAAGTGTGCTTTGAAAAGGCACTTGAGTGTTTGGGACCAGCAAGCAGGTGCAGCTGGATCTACTGACTCAAGCCTGGTTCTCGAGCACCTCTTCTCGCGGAAGATTTGTGAAGACCTCTCGGGTTCTCCATGTGCTTTTCCAGCCTGAGTGATTTCTCAGTAGTTGGCACAGTTTCAGTGGGTCACTGCTGTGAAAATGACAGAAAGACTAAGCTTGCTTCTGCACTAAGATCTAAACTGCTGTATATGCGATGAAATTTTCATTGTATTTGTGCCTCATAGGTGGAAATACAATGGGTGCAAAACAAAGGAAGGCATGATGTATTTTCTTCAGAAAGCAAAAACTTTGAAAATAACTCAGGGACATAACATTAGAGAAAACCAAAATTAATAATTACCCAAGGACCACGTAATAAATTAAACAATCTGATTTCATGTCAAAAAATAGTAGGATGAAAATATAGAACTATTACATACTCAACCATTTTACTATGAGCCTTTTGCCTTAACCTATTTTCTCATGTGAAATTCACAATCTACTCTAAAATTTAAAACACATACAAGCAGAAGTATATTCACTAATATGGAAAATATCAAAACCTAAATTCTCCATATCAAAGGGCTACCCTTCATACTGATATGTAAGTAAAAATAAATATGCAAATTGAAAGCATACTACATTTAAAAACTTACATTATTAGAATTGCTATTGTGTATGGGCAAACATTCTAATATATTTCAAATCTGTTGAAAAAACATTTATTCTTTTTTAAAATATTGCAGCATTTTTATGGATAAATATGAAAAATAAATTTAACATAATCATACAATTTGCAAAGAAGAAAATGAGTAGTATAGGCATTTTATAATATTGATCACACTGATTGGGATGGAAAATGGTTGCTTATGGTAGTATTGTAGTATTTTATTCATTTAGCATCCTGAGGTTGAGAGCAGATACTTAGCCTAGCATTGTGATACTCAGAACCCACATCTGAGTGCCTGAGTTCAATGCATGGCTTTGGCTTCAAACTTTAGCTTTCTGCCAAGGCAGATCATGGGAGGCAGCGTGGGTGGCCCAAAATAACTGGGTTATGTGGATTAACATATAACATGGGTCTGTGGATTACATTCCCAGTCCCTGGCTCTAACTTTTCCCAGCCCTAAGTATTGTGGATATTTGAGGAATAAACCAGTGAATGTGAGCACATTCTCTCTCTCTCTCTCTCTTTCTTCTCTCTCTCTCTCTCTCTCTCTCTGTGTGTGTGTGAGTCTGTCCCTCTCTGTTTTTCTAATCTCCCTCCCCCACTTTTAAAAAAAAAAGCCTGAGGTCTAGGACTCAGTAATGAGCTATGTTAGTTTAAGTAAGGTGAATATACTGTCTAGATTTCAACTTTCTCCTTTGTAAAGGGAAGAGATATCTATTATTTGGTGGAATAATATGGTTATTGTTTGAGCATATTCAGAATGTTTCCTGAGAGTCACAGGTGGAAGAAGTTTTTAGGGAGAATGTTTTCAGGATCAGATCCATACTCCTTGAGATATTAACAATCTACTGACCGCGGTTTCCCCTCCTTTCTGTTGGTGCTGCTGGCTGTAGAGGTTTAGCATGCAAGAAGGGTGTAGGCCCCTTCTAGTCACTCTCAGGCTTCCTCAGCTGTGGCTTCTGGGATGCTTCTGAAAAGTCATTCGATAGATATTTATTGTGCCAGTCACTCTTCTGTATGCGGACGCTCACCTGTCCTTGTTGGGGTTAAAGTAGAGGGCAAGCCAAGAGACGACACCGGCCACTTTTATTTGGATGTTTCTTTTTTAAAGGCTGCCATTTGAATAGCAATTACACTAAATAATATCCTTGACCTTCATCTGGAAGATGTGTTTGGAATCTGTGAACTGTCTCCTCCTGATGAAATGATATAAGTAGGTAAAGAAATAGCACAATGGGTAGCACTCTGTGAAATTTATAATAGCTTTTCCCCTTTGGTCACATTTGCCAACCTACACGAGCACACATGCACACACTCACACACACACACACACACACACACACACAGAGTCAGGATCATGGTCCCATTAAATTTATAGTCTTACTCCTTGGCCTCATCTTGAACTCCTAACACAATAGCTTCTTGCAATTTATCACAAGAGAGACTATAAGGAAGTGATGGATGAATTGTCCTAAATCTATCACTCACTAATAGAAAACAATTCAAAAATTAAGATGCTTAACCCTTTAGCCCAGCACTTTTATTCTCCCATCTAAAGAGCACTGTAACAGCATCTTCATCATCATTATCCTAATGTTCTTACGTATTATTGAAGATGAAGACAAGGACAGGTAGTTCTAATTTTGCATCATGCTGTGAGTATGCTCCATTCCAGTTTAGCATCCAAGGCTCTAAAGGTGTCTAGGTAACTATGATGGATAATGCGCCCTACGTGATCCTTCTGTCCTGTTTGGTGCAAACCTGTGTGAAAAGCCTGTATGTATAAGAGAAAATCAATTAATCTCAACGATGCAAATATTTGCTTATTAAGACTCCTTAGGGAGCCAATATTAATCAAAAGCTCAGAATGATCTGTAATTAGCACATCAATTGAACATTTGTTAGTGGATGATTGTAATGTGCTTCAGGGTTTTTCAAATACTTTACTAAATCAAAATATTTTCTCTTGATGTCTTTTCAAAGTTTCTTAATCCAAAGCATCCTTGTCTTTCATGTGGGTAGTGGCCCTAACCTTGCTTCTGCCCCAACCTTGTCCACGTGGAACTCAGACAGTAACTTTTATATAATGTGAATCAAACCAGGTTGCTTCACAGGTTAAACTTCTCCAGCTGCTTTCAGCCCGCTACAATCAGATTCCAACTGCAATGGCTGCTGACAGTCCCAAGCCGATTCCTGCCACTGCCTGCCCCACCATCCATAGTCCAGCTCCCCTGGCCTTCTCGGTGCTCAGGCCGTGTGTCTGCTGGGGTCTTCAAGAGCCGTGTTCCCTGTACAGAATGCTTTCCAGTGATGCCTTCCTGTGCTTTTAGTTTCATTTCAACTGATTCCTCAGAAAAACCTTCCAATCCCTTAATCTAAAGTTTCACTTAATGCAACCAAGAGCGCTCTGCCGTCCCCTGCTACTTTACTTTATGTACACTACTCATCACCTTCTGAAATCTTTTTCACTGATATAATTATTTTTGCTGCCTCTCCTCACTAGATGTGAGCTTCACGAATGCAATCACTTCTTGTTCCAAACTCTGGTTCTCGGGTCTGTTGTTGTGACGCAGTGGGTTAAGCTGCCACCTGCGATGCTACCGTAAGGGCACCTGTTCATGTCCTAGCTACTCTACTTCCAATCCAGCTCCTTGCTAATGGAGAAAGCATTGGATGGTGGCCCAAGTGTTTAGGCTCCTGCCATTCATGTGAGAGATCTGTAAAAAGCTCCTGGATCCTGGCTTTGGACCAGCCCATCTCTGGCCATTGTAGCCATCTGGGAAATGAACCAGTGGATGGAACATTTTCTTTCTCTCCCTCTCCCTTCTCCCCTCTCCCCCACAATTCTCAATTTCAAATAAATGAATAAATCCTTGAAAAAATAGTGGGCTCTTGATATACATTAGTTGAATTAAAAAGTAGGTGTTAAATGGAATCCTTTCTGCAGCTCTCAATCTCTAACTTGCCTATAATTCCTGAGATTTAAAACAATTCCACTTGGACTATTATGTTTTGTTTCATCATTTTTATTATTGTGAGAAATTGCGTTAATAGGAGGCAGCTGATTTTTATTCACAAGATAGAGCCACTCACTTCACCAAAACCAATGGAGGAATTGAAGAAATAACAGTGAATATTTTGACACCTACACTGCATCTCTTTTATTTAAGAATTTTGAAACACTAGTAGGTTACTACATTACTAATATTTATCCCTATTGCAATGTCTTTTTATTTAAAAATGAGATATTTGAAATTCTAGTAGGAGTGCAACCTATTGTGTAAATTGCAATTAGGTTTCATCTCATCTGATTCTAAAGACTTTTCTCTACCTGTTTTGCTCTACATTTGCTTTGCTTTTTTGCTTTTGCCTCTAATTTATCTGCTGTTCCATTGTCTGCCTGAATGCTGCTCTGTATGTTCCTTTGTAAACCAACTCTAGAAGAGATTAAAGTAAGGCAGCAGAGTGATCCTCCAGCAATAAACCACAATTTATTCTAATTATTTTGAACTGAAGCAAGTCAGTATCTCAGGTTGAGCAGAGAGAGACAGCCTTTGGTCTGGATGACTCTTCCACCTGTACCTGTTCGCCACAGTAAACATATCTTGCGCTTTATGGTGTGTTCTGACAGACCATAAAAGAGGGCATCTTATCCCTTTACTTATTTATAGGTTTCTTTTGTAGTTTGATATTTGAAAGATATGAGTCCCAGACAGGTAGTTGACTCCTATTCACAGCCATAGAAAAAGCAAAATATTTGTCCTCCCTCCTCTGAGTCTTTAATATGGTAACAATCATGTTTTGAAATTCTGTAAGAGATATGATGTAAGCTAATTGAGATTCAATTAGTACATCTCATGCTTTTTGCTATGCAGAAGCTAGCTGGGATCTGTCTATTAGAAATTACTCATAGCTGGGTGAGAGCTAGATGAATAGTAATTTAGACCTTGAAAGACATGCAAGACTATAAATGGAAGTAAAAGTGAGGCTAATGGAAGATCACCCAAGAACTTTTCAGAATTCCCTAATGAGAAACTCTAATTTTCATATTTGACATTAGGGCTTATAATAATGACAAGACCTCAATATTGAGTACAATTAGGTCCATAAAATGCATTGCAAGTATCTTGAAAACTACCTATTAAACTGAACCTCTGAGCCATTCTCAGTCTCTGATAATAATTCACAACATGAGAAATTCTGGATTTATTTTTCTTTATTATTAACAACCAATGTAATTCCACATGACATAGCTAAGGTTTCATAACAGCCTGTGACTTTTCAAAACTGGAAACAAAATGTAATTCCTCTGCTCAAAACGCTGTGTGGACATATAATCTTCCAAGGATTTAACACAGGTCCTGAGCATGCCTGCTAGGTTTTACTGGATCTTTGGCCTCAACTCCTGCAATTTTTCCCTATGACTTTCACTTTTTCCTTTTGTTCATTTGTTGAAATTTCTCACTCTAACCTCATGTTTCATGGCTGTGCATGGCCATGTGGCTTCCCCCTCCCTGAACACCCTGTTCCTCTGTGAAGAGTCTTTTTATAGATATCAAGGCTCCTTCCCTTTCGTTAGTCTATGTTTCTCATGTACCACCTTTTCAGCTAGATCTAACCCAATTAAGCCACCCTGAGTCAACCAGTCCTCTTCCCAAGCTCCTACTAGCTGTATCCCTCATCCTGCTCTCTTCTTCTGAGCCCTAAAACCTTACATATTCCATTTTATTCATTTATTTATTTTTATTCTGTATTCCTACCATCAGTATATAATTTATCCAAGGCTAAACACTTTTTAGTTTTTGATAATGACTCAATTTCAGATATATATTGTCATTCAATAAATATTTGTCCAATTAATAAAGGATTTTTGAGCTTGGTCTTTGTGATTTTTCTAAGTTAAGTAATTGTACATTCACTAATAAAAGGACAGAATCACAATTTTTTCATGAATTATTTGAGATTAGTGTTCATTGTATAATAATGCTATTGTAAAATTACTTGAATAAGGGGGAAAGGTATTTGGTACATCTGTTAAAATGCCAGTTCTGATACCCACATCCCATATTGGATTGCCTTGTTTGTCTCCTGGCTCCTCAGCTTCTGATCCAACTTCCTGTTAATGCACACCTTGGGAGGCAACACATGATGATGGCACAAGTACCAGGATTTACATTCTGGGCTCTTGGCTTTGCTTCTGCTTCACCCAGTCCTATCTGTTGCTTGAATTTGAGGAGTAAACCAGCAGATGAAAGATCTTGCTCTGTCTCTGTGTCTCTCTGCCTTTCATATAAAATGAAAATAAATAAACAAAAATTTAAAAATTGAAACAATTTTGCACACAAGGTTAAATATTAAAGAAATATTCTTATGGTATATAACCTCTTGAAATTCAAGATATTTGTATGAAAAGCAAATATTATGAAAGATTTATATTTTCACAGATATTTATTTAAACTACTCATACAGTAAAAATATTCTATACCTGGTATCTTACATAAAAATATATCTTTAAATTGTACTTAATTAGTTTTTATTAAGCAGAGAAATAATTAGCAAAAGGGCAATCTAGCCCAGGTTTGCTTTATATAGCATTATTTTCAGCACTTTTTATTGCATCCCAAGCAATGAAAATTGCAATCAAAGCATATTTTATTTTAAGCTATAAGAAAGTAAAATAATAGGATTATCCTTAATATTTTTACTCAAATTAGTGTACCCAATATAGATTTAAGCATAAGAGATGCTTTAAGCTGTTTTACATAATATTATTATTTCTTAACACTTTTGATTCTCTGAACTTAGTCCTTTTATAGTCAAATCAACTATCTTTGAACTTTGACGATGATTGCTTAGATGGTTTATTTTATGTTCATTGTGTCTATTTATCATCTCTTCATCTACCACTAGTTAATATTCCTAATCTCAGAGTTCATATAACATTCTGAACAGTTGTAAAAGGAATGGTCTCATCTGCCATCTGTCTATTTATTCGGGGATATTTATAAAAGTTTTACCTGTACTTAATATACCCAAATTTCCATGGCAGTAAAGGAGGTATGGATATGTTAACAAGGAAGAAATAGCCTTTTTTAAAAATGCTTTATCCCCAAAGAATTGCTGGTAGCAGCAGAATGGGTTGTAACACATTGGTGTATTAGAGAGTACACTGATTCAATGAGGAAAAGTCCATTTACTGCACCACTGCATCCTGTGGTTTGAGCCCAGATTTACCTTGGTAAAAATGCTCACACTCAACATTATTTAAGTAATAAAACAATTGGTTATCACAGTCTGCAGGAAACCACACAAAATGAAAGAGAATGGGCAACGTGGAGATTCTTATATTATTTCAATTTCTATGAAGAAAAAATACATAAATAACCTATTTTAAACATCAAAGCTCTGTATTTTGCCCTTTTAAAGATGAATATTGTTTGAAGAGGAAGCATTATTTTGAAGTTATAGCCAAGTTTCTCTATAATTTTCTGTGACATTAGATTATTTGTCCTCTCCTACTAGTCTGTTATGTGTATGTGTTATCACCAGTGGCAATATTTACCAGTAAACAAGGATAAATATCCAGTATTCTTTATAAAGCAACACTGCTTATTAGTATAGACAGTAGATTTTCCTTTTTTATAGAAAATTTTTAATATAAATTTTGAAAGTACAACTTTTGGTTTAAAGTGGTTCTTCCCTCTATAACCACCCCCCCCACACACAAACCATCCCATCTCCTACTCCCTCTCCCATCCCATTCTTCATTTAAGATTCATTTTTAATTATCTTTATATACAGAAGATCAACTCTATACTAAGTAAAGATTTCAACAGTTTACACACAGACACACAAAGTATAAAGTACTGTTTGCAGACTACTTTTACCATTAATTCTCATAGTATAACACATTAAGGACAGATGTCCTACATGGGGAGCAAGTGTACACTGACCCTGATGTTGATTTAACAACTGACACTCTTATTTGTGATTTCTGTAATCACCCAAAGCTCTTGTCATGAGCTTCCAAAGCTATGGAAGCCTCATGAGTTTACAAACTCCAACCTTATTTAAACCAGGCCACAATCAAAGTGGAAGTTTTTTCCTCGCTTCTGAGAAAGGCACCTCCTTCTTTGATGGCCTGTTCTTTCCACCAGGATATCACTCACAGAGATATTTCTTTTAGGTCATTTTTTTGCCACAATGTCTTGGCTTTCCCTGCCTGAAATACACTCATGGGCATTTTAGCCAGATCCAAATGCCTTAAGGGCTGATTCTGAGGCCAGAGTGCTGTTTAGGGCATTTAGACAGTAGATTTTCAAGAGAATTAGTGTTATATTTATTTTTCTTATGATATCAAATCTCAATGCAGTGAAGAATACCTTTTAATTTTCTAAAATGAAAAATATATTTCTAAATTTATTTGAAAGGCAGAGCATAAAGAGAGAGAGAGAGATCCTCCAACCATTCATTCACTCCCCAAATGGTACTGCAACAGCTAGAGCTTTGCCAGGCCAAAGCTAGGAGCTAGTAACTCTATCTGGGTGATCAGCATGAGTGGCAGGTGCTCAACTACTTGATCAGCCATCCACTGCCTCCTAGGTATATTAACAAGAAGCTTGATCCGAAATACAGAGAAGCCCGGACCCAAACTAGGCATTCTGATATTGGATGTGGCTGTTTAACTCACTGCACCACAACACTCATCCAATGTACTGTTGCTGAATGGAGCACTTTAAATTCTAAAAACCTTATGTTGGGTTTCTCCCTTAGTTGATGTATATATGTAAGGTGTTAAATAATTGCCAAGAAAATAGTTGAGGGGTGTATGGGATATGCTTGTTTACAATATTGAATTAAATTAGTTAATCTGAATCAAGCATGCAATAGAATTCTCAGTATTTTTAAAAGTGTAAGTTTCAATTACTGCTATATAACAAGACGTAGTAATTTAAGACAAAAACTGTTCATTCTAGGTCATGATTTTGTGGGTCTTAGAGCTGCAGAAATATTAGTTAGAATGTTTCACGAGACAGGAAATGTAACCTGCCTATTTCTAAAAATCATGACTCAGAAATGAAGTTCCTCCCTTGTCATGTGTATGGGTGGGAGAAGTCTCAGGCTTACTCAAACTCACAGGAAACAAATGGAGAGCACCCCTCCTCATAGAAAAACTATAAAAAAAGTTTCAGTCATTTTTAACTTGTCAGAGTACACAATGTTTATTTATCTTCATTTCATAATGTGTCTGAGTTTGTGGCAGGGATTCTAATTAGTCCTAGAACCTTTGGATATCTTAAGGCGTAGAGAAATATGTTTTGCTATGTGAAACTGTCCTCTTTAATAACTCTGTGACCTTGCTTCTTCATTCATATTCCCTTTCCTAAAGCACTACTAAGTCTCTTAGTGTACAAATGAATAAAAATAAAAACAAAACAAGCCATCAAAATAAATTACCATATCCAGACTCCGCATCACCCTTCTATTACATCTATTTTCTCCGTTCCAAGCACCCAGATTTCTCACAAATATACTGAGTTAGCAATGCTTTTGTGCCTCCCTTTAACCACAGCAATACTGCTTTTTTCCAAGGTGTTTTTGCAGAATTCAATCCCATTCTTATAATTACAAACACAATGAGCCTTCATGGTTCAACTATTCATGGATGTCTCTGTTGCCTTTGATACTGTACATTTCTCTATGTATATGGAAACCATTCATGGGCCTTCTGAGTCATCATTCTCCTGAATCTCCAAATTCCCTACTTGTCTTCTCCTGAGACTCTTCTTGCTTTCTCCAGCCTGTCAATGTTTGATCTTTCAAACATAGACTTTGGGGTCTACTCTTTTTTTATTCTTCAGTTTGTCTCTTTGCAATTTCACCTTTGTTCACCCCTGCGAGTAGCGCTGTGAGCTTATAACTTACATTGTTTAATCTCTTTCTCAAAATTCTTACCAGATCTAATGGCCAAATGCCTGATATGTGTCTCTCAATATATGTTTCAGAGGTACTTCAAATTCAACATGAATATATTGTGATCATGCTGTGATAGATTTGGTATCTTTTTGGCAACATCAGCATTTATTAAATCAATAATAAAACTGAGATTCATCTCTTGCTTATCTTTCTCTCTTTGCTTTTCCAACTATAATTACTCATGGCTCCAAAGTAATGTATTCCTATTGATTGTACCTTCTAAATATTTCCTGTTTTACAGCTCTCCTCTCAATTCTTAATAACACTGGCCTAATTGAGAAAGCATTATCTTTGGAGAAGTATTGAGCTGTCCCCTATTTTTTTACTCGTGCCTGCCCAGATATAAGAAACTTTCCAAATCCAACAGCAGTGCCACCAAACTTTAAAAAGTTAATGTGTCTTTACTGCCAATCATAGGATTGGATCACAATGAATGAGGGATTTTCAAAGAGTTCATGAATAATGAACTGATGCATGGACTCCATTTTTCCACCAAAGTAAACTTAGCTTTCAACTCCATCTTCCACAGACTTTTGGAAGTATTCACATCTTCATGAAATATACTATGTTGTACAGAATAATTACAGAGAACTTTGCATTAGGAAAGGAGGAATATATCACGTGCCTGTTTTAAGCATGGGTGTACTCACAGCATTACTACACTGGGTATCAATGAAAGTTTCTCCTGTTCTACAGCAGTAGAGCTTTGTTATTAGTGAATGCACAAGATAACACAAGGAGGGGCAAAAAGACAATCTTGAAACTTTATGGCTTCTAAAAGTGGTAACAAATAACTTGAGATTTTTTATACTCAACATGCAGATGGAAAATGGTCTTTTACTGTATCAGGCAGTCTAGTCCACACAATTGTCAAATTTGTGGTGTTAAGAAAAAGGACTAAGTTTCCAGGATGCGAGATTTGTAGGTGTTGGTCTCACATTCTAAATCCTTGTCAGCTTATGAAATTTTATCTGTATCTACTTGAGTAAATTAATGGATTAAATTCATAGAACTTTAAATAAATGGACCATTACAAATAGATCCATTATTTAAAACATACTTACAGAGAAACCACAAAGAATGCATGTGTTTAAGACAATAAGAGAATGGCCAACTTGTCACCTGTACTCCTGTTAGGAGTTCATCATTGTTTACAATTCAGAGTAAAAATAATTGCAATACTAAATAAAATTAACTCAAGTGACTGAACCAAAGATACTTTTTTTTTCTAGGCAGTAACATGAACTGGAATGGGCAATACAATTGCTTTGTATCCAGTTCCATACTCACTACCTACAACTGCTTCCACGAACCTTCATGAATCTATTTAGTTGATAGATAGATAGATAGATACAGCAAATAAATAAAGAAAGAAATAACCCCCTAACATATATTGTAACCAGGCACTAGACTGGGTGTTGACTCGAGTAATCTTCCCAATTCTTCTCTCCCACAGGTTATGTCTGATTTCTTCCACAGTATCCTCATGACAACCTATGTAGGTTTCTCCATGCTCTTTCCCTAATAGCTTCCATCCCCACGAGTACCAGGTTATTTAATCAGTTTATACCCATACCCTCTTCATCTTGAACAGTTCCTGGCACACAGCTGATACACAATAAATGATGAATACAAGCATGTGGGTATGTGTGTTTATGTTTGCATAAATTCACGAAAGTACCTAAGTTATTGCTTTGGTTTACTTTTTAATTTGAGCACATGGATGAGAAATGCAAGAACTAGGCTTCATTAAAATAGAGATGATCTATTCATATCTTCAAATCTTTTGAATATCATGCATATCATTCAAAATATTCTATGTACAAAAAATATGCAAATTACAAAAATTCTAAAGACTATTTACATGATTATATATGAATCTTTGCACATACTGTAGTGTCTACACATTTGCTGATGTGAGAAAAAGCAAAACATTAGCTGCATATCAAATGTTTACTGAAATCTTTGCACATAACACATTTTAGTTGCTTTTTTCGCCTGTGATTTCTGCAGGTTTGTGTAGAATGTCAACATCATTCAAAAACATACATTCATATCAATCTTATGGTTCCTGGCTGATCACTTGGCCATTTTAATGTGACCTCACTTCTAGAAACCTGAATATTTACTCTATGCCTAAAACCATTCTAGAATTTATATCATTATTTTAATTTCTTTAGAGTTTCTCTAACACAAGTAAGTTAGCTATTACAGAGTAATAATACAAATTCTATTTACTGAGAGGTGTACTGTAAGTGATTATTTAGAAGAAATTGTTATTAAAGAATTGCCACGTTGCTCAGTCAAAAAGTATCACTTGATTGTCTACTGATAATACATTTAAGCACATACTAGCATTAATTTATTTTCCTTGTAATTAATTTTACTGGTGTTATATTTAATTATAATATGAAAAAAGTAATTGACAGTCGTTCTGTGCAAATATGAGTACATGATATTTTACATTTTTTAAATTTATAAAGAATAATGTTTGTTGGAAAGCCAAGACACTGTAGCAAAAATGATCTACATGAAGGATCTCTGTGAGTGAGATCCCAATGGAAGGAAGGGGCAATCAAAGAAGGAAGTATTTTTCTCTGAAGGAAGGAGAGAACTTCCACTTTGCTAATGTCCCTGTCTATATACTGACAGAGTTTGTGAACTCAGAAGGCTTCCATAGCCATGGGAGCTCACGACAAGAGACTCGGGTGATCACTGACATCATAAATAAAAACATCAATTGTTAAATCAACAACAGGAGTCACTGTGCATTTCTCCCCATGTAGGACCTCTGTCCTTAATGAGTTGTACTATGAGAATTAACTGTAAAACTTGTCTTCAAACAGTAATTTATACTTTCTGTGTCTGTGTGGGTATAAATTGTGGAAATCTTTACTTAGTATAGAGCTGGTCTTCTATTGATGTGAATGGAAGAGGAGAAGGAGCGGGAGAGGGGAGGGTTAAGGTGGGAGGGAAGTTATGGAGGGAAAAAAGCCATTGTAATCCATAAGCTGTACTTTGGAAATTTATATTCATCGAATAAAAGTTAAAAAAGACAATTAAAAATGAATTTTAATGAAGAATGGGATGGTAGAGGGAGTAGGCATTGGGATGGGAGTAGGGGTGGGAGGGGGGGTTGTAGGGGGAAGAACCACTATATTCCTAAAGCTGAACCTATGAAATTTGCAAATTAAATAAAAGCTAAAAAAAAGAACAATGTTTCTACATGCCCTGCTACCCAAATAAGCACTTCAAAAGGTTGGAGGGAAATAGAATTAAATGCAAGCTTACTTTGGTACAAAACTTTTTTAGATCGAATCATATTGGAGTGGGGGGGTTTCGAAAAGTTCATAGAAAATGGGTAGAAGCAGAGGTAGGAAATATCATTGTGTTTCTAAATCTGTGTATATGAAATACATGAAATTTGTTCACCTTATATAAAGAAAATATTTAAAAACTATGCCTTTAAAAAATTGTACTCCAAAATATGCTTCTTTTATTTCCATGCTTCCACAAACTTTTTGGAACCCCTAGATACTTCCTATTGGATTGAAGAACCTGTACAAGTACAGTTTAAGAATATTACTGCCTCATTTTACAAAGATTTTAGAGATGCAATAGGCCAACAAGTTGATGTTCAGATTTATCTCTCCTGGTAGACTATAGCTACTAAGATTGAGTAATATGTACTTGGTAACCTGTGATTGATAATGATGCAATTTCTAATTTCTACAGAGTTCAGCCTGATTAAAATAATAGAAGGACTGGCCGGTGCCGCAGCTCAAAAGGTTAATCCTCTGTCTTACGATAGTCTTGCGGTACCGGCACACCGGGTTCTAGTCCCGGTTGGGGAGCCAGAATCTGTCCCGGTTGCCCCTCTTTCAGGCCAGCTCTCGGCTGTGGTCAGGGAGTGCAGTGGAGGATGGCCCAAGTGCTTGGGCCCTGCACCCCATGGGAGACCAGGAGAAGCACCTGGCTCCAGGCTTCGGATCAGGGCGATGCGCGGGCCGCAGTGCGCTGGCCGCAGCGGCCATTGGAGGGAGAACCAACGGCAAAAGGAAGACCTTTCTCTCTGTCTCTCTCTCTCTCTCTCTCTCTCTCTCACTGTTCACTCTGCCTGTCAAAAAAAAAAATAATAATGGAAGGACTGCTCTTTTTGGAAAATGCTTTCCACATGATCACATATTTGAAGTCTCAAAACCAGAACTAGATTTTAATCATGAGTACACAACCTTTCCCTAAGTTATATCTACATGTATAAAGTCTACCTTATGCTTCAGATTATATGGTGGAAAAATTCAAATACTAGGCATAGAAGTTAAAATTTTATACAATTATGAAAATTAGAGACAGTTTTCTTTCCTTGGGGAAGTGAATTCATGGTGATGTTCAAAGAAGAAAATCTCATTCTCCTTTACCTCTTTACCTCCACCCCGAACTAACCATCTCTAAGGTAGGATCTCCATATTTCCAATTCATGCTCAAGTATTTTGGTTGTTCAGGAACTGAGGGAGCCTCAGAAGGCATGGCTGCTAGGCTGTGGGCTGGGGTTAGCTTGTCTCCCTCAGTCAATGAGAGAGGTTCTAACGGATTCAGTGTTAGAGAAGCAAATTCTCAGCATTTCCCAGAATCAGATTCTGAGAATCCTATCTTTGTAGACTTGCCGATCGCTGATTTCGCCATTACATGGAAGTGGAGTGAGATGAATACTTGCACTTGGCTTTTATAAGCAGGGACAGCAGTACTTAATAATCTAGTAAGAAAGAAAAGCCAGGTTCTGCTTACTTGCTTATTACTTATTGTTTTATAAAGGGAATTGGGACTCTTTCCTATCCCTACTTGAATGTGAACTGTTCCCTTTCTGCTACCCAAAAAGCGTAAAACATAATTTGATTCAATTTATGCTAAGCTCTTTATCAATTGGGAAAAAGAGGGTACAAGTTCAGCACACTATTTTTAAAGAAACTAAATGTGGCTATTTTGAATAAATGAAAGTGCAAAAATAATGTGCATACAAATACACATTTTTTAAAAATTTTATTTAAGTTGTACAAGTTTCATATATTTCATATATACAGATTTAGGAACATAGTGACACTTCCCCACCGGTCTCTCCTGCTCATGTGCCAACCCTTCCTCCTTCTCCCTCTCATATTCCCACTCTTAATTTTTACAAAGTTCTATTTTCAGTTTATTTAATAATCATGTACCAAACCCTACACTAAGTAAAAGAATTCAACAAATAGTATGAAATAAAACAATAAAACCACTGTTCTTCCTTAGAAGAGAAAAGGGCTGTAAACAACCATCAAATCTAAAAACATCTATTTTACTCCAATACATTACATTTCAGGTACTCTTTTAATTACCTTAGATCGGGGAAAACATAGGAGATCTCTCTTTTGGGGACTGGCTTATTTCATTAAGAATAATGGTTTCCAGTCTCATCCATCTTGTTACAAAAGACAGGATTCCATTTTCTTTAATAGCTGAGTCATACTCCATAGTGTGTATATACTATAATTTATCCAGTCAACAATTGATGGGCATCTGGGTTGATTCCATGTCTTGGCTATTGTGAATTATTCTGCAGTAAGCATGGGGATACAGATAGCTTTCTTTTTTTTTCTTTCTTTCTTTTCTTTTTTTTTTTTACAGGCAGAGTGGACAGTGAGAGAGAGAGACAGAAAGAAAGGTCTTCCTTTTGCCATTGGTTCACCCTCCAATGGCCGCCGTGGCTGGTGCACTGCAGCCGGCGCACCGTGCTGATCCGAAGGCAGGAGCCAGGTGCTTCTCCTGGTCTCCCATAGGGTGCAGGGCCCAAGCACTTGGGCCATCCTCCACTGCACTCCCTGGCCACAGCAGAGAGCTGGCCCGGAGAGGGGCAACCGGGACAGAATCCAGTGCCCCAACTGGGACTGGAACCAGGTGTGCCGGCGCTGCAAGGCGGAGGATTAGCCTCGTGAGCCATGGCGACGGCCAGATAACTTTCATATGCTGATTTCTTTTGGTTTGGGTAAATTCGTAGAAGTGAGATGGCTGGATCATATAGTGGGTCTATATTCAAATTTCTGAGATACCTCCATACTGTCTTCCACAATGGCTACATAGGGTTTATGATCCCACCAACAGTGGATTAGGGTACCTTTTCCCCATATCCTTGCCAGCATTTATTGTTTGTTGATTTGTGTAGCATAGCCTTTATAACTATGGTGAAATGCAACCTCATTCTGATTTTGATTTCTATTTCCCTGTTGGCTAGTGATCCTGAGAATTTTCTCAAGTGTCTGTTGGCCATTTAAATTTCCTCTCTTGAAAAATGCACGTTAAGTCCTTTGCCTATTTCATAATGGTTGTTTGTTTTGTTGTTGAATTTCTTGAGTTCTTTATAGATTCTGGATGTTAAGCCTTCATCAGTTGCATAGTTTGAAAATATTTTCTCCCATTCTATCAGTTGCCTCTTCACTTTGCTGAGTATTTCCTTTGCAGGTCAGAAGCTTCTCAATTTGATGTAATCCCACTTATCAATTTTGACTTTCACTGCGTGCTTCTGGGGTCTTTTCCAAGAAGACTTTGCCAATGCCAATGTCTTACAGAGTTTCCCAATGTTCCCTAGTAATTTGATGGTTATTGGTCTGTTTAGGTTTTCTATGTCTTCATGCCTCAATTTTGGTAGATTGCATGTGTCTAGGAATCTGTCCATTTCCTATTTTGTTGACATACAGATATTTGTAGTAATTCTTGAAGTTTTTTTTTTCTTGTGGTATCTGTTACTACATTTCCTTTTTCATGTTATTTTATTGATTTGGGTCTTTTCCCTCTTTTTTTTTGGTTAGTTGGCCAATATTGTATCAATTTGTTTTTTTTCCCAAAAAACAGCTCCTCATTTCACTGATCTTTTGTATTGATTTTTGGTTTCATTTTTATTGATTTCTTCTCTAATTTTAATTTTTTTTTCTCCTACAGGTTTTAGATTTAGTTTGTTGTTATTTTTCTAGGTTCTTGAGATGCATTGATAGCTCATGTATTTGGAACCTTTCTGGTTTCTTCATGTAGGCACCGACTGCTATAAACTTACCCCTCTACACTATTTTTGCTCTATCTTCTGTGTTTTGATATGATGTGTTGTTTTTATTCATTTTCAGAATTTTTTTTATGTCTCTTTTGATTTCTTCTATGACTGTTCATCCAGGAACATGTTGGTCAGCCTCCTTGTGTTTGCATATATTCTAGAGATTCCTGAGTTGTTGATTTCCAGCTTCATTCCATTATGTCCAGAGAAGATGCCTGATATGAATTAGATTTTTTTGGATTTGCTGAGACTTGCTTTATGGCCCAGCCTTGGTCTTTCCTAGAGAAAGTTCCATGTGCCACTGAGAAGAATGTATATCTACCACTGTGGGATGAAAAGTTCTGTAGATATCCATTAGGTCCATTTGGTCTATAGATGATTAACTCTGTTGTTTCCTTGCTGATTTTCTGTCTGTTTAAGCTGTGCATTGCTGAAAGTCAGGTATTGAAGACCCATTTCTATTGAATGAGAGTCTGTGTCTCCCTTTAGATAAACATTTCTTTCAAATAGAAATTAATTAGCTGCATATACGCTTATTATAGTCATATCTTCTTGCTGAATTGATCCCTTAATCATTACATAGTGCCCTTTCTCTCTCTCTCTCTCTCTCTCTCTCTCTCTCTCTCTCTCTCTCTTTTGACAGGCAGAGTGGACAGTGAGAGAGAGAGACAGAGAGTAAGGTCTTTCTTTGCAGTTGGTTCACCCTCCAATGGCCGCCGCGGCTGGCGCACTGCGGCCGGTGCACCGTGCTGATCCAATGGCAGGAGCCAGGTGCTTCTCCTGGTCTCCCATGGGGTGCAGGGCCCAAGCACTTGGGCCATCCTCCACTGCACTCCCTGGCCACAGCCGAGAGCTGGCCTGAAAGAGGGGCAACCGGGAGAGAATCCGGCACCCCAACCGGGACTAGAACCCGGTGTGCCGGCACCACAAGGCAGAGGATTATAGCCTGTTGAGCCACGGCGCCGGCCCTGCCCTTTGTCTCTTTTAACAGTTTTTCTTTTAAAGTCCATTTTGTCTGATATTAGGATGGCTACACTAGCTCCTTTTTATTTCTATCAGCATTGGATGACTTTTTCCATCCTCTCGCTTTCAGTCTGCATGTGTCTTTGCTGGTGACATGCATTTCTTGTAGGCAGCAAATAGATGGGGCTTGTTTTTCCATCCATTCATGCAGTCTTTATCTTCTAACTGGAGAGTTAAGGCCATTTAGATTCAAGGTGACCACTGATAAGTAAAGACTTGGCCCTGCCATTTTTCCATAAATATTCCTATTGTTTACTTTGGATTTCTTTTGTACTTTTACTGGATGATTTTCTGCCTTCACATTCTTATGTAAGAATGGATATCTCGCTGAGTATAGCACATCCTTACGCATCTTTTGTAAGGCTTGGATGAGTGGTAACAAATTCTTTCAATTTGTTTGTTATGGAAGGTCATTATTTTAACTTTATTCATAAATGAGAGCTTTGCAGGGTACCATCTTCTAGGTTGAAAGCTTTTTTTCTTTTAAGATATGGACTATATCTCACTATTGCCTTCTAGCATGTAGGGCTTCTGTGAGAAGTCAATTGTTAGTCTATTTGGAGATCCTCTGAAAGTAATCTGGAGTTTCTCTTGTGCTCATTATGGAATACTTTCTTCATGTTTTACCGTGGAATGCTTAACTATGATGTGTAGTGGTAAAGAACTTTTCTGGTCATATATGTTAGGAGTCCTATATGCTTCTTATTATTGGGCATCCCTTTCTCCAAATTGAGAATGTTTTCTGAAATTATTTCACTAAATAGGCCTTCTACTCCATTCTTTCTTTCTATACCCTCAAGAATCCCTAAGACCCATACGTTAGGTCATTTGATAATGTCCCATAAATCTCTAACACTGTTTTTAAATTTTCTATTTTCTTCTTTTTTTTTGGTCTATGATTTCCAAAAATTTGTCTTCTAGTTCGAATATTATTTCTTTTGCCTTGCTAGGTCTGCTATTAAGGCTTTCACTGCATTTTTTAAATTTGATCTATTGAATTCCTCAGTTCTCATTTTATTTCGATTTATTTTTAAAATCTCATTTTCATGGGAAAAATTTACATTCCTTTCATGTATGGTTTTCTTTACTTCCTGAATTTTCTTTTGAGTAATCCTATGATTAATTTCTTGAATTCTGTTTCTGGCATTTCCTTCATCTTCACATTTTAATATTGAAATGTTGTGTTCCTTTGGTAGTGGTCATGGTGTCTTCCTTGTTCTTGCTTATTGAATTTCTGCATTTATTTTTAGGTATTGTGGGGTTGATTTTTTTTTTTTCCCACAGGTGGCTTTTGCGTTTGCTATATGCCTTTTCTGTTTAGTGGAATGTCTGCATTTTCAGTAAATACAAAGAGCTATGTGGTGGGTGTGCCCAGGGAGCTCAGGTTAGTGATCCGGGTGGGGTGAGTATCCAGGTTAACACCTAAGTTGGGCACAGTAGATCTCAATGCCCAGGTGTTAGTCCCCTATTTGTTCTGTGCCATCTTATGAACTGTACAAATGATCTGTGGAGTCCTCACTGTGAGCAGAATTCCTGCTGCAGTGACCTGACATAGGAACCCAGGAGCTCGGAGTGTGTAGAGCCACACCCAGTGATTGCCCACAGACCCAGCTACACCTAGCACCTTCTCATATAACCACCGATTCCCCAAGGTCTCAGTACACAAGTCTTTCACAGTTGCTAGGTGCAGAGGCTTCTCTCTGCCCTGCTAGCCTGTCTAGTCAACAGAGAGGCAAATGTTCTCTAAGATACCTCTGCCTAGACATCTTGATCCTGAGAGGCTGTGGGTACCTCACTGTCCTATGAGGTTTCCCAGCCACCTCCCAGCCAGGATCAAAGTCAGTGGGAACTGCAGATTGTCCCCTCTGCTAGAATCTCTGTATAATACAATATACAATAGCTACTGGCTGTATGTTGCTCTCTCCCTGCTACTGCTACCAGTATTGTTGAGAAGATGGCATCTGTCTCAGCTCTACTCACACACAAAGCATTCCACAGTTCCCACCCAAGCCAAAAATGGCTCCTGCCCTTTCTCAGCTTGGCAGTAGGTGCTGTTGTGGGGAAGTTGAGGTGAGATAAACGTGCCCCCCCCACTTCCGCTGGATCAATGGGCAACCACTAGCCCCCAAGGCTCCAGTCTGGACTCATGCCATACTCTCCCTCTAACTATATCACCACAGGTTGCTGTAGTCCAGTCTCACATCCGTCTCCAGGCTGCCACCTGCCATCCGTCTCCACCTGCCATCCGTCTCCACCTGCCATCCATCTCCACCTGCCATCCATCTCCACCTGCCATCCGTCTCTCACCTGCCATCCGTCTCTCACCTGCCATCCATCTCCACCTGCCATCCATCTCCACCTATTGCAGTTGTCCTGTTTGTGTTGCACATCCACACCTTCCACACAGTTCCATGATGTTCCTCTTCCTCTTGCAAGATTCTCAGTACAGTTTCCTCTCCAGTTCTCTGAGAGTACACTCCCTACCTTTTTTTTCCCCCTTACTCTATCCCTAACCTAACACAGCATGTTGTTCCCTAATCTGTCATCTTGGAATCTCCCTATGCACATTTGTTTAGTTAGGTATTTCTTGAATTAAACACTAGGATAGTCTATTGTACCTTCTGATTATCCTTCACATGATATATATCTTATTTTATTGAAATAGTCTGCTTCCTTGAGTGTATCCCCCAAAAGGTGATGAATCTGTTGGAACCAAGGACCATGACATGCTCAATTTTGTATCTCTAGCTGTTAACACAGTGGCTGGCACAACATAAATAAATACAGAGCTACTTCCCAAAGTTCATGAAAAAATTGAATTTAGAGGGGCCGGCACCGTGGCATAGTGGGTAAAGCTGCTGCCTACAGTTCTGGCATTCCATATGAGTGCCAGTTCAAGACTCAGTTTCTCCACTTCTGACCCAGCTTCCTGCTAGGGCTTGGGAAAGCTGTGGAAGGTGGCCCAAGTCCTTGGGCTCCTGCACCTGCATGGGAGACCTGGAAGAAGCTCCTGGCTCCTGGCTTCAGATGGGCAGAGCTCTAGCCGTTGCGGCCAACTGGGGAGTGAACCAGCAGATGGAAGACTTCTGTCTTTCTGTCTCTCCTTCTACCTCTGTGTAACTCTGACTTTCAAATAAATAAATCTTTAAAAATTTGAATTTAGAGATAAGTTTATTCTGATGCAAAACATTGTAAATCCATACATACAAAGGATCTTGAAAACATTCATGAGAATGCAAGTTATGAGAATATTTTGCATGGACCTAAAAAGTTTTTGCACCAAAATGAAAATCATGTAATTCCATTTCCATAAACTTCATGAATTAAGTTCAGAGGTATTCAATTAATGGCTGTTGAATGTAAAAATAAAGAATGCATGACTATTTCTTCTGATCTTGTCAAAGTTGATCTTAGCTGGGCTTACTCATGTTTGTGTGGCAAGTAATGTTGTTAGCCATGAGATCTGATATCTAAAAGGTACTTATTCTCACATCCAGTGTTTCTATCTTTATTAACATGGGCAATGAGAGTGATTGCACCACCCGTCTCATCATGCACAAGCCTAGATTGTTCATGAGGCAGCAGATGCTAGGGGTTCCAAGAACTTAATATAAATTCCAGGTCCTCTGGTGTCCTAGGTTCAAAGGCAAAATAACATTCTAGACTCATTTATTTGTTCAAAGCAAGACACCAGGGAAATCCATATTCAACACATAGAGAAAAAGATACCTCCCCTTCCCATGTTTGGAAAGGAAACACAGTAAATTAATGGATTGGTTTGAAATTCAACACAAATGGTAAAGTATTCAGAATGCCATAATACAGTCAGCTACTATGAAATCTGAACTTTCCTCCTGGTGACATTAGCAACACCATTAGTATATCAATCCTTTGTTTTTGCAAAATCAGAATACCTTTCAAAAGCCCATTTATGTAGAATAATAAAAACCAGAGATAATTTAAATATAAGCAATGGATTTTTTAAATTTTTATTTTAACCAGCAACAATAAGCTTATATGCAAGCATATTTCTGTTCCAAAGTGCTACACAGTAGTCCCCTTTTATCCGAGGTTTCACTTTATATAGTTTTAGTTACGTGTAGTCAATTATGTTCAAAAATATTAAATGCAAAATAAACACTATACAACTTTTAAAATCACATGCCGTATCAAGTAGCATTATGAAATCTAACACTGTCTTGCCCAGTCCCTCCAGGATGTGAATCATCCCTTTTCTAGTATATCCATGCTATATAGACAACCTGGGGCTAGTTGCTGAGTAACCATTTGGGGTAGCAGATTGAGTGTTGTGGTATTGGGGCCAGCGTTGTGATGCAGTAGGTTAAGCTGCCATCTACAACACCAACATCCCATATGAACACAGATCTGAGTCTGGGAAGCTTCCCTTCCAATCCAGCTCCCTGCTAATGTGCCTGGGAAGGCAGCAGAAGCCAGCCTAAGTACTTGGGTCCCTGCCACCCATATGTTAGACCCTGATGGAGTTCCTGACTCCTGCTTTGGCTTGGCCAGCCCCAACCGTTGTGACCATTTGTGTAGTGAACTACTAGACAGAAGATCTCTCTTCTCCCTCCCTCTTTCTCTGTCACTCTACATTTCAAATAAATAAAATAAATCTTGACAAAAAGAATGTTTCGGCTTAACAGTGCTTGTGTCAAGTAACTCTGCTTTTGCTTGATAATGTGCTCCGAATTACAAAGGAAGTGATGGTGGAAATTGCATTGCAGTATATTATTCTAATTCATATATTATTATTACCTTAGTATTCTAACATTGCTGTATTTTATTGTGTCTGATTTGTAACTTAAATCATCTGTATTTATTTGTAGAAAATACAGTGTAAATAGTGATATATCCACACACACAATCCACTTGTTGAGAAGAGGGGCAATGTTGTATTTCTCACAAAAGAAAAATTAAGAGTAATAGTACAAATAATTTTAATGCTGGAATTATTATTATTAAAAAGTAATTGAGCCTTCAAAAGGAAAAATATGATTAAATACCAGCTGTTAGCTTCACTCATGCTTTATGTCGTCACAGTTTTACAACCTCTTGGCCTCTGTCTGCCTGGGGAAGCTAGACAGGATTGAAAATCTAAGCAAATATCTCTCCTGCTTATAGAAGCAGGTACTGAGAACAACTGGAAATTTCTGTGGCCTGTTGCAAGCGTGAATTTATGGTTTATTTTAGTTTCATTTTATGTCTTGATTCCACTCAGCCTTAAGAAGACCACGGCTCAGATAATAATAGCTCATTTCTGAAGTGCGTTCAACAAAAGGAAGGTTTGTCCTCTCAGTTTCATTAGTGTGACTATCATACACTTTTTTCTTGCTTTTTAAGCAGGTAGTCTAGAGCACGAAGTACTGTAAAAACACCTCTGAAGTTCATGGGCTACATTAGAAAGGACCATTCAATTAGATGATGTCTCTAAAGAGATATCTGGAGTATATAAAATGAAACAGCAAGCACTGTGAGACAGGAGATTCTGGGTGAGGAGGTTTTCAGAGTTGTTCTTAAAACTATCAAATTACAGAATTCTCTTCTGGACAATGCATGACTTATCTTACATTTTGTATTGCATTTGGTCTCAGAAAGTTGTTGATGTCTGCTAAAATCTTCAGTGATAGTGTTTGAGTAGTTTATAAGCCAAGTTCAATGAATGAAATACTAGATTAGGAAAAAAGGATTTAAAAAAAGCAAATGAATAAGGGTGGCAAACATCTTACCATATTGTGGAATTCACAGGCTGCTCAAGATAAGGCCATTACCAGGGACCTGGAAGGGAAATGGAGCATCCAGGACACAAATCAGCACCTGTATGGGATGCTGACATTGGAGGCTATGGCTTTTTACCCACTACGCTACAGCTCCAGCCACCAGGCTAAGGATAAGGATGTACCTCATTCTTCTCTGTAATTGTGTCAGTGCTTGGTATATAGTAGTGTTCCTTTAAATAAACATTTATTGCTAATGGCTTGGGTCCCTGTACCCACCTAGGAGACTCATATGAAGCTTCTGGATTCAGCTTGGCTCAACCCTGGCTGTTGTGGCCATTTAGAAGTGGATTACCAGGTGGAAGATTTCTCTCTTTCTCTCTGTCTCTGTCTCTCCCTCTCTATAACTAATAATTTCAAATGAACAAACATATTTATTTTAAAAAATAGTTATTACATATTGCCTACAAAGAAAGTCTACAGATAAATTGATGGTAAACTATGAAGTGGAAATGTATATTAAGTGCTCCAGCTGTATGCAGGGAAAGTAATTAAATATTACTTAGTTATAGGTGAATTAATAGGGGAGATAACATAGAAAATGGATCAAAACAATGATTGTTCATTATTCACAAGTAAAGTAGAACTCAGTAATGTAGAACTTTGGTACTTGGAACCAAAGCACAGAAATGGGAAGCAATTTATCCTGTTTGAGAAATTAAAAGCCGATTCCTATTTCTAAAGCATAAATTATATTGCAGGAGGGACAGTGATGCTACCTTTAGATGAAATATCACTGAGTCGTGGCTGCTGCAGTTCAAGTTATTAATTCACGTGTGAATTGTTTCCTAGGATATCCATCGCTTCAACCCAACCGAGTCATATTTAATTGATTCATCTCCTATGCTTTGTATGTACCTGGGTTCCAGCTTTAGTCACATTGTTTTGGACTGTTTTTAATATCTATTTTTGCTTGAGCTTAACTTTAAAGATACGACTACATCTTACATATTTCTATTACCTTTATCTAGATAAGTTCAAAGTATCTGTAATACTTGTTGAATGCTTTTCTGTCTTCTTCTATTACCTTAATTCTTCCTAGTGTTCAACTAATGGACTACCATGTTGGTAAGTGTACTTTTATTATCCAAAGTTTGTAATAACTCCAGTAATATTCTTGAAGTAGAAGAAAGCATTCATTTATATCTAAGTTGGTTCCATAGCCCCAGCAGATTAAGCAATAGCACTGAGCCTTGTCAATGTGTCAATGTACAGAAGTGCACAGGGTCTTAACACGATGCCATTTGTCCTGAGATCTGACCAAATATGGGAACCACTAAGTTGAGGACACCAGGGATTTCACCACAGCTATCCACTTGAGCACCACTATTTGTCTCCTGTTATTCTGTTATCCACGTGCATGCCTTTAGTCAGTCAAATGCGAAGTTGTATACATTCTTTGTTTTCAAGTACTCAAGTTGTAGAGAACTGTTTAAATCTAAGAGTCACTGGTATTCCATGCATTAGTAACATCACATCAAACCTGTTACAACATTCCGAACACTTCATTCAAAATCTATGTACACAAGATTTCCAAATTTAGAAATTTAATATCCATGTGCAGATTTTTGGTGAAAGGAATCGTCATAAAATAATCCATGAGATCTTCCTGAGACTTGTTTTAAATTAAAGAATTGAACCCAGAATACTGGCCAAGAATAAGCTTGCATGGCTTCACAGTGTTATTAATGGAGCAGCCATATGAGAGAATGGAGGCATGTTTGGATGCCATGCTTCAAGCTTTTTGTTGACAGAGATTGCATGATGGTTGTTTTCAGAAGTTGCTGTTTTCTGAGCAAGGGTTCTACACACAGAAAAGTGTGTTGGGGTTCTGAAACTCTGAAATTACTGCTGAGTATCACCTAGGGGAAAGTGACATGATCTGAGAGATGTGACAGCCTCGGTATTCCCTCAGTCATTCTTTTCATCCTCGCTAATCTCCTGGCCTCCTTGCTTCCAGCTTTCCTTGAAGTTATTTTTATTTTCTGCTTTTTACACTTCAGCAAATGTTCTCCCTATGTGAGAAAAACTCAGGACCAAAGTTCATAGCTGTTTACTCTCCTCTTGTCTAGCACATGCATGACAGAGTGTTATACTAAAAATGTCTAGCAAACTGTTCACATTTTTCTCCTAGGAGGGGAAAGGGTACTATCTTGTGTCTTTTTTTTCCAATGGAAATATGCTGGTATTATGACTCCAAGAATCACTGATAGCCCAACTTGCTAGCTCTTTTTCAGTCAATTTCATTATCACCAGCACCAGTTCACTAGCATTTAACTCAGTGGCATGTAATTTGGTCCTTGGATACAAATACATTTCTAGGAGCACATCTGTGACTGAGTGTTTGACTTTAAAGTCACCCTCTGTCACTCTATTTTTGTCAGGGCCTTTTTATTGGAAATACACCTAGAGAAAAGTCGCAGATTGTGGCAGCTTGTTGCAAACTGTGAGAGGCCTTCTAGGCATAAAATAAAAATACCAGAAACACAGTTACAGAATTGTTCGCGTCTATTTTGTGATTAGGTGAATAAACCTTACAAAACAAATGAAAAATAAAATTCTACAGTCCGTACCTACAAGTGTCTTTCTGAGGCTGCATTTCAAAAAAGACCATTAAATTAATCTCAACAATGGTGACAGTTCAGCAAGTAAATTGGTTTCAGGAATGTTGGTTATCTCAAATGCTGTAGACTTATTGATGTACTAAGGCATAGTAATAGTTCTTGAGCTTTATTGATGTTTTGATTTCTTTAGAATGTGTCAGTTTATAAAAATTTTATGTCACTATTAAAATGAAAGATCAAATACCATCTATCCATTCATCCTTCTATCAGAATTATTGAAAGAATAGTAAGACATAGTACCAGACTTCCAGAAGTACAAGCTTTGATAGGATGCACAAAAGTACATATAATTGCAGTGTGCAGTAGTGTATGTGTTAAAACAAATTATCTCATACAAAATATTCTAGAATCACAGGAAATAGTCACCAACGCTACTCACATATACCAAGGAAGTCCTCAGAGTTAAGTTCAGTCTTCCACTGGGTATCAAACGTTGAGTAGTATTTCACTAAATCAATAAGTGATGGGGAACATTTCAAAAAAGTAGAAACAGAACATGGAAATGTAGAGTCATGAAATTTCTTGGCACATTTTGGAAGCATTGAATGCAATGGTCTATCTCAAGTCTAAACCTGTGCTCTTTGAAGCCTAATCCCTAGATATATTTAACTAGAACTTTGTAGATCTAATGTCTTTTAAGACAGATATTCACTTGAATATATACAGAGATTTGTCAACATTTTACTAACTTATCTAACATACAAATACTTATTGACCATGTTATATGTGAAAAGAGCCTTGCAAAGTTGCAAAAAGGTAATTATATATTAATAAATTTTTTGATCTCAATAACTGAATAATCTGATGGACAAAGAAGATATACTCAGAAGGAACATTCATAGAAGCTACAAAGGGAGAAATGGCATAGGAGATACACAAATAAAATATTATCAAGGCTTGCAATCAGTAATCATTATTTTTATTAGCAAACCAGAAATAAATTTATATATGCATGTGTGTTTGTGTGTGTGTGTGTGTAGGCAATGTTTTTGATAATTCATAATAGGTCAGGCAGCATTATTGCCATAAGAACTGTTTATCATGAAAAAGTAGAGCCCCAGCTCTCAAGGAATTTATAAAGTTATGGGGAGACTAAAAATAAATAGAAGAATTTCAGGCTGTTTGAAATAAAGAAAACTGAACATGGATAGATAATGGATGGATGTTACCTAGAGTTTCCATAGTTTGGGTGGACAATTTCGCCCTCCCACAGGAGGTACCATTTAAAACAAGAGGTGGAAGATGAAAAGGAGGCATCCATTTGAAAATCTTAGCCGAGGTACTCTCTGAGGAGAGCATCCAGTGAGAATGCACTCAAGCAGTGCATGACCTAACAAACTGTGCATGAGCACAGGGAGTCAGGAGCTGGAATTTTAGATCAGGTTAATGTGTTTGAATTTTCTTCTAACTGAAATAAACACATTGGAAATTCTTAAGCAGGGAATGAAGAAATGTTCATGAAAAAGGTAGGTTACTAAGCTGAGTCTTGAGAAGGTGCAGTAGAAGAAGTCAAGAGTTAGGGGTAAGGCTAATTTTGGGAAAAGAATATATGTAGCAGAAAGTAGACTGCTGAATGTTTATGACACCATTCATGCTATTTTGAGCACTTTGCTTCTATGAACTCACTTCATTCTCCAAACAATAAAGCCAGTTTTATTATAACCCCCATTGTGCAGATGAGATAACAGAGACATTAAAAAATTTGTCTCATCTTCCTGTGAATAAGGGGCTGAGTGAGAATTCGAACCTCAGTGCTTTTTGTATTTTAATTTTGTATTTGAAATGAAGAGAGGAGGAAAGGAGGGGAGAGAGAGAGAGAGAGAGAGAGAGAGAGATCTTCCATCTGGTGGTTCACCCCCCCATCAGCCTTTCGTAGCTGGTGCTGGGCCAAGTCAAATCCAGAAGCCCAGAACCTAATCAGGATCTCCCACAAGGCTGGCAGAGACCCGACTACCTGAGCCATTAGCTCTGTGTCCCAAGGTGCACATTACAGGAGGCTGCAGTCTGAAGAAGAGCTGGGATGCAAACCCCAGGCATTTAGGGGGTGTGGGAGTTCCAAGGGGCATCTTCGTTGCTGTGCCACATGCCCACCCCATTAACCTAAGTTTGAATTCAAGATGGAAAGCCAACCCTCCAGTCCAATGTATGATAAATCTCAAGAACAGACATTTCTAGTATAGGTATAATTACTTAGTTATTAAAATTTATTTTAGTAAGATCAACCTAATGATCTTCCCTCTTGAACATGTCATACAAGGGCGAGTAAAGAGAATACATTAGGAGGCATCTTGTTGAATCTAAGAGAATGGATTACCATAACTAGGGAAGGGGTATCTAGAGATAGGAAGAGAAAAAGAAACGATGCAATTTCAAAGAAGGGGACTAATGACAAATGTCACAGGACTAATAAAGCACCAGGAATCTAGCTTCCTGGTGACCATCAAGGATGGTTCTAGATTCTCTAAGGGATTCAGATGGTATAGGAGAGTGAAGTACAGGTTATTCTTTCAATAAGATTAAACCAAGACCAAAGGAGAGAGAAAAGATGATCCTGAAGTGTGTAGGATAGGTGGACTTTACCTTGATTGTAATTTAATGATCAAACAAAGAAAAATTTGAATTTGTAAGCAACTGGATAATTTTGGGAAATTTTTTGAAAGATGTGATTACTGGTGGGAGGAAGAGAGTTAGGAAAAGGTTATTATTGGAAAGAAAGCTGTGTCCTTGTTCTGAGAGTAGGAGGAGATATGAGTAGAAGAGGATATGCAAGTATGCACATACATATATGTCCTGGCTCAGATTCATACTGGGTGTTAGATACCTTTCTAAAACAATGCAGTGGAAAAATAGAGAAACTACTTAGTAATGACTTCTTACCAAACAAGTCCGACCTCCAAATGGCATACAAGTACAAAAATCAAAGCAGATTGATTTTCATTTGAATGAATTTATTGCTATGTTGGTACTGGTGAAAAGCATGTTTACAGTCATGTTATTTTCATCTTTAGGGATTTAATTGAAAATTGAAAAATTCCATATACATCTTCCCTGGTGAATGGTACTAAAATTGCTCGCCAATATTCAATCTGGAAGAACTTATATAATTATATTTTTCTTACATATAATGTGTGATATGAGTGGGAAGGATGCATATTTAATTTGCATCTGGAATATCTGATATGCAACAGTTAACAGTTCAAAAGACTTTGTGGTGGTCACAGGTCATTCTTAGTGAAAATCAAAGCATCCCCAGTTCTTCTAGAACAAACAAAATAACCTCTGACAGTATAGAGTAAATGAGAAAAAGTCGTTCAAATAGAAGCTACTTTCCTTTGTGAACTCTGTATAAGGTTGCATGAGAGACTCTGAATTTTCCAAGTGTCAGGGAAATTTCTGTTGAAGATATTCCCAGAGGACAGAACAGTTTAAACTTAGATTTCACAATGGCAGTGTCTGCCACACAACTGGCAGATGTCAGAGCGTGTGACAAGACAGGCCAGGCAGAAATGCAGAAGAGCATCCCTGGTAAGGCACAGAGAGGACAGAGATTATTTGTTTATAGTGCACAGCTTAAAAATCTGTCACGTTAATCAAGGGCACATAAATGCCTTCTTTACTAACTATGTAGTCATTTCAATTGGGGTGAATGAATGGCACTGAGAAATCTTTTTTATCAAGTAGTTTTCTTATAATTGTCACTAAAACTGTCCTTGGGTGCTCATTATACATAAGGAAATGTTAATGTATTTCTTGATTTGGCTTTCTGGTATGCTGTTTATTTTCAATAAGTACTTTAGTCCCTGCTTTATAAACCAGAACAAGATAATTGGTTTACTGGATATATGTTCTCATTCAGTCAGCCAGATCATCTAACTCCACTCTTTGGGGCCCTGCTATTGTCACGAGAATTCTCAGCAGGGAGAGGCAGAGAAATAAACAAGTTTAAGCTGCAAGACCTGTACTTCAAAGCAGAGGAACTGTTACGGCTTAAAAATCAAAGCCGTGTTTTGGAGTTTGTGAATGTATGCATGCACATCAATCATAGTGCATAGAGGATACTATAATTCAGCTCTCTATTATTTTGTCTGGAAACAGTTTTTTTAATTGATTAGTTTCAAATATGTAAAAATTTGATTTCATGTAAAAACAAAGATTCCTCAATTCTCTTTTTGAAAAAGCTCAGGGACTTGACAAAATGGACCCATGTTTGGGATGGTGGCGTATGGCCAAAGCTAACTAGTTTGCACAACCATGCCTTGTTCAGTCAATTACCCTACCTCTCTGACCCCTCGACCTTTCAGGCAGAGAGCTCTGGGTCAGCTTTTTTTGGCATGCAGGCTTTGTGTGGCTGGTATGGAAAGCCTACCAGCAAATGAGATATTTGATTACATACAAAAACAGAATTTGCATAAACATAATTATTAAGCTTAGGCACGCTTCCAAAGCTCTTGGAATCACGCACAGTCCAGTCCAATATTTTGTCTTTTCCTCACCCTGAAAATATGACTGTGATTCAGCTTATTTTCCTTTGCATAGATTTTGTTCTAGATATTTGAATCACTTTCTGTAGAAGGAAGAACAAAGAATGACTAATTCATGTGAAGGGATTGTTTACTAATACACATTTATATCACTTCTGCAATGTGACTGTTCATTTTCCTGTGTCTCTAGGTTTTTAGCCATTTGACCTAAAAACGTGATTTTATCAGCTAAATATGTGGAAGATTTTTTTTAAGATATGCTCATTTGAGAGGCAGAGTTACAGAGAGGGAAAGATAGGAAGATCTTCCAACCTCTGATTCACTCCCCAAATGGCCAGAATGGCTGGAGCTGGGCCAATCCAAAGCCAGGAGTCCAGGAGTCAGGAGCTTCACCTGGTTTCCCATGTGGGTGTAAGGGCCCAAGCACTTGAGCAGTCTTCCACTGCTTTCCCAGGCCATTAGCAGGGAGCTGGGTCAGAAGTGGAGCAGCTGGGACTCAAAGCAGTACCTATATGGGATGGGGGCTTACCCTACTATGCCATAGCGTGGGCCCTGAAAATATTTGTTTTAAAGGACCATTATTCAGATAAAATAATGTAAACTCATTTACATTAAATGTAAATGTAAATCATTAAATGTAAAATTTAATGTAAAATAATGTAAATTTTAGCAATCCTATATACCCTTATTTTGCTACTCCTCCCCTCAAATTTCCTTTATCTCATTACTATCTATTTTCTGGGTAAATTCTATTTTTAGACTGTCCCTCACTTTCTTTGTCTCTGGCTCCAGATATATTTTTTTCTTCCAGAAATGTTAGATTGATTACTCTATTTTTGTATGGTTCTGCCTACAATTTTTATGCATTTTTTTCATTCAACCATCCAGTCAATATATGATTTTTATTCTATGCCTACACATAAAATAACTGATACATAGTATCATAGATCTAATATTTTTCTTAAATAGTAAATTTGCCTTTTTAATCTTAAATTATGACTTTTCTGTGAGTACTGTAATTATTGAATATCATTTAAATTTAAGAAAGCAAATAAGAAACAAATTGACCTATGTTATATTTTCCAAAAATTATGCATAGAAAATTGCTGCCCTAAAGTTATAAAATACATTTTAAAAGTGGAGAGTCTTTTAGTTACATCCTGGCCAAATTTTATTCAATTTGTTCCTTATAAATTGATTTGGGGTGTGCAGGTCAGTGCATGACATGCACACTAAACTCCTATTGAAATATGAGCAATAAAAGCTTATTGACTGTGGTATTAGCTGATATTTCAAATAAAGAATCTCTACAAGTAATACCTTTAGGGGCTCTTCAAAAAGCACAGCAGAGAAATTATCTACTCTCAATAACATATTTTAAGGACAAAAATATCCTTGCAACAGCAGGGATACAGAATATGCTTTTGAAACAACTCAACTCTTGATTAATGTCAAGATGAAAATCTGAGTTAGACTTCCCACTACAAGTTTTGAATTGGAATAATTTGTCAGCTATGAACAGGATATTTGAAAACAATAGGAAGATGGCATCATGGACAATGATTTCTTGTTGAGATTCCTTTCCTCCAAATATATTACTGCCTGTGTACCCTTCAGCCTATACACTCAGCATTTATAAACCTCAAGTTCATGGTGTTACTGATAAAAGGAATGCATAAAATGCACTGCCTCTATATCTTTTTAATAAAAGGCATACATTATCCCCCTAAGCTGAGACTGTTTTCAAATTTGGTGATTTGTAGTACATTCACAAATACAAGCCATGATCGAGTTTCTCAGAAAATATTGGCAATCCATCTTTCACTTTTCTTTGTTGTATACATTTACATTAAAATTAAATTTCATTGATTACATCTATGCAATGAATTTTAGCCTCTCGATTTATTTCACTTGAACACAGATTCTAAGTTATAAAATTATTTTCTTTCTGTTTGCTTCTTACCTTGGGGTTTGAGAGCTGTACATATTTGTAGCCTATTGTTTTCAGTATTTTACTCTGTAAGTAAATTGTAGTCATTGTTTGCTAATGCTGAAACATCCTTTGTAAACTTTGAAAATATCTATTAATTTCTATTAGTTTTGGATTTAAAATTGCAATTATCATGACATAAAAATCTATTTAATTTTAAATTGTTTTATCTTAAATTTCAACTTATTAATAATTTTAGTTTAAAGATGATAATATTTATTTAGGCCATATACTAAACTTAGCTATTATATTTCACTTCTGTTAAAAATTCAAATGGATCTCCATGCCAAAATGTATGTGTAATGTTAATATACGTGTGTATATATATATAACTTATATATATATATAACTTTTACTACCATGTTAGGCAATGCATCTAAGATGAAGACCATTAAAATTTCTTTGTACTTGGCTATATTGGACCATGTAAGTTGAGTAACAAGTCTTATTCTTAGGCCAGCTTGTTCAGTTTCTATTGTATTCTTTCTCCTGGTTTTCTGCTCTATAAATCCAATGCTGATGTTTTGAGCTGGTTCTGTCTTTCTTGCTATTCAAATGACTGCCATATTCCTTTGCAGGAATTCTTTACTCTTCTTTAAACCTCCTCCTCATACTATTTTTATGTTATACATTGATTGTATTACATCAGAATTGAAACTTCCAGGGGCAGTATCTGTTCTGAATGATACTGAATGCCTATGCTCCAGACTGGTGAATAACACAGGCAGTGAACTCAACCTAGGAAATAGAACAAGTTAATTCTGATTGTCAACTTGTTGATGTAGATCATATAGATGATAACATTGCCATAACAAAAAGATATTAACTAAATTCACTTAGAGAATCCACATAAAGCCTTTAGCATAATGCCTAGTAAACAGCAAGCATTCAATGAGTATTAAAGTCATATA
The DNA here is from genome assembly GCA_949820135.1 of Sylvilagus floridanus. Lineage (NCBI taxonomy): Eukaryota > Metazoa > Chordata > Mammalia > Lagomorpha > Leporidae > Sylvilagus > Sylvilagus floridanus. The sequence goes on from OX463244.1 coordinate 32,727,234, forward strand.
GATATAATTATTAGTTTTTACTATCATCAACAAAGTTTTTTCATGTTGCTTCAATTATGGATTCTCATTGCTATTGATACAGCAATTGTCTTTCAATGATTAAACTGGGTATAATTTATCTGGCCATGTATTTTATTTCTCAGGAGTTGTCATTGATGAATAATAGCTGCCTATTGTATTTGTCTGAAAATGGTTTTGAGACTTAGTCTGAGTTCGACTGAGTTATGCAGTAGTTCAATAATGTCTGCAACGCACAAAGCCAGAATGCATTCCAAATATGTGATAAACCTATAGAAAGGTATTAATTGAAAATGGGAGAAAAAATAAGCTTATACATTGTTTCTCTAGTCTGAAACAAAATTTATACCAATATCTAAGTTGTTCTTTTCATTGGAAATTGAATAACATGTTCCTTCATGCTTTTGTTATTTTCCATTTAAAGGATAGATAGAAGCATTTGTTTTAAGAAGGATAATAATAATAATAAACAGTGAAGATAAGTGCTTCCTTGAAAACTAAATCAAAATCATCATGCTACAAGTTTATGTTTTGAAAGAATATCTGTTAGGAAGACAGTGGACTGTAACTTTACCTATCCATAATCAAGTAATCTTAAACACTATAATAAGTAAGTAAATATATACATATGCAAATATATATATATATATATATCTTAGTGCTCTTATTCAGAATAATTATATCAGATGTTTCCTTCACAATATTAACTTTTTTCCTAGATGGCAGTGAACTTAATAAGATTTCCTTTTCTTTATATATTTATGCCTAATTATCAAGGATATACTTGACATTAGTAATGCAGATCTTAATAGCAAGTCAGGCAACTGATGTACCCCTTTGGCTACATTTGCAGCAAGTTCCTATGAAGTAGGATTATTTAGATAAAAATCTTTCGGGCACCCGAGCCTTACTTTGTTTTCAGTTTTTGCTACAACTCTGTACGGTGACTTAAAACTTTATTTGTGTTAATGAATAGTGAATAGTGAACTTGGAAAAGTCATGAATTTTAAGTTCAGATACCTTCATTAATTGTTTTGGTTTAGGAGAGATACATAGCCATTAATAACTTCATAAATAAAATCCTGTTAACATAAATCAGCATGAATATTGCTCCTTTATTTTTGTAAAAATGGGAATCGTGACCAAGTCAAGATTGGACTGATTCAAAGACATCTGATAAGACAGTAGCTTACATTTCACATTTTACAGCAAAAGAAATGCTTACCACTCAGGGTAAGCTTTTAGGAAGCTGTTGTATGAAGCAACAATTGACACTGTCGTCTTATGAAAAAACAAAGAACATAGTCCTTTTAGATTTTGTAGAAGATAGGATTGTTGAAATACCACATTACTTTAAAATTTATAATAACTTGGTACAAATTATATCTTTCAAAAGTTCCATTTTTCTAGAGAGGCTGGGATACAAAATCATCTCAAATGAATTCTACTGACCTTCAGAACACTTGGCCTTGTTGGGAAAAAAAAAAAAGTAGTTTGGCAAAAGCCCAACACTGCTGCTCAAATTCTTGCTCAATTTTAGAGAATTATGCTTTCTGACTGAAGTCAGTGTAGCAGAGAAACGAAGAGTGACTTACATGCACATTTTAGGTACATAAATTTGGACATGAAGATGTATCATGAAGCTCCCCTGAGATGACAGCTTAAATAGGGGACTGTCAAGTGTCAAACAGGTGACAGTTACTGTTCTATACTAACACCAGCATGTGGGATTTCCCAGATCTAATGCTTTTCTGTGTATCAAAATCACTAGGGGAGCTTGTTAGAAAACTAGATGTCCAGGCTCTGTGCCAGTCCTATTGGATTCAATTCTCTGGGTACAGAACCCAAGGACCCTTTCTGTTTCCAGTAACCCAAGTGGTTTTGAAGTTGTTCTAGAATAAATAAAACAATTAAGCCCCTTCATGAAGTAGGGAAGAATCTTTACTTTAGAAATAGAGCTGTCCTGGGTAAGAATTTCTAATTGATATTTTTATAAATGTAATTCCATTCTACAAAACTGGAAAACTATGAAATATGTGACAACAAAATAATAGGAGGAACAGTGTTGGGGGGAAATTAAAGACTTTTGAAGGATTTATAGCTTGTTATTATGAACTTTAGTGCCTTCTCTTTACTTGAATCTTCATGTTAATTAGAAAGAAAATGTTCTAAAATAAAAGATGTGTGTCCTTGTCTTGAGAAATACTATAGAAAATTAGGGAGTGAGACTGTCACTGACTTAGTAAGAAACTATAAGGAGGAGAAAATTGCCCTGAAACCATACTACCTGCAGAAAAACATTAAGTGAAACTGATTGAGTCACTTCTGGAGGTATGAGTGTATCTGAATCTTGACTCTTACCAAGTCCTTTGTATCAATCACTGTGTTGGTATTTTAGTCTAAAACATGGTAGCAAGGTTCAGTTGTGTTTCTATTATGTAACAGGTAAGCATGAAATTGGGAGTATATACCTGCATTAGCTCAGAGAGGTAGAAGTAGGTGAGCGATGCAGAAAGGAAGAAAAATAGGAAGCTAAAGCTATTTATATTAGTTTAAAAATTTGAAAAATTAATAACATTTACATTTTACATTGTGTGCAGGAGAATTTCAAGATATGTCTATCCTCAGAAAGCATATGATCTAGTTGAAGAAAAATGATATAAAATAATGTTATACAGACTTTAATTAAGTGATGATATTTGTACTGCACATGAAATTGGAGGAATTTCAAAGTGAGGTAAATCAGTGAAGGTAGGAATAATGACAAGGGGTCGCATTGATGATTAAATAGATAACATGTGTTAGGCAAGCATAAGAAAGAAGGCACACAAATACTAGAAACCATATGCACAAATGATAGATGTAAAAGCCATTCTAGTATATTGCCTGCTGCCTGCAGGAACAATTGTGTCTGAGTAGAAGAGGGTGCATATTGAAAGGCAAATGAAGTCACACAAGATTAAATGCTAAGTTATTGTGTAAGACAGACTCTTTTATTAAAAAAAATTGGCCTAAAATCTATTTAATTATATACAAAGAAAATCTGCATGGTTTTTATATTTAACTTAGAATGTTTAATTTTTATAAATGTATTATATATACAATAACATGTCCATACAAAGTACATAGGCAAAACAAACTTTTATGACATTTAAGTTACATCACATGGTTGAATGAGAAATGAAAGAATCAGAGGCAAACGTTCTTATGTTTTGTATTTTTCAAAATACAAAATTGTTATTTGTCTTAATATCAAATAATAGAGAAAGGAAATTAACATGCCAAATATCTATATCAATTTGCCAAATACTTTGTTCATCTAAGTAATCATTTATTCCTTAGCACCTTGAAAAAGGAGAACCATTATCACTATTTCATGCAGAAAATTGCAACAATTAAAATCCTTGACTAAAGTGATGAATTTCAGTTCACAATTGATCACACTGATAGGTCTGAGAGTCAAAGGGATCACACAAACAAGACTAGTGTCTGCTAATACTAACTGATAGAATCAAAAAGGGAGAGAATGATTCATCATGGGAAGCAGGATACACAGCAGACTCAGAATCGCAGATGTCCTAAATGGCACTCTGGCCTCAGAATCAGCCCTTAAGGCATTCAGATCTGGCTCAAGAGCCCATGAGAGTGTTTTAGGCATGGAAAGCCAAGACATACTGGAAAAAAAAAAAAAAAACCTAAATGAAAGATCTCTGCAAGTGAGATCTCCAGCCATTGCGGCCATTTGGGGGGGTGAAACAGTGGATGGAAGACCTCTCTTTCTGCCTCTCCTCTCTCTGTGTGCAATTCTGACTTTCAAAAAAATAAATAAATCTTTAAAAAAAAAAAACGGGGGGGAACACTACCCTCGAATACTTATTGACCTGGAGCAACCAGTCTAAGTCAGTAACTTTTCATTTTTGCCCCTGGGTTAGAAAAAATATTTGTAGATTCTGTTTGCTCTCAGCAGTGACATAAAGAAAAGTCACCTATCCAAAAGGAGAAACTAGTATCTGGAGAGTAATCCAGGTTGTAACAGAATACAAAACTTCTAAGTACCATGATCATCTTAGCTAATTGTGGAACATTAAAATTTATGAATTTGACAAAATTATATATTTTTTTTAGACACTGAAATACAATTACTTCCAAGAAAGGAAGTACAGAGCAATCATTTTAATAGGCTTTTATTTCATTTTGGCTCTAAAATATATATGACAATTTACAGGTTTCAAAAAGTTAGTTCTAATACAGCATGTATGGAAAGGGTACACCATTCCAGAGCTGATGCATCTTTTTAATGACAATGTAAATATTAATGTTCAAGAAAGATACAACTTATATCTAGACATCTATATTATAGGATTTGCTGTTGGTGAAAACAAGTTTGTTAGAATTATTTATATGAAGGTACTTCAAATAGTTCGTGGATAATGAAATTAAAAGATGAGTTTATTTTAGTACAAAACATTTTGAAATGTGTGCATAATTTTTTCATAGCATATATTTTGAAGACCCCTCTTATTTAATATCACCACATTAAGGTGCTGCCAATTTCTAAAGGAATGTGGACCAGTCAGTGTTCTTCCTATGACCCCCATGTAAGAATCACACAACAAAATCATCTGAAGTTTCCTACCCTTGCTTGTCAATTGACTGCTTCTCTTCAGGAAGTTAGTTATTGTAGGGGTTTCAGTACACATGGGAAGCCTTAGTGATATGTGTAATATATCTGACTCTCATCCTCTGACACGTGAAAGATTAGACTTTCACACCTTCTTTGAAATTTGGCCTGAGCATGAGATTTACTTTGGTCAGGAAAATTGTGAGAGGAAATATTTATTTGCCAGGGCTCTTTTTCATACCACAGAGCTCTCCTGGGAGCACCTATTGCTCTAGGGTGCAGAGCTCACAGCCAGGTCATGTTAACCTACCTTAGTCTGAATGACACACTACGAGACCATTCGAATTTGGAGTTGCTAGCCAACAAACAACTCCATTGTTTAGCATATGTATGGAGAAAAAGATTGGATGAATAATCAATTGTCACATGTTGTATCATAAGTCAGTCTTTTGAAAGGGATGTGTTTCAGAAGACAAAGGAAATAGTAGTATTAGTAAGGATAAGAAATTAACAATAACAAGATCAATAGGAGTTGAAATTTATGATGTTATTATAAGAATCCACATAGTTCCCACCCATTACCATATTTTATTCTCATAGTAAATTTATGGTATATATATTAATATTATCTTTGATTTGTAGGTGGAGAAATAAAATCAACCCTGGTGAGAAAAATAGATGTACTGACATAAAGCTGTTATCAAAATATCAAACATATAAATAGAATGTAAATTCTCCAGATGATAGAGTATTCGAACAAACTGATATAATAATATTTATTATGTTCTCATTTACATAATAGTAAATTCATTATACCCTAGTATACAAAGGAAAATTTGAAGAAATTTTTATATCCCTTGAAGGCAGCCCCATGACTTGATCATCACATGAGGATAACTGTTGACATTTTAGGTTCACGACAAGACACTCATGCTGGAACAAACAAGATCCTTCACGCCTAGAAAGAGTATCCAAATCCGAATGACCCTAGTTTCTAATTTAAACAAATCTGTGCTGAGAGCACTTTCTTTTCACCTGTGATTTTTTTATTTGTTCATAATTGGCTAAAAGTATCAAGTGCATTATGTAAATCCTGACTTGGTCTTGAATTTGATTAGTATTTCAGTTAAAGGTGTTGAAACAAGGTTATCAATTTCACATTCCCATGGTAAGATGATAGGCTTCCAACACCATTTCCTAAAATTTGGGGGTTATTTATTTATTTTTATTTGAGAGACAGAGGCAGACAGTGAGGTCTTCCATTCATTGCTTCACTTCCAAAATGTCCACAACAGTCAAAGCTGGACCAGGCTGAAGTTAGGAGCTTGGAATTCAATCCAGATCTTCTACGGGGGTGGAAGGGATTCCAGTACTTGAGACATTACCTGCTGTCTCCTAGGGTATGCATAGCAGGAGGCTGGAAGTGGAAACAGAAGCAGGACAGGAGCTGAGCGCAGGTACTGAGACATGGGAGGCAAGCATCCCAAGCAGTGTCAATAGTTTGTGATCTTATTGTGACAGTTGCATGGCAGGTGATGATGGAAGACATTTCTGTAACTGCATTTGATGAGGCGGCTCTTTCCTTTCTGTTAAATTCAGAGATTCACTTATATCCTTACTATGCTCATGTATTAATTTTTTACTCATTCAACTAATTACCATATGCCGAGAGGCTTAAACAACACAAAACGTTATCTCACAGTTATGCAGGTCACAAATCTAGTGCAGGTCTCACCCATCCAAAATCGATCTGATCTGTCCTAGGCTGCATTGTTTTCTGGAGGCTTTAAGGAAGAATCCATTCCTTGCAGATTTGGGGTATCTGTAGAATTGGTTCCTGATAGTGTAGGACAAAGGCATCCATTTTCTAGTTGGCTGTAATCAGAGAACCATTTACAGCTTCTAGAAGCTGCCACATTCCTCCAACATCAAATTTCTGTGACACAACTTTCTTCAGTTTCTACTCTTACATGGAAATCTGGTAAGATATGTCCCACCCAGATAATCCAGGATCATCTTCCCACCTGAGGCCTTTAAATATAATCACAGACACAAATGATCCCTTACTCCAGATAGTAACATATTTAGAAATTGTGAGGATTTCAATATGGACATCTTGTTGAGAAGAGTGGAGGGGCATTATTCTGTATGTCACAGCCAATGAAAGTTATTAATTAGGGGTATTCAGACTATTTCATTAAACATGGAGACTATATCAACTGGAGCTCATTTGACAGTGTTTCTATACAGTGCTTTTTTAGTCACTTATTTTGTTGCCAATTAGAATAGATTTTCTTTCTTTTATGTAGAGGTGGAAAGTAGGTGATGATCAGGGGTCTTTTTTGGTTCAGTGAAGTCAATATGTTGCAGCTTATTTCTTGTACTTGAGATTTGAAAATCTTTCTATTCATTTCTATTTAATAATTTATTTTCAAAAATCACTGACAGAGAGAGGCATTCATCTCTTCCAGGTTCTGAATAATAGGGTAGTTTCTCAGAGCAATTTATAGTCCTGGGGGGTTTTCAACTATGGGACTGACCCAGATTAAGTTCTTTAAAAAGCTATCCCTATATGACACTTCTAGAAGTTTCTAGATTCCCCTGGGTCATTTTTTTAATGCATTGCACAGGAAATTTAGCTATAGGCCACCACTGTAATGCCAGGTATGGTTCAAGTATCATAATCATCCTAAAACCCTGAAAAGCCTGTTGGCAGTCCTCACCTACAGCCCATAGTCTTCATATTCATCGTATTGGGAGGAGATGCCATGTATCAAGTGATTGTGACATATCCTAATGTTTGAGAGCTGTGTCTGTTCCTTTCAATCAATATACTTATTTTAAGTATTAATTAATGCTACAATTTTGCTCTGAGGGAATGTATATGTATTTCCTTTGATTTTTAGAATTTCTCTTCTGAAATAATTTGTTCTTCAAATAATTGATTTATGATATGACCTAAATGACATTAGAAAGTCTGAGGTGGCCACATTTAAGAAGCCTGGGTTTCCATTCTGATTTTTGCTAAGAACTAGATCAATGGTTTATTTTACCTCTCTATGCATCAGTCAAATGAATTTTAGATGATTGGTCAGACTCTTGTTGACTCAGCTGCTTAGTGAATGCCTAATCTGTGCTATGTGGAAGCTCAGAATGCAATGCCTTCCATCTGGACCACATCAACTGGTTCAGAGAATCACACCCACATAAAGCAATTGGTTGCAGAACAAAGTAACAGTATAGAATCAAATTCATACTTTATATATATATATATATATATATATATATATATATACTTAGTTTATAAGTGCTATTGCAGATTGGAGAAAAGGGAAATCGTTAAGAATTAGTGGATTGTGGGGCCAGCAACAAGGCTCACTTCGTTAATCCTCTACCTGCAGTGCAGGCATCACATATGGGCGCCGGTTCCAGTCTCGGTTGCTCCTCTTCCAGTCCAGCTCTCTGCTGTGGCCTGGGAGGACAGTGGAGGATGGCCTGAGTGCTTGGGCCCCTGCACCTCCATGGGAGACCAGGAAGAAGCACCTGGTTCCTGGTTTCAGAACGGCATAGCGCCGGCCATAGCAGCCATTTGGGGAGTGAACCAACAGAAGGAAGACCTTTCTCTCTGTCTCTCTGAATGGCAGAATGCATTGAAGAGAAGAAGTGAGGGAAAACATTGAAGATGGCTCTGAGGTTTCTGATTTAGAAAACTGGAGATGTTGAAAGACAATCCAAAATTTAAGTGGTTGACTTTTGGGCATGCTAAGCCTAAGATGACATTGTGATGTAAAGCAAAAGTATTCTATCTTTACTGAAGAATGATGGAGTCCTCGCCTATGTAATGAGGTGCAATGTGCACTGCCATAGAATTAAACACAGCAATACCTGGCACTCATCCTGGAGCTTTTGATCAACTTTGGATAATGATAGATGTTGAAAGAAATATAAGTGGTAAAAAGAATAAAAGAGTAAAGGCACTTTAGATAATGTAGTTGAGGAAAGCTTCTTTAGGGAGGTGACAGTGTAACATAGATTTGAATAATGATAAGGCGTAAGCCTTGGGAATATTCCAGGCAGAATTTGCGTAAAGCTTAAAGTCTGTGATATAAGCAGACAGTTGCTTGTTCCAGGAAGATCAAGGCCAATGAGGCTGGAAGGTAGAGTTAGTGGGTTAAAGATGAAGTCAGAGAGAAAGGCTGGGGCCAATAAGTCTTTATTGTATGATTTAGTGTATGATTCATTTCAGCACATACAATTTTGTAATATATTGAAGAGCTGAACTGTAGTTTAGTTGAGTGCTTTGATTTTGTTGATAAAGATGCTGAAGCTTAAATATCTATAAGGGATATGCACAAATTGATACAGTGTTAACTAAATTTGGAAAATCTGTTGATCAGTCTATTCCTCCATTAGCGAAACCTTCAATGTTTCACTTCTTTGCTTGAAAACAGCACACATCTTTGCTGCATGCAGGCATCAGAAGCCATTAAGAGCGGCAGTTGGGAAGGTTTAGAAAGTGAGGGTTTCATGGCTCTAATCCGTATGTTTATCTTTTTCTATTTGCTTTTCTTCTCCCCATACTCTTTTAATGTTAAAAGCAACCTTGAAAAGGAAAGAAGGTTGGTGGTGCTGTGGGGGGTGGGAGGGTTGTTGGGAAAATCACTTGTCATTGCTTTGCCAGGTGGTCCATATGGGCAAATTATATCTGGAAACTAATCATGACTTTTGAAAATGATTTGCTAGTGTGTTTCTATAATACATTGTAAGTTCTTGGCATTCTTTGTGTAATTATTGTGTCTTGTCTTTCCTCCTACATTATTTGTGTTTTCCTCATAATGTAAACTCTTTAAAGAAGAGTCTGACAAAATAGATGTCAGTATATGGTTATAAACATTTCGGACACTAAAACAAAGTAGACAAATCCAAGTGGTAAATACTTATATTTCTTTACTATAAATTTCACCATTGTATTATTTTATTCATAATTCTGAATATTTAAATCAAAACATTTATTCAGAATATCTCCAGATGACCACATTAATTTTCCCTTTTTGTCAACTTAGCAAAATATAAATTTCACTGTCAGTGAAAATTTCATGAATTGATAGAATCAGCCTTTTTTAAATAATCAAGTAAGTTTTTGCTAGACAGTCACAGTCAAATATTTTCTGAAAAATTTGGATGTTGCAGGAATGTTCCCTACAGTGATAACTAATTTCTGGGTTACTTAGTTTTTCAAACTCAATCCATATCAATTTAGTTGCAAACACAAATGAGTATGAGAACTTTAATTTTTAATTTTAATTTTAAATAGTTTTTACTAGATTTCAATATAGTTCACAGATACAATTCTAAGAATATAATGTTCTGTTCCTCACACCCTCTCTCCCCTAGTCTCCTTCCTACCTTTCATCTCACTCCTTTTCTATTTTTGTTTTTGAGATAACACATTTTAAATTTACATTACAGTAAAAGGTTGAATGAATCACCAAATAAATTCAACAAGTTAAAAGCAAAAAGACCCTAGTGGGAATTTAGACAATGGATGTAAATAATAATTGAATGGAAAAATAACAATGTCATCCACATACAGTAAATATGAGTACTTTCTATGTTTTTTGTAGCATAAAGCATAGATAGTCCTGATCCTCATTGCTTCATATTTCACTTTTTACTCCCTAAGAAAATGGTCCGCAAGTTAGTGATAGGAGAAGATGGAACAGTGGGAAAGAGCCATTCTTGTAGAATTCTTTAAGGTGATTTGATGGCACTCCTTCATTTTGTGATTATACCACCAAAATTTTCAGTAAAATTATTTGTTCAGGATCAGATAAGAAAACAGAAAACCCTAATTTTCATCTTCTGGTTCTTAGCCCAAAGCTAATTTTGTAATTCTAGTAGTAATGATAATGATCATTTCCATAAATTCAATTTGTAATCCAAAAGTGATTTGTGTGAAAATATTGAGCTTAAATATTATCTCCCTTTTTGCAGGTCCATTCCAATTTAGACATTTTTGCAAGATTCTGTTCTGCAGGTGATGAATGATTTCCTTAAAAAAATTCATCACATGTCCAGCCTGCTTAAAATAATTCAATGTTTTTCATTACACTTACAATAAATTTCATATTTCACCCTGGGCTTTAATACTCTGTGTAACCTTGCCAGCCTGTCCCCAGCATCCCCATGTATTTGAAACCACTTTACCCTTGCTCACCCTGACCCAATCGTGCTGTGGTTCTTCACCTTGGGTAAACCTATTATTTTGTTTGCATTAGGATTTTTGCAGTACATATTCCTATTTCATGAACCGTTTTTCTTCTTTTGATCTTTATTAACATGGTCAACTCCTTGAAATTCAAGTCTCAGTTTATATTTCATCTAAAGAGAACTTTATCACCCAAGGTAACATAGCCATCTAGTCACTCTCTCACAACACCCTTCTTGTTTTCTACACAGCAATCAATATTGCCTAAACCTTTTATGTTAATTTATACATTGTTTTGATGTTTCTATTTCAATTTCTAAATTATACCATTTTCCCCCTCATTATGAAGCAGAATGCTGTTACTTTTTTAATATCCTGTTAAATGGGGAAAAAATCTGATCTAAATCCATTTCTGTACTTGAGAATAAAATTTGTCCCAAAAAGCCTCTCTATATAGTGAACTATAATGTAGTTTGTTATTAGCGCTAAGGGTATGGCTTTAGGGGCCATTGCTGTAGCACAGTGGGTAAGGCATTGCTTGGGACATCTGTATCCTGCATTGGAGTGCTGGTTCAAGTCCCAGTTACTATGCTTCCAACCAAGCTGTCTAATGATGCAACTGGGAGGAATCAGCTATGGGCCAAAGCACTTGGGTTCCCAGAACCCATGTGGGAAACCCCCGATGAAGTTTCTAGCTTCTGGCTGAGACCTAGCCAACTCAAGACTTGGGAACGAATCTGGGACATGAACGAGCAGATGAAAGATCTCTACCACTCATTCAAAAACATTTTTAAAAAAAGGAATAAATATACCTTTAAAAACAAACAACTGAGTGTCAGCCAGTCACAGCAACAGAGCTTCAGCCAATTCAGGCTTCCAACTGATACAACTGCATTCATATGAGGTAAATGTCAGTTATGGCCAATCAAGATGTTTGTATCAGTCTTTTTCTTTTCCCTCTGGCTATAAATTTTAGCAACAGCTATGGGAGAGTGTGCGCATTCTCAACCATTTTCAGTCCGAAGTGCTGTCAAAGTCTATGACTTTTTTTTTGGGGGGGGGTGTATTTGAAAGGCACAGTGGCAGCAAGAGCAAGAGTGAGAAAGAGAGAGAGAGAGAAAAAAAGAAAGAGAAAGAGATCTTCAGTCTACTGCTCCACTCCCAAATGACTGCAACAGCTAGGGCAGGGCCCAGGAAAAGCCAGGATCCCAGACTATCATGTGGGTCTCCCACATGGCTGGCAAGGGCCCAAGCATTTGGGCCTTCCCAGTTGCATAAGCAAGGAGCTGGATGACAAACAGAAAATCCAGGACTCGAACCAGTGCTCCTATGTGATATGGCATCACAAATAGTTGACACTAACCTAGTGCACCAGAATGCCAGACCCAAGAAGCTCTTGCTTTTTTTTTGTAAACTTGGTTAAATTTAACTGGTCCATGTTTCTTCTAACAAGCCTCATTGCTCAGACGAGTGACAGACACATAAAAAAAAGCCAATAAATGTGTTGAAGCAAATTGAACAGCGGAAATGTTAAAAGGAATAAAATGTATATGTAGATAAAGTGAAAGGATTCCTTCTACCATTATTGCAACCCTTTCTGATGAGAGATATGGAGGGCAATAATAAGTGTCAAAGTGTCACAATGAGGAATATCGGGTGATTATGCCATCATTGGGAAAATTGATGGAGGATTAATATACTAGATCTGAACAGTTGGTCATAATATCTGTTCTCAAGAGCCATTTTTTATTGTTTTCTTTATACATTCGCACAATGTGTTCATGACATTTTCCAACTGTTTTAAAGGAAGCATGTTCTGCATTTTATAATCAGCAGACACCATTTTAAAAATTGAACTGTGATGTAGAAAGAAAAAAGTAATGGGCCAGACATTCCTGAAGCTAAAGGTATAACATAAATGAGATAATTCACCAATGATCAAAAATATCTTACTTAATATTTGGTTAAAATGAATGGAAGCGGTATTTTGCTTAATTTACCCATTGATACCAATCTCCCTTGATAAGATTCCTACAGGTAAAAACTGGAAGAAATTGAGAATTGTGGGCTCAGCTGGCATGGGTAACAACCTGGAGGCAGTTTTGTTTTTTCCATTGAATTCATGGACAGAGGTCTATTGTATCTGTCCTCACTAGTTGCCCATTTTTGCTGCAAATACAGATAGCTTCCAAAAGATCCAACTCTTTTCAAGCCTACGAAACACCCTGTGGTTTTGTTCAAACATAGTGAATAGATTCTTAATCACTTTAATTTAGCTTCCTACTAACCCTGCAAAAAGCATTTCATTTAGTAGCACTACAAACAATAGACATTGAAGCAAATCTATTCATTTCAGCAATGATGTTTCTGCCTAGATCGATGTGCAAATATGTTTGACAAAAATATTTCAGATGTAAGTTTATCATTGACTAATTGGAGGAAAAGCAATGGTAAATTGTCATGTCGGTGAAGGCTAGTTAAGGGAGTTAGGGAAAATAAGATGTCAATGATAAAATGTCTATTTGTCTATTAAACTCCATTCTCTGTCTTTATGTAAGTTAGTGCTTACAGATTATTAGGCTCTACAGATATTTGTAAAAATATAAATATTGGTTAATTTGAGTAGAATTCTGTTTATTTGCTAAGATCTCCCACCATTACTAGCTATTCACACACTTTGTCAATTTTGGATATTTGGGATATTTGAAGGATTCTACATTTTCTACTAACTAATATAAAGGAAATTATGAATTGAACTCTGAGGTATTCATAGAGTTCAATGAAAATAGAGCTCTGTAGTAAAAATGCTTTAAATATTAAACATTTCTTAATTTTAGTTTTCATCATAGAAAATTCCAGAAACTTTTGCTAAACTAAAGCTAAGAGACTATAAGAAATGTGGATACTTCTAAAGGTCCATGAAATTCATGTTTATTAGAATGTGAAATTATTATTTATTTTTGACAGGCAGAGTTAGACAGTGAGAGAGAGAAAGTCTTCCTTTGGTTCAGCCCCCAAATGGCCACTGCTGCGGGTGCACTGCACCAATCGGAAGCCAGGAGCCAGGTGCTTCCTCCTGGTCTCCCATGCGGGTGCAGGGCCCAAGCAGTTGGGCCATCCTCCACTGCCCTCCCTGGTCACAGCAGAGAGCTGGACTGGAAGAGGAGCAACCAGGACAAGATTCGGTGCCCCAACCAGGTCTAGAACCCGGGGTGCCGACACCTCAGGCGGAGGATTAGCCAAGTGAGCCGTGGCGCCGGACGTGAAATTATTTTTTTTAAAGATTTATTTATTTATTTGAAAGGCAGAGTTACAGAGAGAGAGGAGAGGAAGAGAGAAATCCTCCATCCACTGGTTCACTCCCCAATTGGCAACAGTGGCCGGAGCTGTGCCAATCCTAAGCCAGGAGCCAGGAGCCTCTTCCAGGTCTCCCACATGGGTGCGGGGGCCCAAGGACTTGGGCCATCTTCTACTGCTTTCCTAGGCCACAGCAAAGAGCTGGATTGGAAATGGAGCAGCCGGGTCTCGATCTGGCGCCTATATGGGATGCCGATACTGCAGGTGGTGGCTTTAGCTGCTACAGCACAGCATAGACCCCATGGAATGTGAAATAATAGGCATCAATAAGATAATGGCCAGGTCTAGCTGAAAAGCTATGCAAAATGTTAGCAATGGGTCAATTCAAAACATGGCATCCCTTTGGTTTCTTTATCTCTAGGCAAAATGTCTAGTACCAGAGTGGCAGCTTGGATGGACATTCCATGGATACTTTTTTCTAAAAGTGAATCACTTAAAACCAGCCTTTTCCTATTGTTTTCTTAAAAAACTGTCCAGTAATTATTAGTCTTGGGACTATCTGTTAGCATATTACTCATTATATTTCACAGTATCTTGGAGAGAGATTTCTCTGACAATTCTCTATTCACTTGTCAAAACAAAACCCATATTGTAAGTCTTCACCTGGTATAAATCTCATATAACAACACAATAGTTTGTTGAGGAGGAACAGGTGCGATAGTTTACAGCATGGTTTATGGGAGAGACAACGTTGAATTAAACTGTGCTCTATTCATTAGTAAGTTATGACCTTGAGCATGTTACAAAACCCTTTGAACTTCAGTGTCTTCATTTGTATAAAGGGATTAATAGTAGGAGTAGTCAAAACAACAACAACAACAATATGTCACAATGCTAGGATAAAAATATGCCTGAAGTAAATGAAACAAATGGTTATTAATTTTTTTAAATTCTTGGATTTCAGCGAAGACATATGATAGAATACAAATCTATTTCTAGCAAAGAAGCTACTCCCTCAAACATGTGTTCATAGCAATCCACTTTAAAATTGCTCATTTCATACTAGTTATTGAGAGGAGTTTATTGCTTATTGAAAGAGAAGAAGATTGGACAAAATGCAAAGCTTTTGTTTTCACGCCCGTGTTTGGTTATCGTTGAGACAAAATCATTATCTCAGGGTGATTTTCTATTTTGTCTATTTCTATTCTATTCTGTCTCTACTAAAAATCCGGTGGCTAAACGAAATGCTGTGCTCAGTAATGCTCTACCCAGTAGCGCTCTGCTTTCTTCTCCTGCCTCAAAGTCAATGAGGCCCTGAGCGTGTAAAATCTCATGCTGAGATTTATTTAGATACTGTGTTCTACCATTAATCAGATCTTCACAGTAATTGATGTTATACATGGAACGTAGCACACAGCAGGGCAGATAGTAGCAACCGCATCTATCCCAAAGGATTATGACTCCTAAGTGCACACTTTCATGACCCTGTAGATGAAATGGACAAACCGAAGTATTACAAATACCGAAACTTTTTTTTTTTTTTAAGATTTATTTTATTTGAAAGACAGACTTACAGAGAGAGGTAGAGACAGAGGAGAGTTCTTCCATCTGCTGGTTCAGTCCCAAGATGGCTGCAATGGCCAGAGCTGAGCCGATCCAAAGCCAGGAGCCAGGTGCTTCTTCCTGGTCTCCCATGCGGGTGCAGGGGCCCATGGACTTGGGCCATCTTCTGCTGCTTTCCCAGGCCATAGCCGAGAGCTGGATCAGAAGAGAAGCAGACAGGACTAGAACTGGTGCCCATATGGTATGCCAGTGCTTCAGGCCAGGGCTTTAACCCACTGCACCACAGTGCAGGCCCCAACGAAACATGTTTCTTAATGGTAAAAAAAAAAAAAAATGTATGCAAACAAGCTTATGTGTAGATGACAACTTTACAGTTCTGGTCTACATTGTGAATTCAAGTTGTCCTAATTAGAGCTCACTTATAGTCATGTTCCTGTTTTCTTTAATTTTTCTATTTCTTATTTTTTCATTCAAGTATGTCTTAGTTCATTCCTTGCTTAATATGAATTTGAGTATCCAATTGTATAAAAGAGAAGAAAGTGGTTTCCAATGATTGGAGAGAGGGTTATATTTAGTTCTAGGCTTACTTTAAGCTACTCAGCAAACTACTATGAGATTACAGTGTTTCTCTTAGTTCTTATAAGACTTGGCTTTTTAATTTTCTACTTAATTTGCTTGATATACATTGAAAAAGTAGATAGAAGCTTTATCCTAATTTAATTGATTTTATCAGTTGTATGCTAATCATATCATACCTTCTTTTATCCATAGTAAAATAACTGATTTTAGAATTAGACATGGTGTTTCATTTTAGTATTATATGATATTTTTTCCCATTAGACTACTTGGTTTTGTGTTTTCTTCTTTGAGAATAGAATTGGGGCCGGCGCTGTGGCTCAGTAGGCTAATCCTCCTCCTTGCCATGCTGGCACACCAGGTTTTAGTCCCGGTCAGGGCACTGGATTCTGTCCTGGTTGCCCCTCTTCCAGGCCAGCTCTCTGCTGTGGCCTCGGAGGGCAGTGGAGGATGGCCCAAGTGCTTGGGCCCTACACCCCATGGGAGACCAGGACAAGCACCTGGCTCCTGCCTTCGGATCTGTGCCGTGCACCATTGGAGGGTGAACCAATGACAAAGGAACACCTTTCTCTATGTCTCTTTCTCTGTCTACTCTGCCTGTCAAAAAAAAAAAAATGAATAGAATTGTGTTGAATGACGTCAATCATGTCTCAAACTGTTGAGATACGGCATTATTACTGTACAAAATATATGAAATGATTCAGGTAGAGTCACATAGCAGCATTAAGTGTATATTTATACTTAAACATCCATCAGGGAAGATGATGGAAAAACAAATAGAATTTAATACACTTCGCATGCTACTCTCAGTTACAATCCATTTGCTTGCGGTAGGCATCTGGCGCAGTGGTAAAGTTGCTGTGTGTGATGCCTGTATCCCATGCAGGAATTGCTGAGTTCGAGTCCTAGCTGTGTTTACAACTCAGCTTCCAGAAAATGTGCGCCCTGGGATGCAGGAGATGAGGGCTCAAGTGCTTGGATCCCTGCTGCCCATAGAGCAGACCTAAAATGAATTCCAGGCTCTTGGTGTTGCTCTGGCCCAACCCCAGCTGTTCTGATGTTTTGAGCAGTGAACCAGGAGAAGGAAGATTCTCTCTTTGTGTCTCTATCTCTCTTTCCCTCCCTCCCTCCTTCCCTCCCTCCCCCATCTCTCTCCCCCCCTCTCTTTCTCTGTGTCCCTCTGCCTTTCTAAGTAATTAATTAACATTCATTAACTATAGATTTTAAGCTGACAGTATTTTTAATGATGGAAATACTTCACTATACTGATAAGGCTTATTTATTCTAAGTCCATCAATATCATATCAGTTTGACCAAAAGTTGAAGCATCTTTTCTCCTTCATGTTTTATTTTAATCTTCACTTAATTTAAAATAAAATTTTCATCACCCCATCTGCTAAAGTAGCTCAAAACAAATTATGCTCATGCCATTACTAAATTGACTTCCACTAAAATCCTTTCTTTTGATTTGTGTCTTCCATTTAAAACTAAATTTCCACGTTGCTTCTGTATTTATGGCTGTGTTATTTCATGGTTCAATTCTATTCTCTTTCATTTTTGAATTACATGCTTACTCTCTCCCTTGTCATACATTTTCTTCTTATTACAAACCATCTTCACTTACCTATTACTGAGATTTCCCTGGATAAATCATCACTCCATCATCAGAACAGAAATTATAGTCACCCACTAACAAAGCCAGAACTCAAAGAAAGAGCTCCTCTTTCTTTAAACCCCAAACAAATATAAGTTCTATAAAATCAAACTGCTTTATTTCTATTTGAGGTTATTCTAAAAATTTATTTTGATGACACTTTAGATTTATTCACAAAAGAATATCAACAAAGAAACATTTTAGCATATGTATATTTAACTTTATGATGTATTACTAAAAGTTTACATCACTCTTCACTCTAACTTTTTGTATTTATTATTGGGTGATATAAAGTGAAATATGATGTTTCAAGGCAATGATATTGAGTTGAATTAATAAGAGAGTTTTAGTCTTATTGGGGAAAGCTTATGATCATGGCTCAAAAACTCAGAGTGAATTAGTAAATCCTCTTTTGAATGGAAGACAAGATGCAAATTATTCTTTCAGTCCAGGGAATTGGGTGTTTTAACAAATGATGATGAGATTATCATGAATGAACAGAACTTGGGGGCATGCCATTCCATTGTGTTGAGTCATTCTTTTGGATGGCAAAGTCCAATGGCCTTGAACAAAATTTGGCAGACTTTAAACCCAAGAAGAGCCAAAATTATAAATAGCTGATATGCTGGATTATAGAAGTCCAAATGACCAGATGGAACCATGAAGTTCAGCTTAATTCAACAAACACATATCAAGGCTCTCATCACAGCCAGTGTACTCAATGGTGCTTACACATGGTTCTTGCTCTCTTGGAGTATAAACTCTGTCTATAGAAACACATTTATAAGCTCAGAATAAATGGGATATGGAGGTTCATGAGACATATAAAATAAATAGAAATAGCATCAATAATAAAATCCATGTAACAAAATATTTTCTAATGAATGTTCTATAAAAAGGGATATTCTGTAGCTTTTCTTCTCATTTTAGTCCTGAGTAAATATTTCATTTTTTCTAAATTTAAGTCAGCTGAACCTTATTGATGCTAAATTTAAAAATTTACACTCCATAATACTTAAGACAGGCTTTCTATAAGGGAGACATATTTCTTCTACCATACCAGTTCAGATATTTCCACCTGTCACACCAACATTTAAATATCTCTTAAATGATCATAGTTTTAAGGAATAGTTCTGGTCCATATTCATGCAATATTCCTAAATATTGATTGGCAAGTGACCCATGAAGTTTACATAAGCTAAATGTGTTTTACTCTATTTTATTGCAGTAGAAATATTGGCAAATGCAGTACATTGAAGGCATATATGAGGGAGTTTCAAAAATTCATTCTTTCTCTCCTTCCTTCTCTAAAGGCATATTATGCTACTTTAAAATGTTTGAAGAAAAATTGAGTTGAAAGATAAGTTGATTTTGGTGAAAAAATTCTAAAATCCATCAATACGAGTGGTCAACATCATAAAAATTACTCATTAATTTCAAATATATTTTGTATCATAATATACAACCTTCCATTTAATTTTCTTTTTTAAAAGATTTGTCTATTTGAATGTCAGAATTACAGAGAGAGAGAAGGAGAGGGAGAGACAGATGGCCACAGATGGCCACAATTGCCAGGACTGAGGTAGACCAAAGACAGAGCCAAGAGCTTCATCCCGGTCTCCCCTGTGGGTGGCAGGGGCCCAAAAACTCGAACCATCTTATGCTGCTTTTCCCAGACCATTAGCAGGGAGCTGGATCAGAAGTGGAGCAACTGGGATCCAAACCAGTGCCCATATGGGATGTCAGCATCACAGGCAGCAAATTTGCCTGCTATGCTACAAGGCTGGCTGCTTTTTCATTTAATTTCTATGTACTCTTTGAAGTGACTTCATATTTACCATGGAATTATATCTCTGAATTTGCTTAAAATAGTCCTTTTAGTCCCCGTGTATAAAGACATATATTTTGTTGGTGGCTTTGAAGCTATTATAAAATTAAGACTCGTGTTCCCAGTGTTCAAATTGTACAGAGTAGGGTTTTTATGTTTTTTTCAGCTGCAACTTTTATGGTTGGAACATGCTGGCTAGGCTGGATCTTCCAGGATTTTCCAGTTTGACTGTCATGGGAATAACTTATCCTAAGGGAGAATGTTAAGCATGCAAGCTTGGTACAAACGCTGTGTCTCATTCTGCGAGAAGATGAATGTCAGAGTGGAGAATCCTTCCTGTCAATTAGACTTCTTTATTGTTCAATTTTTTATGATATCATGGGTGTTACAGAATTGAGTAGATGACTCTGCAAATGGATTTCATGAAATGTAAAATCCAGCGCTCTGTATGTGTGTGTTTGTCATAACTCAGGAGCAAAACATTATTTCTTTGATCTCTATTAAAAAAAAAAGTGACCAGTTGACCAGTTCTCCCCTCCTCCCCACCCCCTCACCATCTCATTCATTTGTGGAATGAATCATAGTGGCAGCTCAATATTGAAAAAGGTTCAGTACAACTTTGGAAACTTTAATAAAATCACCCAAAATCTTTAAGTAAATCAACAGTAAGAGAAATTGCATGAGAGACATGTATGACTCAGAAATGTCTTAGAAGCATAGAAAAAAGCTAGGGGTCACAGCAATTTAGGTGTGTATGTGTTAATGGCACCCTACATTTAATTTCAGATGGGTGGGTCCTGTGTTGAGGACTTAGGAGCTTCATAAGGGACCAGCACTGTGATGCACTGGGTTAAACTGCAACTTGGGATGCAGGCATTCCACACTGAAGTGCTGGTTCAAATCCCTGTTGTTTGCTTTCCAGCCAGCTTCCTGCTAATACACCTGAGATGGTAGTGCAAGAGGGCCCAAGTACTTGAGTCCCTCCTATTCTTGTATAAAACCAGAGTTCCTGGCTTCTGGACTTAGCCTGACCAAGACCTGGCTTTTGGAGCCATTTGGAACCAGCAGATAAAAGAGCTCTCTTTTTCTCCTCCTCTTCCTCTCTTCTTGTCTCTATGCCTTTCAAACAAATAAGTCTTTTTTTAGAAAGTGACCTAAGTAATCATTTTTATTCTAACCTTATTTCATAAGTACTAAATAATTTAACAATTACTTTATAATCTCTATTAAATTGGGACACAAAGTGTAAGTAGACTCCAAAAACTTTTGTCAGTATTGAAGAAAGAAGAAGGACTTCCACATAGTTTTCAAATTATATGTTCTTATTTATCTCAATGCAGAGTGTAAAAATGGCAGCACAATGTGGCTAATTGATGAAAGATTGACTGTATCTGTTAGTTTTTCCTTAAAAATATATATAAGGTCATGACTTTGTAGACTAAGATAGTTAACTAATCATTTTTCATTTTTCATTAGTGTTGGACCTACTTATGAAAAAATGAGAAACATGCAATAAAGAGTTACAAAATTTTAATAAGTACAGACCATTGCTGGAATTTATCTTCAAGCATCACAACTGAAATTGGAACTTTCCAGATCACTTTAAATTAAATTGATTAATAATACATCATGTTAAAATGAATTTTTCATGGTTTGGGAGCTAATGTTCTCAATTATTTAGCAATGCAAAGTGTAGGAAACTCACACATAAACAGCATGCAGTAGCTGATCCGTGAACTTTCCTTTAAAACACGATGATAAATGGCCTATTTTTCTATCATACTGAAGCAGTATGCTAATTTTTTTTTCTCTTCTGAAAACATTTGCTTTCCAATAAACCAAATCAGGACATATACTGTTTACATATCTACCTATATATATATATATATATATATATATATATATAGACACACACACACACACACACACATGATGTTGAAGGAAAAAAACCCTCAAATGTGAATGAATGTAACAGCAGAATGGGTAAATTAGTTAACAAATTTTTAGGGATGTTTATTTTATATCTTTTGAGTCATGTTTCCACAGTCATTTCAATTCCATTTTCCACTTTCCATAGAAATTTAAGTTTTGAGTACTAGTAGCTTTGAAAGGACTATGTGTTTCTGTCCCTTTACTTAGCATTCAAACTATATTCCATGTGTTTGTGTGGGAAAAATGTTTGCATGACAAGGCATTAAAAAGAATTCAGTGTGTCATTTATATTTTGATCATTGTATTCTTTGTAATTAAAACTAGTTTTTAAAAGTTTAGGTAGTTGAGGAGCCAGCGCTGTGGTGCAAAGGGTTAACCCTCTGGCCTGAAGCGCTGGCATCCTATGTAGGCACTGGCTCAAGACCTGGCTGCTCCACTTCCAATCTAGCTCTCTGCTATGGCCTGGGAAAGCAGTACAAGATGGCCCAAGTCCTTGGGCCCCTGCACCCGCGTAGGAGACCTGGAAGAGGCTCCTGGCTTCGGATCGGCACATTTCCAGCCATTGTGGCCAATTGGGGAGTGAACCATTGGATGGAAGACCTCTCTGTCTCTCTCTCTCTGACTCTCCTTCTGTCTCCGTGTAACTCTGCCTTTCAAATAAATAAATAAATAAATCTTTAAAAAAAAGTTTAGGTACTTGAAATGACAAATTAGTGCATTTTTTACTGCTGTTTTATGGTGTTTACTTTTACTCATGTTGCAGGAGTCAGAGAAGCACTAAAACATTGATCTTCCTTCCATCTGCGGCAGCCTAAATGCCCTGAGCTATGTGGCTTGCTTCCATGATTTGCTTCCAAGTGATTTGATAGGTTCTCTAGACTTAGGCATCTGAAGACACTATAATACCTCTCTTATCGTGATCTGTCCCATCAACCTTCCCTTGCCTTTCTTCAGGTTGCTTTCACAGCAATCAATTCTTTGTGATGATATAAAATTTGAGTTGTCAATTCCTATAGAACATTATAAGCAATAATGTAAAGCTGTGTGTTACATAGTGCTTAAAAGGTTACTACATCACTGAAAGAGAAGTTACTCAAAGACAGACTAGCATTAATAGTATGAGCGTATAGCTGAAAGATTAGTTATTAAATTAGAATCTATCTTGCTGTCCTGACATTTCAGTTATCACAGCGTTATCATCATAAACACTGAATACCTTCTAAAGATGTTGTGTTCTTTTACTTAATCGTAGTAGATGGTAGAACTAAATGACTAAAGATAAAAAGCCCTTGCTACTTAGAATGGAAGTAGACTCATCACTATGTTATAAAACATCATTATCAAAAAATGTGCTTTGGAAATTGTCTAACTCCATTTTCTCATTTTGCATATAGGGGAACTCTGACATAAAGAATTTGGTTGTCTTGCCCTGGGGCCTTGTTGTTAACTGAAAAGCTAGGCATAGAACAAAGATTCAATGATTTCTTTTACTGTGTTTGTTCCAAGAGATCATGATACCATTCTGCTTTTCCTTCAATGTGTGAAGGAACTGAAAATGGAAAAGGGAAAACCAAACCAAGAAAGATGACAACAACAAATCAAATTTGACTCCAGTGTACCCTGCAGGTTACAGAGGTAAAAGTGGAACAAGTATTGCTGATTTCAGTTCCACGTGCCCTTCCCTTTAGAATTTTAGTTAATGTAGTTGAGAAAATGCCAAAGTTTGAACTAAGGGATTGACAGGAAAAAAAAGAGTAGTGATTCAAATCACTGGTGACTGGTTAGTTACAGCCCAAGCAAACCCTAAGTGGTCAGTGTATAGTACAAGTCATCACACTTTGAAGAGAGACCACAAACAAGAGAATTTCCAAGCAGAAGGCAAAACCAAAACTCACTTTGCTGCTTCTGCAAGTCTTATTTATTAATTTCACAGACAACTCTGTGAAAAGGAATCTCAAGTCATTTCTCAGTTTCATAGTTTTTTCCTTGTCCAGAAAATAAGGATTAGAATTTCTTACAACATTCTTTGATCACTTAAAAAATTATTCCTGTGAGGATGTGTTTTCTATCACATCACAGTAAAAAAATTATGGAAATTCTCAAAAAGAATTACATATACTATTATTATCAATTTGATTGAAAATATACATGAAGACCTTCAGTCTGTTTGTCCACCATTGATTAAGTTAGTTTACAAATCATCATTGACCTAGTTTACTGATGAGTGAAAAATTCATGAGCTGTCATTGAGTCAACTATTCCTCATATGTAGTGTAACACTTTGTGAAACACAATTATTCTCTTTATGAAAATTATGAATGTCTGATCAAAATACCTATGCAATTCATTCAAAGCATGGTTTTAAAAAATGTTTGTAGACAGAGTTGTGTGGACATGCATATATATATGAAAAGTAGGAAAGCTAGAATACCATTTATTTTTTCTTTTTTTCATTCCCCAACTCTGTGGATTTGGTTTTCCAGACTTTCCTGAGAGCAGATTTGTTGGAAGTAGTGAACAGAGAGTTAAGGAGGAAACACAGAAGAGATGACATAAATTGGCAATATATGTGTTAAGAAGCATATGGTGTCAGGGCTGGCATTGTGCTGTAGTGGGCTGCCTGCAATGCTGGCATCCCACATGGATGCTGAATCAAGTCCCGACTACTCTACTTCCTATCCAGTTCCCTGCCAATGTGCCTGGGAAAGCAGTGGAAGATGCCAAGTCCTTGGACCCCTGCACCTACCTGGGAGACCTGGATGAACCTCCCTGCTTCTGGCTTCAGCCTGGCCCAGCCCTGACCATTGTAGCCATTTGGGGAGTGAGGCAGCAGATAGAAGACCACGTTCTCTCCTCTCTCCCTCTCTCCCTCTCTCCTCTCCTCTTCCTCTCTCCTCTCCTCTTCCTCTCTCCTCCTCTTTCCTCTCTCCTCTCTGCAACTCTGCCTTCAAATAAGTAAAATGAAGCTCTACAAAAAAAAAAAAACCTTTAAAAAAACTGTATACCATGTCCCCAAAGGTTATACTGTTAGTTATTTATATTTCTTCTGAGTTTATTTCACAGCCCTGAACAATGTTCCCACCAAACATATGTTTTGAAGTGAGCAGAAGCCACAGGAGCACTGTAATCTGACTCACTTTCTCAGTGTGAGCTTAGTGTTAGTGGAGAGCTGCCTCTATTTGCATAATTTTATATGTTTAAATCAAATAAGACTTTTGTTTAAATCAATGAAAATACCAGTGGATTTGTATTGCTATGAATTTTTTAAAAATTTAATCTGACCTCCAAAGAAAACAAGTGAAGGTGATTTGTTTTATTACCTGTACTAATTTTTTAATCAGGGCAATCAGACCTTCTGAATGAACTACTTGCATGTCACATTTTTGCTCCACAAAGGAAGCTGTTAAAAACTAGATCACACTGTTTCAGTGATAAGGATTTATTTTCTCTGACTTTTCAGGAATAAGTTGTATGTCATATTTTTTGCCTGAAAGTCAGAAACATGATGTTCTTAGGGTCAAATGCATCAAGGCGAGTTAGCCTCATATTTTATTAATGGTAATGGGAATCATGCAGCTAAATCCTGGCAAATTGTACTGAATAACTGCATCTACCATTATATGATTTTATTCATAATGGGGTGTTCATTTGATATTCAGTGTGGAGCAAGTAATTCTAATGGGTTTTTGTTGTAGTCGTAGTGAAATATCAGTAGACAGAAAGCCATTAGATAGATTTGGGATCCAGAAAACACTGTAATCAGTAATTAAGGTAACCCTTTCTCTGTGAGGTTCCCCACAGGAATCACAATTATCTCCAATGTACATATTTGTTGATTTAGTTTGTTATTTATCATAGATAATTTGATTAATGCTTACAATGTTACTTCTCTGAAGCTTTCATTATTTATTTGAGGAAAAATAATCACTGCTAATTCATACCATATGATTCATTCATTGTTTGGTCTTTATGAGAAATCCTTAAATATTACCATATTATTAGGAAATTGATTTTTGTCTATCTAGTTTGTGGTGAATAGAGCAGTTAAGCTCTATTCTGATATGTTCAATAATGCTGACATTGATCTACTCCTGTGTATGATTTAGCCTAAAAGATTGACAATGGATCTATTTTTTAAGATCTATTTTATTTATCTGTAGAGTTACAGAGAGAAAAAGAGGGAGAGGGAGAAGTAAAGAGAAGGGGAGAAGTCTTCCATCTGCTGGATCACTCCTCAAATGGCTGCAGTGGCTAGGGTTGGGCCAGGCCAAAACCAGGAGCCAGGAGCTTCACCCAGGTCTCCCATGTAGGTGGCTGGGTCCCAAACACCTGGGCCTTTCTGCTGCTTTCCCAAAAACAATATCAGGGAGTTGCATAAGAAGTGGAGCAGCCGAGACTAGAACTGGTGCGCATATGGGATGTTGGCATTGCAGGCTGAGGCTTAACTTGTTTTGCCACAACACTGACCCCAGTGAAACCTACTTTACAGTGTTTTTGATAGAATATATCGTTTTAACTCACATTTAAGACAACAATCGGGAGCCAGCATTGTGCCACAGGTTACACTACCACCTGTGGTGCTGGCATCCCACACGAGGGCTACTGTGAGTCCTAGGTGTACTGCTTCCAATCCAGACCCCTGCTGATGTGCCTGGGAAAGAAGTGGAGGATGGCCCGTGTGCTTGGGTCCATGCCGCCCACATGGGAGAACTGGGTAGAGCTCCTGACTATGGCCTGGCCTAGTCCTAGTCATTGCAGCCATTCACGAGTGAACCAGTGCATGGCAGATTCATTCTCTTTTTCTCTCTCTTTCTCTTCCTCTCTCCCTCTGTCTCTGAAACTCTTTCAAATAAGTAAATATTTTTAAAAAGAGACAATAATCATCACCAAATTTGACTATTTGTTAATAGATAGACTCATATAGGTATATTCATACACACATATACTTTATCATATTTAGCCATGTTGTTACTATATGATATTTCATGTCAACGTTTTATATAAATATTAAAATATCAGTATTTTGCATTAGCTACAAAAACTACACTTCAACCAACAGTATTTTTCTCTAAGAAATTTCAAATTTTTCTATAGTGCAATTTGACATTTTCTCAAGTAGAATATTTAGTAATTCTAATTGATAGGAACTATTTTCTTCTTTTAAATGTTGAATTGAAATTATTTTATATTTCCATGGATAACTGCCATTCTCTTCCACGTGTTTAAATATACAAAACCTATCACCAGTGAGTGAAAGGTATTTCGTATATGTAAGAAATAGGGAAATAGGAAAATATTGTTTGTGCTCAACCCCTGGAGATGGTCAAGAAACTCATGTTGATTTTCAATAGCTCTTATCAGCAGGAAAGCAATGAGATTATTTGGTGCATAACTAGTTTCACACAAATGCTAAGTATAAAACATCTGTTAAATTGTTGAATCTCTTCCAAATGAGGGGATAAATATTAAATTTAATAAAATATTATAGCAAACAAACCAAAAATATTTTTAAACTATACTCATATTTTTTACTTCATTTATACCTTGCTTGTAATGCATATGAAAATTTTCTTTTGTGCCTCTAACAGCCAGCAAAGTTTAGGTGGACAGCAGCTTCTAATTGTGTTAAATTTTGTACTCATTCAACTGCATTTTCTGAAAACAGTAAAAAAAAGAATAGTCAAATGCCTACCGAGTAAGTTCATTATTCTAATTAGAATTAAAGTAAAGTTTATTTATAGTAATGCTGAATTTTGATTGTTGTTTCCTTTTATTAAGAGCATATGTAATGTGAAGTAGCAAAAAGTTGATCGGATATAAGGCAAAGCAAGTATTTAAAATGTTAATTATTTTGTGTGTCATTCATCAGACATGGAATCAAGATCAGCATATCAGAACTTTATATAGTTATATATAGAATGATTTTTCTATCTTAAAGAAGCAGTAGCTTGTAATTTTGCATACAACTTAGATTACATAATTTTTAATAAGACACTCATGTCCCAAATCCTCTACCCCCACCCCCATTCACAGATTCAAGTCTTGGTTGGGCAGATATAGTGTGAGTAGTCTGATGATCTCTATTATTTAACAGCTATACCAGTAATTTTGATGTTCACAGCAAAGAAATCTACAGTGAATTCAATATTCATGAAATAGAAAATGAGGTGACAGGATCAGAAGTTTTTTACTGTCCCATTAATAACTAATAGGAAATAAATTTTGGCAGGTTCTTTTTTTCTGGTTGAAATCTTTAATTGGCACTTTACCATCATATCTGCTAATAATTATAAAGTAATATCATACGATTTATTTTATTTATTTGAAAGGCAGGATCACAGGGAGAGAGACAGAGAGAGAGACAGAGAGACAGAGACAGATATCTTCCATCCACTAGTCCACTCCCCAAACGGCCTCAACAGCCTGGGATGGGCCAAGCCAAAGCCAGGAGCCAGGAACTTCCTTGGGGTCTTCCAAGCAGGTGCACGGGTCCCAGGACCTGGTTCATCTTCTGCTGCCTTCTCAGGTGCTTCAGCGGGGGACTGGATCAGAAGCAAAGCAGCTGGGACATGAGCTGGTGCCCATATGGGATGATGGTGCCCTAGGTAGCAGCCCAAACCACCATGCCACAACGCCAGACCCTGGTTTGTTTTTTAAAAAAAATGTTTTAAGATTATTAATTTTCCCTTGAAATATTAGTCCTACAGAAAAAATAAGTGTGGAGTTGAGGTAGGTACTTATAACCCTGGATGAAAATTTTGCATGATTTTCTCATAAGAATCATATTTAGTCGCTAGTGTTGACATTAGTTTTGTATGTAACTGATACTTCTTTACTGTGAGCCTTCCTTTTATTTTCTCTTTCTGCTTGCTCCTTATATTTACACATGTAATTCTTGTTTCCTGACATATACATAATTAGTATCCAAAAGTTCAGGTTCCTTTATTCAAATGTCTGTTGACATTACAACCTAATGTGCATTACAGTAGAATATGTCTTGCACAACAGGATATTTTGATGAGCTTACTTTTCATTTCACAGTGGTCTCCACTCTGTATCCTAACCTCTACAAGTGTACTATTTTATGACAGCTGTCTATCAAGGATTGAAGTAACTTTGCTGCAGACCCTTATTTCATGTAATTTAGATCTAAATTTCAGCTCCAACTTAGGTTGCCAGAAGCTTAACTATTTCTTCAGGGGCAGGTAGACTTGGCCCTGATGCAGATCACTAGAGTTCCATATTAGAGAGTGAATCAACTTCTCAACAAAGATTAAAAACTACTTGCATGTTTGATCTGAATTAACCTCTCGGGTCACTGGGGCACCATTTAGAAAATTGCATTGTCTCTTTGTAAATGGGATCAAGGCTATAAAAGAGTTGTTTCATCTAACTTAGGGAATAAATTTACTTACATGCATTAGTCTGGGCATCAGAAACATGCTTGAAATCCTTAATAGCAAAGTGATGATGTACTTTATATGAAACTGATTTTTTTTCCTTCCAACCCTTTGATACTGCAAAATCCTTTTAGATATAAAAGAGAAATGAATGGGAGGCAAGGAAATAGAAAGGGCAATGTTAGCGAACCCATTCATGAAATCTGTGTTTGAAGGGGAGGCAAGATGGACAGTTAAGTTAGAGTAGGTCAAGGTAAGGAAAAGATGAGGTTTCTGCATAATCTGAAAAACATTTGGGAAATTACCTTTTTGGTGAAGTCTGTGACCGATGGGGAAAGCAAACAATGCAGAACACCAAGGATGTGGGAGGACATGGAAATCTTGCCCCAATGGGAAGGATTGTGTCTTTATAAAATGGACAATCACCCCACTGTCAGCAGGAAGGAACGTGAAACAGATGGAGGCAAATGTAGGGGAGGGGTTACTGTCTAGTTGCTGCTAATTTCCCTGTAGGAACTTAAGTTGACACTTGGCACATTAAATAAGTAATAGGGGCAGGATAAAATATAAAGTCCTTCTGGAGAGTTGATGATAATTTAATCTAAGATAGAGATTTTCTTTGTATTCAACAGAGAACCCAATGCTTATAACAAAGTACATGCTCAAAAATATGTTGGACAGACTCAAATTCTTCCTTGAAAGTCACTAGAGGGGCTGGTGCTGTGGCATAGGGGTAAAGCCACCACCAGCTGTGCTGGCATCCCATATGGTTGCCAGTTCGAGTCCCAGCTGCTCCACTTGCAATATAGCTCTCTGCTGTGGCCTGAGAAAGCAGTGGAAGATGGCCCAAGTCCTTGGGCCCCTGCACCCATATGGGAGACCTGGAGAAATCTCCTGGTTCCTGGCCTCGGATTGGTCATCTCCAGTCCTTACAGCCAAATGGGGAGTGTTCCAACAGATGGAAACCCCCCCCCCCCCCGTGTAACTCTTTCAAATAAATAAGTAAATCCTTAAAAAAATATGAAAGAAAGTCACTAGAAAAGGACCAATGCATGGTGTGTTTGTTAGGGGTTCAACTTAGCTTGAGAACACAGGGATGCAATGAGGAGAGAGAAATTAGGCCCATGTATGATTTAGTGCCCCATTTCCCAATTACCATCAATTGTTTGTATAAAATTAAGATACTTTCTAATTTATCTTTTTATTTTAATTCTTTTATGTATAATAAATGAAGGTTAAAGAAACATAAAAATTGCTAAGTGTTTGAAGGGTATATATTTTTGCGTACAATTGAATGCTTACCCTGTTATAACAAAGGTGGGGAGTGTTTGAATGTTTGGTGGTGAGGAACCAGAGAAGGAATCAAATTTCTGAAAAAGACTGGAAAATTCCATGTTAATTGCACATTGTCATGGACATGTATTGCTTGCAAGTGTTCTGTTAGTACTTGGATGGTATTACTCTGACAGTATCCATGCTGGAGTACATAGACCTCTAAATTCTCCTTTAGCTTTGAAATATAATGTGCCCTGGATATAAGGTATATCCATAGTTAACAGTCAGAAGATCATCTATTGAAGGAAATAGCCAGAGAATATTCAGAAACTTGGGAAGGTAACTGGGGAATTGGAATTCTGTGACAATATGGAGAGGATGCATAAATGATCAACAGACACACAAGACTTACAGAGTTCATAGAGAATAAGTAAGAATAGACCACTGGATGTTAAAAAATAAGAAACGGCTGGCGCTGTGGCTCACTTGGCTAATCCTCCACCTGCAGCACCAGCACCCCGGGTTCTAGTCCCGGTTGGGGTGCCGAAGCCTGTCCCCATTGCTCCTCTTCTCTGCTGTGGCTTGGGAAGGCGTTGGAGGATGGCCCAAGTGCTTGGGCCCTGCACCTGATTGGGAAACCAGGAGGAAGCACCTGGCTCCTGGCTTCGGATCAGTGCAGTGTGCCGGCCATACTGGCCATTTGGGGGGTGAATCAATGGAGGGGAAGACCTCTGTCTCTCTCTCTTCTCTCACTGTCCAAATCTGCCTGTCAAAAAAAAAATTAAAAAAATTAAAAAAAGGAAGTAATCATGTTTATGGAAAATCTTGTTAGAGTGAAAAAGTACAATATAATAAGCAAGGAGGAAATAATCCAGTGCAATTCAGAGAATATCTGAATCTCTATAAAAAATAACAACACATGGGAGAGAAGAAAGTATGAGAGAAGTTGTTGTAAGAGTGACACTTGTTGTTTATGTTGCTTTTCTGATTAAAAATAAAATTGAGTATGCTTGTGATGGAAGGATAGCTCAACAGATTTCTCTCAAAGAGAGAAACTGAATACTGCAATTTAAAAGAAAAAAGTAGAGTAATGGATTACAAGATACTAATTTTATAGAAGCAGAAAGAGATGTCTCGGAGATTTCACTGAACAATGCAAGGAAGCATACTTAGTGTTATGTGCATAAGGATACTCACCATCCTGGTGGTAACAGAAGAGAGCAGCAGCTGAGGCAACAGAACTGGAAGATCAGGACATCATGGTAAAGACAGGCATGAGACATGTGAGACAAGTAATGACGTATTTAACAACACACATGTGCTAATACATAATGGTACCCTGCTTTAAATAAATGAACATATATCTAGATAGAGGCATAGATACATAGATAGATATGTAAATACATACATACATAAGATAGATATAGAGCCCTGCTACCTATTATTCTGGATTACCAACCTAACTTTGCTATTCAAAATTGATCAGTGAGCAATAGCACTCCATTCCCATGCCTTTAGCTGTGAGTGTTCTACATGACTGTCCTATTAAGTATGTTTGGCATCAGCAGTCATCCCCTCCATTGTTTGTACTTTCTGGTTTTTATTATGCATTCTAGTGAACAGTTTTGACCTTTAATGCCTAAGAAATGTAGGCAACTGATAGTGCTGGGGACCACAGGAGGTTGAGGATGGGAGAAAATAGCATGCTGTATATGGAAAATACAGTTATAAGATGTAAGTGCTAAAAATGAAATAGCCAAAACATTTGATAGCGATGGACTGAAAACAGAGGATAACAGAGGATAAGAGGATGTATGAGTTATCTGAACATTTGAAGAATGCTACAAATCTAACAGCAAAGAAGGATTTCCAGAAATAGACCATTCAGCTATTAACATGACATGGGATATATGTATATTTCAGAGGATTTTAGGAAAATGGAAGATTTCTCAACTGTGATGTCAGGAGGACATTCATATATCTGTATATCTATATTCATCTAGCTATCTGTCTATCCACACAAACACTAACAGGAGAAAGTGTTTCATATGAAATGCCATCTACACTATTTATTATGGTTAAACCATAGTCATTAATTGTTTTATTTAAATAATTTTACTTACATGTACTACAAAGACTATTATTATAGAGTACAGTGAAAAATTTGAATATATATGTTACATAAGCTAATCAATACAGCAATTAGCCTTTCTTTTTTTGTGTGTTTTAATCTTATCAGGTTCTCTCTTCCAGTTATTTTTTTGGGGGGTTAGGATTTACTTATTTATTTGAAAGGCAGAGTTACAGAGAGGCAGAGGCAGAGAGAGATAAGGATAGAGAGGTCTTCCATCTGCTGGTTCACTCCCTAAATGGCTGCAGCAGCAGGAGCTGGGCCAGTCCAAAGCCAGGAGCCCAGAGCTGCTTCTTGGAGTGCAAGGACATGGGCATTTTCCGCTTTCCCAGGCCTTGGCAGACAGTTGGATCAGAATTGGAGAAGTCAGGCACCCACACGGGATGCTGACATTGAAGGCGGTAGCTTTATCCTCTAAGCCACAGTGCTGGCTCCTCTCTTCGAGTTCTTTATCCAATATATAATATAGTAAACTATAATCACCATACTGTGCTGTGGAATACTGAAACTTGTTATTTCTACATAACTACATTTTGGTACCTGTTAGCCAATCACCTTCTTTTCAGATCCTTCACCCTTTCCACTCTCTGATAATCACAATGGTAAGTTCAAATGTATTATGTTTTAAAAGTCCATACATGAGAGGTCTTTTTGACTTGTCAGACTTATTTCACTTAATGATCTCCATTTCCATATGTTTTGCAGCATATAATGATATTCTTTTTTATGGCCAAGTGATGTTCCATTATCCATTCATGGACAGTTGATTAGTTTCCTACTTGGCTACTGTGACTAGGGCTGTTGAGAACATGGGAGAGCAGGTATCTCTTTGATATGCTAATTTCATTTCCTTCTGATATGTACCCATGAGTGGGATAGTTGCTTCATATGGTAAATAGATTTTCTTTGAGGAATGACTGTACTGTTTTACATAATGCCCGTACTTGTTTGCTTTCTCATCACCAGTGTATAAATGTTTCCTTTTTTGAATATCTTTATCAGCATTCTTTATTTTTGTCTTTTTGGAGTGAGATGACCCTCAGTGTATTTTGATTTACATTTCCCGAATGACTAGTGATATGGAGCATTCTTCCACATATTTATTGACCATTTGGATTTCTACTGAGAAATGCTTATTCAGGTCCTTTCCCCAGTTCATTTCCTTGTTTGATTGTTCAAGGTTTATTTTATTGATTTGAAAGGCAGAGTTACAGAGAGAGGTGCAGGGAGGGAGAGAGAGAGAGGAGAGAGAGAGAGAGAGAGAGAGATCGTCCATTTATCAATATACTCATCAGATGGCTGCAATGGCCAGGGCTGGGCCAGACTGAAGCTAGGAGACAGGAGCTTCATCCAGGTCTCCCATGTGGAGACTGCTTACCCAGCCACCTTAGTCGGGAGCTGGATTGGAAGTGGAGCAACTGAGACTTGGACCAGTGGGATGCCAGGGTTGCAGGTGGTGGCTTAACTCTATACCACAATACCATCACCCACTTCTTTTTAAATTTAATTTTAATTAATTTTGACAGACTCCATATGATTGATAGCTACAAGTTTAAGTGCATAATGATATTCTTTTCCTCTTTCTCTCCCTCCCTTTCTCCCTTTCACCTTTCTTTTTTTCTTTAGTTTTGGAAATAACATATGTTAGATTTACATTACAGTAAAAAGACTTAAGACTTCATCAAATATGATGTTTAACAAGTGAATAGCAAAGACTCTAGTTTAGTGGGACTATACACAATGACTATAAACAATAATTGAATAGAAAAATGACCTTTTTGATTTTCTTGTAACCACATAGGAAATATTTAGATGTTGTGTTGTCATTGTTTCTATTTCATTAAAGAAATTATGAATGACTATTTGACAAAAAATCAACTAAAACACCATGATCATTATTAAACAATACATTTTGTTGCCTGCTATGAATTAAGATCAAGGCTTATTGTGGTTGTAGTTGTTTAATTATTAAAATTGTACTTTGCAAAGTACACTGAATTTAAAGCATTCTTTAAAATGAACAGGATTCCCTTTCAGATTCATTCCACGACCTTACTTTTCAATGAATACCTAAGCATGAATATCTTCATCAGTCATACTGATAAATGTGTACTCTTTCACCGTTTTAGATTCTACATAGCAACCATAAATGTGATTATTTTAATTATGTTTTAGAATTTTCAGGTTCAAAAAATTGAATATTGTTAGAGAAATGAGTACCCAATATTTACCATAACTTAGAATTTGTAACTACTAATTCTGTGAAACTGATGATTTCTCCCTGGGGTTGCATTTTTTATAAGAAATGTGGAACCAGGTGGTGTTTCTGCTTCAGTGATCTGTGTCTATTCAGAAAATATTAAAATATAGAAGACCTTATATGTTCCATCTGCCCAAGTAACCGTTTCCCATCTTCCCATAGTAAGTACTCACATTAAACATTTTCATAATGAACCTATCATATAATAATAGTACTTGAAGTACAGGGTTGTTTAAACTTGGGGATTTTTCATTAAAAAAGCAAGAAATAAATCATTATATTCTTTATTTTATACTGTGGAGAAAAACTTTTAGGAAAAAATTATTTGAAGAGATGTTCTGTTTTAGTTTTTATATTTGTATTAATTTTATTTAAGGTATACAAATTTCATGTATTTCATATATACAGATTCAGGAACATGGTGATTTTTCTGACTCTACCCTGCCTCCCACCCAAGTTCTCACCCTTCTTCCTCCCAATTTTCCTATTCTCACTCTTAATTTTGACAAAGATCTATTTTCAGTTTACTCTATACTCATAAAATTGACCCTACACTATGGAAAGAGTTCCCCAAATTATATGCAGAAAAGATGTTCTTAACATAATTTCTCCTTTCCCTGGCCTCTGGCAACCTGCAGTAAGATTTTGGTATCTATATATCATTTATTCTCGGTGTTTCATATACAACATCTGGTTTCTTTCACACAGAAAAACAAAAATATAATTCCAAAGGAATGTTTTAGAAACATCTCTAATTTAAAAAGATTAGTTGTTAATCCATTTGGGATGCTAATGATAGGATCCATTCTCAAGGACAAAGAGAGGAAACAAATGTTTTTTAGATTCATGTTAGTTTACAAATGCATCAGTCTTTAAAGCATTGAGTTTTTCCTTCTCCAATACTTGTGTTCTAACTCTTCTATATCCTGATCAAGATAAAAAAATAACATCAACAGAAAATTTATTTTTCCCTGTTGGAATAAAATGCAGCTTTGACCTAAGAATAAGTACATTTTATGATTGTCAGTAAGTTAAAAGTTTATATCTTAGACTCGTTTTCAAATTTGATGACTATTGTCAGTGGACAGAGAGACATGGACAGAACTGCAGGACCAGTGATTGTGATAGTGGGGAAGTATCACCTACAGGGCTGAGTTCCTGACCTTTTTTCCTTGGAGCTGTCAGTGGCAATCTACATGATAGTGGTACTGACCATCTGGCCCCAAGTGCCTTAAAATATTTTCTTTAGTACATAGATCAATTTATCCTCTGACTTCTTACTTACAGTTTTAAGCCTGGAG
Source organism: Sylvilagus floridanus (assembly GCA_949820135.1). Classification (NCBI taxonomy): domain Eukaryota; kingdom Metazoa; phylum Chordata; class Mammalia; order Lagomorpha; family Leporidae; genus Sylvilagus; species Sylvilagus floridanus. The sequence continues at coordinate 32,763,298 of OX463244.1, forward strand.
TATCCAATTCTAAAGTCATATATGTGCAGAATCAAGATACTACGTTTGTCACTCCTTTTAACAAAACTGTTGATTTCCTAATATATACTTAATAAGGAATAGTTCTTGTGATTTTAAAAATGATAAACTATTGCCCTCCTAGAACTCATAGTCCAATGAGCACAGATACATATGTCTGCCTGTCTGTTGAAATAGTCTTCCTGACAATGCAAGGTAGGGTATGCTATGTACAGCCTACCGACTGGATAGAAAGAAAAGAGTGGCTATCCTTGCCTGGGGGAAAAATGAGAAAAATAATATTTATATTTCAACATTTATAGATCATTCATAGTTTGTTTTGTTTTGAGCATAGATAATATTCTAACACACTTAAGACAATTTCTAGCACTACATAATTGTTGGTTCGATAGATAAAACTTATGCTTTGGGAATATGTTCTAAATGTCTTCCTGATTATGCAGGCATAATATGTAACAGTTTGGCACACATCATAATAAACTACTAAGGAGCAACTGGGTTTTCCACAAAAGCAGTAAGTATTACAATCAAGCTAAGTAGGACACATCATAGCCATTCTTGGTCCAATTTAAATTTAATGAACTCTTAGTTGCAGTAAATGTCACATCCCCATAAACTAGAGGCACAGGGCTTACAGAAACTGCATTTTCAACATTCTTTGGCAGTAATATGATCACAAATCAGGGGGCACATTTATTTTCTTCCAGGGCGCTGGTTTTTTGCCATCTGCTAATGTAGCTTGTTTCCTACTTGGAACATTGACAAATTATGTAGGACAGAAGTGTTGCCTTTCTTTTCTGCCCCCATGTTGGACTGACCCTATTGTGAACATGGTAAAGACAAGAAGAACAATCAGAGTAACAGTTGACATAGACTGCTCAGCTTCCTGGCCCACCTGCCCTAGGTACTGGGATAGTGAACCTTTCATCAATGCACCAATGGCACTTGATTAGTAAAAGATGAGAGGCAAAGTGGATATATCTCTGCACTTTTAATCACAGAAGACAGTGAGTTTCTAGTTTGCTAAAGCTGCAGGTAGACTGGAAGAAATGTGTTGATTCAAAAATCCCCAATGTTTTCTACGTTCTTTTTTAAAAAAGATTTATTTATTTATTTGAAAGTCAGAGTTACACAGAAAAAAAAGGAGAGGCAGAGAGAGAGAGAGAGAGAGAGAGAGAGAGAGAGGTCTTCCATCCACTGGTTCACTCTCCAATGGCCAGAGCAGCTCCTATCCGAAGCCAGGAGCCAGGAGCTTCTTCTGGGTCTCCCATGTGGGTACAGTAGCCTAAGGACTTGGGCTATCTTCTACTGCTTTTTTAGGCCATAGCAGAGAGCTGGATCAGAAGTGAAGGAGCTGGAACTCGAACCAACACCCATATGGGATGCTGGCACTGCAGGTGGTGGCTTTACCCACTATGCCACAGCTCCAGCCCTTCCAGGTTCTTTTACTAGACTCAATCCAGGTCTTCTCTCACTTCTCCCCCAGTCTGTAATTTCCTAGGACAGGGTAATTATTACAATGCTGCTTTCTTGAAAACATAATTACTGCTATCTTTGTCCTCCTTTAATAATGTCAATGTGAAATAAAGAGTAATTTGGCCTTCCAGGCCATATTTAATGTGACACCACAAATGATGACACTCGAAAAATTTCTTGGAAAAATGGAATTAAAGGAGAAGTTAATTTTGGTGCAAAAAATCTGAAATAATATATATGATGAGTCTTAAAAGGCCATGGGAAATTCTTATTATGAAAAAACTGCATAAATTACAAACATTTTTGGCAGCAAAGGTTATCTATTGATTCCATTTCTTCATGAAATTTTGACTATTCTCTGGATTCACCTGCTGACTCTCAGGGTGTGCATTACAGCAATCTGGAATCCAAAATGGAACTGGTACTCAAACTCGGGTATTCTGACGTGGGATGTGGGCATCCAAAGTGGCATGATAACATCCGTGTCAAACACTCACCATTCAATCATTTTGTTCTTTCAGTTTTTATTGTATAGGCATCATATCTGTGAATGAATAATTAGATAATAACTAGAGGATCATATTCAGCTTGTTGATTAAACATAATAAAGTGTAGGCATAACACAATTATTCAAGTATGATGAAGAATTCATTTATGTCAGAATCTTCTGATAATATTCACCCCTGAATTCTGGATCTAGATTTCCCTAAAATTCTTAAGTCTTGTACTAAAAATTTTTCCTCTGTTTTTCATTTACTTTACATGATATGCCTAAAGGTTCCCAACACTAGTAAGGAAAGTCATACAGATGCTACTTTCTTGTATTTACTTTATAGGCAATTCCACGAGCCCTCATATTTTGTTTCTCTAATATTAAAATAATTAAGTAACTTTTAAATGGTTCATTTTTTCTTAGATAGATCGTGTGTTCCACTTTGATGCTTTATGACAGTTTCATTATAAAAATCTCTAAAAATAGAAATCATAATGATTAGTCTGTTCAATCCCTAATGCTTAGCTTAATACCTAAAATATATATGGTAAGTGCTCAATAGTTGTTTAGCAAATAAATTAAATAAATAAATTTGTATATTTTGTGCTTAAATACTTGAAAACAATTCTTTAAAAGTCTTAACAGATAACGTGTGTATATATTATATTTTTTTAAATTTTAAAAAAATTTTTTGACAGAGTTAGTGAGAGAGAGACATACACAGAGAGAAAGGTCTTCCTTTTCCATTGATTCACCCCCCTACCCCCCAATGGCCACTGCTGCAGGCGCACTACACTGATCCGAAGCCAGGAGCCAGGTGCTTCCTCCTGGTCTCCCATGCGGGTACAGGGCACAAGCACTTGGGCCATCCTCCACTGCCCTCCCGGGCCACAGCAGGGAGCTGGACTGTAAGAGGAGCAACCGAGACAGAATCCAGCGCCCCAACCAGAAGTAGAACCTGGGGTGCCGGCCCCGCAGAAGGATTAGCCAAATGAGCATAGATTCTTGAACTTTTTATTAGTACAGTGACAGAACTCACATTTTAACTAATTTTTCTCAAACTAAGGAAAAATAACCATATCTAATATTTCATTAAATAATCCCACTGTATAATTGTGATCTAAAGGGTTTATGTTCATTGAGTAACAGAGAACATGCAAAAAACTGTTGACCTTATTTATGAGAAATATAAAATGTCAGAATCCTTTGAACATCATCAACTATCTAGAACAAAGTTTTTGAAGAGATAATCATCATTTTTAAAAGTATAATATTCACATGCCTGCATTTTCATTTTTATAAAAGCCTCACACTATAGGCTTTCATATTTCAGACCAAAAAATGCATTAAGATAAATTTTTAAAAAGATATCCGACTCTCAGAAGTAGATATTTCTGCAATACTTTTAGAAATTAATACACAGAGTCATTTCAAAGCATTTTGTAGTAACTAAAAGGTATTTTCACAATATTAAGGATGATTTTTATGTGTTGAAAATAATAGGAATCGCAAATGCAGTGGAGTGGTATACTATAGGAAAAACAGTAAACAATATAGTAGAGTTGTATAAAAGTTGCATGATATAGTAAATCTGAGAGTCTTATATTTATGACTACACTTTGTACTCATTAATGCCAGTGAATTAAGCTTAGTAGAGCAAAATTATGTGATTAAATATTCCCGAGATAATCATAAGTATAAAGAGGCACAGACATTAGCCTTAAAAATGATCATTCGCTAAAGCAACATCACTAAATGCACAAAATATATATTATCAATATCAAATGAGCATTTTGTGACACCAAAATGACAAATACATAATAAAAGAAGGAAGCGAGTTCTGTGCCAATCTGGTACCAACCAAAGGAAGCTTTGCTTTGTTTATTTGCTGGTCTTTGCCTTGAATATCAAGACTGGATGAGTTGTTCGTAAATTTGTGAACTGATGAAAGGATTTAAAGGCATTTGTATTTTTATATGCACAACGTTAGTTTTGATATTTTGGAGCCTTGAAAGATCAACAAGTAGAAACATCAATCAGTGTAAGACAGGACTGATTTCTAGGCACAGGTGTAAGAGATTGTTGATTAGATTCATTAGCATCCCACCCATAAGAGAAAGACATGCTGTGGGACCAAATTATAGTCATCAAAGTTGACAGGGTCATTCATGCTGTGTGGTGATGTGCGTCTGTGTACCGAGAGCGACAAGGGCCTTTTCTGTGATGAGACTGGAAGAGTGCTCTGGATTATTTTATTAATAATAAATGTTCTGATCTAGAGCTTCATGGTCCAATGAAAACATTGGGATTGAATGTTCAGTCTTTAAAAATCTCTTTTCAAAGGAGATTTCTTGAGTGTATTAGAAAATTACTCCAAAACTTAAGGGTTTAAAAAGACAGACCTTTATTGTTTAACACAATTTATGAGAATCAGCCACTTTATCGCCTTATGTGGGTGATTCTCACTCGGGTCTCTCACGAGAGTGAAGCTAAGACATCAGCCAAGACCTTAATCATCTCGGAGGCTGACTGTAGGATGGAGTTCACATGGCTATGAGTAGCACACTTCAGTTTCTTATTGACTTTTGGAGGAGACTTCTTTCCCCAGCTACATGAACCTCTTGTAACAAGGCAGCTTGTTGCCCCAAAAACTGGTGCTAGAGAGAATGAGTTAGAAGCCATAATGTCTCTTCAGAACACATTTTGGAATAAATGTACAATTTTTTTGTTACTTTCTATTGCTCATACCAACCAACCTTGATTCAATGTGGGAAGAACCTAAACAAATACATGAATAGCTAGGAAAACAGGGACTGGAAGCCATCTTTGAAGGTCATTTGTCAAAATGATAGGGAAAAAAACAAAAAGGGAACTAAAAGAGGAAGGAAGGGAAGGAAAAACTGTAGAGCAAGGGTGAGAGGAAAGGAGAGAGGGGGGAGAGATTCATTCTTAGAACATTGGCAATAATTCTTCCTGCTACAGAAATTATCACTTATAAACCATTACCAACATTTCAGAACACTAATTCATTACTTGAACTTTGCCAAAGCATTGATGTTTTTTCAGGCAAATAGCTACAATAAACCAAGATTCTCATATTTAATAATTGCTCAGAATGTTTTATTTTCAATTAGATTGTACTACAATTTCTATAACTTACACAATGTCTTCCAAAAGTGCATATAACATTGTGTGGTACTTGCATGAGTTATTAATGGGTTTAAGATTGCCAGATTTAGCAAATAAAAATGCAAGATATCCTGGTGAATATTAATTACAGATAAACATTTTATACTATTTTAATTATGTTCCATTAAAATTATTTATATTGTTTCAATTTACCTGGGTGCTCAGTATTTTTCTAACAACACAACTATAAGGGCTTCTTAAGCTATGTTTTGGCCAAACACAATAAAATTGTGCCAGTTCTTCCTTTTCATGTGTTATTTTTGCTATTCAAATCTGTATTTAAAGCTGAATAAATTTTTTTTACAAGTAAGTAAATCACACATGCATAACTATTATTCAATAAATATGTGGATGTGGATGTATGTGCTTCTGAAAATTTGAAGAAGATAAGTTGAAAATTGGATAAGCTTGCATGTGTTGCTATGTTTTTACTTCTACCATTGTCCATATCTTGGATCATAAATGATAGCCAAGCATCCAATTCTACTTCCAGTACTACTGGAAATCCTGTAGATTTATTTCACCCAGTAATCTGACCACTTAGAGGCTGTTCAGACTACTAAGCCTAAAATGTATAATCCCAATATGTTCATTTGGGTCTACTTCTTTTCTTTGAGGTTTTCTGTATATTTTTCTCATTGTTTTCCTGCCTTGAGGTTGTTCATCTCAGAATTAGAGCTATGATGCTACTCAAAATGTAGTTTAGAAGAAAATCAAGAAAGAAAGCTTACATCATGGGAATAATCATATTATAACTCTAATCACCCACAAAAGTATCCTGTACATAGTTATTTCATGTAATATACATTTCACCAATCCAGTCATCCCTTTCTGCTGATATGTGGAAGTTCTCCACCCAGGATAGGCAGTATGTGGAAGCAGTTTGTATATTGCAGACCAATTTATTTACTGTTTGCATTGACCTTGCAATATACCTTCAAAACAAAAATAAACATGTGAAGTGCTGTCACACTATCCTTTCAATATGATAGCTGTTTTATATAATATTTATTGCAACTGAGTTTGCACAAGAGAATGATCCAATCTTCACACAAGACCATAGGAAACACTGTGATTTGAAGTTTAGATTTCAAAATTAATATGTAAGACACAGTGGTACACTGAAGCTTCTGAACATTCACTCAAGTTCTTAAAGTATAGATGATTTTATGTAGAACCATGCATAGGATGGAGCTAGAATTTGGTATTTCAGAGAAAAGCATTTTATAGAAAGCAGCTAAGTGTGCATAATGACAAAAATGATAAATGAGAAGACTCAAGTATACAGCTCTCTGCTCAGGAATGGACACCACTGACAGCATTTCCTAAACTGGAAGAGATAATGGTGGTCATTGAAGTCATTCTAAGCAAGCAGCTGATACTTACAAAGGATGAAATCAACAGATGAAATGCAAGAAACCTTTTTAAAATAATTCCAAACATCATTCTCAATTGTGTTCATGGTTTAGTAAGCATTTTCTGTTCCTTCAATTAAAATATTGCCTGTGGATTTTAAAGCACAATAAAAAATATTAGTGTTCTCTTGAATTCTGAACAGACAGATGGCTTAATAAAACAAAAAATTGTGATGTTTCAAAAATATTATGCATACTCATGCCTCAAAAAATTAAGCAATATCCTGCTATAAAAATAAAATGGAAACATATTTTTTTTATTTTGCTTATGCTGTGACTCCCTCAGTATACACAAGTAAATAATGAGAAAATGGAAAAATGTGATATTGCTTCTAAAATATCGCCTACTACTACTGGGAAGTTACCCTTTTCCCATGTCATTAGCAATCATTTAATAATGACATCAATGATCCTGCCAGGTGGACAGATAATTATGCCAGTTGGCTTTCTCTCAGCCTTCAGACAGGCCATGTGTGGGGCTCGCAAGGGAACATACTGCTCCACTCTAAAATATAAGTGTGCTCTCAAGTGAGCTGACTCCTCTCTAGGATGTAAGACCCACTGGAAAAGGTTAAGCATATACAGTCTCAGGATTGGAATGACAAATTTTATGTCTCTTAAGAACTAAAACTTTGTTGGATTTGCAAGATTTTGTGCAAGCCACAGCATTTATAAGACAGGCAATATTCTTTCTTGAGAAAGAATTTATATTCTCTGGCAAATACCGAGCAGAGGTTTGTTAGAAGAGCTAATGCATTGAAAATTGTGTAAATATTGGCTTCGTGGAGTTCATCTGAAATATGCCACCCTCAATGGAGATTATTACAATAAAGTGCTATATAAGCACTGTTTGTCAAGTGAGTACATTTAAACTTGTAACATATCTAGAAAAAATAAATGATATTTCAATTGACACATAGCCTAATTTGAGACCATATTGTTTTCTCAAATTTTAAATTTAATCTATTTGTGTGTGCCTGTGTGTGTATGTGTATGAATAAGGTAGCACATAATTTATATAATGTGAACTATACATATTTTCTATCCATCTCTTTCACTGCTGTATCTAATTTTGCAGAGTCATAGAAACCATAGGGTGGGCAAGTTAAACACATCAAATATTGTTGTAGTTAGAGAGGAACTCAGAATTAGACATGAATTTGAAAGGTTGGGTACCAGATTGTGTCACTGGGGTAATCACATTTTAGAGAGAATATATTCAATAGGAATTAATTTAATTTATATTATTAACTTTTAAGGTTAAAGCAGAGGTAACTTGGTCCATTTCTATTGTAAGTTTTGTTAAATGAAAAAATTATGACTTATTTAAATGTGTACATTCAATGACTAAACAGACCCTTAGACTCCATCTGAAACACGTGCGATATATGCTGTGTCTTGAATTCAAATCACTGGTCTCACAGGAGAAAAAGCAGCATACACAGTCACAGAGAGCCATTGAAAGTTGTGGCTTGAGAATTTCAGAAGTTAGGTTGTTTTTGTACTTATTGGGTATTGAGTTATGTTTGCATGTTGCAGCCAAAAAAATGACAATGGGTAAAGGATGCATTCTAAAGATAATATTTCTAAAAAACAGCCATAAAATAATAGAACGCATAACTGGCAGTATTCACCATGAAGTTTCTTCCATCCACTCATTTACTCATTAATTCATTCAGTAAGTACTGACTGAGTACCAACCATGTCACAGGTACTGCTAGGAGCTAGAACGTGGTGAGTCAAAAGAGACACGGACCCCTGCGCTCATGGATGTTAGAACTATTGGGAAGAAAGAAAACCATAAGATGGAATTCTGGTAAAGTTTTCTAACAAGGCAGAAAGAGCTGTGAATCAGGAAGATCTGAGGTTTCCCTAAACAAAGTGACACTAGCATAGAGTAGAAGAAGAAATAGAAGGTAACAATGCATCAAAGAGCTGAATGATATCCAGGCAGAAGAACAGTGTGTCTAAAGGCATTCTAGCCGTAGGGATCATGGCAAGCAAAGTGATGATCGAAATAACTGAAATGCTTGAGCTTTGTGATGACAAGTGCCTCCCACAGTGCCTAAGAAAATTCAGGGCGTATATGAAATGTTTGCAATTTCTTATAAAGAAATTGAAGAAAGTATTAGATAGCTATAGTTAATTATCTTTGGTCCATTTTTAATATCGCTGACTAACGGGAGATGGAAGAGAAAGTTAAATGATGTGCTAAGAATTAGACTGTCCTCCTATCCTTTTTCTTGGGTTGCTGACATACTGGAATGTATTCTTCACACCCACAATGAATAGCCGATTATATTATTGTTCTCAAGGAACCCTGGCTTCTGTTATTCATGTCCTTTGCAATCCTTTCAACTGAAAACTGGCCAGGCTTTAGGCATTGCCTCAACTAACAGCGTGTGGTAGAAATGTCACTATTTCTGTCAATTCTTAGACTTAAAAAGAAATGGCAGCCTCTACATTTACATACTTAGGAACCCTGAACTTCCAAACTCACATCTTGACTTTTTTGCTCAAGAGACCACATGGAGAGGGATAAGATGTGAGATAATGTGGAAGAGAATAAGAAATCCAGCTTGTATTAGAGATGAGAACCCATTAGATACCTAATGCCAATCAGGTGAGAAACAAGGGGTTAAGTATAATTTATATATTATGTAGGAGATCCTAGAATGTTTGGTTAGAAGAATAAAGAAGCAGAACATGGAAGAAAACATATCTGTAAAGAATGCTTTTCCTGAGGAGACTAAACCGAGGGCAACTGAATTCCAATTCACCCAGAAAGTCTGGGTGGCAGTGTTGTAACGTCTCAGGGTGAACCCCTTCCAAGGAGAGAAATGGGCTGATTTCCCACTCAGTTTCCATCTGTCATTGGCAGAGGGGTGTTCCCAGAAGCACAAACTCTGGCACTTACAGCCCCCCTTGAACAAGGGCCAAGTGTGCCCCCATGCCAGGACAACGTGTGCAAGTAGAGTCCCAAGGGTTCAAAGTGAGCTGCCTTTGCGATCTAGAGATCTGTGCTGACTGCATATGGCCAGATTCTGAGCAGTCTGCTTTAAACATTCAAATATGAACTTCTCAGCTAAGAAGCAGTGTGCTCTGGTCCATTATCTCATCTCACTTCTAATACCTTGTGTATACAACAGAAAACATGCTGGGCATGTCAATATTAAGATTTGAATATGATTTATGAAAAGTTCTGTGCCTTACTCAATACATTTGGTGAATAATAGATACTGGAAATTGGTAGGATGGAAATGAAAGTCTTCATTCTATACCAGGAAAATCAATCAATATATCCTTGTGTGCATAGATTTAAAGATTACATTATGCTCACATTTTGCAAAACCAGTACTTGACTATTTTATACGACATCGAGAAAAGTCTAGAATTATTTCAGTAGAACCAGGATAGAAAAAAGTTTCTATGGAATCTACAATATTGGTTTGTTCTGTTGTCCCCTTACTGAAGTTTCGTGAGTAACCCTAAAAAGTAAGACATCAGTACTTGAATATAAGCGGCAGGAATTTAAGAGAAATATTTTCTGGTCTTTAATTCATAGAATTGTTGGTCAAAATAATATTAGGTATTCTTAAGAGAAAACCTGCTTATTCTTGAAAAACTGTATAGTCAAAACCAAACAACAGAAATTCAGTTTTCAGAAGGAGCAGATTGACAACCCAAGAGTTAAATACCTACAGAATGAGGGCTATTTTAATACAAAGCTATGAAATGTCTTTGTTATTGTATTTAGCCAGCGCATGTTCATCCTTTCAGCTACTGAAGGGAGAATGTGTGGTGTGCATCATCCAGATGGAGAGCAGAGGGGCCAATTTGTATCGGTACAATTCTGCCCTTATCTCTTTAAGCTGATTGGAGAAATGTATCACATTAAGTATTAAACCAATTTTCACATTAAAAATGATAGTCTAGGCCAATGTCTAGTCATGGGTACTGAGCTGTTTTGTCCCATAAAACTTACCTTTTACTCCTCAACCAAAACTTTAGATGTGTTGGGATATGGCTTCCAACTTAGCACTTAAGCTATCTTCAAGGGGCAGAGGAAGGGAGAAAGAGAAGACGGTGGATAAGAAGAAGGAAAACGATAAAGAGGTGGAAATGGAGAGACAGGGAGAGGGGTCAAGGCATAAAGAAGTTGCCTTAGCAATGTCTATTCCCTACATGTCTTTTTCAAGGAGAAATGCAGTGGAGGAATTGACCAAAGATGATTTTATCACAGGGCAGAAGAAAAATAAGTGAGAGCTGGCAATAATCCACAAACTGAGGAAGTAAACTACAATTGTTTCAGAGACATGGAGAATATCTTAGAGCTCAATTCATTTTTTATAGATGAGCTATAAATTTTCAAGAATTATAGGGCAAAAGAGCCCTGGGGATATATTGTGTTCATCTAATATCACAAACTACCCCAGAAACTTATCCCTCCCTCTCATAATTTAGTCAGGATGCTCTCTTAGATGCATCCCATAAATCTCTCCTGGGAACTCTGCAGCCTTTTCTAACTTTTCCTTTCTCTAGTGGAAATAGAGCGGAGCTAAAATGGGTTTCCATAATTCCTCTCTAGTACATTGGTTTGATCTATGTATGTGTGTGTGTGTGCGCCCGTGCGCACGTGCTTATGTATCTGCATGTTTAGTTTGGGTCAGTACATTTTCCAGAGCAGGTGCTATGGAAGTATCAGCAGGTAACATTGCTAGTACTACTATTGCTACTACCACTATTAAAATCCCCTCGATATGGAAAAAAGCATGTACAAGAACTACTCATGTTAACAAAATATATCTCTCCTAAAAATGGCATTTTCTCCAAACATTGCATGATCTACCACGTAAAAGATAATCACTAGAAAAACTTAGGCATTGTTCAATGGGCAGCATCCTGAGCACCTGAATCAGTATCATTTGAGATCTTTAAATGTAATTCACTGGGAGCCACCTCTGACCATATCAGATTCTCTGGGGAATGGAGCTTAGGACATTTCAAAGATTCTCCTGGTGTTTCTCATTCACTGGAAAATTTGAAAATGCTCAATAGTTTTTTTTTTTTATTAAGGATTATACATACTGCTTTGACCTTTTGGTAGAGTTGTGCATATACCTGAGGTAGCCAAATATTTCCCCCAATTTGTTTTTATTTTAGGATTGTGTGTGTGTGTGTGTGTGTGTGTTTGTATCTGTGTTTGTTTAAAAGTTGGTAGATTAAAACTCTCATAATCACTAGACACAAAGGTCACTCTACATTGCGACTATTTTCTAAAAGGATTCTCAGTTTTTTCACAGTAATGGGAATATTATTATCTTTTATCTAGTGATCTTCATAAATGTCATTCATGATTTTTCTATATATACCTCATTTCTAATGCTTTTCTGCCATTTTATAAAATTATATGTAGGCACTTAATAAATTCCTTCGTTGGACAGGCTTTCTCTTATTTCTCAGATTTTTGAAACTATTAAAATATTGAATTTATATTAACGTCCATTATCGCATCAACTTACTTGAAAAGCATGAAAATATCATGGTATTCTTTTTACAATTCCACGTTACTATAGAACTTTAGATTACTAGCAAATGAGTTTTTTTCCTAAGTAGCTAATGAGTAAAATGAATATACTTATTATATCATCCAAGTAGATAATATGAATCATATTTTAAAATTAACTCTCTTAAACTAATATTGTCCAGTGAAGTATGCATTAATAATCAAATAATAAAGTGCAGGTTTTTAAAGTTTAATGGAGAGAGTATATTTTCCAACTTTGGGTGCTATAATCAGTTAAAATTAAGAGGAAAAAATGTAGAGAAGTGTGGTTTTAGCAAAACTGGGGAAGGAAAGGAATGTGAGGCACTTGAAATACGCTTTTTCAAGAGATACATTTTTGTTCTTTTTGCTTCAAGCCAAGGTAGCCTTCAAAATACTCTATTTTATAAAACTGATTTTCTAAGCTGGAAAGATTTTGTATAAATCATTCAAGGTGAGTGACTTTCCAGCAAATTATCTTGTGCAGAAATGTATGTAATAGAAAATTTGAAGAAAAATGTTTAATGTAGTATGTGCACTGAGTTTGTATTGAGAGAGCAGTTCTCTGAACTTCAGCTACAGAAACTTGAGTTTCCCTAACTAATGAGTTTTATTACAAGGCCATGATCAGAACTTCATCTGTGTTCTCCTGGTTCTCACGAGAAGAATACATATCTGAGATAATGAGCACCAAGCGCAGTCTAAAGGCAAAATCATCAATTTAGTGCTTCCTGGTTGAAGGTGTTGTTATTTTATCGTTTTGTTGTGTTTTTATTTTAAAGTATTTCAAATAATACATCAAAGTATGAGGAATAGTACAATGAGCACACATAGATTCAACTGTTTTACCATTTTGCCATATTCATTTTGTACGTAAATATTATTTTGAAAGCAAGCGAAGATATATTCTTTTACCATAATACAGAATTAATGAAAAAAATCACAAAATGAGGAAATAAGGATACCCTGTAAGGGATATAATTCAATGAAGAAAACATTTGCAAATATCTATATATGAAGTATGGCACCCACATTTTTATTATATATGTATATTAACTTTAATATAAAGAGAAAGCAGTGGTATTTGTTTCTGTGCCAGGTTTATTTTACTTAGCATAATAATTTCCAGTTGCATTACCTTTTGTTACAAATGTTTTGAATCCATTTTTTATGGTTGAATAGTTTTCTCTTGTATATACATAGAATATTTTTCTTTACTCATTCATCTATTGATGGACATCTAGTTTGATTCCACTTCTTTCTTACTGTGAATAGTGCTACAGTGAATGTGAAACTGAAGGCATATTTTTCTTGGCCTCATTTACTTTGGTTTTATTCTCAGACATGGGATAGCTGAGTTCTATGGTAGATGTAGTTTTAGTTTTTAGAGGAATATGTATTCTGTTTTCCTTATTTATTTATTCATTTATCTATCTATTTATTTATTTATTTTACAGGCAGAGTGGACAGTGAGAGAGACAGAGAGAAAGGTCTTCCTTTGCTGTTGGTTCACCCTCCAATGGCCGCCGCAGCTGGCATGCCACAGCCGGTGCACCGCACTGATCCGAAGCCGGAGCCAGGTGCTTCTCCTGGTCTCCTATGGGGTGCAGGGCTCAAGCACTTGGGCCATCCTCCACTGCACTCCCTGGCCAGAGTAGAGAGCTGGACTAGAAGAGGGGCAACCGGGACAGAATCCGGCACCCCAACCGGGACTAGAACCCGGTGTGCCGGTGCCGTGGCGCCAGCCTGTATTCTGTTTTCAATAGTGGCTGTACTAATTTGTATCCCCACCAACAGTGCATTATGGTTCTCTTTGCTCCTTATATTTTCCAATATTTGTTAATTTTTTATATTTTGGAATTAGATATACCTTATTGTGATTTTTTTTTTTTTTGCATTCCCCAATTGCCAGTGATAGTGAGCAATATTTTTGTGTTTGTCTTCTTTTTTGGACAATATCAGTTAGATCCTTCAGTTGTTTCTTAACTGGATTGTTTGTTTTGTTGCTACTGACTATTTAGCTCCTTGTATACTCTGGATTAGGGTTTCTGCAACTCTCCATTGAGGAGAGACTGCTGAATAACATCAGACTGTCATGTCATCAAATTCTTTTATTTACTTCATTTATGTATAATTTCTACAACTATTATAAACTGTGGCTCCATGGGTAACACCCTGATATCCCTCTAGTTTAAAGAATCCTTTCAATACTTTTTATGGAGTGGTCCTTAAAATTTTTGGAACCAACTGAAACTTTCTTTGAGCTGTGGTTTCTGAGCCACCTAGTGTGAACTGAACATATGTCCTTTATACTAACTGAAAGGGAACCTAATCATTCCCCATTTTGCAGATGAGAAACTCATCGCCAAAGTACTTAAAATACCCAGTGTTAAGCAGTGAAATCACTAATGAAATGCAAGTCCATTTCATCTAATTCCCATTAAAATATATCTGTGATTTTTCATTCATAAATAATAAAGCATATCTCGAATTTTCCATTCATGTAACAGAAGGATGATTTCCAAACTTATGAAGCATGTCCCCTTGCTAGTAAAAATGTGTTGACTTTGCCAAATATGTATATTCGAAAATAAATGTAGGAGAAGCTATTTAGCACAGTAATTATGACAGTGCTCGGGAAGCCACCCTCCGGTTTCAGGTTGTCTGGGTTCAGTCTCATCTGCTCTCAATTGTAGCATCCTGAAAATGTGGACCTTGAAAAGCAGCCGGTGATGGTTCAAATAGTTATATCCTGGCCTCCCACGTGGGAGGTCCAGACTGATTTCTTGCTCCTGGTTTTGACTAAGCACAGTTCTAGTTGGTACGGGCATTTAGGGAGTGACCCAGGAGATGGGAAATCTCTATCTGACAGCCTGTTTGTTTCTCTGCTTTTCAAAAATAAATATACTCCAATAAAATTATGAATAAATGGCATATATATTGTACTTGATCTTGTTTCACACTTATATGCAGAAATTAAACTTGGCAATGATCTGTCCTCTCTCATCTCAAGCCACCTTGTGGATTACTAGGATCTACTTGGCATCCACAGTAAGCCTCCTATCAGAAAAAACATATTCATCAAGAGTGAATATAAGGAAATATTTCTTTTTTTTTAATTTTTTTTATTTTTTGACAGGCAGAGTGGACAGTGAGAGAGAGAGACAGAGAGAAAGGTCTTCCTTTGCCGTTGGTTCACCCTCCAATGGCCGCCGCGGACGGCGCGCTGCGGCCGGCGCACTGCGCTCGTCCGATGGCAGGAGCCAGGAGCCAGGTGCTTTTTCCTGGTCTCCCCATGGGGTGCAGGGCCCAAGCACCTGGGCCATCCTCCACTGCACTCCTGGGCCACAGCAGAGGGCTGGCCTGGAAGAGGGGCAACCGGGACAGAATCCGGCGCCCCGACCGGGACTAGAACCCGGTGTGCTGGCGCCGCAAGGCGGAGGATTAGCCTGTTGAGCCACGGCGCCGGCATAAGGAAATATTTCACTCTCAAAATTTATGACACTGTGTTTGTAAATCCCAGGACTAATTACTAGGGGTCAGGGCAGGTATGTTTGTACATTTCAATGTAATACATGTAGCATTTTGTAAGAACATCACACTTTTAAACTCATTTTAAACTCACTTGCTGGATTCCGTAGAGCTGCTGAATGATCATAGTTGTTTAATCACTCTCTGGCTATAATCCCTGCAATTTGAATTATGTATGTCTAAAAAAAATCAGTCATGGTTGTTCCCCCCAAAACAGGGTTTGATTGTTCTGCATTAAGCTTTGGTAGTATCTCATGTTTTTACTCTTGGATCAGTGAAACTGAATTAGGGAACCTTACATAGGGAACTTGCACTGAAGAGAATCTGTAGCTACTTGTTCAGCATCGTTAGCTTGCTCATGAAGGAAACACCAATAAACATTTCAGAAATGTTGAGTTTATTGCAAATAATGATCTAATATTTACACCATTGTAAATATTCTACCTGTTCACACTTGCTGAAAGTATAGGGATTTAAAATGTTTCAGGCCCTGGAATAAAGAAGCAATAAACAGCTTGATAGTACACTAAGTTCAAAAGTTAACTTGAAGAATTTGACCACTGGAGCCATTGTTTATTGAAATAATCATCAACATGATAAACACTGTTTCCGTTGTAATACCATATAAGGGAAACATTCACAAGTTGGAATGCTTAGGGAAAGAATAAGTCTTGTTCCAGGAAGTCTTGGGTCTATAGCTTTCGGTTTTCCATCCATGCTAATGGAGGTGGGAGACTGGATAACCAACTGGTTTTTAAATAAAAAATAAAACCAACCAGGTTTTAAAATAAAGAATTACTCAAGAAAGGAGATATTTAAAATGAAATCGAAAAGACTAATTCAAAGACTGAGCCATCTCAGGAAAGTGTCATGTTTCAGAAAATTCACTTTTAGAGAAGTTTTTTTTTTAAATATTTTTAAATGGTTAGAGTTCTAAATTTTACAATTTTCAGTCATAAAACTTATCCACACTTTTAATTAGAATTTACTTTTATTGTTAACACTTTATCAAAATATTCATTGTGAAAGTTTTTAATCTGGAAATTTTATGTCTCCATGATAAAATAGTTTCAACTTCAAAGTTTACTGCTGGAATTTGATGATTGTGTTTGTTGCATTCAATGTTGAGTTTCTCTTTTAAATGAAGATATATAAATAATATGAAAAACTAAAGAAGTCCTATTAAATGCTTATATTTAAAATATATTTTTTACAGTGGCTTTTAAAAATATTTAGATAAAGACAATTTCAAAAACTGTTTTTCAGCATTTTAGATAAGATTTTAACATTTGTTGTGATAATTATGGTGTCATTTATAATGGGCCAGGTTGAGCAGGTTGGTACTGAACACAAAATGTGAATGGCTTTAAGACAATGAAGGTTTGCTGAATGTTCATATAAGGCCAGAGTGACTACTGATGTCTCTCTGGGAGGCTTTTCTCCACCTTGTCACTCAGGCCTAGGCTATTGTAGTAGATCCCACCAGGGTGAAACAACACAAGCTTTGCAGTGCTTCCACCTGAGGGTGACACAGTCATGTCCCCATTCAGCCCTGTGGATTCCCGCATGTTGATTAGTCACATGACCTCTTCAAGTGGCAAGAGAGGATGAGAAATGGGTCTCCTAATGCGGTTAAGGGCAAGACAACAGCGTGTTTGTGGATGCTGTAATGTCTCCTCACAGAAAAACAACATAGCATCCATCAGTGGCTCCAGGTAGATGGGGAACAATGATGAGAACTGCCAATCTTTAAAAAGTTTGCAGCTTCCTTTTAGCACTTAGAAACCAGTGAAAACTACTTTAAACATTGGCACGCTATGACTGTTGCTAAGTGTTTATACTTTCTGAATCATGAAACGGAGCCTGCATTTCATAGAACTGAACATAGTAATGGCAGATGGTGAAAGTCATCTTTGACTAAGCAAAGTCCTTCCCATTGCTGTCAAACTGTGAGAATGAGTACTGGGATATTGAGAGTGGGATAGTTAACAAACTGGAAAGAGCTTGTTCCAGCTGCCAGAATGATATAATATGGTCAGCAAAATCCTTCAGCTTAAAGATTTCCTATATGGGGCAGGTGTTGGGCACAGCAGTTAAGTTACTACCTGGGACACCTGATACATCAGAGTGCCTGAATTTGAATACTGGCTCACTTTCAATGCAGCTTCCTGTCACGTGGGAGCTCCTGGTTGAGGTTCCACACTCCTAGCATTAGGCAAGCCCAACCCTGGCTGTTGCTGGCAATTGGGGAGTGAATCAGTGGTGGCAGATCTTGCTCGCACTCTTGCTCGCTCTCTCTCTGCCTTTCCAATAAATAAAATAAATTATAAAAATTAAAGAGTAGAAAGTTTCCTTTGTGAACTCAGATGGAGGCACTTGACAAAGTTTGTGGCAAATGTGATTGAAAACTAATTTTATTTTTGTGCAAAATTTTTGGAACAAAAGTCTAGCACTGTGGCTCAGCAGATGAAGCTGATGCTTGAAGATGCCACACCCAGTATCAGCATGCTGGTTCAAGTACTGGCCTCTCCACTTCTGATTCATCTTCCTGCTAATGTGCTTGGGAAGACAGGGAAGATGGCCCAATTACTTGGATCCCTGTCACTTATGTGGGAGACCTGGCTGTTGTAGTCATTTGGGAGTGAACCAGTGATACAAGATGTCTCTCTCCCTGTCTCTCCCTTATCCCCACCCCCATTCCATCTCTGCCTCTCTTTCTGTTGCTTTGCCTTTCAAATAGGTAAATAAATATTTTAATTTCTTTTAAATTAAATATATTCACAATTTTTCATAATAAACATTTCAATGAACTTTTTGGCAACCCTTTAAATACATGAGTACAAAAATTCTTTTGCATCAAAATGAACATATCTTACAATTCTACTTTCCATGAAGTTTTTGAAGTCCCTTCATATCTTCAGACTATTGTTCATTCTCTCTGTTAGATTTGTGCTAAAGCAGCTAAAGACCAAATTTGCTTGGAACAAGCTTGTTTTTTTGTTTTGATTTGATTTGTGGCAGAATACTGATGCCTCTGAGAGTATAAATCAAAACTAGACAAAAGTTGATCTCATTAAATATTCCCCTCAACTTTTGGGTCTCTGTTGAGAGAATGTTTTATTGTGATTCTATACAACCCAACAAATCTTTACATTGTTCTCATTGCTTTTCTCTTCTAGCTTCTTTAAAAATATCATAAATTCAAATAAACCTTTTCAGTTGGCAAGCAGGCTTGGCAGGCAAGTGTCAGGTATGTGATAAATTCCTGAAAAAGGGGGTTATTATAATCATGCTCTAACTAAATGAACTTGTGTTTTATCACACCAGTTTGAGGAGTCAGCATTTAATGAGACACCTGTAGAGATAGCACCTCAATGAAAGCTCAGTGACTGGACAGGGTGAATATAGGAATTGATTCTACTACTTTGTAGGTAAGGAAAATGAGGCTCTGAGAAGTGGGCTCTGTGTCCAGTTGGCCGATCCAAAAATGTGCATTAGAGGTACTTCCAACTGAGCCCAGGCCTCCACAGTTTGTACACAAATACTTGTTTCTTCAATAGCACTGAAAAGATATGCAGGAGAGAGGTCTCTCAGTACATCTGGTTATTATTAAACCATCATATGCCTGTAATATTCTCATTCAATCATCACATGCCTATCATTCATTGTTAAAAATTGTTTTTTCTTTAGTATCATCATTCATTGTTCCATTAATAATTTTCATTGTATTCTTTATGTTGAATCTAAATATAAAAAAGGAATTCAAATTCATAGAACCTTATATATATTTAGTAATTTAAAAATTAATTATCCTCTATATATTTGCCTATTGATTTATTCATTGTCAAATTTAGAAATCTGACAAAATTTGTTATCTTTCCTCTACAGTAATCCTAACACATGTTATATATCATTATAATCCTATAAGGAGATTTAAAATGTCTGTACTTTTGTTGACTAGTTCCTCTTTTCATGCACATTACTTTCTGAGGAATGAAAAAGAAAAAAAATCACGCAGCAAGCACATAGACAGGAGTGATCTAATTCTAATATGCTGCTGTCCATGTTGACTCATAAATTCATTAGAGAAATGAATATTGGTTTTTATTTGTCTGCTTGTGATATCTGGCTGTAGAGTACATTTTACCAATGCTGTTTTGGATTGATTGCTGACAGCAGCATCATTCATTATGCATGTGAGGAATGAAGTCTCAGACATCATTTTTTGCAGTTTAGCCCTATGAATATACAAAAGGCTGGAATTTCTTTGTGCTAGCAATCAGACAATAAATGCCTCATTATGATGTTTAATATGTGTTATAAGCATTTGTAGCACATTGATAGCTATCAATGTCTTCTTTGGAGGTTTAGTTCTAAGAAAAGATGTTATTTAGTAAATGGAGAAGTAGCTAGTCACATAGGCATTCTCATCTTGCCACTTGTAATGTCAGAATTATTTCACTGTAAACCTAGTGTTGGATAAATGTCACTACTACAGAGAGATAAAAGTCCAGTTGAACTAGAAACAGCCATGGAGTTACTCAGGTTGCTTCTGAAAAATTCAGGTAGAAATTTAATGGTAATCTTTTGTGTTGTTCATGTTTTCTTGACCTAATTATCAGTTATGGCTCACCCTGGCCATATATACTGTTAAATTATAACCACTATCAATAAATCAGCTATTCCAAACTGACTAAAGCAATGAATGAACAAACTTAAAGTCCACTAAAGCAATGTACTCTCCAAAGTGTCAGAAGATCCTGTACTTCAATGATTCAGATCGTGGACCAGGTCCCAAGAGATTATCTCTTGAAAGACAGTGGTAGATTCCATAGTTTCTAGTTGGCCTATGAATTATATCACAGAGGCATATTAAAATGCATGTCAAATTAAATGCATTTTCATACATCTTTAAAATGTTGCAATCCTCTGAGTCATGAGATATTCTTGAGCAATGTGAACAGTCTTCTTAAACTGGTGTTCATGCTCTCTATAACATTTGTGAGAGAAATAAAATTTATCTTGTTTTGGTGCTCATAATTTCTAAGTATTTCTGAAATTGTATCTACCTTTATTAATACTATACATGTAGTAAAACTTTCACCTTTTTGCTTACTCTCTTTCTTTGATTTGGGCCATTTTGCAGATATATTAGATTGTGATGCAATATGAAGAAAATAATTATAAATAAGTTTGTGTACCAACCAATACAATATGTATAGAAATTCACTTATTCTACATAGCCAGTGACATATATATTGCATATGTATATATACATACATATACTTAATTTCAACAGTGTAATGTTAATCAGAAAGAAAAAGATGAACTGTAAAGGGAATTCATTAAGGTACATTACCTGTATGTAAAGTACATTACTTGTACATCTATATATCTTTCTAGCTTTCTATTATTGAGCTTTTTATCTAATTTATAGACAACCCTTTTGAAGACATTAAATAATACAGTGGTTTACATCTTTTTTATCTAGGGCTTATAGCAACTTCTATACACTTTATTTAACCTAGCATTCAGTCACATTTCGATGAGTAGTGCGTATAATCCTATATGATACATAATGCTACTAAATGCCATTGGTACCAACTAGCAGATTGTTACTAAATTGCATATAAAAGAGTATTATGCAGTATAACATACATACATTGATTTTTTTAAAAGATGTATTTATTTTATTTGAAAAGCAGAGTTAGAGAGAAACAGTAGTCTTCCACCCACTGGTTCACTCCCCATTTAAATGGCTGCAATGGCTGCAGCTGGACTGATCTGAAGCCAGGAACCTGGAGCTTCTTCCAGATTTCCCCTGTGGGTATAGGGGCCCAAGCACATAGGCCATTTTCTGCTGCTTTCCTAGGATTAGAAGAAGAGCAGCCGGGTCTCAAGCTGGCACCTATATGAGATGCTGGTACTCCAGGTGGTGGCTTTACCCGCTACGCCACAGTGCCAACCTTAACATCAATCTTTAATAACAGCTACTAATATCGCAAATTATTGGGATTTGTCTTATGATTAATAAGTGAAGAACAATAAAAAATAATGAAAAACATCTTCTTATGCTACTGATTAATTTTATTTTGAACATCATTCTGTCGACCATTGCTATGAATGGATTAATTAAGTTCAATTTTCTCACTGATACCATGGCAATTATAACTCCCCGAAATGTATGGCTAGCTTAACAAATGAGCAAACATAAATAAGAAAGTATATGAAGGCTTTTGTCAGCTATAGAAACGTATATAAATATAAAAATTACTCTTGAAAAGGATGAGAAAGTTTAGAAAAGCTAGCTTTAATCTTTTCTTAACACATAGAGGTCTTCTCTATCCTCCATTGATTTGGGCCTTATATTTATACTTATATATTTGTGACAGCACATTGTAATCAATAAAGCATTTACATTTGTGAATAATACTAAGAAGTGCTTTGTGCAATAATGCGTAACCTCCCATCCAAAAAAAATTTAACTTAACAAGATTTACTAGGGAAAAATAGGAAGCCTGAATTAACATATCAATAGCAAAACATTAGGAAACTTTTCAAGGTAAATTATTATATTAATGTATTTAAAAAGAAAAATAGGGACATGATCATCTCAAAATATGAGGAAACCTGAGAGTCTATAGTAACAGTTGTAAAACTTCTTGTGAATGGAGTTGGGAGTACATGACTGTTGCAGTTGATTTCTCAACAATGTTGCAGTGGATTCCTTTCTGACAGGAGCAGCGTGGTGGGGGCAAGAGGCCCAGAGTCAACACAAAGACCCCGGGAGTCCGGTGAAAGCAGGCTTGAGGCGAGCAGCCCGCAGACTCATTTATTACATTTGGAACTACACCTTATATAGCCAAGACCAGCCAATCTGGTCAAGGGGTGGTCTATGCCCCAACCAATCACAGCCTGTTGCCAGGCAGGCTCCGTTGCCAGGTGGGTTTCAAAGCCGTTCCTAAGTAACTGACACTTGCTTGCCAGTGGCCACCTTGGCATGGCCTTCTCATTCAACCACACATGACCAGAAATGGGTAGAATATAGAAAAGTTATGCTTTGTGACTTTCCAGTGCATGTTATTAAAAGGATAGTTTCTTTCTGGTTCTCTCCTCTCTCTTTTTTTTTTTTTTTCTTTTTGATTGCTTACTCTGGTGCAAATCAGCTGATGCATTCTCTCAGGGCACTCACGTAGATTGTTCCAGACTGCTAGCAATTGAGACTGTCCAAAAAAACATGAGGCTTGATCTGCCCAGCAGAAGGATCCACCTTTAAAGCAAATCCCCTTACCCAGTACCATCTGTGGGTGACTATAACATGGACCAACCTCTTGACTTTGTGAAAGACATGAGCACATGAGCCAAAACTGACACTGAAGCCAGTCTGGAGTTTCTGATCTTCACAAACTATGAGAGATAATAAATGCATTTATTGTTTTACATGATTAAATTTTGGAACAAACTGTTTATGCAGTGATAGATAACTCACAAAATGTCAAGACATATTAAGATCTAGTGACTCAGAATGTGAGAGCTGTAGATTATAAATAAGTAGACCTATGGAATAGAGTAAACAATCCAGAAGAAAGCCTTGCATCAAGAAAATCTTCATGTAGATGTCGGGAGGACCACCCGTGTAGAACAATGTGGAAAAGATTGGGAAATTATGATGGATTAAAGTGACTTAAGATGTAAAGGTGGGGCAAGCATCTGGCCTAACAGCTAAGATGCTGCTTATATCTGAGTGCCTGAGTTCAGAATCCTGGCTCCACTAATACTTCCAGCTTCCTGTTTATGTGCATCTTGGGTTAGCAGAGATGGTTCAAATTGTTGGATCCCTGCCAGCGAAGTGTGAGATCTGGATTGAATGGAAACAGCGGATAGGAGACCTCTGTTTCTGTTTCTTTTCCTTTAAAACATTTTTTTTACTTTAATGGTAAAAATAAAGCTAAACAATTTTAGGAAAACATGATGAGTTTGGCCTAGCAGTCAGGATTACAGTTAAGATGCCTCAGATAACTGGGTTCCTTCCATCCATGCAGGAGACCTGGATTGAGTTGCCAGCTCCCATTTTTGACCCCAGCACAGCCCCAGATGTTGTAGGCATTTGGAGAATCAACATATGGGAGCTCTCTCTTTCTCCATCACTCTGTCTCTGCTCGGCAAGTGATAGGATGATATGTGGCTTTGTGAAGGGAAGAAATTCTTAGATAAGATATTTCTAGAAATATTCTGGAATTGAACATTAAAGTTACCTGAAAACATTTTGGAATAGCTGTTTTACAGGTTATTTAGAACTTATGGTAATAAAAAATGTATTCACTGTCTTTTAGAAACAAGATAAACACAGATAAAGGGAGTTGTAAATAATATTTGTCCAAAATCCTGAGTATTTTTAAAATATTGTTCTCCTGTAACCTGTCGTGTGTTTTTCCAGGCCAGTTGCTGAGGGGCCTTTCTGTTGAAAAATAACAACAAAGAATAGACACTCTTATTCAAGCCTTTAAAAGGACCAGATCCAGTCCCTTCAGAGTTTTCATTGCTTTACCTAATCCATTTGTACTCCTTATGCTTCCCACCAACACCCTCAATCACATATGGACTCCTGAGTACACATATCAGATCTGTCCCTTTTATGAATGGAGATGTGGCCCAAATAGCTCCTTCATTTCTCAGCTTTCTCAGTCTGGCTGCAACCACTTGGAATTTCCCAAAGTGACATTATCATGAATATTAGAGGAAATCAGAAGTAGTTAGATAATTAGAATGCAAAAGCATAATCATAAATATTTTCGAAGTGACATTTTTTTATTCTAACATGGTTAAACTTAAGGCTCATGTTTATAGTTTCGGGCTACGGGCTTGCTCGCCTGGGTTCTTTCCTCTCAATTCCTAATGTGTATTTTTGTAAGCTAGAGCAGGGACAATCAAACTTGTTCAAAAATTTATTATATTTGTATTGTAT
The DNA here is from genome assembly GCA_949820135.1 of Sylvilagus floridanus. Classification (NCBI taxonomy): domain Eukaryota; kingdom Metazoa; phylum Chordata; class Mammalia; order Lagomorpha; family Leporidae; genus Sylvilagus; species Sylvilagus floridanus. The sequence goes on from OX463244.1 coordinate 32,787,930, forward strand.
TTAAAAAGTTTAGATACAGGGGCTGAAAGAGTGATGGGGAGAAATCTCCCATCCACTGGTTCACACACTAAATGCCTACAACAGCTGGAATTGGGCCAGGGAGAAGACGGGAGCCAAAGACTTCATCCAGATCTCCCATATGGGTGAAAGTGACCCAACTACCTGAGCCATCATCTGCCATCTCACAGGGTTCTCATTAGCAGGAAGTTATATCAGATGTGGAGGAGCTGGGACTTTGATATGTGTCATAGGTGTCGGATATGGGGACTTAAGTGCAATTCCAAGTACCTATTCCAATCTATTTTTGGACATTCTATTCTACATCATAATCAAGAAACTACACACACACACACACACACACACACACACGGAGGGAGGGAGGGAGGGAGGGAGGGAGGGAGGGAGAGAGATGCTTGTATGATTGAACTTATTCACAAAAATATGTTAAGCAGTTACTGTGAGTGATTATCCAATTTTTTAAAAAGTTCTAGTCAAAATCTACTAGCTAATGACTCAACTGTGGATCACAATAAATTTGTTTGAAATGAAAAGAGTAAGATATATTAGAAACAGAAATACCAAAGTTGAGAGTAAAATTAAATATTGGTGTTTCTTTTTTAAAATTTTAGCTAGTTTGTAACAGATTTAGTATGATTTGTAGATTAAATTCTAAGAACATATGAGGTTCCCTTTCTCTCTTCCTTCCCCTGTTTTTTTTTAATCTCCCACTCTCTTTCTGTTTCCCTTTCATTTTTTAGCTTTTGAGATAACATTTTAAAATTATATTACAGTAAAATGGCTTAATGCTTCACTGAATAAGAAGTTTAATAACTAAAAAGATCCTATGGGACTATAGAAAACAGTTATAAACAATTTAATGGAAAAATGATGTTTTCTCCCAATAAATAGTAAAATTTAAAGTAATCATAGATTATTAAAAGCATTGCAGTATAACATTCTTAACCACTGGTTTGACAAAATTAAAAAACAAATTTTAACAAAACTATATTGTAGCACTACTGATAGACACAGACATTTCTTTTTTATTTTTCTTTTTTTTTTTTAATTTAGCTCCCACATATAAGGGAGAACATGCAATATTTGGCTTTCTGAGTGACTTGTTTCACTCAATGTGATGTCCTCCAGTTGCATCCATTTTGCTGCAAATGGTAGAATTTCATTCATTTTTATTGCTGAATAATATTCCATCATGTATGTATACTACATTTTCCATACCCATTCATCTGATCATAGGCACCTTGATTGGTTCCAAAATTTGGCAATTGTGAACAGTGCTGCTTTAAACAAGTCTTTGATTCATTGTGTTCAAATCTTTTGACTATATATCCAGTGTGGGTTCCTGGATCACATGTCCATTCTTCTAGGTTTTTAAGAAATTTTCACACTATTTCCCACAGTGACTACACTAATTTACATTCCCACCAACACTGTATAAGTGTTGCCCTTTGTCCATATCCATATCTTTCTTAGTATTTGTTACTTTCTGTGTTTTGGATTTTAGCCATCTGACAGGGGTGAAGGAACATCTCATTGTGGTTTTGATTGGCATTTTTCTTATGGCTAGTGATGTTGAGCATTTTTTCATATATTTGCTGGCCATTTGTATGACTATGTTCTTTTTTGAGAACTGTCTATTGAAGTCCTTTGCCTATTTCTCAATTGACTTTTTAAAAATATTTACTTTTATTTATTTTTAAGACATAGTTACAGAGAGAGGTAGAGCCAGAGAGAAAGGTCTTCCTTCCACTGGTTCACTCCCCAGATGGCTGCAAAGGCCAAAACTAAGCCAATCCGAAACCAGGAGTCAGGAACTTCTGAGTCTCCCATGCAGGTGCAGGGGCCAAAAGACTTGGACCATCTTCCACTGCTTTCCCACGGCATAACAGAGAGCTGGATCGGAAGTGGAACATCTGGGATTCAAACTGGTACCCATGTGGGATGCCAGTGTAGCAGGCTGGAGCTTTAACCCACCTTGCTACAGTGCTGGCCCCTGGATTAGTTGTTTTTTTGCTGTTGAGTTTTTTAAGTAGCTGATATATTCGTGATATTAATCCTTTGTCAGATAGATGGTTCGCAAATAATTTTTCCGATTCTATTGGATGTCTTATCACTCTGTTGGTTGTTTTCTTCACTGTACAAAAGCTTCTCAGTTTGATACAGTCCCATTTGTTTAGTTTTGCTTTTGTTACCTATACCTTGTGGGTCTTGCCCAAGAAGTTGTCCCCTACACCAATGTCTTGGAGTGTTCCCCCTGTGTTTTCTTCCTGCAACTTCATTGTCTCAGGTCTATTTACTTATTTACGTATTTATTTATTTAAAAGACAGAGTTACATAGAGAGACAGAGACAGAGGTATTCCTTCTGCTAGTTTACTCTCAAATGGCCACAAAAGTTGGAACAGGGTCCATCCAAATCCTGAAGCCAGGAGCTTCTTCCAGGTCTCCCACGTGGGTAACATCCTTTGCTGTTTTCCCAGGCACATTAGCAGGGAGCTGGATCAGAAGTGGAGCATCCAGGACTCGAGCTGGTGCCCACATGGGATGCTGACACTGCAAGGCCAGGGTTTTAACCCACTGTGCCACAACACCAGCCTCACAACATTTTAAATTTAAGTCATTGATCCATACTGAGTTAATTTTATGTATATGATGAGAAGTGTGAATCTAATTTCATTCTTACACACATTAAAATACACACACACACAGTATTGCCAGCACTATTTGTTGAAGAGATTACCTTACTCCAGTGTATGGTCTAATTAGTTTCTGGGCTCTCTGTCCTGTTCCGTTGATCTTTGTATAGGTTTTTATGGCAGTACTGAGCTGTTTTAATTCCTATAGCTTTGCAATATGCTTTGAAATTAGGTATTGTGATGCCTCCAACTTGGTTTATCTTGTTCGGGATTGCTTTGGCTATTCTTTGTCCTTTGTAATTTTATATGGATTTTAGGATTGCCTTTCTAATTTTGTTAAGAATACCATTGGTATTTTGATAGGGATTTATGAAATCTAGTTAGCTGTAAGTAGTATAGATATTTTATATTGATTCTTCCAATCCATGAGCTAGGAAAATTGTTTTATATTCTTATTGATTTCTATCAGGAATATTTGATAAGTTTCAGAGATCTTTTCTTCTTTGGTTAAATTTAGTCCTAAATATTTGATTTTTGTGTGACTATTGTGAATGGTATTTCTTTCTTGATTTCGAGTTTATCATTAGCATACAAAAAGCTATTGTATTTTGTATGTTTATTTTGTATTTGCAAATTTACTGAATTGGTCTATCAAGTCTAACAACTCTTTGGTGGAGTTTTTAGGTTTTTCCAAGTGCAACAGAATGTCATCTGAAAACATCGATGATAATTTGACTTCCTCTTCTCCAGTTTTGATGCTCTTTATTTCTTTCTCCCGTCTGATTGCCCTTGCCAAAACTCCCAGTACTATACTGAATAAGAGCAGCAAATGAGGACATCTTTGTCTTATTTCAGATCTGAGGGGAAATGCTTTCAGTTTTCCCCATCCAGTGTGATATTGGTTGGATGGTTGGTTGGCACATGTAGATTTTATCATTTTGAAGAATGTTCCTTCTATACCTAATTTGCAGAGGGTTTTTATCATGAAACCATGCTGAATCTTACCAAATGCTTTCTCTGCATCTATTGGGAAGACCATATGGCTTTTGTCCTTCAGTATATTGATGTGATTTATGATGTTGATTGATTTGCAAATGTTGAATCTCCATTGAAATTGTGGGATAAATCCCACTTGACCGTGATGTCTGATGTTTCTGAGGTGGTTTTGGATTTTATCTGCTAATATTGTGTTGAGAATCTTTGCATTTATCTTCATTAAGAATATAGGTCCAGAATTTTCTTTTCATGTCATGTCTTTGTTTTTGGAATCAAAGTAATGCTGGCCTCATAAAAGAGAGTTTGGCAGAATTCCATCCTGTTCAACATTCTGGAATATTTTGAAGAATATTGCAGTTACGTGTTCTTTGAAGGCTTTATAGAATTTAATAGTAAAACCATCAGAACCCAGACATTTCCTTGATGGAAGGCTGATTACTGCTTCAATCTCAGTGCTTGTTATGTGTCTGTTTATCTTGTCTTGATTTCATCTTGGTAGATTATATGAATCCAGATGTTTATCTATTTCCTCAAAGTTTCCCCATTTATTAACATATAGTTCTTTATAGTATTTTCTGTCTTTAATTTTATTAATGTGAGTTTTTTCTTTTTTTCTTTGTTAGTCTGGCTAGAGATATATCGGTTTTGCTTATCTTCTCAAAAAACAACTTTTTGTCTTGATCTTTTGTTTTTCAGTTTCAAGTTCTTTTATTTTGAAAGATCTCTGAGTGAGATCCCAGTGGAAAGAAAGGCCATCAAAGAATAAGGTACTTTTCTCTGAAGGGAGAAAAGAACTTCAACTTTGATTATGGCCTTGTCTATACAAGGTTGGAATTTATTGACTCAACAGGCTTCCAAAGCCTTGGCAGCTCATGACAAGAGCCTCGGGTGATTACTAACATCATAAATAAGAGTGTCAATTAATAAATCAACAACAGGAGCCACTGTGCATTTACTCCCCATGTAGGATCTCTGTCCTTAATGTGTTGTACTATGGAAATTAATGAAAAAACTAGACGTCAAACAGTACTTTTTACTTTGTGTGTCTGTGTGGTAGTAATCTGTTGAAATCTTTACTTAGTATAGAGTTGACCTTCTGTTTATAAAGATAATTTAAAAAAATCTTAATGAAGAATGGGATGTGAGAGGGAATAGGAGATGGGATGATTTGAGGGTTGAGGGGTGGCTATGGGGGGAAAAACTGCTATAATCCAGACGCTGTATTTTCAAAATTTATATTTACTAAATAAAAATTTTCTAAAAAAAATTCATTTATTTCTACTCTAATCCTTATTATTCGTCCTCTCCTGGTGATCTTGGGTTTGGTTTGTTCTTGTTTTTCTAAGTCTTCAAGATGCATCATTAAATCTTGAATTGAGACATTTCTCTTTTTTTAATGTAAATGCTTAATGCTATACAGTTTGCTCTTAATACTGCTTTTACTTATCCAACAGATTTTGATAGGTTGTGTATTCATTTCCATTTATTTCAATAAAGTGTTTCATTTCCTTTTTAATTTCTCTAATGAACCATTGATATTTCACCTGCATGTTGTTTAATTTCCAAGTATTTATATTTGTTTTATTGTTCTTCTTGTGGATGGTTTCTTTTTTATCCCTTTGTGTTCTGAAAAGAGACATGGTATGATTTCAATATTTTTCAATTTTCTGGGACTTGATTTGTGACCTAACATGTGGCCTATGCTTGAAAATATTCCATGTGCTATTGAGAAGAATGTGTACTCTATAGCTGTTGGGTGATGTCCTGGAGTAAATGTCTGTCAGATCCATTCTTTCAATGGCATATTCAACTCGAGTGTATCTTTATTGATTTTCTGTCTGGATGATCTGTCCATTGATGACAGTGGGGTGTTGAAGTCACCCAATATTATGTGTAGAAGTCTCTCTCTCTCTCTTCAGGTTGAATAGTATTTAATGTAAATATCTGGATGGTCTTGCATTGGGTACATATATATTTATGATTGTTCTGTCTGGCTTGCTCGAACTCTTTAACAGGATACAATGTCCTTCTTTATCTCTTTTAACAGCTTTTGATTTAAAGTCTCTTTTATCTGCTATCAGGATAGCTACACCTGCTCACATTTAGTTTCCATTTGTCTGGTGTATCTTTTTCCATTCCTTTACTTTCAGTCTAAGTATAAGCTTTATGAAATGAATTTCTTATAGGCAGCACATAGTGGAGTTTTTTTTTTTTTTTATGTATTCAGCCAATGTAACTAAATCTTTTGGTTGGAGAATTTAAGACATTCATATTCAACATTAGTATTGATAGATATGAAATAAGAGCTGTCATTTTGTTGATTGGGTAATGATTCTACCTGCACTATAGGGCTTCCACTGAGAATTTGATTTTCCTTCATATGTAACTTGAAGCTTTTACTGTCTTTAGAATTCTCTCCTTATCTTTAACTTTTGACAGTTTGATAACAATATGCCTCGGAGAAGACCTTTTTTGGTTGAATCTTCTTGGTGTTCTTTGAGTTTCTTATATCTGAATGTCCATATTTCTTTCAAGACCTGGGAATTTTTCAACTATTTCATTTAGCAGGTTCCCAATGCCTTTTTTCTTTTTCTTTGCTTCCAGGAATATATATAATATGAATGTTTGGTCATTTAATGGTATCCCACATTTTTCATAGACTTTCTTCACTCTTAAATTTTTTTCTCCTTATTTCTTTCTAATTGGGTTATTTCAAAATTCTTGTTCTTTTTTTTTTTAATTTGACAGATAGAGTTAGACAGTGAGAGAGACAGAGAGAAAGGTCTTCCTTCCATTGGTTCACCTCCAAAATGACTGCTACCATCAGCACACTGTGCCAATCCGAAGCCAGGAGCCAGCTGCTTCTTCCTGGTCTCCTACGTGGGTGCAGGGTCCCAAGCACACGGGCCATCCTCCACTGCTTTCCTGGGCCACAGCTGAGAGCTGGACTGGAAGAGGAGCAACCAGGACTAGAACCCAGTGCCCACATGGGATGCCAGCACTGCAGGCAGAGGATTAACCAAGGGAGCCACGGTGCTGGCCCCCAAAATTCTTGGTCTTAAGCTCAGAAATTCTTTCCTCCACTTGGTCTATTCCACTGTTAATGTTCTCAATCATATTTTTCTGTTTCACATATTGAAGATTTCATCTCAAATTTTATATTTTGTTATTCTTAATGTGTTATATCTCCTTAGCAATATTTTCATTCATGTCAATCATTGAATTCCTCATTTCTTTAATCTATCTGCATTCTCTTGCATCTTGTTGACTTTCATTATTATAATTATTTTGAATTTTATAACTGTAATTTTATAGATTTCCTTAAGTTCAGGATCTAATTCTAGATGAGTGATGTGTTCTTTTGGAAGCTTCATGCTACTTGCTCCTTCACATCTTCTGTGTCCATATATTAATGTCTGCCCATATGGTGTCCTCATCCTTTCTTCTTTATGGAGTAGGTTTTATTGAAAAAGAGTTTATGGTTTAGCTGGAATGTAGGATATCACTTGGTTTTTTGCTTTTCTTTTGTTTCTAGGTGAGTCCAGGAGTGTAGCCTCTGATTTTTTTTTTCTCTCAATCAATGTCAGCTGTGTTTGTGACACAATGGTCTAGTCTATTGCAGTTCAAAGAGATTCAGGTGTAGCTTTGGGATGAATAAGGATTTCCTTGGGTGTGTATCTGTGGTCCACAGAGAGTTTAGTGTCAGTCTCCCTGTCAAATGTGCTAACCAGGGCCTTATTTTAGGTGCTGAGGGAGACAAGAGTGGCTGCTCTCTTGTCCTACTAGGAAGCTTGAATAATACTAGGGCTTGTGGCACCAAATGCTGTGGCTCTAGGACTATGTGATATGGATGGACTCTTCCTCAGGTCCTGTTAGGAGAGCCCAACTGGTGCCGTAGCTTAAAATACCAGCAGCCCTAGTCCAAGGACTAGTGGATGTGAACTAGACCCTGTTCCAGTCCTATACCATGGCTATACCATATTCAGGGGATTTTACTCTGGAAGGTATGAGTGAAAAAAGGTGGATTGCAGGAAGGTTCTTCCTTAGGTCCACCAGGGAGATGCCAGTGGCACCAAGAAATTTAGAATAAATTGTTACAGTCCTGGTGTTGCAATGTACATTGGGGTCATTATCCATATTTCACTCAGTGGGAGTGGATTTCTTTGTGGGCTGCTTCTAGTGTTAGCTCCAGAAGCTAAGGTGAATCCCCTTTGCTCATACACAGTGCATGAGCATAGCTCTTGTGCTAATGTCTCAAAACTCTGCCTATTGCAGGATGCAGGGGATGCATCCTCTGCCTCACTCATTGCCCTCACTCTTAATATGATCCTGGTAGGAGCAGAACAGAGGCTCACTGTGAGCCTTCTTGCTGTGGAGTGTGGCACTCTGCAGAAGTGGGGGAGGCAGAGGAATCAAGGCAGCATCCTTGTTCTAAGCCTGGCCATTGCTCAGACCCCAGTCAGCTCTCCAGGCTGTAGTAAAAATCAATGGTGACTGTGGAATTCCCAGTGGGGCATACAGCAGCTTCTTCCCACCTTAACATGGTAAGATGGTGGCTCACTCCTGGCCATGACACACAACTGGCTGCGGTGGTGTTTCTGTTCTCTCTCCTATAGTCCTATGGAGTCTACATTGGTTCTGTTTTTTGGTATTTTGGTTTGTTGTTTTTTTTTTTCTTTGCTGAAAATTTCTAGTCAGACCCCTAGAAACGTTGCCTTCCTGTGTTCTTTTCATATCCTGGAGCAGCTTAGGTTAATGTGACTATACTACTTGGATGTTGGATCTCTTGATGTTTCTTTCAACTGTACTTTATACATAAATATATGTAAGCATCTGTGAGTGTGTTGTGTATTTACACTATGGGTGATATATTTATTACTGTCATGGTTAGAAAAGTTGAAATCTCACTGGTTAAATTGCTTTCTCGAGAATTCCTTTCCCCTTCTTTCCATGGTGGCAATTGTTTGGGGTTTTATTTCCTTCTTTTTTACAAAGATTTATTTATTTACTTGAGAGGCCGAATGACAGGGAGAGACAAAGAGAGTAAGAGATCTTCCATTTGGTGGTTCACATCACAAATGGCCATGAAAGTCAAGAACCTTAAGTTCCATCCAGAGTTGCCCACATGGATGTCAAGATCCCATGCACTTAGGCCATGATCCACTGATTTTCCAGGTGCATTAGCAGGGAGCTGGATTATTAGCAGGCAGCAAGGAGTCAAACAGCAACATAATGTAGGATGCTGTGACTACAAACTGAGACTTGACCCACTGTGCCACCAATCACAGCCCCTATGTTGACCATTCTTTGTAGCCCTAATATGTACCCCTCTTTCCTTTTTGAAGAAAATATGCATGAGCTAGTTCAAGCAAATTGGATAATTCGTCAGGCTCTTAGCATGCTGTGTGTGTATGTGTGTGTGTGTGTGTGTGTGTGTGTGTGTGTAGTAGGGGCATGCCTGCATCCCGTATCACAGTTTTGGAATTAATTCCTGGCTCTGGTTTAGTTTGATAGTTTCCCACTCCTGCAGACTCTTGGAGGCAATGATGGCTCAAGTGATTCTTTCCTTACTACCCACATTCGAAGCTCGGATTCATCTCTTAGCTCCTGGCTTTAGTCTGCCTGAGCCTTAGCTGTTGCAGGCATTGGGGGAGTCAACTAGCAGATGGGAACCCTATCTTTCTGTCTGTCAGTGCCTTTGCCTCTCAAATTGAAAAGAAAAGAAAATTGGGTAATTCAGGGTTGTTTTCAGCTCACACATGTGTAAATGCAATCTGGTAAATGCGTAGCTGTAGTCATTCTGCCCATCAACAGCACACATGGCTGTCCTCTATTTGTGAGAGCAGGAAAATAGAGGCAATAGCCAGGGACTTATTACACTGGAATAACAAAGCCCTTTGCCAAAGCTGCTCCAGCTGGGAAATCAGTAAAAGCAGGTGAGGCTCAAGGGTTTAGACCAGGCCAAGTGGTGTGGGGTGACTCACAATCTGGGTTGACTACTATCCAGCACTGTCTACTTGGTCCACTTGCATCCTTTTATTGTATTTGAATCTTGTATGAAGACCAGAGATCCTCACTGCTTCCCTAAAAACAGAGGATATTTTCAGTCATTAAAGGTAATGGCAATTTTCAATCTTCTAAAATAACTTTGAAAGGATTTGGATAAGGAGCTACACTTTCCATGCTCCAGCTTTTCTTAGATTCATAAAAGATTATCACCATCTCTTAGCTCCATCATCCATTCCCAATTCCTGGAATCCTTGCCTGGCTGTTCTGGTGATCCGGGTCCTACCCATCATCCATGATCCAAATATTTATTTCAGAAAGGCCATTAGTTGCCTTTTCCTTGTTGTGTTGTGATTTTGACATTGATCATTCAGAATTAGCCCTGAACACAAAAGTATTAAGCATCTGCCCACCCCAGTGTGCAACTAAGTTCCTGGACATATCTCCTATACCCACGTGGTGAAGACATAGATCCTCATTGTTCTCACAGTTGACTGCCTCCTTCTATTTAGTAACAATTTTCTTTGCCTATGTATCTGCTGGCATAAGGAACACAAATTGGCTGTGTAATAGTTGCAGTTTTCTAGCTCCTTAGAAACTTTTTATGCCCATTAGTAGAAGTAACCCCTAGGTATGATCCTGTCCAACTTAGCTAAGTTGGATAAGTCATGTAAAAGTTTGTTGACTTACTAGGAAAAACTGTTTTCTAATGTTTATATTTTAATTTTTTATGTCTAAAAATTTAAAGACATAAAATTACATGTGTTTATGGGGTACAATGTAATATTTTGTGATATTCAATCAGATGAAATATCTCTTCAAAGAGTTAACATTTCTTTATAGTGAATACATTCCAAATCCTGTCTTCTATATCAAATCCTATGCAGTATATTTTTTAAAGATTTATTTATTTATTTGAAAGTCAGAGTTACACAGGAGAGGAGAGGCAGAGCGAGAGTGAGAAAGAGAGAGAGAGAGAGAGACAGAGAGAGAGAGAGGTCTTCCATCTGCTGGTTCCATCCGTTGGCCACAACAGCCAGATCTGCGCTGATCCGAAGCCAGGAGCCAGGGTTTCATCCGGGACTCCCAAGTAGGTGCAGGGGTCCAAGAACTTGGGCCATCTTCTGCTTTCCCAGGCCATAGCAGAGAGCTGGTTAGGAAGTGGAGCAGGTGGGTCTCGAACCAGCACCCTTATGGGATGCCGATGCTTCAGGTCAGGGCTTTAACCCTCTGTGTCACAGTGATGCCCTCCCACCATGGAGTATATTATCTATGGTCACACTACTGTGGGCAGAACATCAAATGTTCTTAGCCCTATTGAGCTATACCCTCGTAGTAGTTAATCAACCCTTCTCCATCTCTCTCTCCTTTCTCACCCACCTCTGGTAACCATGATTATACTTTTAACTTCTATGAGTTCACCTATTTTTTAGATTCCACATGAATAGTGAGACCATGTGATACTTGTCATTCTGTGCCTGGCTTATTTCACTTAAAATGACCTCCAGTTCTTAGGAAGGATTCAGTGGGGGCAGAAGTTCAGCTGAAGAGCTAGAGAACGAAGCAGAGGAAGAGAGAAAGAAAAGAATGGAGCTGGAGAGAGAGATACTGAAAAAAATGAGAAAGAGGCTTTCTCACATTTCAAATGCATTTCACATCTGGGATCTCACACTTGTCCTATTCAGTGCCCTATTCGGTCCTAATTCAGCTACAAAGTACAGGTGGAATCTGTCTCAATGTTTATGATTGTCCCAAGTTTTGTTAAAAAGACTTCCTTGAGAGAAGGCTAAAAGATTTCAGCATCCAAAGTTTCTTTAACATGTGTCTGTTTGGTGATGACTGAGTGAGAATCTGGAAGGTAATTGAAGGCAATCCCTGTAGAAGGAAGACATGCACATGGTCTGAAAATATTTCCGAGACCTTGTCTTCAAGGATCAGGCCCACACTACCAAATCCATGGCCCTAGTTTTCTTTATCTTTTCTTTCCCCAACTATAGCCCCAAGGATCATACCCTGTGAGTGTCTCCAGGGACTTCCTTCAACATACACGCAAAAATGTCCTTATCAAATTTCTTTGCCACCTCTGTGGGGCTCACTATTCTTAAAAAAAAGATTCGAACTTAAGAATTTAAAATGACAACAATATAAATTTCTTCCCTGGTGAAAATTAATCATAGGAAATATAATTGCCTCAGAGCCAGAGTTGTGGTACAGCAAGTTGAGCCTCTGCTTGTGACAACAACATCCCATATAGGCATAGGTCGAGTCCCAGCTGCTCTACTTCCAATGCAGCCCACTGCTACTGTGCCTGGGAAAAGCAGTGGATGATGACACAAATACTTGGGACCCTGCCACCTGTTTGTGAGATCCAGATGTAATTTCATTCTCCTGGCTTTAGCCTGACCCAGCCCTGGCTGTTGTGGCCATTTAAGGTGAGAACCAGCAGGTAGAAGATATCTCCCCGCCACACACACACACCCACTCTCTGAAACTCTGTCTTTCAAAAAAAATAAAATAAAAAAAAATTACAAAAAAGAAATACAGTTTTCTCACTCCCTCTTGAAAATAAGAAAAAATTTTGTAAGGATAGCACAAACGGATATCCTAGTTTAAACAGAGAATGCTGTACATACTCATATATACACTGATATATAATACCGTATTATACATTCATATATATTTTTGTATGGTCTGCTTCTGGGTTTTTACACTTACTGTTTCTCTCTCAGGAAATTGTCAACATATTTTCATGACAGTTCATCAAATCTTTCAGATCTTTCCAAAATATTATTCCTTAGATCATTCTTTGATTATCCTAGATAAGCCTTCTCACCCATCAATCCCTGCAAACTAAAGGTAGTGTTATCTTCTCTGTAACCCTGATGAGTATATATAACTTCACTTATTATTCATTTATGCATTTGTTTGTGTGTCTGTCATCTTCCTCAAAAGGAAAAGAAGCCCATCAAGGGAAAGGATTCTGTTGATTTGGTTTACAAGTACCGACATCACTACTGCCTAGACGAGTGTTGTGCACATGGAACTTGATAAGTATTTAACCCAGGGATCATACATTTACAGTTTTATTGAAGCATGAGAACAAAGGATATTGAAGATGTAGTACATATTTAGGAGCCAGTTGCCTTTTCCTACCAAGTGCTATCCAGATATCGTAAAATGATTAATTTAAGGAGGATTTAGGACACTCAAATACCTGTGAATGCCTATGTAAATTCTGAGTTATGTTAAGAAGGACATTTCACATTTGATTATTTGACCAATTACGGAACTAATATTGAAACCATTGCAAAATAGTGAGTAATAAAATCAGTTTACATTGGGATTTTAAGTTGGTTGTAAGTTCTGAGATGAGCATTTCATACCCACCCATGGTGCATACCTTTGTTTTTCACTTGAGTTTTTTCAATTATTACTGATGTATTAAATGATTAACTAAAAAAATGATGGGTGAAAGGAAAAAATATTTGAAATTTTAAAATTATAGAAGATAATCTACATGTTGGATAATCTACATGTAAATTGAAGAGTTGACTGAAGAGAAATACTTGTAACTTTTATGTTGTCTTTGAGAAAGATACACTCCCGGTATTCATCAGGTTTATGCACTATGATTTTTATTATATGTCTGGTATACTGTCATACTTTTACAAATCATTGCATATTTTTACAAATCATTGAAAATGTCCACTGTTATAAAGATCGACTGTTTTCATTATTTGGTGCAAATTGTCACATGCTTAACCTTCAAGTATTGTGGAAACTCTTGCCTAACTAAAGGCAATCGAAATCAACACATTTTAATTATTCTTATTTTGGTGTCTAAGTTACTTAAAGGTGCTTTTCCTCTGATAAGCAAAGACAAAAACACTTGACTTTTTTTATTCTATCACACCTTTTTTTTCTCTTTATCCTTCTATCCCAACACCAGTTATAATATTCTAGATAAAAATATAGAAATATTCTCTAAAATATTCTTGGAACAAAGTACCAATTCTGTATACATAATGATTCTGAACTGCCACTAGCTCTTAAAATACCAAACCATGCACCTATATGTGACAAAAGGTATTTGTATCTTGGCATGTTGGGAAAATGCTCTGACTGAGCATTGGTAATATTAATTCGGGTTGAAGGGATAATGTCTACATTTGGCTATGGAACTTTCAACATCTTCTATTATAAACCAAATTAATTATCAATTTAAGCTCTGGAAGTACCTACAATACTTTTTCTGCAAGTTGTACTGGCCATTGTTAGGCTATGGTGTGTTATCAGTAAGAAAGTTCAGGATTTTGGAAGGGCAAACACATTACTCATTGTATCATTCAACAGAAGAATTATAAATGTTTTTTACATGACAGGGAAACTGTTTTCCAAGAGAAAACAAATAATATGAATGTATAATGTTGCAATATAAAATGCTTCCTGTTCAGAAATACCAACATCTGATAATAAATATTCGTATTATATTCGTTGTGTTTTTTTTTCATATAAACTTTCACATACTCCGTTTTGCTGACCCTTCATTTCCTACTGTAAGGCTCTGACTGGCCCCCAACCAGCTCCGTGTCTCAGATGTACAGGTCATTTTGCCAATACTGAATTTTGTGCATTCAGAATGTGGAGAACCTTCTGTCATATTAATCTTTAGATACGTGAGAACCTTTTCCACTGTACCCTAGCTACTCCTGCACAACAATGTACTCCTATCACCTCCTTGAACATGAAATAAAGCTTAATCTTAAAGTATATTTTATGTATTTACAGATATGAATTTCTTTTTGTTTAGAAAACAAACCACAATTATGCTGAGATCCCATGATAAAGTTTTCAAAGATAAAAGGAAAAGCATTATGAGCAAATTTTATGATACATGTAAAATAAATTAAAATCCTATACAGTTATATTTCTTATAGAGGATAAAGATGTGGAAACTGGGACTGGTGTGGTTGCATAGCTGGTAAAACCAGCAATGTTGGCATTCCATATGGGCGTCGGTTTGAGCCCCATGTGCTCTGCTTCTAATCCAGCTCCTTGCTAATGGCCTGGGAAAACTGGAAAATATGGCTTAAAGGCTTGGGCCCCTGCCACACATTGGGAGACCTGGAATAAGCTCTTGGCTCCTGGCTTTGGACCAGACCAGCCCTGGCCATTGCAGCCATCTGGGGAGTAAATCAGCAGACTGAAGATCTTTCTCTGTTTCTCCCTCTCTCTCTTTCTCTGTCTCCCTGTAACTCTTTCAAATGAATGAATTTTTTTATATGAGGACTATATTCTTTATGATCAGCTTCAGCAAAATAAAACTATCAAGAAGAACATTTGTCATATTTCCAAACCATACACAGCCACTTACTTTTTCATGTGTTTTTATTTATTTGAAAGACAGAGAGAGATATCCATCCCTGGTTCACTCCCCAAATGCCAGAAACAGCTGGGCCTGGATCAAATCAAGGTCAGAAGATTGCAACTCAATTTCGTTCATCCATATGGGTATAAAGGAACCAACTTGAGCCATCACCTGTTGCCACCCAGGGTACTTATTAACAGAAGGTTGGAATTCTAGGTGGAGTCAGGACTCAAACCCAGACTCTCCAACATGGGAAATAGGTATCCTTAGTGTCATCATAAACACGTCATCAAATGCCTGCCCCCACAGTCACTTCACTAACCAGTCCATTGCATGGAAATAACTTGTCCTTTAATTTCTAAAAATAACTTAATGAGGGGTGGACATTTGGCATAATGGTTAACATGCTGATTGGAATACTCTCATCCCATATCAGAGTGTCTGGATTCAAGTTCTGGCTTTGCTATCATTTCCATCTTCTTGTAATGAGAACCTGGGAAGTATCAGGTGATGGAGCAAGTACTTGGGTGCCTGTCATCAATGTGGCAGACCTGGATGGAGTGTCAGGCTCCTTGGCTTAAGCCTTGCCTAGCCTTCCTGTGTGGGATTTTGGAGAATAAACCAGCAGATGGAAGACCCATCTCTTTCTTTCTTGCCCTGCCTTTCACATACATTAAAATTAAGTTTAAAACAAGTCCTTATGTAGCAATATATTTAAGGTTCTATAGGCCATTTCAGAAAATTTCTTTTTAAATATAAGCTTAGTTTAAAGAGAAGTGGGAAGATATGTCTATGACAGTTTATAGTGGGAAGAAATAATAGCAATCGTCACTTACAAAAGCCCTTAATATGCAAAGCTCTATGTTAAAGTCATTGTTTGAATTATCTCATTTAATCCTTCAAGCAGCGATTTGATACAGAAACTATTATTAAACCAATTTTAGAAACAAGAAGTCATGGCCTCAAGAGGGTTAAGTAACTTCTCCAAGGCTATGTTGGATAGCTATCAGCTTAGTGAGAATTCAGATACACAAATTGAATCCATTGTCATCACCTTACACCAACACTCTACACTTGACAGTGTAAACAATGGAGCTATATTTTATGTGAACATTTACAATTAATTAACCTGTCTCCTCTTGATTCAATGGCTGCATTATTTAGAACCTTTCCATCAACCATTAAACACACTCTCCAATATTGCATACAAGCAAAACAAAAGAATACAACAGCAACAAGGTAGCCCTTAGCCAACCTCCTGGTTCCTTGTCCTTCACAGCTGCGCATCTGGAAAAACACCATAATTTTTCCCTCCACTTGTTTTATGCCTTACTGTGTCCTCACTGCTCTCCTCCATGACTTTCATTCTCACAAGTTAGCCCATCCTCTCCTGCTATGTTGAACAGTAACCCCCATCGCTCCTTACTCCTCAGAAACATTTGTAATTAGGATCACACCTTCCCTCTTAAGAACCTCTTTTCTTCATATACATAAGAGCCTAGGTTTTCGATTCCGTGTGTACTCTTTGCAGATGACAGAACTACCACAAAACTCCTCATTATCTTCAACTATCAATTGCTCTCTATTTTATCCTGTTACATGAACCTAAAATCCAGGAATCATTTTTACTTCTATTTTAATTAATTTATTAATAAGAAGAGTGATTTAGCTATTCTACTACTTCACAAACTGCCATCATTTTCTCATATTATCACTACATTTATCTTAAATATGTCTATTCTCAGTCTCCATGTACTTAGCAGAAGACAATAAAGGCAACTGATCAAGATGGTGATGATAAAATTTATCGTCTTATTGAGTATTCAACGTATGTCAAATAGTATCTGTCTCTTATGGTAAAAGATGCTTTTACTGGTTGGTATCCTCACATGGTCTCCAGTCCTTCCTTAATTCACTTTCAACACTAAAGACAGAATGATATTTAGAGAAAATGTTTTTATTACACTGATTCCCACACCCACCCATTGAGGTCCAACTACTGTTAGAATGAATAGAAATTTTGTTATAAGGCTGGCAGGATTGGACCCCTGTCTACCTGCCATGAATTTTAACTCATGTGTCTCCGGTTCATCCCTTGCCACTGTGCCACGTTTCACTGTTTTCTTTTAATTCCAAGAGTATGCAATTCACCTTTGTATTTACTATTTCTTCTTCCTAAAATGCATGACTGTTGCCACAGATTCAATTTAATTATTGATCATCTTTGAGATCTCTCTATTCAATCCCAAGTCCTTTGTCTATTCTGTACTGCCCGTGATTGATCTAGTTCCATTATTTAATTAATTTAAAAAATGTATTAATTTTTAACAGATTCAATATGATTGGAGATACAATTCTTTTTTTATTTTTTAAAGCTTTTATTTAAAGAATATAAGAATAAATATAAAGAATATAAGAATAATTGTGTGTTAATTACAGAGTTCAACCACTAGTACTAGGATAAAAAAATACTAAAATGGATAAAGTGTTACATTGTACAACAACAGTCAGCCCAAGAGCTGATCAAGTCACTGTTTCTCATAGTGTCCATTTCACTTCAACAGGTTTCCCCTTTGGTGCTCAGTTAGTTGTTGCCAATCAGGGAGAACATATGATATTTGTCCCTTTGGGACTGGCTTAATTCACTCAGCATGTTTCCCAGATTCCCCCATCTTGTTGCAAATTTTAAAAATTGTATTAGTTTTTAACAGATTCAATATGATTGGAGATACAATTCTAAAAACATAATATCCTCTCTCCTCCCACCCTCATTACTTCTCCCTTTCAGTTTTGTTTTTAGTTTTTGAGATTAAATATTTTAAATTTACATTTCTGTAAACTGACCTAGTACTTCACCAGAAAGAAGTTTACCACATTAAAAAAATACCCTAGTTTAGTGGGACTCTAGACAATGGTTATAAGCAATAATTGAATGGAAAAATTACCATTTCATTCACGTATGGTACAGTTTAAAGTAATCACACATCATAAAACCATAGTAGTATAGCATTCTTAACCAATGGTTTGGCAAAGGTATAAAACAAAGTTTAACAAAACTATATTTACCAATAATGATGCACATGCATTTCTTTTTTTTTTTCATTTTAGCTTCCACATATAAGGGAAAACATGTGGTATCTGTACTTCTGTGTCCGGTTTATTTCACACAACATCATGTCCTTCAGTTGTATCCATTTTGCTGCAAATAGTAGAATTTCATTCTTTTTATAGCTGAATAATATTCAATTGTGTATATGTAGTACATTTTGTTTATCCATTCATCTGATGATGGATTCCAAAATTTGACTGTATCTCTTTGACATAATATGTTCATGTCTTTTGGGTATATAACCAGTAATGGGATTCCTGAATCATATTGCAAGTCTATGTCTCGTTTTTTAAGAAATCCTCATGCTGTTCTCCATACTGACTGCATTAATTTTCATCCCCACCAACAGTGTCTAAGTGTTCCCCTTTGTCCACATCCTTGACAACATTTGTTACTCTCAAACTTTTGGGTTTTAGACATTCTGATGAGGAGAGGTGATACCTCAGTATGATTTTGATTTTTACTTCCCTGTTGGCTAGTGATGGCAAGCATTTTTTCTTTTCTTTTCTTTTTTTTTTTGCATATATTTGTTGGCCTTTTGCGTTTCTTGCTTTGAAAGCTATCTTTTGAATTTCTTTGCCCGTTTCTTGACTGGATTGGTTGTTTTTTGTTGCTGCTGTTGTTGAGTTTTTAAGTTGCTGATATATGTGGGATATTAATCTTTGTTGAATAGGTAACTTAAAGATATTTTTCCCATTATGTTGGCTCTCTTCACTATATTGATCATTTCATTTGCTATACAAAAGCCTCTGAATTTGATAGAGTCTCATTTGTTTAGTTTTGCTTTTGTTGCCTGTGCTTTTGGAGTCTCGTCCAAGTTGTCCACTACACCGATGCCTTTGAGTGTTTCCCTTACATTTTCTACAGGAAGTTCATAATCTCAGGTCTTAAATTTGGTTCTTTTATCTATCTTGAGTTGATTTTTGTATACAATGTGAGGTATGGATCTGATTCATTCATATATATATATATATATATATATATATCCAGTATCCAGTTTCACCTGCATGTTTGTTGAAAAGATTATCCTTATTCCACTTTATGGTCTGTACACTTGTCAAAAATGAGTTCTCTGTATGCATGTCAGTTAATTTATGGACACTGTTCTTTTCCATTGATCAATGGATCTCTGTGTCAGTTTATATGCCAGTGTTGTGCTGTTTTGATTGACATAGCTTTGTAGTATATTTTGTAGTATTTGTATTGTGATGCTTCCAGCTTAAATTTTTTAAAATTTTTCCTTGGTTCCAACTGGCTCTTCTGGGTCTTTCATGATTCCATATGAATTTTAGAATTGCCTTTTCTAATTCTGTATTGACATTTGACAGAGATTTTTGCATTGAATTTCTAAATAGCTTTAGGAAGTATAGACATTGTATTGATAATGATATTGTCTATACTCTTGAGGAGCAGTGGTTTTCTACTTACTATTTGTTGAATTTTTTATTTAGTTGAGAATTAATCTTCTGATTAGAAAATAAACTATAAAAATGTCTGTTTAAAAGTTAAAATAAACAATAAGAAAGGAGGAGGAAGTATGGGAATGTGGGTGGGAAGGAGGTAACATAGTAGGTATTTTGCTATTAAATTTATATACTTGAAATGTATTCATCTTATATAAATAAAAAAAATTTAAAAAGTTTGGACAGAGCTCCATCCTCCTCTATATTTTGGGATAGTTTCAAATGTATTGGAATTACTTCCTCTTTGAATATTTTGTAGAATTCAGTAGTAAAGCCATCAAGTTCCCAGACTTTCCTTTGATGGTAGAATTTTGTTTACTGCTTCAATCTCATTGGTTGTTATGGATCTCTTTATGTTGTCTATATCTTATTTATTTAATCTTGTTAGGTTGTATGTATCTAGGGTTTTTTCCCTATTTTTCTATATTAGTCTGGCTAGAAGTATATCTATTTTGTTTTTATATGTTTTATTTTCATTTCCATTTATTTCAAAGCAGTTGTTAATTTCATTTTTAATTTCTTCAGTGACCCATTGATTATTCATTGGCATGTTGTTTAATTTTCAAGTTTTATGAATATTACTTTGTTTTTTGTTTTTTACTTTTGTTTCTTTATGGTCTGAGAATATACATGATATGATTCAATCCTTTTATATTTTCTGAGACTTGATTTGTGGTCTAATATGTGGTCTATCCTTGAAAATGTTCCATGTCCTATTGAGAAGAATGTGTATTCTGTAGATGTTGGGTGAAATCTCCTATAAATGTCTGCTAGATCCATTTGCTTGATAGTGTGTTCAATGTCAGTGTATCTTTATTGATTTTCTATCTGGATGATGTGTTCATTGATGAGAGTAGGGTGTTAAAGTCATCCAATGTTATTATATTGGAGTCTCTCTCTAAGTCATATAGTATTTGCTATATATATATCTGGATGGTCCTGTGTTGGATGCATATATATTTATGATTGCTATGTTTTCTTGTGGAATTGAACCTTTTATCAAAATATAATGTGCTTTATATCTTTTTACATTTTTTGATTTAAAGTCTGTTTTATCTGATATCAGGATAGCTACTCCTGCTCTCTTTTGGTTTCCATTTTTCTAGCCCTTCACTTTAAGTCTGTGTAAATTTGTTTCAGAAATGAGTTTCTTGTAGGCAGCACTTAGTGGGGTCTTAGTTGTTTTTTTTCCCAATCAGACAACCTAAGTCTTCATTCAGACAACCTAAGTCTTTTCATTGGAGAATTTAATCCATTTCATTGGACAATTTAATCCATTTACATTCAAGGTTAGTATTGATAGATAAGAGGTAAGAATTGTCATTTTGTTGATTGGACAATGATTTTACCTGCTCTATTGGTGAATTTGGTGTTGTCATTTATTTACTTCTAATGCAAGATGTGCTTCAGAATTTGTTGTAAGGCTGGTCTGGTGGTGGTCAGTTCTCTCAGTTTTCCCTTATCTGGAAAATAATTTTCCTTCACTTTTTAAGGATAGCTTTACTGTATATAATATTCTTGGTCAGAAGTTCTTTTTTGTTTTTATTTTATTTTTTTTTGACAGGCAGAGTGGACACAGAGAGAGAGAGAGAGAGAGAGAGTAAGGTCTTCCTTTTCCGTTGGTTCACCCTCAAATGGCCGCTGTGGCAGGCGCGCTGAGGCCGGCGTGCTGCGGCCGGCATACCACGCTGTTCCGATGGCAGGAGCCAGGTGCTTATCCTGGTCTCCCATGGGGTGCAGGGCCCAAGGACTTGGGCCATCCTCCACTGCTCTCCCTGGCCATAGCTGAAAGTTGGCCTGGAAGAGGGGCAACAGGGACAGAATGCAGCGCCCTGACCAGGACTAGAACTCAGTGTGCTGGCGCCACAAGGCAGAGGATTAGCCTAGTGAGCCCCGGCCCCGGCCCAGAAGTTCTTTTAAGATCATAAATTTCTGTTGGTTGATTTTCTTGCATATTTTTACCTCAATGGTTTATTGAGAATGTTTAGATTTCTTTATCTTCTCCTTATATTGTAAGATTCATATGATCCAGAACCTTTCTCTTTCTGTACACTTTCGTCACTGCTCAGGGTTTAATGAATATCTGTTGGGTGAATGAGTAAAGAAAGTAAGGAAGGAAATACACTCCCATGAGTTAGCCTATACTCCTCACTTGTTCTTATCAATCTCTTTACAGTCTCACAAACCTGCTCCATTCTATTGTCATGCATTCAAGCCTGCTAAAATTCATCAGAATTCCTACAATAATTAGTGTTGCTGCTTTTGATGTTTTGCTCTATTTTCTGATTGCTGTCACAACTGGAGTGGTTTCCAAATCACAGTTAAAATTTAAAATGTATTGCTATGTAACAACCTCTCCAAAAAGTGACTTAAAACAGAAATTTCTCTCAAGGCTCTAAGGGTTGGCAAGACTTCTCCATTCAGTTCTTGCCAAGAGTTTCTTTTGGGGTTGCAGTTGGATAGTCTAGATTGCTGTCACCTAAAGTCTTCAGTGAAAAGAAGAACCTAAACTTGACAAACTCCCATCACTCAATGCTGCAGATAGGAGCTTAGCTTGGGCTGTTAACTGAATTACCTATGGTTTGGGGTTCTCATACCCTAGCTTCTGGATTCCAAAAAGAATATTAAGAGTTAACAACCCAGAGACCTAGGTGGAAGCTGCATGAATTATTTACAACTGAGTTTTAGAAGGAACATGGCGTGACCTTGACTACATTCTTTCAACTGAAAGTAATCACTGTATCAGGTCATATTTAATAAAAAGGCCATCCAGAAAAATATGAATAGCTTCTTTTGAGGGCCAGTTTCGGAGATTAACTGCTACAATCTTCAGAAATTCACATAACACACATCAATAGTCCTTCCTAATCTTACCTTTGCCTACACCTCTAGTCTTCCTTTAACCTCTATTCCAATCCTATTTACATAATGATCACCAAGTACTTTAGATTCCTAAACATAATTGCCACTGTTCTTTTTTGCCACTGTGCTTTTTCATAAGTTCTCTTCCAACATGTTTACGTTTGCTTTTGATTTGCCAGTTCTTTTTTCTGACTTTGACTCACTCCTTAGTATACAAATAAAGCAGTGCTTAACATTTATGCAAAGCCTCTCTGACACTCTTCCACCTCTTCACTCCTTTAGCAATTTGTGATGTCCTATACCATTGGATATTGAAATCATTTAAAGTTACTTTAGGGCAGCAATCATCTATTAAACAATTTTATATGAAGAGGCCCTGGCAGGTAGCAGGGTGACTAATGAGCCCTCGCTGAATGACTGGATAAATAGAAGCACTTGTTTTGCTCCTAGATTAGGTACATTTTTAAAAGCACTTCTGGTAGATTTAAATTTGTCTTTTAGCACTTCATTATATGAGCCTATTTTCTTTCTCAATGGCTCAACAATAAGTTGTGAATTAAACATAAAATCCAAAGGAAGTCTGATAACTGTCTATAACACATTGCCTTGGTTGCCTGACAGGAAAGCTATCCTGAATAATTCCATACAGATACTCACAAATAGCTATGATTCTTCACATGGGTTTGTGAAACTCCATGTCATTGTATAGAAAAGAGAAGTTTTGGATAATTTGTGAAAACTCTGAAAATAAATTTATTTTTAATTCATGTAGTATGATAGCTCTCATAAAATTGATAGTATTAAAAGATCAAGTCTCATATTTCTGTTATTTAATAAAATATGTGTGTGTTGCCTGTTCTATAAAACTCCAGCCTCATTTCCATTCATCCAATAAGTGATGGCAAAAATATATGTCATATATTCAGCAGAACCAGCAATGATTATCTTATTTAATTTTCATTGTAATATAGCAATTATCACAGCATTCTATATCATATAAGTCATTTCTGCTTTTTTTAACTTAAATATTCCATAGTATAATTTCATCAGGAGTATTAGATGGTGAATTTAAATATGAATAATATTATTCTTAGAAATAAATGTACAGATTCATAAAAGAAGTTTGGTTCCTAAAGGAATACTAAATACAATTTGCATCCTACTATCTATACACAATAAATTGACCATGTTATACACAATATATATACAATGAATTGACAAGCCATACACAATATTTTGTCTTCATATAATAAATTGACAAAGAAAATTTAAACTTGTATGTGGACATTCCCAAGTAACATGTCAATGTTACAAATTGATCTTAGGCAGCATAAGTCAATCACTTTCTTAACCATATCATTGAAGTGATTTACTCAATTATTTTGGATAAAATATTCTTTTTAATGGCTGTTGAAAAAAATAACTTCAAATATCAAAATATGCCGTTTTATTATCTAATGTCTTTATTTGCTTTAATTTAATTGGTTTTATATGGAAAAACAGAGAACCTTGAAACACATCAGAATGAGATTACAGGTCAGTGTTCAAGCAAAATACAACTGGGCTACCCAGTGACTTCCTGTTATTAAGCTGATAAATCAAGAACAATGTTGATAGATGTGAGTGCTGGGACAGTATGTCAGTCTGATGAAAAAAATGCTGAACAGACACAAGTGATCAATGCTGTCAGCATCCTGAAAATAAAAATTTAAAAAGGTCAAAGCACTAAGGAGATTATCACAGATGTTTATACATCCAAGAATGCAGTTTTTATTTGATTTAAGTTAAAAGAGGGCTTCCTTGGCTTCAGAATAAGTAAAGTGAGATTTTTCAAAATAATTTCAACTTGTTCTTTGAGCAGGCACATCAACATTCTATATGTATCTAGACAGGGGTTCAAAGCCTGCTGCAGGCTCCAAGGCACTCTGAATTGTTACTTTCTTCTGCATGGAATTCTGCCTGTTGGCTCCTCATATCCTACCTCTGCCCACCCTTCAGGTCTTGTTCAAGTTCTGCCTCTTTTTAGGGTTCGCCTGAGTGTTCCCACTCAACACAAGCATTTTGTCTTTGAGCCTGTAGGACTATATCCGTTTAATAAAATTCAATCTGACATTTAATGAATTCACTTCTGCATGATTACCTCTTCTTTTTGTTTTCAACAGTTATTTCCTGATCCTTTTAGACTCTAGTAATGAGCAAATGGGATAAAATTTCTGTCTTTAAAAGGCTTACATTCTAGCAGGTGAGTTATGTTTTGGAGGTCCACCTTCCCTTTAAGAGTCGAACCAGAACAACAGCTACTTTTGCCAGAAAAGGATTCTCAGGAAAATTCAACATAGAAATTGAAAGGAAGCAATAATAAAGACCGATAAAGGAGAGAGAGCAGATTCATTCTAGGTAACATTTTTAATGTTTTTTTAAAGTAGTAATATCTTGTCTAATTAAAGAAACGTTAAATAGGGTTATATAAAACAGCATAGACCAAATGGGAAAAAGAATGGAATGTAGGATGTATCATGGCCAGGGGAGCAGTATAAACAGGGTATAGATATAAGTTGGAACAACATGCAGAAGGTCATATTTACTTGTGAAAATATCTAACCTGCTTTGGACACAGATATCTTGCTAAAATAATTATTATTTTTCTAGCCCCTAAGTATTTTGCTTTGTACTTCCTCTATGTCTTTTACTAACTTGAAGCACTACATCATAGGTAGTGCTTTGCAGACATTAGACATTTAACTGGTAATTGACTAAGAAAGAATGAGAGGAGAGGAAGGGAGAAGTCTATAGAGTTAGTTCATCTGTAAAGCTCTGGAAATGATAAACAAGTAGATAACCGAATTACAGATATTATGTTAGGCCAATTATATGTAAGTACAGGCTACTTGAATAGGGTGATGGAAATAAAGGGAAGCAGTTTCCTGCCTTTTTACAACAAATGTTGTAAGTTAAAGTATTTTTCATTTAGTAATGGCTTAATTTTGTTTATGCCACTGGAGAGAAAATGATAAATATTATTACTATAAGGATCTAAATTAATGTTAGATAAATGATACTTTATTTTGAACCAGTAAGTGTTTAGATTATAATTTCTATGAGGACAAAGACTACGTTTATTTTATCCACTTTGCTTATAGCAATCTAAGTAGTATAACAATATAGAATAGATATCTTATTCTCCAAATATTTACCTTTTAAATTTTTAATTACTGAGTTTACTTCAGAGGCAGAGAGATGGATCTCCCTTCCCTCCTCCAGTGTCCACAACAGCCAGGGTTTGGCCATTCTGAAAACAAGATCCAGAAACTCAATCTAGGTTTCCCACATGGATGGCAAGGACACAAATACGTGCTGCCTCCTAAAGTGTATATCACCAACGAGCTTGACCCAGGGCAGAGGCAAGCCTTGAGCCAAGGTCCTCTGATATGGAATGCATGCATCCCAAGGGCCCTTTTAACTGCTGCACCAGTGGTCCTCACTCACAAACATTTGTTGAGAGACTGCTGAATGCCAGGCCCCATTCTAGCTGGTGGGAATGTAGAATAAACAAGCAAAGCTGCAACTTTTCTCAAGAAGCAAATATTATAGAAGAAGAATCTGACAATATGTAAAGAAAGGAATAAATACATAATATGTGAGATGGTGCATATACTATGAAATAACCATGCCATATCATTAGACTTGGTTATAGAAATACTCTGCAGTAATCACTAACATCTTAGCAATGTCTGATAGCAGTAGCGTTCATTTAGCATGAATGTCTGGAATCTTCTGGACTCTTGATTAAGTCAAATCACGTGGCTCTGCAGATATTCGCTAGGCTCACTCATGCATCTTTAGAAGGGAAGTTGAATAAACGGGGCTGGCCTCCACTGAGACAGTTGGGCTGATTAGCTCTGCTCCTCTTGGAGTCAGCAGTCCATAAACGTGGATTCATGTGGCAATGTCCAAAATGTGAGATCAAGCCCGACGAGGTGTTGCTTTGAAAGATCTATTCACATCATGTCATTTGAAG
Source organism: Sylvilagus floridanus (assembly GCA_949820135.1). Classification (NCBI taxonomy): domain Eukaryota; kingdom Metazoa; phylum Chordata; class Mammalia; order Lagomorpha; family Leporidae; genus Sylvilagus; species Sylvilagus floridanus. The sequence continues at coordinate 32,814,404 of OX463244.1, forward strand.
CAAAGAAAAGGGCCAAGAGATGAGGAGTATAGTTGCCCACCTGCATGGGGAAATTGGGATAGGATATTTTTGAAAACTACCTGATCTATCAAATAATATACAAGAATAGAAAGTGATGGAGTGGTGTTCATTAGAATAGGGTGGACAGAAGCATCTTCACTGACAGTTGATCAGGAAAATGAATAAAATGAGAGGGTAGGTCATGAGAATACCTGTGGTTAAAATGTTTAAAGCAGAGGGAATAGGGACTTCATAGGCTTCAATGTAGGAGCCTGCTTGGACAGCTTAGTTGCAGTAAGCAGGAAATACAGCTAGATTTCACTGAGTATGAAAGAAAAGAAGGAACAATGAAACTCAAGAAGTTACTGACAAGTTCATGTGCAGTCATGTGGGAAGGTTGAATTTTATTCTGAGTGACATGGGAAGCCACATGACGTTTTGAAATATAGGGCAACATTAGCTGACTTTGGCTTTTCAAAGGATCACTCTTGATGTGCATTATGGAACTTTTGTATTAAATATATTTTTCTACTTTATTATTTTTATAAATCACTGGGAAGTAGGTTATGCATGGAGGTGGGGAGCAGCATGAATTGTGTGTTATGTCTGTATTTGAACCCTTTACTCTTATTAAAATACCATTGTCATTAGGATTTGTCCATGAGAATATTCAGAAAAGGTTGCTGATTTTGTTATGAGAAATATGAGGTAACCCAGATAGACATACTAGTCAACAGCATTACTGTGAAGCTGAATGCTAGAGATATATTGATCCCTTCAGAGAAGCAATGGAAAACAATCCCCTCTGTGTTCTTGTCAACTTTGTTTAATCTTTGCTTTTCCTTTGTGTATTTTATTCAAATCTTTAACAATTATTCTTTCATTTTGCACTGTTCCATCTTTCCTAAGACTGGAGATTTTACCATTGACACATTTGCTTGTAACAGTTGTGAATGGTTCAGCTGTAGTCAAACTAATTTCTTCTCATTTTGGATTCTAATGGATCTGTCCCTGGCCACTGAAAGGTGAAATACTTGCCACATACATCCATCTACCAACCCCTCTCATGAAGAAACACCTTGCTGTTAGAGTTTTTTGTTTGTTGGCTTACTTGGTTTTAGTATGAGTATCATGGCGATCCCACTTGCTTGCTGTACAATTATTGATTGAGCATGTTGCCTAGACAATGAAATACCTTATAGGTGAGCTGTAGCCACCGCTCTTCTCCCATTCGTTTTCTCAATATCTAGCCCAGAGAGCAGTGTTTTTTTTTTTTTTTTTCCTGCTACTACTGGAAGGAGTTTTCATGTGTAGGCTCCAGGAGTACTTTGAAATGGATAGAACGCTAACAGTAAGCCTGAGCTACCTTAAAATAAACTTTGCCAGTGAACTGAGGTATCAAGGAGGCAAATTCCTCTGGGTATATTTACCAAAGGAGATTTTTATCACACCTAATAAAATGTATGTTCTTGAAAGATGTTTTTGTATAACTTTTTAGGAGGCGGCAAACTCCAGGGGGTTCCCATCACAGCTAACGTAGATGAATGATGCCTCCTGGCCATGTGTAGTGTGGCACCCCAAATGATATTCTCAAGATAACATGGGGCATTGCAGACAGGCAGTACTGGGTTCAAAATCTAGCCTCACAGCCTACCAGATGTATGACCTTCATCAGGCTAAGCAATCTCAACCATAAAATACAAATAATCATGCTTACGTCCCTGGGGTATCTGTGAAAAAAAGCTACAGTGATCATACAAAGTTCCTGTTCCTCTAGTTTTACAATTTGTTCTCAATAAGGAATTTGATCCCTTACCATAAATATTGATCAACGCCTCTATGCTTGTAAGGAGATAATGGGTAGTGTTTATATTCAGTTAGACGGGGAGTTAAAAGATTGAAGGCTTATACTTTTTTCATTAATTCGTGTCTTAATGATAAAATAAGCATCATTCATTCTAAATTATTAGGTTAAAAGACAATTATAAATCTTTTTAAAGAATTAAACAGCACCCTATTTTATGTGTAGCTTATAGAACCATGTCCAATATATTAGAACATGACAGTTACAATGCTATAAATGTAAGAAATTTTACATTTAGCCACATCCTATAGAAAATGACCAAATTCATTTTTCTGTCTTTATGAAAGATAGAAGACCTTATATCTCCAGTATCTCTGACAAGGTAATTTATTTAAAATTATATTAATGATGCCTATTTCTCCTCAATTTTTGAAAAAGTGAGATTCTTTAGCAAAAAAAAAAAAATGACATATTTTACTGCTCAAATTTAACCACAGGCTTCCAAGCACGTAGGCCACAATTCTCTTGCCTCCTGGCCGCTGGATGCACTCAGTTTACCCAAACATCTCCATTGCTATTCTTCTGCATGGCCTTCTAATACAGACAATCTTAGCAAACTGTAAAAATCTATTTTTGGAATTATTCCCTCCCTTTTCATACTGTTTACCAGAAGCCAAAGAGTGACTTTCTGCATACATAGCACATCACCATTTAGAAATGGGTGCTGCTACTGTATTCAAACAACTTCTCAGCCTCTTCCGAAATCTATTTGTCCAAGTGGAGTAGCAATTTGTAGTAAATGCTCCTTTTGCGATAATCATATAGGACTAGATATTATTTGATTAAGTGTACATTAAAAAGTTACATGTTTACTCTGATTGGTTTGTAGCCCTTGGCTATATTCCTATGATATAGTGGCCTTTCTATTTTTCACTTGTTGAACACTATATTTAATCAAGTTTAATCCTGCGATTGTCAAGTAAATTAAATGTATGTTATCACAAAAATTAAAAGAGAGAAAAGGAAAGAAGAAAGGAAGGAAGAGGGAGGGGGAGAGAGACGAGTATTGTTATGCTCTTGGAATTGTATCTTTGAAATCTGTTTTCTTTACATTGATAATATGAACGTATATATAAAAAAGAAAAATGATATCCTAACAGAAACGAAGATCGACTTAACTTCACACCTTTGAACTGAAAATTTACTTGGGAGCAGAATGACTTCACTAGCATGGGGTCTTCTGTCCCGCCAGAAGGGCAGCTGTAGGACTGTGATGACCTGTTTCTCACCTGTCCCCATAGGCACCAGGAAATCCTTCCACATCTCAACAAATTCTGTTCGAGCTACATAAAATAGCATCTCTCTTAAAAATACCGTGTGCGAAAGCAATAAAGCTTTTTTAATGGTATTCATGAAGCTGAATTTTAGTAGAAGCTGGGAATTCTATAATGTAACAAAATGGTTCATAAAATATTGCCATCTGCTATACAGAGTAACAGTTCGTTTTTACTAGTTTTAAAATGGCTGTGCTTTTATGTGTTTGGATTTTTGCCTAAGCTTCAAGTTCCCCCTGAAAGTTCCTCCTGACCTCTGCCTGAGGAAATGTGAAAATTTGCCTTTCCAATCTTGCTCTCTAAGCCTCAGGGAAGAATGTAAATGGACAAAACACAGTCTGTGAAATTTCTCCATGACAATCCCGCACATACTGCCTGCATGGCTGCTTCTGTTTACAGTTGTTCCAGTTTACACTGAAGGAGCCACTTGTAAAAGACAGTGCCCCAAGAGCTGGTGCTGAAAACAAACATTTATAGAATGGTAGGCAGTCAGCAGAAGATGTAGGCTTTTATTGCAACAGAGGAAAAGTTTTTGCAAACCTGAGGAGGGATGTTCCAGACAGAAAAAGTAAAAGATGGGAGAGAGGTTTCCGAGTTGGGAGCTTTCCAACACAGCCATTTGCTGGTGAGATGGTGCAGCCCAGGAGGGGTTTTAGGAACTTGCCCAGGCTCTTACCTTTAGGGACAGGCAGTGTCCACCTTAAAGTGCATTTCTATTGTGACAATCAGTTTTTAAACAGGTTTTCATACAGCAACTATCTGCACAGGATCATTTTCCATTGTTTTGACCTTACCTGAAGCCATCAATTGAGCACATCAGATTTGTGAACAGAAAGATGTATATTATGTAGACTCAAAATAAAGAGCAATAAAATGCAAGGTAATTTTTAGAAAGCAAGAGAGGAGACTGAAGATGGAGAGGAGATGAAGGGGAAGAAACTGGAAGGAGAGGACAAGCAGGAGGTAAAAGGGGAGAGGGCCGAGGTGACCTCAACAGCAGCCGCAGCAACAGGACTCTTGGTGGTAGTGTTCTCTCCAGATTGTGTCCATCAGCATCCAACACAGCCTCAGCTCCGTTTCCTTCTGTTCCTGAGTACATATTTAGCTTTCTCATTTTCTCCAGCTTGAGACATCTCATTCATAAAATCCCTGAAACGTTTCTCTTTAACTTTTAATTTTTGCTTTGCACCTCTGATGGGTTGTGAAGATGAGCCCTGATGGTGGTCTCTGGGGAAGGATTCCTGGTGTCCCAAGTTCTGTGGTCTTTCTGTTTCTGTTTCCACATATAGACCTCTAAGCAGAGTGCTGTAATATAATTCCCTCATTTGTGGGCTTCCTCTTCATGGAAGGGATTGTTTAAGTCTATTTGGGCTGCTGTAACAACACTATAAACCAGGAACTTACAGACAACAGAGGGTTCAGCAGGTTGGAACATCACTTGTGGTGCCTAGGATTGAGCCAATCCTCGGCTTCTGGCTCAGATTCCTGCAAATGTACATGGGAGACATCAAATGATGGCCCCAAGGGTTCCTGTCCCCAGTAGGGGAGATCCAGATAGAGTTCCCAGCTCCTGGTATAGACATGGCCCAGCCTTGGCTATTGTCGGCACTTGGGGAGTGAACTAGCAAATGGAAGACATCTCTCTCAAAACCTCTCTCTCTCTCTCGCTCTCTCTCGCTCTCTCTCGCTCTCTCTCGCTCTCTCTCGCTCTCTCTCGCTCTCTCTCGCTCTCTCGCTCTCTCTCGCTCTCGCTCTGTGTGTGTGTGTGTGTGTAGAGCACTGTGTTTCCATCTGTCACTGACTTATAAATAAAATAAAATACAATAAAAATTAAGAAACAAAGTTTTTTACATTTTTGGAGGGCGAGAAATTTAAGATCAAAGTACCAGCACATTATGTGCCTGGTGAAGACCCACTTTCTAGGTCATAGATGGGGCGGTCTCACTGTGTTTCCCCATGGGAGAAAGGGCAAGGTAATTCCCTGGGGTCTCTTCTTCAAGAACACTGATTTCAGGCAGTAAAGCCCTCCCTCAAGAACTACTCATCCCCAGAGGGCTACCAATGCCATCAGCTTGTGGTTAGGATTTCAACGTGTGCAATTGGGATGTACACACACAATGAAACCCCAGCTGGCATATTTTCACCTTAGCAAACTATTAATATCCTTTTAAGTCTTTGCCAGTGAAAACAGATGTTTAGGCAGATTTATTGATTATCACAAGAGTCTTGTAACTTTTCAATTTTTGAACCAGGGGACCATGCCAACACATTACTTAAAACATAAATTTGAAAGAGGTTCTACGAAGCTATTAAACATCTCAAGCAGCCCCAACCAATTCATTTTGCCCAGTGCTCGGTACCAGATGAGTCATCTGCAACATTGACTGGATGTGCCCAGTGATAGGAGGTGTAAGGGAGGAAACATCTCCACAACCTGACAGTTTTCACTTCATGTTGTCAAGCCTTTCAAAATTGATGTTGGCTCAAAGACATCATCTTCTAAAATGGGAAGACTCAAACTAGGACTGAGGCATGACTAATATGTATTAGTTTAAGTAGATGGCTTTCTTCATTCCATATAAATGATATCATCTGCATTCAGTAAATAGAAATTGTAATTGCAGGAGGGGAGGAGATAGCAAGGAAGAATTGGGCAAGGAAACTATTTGGAAATTGAATTTCCTCCTGGGACTAGAAGGCCAGGAAGAAAAGATCACTGGGGAGCTTAGACTGGCAAGAAGGCATGGAGCATATGGAATGGGAGAAGTATGCTCTGTTGTAAATGTACCTAACATGGTGGGTGGTTAGAGTACCTCATGGTACATATGTCTGTATTTTTTCAAAACTAAATGCATGATAAGGAATTGAATCCATGAATGAAGGAAGAGAAAGTCAATGAATGAAAAAAGATGCCAGTGTAGATGCAGAGAAATAATGGCTCTCAAAGTTTACATCCATCTCCTTGAGGCTTGTTAGAAATGCACACTCATGTGCACCTGTCCCAGTTCTCCTGACCTAGAAACTCTGTGGGTGTGGCCCAGAAGTCTGTGGTTTAATAAGCTCTCTCTCTGATTCCGACAGGGGCTAAGATTTGAAAACCATTGAAAAAGTGTAAATTAAAAACATCAGTCAAGGAAAGGGTGTGGCTGAACAGAGGGTGCAAGGAAAAGGATCATTTAAAGAGCCTGAAGGTCCCCAGTAAAGCGAGTCTTTCTTCGCTAGGCAGAATATACATGCTTTCTATTCTCACAAATGCACTTGTAGTCTCCCTGAGTAACTATCTGAGAATATCCAGGGAATTCAACATCAGGTCCTCTCTGTGTGTGAGGCCCCCCTCTGCTTGGGGAAATGGCTGACTGACTACAGCGAGGCATTCAAGTGTTGGGACCTGTAGTCATTTAAACATATGTGTCAAGCAACCAATCAAGGAAGTCCATACATTTCTAACATAATGATAGCAGTCACCCCCATAGAGGTCCATTAATTTAGGGAACAAAGACAGGAGGTAATATTATGTATTATAGGAATGCTTGCTTAAGAAGTGCCCCTCTCAAAAAGGAACTGTCCAGCACACCCCTACCAAAGGAACTGCTTCTCGTTTCCCAGCATGTGACTCTAAATAATAAACAACATAGACTCATTTTGCAGAGGTATGCTTTTATTCCCTGTCATCTTTTCAAAGCAGAAATAAATGATTTGCCTTGTAGAAAAATTAAATATTTCCATTTCAGAAAATCTGCCAAAAATATGATTGATATCAGCAATTATTAGAATCTTGCAGTGCCCTCTGAGGGCTGTTTCTTGCATGCATGTTGGGGTTTATCACAGCTACACAGCTCAAACCATCCTGAATGTGATTCAGGTACATTATTTTATGCAAATAACCGTTAGTGTCTTTCTAAGCCCTAACTTCTGCAATGAGGTGGAGTTTCAATTTACTATTCGAAAGAAAATTTGTCCCCTATAATTACACCATAATTGCACATTTTAATGCAATTTACTTTTACTGATCACAGTCATAGATTTTCCAAAAGGTTAGCTAACTGACTAATTCAATGACAAGGATCTTATCTCTGGAGACTTAGGTTAAGAAATGCCACTTTGATTGTCTCCATGGCAAGTCATGTCATGTATAGACAACTCCATCTCACTGTCTAATTTGACCCAATTTTCCATATTGCTTAAAAAGCACATTAAAGTGAATCACTGATCTATTATCCAAGGAATTATGAAGCTTATGGGTTATCTTCCATTGCACCTGCTTTCATCAGCACATTGCCTCGGGTATTATGGTCACTTTATCCTTTAATAAAAGAATTGTTAATATCTTCATCTGCGATTTCAAGCAATTTGCAAAATTAGGTTAGCTGGCCTTTATATGGAACTTAGCACAAACTCAGCTACTTAACATGCTGTTTTGAGGAATAATTTCTTTTTCAAACATCCTCAAATGAATATTTTTTATGGAATAAATTGTCAGTATAAAAAATGGAGAGCTCAATTTAGGGTGATGGATGAAAGTGTGTGTTCTTTGAAAGTTATTTTCATACTGTATCTGAGATTGCATTCTTGGCTTTTTTTAGTTCACAAAAAAATTAACTATTAGAAATTACATGTCTGTGTAGTCAACTTATATAAAGCTAATTTAAAATTGTTTTAGGGACACATTAGTGAAAAATATGATAGCATTATTTTATTGAATTTTATAGAATAATTGCTTTATTTTTCAATATGCTATTTCCTATTAGTAACTGGTTAACTCTCATTATTAATAAATATTCATTATTCCTTCTGATAAGTCATAAAGGTAAACATGTAGATACTGGGTATGGGAATACCAAGTGCAGAGTTCACGTTATCTCATCAGAAAGCCAGAGTTAGCATCATACATTTGAACTTGCTCTAATTTATTTAAGCGTGTGTGCATGCACACACACACACACACACACACATTAAATTATCTCCTGTGTGTCAGTAACTGGATTAAGTGATAGGAGCACTAAGCCATTACACTCATAGTCAAATAGGATTTCCATGTGGCATGGCAACCTCAACAGAAAGCAGTGATTAACGTAATCAACAGCTCAAAGTTGAATGCTCCTTTCTCAGCAGGAGAAGCTGGAATTAGTGAATTTTAGTTTTTTGGTAGTTATAGGTTAAATTTCTTAACCTTGAACATAATGACCACCTTTATAATACCTGCAGAGCCTGGGTACTGGATAATTTGTGTTCAGTTACATCTAGAGGGATGCTGATTTTTGTGACCCATACTTTAGTGTTTCCAGTAATCACCTCACGTCTTAGATATGTTCCTTATATACATATAGTTCCTTAGTTATGTTCCAGATATGTATATTCCTACAGGTTTGTCATGGAAACATTTTTACCAAATTTAGAGAAAATGAAAACACAGGGTTTTTGAAAGGAGGAATTAACTGATAATAGTTATTGAAAACTGTGTCCTATGAAATTAGGGGCATTTTCCTTCATTCATGTCTCTTGATAAGGCCTGATTTGGTCAATCTCTGTACCCTATTTCCTAGTCATTTAATCCCAAATAAATTACTGTAAGGAAAACCATGTACCTGTAGATCTTCCACACAAGCTGAAGAGATCTTTTCACTGTGTGTTCCTTTATCTATTTTCAGAGTCTTCTGAATCTGCTCTGAAAAATAGGTATCACGTGTTACACTGAGCAAAGACTATAGTTTTCTGCCTTTTCCTAAGTTGTTCTTCACTAGTAAAGTTTGTTTTCTGCACTGAAGTGAAACAGTCTGAAACTCAGGTTATGCGCAACGTCCGCTTCTTCTGAATGTTTCTAAATATTTAAGCCTGCTACTACTTTGGTGTGCCCAATATAAAGTAAGACTACATTTGCACATTTTAAAATAAAAAAACAATGTGTTGTTGTTAGCACAGGTGATTGACAGGCCAGCGCCGAGGCTCACTAGACTAATCCTCCGCTTGTGGTGCTGGCACTCCGGGTTCTAGTCCCAATTGGGGCGCCAGTCTGCCTGGTTGCTCCTCTTCCATGCCAGCTTTGGCCCAAGTGCTTGGGTCCTGCGCCCGCATGGGAGACCAGGATGAAGCAGCTGGCTCCTGGCTTTGGATCGGCGCAGCCTGCCAGCCATAGCGGCCATTTGGGGGGTGAACCAACGGAAGGAAGACCTTTCTCTCTGTCTCTCTCACTCTAACTCTGCCTATCAAAAAATTAAAAAAATGAAAAAAGACACTGCTCTGAATGCCCAAATCTCATGTCAGAGTGCCTGGGTTTAAGTCCCAGGTCTGATTTTGGTTCAACTTCCTGCTTTTGTAAGTGCCAGGAGGCAGCATATGTTGGCTCAAGTTGTTGGGTTCCTGCAAACCACATAAGAGACTCAGATTGAGTTCCAGGCTTCTGGCTTCAGCCTGGCCTAAACCACCACTATTGCAATCATTTGATAAATAAACCAGCAGATGAATGGAAGACTCCCTCCATCTAGTCTCTCTCTGTCTCCCTATTTCTAATAAACATGTAAACTTTAATTTTTTTTTCAAAAATAATGAAGTTCACTTTTTACTGGTTCATCCTGTTAAGTACCATACCCCTTACCAGGCCAAAGCATGAACAAGTAGAGAGCTTGAGGTATCATTAATAAGATTCGGTTTGCACCTGAACTCTATCACTCTCCAGCTACATATATTTCAGTAGTCCATTCTGTCACTCCATCTCCTACATGCTAATTATAACATGGTAAAATAAACCCTGGCTTTGTTATCATCAGAAGCTGCAAGGAACATCAAGTAGCATAATGCATGTGAACTTGCTGAGTGAACTTCAAAGGGTTACATAAGCAGTTGTAGTTTTCACTAAAAAGGGCTTTGCAGTCTCTGGGGAGCTACCCTACAAACAGATGATGCTGAACTGCGAGACCTTCTTTCTTTGGAAAGCAAGTTCAGTCCGCAGATCCCTGCTCCCATGCACGTAGCCTTCAGAAGGATTCTGTAAGCTTAGTTATCTTAGGCTGATGCTGTGGTGCTTTCTAAGCTAATGATTTGTGGCTGAATACCGAGATTTTATCCCTCACGTAGAAAACTGAAATACATTGACTTTTGACACTTTATATTTGTATTGGTGGTTTATACAGAGCATGTCAGGACTTTGAGGTTTTTGCACACTTTTGCTAACAAATATTTTCCAAAAAAATGTTTACTCAGACAACCTCTGGTTATATGATAATGAAAACTCATATATTTTTGAAATGCCTTATGATGACATTTGGCAAGGATCAGGGAAGAGAGTCTTCTCAAATATTAGAAAAATCAAAATAAATATGTAGAGCAAATTCTAAAGGATGTTTTATTTTCATTTTATTTAGTAGTTTTTCAGAATGTCAAAATGATAACTACTATTATTTGTTGTCCTTATAAACAAAATGTGTGATGCTATCATTCTCTGATGCCATTGCATTTCAGTTTTGACAACAATGTATTTATTTTTGATCAGCAAATATTGATTCTATCTGCTCTATTTTTTTAAATTTTTTTTTGACCGGCAGAGCGGACAGTGGGAGAGAGAGAGTGTGTGAAAGGTCTTCCTTTGGCGTTGGTTCACCATCCAGTGGCTGCCGCACTGCGGCCGGCGCACCGTGCTGATCCGATGGCAGGAGCCAGGTGTTTATCCTGGTCTCCCATGGGGAGCAGGGCCCAAGCACTTGGGCCATCCTCCACTGCACTCCCTGTCCACAGCAGAGAGCTGGCCTGGAAGAGGGACAATTTTTGTCTCCTTCAAATTATGGGTCGTACAATACAAAATAAACTGTTTTACTTTAAAATCAGGAAGAAACTTATGAACAGTATTAAATGCCATACATTAGGAATATTTCTGACTTATTAATTCGAAGAGACAATATATGTAAGTTTTTGAGAATTGATCCATTAGGGTAAACCTCAGATACAAAGAAAAATTTGAACTTTATCCCAAGAAATTTTGAAAAATTTCAGTCAGGGAAGTAAAAAGATGTTGTAGATCTTTTAAAAAAGATGATTGTTTACACATTGAAGGAAACAAGTGAGGAGCAGAAACTAGAAGTAGTAGGAAATAAGAATGAGAGCGAACCATGCATAAAAGGGTCAGAGAAGCTAAGAGATGAAAGGGCTTTTGGGTGAGGTCACAATTCACAGTGAGTGGATATTGGGATGAAGATAGTGGGATGATACTCTCAGTGGTGCTGCTATTCCCAGAGAGTAATTATGTGTGAATTTCCAAAATTAACTACACACAATGAAACTGCCCTTTTGTTCCATTTTTCCACAAATTTCTTGAAGTGTCCTTTGGCTTTCAAGAACACAAATGGCCGCAAAAATAGATTTGTAAGGTGTTAGAACATATTGGAATTGAAAAGTTGGAGATGGATCAGCCTGCAAAGTTGAGAAAGGATCAGCTTAAGAACAAAAGCATGTAGGATGAGCAGAAAGATGTAAGACCATAAAGAGAATAATTGATGGTTTCACATTCTCTATAGCCATAGTTTGACATGCCCACCAGACATCCATAGAGTGCTACAGGTCACTGTTGGACTGACAAGTTGGAGCTCCCAATAGAGTTAATTCCTATCACCATCACCTCATAGCACTTTCCCTTTCTCAGTAGCACGAAGCACTATCCAACATACTAGGTATTCACATTTTGTTTATTAGTAGTCACACATATAGCAGGTTACCAGCTTCAGAAACAAATGGAATTTCTTTCAATTGTTATGTTCTCATAGCAAATTTTGTATCTCCTGATACAAATGCTGTTACTTAATTCACTCAATAGTTAACAAGTGACTTCAAGGTGTCCTACCTTTGTCTTGGACTGTTTACCTATAGTGGGGACTTTGGCAATCCAAGTATATAAAGGGGTTAGATGCCCATGAAATTCCTTCTTTTCTCCTTATTCTTTCAATTTGATGCCCCCTCTACTACTTCTGTGCAATAACCAGTAACCCAACAATCCTTCCACCACCTCAAAAGCAAGCCAGGAATTACGCATCTCTTCAAAGCTGCCTGGGAGGCATCAGCTCTAACATATCATGCACCCTCAAACTCTGGGGTCTGGTGAGTGATATCCTAGGAGAGGACCAGGGCCATTTTCTCCCCGCTTTCACATCTGCCCTCTCTTAACTAATCCTGTGTGTATTTCGTTTCTAGTCGTGTAATGAATGCACCAGGAGAGTGAGCACAACTAAGATGCAGGAAGTTCTCAAAATTTTCCCTACAGGTTGTTGATGTCTTTCTAGAGGATTGCTATTCCCTAACCCTTCTAAAGGTCCCAAGGCACTGGAATCTTCCAAGAAAACCAAGCAGAAAGCTCACACATTGTTCTTTCTAGTTCATCACACCCATGTTACGGCGTTGGACCGCAGTGATATAATTGATGTGCTTAAAAGAGCAAGAGAAAATGTGAAAATAGTAGAGAAACAGAAAGAACACATGTTAGTATCTTTTTCACTGTTTTTCTAAAGTTGATTGGAAATTATCCATCAGAATGTTTCAGATAATATGGCTTACAACACTTTAAGAATGAAAATAAGTAAGTGCAAGGAGGAAATTGGCTTTAAAAATGTAACTGTATATACATCCATACAAGTTTTAAAATAAAATATTTGTTGGCCGGCGCTGCGGCTCAATGGGCTAATCCTCTGCCTGGTGGCGCCAGCACACCGGGTTCTAGTTCTGGTCGGGGCGCCGGATTCTGTCCCGGTGTGCCCAGGGCGTTAACCCTCTGCACGACAGCACCGGCCCCTACTGAGTGTTCTTTTGTGTGTTCTGCACTTTATGTACTGATCTTACATCCTCTTCATAAAAATTTGGAATGTTAGCTTGAATCCTAGTTTTACCTACTGGTAGAGTGAGGCTCAGAAAGCACATATCTGGTGCCCAAAGTAACACAGCTGATGAAAATTGACACCGTAAGAACCATTACTTGTCACTAATAAATATTTTATATCATGGAACCATGTTGATACTCACACATGGAATATTTTCCCATGCCAACCACAAAAGAAGAATCTTACTGCCATGACTGAAACTTTTAAAATTTAAAATAAGCCCAAGTAATCCAGGAAATAGCACGTTCACAGCAGCGTTCACGATGCTTCCTCTGGTTCATATCATCAGGGCAGAAATCCAGATATGGCATTTACTTCTCGACCTGGGTTCTCAAAAGACCACAATCCAGTCTGGCAGCTGGTAGAAGATCTTCCCACCTCCCATATTTGTCAGCAGATTCATCACATTGTAGTGATGGGACCAGTTAGCATTTTCTTCCTGGTTGGTTTGCTTTTAGAAGCTGACCACCATTCCTCTTGGCTGTTTTGAGAATTTTTCACTAGACAGCCCTTTGCTTCTTCAAAGCTGAGAACAGAGATTCTCTCTTAAGTAACATTCACTCTGCTGTATGGTAATCACAGAAGGGACACTTTACTATGTTTCCCAAATTCTATCACTGGATGCAAGTCGAGGAATTGTACAATCATGTAACTGCTAGGAATCAGAGATCCTTGAGAGTCAAGTTAGATTGATTCAAAATGAAAGGGTATGCATTGGTTTTATATTGCTATATAATGAGTTACTCCAGTTTAGTAGCTTAGAAGAAAAAGCTATGATCACACATATTCCATGGGTCAGAATTTTAACATGATGTCAGTGGGTTCTTCACTCAGAAATTAGCATGGTAGAAATGAGGGGGTCTGTGTTGCGGTGCAGCAGGTTAAGCCACCACCTGCAGCACAGTCATCCATATGGGCACCAATTCTAGTCCCCTCTGCTCCACTTCCCATCCAGCTCCCTGCTAATGTACCTGGGGAAGTGGTGGAGGATGGCCCAAATGCCTGGGCCCCTGCACCCATGTGGGAGACTCAGAGGAAGCTCCCGCCTTTGGCCTGACCCAGCCCTGGCCGTTGAGGCAATTTGGGGAGTGAAGCAGATGGAAGATATCTCTCTCTCTCTCTCTCTCTCTCTCTCTCTCCCTGTCTCTCCCCTTGTCTCTCCCTCTCTCTGTGTAATTTTGTTTTTCAAATAGATAAATAAATCTTTTTAAAAAATGACAGAAACCCGGGCATTTTTAGGGACTATTGTCTCCAGTCAGGCTCAGGGCTGTCTTCCACGCTCATTCAGGCCGTTGACTGGATTTTGTTCCCTATGGACCTAAGGCAACATTCCTGTTTTCTTGCTTGTGATTGAATGGGATTCTCTCCGCTCCTTGGGGAAGCCTGCCGTTGCTGCACAGCCCTCTCGACAGCATGTCAATTGCTCCTTCGAGAAGAGGAAGGAGACTATCTCTCCTCCTTTGAATGTCTCACCTGCTCTGGCACTGACTTCTAGTCCCAGATTTAAAAGGCTCATACAATCAGATTCACCCTGCCCAAATAATCTCCTTTTACATACATCTCCAAGGTCCTTTGTGCTGTGTGATGTAGCATAATCCCTGGATTGACACTCATCCTGTCCATGGGTTGTGTCCATCAAGGATAGAGAATTATACAAGGCACGCATACCAGGTAAATACATATCAGGGATGGGGTGGGATCCTAACCTCAGGATCTCAGGTGGGCATTTGGCACAGCAATTAAAACGTCCCTGGGGACACTGGCATCCCACACTGGAGTGCCTACATTCAAGCTTTATCTCTGCTTCCAATTCCATCTTCCCGTTAATGTACACCCTGGGAGACAGCAGTTGATGACCCAAAGACTTGTGTCCTTGACACCCACTTGAGAGATCCAAATTGAATACTGAGCTCCTGTGTACAGCCCGATGCAGTCTAGGCTGTTGTGGGCATTTGGAGAGTAAATTATCAGATGGAAGATCTCTCTCAATCTCTGTGTCTTTCAAATAAAATAAATACATAAATATAAATAAATAAATATTCTTGAAACAAAAAAAGAAATGCCAAGATCCAGGATGAAAAACAAAATATGAATGTGGTCAAAATTTCTTTTGATAATTATCTTAGAACTTTATTAAAATAAATCATTTTTAAAGAGAGAAGATCAAGTTCACTACAGAAACTACAGTCTTTATGGTGTTATCTTGAAGGACAATTTGTGGTATCTGTTTTGGTGCAGTTCTCATTTTACGTTTTGGGGGGCAAGGGCAGTGAGAATGGGGACTATGATAATCACAACACCAGTACTGACCTCATATTATTCTGTCTAAGAGAAAAATTTGCCTCCTTAAGGCATAATGGCTCAGAAGAAAAACGAATGCTAGCTAATGGATTTTATATGGGATGGGAACTGAGGTTATATTCATTGTTAAAATGGGAAGCTGCCGACCCTTGCCTTAAACAGATCAGACCGAATAGAAGCCAGAATGATGCAAAAGAGAGAGCACTAGACTGCAAGGCGAAGACGGAGTTAATCCTGATGGCCGAAACAAACTGGGCTTATGTGACAGAATCTTAGCCCCTCTGAGCTTTGGTTATTTCATGTAAAAATCTATGAAGTTAACCCACATGGTTATTCAGTCCCAGTCAGTTATAAAATTTTATAATGATGTGGTTTCAAAGAGAAGTAGCTAGAGATTCAGAAGTTTTCATCAAACATTATTGCCAAATGCATAATCTCATGAATAGTAAAGTCATTGTTTTATCTATTTAGAACTTCTTTTCACATGGCTATTTACTTCAAATTTTTTAGTTATCTTAGCAAACAGTTTCTGAATTAAATCATAATTTTCCATGTCTACATATATTAATCTTGGTGCATTATACAAATTAAGAAACTTCCACAAGTATATAAAGATATATTTTTAAATGTAAAAAAAATAACCTGAATACATTTTTATAAATATTTTAATATCCTGGTTAATTATAAATATATACACTGACTTGATTATAGTCTTAATGATCTGTGGCTTTTTATTTATTTAATGTATATGAGTGAAATAGATATCTTTTCATTTGAAAAAATTTTATACTAGGAAAAAAAAAGCTAAGATCTCCAGAATCATTAATTTCAATAGCCATGTTTTCTTAAATATTCTCAAGATTTATGCATTAAGTCAAGCCTCAAACTGACATATTTAAAAAGTGAAACAAATATGTATTATTTGCCCTGTTCATTTGTAATCACACTGGGATGCTAACGATGGTCTTATTTTCTTTTGCCAAATTATTTCCTAAAATGTAATGCCTTTGCTTATGTTATACCCACTTTATCTAGAATCAGAAATTTTTGTCCCTTCAAATGTGGCATTCTTTTCTCTCTCACATTTTTTCCTTTTATGTAAAAGCAAATTATGGATCTCTTTTTCTGAGGGCTAAAGGATGGCTCTCCATCACAAGTTTTAAAGAAAATCAGGACTGATGTACATCCTCACTCTCACAACCTAAAACATCTCTCATTGGGACTTCATGACACCGTTAATTCACTGCAGATCAGTGTCCAGCACTTTTGGCAGTTGGCTCAGAATCTACATTCTCCTCTCTCCTTAGTCCAATGGGAACCTAATAAATTCCAACTTTTCCAAGTCTGTATCTTTTTACTTCTGATCTTTATAGGTTCTTTTGTCACTAAGGTTTCATAGCAAAGGGGAATTCTTAGCATTTTACAAAAATAAGGAAAATATGTTTCTACTTTTCTAGAAAGTACTGTAATTTGAGTTAAAGAGTTTTCTTTGTTGTGCTTATAATATTTTCAGGGCTGTGAAATGTGACAAAAATACATTCCTTTTTGCCTAAACCTTATATGCTGCTCTAGTAAAAGGATTCATGGGGTAGGCACTTAGTCCATCAGGGAAGACACTCCTTAGGGCTCCCTTGTTCAGTATCAGAATGTCTGGTTCGAGTCCCAGTTCCTTCACTTCTGATCAATCTGCCTGCTGATGCACACCATGGGAGGCAGCAAATGTTGTCTCGTGTTCCTGGGTCCCTGCCTCCCATGGCAGAACCCTGACTCACTCCTGGGCTCCTGTCTTCAGTCTCTCCCAATCTCGGCTGTTGCAGTCATTTGGGAAGTGAACTATTGGATGGAAGATTTTTCTCTGGGTCATTGTCTCTCTCTGCTTTTCAAATAAAAATGAAAGTAATTAAGTATTTTTAAAACACGTTTATGGAGGAAGTGTACACATTGTTGGTCATTTTTCTGAATTTAAGAAATGCAATCCCCAAGTTGAGGCCTATAGGTGAGAACTGTCAGACTTAAGAAAGAGTTGAAATGATGATGATATTACTGGGTGTGTTTCTTGGTTAATGTTCTTTATTCTATATTTTGCTTTAAGTTTCACAACTTTAATACACACACAAAAAAAGAAGATTCAACAGAGTGACTAGCCTAATTAAAGTGCAACTACTAAAGAATTAATTCATTTGATAATAAATGAAGTATTTTATTATTCTTTAAAAGATTTAATTATTTAATTGAAATACTTACAGAGAGAGAAGGAAAGACAGGAAAGAGAGAGAGAGAGAGAGACAGAATATCTTCCATCTACTGCTTCACTCCCCGGGGGCCACAATGGCCAGAGCCGAGCCAGGCTGAAGCTCAGGAGCCAGCAGCTGCGTGCCACAAGGGTGACAATGCCAAACACTTGGTCCATCCTTCCCTATTTTCCAAGGCCACCACCATGGAACTGGATCAGAAGTGGAGCACCCTGGACAAAACCAGCACCTATATGGGATGCTGGTGTGCAGGCAGTGGCTTTACCCACTATCATATGATGCCGGCCGCCATCAGTGACAAATTTTTTAAAAAAGTTATAAACATTATCATTAAGTATTCATGTATGTTAACTATCAACATGTTATAGCCCTTATTCCAATCAGTGCCCAGCTTTTCCTTCATATTTTAAGCTTTCACTTTATGCACACATACACACATGGGACAAATGAAGTAAATCCGAAGTGTTTAAAAAGTAGGATTAAGTTAAATGAGAAAGTTGTTGTCAGCAAAGGAATTGGAAGTTGCTAGAGAACTAGCTGCTTTGGGTTGGCAATATAAAATGAGCTAGCTGGAAAATGGTTTTAAAATGTGTTGCTTTAGGGGCTGCCATTTTGGCATATCAGGTAAACCCACCGCCTATGACGCTGGCATCCCATATAGACGCGGGTTCCAGATCTGGCTGCTCCACTTGCAATCCAGCTCCCCACTAATGCACTTGGCAAAGCAGCAGATGATGGCCTGAGTGCTTGGGTCCCTGCACCCATGTGGAAAGACCTGGAAGAAGCTCCTGGCTCCTGGCTTCAGCCTGGTCCAGCCCTGGCTATTGCAGCCATTTGGGGAGTGAACCAGTAGATGGAAGATCTCTCTCTGTGTAACTCTAACTTTCAAATAAATAAATGAATTTTTTTTTAAAAGTGTAGCTATGTATTGACCCTTTGAAGCAACTCCTGATATATGTGACATATACAGAATGATGTCCTGCCTCCTATTTTTATATTTCTTTAGAAGTTATTGAATTGAAAAACCCATTTAATACTTTGTTCCCAGAAAAATTTTATTTAAGGAATACAAACTTCATGCATTTCAAACGTACAACTTTTGGAACATGTGATTCTTCCCACTGTACCCATCCTTCCACCCACACTCTCAGCCCTCTTCCTCCTCCCTCTCCTATTCCCCTTCTTATTTTTTACTAAGATCTACTTTAATTAACCTTATACACATATGATTAACCCTACACTAAGTACAGAGTTCAACAAATAGTATAAAAAAACCGTCCTCAACAGTCAAAAAAAGGTCTGTACAGTCATTCCATCTCATAGTGTCCATTTCTCTTCTATTTATGACCTTTTAGGTGCTCTATTAGTTTTCATAGGTCTGGGAGAATATCTGGTATTTGTCCTTTTGGGACTGGCTTATTCAAGTATAACGTTTTCCAGTTTCATCCATGTTTTTGCAAACGACAGTATTTCATTTTTTTTTTTTTACTGCTGTGTAGCATTCCATGGTATATATATCTTATAATTTATCCAGTTTTCAATTGATGGACATTTGGGTTGATTCTATGTCTTAGCTATTGTAATACCTAAATGGAAAAAAAATAATGGAAATAAAATATTCCTTAAGGCAACGTGTTCATTGCAGTCTACCATTGCTTCCTTCAGGAATGGAGATTCTAAGTTTCCTGATTATGACAGTCTTGCGTTCATTTCTCTTTTACCTTTCGGGAGTTACTAGCTGTGGGATGGAGAAAAGAAGCGGAACAAAGCAAAGCAGAACAAAACAAAAATGTATCCAGCGTTGTTAGCTGTTATTCGTACTTTTACATACAGGCTCACTGATAACGGTGGTTTTGATTTTTGGCAATGTTAGACTTTTTGAATTACCTGTGCATTTATTCATCTGATTCCAATATTTATTATTGTGAATAGATACATTAATCAAAAGAATCTGTATCAAAGACATTATATCAAAACCATTTATGTGCTCACTACTTTAGACCATGTATGTTCTTATGGAGATTTTCCCCATGGTCCCTGCTTCTTAGAGCAGAATTATAAGATCATTTTTAAGGTCCCTCTTTACTTCAGGTTTCAAGGAAACTTACCATGGTCTGTCTTAAATGGCAAGATTGTCACTGGTGAGAACTTTGACATTGAGAGATTCCCAAAGGGCACAAAGAAAGGAAGAAAAATAATCACTTCTAATTTTCCTTTCTGAGTTTTGCTGTCATATGTTCAGACTCCTCACTGTCTCACTTGTCCTACATGACTCATTTCCATCTCCTGTATGAATGAGCTCTGTTTAACACAGGCAGCATTCTCTGCAGAAGAGATCCTCATTAAAATAACGTGGATTTTCTAACCAATTGTCTTACCTCTAAGGTGAACTAACACAACAGAAAGGACATCATTCAAGGGCTTGTTCATGCTTAAACTTGTCTGTAAAGAGATTTTAATAATAGTTAATTGTGTATAAATATGCAACTATAATTATATAATCTAATTGTAGCAGTTCCCTATTTCTGTTACAATTTAATTTAGAATTTTTAAAATCATTATAAGACATAATGAATATTTCAGAGCTGGAATGTGTGCATTCATTGAAAGAGAAATTCACATTTAAAACACAAAAAGGCAGTCAGAGTGGTATATTTGGGACGTGTTTTTGCACATATGCTTAGTGTTGTGGCTGTCTCAGTCTTTACACATGAGGGAAACCTATTTGACTATTGCTGTCTACCATAGAACTTTCCTCCCCTCTTTTGTTTCCTTGGATATTTTCACATTGTTAAGCTTACCCATCAACACGAGTCGTCTTGACATTTGGCACTTTCTATACTGTTTGTCTCTCTGAAGCAAACCTGTGATGTTAATCTAGTTCAGCACCTGAACCTGAAACATAAATTAAAAAATGATAGACACGAGTGATTTATATACATACATATAACAGTAAGAAAAATTCATCTACTATAGTCTTTGTTGAGTCCAAAATATCAAAGACAGCTTTAGAGTGTCTTTCTGGTCTTATTTCTCCATATCTTACTCTTTTGGGAAATGCCATGTTCATCCACCAGTTGCTAAATATACATTGCTGTTTCACGTATATTTCACCGAATTTTCAGATTCCTTACTGTTTATATTGATGTCTTTTAACATGAGATACTTTCAGTTTTCCCCTTTATAGCACTCTCCTCACTTACCAGTTTCCATTTCCCATCTATTTCCCTTCCCAAACTGCTAAAATTGTTAGAATCCAAGCTACCATTGCTGGCTCTGACCCACTTGCCAAAGCTGCTTTTAGTCTTAAATCTCTGCAAAGACACTGAATGGTTCTCTCTCTCTCTCTCTCTTTTTTTTTTCTCTGTCTCTTTGAAGTTATCGTGGAGGACTTCTATAATAACTTGTGATTCCTTTCCCTTTTTTTCATAAATAAAAACTTAATTTCTTGAATTTGTTTCACAAATAAATGAAATATTAAGATGCTGAACACAAAATGAGGGGAAATCTGCTTTCTACAGTACATCAATGAGACTCAGCAATCCCACTTGCAGCTTATTAAATACAGGTTAAAATATGTCTATGTGTATATTCATGGTGTTACTATTCACAATAGCAAAAAGATCAAAATAACCCATGTCCATCATTGTATGGATAAATAAACTAAATGTGGTATAACCATGCAATGGAATATTCCTTACACATAAAAGGAACAAAGTATTGATGCATATGCAGTAAATACTAAATCTAATCTCTAACTTGTTAAGGTTTTTCAGCTGGATCTGAGAATGAAACTGATAAAAGACAGATTAACCAAAGAAAAGCATGTACATGTATTTAATAAAAGTCTAACATGACACAGGAGCATTTATAAGGAACAGCAACCCAAAGAAGTGATAAAACTTAAATGTTTTTCACACTAGGTTGAACAAAGAGAGGCAACTGTGAAAAGCAAAGTATTTGGGATGCAAAGGCAAGGATTATTTTCACAAGACCTATTTATTCCACATTTGCTAAATCTCTCGCATTCTTGATGCTAAGGATAGGACTTTCTGATGGAGGGAAGATATTTTTCATACAAGGATTTCATCTCCTGCTCTCAAGGAGAAAAGGAAAGTCAGAGCATTCTCTTACACCTACTGTTTCCTAAGTGCCTTTAGGTCAAAATAATGCTTATGCCAAATTGGCATATTTGGCGGGGGTTGGGGTGGAGAGGGTAAAATACACATGCTGTAAAGTGAAAAACCTGGAGAATATTTTGCCAAGTGACAGACACGAAAGCACATTATAATGAAATCCAAATATATCAAAATAGTTGAGTTTATAATGTCAGAAAAAAAGAGATGGGTGGTTCCAGGGTCTGGGAGCTGTGAAGAATGGGCAGTGGCTATTTTTAATGAGAAGAATGTTTCTTTGTAGATAATGAAAATATTTTAGGCTTGATATAGGTACTAGTTTCCCAGCATTGTCAATGAAGAAAATGACATAATTGTACATGTTAGAAAGGTTAGTTGTAGGCAATGTGAATTTCACCCCCCCCCTCTTTTTTTTTAACAAAAAAGAAGCATTCCCATATAGGTATGTAAAATCAACATCTTGAAAATAGGGACAACTCAGAGGAGCAGCCTGTGGCGTCTCATCTTTCCCCTGCCTTTCATTTTTCTTTATTTAATGATACTCTGTGTTTGTCTTCAGTCCTTTGTATTTCCCACTTGTTTCCAAAATTGAATACACGAAGGAAGGCAATAGCGCTCAGATGCCTTGGGTTGTGTTTTGTGTGTTAATTAATATCTGCTTTAAGTGGTTGGAGGTATGTGAATGCGACTGTATTGTGCATTGACTAGAGATGCAGTGTTACCAAACAGCCTCCCACTCAGTAAGCAACAAGTGGTTAAAACTTAAATGCCTTACCACTGAAGTACTTACAAACTTAGTCAGACATGATTAGATGATTAAGCATTTGCTTGCTGGCAATCATAAATCGTTCTCCATTCTAGCGTTAGGTGTCATACTTTTTCTGGCTCATTTAGGCCATAGACCATTTCCTGGTTTCCTTAGATTGTATGTGCTCTGTTCTTTCTTTTAAAGCATCATCAAGCATATGGAAGAAACATATGGCCCACCGGTTATGTTATAAAAGTCCTTGAAAACTGAGTGAAAGTGTTCACATAATGGGGTTTTTACAGCAGGTCTCTTACTTAAAGAAGAACAACAATGTTATCAGAATACAATATATGCATTCTATGTGTGAAATAAATCCAGTGCCAGTCTAGACTCTTTTTTTTTAATGATGCATTTATTTTTTTAAAGATTTTATTGATTTATTTGAATGGCAGAGTTAGAGTAAGAGGCACAGAGAGAGAGAGAGAGAGAGAGAGAGAGATCCTCCATCCACTGGTTCACTCCCCAGATGGCCACAATGGCCCGAACTGTGCCAATCCGAAGCCAGGAGCTAGGAGCTTCTTCCGGGTCTACCATACAGGTGCAGGGGCCCAAGGACTTGGGCCATCTTCCACTGCCTTCCCAGGGCATAGCAGAGAGCTAGATGGAAGTACAGCAGCCGGTACTCGAACCAGTGCCCATATGGGATACTGATACCACAATCAGTGAGTTTACCCACTATGCCAAAGTGCCAGCCCTGATGCATTTCTTTCAAGATTTATTTTTTGTTTATTTGAAAGGCAGAGTTATGTTGAGGGGTGGGGGCAGAGAGAGAGGGAGAGTGCGATTTTCCATCTGCAGGTTCACTCCCCAAATGGCCACAACAGCCAGGGCTGTGCCAGGCCAATGTGAGGAGCCCAGAGCCTCTTATGAATCTCCCATGTGGGTTCAGAGGCCTAAGCACTTGGGCAGAAGGCTGGATCAGAAGTAGAGAGCCAGGTCTGGAATTGATGCCCTTATAGGCTGCCGGCACCTCACACTGATGCTTAACCAACTAAGTCACAGCACCAGCTCCTGGGGTCTACTTTTACAAAAGAATTTAGAAAAGCCATGGATGGGGGTGGGTACTGTAGCACAGTGGGTAAAGTCTCCACCTGTAGTGCCGACATCTCATATGGGTGCTGGGTCAAGTTCCGGCTGCTCAACCTCCAATCCAGCTCTCTGGTGTGGACTGGGAAAGCAGTAGAAGATGGCCTAAGTGCTTGGGCCCCTGTACCCATGTGGTAGACCTGGAAGAATCCCCTGGCTCCTGGCTTCAGATTAGCTCAGCTTCAGCCATTGCGGTCAACTGGGAAGTGAACCAACAGAAGGGAGATCTCTCTTTTTCTCTGCCTCTGCCTCTCTGTAGCACTGACTTTCAAATAAATAAATAAATCTTAAGAAAAAAAAGGAATGAAAAGGCATGGATGAATTTTTCATACAATCATCTATGAGTTTATGTTTTTATGAAATCAAAGCGTTTCATAGAATATTTTCCTATTAGTATTTCATAATGAATTCGGTTAGCTGCTACATTGAAAAGTCCTTGAAATCAGCAAAATAACATTGCATAATGGAAGTTCTTCCAGAACTGTCATTGGAGTTGCCTCGAGGCAATGTGCAGTCTGACTTTGAGCAAATGGCTCTACCCCTCCACACCCCACACCGGCAGTTTTCCTTCCGTGGGGATAATTTCTAGATCCAAGATTGCTGTGACAGTTACCTAAAGTCAAATAGAAAACTCTGTGACATACTGCGCATGTCTCACTCGCGTTTCCACCCTCACCAGACCAGCACAACTCTTCATTCTCCAGTTCCCTTTAGACATCAGCCCATTTTAGAGAAAAAAATGAACAGAAAGATTTAAATAAAACACCAAGATGACCACAGTTGATTTGTAAATCTGATGAAGTTTCAGTTCGAAAAAGCTGTTTTGGGGAAACCTTAACAACGTTTCTAAGTTTCACCTAGAAGAATAAATGGTTTGTGAATGTTTCCGATTCTAGCAGCGTTTTGCTTTCTTGAATCCCTGTGTGATTTCTTCACTACAGAAGGCGTACTGACCTCTCTGTTGAAGAATGCTGAATTTCCTTTTCCTATTCCCAATACGTTTACATCCAGCTGTGCAGAGCTAATAGACTTCTCACCACTATACTTCATGTACTCCAAGCTAAAACCTTGAATCCTTGGAGTCCTTTCCCAATATCCCTCTCTCCTCAATACCATTGCAATGTCATTCATTCCATTGCCCCAAACCTTAGAATTTTTTTTTATTTCTCTATTAGTTTTGCAGCATTCGCTAAGAACAACCACAAATCAGTTGCCTATTTTCATAATAGACCCAGGATCTGGACCATTGTCACCAACCACACTGTTGCATAGATTTTCAGATTCCCATCATGGTATTTCTTTTCCATTTGCCCCTCTGTGGTCTGTTCATTACATAACAGTTAGAAGGAAGTTTTTCATAGCTGAGGCAGGCCTTGGAACACATTGCTCAAAAAAACACATGACTTTCTACCATTAAAAAAATAAACAGCAGGGGCTGACACTATGGCTCACTTGGTTAATCCTCTGCCTGCGGCGCTGGCATCCCATATGGGCGCCAGTTCTAGTCCCAGTTGCTCCTCTTCCAGTCCAGCTCTCTGCTGTGGCCTGGGAAGGCAGTGGAGGATGGCCCAAGTGCTTGGGCTCCTGTACCCGCGTGGGAGACCAGGAGGAAGCACCTGGCTCCCGGCTAACGCGCCGGCCATAGCGGCCACTTGGGGGGTGAAGCAACTGAAAAAGGCAGACCTTTCTCTCTGTCTCTCCCTCTCACTGTCTGTAGTTCTACCTGTCAAATTAAAAAAAAATAGCACTCGGAAAAAGGCCTAATAGCCCTTTGCAGCTTCTTTGCTTGGATTCGCTCTCCCTGACTCATTGTACTCTTGGCATAGTAGCTGTCTGCTTACTCTTCAAACACTGCTGGAAACACCTGTCCCAGGCCTTTGCAATGCACTTACTCTTTTCTTTGCTTGGAAAGAACTTCCTCCAGTTGTTCTCAAAGCTTATTTGTCACTCCTTTCACATCCATGGCTAAATGTCCCATCTTGAAGAGGAATTTCCTGATCACCCTGGCTAAAATCATATCCCTCATCTGAGTTGTGATGCTTAATTTCATGTGGCGACTTGGCTTGGTTATACTGTACAGTTTCTTAGTTGGATATCTGAATAGAGATTGTTGTGAAGGTGTTTGTTTTTTTATCAGAGGTGATTAACATATACTTTGGTAGTTCTGAGTAAAGCAAAGCATCCTCATAATACTATGGGCCTCATCTAGTCAAAGGTCCACAAAGATATATCTCCCCCGAAGGAAGGAATTCCTCCCATACACTGCCTTCAGACTCAAGAATGCAACACTGACTGCTTCTCGAATGGCCTACCTTGAGAATTTTATACGTGGCTGCCTCACTACCACATAACCTATTTCTTATACTCTGATTGTAAAAAAAAAATTATTTTTACAAAATGGTGAATACAGTTAATTATTAAGTGTTCTATTTTTATTCTTGAAAATTATTAAGAAAATGATTTTATGTGTTTTCACCTCTAAAAATGAAGATGAGGTGATGCATATGAAATTAGCTCACGTCACGATTATACACTGCACTGATATTTATAAATCCTATATTTGAACACCTAAATATATACATATATATATCCTTTTTAAATTAAATATGAACTAAACATAGTATTTGAATTTAAATTGAAGAAATTTAAATTGTGTAACCAAATGTAGATCTGCTTCCCCTCCCAGATGGTAATATACTCAGGAAGTAAGGGGAATCTGTCCAATTTCCAAGCGTGGGTCTCTAAACATTCACCCTCTTACTTGGCCCAGTTCTCCTCACTACTGCTCATAGATTTGCCTCCCATGGAACTCCACAGTTGAACTCCGACATTAAAGAGGCTGTCACTAATCCCTTGACTTTATTGTGGGGCTGCCATGTAGGAGACCACACATGCTTCCACTGCCCTTTTCCTCAGCGTGCCCCACGCAGCATTGTGCATTGTGTCCACAATGTCCTTTTAATGAAAGTAGGGGTGAGTGTGGTGTAGGAGGAAGAACACTTAAATGCAGCTACAAATATGGCTGTTCCTAGATTCCAAAAAATTCACAAGAGACAGAGAGAGAGAGGCTTTCAGCTACGTCTCCTATTTATCTCCTCACACCAAAGCTTTTCTTCTTTTTTTTTTTCTCCTTATTTGACAGCAATAGTTAGTAAGAGAGAGAGACAGAGAGAAAGGTCTTCCTTCCGTTGGTTCACCCCCCAAATGGCTGCCATGGCCGGCATGCTGTGCCGATCCAAAGCCAGGAGCCAGGTGCTTCCTCCTGGTCTCCCACGCGGGTACAGGAGCCCAAGCATTTTGGCCATCCTTCACTGCCTTCCCGGGCCACAGCAGAGAGCAGGACTGCAAGAGGAGCCACCGGGACTAGAACCCGGCACCCATATGGGATGCCAGTGCCTTAGGCAGAGCATTAACCAAGTGAGCCATGGCGCCAGCCCCTAAGCTTTTCTTCTGTGTCCCAACATATAACCTTCTATCTCTTCATCAGATGGATCATGCACTTCCCTTCCTACCCAGCAGTACGTGTCTAACTCTCAGTCACATACTTCTCATGTCCTAAGTCATTCATTCTGGATGATTATCATGGAGACAGCATCAGGGCCTGACTACTCAGTGTCCTTTGAGTTGCCTTCACCAGTTTGAAATGAATAAACACTTCATTCTGGTTCATTCTTCCTGCAGTTCGTTCCTAATGGGCTATTAGACTAAACACTAAATGACAGAGGTCAGAGAGAGGATGGAGGGGGTACATACATGCCCATACATCTCCTATTCCAAATAGTATACATTAAAGCTATGTGGATGAAAAACAATTGATTAAAATCAATATTATCTCCAATTATGCCTGTTCAGGTTCATATTGAAGAGATAATTTTACATTACTTTGCAGACCATGAATTATCTTTTTTTCTTTGATTCCTTTTTGTTAATATGATTTTCAAACTTGCACAGAAAGCTAATGATATCCAAAGAAATGGGATGGATTACTAGACCTTATCAAAGAATGGGGACATGAAAATTTTGCCAATCAAATCTACCTAAAGAACTTGCCAAAAGTTTTGAAAATTTGAAAAGAGTTTTTTCTTTAATCTGCGAATAAGAATCAAACACTTAAATAGTAGAAAAAGGTACTTTTAAATGTCATAGCAGGGCAGAGATAGTAAAAATAGTTAAGGGAAAATATATAAGGGTGTCTGTGAAGTGACTCCTAAAGTGTCTGATTCCCCTGCACTCTCCAGGGGACCAGTAGGACCCCATATAACAGAGTCAACACAGAGCCCCCACCTCCCTTACCGGGTATATTTGCTGTAGCCTGGGGGATGTGAGAGGCCGGGTGAGCAGAATCACATTAGTTATGGTCTTCACAAAGGCAGTCACCTTAGTTTCCCATGAGAGAATGGCAGCTTTAGAAAGTTCTGTAAATGACTCAAAAGTCTATGAGATAAGGCCGATGCCGCGGCTCACTTGGCTAATCCTCCGCCTGCGGCGCCAGCACCCCAGGTTCTAGTCCCAGTCGGGGCACCAGATTCTGTCCCGGTCGCTCCTCTTCGAGACCAGCTCTCTGCTGTGGCCTGGGAAGGCAGTGGAGGATGGCCCAGGCCCTTGGGCCCTGCACCTGCATGGGAGACCAGGAGGAAGCACCTGGCTCCTGGCTTTGGATCAGCACAGCACGCCAGCTGTAGTGGCCCTTTAGGGGGTGATCCAACGGAAGGAAGACCTTTCTCTGTCTCGCTCACTGTCTAACTCTGACTGTCAAAAAAAAAATAAGTCTATGAGATAAAGGTGATTTTTATTTTATTAAAGTTAGTTCTGGAAGATAGAATTGGGAGTTGGATATCCTTGCACAGTGATTTTCTGAGAAACTTCTTAATTTTGAACATGAAAATAATAATAACAGATTTGTAATAAAATGATAGCTATCTTGGATAGCTTTCTGTAAAAAATAATTTCTTTTAGGGACCGTGAATTACTCCTTGATATGTTTAATACACAGCACCTTGCGGGCTTAGCCACAATTCCAGCCAGCCTGGCTGTTGTCTGTAGGGAGAAATAGGAAGCATTTTTGTCAAGAGATACACAAAAATGATCCTGGAGAAATACCAGAAAAGCTAGGAATGTGTGTTAGACAAGCTATAATTGCACCTATTTGTTTAAATAATCTATCAATTAGTATTAATTTTAAACTAGGCTTTTGGATTTTAACTTTGTTTTGCAAAGAAATACCTGAACAACTTTTCTTAAAGTTCTTTCAAAGTTCAGAGTTATAATTAGTTTTTATTACACTTGATAGAAATATGTCTACTAGTTTTCTTCTTAAGGGAAGTAATCAAAGACTGCTACAGAACAAAATTGAATCTAGATATTCAAATGTTGATACATTTTATTATATTATGGTATCCCAACCTACTACTGTGAAAAATAGAGTCCAAGTGAAGAATCAAAGAAGGATGCCACCACATATTCAAAAGTACCATGCTAAGTACTTCCAAAGACTATTGGTTCCCCAATTCTTTCACTCTAAAGGTATTATTCAGAATGCATTGTATGCCAGGTACATGAAATAGTAGTGAGCAGAGCAGCCCCAAATCTAATGCTAGGACAATCTCTTCATTTTTTAATCCAATTACCCAGCTAATAGATAACAGAGTCACAATTTAAATCCAGGTCAGTCCAGTATCCAGAGTCTATGTATTATTTTTGTCTTCTTTATCTTAAACTATGTTTCTTCTCAATGAGTGAAAAATACTTCATGATAAAGTTTAAAATTTATGACTTAAATATAGGGACATCAATTTTCTAATGTTTTATGTTAACAAGGCATAGAAGAGTAATCTACAGACATGCATCTCAATGCATTGGGAATTATATATGTCTCAAATCCTTATCCTCACCTTTTGACACTATAATTTTTATAAAGCTAGGAAGGTTTCTGAACAATGTATACTATTTGATTTATGGTAGCTTTAATAGAAGGTACTATTTTTATATTTCTGAAATAGGGTTTTTAAAAACTTCAACTTTTGTTGAATTAACTTCCAAGTTGGTCTTCAAAATAATTCATTTTGCCACTGAGTATACTCTCATGATCTTGACAGGATTCAGAATAAATATGAGAACATTTAAAACAATAAATATCACCTTTTAAAAAGTGCATGTCACACCGTGACAATCGTAAAATGCCCATGATATCATTACACTTTGTCCTGATGAGATACACATCAGGCTTTTTAGGACAATGCAGAGACAGCCAAGAGTCATGGAGGTGGAAATAAAGATTAATTCTTGTGCTGTAATAGCTTTAATTGTAAGATCCGACAGAATACAGCTGTTCCTATTTTCAGAATTTCCTTTCATTGTCTATAAGCTGTCACACCAAGGGTGTTACTTGACTACTATGTCACTCAATTCTGTTCCACCTAAACAAGTTTGTTGGAATATGTGCTGAATGTTCCTTTTCTATACCTGGATATATAAATTCTTTGTGCACTACTGAAATGGGAATAGATTAAACTTATGGTGTATACTTTTTACTTTAATAAGTGTGTTAAGAACTCCAATGTAATATCAAAAAAAAAAAACCTAAAGTTTCTAATTGACATTTCAATTAGAAATAAAACTGCTGGCCGGCGCCGTGGCTCAACAGGCTAATCTTCTGCCTTGCGGCGCTGGCACACCGGGTTCTAGTCCCGGTCGGGGCGCCGGATTCTGTCCCGGTTGCCCCTCTTCCAGGCCAGCTCTCTGCTGTGGCCTGGGAGTGCAGTGGAGGATGGCCCAAGTGCTTGGGCCCTGCACCCCATAGGAGACCAGGAAAAGCACCTGGCTCCTGCCATCGGATGAGTGTGGTGCACTGGCGGCAGCATGCCGGCCGCGGCGGCCATTGGAGAGTGAACCAACGGCAAAGGAAGACCTTTCTCTGTCTCTCTCACTGTCCACTCTGCCTGTCAAAAAAAAAAAAAAAAAAAAAAAAAAAGAAAGAAAGAAAACTACTGATATTCCTAGGCTGGGGCACCGCATTCTGTGTCGGTTGCTCTTCTTCCAGTCCAGCTCTCTGCTGTGGCCTGCGAAGTGCAGTGGAGGATGGCCCAAGTGCTTGGGCCCTGCCCCCACATGGGAGACTAGAAGGAAGCTTTGGATCGGCGCAGCACCATAGCAGCCACTTGGGGGGTTAACCAATGGAAAAAGGAAGACCTTTCTTTCTGTCTCTCTCTCTCTCACTGTCTAACTCTGCCTGTCAAAAAAAAATATATATATATTTTCCCACTACTCTTTTTCTTCAATTTTTATTTATATATTTATATATATTTATATAAGGTGAACAAATTTCATGTATTTCATATATATATATATATATATATACACAGATTAAGAGCATCAAACACTTTTTAAATCTACATAAAAGAATGATTTGTACAACATTTACTTAATAGTTGTGTACGTGTAGGAGTGTATTTTTTATTTTTTCATTTTTATAGAAATCTTTAAATATAAATTTCATGGGTACAACTTTTGGATTATAGGAGTGTATTTTTTATAGAAAAACATACTATGACTTGACCAGGAGCATAAATAAGAATTTGATTGGAACAGAGGACACAGAAAATGATGCAGAAAGTTAAGGCAGCACCTAATGACTGTGGAGTACTACAGGACCCACCAGACTAAACAGCTCTAATTTACTAATGAGAATTCTACTGGACTAAAATTTAATAGACATAACTAATCATCACTTCTGCTTGTTTTCTTTACTAAATGCTCATCAGTAAGGCTAGAAAACATGGATTAAGTTGTGCATACACTTTGGTTAGTGCAGGTGCAGCTCCCACCTGGTGGTGATTGGAAATGGTCTTTATTGTTGGTACCAAGAATTGCATTGTTTCACATCAGCATTGACTTGGAACAAGGAAAACCCTACATATTTACATTTGCAGTTGACACCAAGCTTCATCTTTGTATGTAGTAAATGGGCAAGTTTGGGGAAATGGGATAAATTATGATTGGAAAGCAGAGAAAGACAAAATAGTAGTCACAAATCAGATCTGGAGAAACAGGATTAACAAAAAAATTGAGATTTATTTTTATTTAGGTAATCCATGATCCGTTTCTAAATTTTGGTTGGCTGCCTTAAACACTTGGCTGTTTAATTCAATTAACAACAACAAAAAATGAGTACAACTAATGATTTGCCTTTTCATAAAAAACACAGATGAGTAAGGTTTTCTGGAAGAATCAGACAAGGATCATCAGTTTCCTCCAAGAGGAGCTGTGGCTCTCATGGCCACATTAACAATCAACAGCTAAAGATCACTCAGAATTTTTCATCACAGAAGTTATTAGCTAGTATTGTGGGTTGAAATGTGTCCTCTAAGAGGATATGTTCGAGTGCTAACCCCTGGTAACTGTGACTGTGACCTTATTTGGAAGGAGAGTCTTTACGCATGTAATCATATAATCACAATCAGGGTAAGAAAAATCTCGCACTGGCAAAAGTTGGGTCCTAAATCCAATGCGACAGTTTCCCTCTAAGAAGAGAAGGAACACATACACAGAAATACATTGAAACGATCATCTACAAGGCAAGGAATGGCAACCATCACTGGTAACCACCAAAGCGAGGACAGGCCATGGCAAATCCTCCCTGAGAGTCTTCCCCTCTCTCTGTAACTCTGACTTCCCAATAAAGAAATCTGTAAAAAAAAGATATAGGTAAAAATAAGGAATTGATCTGTTTTTATTTTTGGTAATCTTCTTTAAGAGTATCTTAATAAATATTATATTGAGGCTCAAAAACTTTATTGAAAAGAAAATGTGAATTTCAAGTTTGAGTGTTGTGTAAGGTAAATGTTAATGTCAGTTTCATAAAGGTATTTTTTACTTTATTTTTATTTTATTTTATTTGAAAGGCAAAGCAACAGAGAGAGTGAAAGGTATATTCTATCTATTGGTTCATTCTACCAATGCCCACAACAGCTGGGACTTGACCAGATCAAAGCCAGAAGCCAGCAAATCTATCCCGGTCTCCCTGGACTCAAGTACATGAACCATCATCTGTTACCTCCCTGGATGCACATTTACAGGAATCTGGGCTGGGAAAGGAGGCAGGACCCAATCCCAGGCACTCCTGTAGGGGATGTGGTAGTCTCAAGCCGTGGTTTGATCTGCTGTGCCACAATTCCTGCCCCAGTTATTAGTAGCAACTTAAATAACTTAATAATATAGGTTGTTTGCTCTGGACTGATTTTTGGGTTACATGTTTTCATGATTTCACTGATTAATAAATTGGCAAAAAAGTGCAAATAAAAATAAACAAAAATTATGTGCAGAATATAAAAGAAACAGATTTACTGCTCTATTATATCAGAAGAAATATTTAATAGAAATAGAATCCTGTTCAGGTTTCATAAAGATAATATTTTAAATTTTTTAATAATCTAATACAAATAACACAATTAGTGTATGTTTATTTACAAAACTAGATTAAATTTTGTTAATTTCAAAGAGTATCCTAGCTATATAATTCTTGCTGCTTTATTAAATTGCTAAATATAAATTTATATTATGAGTTCTTTATAGGAAAACACTTATTAGTGAGTAAACATATTACTTGGTTTTCAGAGAACAGCCTAGTGTTTAGAGACAGGAAATGTTAAATCTCGTACTTGCAAGAACTCAAAGAAAGAAGTTCCCAGTACAAAGAGAAAATTCCTCTTAATTCTATTCCATTGGTCACCTTAGCACCTGCCATAAAACAACATAACAGTAATAACAGCAGATAACTCTGACTTGGCACCAACAGCCACTGTTGTTCAGTGTTGTGCATACTTTAGCTTATGTAATCCTCATGATAACCCTGTAGAGCACGTGCTGTCCTTACCCATATTTTACAAAAGCTGAAAAAGTTAGTTACTTAGTCTTTCAGCCCATTTTCTGTTGCTATAACAAAATACCTGAGGTAAGCTACTTTATAAAGAGTTTTATTTGGCTGCGGTTCTGGTGACTGGATGGTTCCGACAGCCTGGAGCTGGTGTCCCGTTGTGGGCCACTTGGCTCTGTCACAACCTGCTGGGTAACTCGCTGTGTGCAGAACAGGTCAAGCACTTGTGTGCTGGGACACTCACGTTACAGCAACCTGCTCTGGTTAGAACTAGTGCAGACTGACTCCTTCTGAAGCTGGTGATGTTTCCCATGACCTAATTACTTCCCCTTAGCCCCACCTCTTAAAGTTTCTACCACCTCTCAACATCACCACACTGGTAGCCCAGCTTCTAGCCCATGAACACAACAAAACCATACCTAAACACAGCACTTGAAAATATTGACTCACAAAGTCTTATGCCTACTCTGGAAGGAACAATTTACAAAGGATTGTGTAATTGGAGTCAGCATTGTGGTAGCAGTGTGTTAAGCTGCTCCCTGCAACACCAGAATCTCACGTGAGCACCAGTTTGAGCCCAGGCTGCTCTACTTCCGATCCAGCTCCCTGCTAATGCATCTAGGAAAGCAGTGGAAGATGGTGCAAGTGTTTGGGCCTGGGCACCCATGTGGGAGACCTAAGATGGAATTCCAGGCTCCTGGCCTCGTTCTGACCCAGCTTGGGGTATTGTGCCCACTTAGAGAGTGGACCGGTGGATAGAAGATATTTTCTCTCTCACTCTCTCTCCCTATCCCTCTGCCTCTCCCTTTCTTTGTAACTCTGCCTTTCAAGTGAGGTGCCTTTTCCTTTATAGATGTATATGTATTTCATTTTCCTACAGTAAATGATGGTGTCTGAAACAGAAGTCATGTTATGTGAATGCAGTAGAGATTCATGATTCTTAAACATTTTCAAGTACTGTGTGAATTTCACTGCCTCAAATAAAGCACATACACATGCACATAAACTTGTCATTAATAATTTTAGTTATTTATACTTCTCTTAACCTACTACTTTTAAAAAAAATTAAATTATTTTTTTTAAGAAAAGGCTGAGTGTCAGAGAAAAAGGGAGAGAGAAAGAAAAATAGTGAGAGAGGAAAAGAGAGATTGAGATCAATCCCTCTCCCTCTCCCTCTCCCTCTCCCTCTCCCTCTCCCTCTCCCTCTCCCAACAGATGGAAGATCCCCCTCATTGTCTGTCTCCTTCTCTCTGTAACTGACTTTGAAATAAATCAATAAATCTTAAAAAAAAAAAAAAACAAATACTTGACTTAATTTAGGGGTAGGAGCTATCAGGAAAAATAAAGTCTGACAAAGGAATCAAATGTAAATGGTACTACCATTTTAGAATGTCTGGACAGGAAAGTGTTCTTCAGAAATGTAAGCAATAGTTGGGAGATGGTCAGGAGTCTCTTGAAGCCATTCTAAGGGCTATAAATTTGAAGGAGGAATTGAAAGTGTATAGCAGGATGGCCAATCCCCATATTTTTAATTTCTCTTTGAACTCTAAAGTATTCCTGGGTACAGTCCTCAAATTAAGTCTCCCTCAAAATTACAGAACAAATGTTCAAGTTATAAATTTATTAAATGGGAAAACTAGAAAATCTTTGATATTTAATAATTTACATGCCAAGAAGTGAATTGTTTCAATATTTAATTTCATCTTATATAATTCACACTGACTTGTCATTATCTTGAAAAACTCAAAATATGTAAGAAAAGTGTAGAAATTAGGTATAAAAACTCCATATACCTACTACCCAGCTTAAACAACTTCTAGACTATGCCAATCTACTACATCTGTTATTCTATTCACTTAATTGCTCAGTTCAGGCAATTGTGAAGCACTTCCCAAATACCATCTCACTCTTAGGAAATTTATAATCTAAGAACCATTTGAAATATAATCATACTATCATTAACATTTTAAAAATATTTAGAATAATTTCTTAATATGGTTAAATATCCAGTGTTAAATTTCCCCATATGTCTTATAAAGTATTACTAATATTGATTCCTTTTAATGGTTATCTAACATAGTTCATTCATTGCATTCTGCTGAAATGTTATTGTTTCTTTTATTCTATGTGTCGACTTCCCTCCTATTTTATTTGTTAATACAATGGTGTCATTTGTCCTATTATTCTCCACATTTTATTTGTTGAGAGTCAGAAAATGAAACAGATAAACAGAGAAAGAAAACTCCCATCTACTGATTTTAGGAAATAAGACCACCCACCCACCACAGGGTGGACTCAGAAACATGGAGGAAACAGAATTGAGGTGTTTATTAATGCCCTCTCGCAAGCGCATTGAACAGCAGGTGGAAGCGGGCCCTGTCCTCAACTTTCAGCTCTTTTTATCCCTACTATGCAGGCCTCCCTTCCCCAGTTCCTTACTGGTTGAACAACCCGGGAGTCACAATCCAAATGCCTAAAGCAAGGGGAGGAGGGAGGCGATAGGAGTTGGGTATTGCTGGGCAGGTAGGATGGGGAGGGGAAGTGTACACATGGGGCCTAAGGAAAGCAAACATTTCTTCAAAAATATTGTAACAGCCTTGGAAGTGCACCTTAGGAGCAGCCCAGCATTTTACACTACAGCCCATATCCCAACAGCCTTGCAGGTCGTCCCAGCCTTACCCCAAGGAAAGCCCCCTAGGGGTATCATTTCTGCCTGGCACCAGGCTGGCTGACTAGGAATTTTGCCTAATTCACACTCTGCAAATCCTTTGTGCATGAGAAGGGGGTGGGGGGGGAGATATGGTAGGAAGAACTGGATCCTATTCCTTCACAAACCCCACTCTGAATGTAAACTAGGAACTCTCCCTCAAATCCTGTCCAGAGAGGTGCACATCCATTCTGACAGCTGTCCAACCGCATTAAACCATGCTTACCACTTGCTTACCACTCCTCTGCCTCATGTTGCAATTGTTTCTTTCAGAAAGGCAAGAAACTATTCCACTCATCTCTGTTAAGTGAGTTCATTACTTGATCTACTTTGGGCTTTTTCCACTTAGCCCACTTTGCACCTGGGGACTATGCCTTGGCATCATGGCTGTACTTAGGATAAGCTAAATTATTATGAAAATATACCCTTGGGTCTCTTCTAACATTGGTTGACTTCTCAAATTACCTGTAATGGCCAAGACTGGGCTGGGGCCAAAATGGGTAGCTGGAATTCAATCCTCATCTTCCACATGGGTGACAGAAGCATTACCTCAGCCATCTCACTGCATCCCAGGGTCTGCGTTACCAGATAGCTGGAGTTAGGTGCTGGAGCCATGTATGGAACTCAGGCACTGTAACAGGGGACAGGGTTTTCTTAACCTATGCTTTCACCACTAGACTGAACTCCTGCCCCCACACACATTTTAGATGGTGATAATTGGCTCCCCATTCTAGCATTTAGCATTTTACGTGTTCTTCTGTTTTCTGCATTTTATGTAAATTTGAATTTTACTGCCAGAACTTTGACCACATGTGGTTCAGCACTCACTCACTTCCAGTCTTACAAGCACCCAATCACAGTTAGCAGTACCCTCCCATAGCCCACTCCTGTGCTTACCAGAATCTCTCCCCACATCTTCAATTTTATAAATTACACAACATGCAATTCCAAGACTGAGAATTAAGTGCTAAAATTCACAAAGCAGCTAGCATTAATCACTTATTCAACTGGGTCTACAGAAAAGCCCAGAGTCACTGTGGTTAGTATACTAGGATATTTTTCACTGTCCCAACTAATATTCATTTGGAAATACTGGAAACAGTTGTACAAATGAAAGCATTAGATAAGTATACTGTCAAAGAAAGATTATCATTGTTTTAATCTCTGTTATTGAAAACTTCTTAGATGAACATTGTTAAAGCCATTTAGCTTACACTGAATTCTTGTTTAAATCTTACTTCTTTTTCTGTGATGCCACTTCTGTCAATTGTCCCTGAAGTCTCAGATTCAACTCAGTTTTCCCAGACATCAGATTGACTTAACAGATAGATACTACTTTCCTTCATAAAGGTAACATTTTCAATTCCCTTTTGGCTTACTACTGAGAAAATCCACAGGATAGACAGATGGATATGAGAATGGACTTCAACGGCTGATTCAATAACAATAATTTGGCTGGTGCCACGGCTCACTTGTCTAATCCTCCGCCTGCAGCGCTGGCATAACAGGTTCTAGTCCCGGATGGGGCATTGAATTCTGTCCAGGTTGCTCCTCTTTCAGTCCAGCTCTGTGCTGTGGCCCTGGAGTGCAGTGGAGGATGGCTCAAGTGCTTGGGCCGTGCACCCGCATGGGAGAC
This sequence comes from Sylvilagus floridanus, assembly GCA_949820135.1. Classification (NCBI taxonomy): domain Eukaryota; kingdom Metazoa; phylum Chordata; class Mammalia; order Lagomorpha; family Leporidae; genus Sylvilagus; species Sylvilagus floridanus. The sequence goes on from OX463244.1 coordinate 32,852,193, forward strand.
CAGGAGTAAGCACCTGGCTTCTGGCTTCGGACCCTTGCAGGGCGCCAGCTGTAGCAGCCATTTTGGGGGGTGAACCAACGAAGGAAGACCTTTCTCTCTGTCTCTCTCTCTCACTGTCTAACTCTGCCTGTCAAAAAAAAAATCATTAGCCCCTAGTCTGACACACACAGGTCAAAGGTGTTGTTCGCAGATTTTTCTAAGAAAATGATAGCGATATAAGCACCTAAATTCAGCCTTTTCTCTTTTTTCCCATGGCTTATTCATTTTAAATAGTCTCAAATTGCCCTCCTATGATGCTATTTCTCTCTCACTGACCTTATGTTCTACAATAATAAACACTTTGAATCTGCAATCTCTGTTCTGTAATATCAGCTATTTCTTATTTGGGATGATTAAATAAGTAGTTCTCTTTAATTTGTGGCTAATTATAGTTCTATTTTTAATTCCAGTTTTAAGTTTAGTTTTTTCATACCTTCCAGCTTCCCCTTCTGTGAGTTTCTATTGCTCAGCAGTCTTTGCAATTTAACAAAGCATTCAGATGAAAGGGAGAATTCGGTTTGTCTTATTTGCTTCCATATTTGGAGTTAGTTGGGCTTTGTGTTTATTATCTTATTCCTAGAAGTATTATAGTTAGTATTCAAAAGTTTATTGGGAAATAGAATCAAAAATTATTTTATTTTGGTGCCAAAATGTTTTTAAACCCATGTGATTTTTTTCATAATATTCATTTTCCATGATTTTTTTTAAAGAAACCTCAAATATGTCCTTTATTTCCAAATTATCACAAAAACAAAATATGAAACACATCTTTTCAAAAACAAAGCTGCTATTTGGACTTTAATGTTATATTTCTCACATGCCAGCATAGTACTTCCTTGCTTACTTTTAAAAAGCATGCAGATAATTTCAATGTATCCAACCAAATGTATTCACGTTGTTTTTGCTCTCTTTTGCATGCATTTGCACACAATACCTAAGCTTTATTTTGTTCCTTTGTTAGCAACAATTAAAAATATGTATTCTACCTCTACTCTGTGTCCAGCATAGTGTGATGTGAGTGGAATATAGTGAAAGAAAAACAGGTTTTCTCTTTAAGAACATTGAACTCTACAGAGTTAACAATGGATTGGGTAACCCCCTTTCTGCCATTCATTCCCTCTCTTGGAACGAATAAAATGTGTTTCAACTGTCACTTGTAGAAAAACTAAACTGTTTTCAAAGGAGCATGTACAGTTTCTTGATTTCTCATTTATGTTCCATTTTTTCCCAACTTCAGTTACAGGTTTTATATTGGCCAATGACATGTAGTGCTGAGAGCTGCAAGGCATTAGAGAAAGTGAAAAGTCAAAAATACATAAAATTGCCACCAGAAAGTCAGAGGTGACAAGACAGATTTAGACACCATTTGGACCATGGTTTATTTAGAGTTTTCCCTCCTTTACGTTTAACACTTTTATAGTAGTCCATTCCTAAGATTCAGAATTTCATTTTGTGGACTTTGAGATCATAAATTCATTTCTTATGGTAGGCAATCTGGGTTGATAAATTCATGTTTCATGATAGGAAAATGCACTCAGGACTTTTTGAATAATAGAGAGTGAACAGGCTTCCTCTATACGGCTGGATGCCCCCAAAGTGGGGACTTCTCCCATCTAGCCTCCAAGCACATCGCCACTGATGTTCATAGCATCACAGAATCAGCACGAGTACAGAGAGTAAGTATTCATTTAGACTTTTCCACATTTTCAGATGCTTCTCCAACAATTCAATTAGTCACCTTGCATTTTAAGGTGTGACCCCAAATGCATTCTCATATTCAGTTGTAGATTTCCTTTTGTTATTGGAGAGGCAATAGCAAAAATGAGACATGAACTTGACTCTTGCTCTGCTTTATAAGGTAGCCATGTTCTCTTCTGTACCTCACCTTCTTTTGCCATTTTCTTCCATCATTTTCTAGCAAGATGAATCTCGAGGGATTCAAGTAATCATAGACAGTTACAACTAGAAGCGACCTGAGGCATCAGGTTTTCAAATCCCTTTATTTGAGAGATGGAACTAGCTCCAATTTTCTATAATTTGGCAAGTAATCTGGTCTAAAAACAGTATTCATAAGACAGGTAAACGTTGCTAGAAGGAAAGCTGCTTGTGCAGAATGATATTCTGGAATGGTCTGCAAGTCCCTGCAGGTTACTGGGCATCTGGTTTATTGCCTAATATTCAAATCAAGTTCAGGTTTTTCTCTTCTACTTTAAAAGAGACTGTGGATCTAAAGGGATAGAAATTTTAAAAGAAATTTTAAAAAATGAGAAATGCAATATGCTTTTTTGTGGAAGATGATATGTTTAATTTTTTTTTTTTTAATTATTGTTTGAAGGGCAGAAGGAGAAACAGAGAATGAGCTGCTATTCACTGGCTCATTCCCAAAATGGCACAACACTCAATGCTGAATCAGGATGAACCCAGGAGCCAAAAATTCTACCTGGGTTTCTCTTTGAGGTGGCAGGGACCCAACTACTTAAACTATCAACGGCTACTGGAATTTGAAGTAGAGCTGAGACGTAAATCTAAGCATTCCAGTATGGGAGGCATGCATCCCAAGGGGCAGCTTCACCATTACGTGTTTAACATTTACCTAGTAGCATTTTTTTAAAGATTTATTTTATTTATTTGAAAGAGTTATAGAGAGATGGGGAGAGAGAGAGAGAGAGAGAGAGAGAGAGAGGTCTCCTTTCTGCTGGTTCACTCCCCAGATGGCCACAATGGTCAGAGCTGTGCAGATCTGAAGCCAGGAGCCAGCAACCAGGAGTTTTTTCTGGGTCTCCCACGTGGGTGCAGGGGCCAAAGGATTTGGGCCATCTTCTACTGCTTTCCTAGGCCCAGCAGAGAGCTGGACTGGAAGAGGAGCAATCAGGACTAGAAACAGTGCCCATATGGGATACTGACGCTTCAGGCCAAGGCGTTAACCCACTGCACCACAGCACCAATCCCGTAACTGGTAGTATTTGAGGATAAATACTTTAAGGACATGAAACACACACACACACACACACATATAAACATATGTGTATATATAAAGATCTAGATATATAATACATGTGTATATATATATAAAGATCTAGATATATAATACATGTGTATATATATTTCACAGTGTGATTTGCAAGTACAGTGTTTATTAATAGGCTTTACTGCATGTGAAAATAACTAACTTGATTTTCATTGTTTTTATCCATGTGTGTACATACATATAACTGTCTATAAATAGTGTGTCTGCCAAATGAGGTTCCTCTATTTCTTGCGTACTAACAATATACTCATAGTCCCGTACTGGGATGTGGGGTGGGTTGTCCATAGCTAAAAGGATGAGATAACTAAAACTGGGGATCTGTTAAGTGTTTACTAGGGGGAGGGCCCTGAAGTAGTGGATCCACACACATCTTCATTCATCTTCTCAAGAGCACTAGCAGCAGGTACTTTTCATCTTCCTGATATAAAGGTTGGAGCTTCACAGATGTTAGGTGACTCCCTGTGAGTCACAGAGGTGACAAACTGTGTAGGCTGTGGATTCATAACCAAATCCAATTGGGGCACAGAGAGAAATGGCTAAGAAAAAAATGGTGTTTCCCATTCCTTAGTATTTTACGTTCTTGTGTGTTAGCCCATTTGATCCTTGCAGAACCCACCGGGACTGAAGCTATCATTCCTGTCTTGTCAGTAGGAAAAGTGAAACCACTAGGAATTCAGCAACTTGCTAAATAAAGTACTCAGCTACAATGACATAATCAGGGTACAAAGCCAGGTTCCCTGGCTTTTATCTGCACTTGAAATCACTGATCTACACTGCTGTCTGCTGTAGGAACCCATTGACTCTCACTCGGGTCAAATTTCTAAAAAAACACATTTGCGGCCCAAAGCATCAGCAATCAAATATCTTGCCAAAATACAGAACCAAGAATCAAAACAGACTAATTCATCAGTGGTTCAGACACAATCTACGTATTTATTTTCCTATCACCTCAAACACACCAAATTGCTGTCCTGAGTGGGGAGTAGTATTAAAAGAGAGAAGGGAAAGGGCATGTTCAGGTGTTCATTTCATTTTAAGTTTAAATAATGAGAAAATTATATTTTGCAAAAAGTTAATGACTGCCTTTTTGAAAAGTCCTGAAATGTATTTGCTTTATTATTCCAGAGGCACTTACTTTATATTTGTTTTATGTAATTTAAAGGCAGCGTAAAGACATAGAGAGGGGTGCAGAGAAAGAGAAAAAATGTGAGAGAAAAAAATGTGTGTGTGTATGTGTGTGTGTGTGTGTGTGTGTGTGTGTGTGTGTATGTGTCCTGGAATTGGACCAGATAGAAGCCCAGAGCCAGGATCTCCAACCAGGTCTCCCACATGGGTGGCAGGGACCCAAGTACGTGGGTCATCATCTGCTGCTTTCCTAAGAACATTACCAAGGACCCTGATCAGAAGCAAAGCAACTGGGAATTGAACCATCCCTGTGTGGGATGTCCATGACACAGGCAGCGGCTTAACCACTGTATTACCATACAAAGCCCCAGAGCTAATTGTGAAATTTTCATCAATGATGAGGGGTTCTGCTTTATCTCCATTTTTAGTAAAGATACATTGACCTAAGGAATACAGAAAAATTATTTAAGTTTACATGGAATATCCCCCCCTTTATCAATTAGATGCCATCAGGCGCATTCCAGCAGAGACAGTCGTGGCAAGTAGAATTTCCGAGGAAGGCAGCCCACAAGAGGCACAGAAGTGCCACTGGGTCATCAAGGAGCCAGGCACCTTCTGTGTTTCTGCTCCAGGATGTCCACATGGAGACAACTCCTGAGTTATACATTCCTGAAGACAGAAAGAATAATGGGGGGAGGCGGGATGGCTGCAGCTCCCAGCTGAGTCAGGCCACCTGAAACAGCCCCCTGGAAGTTCCACCCAGTTTTCACTCAGGTTAATGACCAGAAATCCATGTTAAGGCACTTCCTAGCTGCCAGGTGAGTTGGGCAATCGTGTCTTTTGCATGAGATCATACGATGGTTTGATACATTCACATATCCTAGGCATTAAAAAGGCAAATCTATTCTATGGCCGTGGCAGTAGTTCACATCTTCTCTAAGTGTTATCTTCCCAGAAATAAACAAACAAAAGGTGTTCACGTGATTTATGTTCTTTCTGAGTTTAGCAATTCAGATTGTCTTGTAAAGTAGCAAAATAACAGACTTGAATTCCCTGAGGCATATAGTTGAACAAGCACTTACTGAATCTATAATTCTAAGGTAGAGACTTTCCTTGACCAGAGGATAAACGATGAATAACAGTTTCTTCCTTCTCTCAAATCTACAGTGTGATAGAGGAGAACATATAGACTCAGCACATTACACACTACGAAGCATATGGAAGAGGAGAATTGTAAGAGAGAAACCGGAATAGAACAGGAAAAAAAAGCAAGTTGTAAAGTATCAGTCTCCATTGAAGATTTTCTTTTTTTTTTGCTTTAAAGTTTCTGGCTTCAGGTTTAAGTACTTTTGATCTGGATCAGTCTCAGCCTTTACTCAGGGTTCTGATGCATTGATGCACTTGACAAGATTGGTGGGACTTAAATGGAGAGGGAGAATCAAGAGGCTTATATCCCTGAGTAAGTAGGTCAGCCCACAAGCGTAAGAACAGACTCAGAGAATGCAAGCACTGATTCAGATGGAGACCATTACCCCTTTGAATTAACAATTTAAATGTGTGTTTAGCCCCTCTCCATGTCTTCTAGTGTCTGAGCAACTGAAAATGGCAGATTCCATTTTGCCTTACATGGTTGTTCTAATCAGCAGCCCACAGGACTCATGTTACTGCACCAGAAGATAGTACAGTGTGGGACAAAGGACACTGGACTGAGATTCTGGACGCTTATCCAGTGTATCTTCCCTTTTAACTTGGGAAGACTCGGGTCCAGACTAACAATGTGACACAACTATGATTCCAAGCTTGGGTAGTTGTGGGACCTCGGCTGTTCTAATTTTCCTCAACTTTTTTTTTTTTTATGGAAAACTCACATAAATTAAATTATCACAAGAAACCTCTGCAATATGGAATACTAGTTGTCTATATCTTGGAAAAAAACCAAAATGCACTAATATGTTTTAAAATTATTTTTTCTGATTCTAACCTTCAGGATTCAGAATGAAAACTTTCTGATCTAGAAGTGTTCTAGTTCTTTGATAAGATGAGTTCACAATATCATACTAAAACTTATCTTCTGACTTTAACATTCTTTGTCCATAAGGTGACATCTAGGCCCATTTGCTATCCAGAAATTTTATATAAGTAGACTGTGGAACAATTGCTCTGTTTGTTGCGTTATTTCACTGATCAGGAAGCCAGCCCAGCCAATCAGTGTTGCCAACAAATGATAAGACCCAAAGAAACAGCAGAGTAGGAGGAGGTAGAGCAGAAGTAGGAGAAAGCAAGCCTTTGCAAACAGACACAATTCAAAATTTAAAAATTGTCTATTACTTGATACAGTAAGTTTCTCCGGCTGCAAGTCTCAGCTTTCTCCTAGGAGACACAGCCATGGTAATAACTACATCATTTTTGTTAGTTTAAGTATTATGAAGTGTCTATGCAGAAGTACCTTATACAGTACCTAGTAACTCTGAAGAAATGGTAACTTTACATATGTATTTTCCTTTTCACCTTGACTTTGTTCAGTGCATTTGTCTTTTGATGTTGAACTTCCAAAGTATCCCTTCTTTCTAAGTATGTATTATTACATATGGTTATTATAAACACAACTCACTTTTAAATTATTTATTAGCAGATGAGGAAAAATGATCCATGTTTATAAGCCACCTGACAATATAATCATCCCTTGTTTTGACAATATCTACATCTGTGTGAGGCTTGAAGTTAGCTGTTTTCTGGTAGTCAATTCAGCATAAAAATAGTAAATTTGATGTTCTTTCCTTTTCTTGAGAATTTTAATTCCTGTGAATTAAAGAAATTGATCAGTATTGTTGTAATGCAGACAAAGCTGGAAAGTTAGCATTTTGCATTGTGTATTGTATGCAGAAAACAAATATATTTTTCTCTCTGTATTCAGAATGTTTGTAGGTCCCTCCTCAACCCAACAGTTGGTATGTGGTCAGGGAATTCAAAATCATTTCAGTGTTGGCCCAAGTACAACACAGAGTAATTAGAGAAGTAAATCTATTCTCTACAACTCACTGTGTGTATTCAAGAGCCAAATGAAATTTTCCTTGTAATTACCCTATGTTTGGGTGTTATTCACACCACTGCTTATTTCCTAACTGCAACTGTTGGCCCATGTGTCTGGCTTTCTATCATTCTCTATCTCTATTCATCCATTTAATGAAATATAGCTGATCAAAAAGGAACATCAAGGCAGTATTTGTAAAAATGAAACTAATTTGAAGAAGAAAATTTCAGGTTTGAACATATAATCACATAATTTCTTTACTTCTTCATAAATTCATGCAGTTTTAGGTGTAGGAAAGAAGTCACTCTGGTATCAGCCATCCAAAAGAAAATGTTAGTTTAGACAATTTACCTCTCTGTGTATTGAACTAAGATTCTACTAATGTCCTATCTTCATTTTGCTGGGATCATTCATCTATCTGTCTTATACTCACTTACTACTTACTACCAAGAACTACAAGAACTGATTATTAATTGGTATTTGTCCCTTATCCTAAATCACTGTCTCCAATATTATTCTGATACAGACTAAAACAGATAACATCAAATGAGGACTAGAAAGAAGTCAAATTCTTAATTCCCTCTTGATTTCTTTTATATGTAATTATCCTTTGCAAAATGTTTTTCTTTATTCAGGGCCAGGTTTTGAGCTAGTACTACCAATCGAATATTTTTGTTTCTTATTTATAAATTTTCCTAGAATATACTGAACCAATCTAGTTGGTAATATATTAATCACATTATCAATCTAGTTGATAATAATGGAACATAGTTTTTTTAAAAAATATTTGTATTTATTTGAAAGAGAGAGACAAAGATTTCCCATCTGTTGGTTCACTTATCAAATACCCATGACAAGGAATGGGTCAGACAAAACCCAGAAACCTGGAACTCAATCCAGCTCTCTCAAATGGGTAGCAGGGACCCAACTATTTTAATCATCACCTGCTGCCTCCTATGGTGCACTTTAGCAGAAGCTGGAATTGAAAGTCAGAGCCAGGGTACAAACCAAGCATGTCTGGATGGGATACAGGCATCTAAAAAAGCCTGGCAAACACTAGACCTTGCACAGTGTGTGTGTGTGTGTGTGTGTGTGTGTGTGTGTGTGTGTGATATGCTCATCCGAAAAAAAGACCCAATGATTAATAATTTTTTATCTAGAAAGAATTTTTTTGATTAATACCAATTGCTTATAAATTTGATATTTTTAGATCTTTTTTGCTGTTTTCCTTTCTTCTGTTTCTTGGACAGTCCTAAATTTTCTGCCTTTTTCTTGTTATTTCTTCTGGGAATCTCTTGCAAAGATACTGGACTCTTGTTTTTTGATATAAAGAAACATACTGCTAGAGAAATTCTGTGTTTGATCAAGGTCACATAGAGAGTTAGTATCAGCTACCCACAGTCTCCATGGCCACATGTCAAATGTCTCTGATCCAGCATGTGCTCCTCTCTCTGGAGCTCCACTTTAACACACTATGCTCCCTGTGTGACTTTGACATTCTCTCATCCCTTCACCCTTCTTTCCACCGTAATCTCTTCACTAAGCTGTCTGTTTTTACATCTGTTTTCTGGTGATGGGAAAAACATTCCTATCAAGTAACCATGTAACCAAGGGACAAATATTCTGACTGAGAAATGCTGGCAATGCTAAGTAGAAAATGCAATAGTTATCCGTAAAGAGGCTGAAAATATAAGATGAATGATTATAATGAAGACATTTACTGTGGCAAAAAATAGGCAAATTTCAAAAGAAGTATAATCAGAAGCAGAGTTGTTTACCACCAGGAAACAGCAATCTGGAAAACATTGACTGTAAGCTGGGGAATGAAGATGGGGAGAAAGTTGTTAGTGAATCTTCCATGGGTACGCATATATACATAAGTCATGTATGTGTCACATATGTGTATAGCCATCATGTATGTGTTTATATGTATATCTTCACATGCCAGAAAACAATCTCAGAAAAATATAAAGAAAAAGAGAAATCAGGTCCAGCTTCAAGGTCTTATTCATAGATTTCAACTTTTGAAAGATAAATTTTAGAAAATGACTCCAAGGAATGACAATAGGACCTGCGGATTGTTTATAAACCCTATTTACATTTCTCTGGACTTGACAGCACAAAAGGAGTGGATACACTTGCATTAGAAAAACACAGTGTGTCAAACCTACTGTATTTGGAAGTATATATTTTAGAGTATTGATGCAACACATGTGATGCTACATACATAAAAAATAACCTTGCTAGGCAAGTATTTGACATATGCCCCATGGGTCACTTGGAAGTAGATGTATTGACAAATTAGAAAGTCTGCTGTAGATAATAAAAGCTTGAAAATGTAGATGACATTTTTTTAAGTAACCAAATGCTAGCTGTAATAGTTTGGGTTAACCTAATACCTATAATTTAGAGATTATGGGATGCTTTTTGATGGAATCAAATTATTTCAATCAGTTAGGACTATCATTCATCAAAAATGAGAGGATTTGTCTTATCCTCTTACTGGTGTTCTTGGTTGATGATCCATTCAAATAGTATCTATATTGAAAATTGTAGGCTGTCATCTAATTGTGAACATTATTTATGAGATGATCGTTGTCTCCATTTTCAAATGGTACACCTTGAAACATGCCAGTCTTTCAAGCAGGTTTCCTTTCCAAATCTATGCAATGCTTATTTATAAAATAAATAAGTGAAATTGAATAAATCCATAATTTTATTTCTATTACACAGCTCCCTTTACTGAGAGGTTCATATAAATTAATTCCTAATGAGGAAAACAAAAGAATTCGAAGAAAAACATAAGAGTGGAAGACAAAGGGAGAAAAACACTGATCCATAACAGATAGTAATGTGCAAACAAGAATAGTTGTTTTCAGAAGGCTCTCTTTCTCTGTTAGACTGTAAAACCCATAAAGACAATAAGATTATCTTACCCATTTTGTTATGCTCAGTACTGGTTCACGGAAGACGTTCAATAAATGGGTGGAAGAAAAAGAGGGCAGAGAGAGGAAAAATGGGGACTTGACGGGGGGAGAGAATGTTTTGGAAAGAATCAAAACTGTGTGAAATGGCCGTTGACAAAATTGGCTTTTAGTTTGTTCATAACAGATACGCTGAAGGAGAGTACTCATGGTTTCATTTATCAAATTATTTCTCTGAGTAGTTTATATAACACTTTTTTTTACAACAGCAAAACTCACATGACATAAATACATACCTGACGATTTAATGAACGAGTTTTCTAAAAGTAGGTTACCTCAGTCGTAGAAGCAAGAAACTGAGCATTGTTTCAAGTAAGGAAGCCTTTTATAAGTAATTCATCACTTTTTTTCCTTTCTCTTTTAAACTGAAAAAGTAACTCTTTTATTCCAAAATCCTGCTTTTCTGAGTCACTTAAAATGTTTTCTCAACCAATGTGGGCAAATTATGCTGTTATATTAAAAATGCATTAAAAAGGGGGTGCTTAATTTCTCTTATCTCTTCCACACAGACTGTAATTAGAATTAGCCAGCGTTTTTCCTTAATTTTTCAGGAGTTCTTATGTACAGGCTTCATATCGTTGCTATAATTAACATTCTATCACTCCCATTAGTGTTTTTAAGCACTGAAATTGTGCCATAATGGTCACAGCTAAAGTTGCCATTAAAGGGCAATTGCTATTTATTATGCTCATAAAGTAGACACTTTAACAACAGAAAAAAATACGTATAGTAGGCTTCCATTTAGAAAGCAAGATCAGAGAGTGCCATTAGTCATGGCACCTTTGGGCTGAAAAGGTTGTCTCAGATTGACCCTATTCTTATTTCATTCAGTGCGAAATCTAAAAGCAGATGACAACTCATTCAAATCACTGCATGAACAAAACACAATCTTGGTTAACTGAGTTTAATTCTATAGAGACTCATAAAGCGTGGCGTATAGAAGAAACTACAAGATGAGTAACTCCAACCCAGAAAACTGAGGCGGGAGTATAGTGGACAATCTCGAAATGACAGAATAATGTTGTAGCTATGGTTAGAAGTGTGATCCAGAGACTTAAAGTTCTTATGCACATTTCACAAGGCCATAGTGAATAAATTTGCCAGTAGATTTCCTCGCTCTTTTGGTGTCAGCAAATGATTAATACCCCTTTAAGAATAGCTTCATTGACTGGCAAGGCATATTGTGTTTTATTGACAAGATCCTTTAAGTGATTTCAGAGTCAACCATGTCATAAAGATACTGGACAGGGTTTGTATTTGCAGGTTTGCTAATCAGACATTCTCTTGTTTTGTTTCATTTTGGTTTCCAAGATTCTTCTTATTAGTTTCTACAGAATTATCCTCCATGCCATTGGCTCTTATCATTAAAAAGAGAAAAACTGCAAAATTTTAGGTTTATACTAATCATATTATACATTCTGCTTGATTCTCCTATCTGTAGGTTAATTTTCTTTTCTGACTCAAGGTGGTGGAAGATTATATTTTATTCAGCCAAATTGTTGAAACTCAACACAAACCATTTATAGAAGTAAACAATTATCACTGAAATGAGAACAATTTAGTGGTCTTGCATGATTAATGTCCTACATAAATTCTTTATGACGTTGAATTGAAAGATGATGTTATGAATGTATAATGGGAAGTTAACAGAATGTGTCACCTTTTGATTAGTTTCTGAGAAGACAGGCCTTGCAATCAGCAATTTAACAATGGTCAGGGGCCTATAAAACTACCATATTTGTCCCTTATAAATTAAAATTTAGAAGCCATGATGATGTATGTCCTCAGACCAGCTGGGGAAAAAATGCCTGGAAAACGAGATTGCTTTATATTTTTTTCATGATAAATTTCAGCTGTTTGTGTGTGTGGAGTTGTATTTTTCTCTCTCACTTTATCACTGCTTCGGAAAGTTTAATGGTAAAATGCATAAATCTCTTTTGTAATTGCTTACTTTTTTGGGGGGGTAAGTATAGGGGGAAATGCTATATTGTGTGCTTCCCTGGGAAAAACCAGAATAACACAGTATCTCCATGCGACTTAAATAATTAGAAATTTCTGGTTTTTTGATAGCATCAAAGTAGCTTATAGAATTTGTTATGAATATTTCAGAAACAAATTTGTAAAGGATTTGTGGATCATCTTACTCAACTTTTCTATGTCGATGAGTCAATTGAAATTTTAGAAGTAAAGGAATATTTTACAATGACAAAGTGTATTAGTGACAATAGTAGGAGTAGGGTCTGACTGTATTTAATTTCACTTTATCTCACAGAGTTACTAATTTATTCTTCTTTTCCACATGCTGCTCTTCTGTGACCCAGACCAGGCCTTCATCATATTCTTTTGATTTATTTGCTCATTAAATTAACACACCAGCCACTACTGTTCTAGGCTTCAAGGGGAATTATATTACATATTACATATATATATTACATATTATATTACATATTATATATATATATTACATATTACATAGTAATAAATGCTATGTAGAAAATAAGAAAAGAGGAGTGGTGGTTGTTATAGTTTTAGATAAGATTATGACGAAAGAATTAATAAAAACCTTTAGAAGGTAGCAAGGAAGCCACACAGCTCTTGTGAACAGAATAAATGCCTAGTTTTCCAGTCCTTAGGCAAGAGCTGTCTGCTATGCATAGGAAATGCTTTTTCTATCCAGAAATAAGAGTGGGAGAAAGACTAGAGATGAAATAAGATTGTAGGGAACAGAACTTTAAAACCTCATATCCCACCATAAGGATTTAGCTTTTGTTTAACTTTAAATAATTATTTATTTATTTGAAGAGAGAGAGAGAGAGAGAGAGGGAGAGGGAGAGAGAGACAGATCTGCCTTCCACTGGTTCACTCTAAATAGCTCCAACAGCCAGGGTTGGGCCAAGCCAAAGCTAGGAGCCAGGAACTCCATACAGGTCTTTCACAGGTGCCATCTTTTGCTGCTATCCAAGGCTCATTAGCAGGGAGCTGGATGGGAAATGGAACAACCAGGACTGAAACTCTTGCTCTGGTATGGGATGCTGGCATTAAAACCAGCAGTTGAATCTGTCACTCTTCAATGCCATTCCCTTAACTTTTACTTTGAATGAGATAAGAATTTATTTACTCATTTTTAACTCATCTATCAAATATTCAGTGACTTCCTAATAGATTCCAGGCACTGTTCTCAATTCCTTGGAATTATGTTAGTAAATTTGGGAATTCAACTTGTATTCTAAGATAAATAGATATTTTAAGCAGAGTTATAACCTAACTTATCATTAATGAAGTCCTTTGAGTGATGTTCTGCATGAGGGCATGGAGGGACAGGGGCTAATGGGATCATAGTTTAGCATAATTACTATAACACAGGAAAAATGGTATTTGTTTGTACCAGGTAGGCAGAAGTGAACATGATAGAAAGAGCTCAGATACTGAGTATTTTGAAAATACAAATAATTGACTCTCTGGTTATTAAGTGTGATGTCTGAGAGACAAGAGTCAAGGATGACTCCAAGTAGTTTGTGTAGACAACTCGAAGGAATTATGTGGGATTTGTTGAGTTCAGTAAGGTATAAGAGGAACAGGAAAGAAAAAGTAATTCATATTTGCACATGATAACTTGTCTTTTGGAATGTCTATTAGACATTCAACCAGAAAAGCCAGATAGTTGAATTCATAAATTCTAGAGTTCAGAAGAGAGGTTGGGCTGCATATACAGCTCTATCATTAGCATATAGATGGCATTTAAAGCCATGGGACCAGATGCCATCATCAAGGGAAGGAGGAGGGAGAATATAAGACATCCCAGGACTAAGCCCTAGGGCACCCCAACTTGTACAGATTAGGGAAATGAGAAGGAACAGCTGGAGACACTGAGATGCAGCAGTTAGAGACAGAGGCAATACAGAAGAGTGTTATATCTTAGAAAGGAAAGTGAAAAGTATTTCAAGGAAAGATCAGCAATCTACATTCCAAAAAGGCCAACTAAGATGGGGGCTGAGAACTATTGGATTTACAACATGAAGGTCATTGATGACCTTGAGAAAAATCAGTTCTTGTTAGGTGGTAATGGTAAAAAGGTCCACTGGAGTGTATGCAAGGAAGAATGAGAAAAAATGGAATTATTGACACTCTTTTGAAGAAAAGCCATGCCATTGTCCTCTGTGTAAGCCAGGCTGGGATTGGAGCACTTGGTTTCTTTGCCCATAGCTGGATAAACTAACTGGCAATGGTTATGTTGCACTAAAATTTTCATTAATGCTACTTCTCTACCTAACAACAAAAACAACAACAAAACAAATGTGTAATGTGCTGAGCTAAAACTTCACTGAGAAGTGTCTGCAATGTGACATATAGGCAAATAAAACTGATTCATCTTATGATTCCAAACTATGCATGAATTACAAAGGAAATGGGTACTCAGTGACATGAGGCTTATTAGCATTACTTACAACTGAAACTATTGTATTTTTTATAACTAATATTAGTCACTGGAGTCTCCATTCATGCTACTAATGGGAAGAGAAAACTTGGTCTTGATAATTTAAAGTATCAATGTTTTTCTAGTTTAAAACATATCTATTTTCTTTCCATTAACTCAGTCAATTCAAAGCTTATTTTCTACTTGCATAGTTTTCTGTTCTCCACTGGGAGTATCTTAGCATGGGTGTAGCTTAATTAATATCCCTTTGGTAAGATAAACAAAGTCGTTTTGTCCCAACAACTTTCAGATGATTGCTGGCATTTACTGACGATTGACTTGGTGCAGGATCCCAGCTCTGCTCTCTCGGCAGAAGATCTCATTTTATTCCCTCCTTTCCTGATGCAAGAGTCTTATGACCATGTCTTCCCAGCACTTCTGCATTCTTTACGTGGAAGAGACTTTGTCATCTAGATTTACCCCATGCCATTCTCAGGTCACAGATAAACTAGGAACACAATTGCAGGCCCCTCTTTCTGTTTCACAGTGCTGCACCTGTACAAATATCTACCCTGCTTTGATCATCATGTCCTACACTTATTTGTAGTATGCACAGTCATATATAGCAGCCCAAATGGGTACATAGCAATATAGAGGGCCATTTTATAGTGGTACAGGTTTCTGTGCAACATAACACCGCCTCAACAACAACAACAGCAACAACAAAACCTGCCCAGTAGGCTACAGAGCAGAAACTAAACCTGACTTTGCATTCATCTGCTTTTTCTTGCTTTAATTTTTTTATATAAAGCTTTTATTTAAAGAATATAAATTTCCAAAGTACAGCTTATGGATTACAATGGCTCCCCCCCGACACAACTTGCTTTAAATTTTTACTTAGACTTCCCTACCCTGGGTTGAGGCCCTGGGCTTCAGTTACTCGGACTCTATTGCCAGGCATGTAGACAGCATCTTCCCCCTAGTCTTGGTCCTCTGAGCTGTGCTTGCCTCCCCCAAATCAGAACAGAAAACCCTTTCCTCCTTCCTGCATGATAACAACTTTTCATTGCAGGTCTTGTCTTCTCCCTCACTTCTCCATCATAATTTACTCTATGGTCTACTTCCAAAAGCACTGGACATCTGAGAATCTTTTCCTCTCCATAACTTGGCCCTTATACATGAAAATAATCCTTAGGTTAATAGCAAGCAAACCCCATTTTTATAAATGAAGCTCACTTGACTTTTTTTTTTTTCTGGGCTGTGCCTATCCTTTCTCCATTACAGTAGAAGCACAAACTTCAGAAAGTGGAAATGAGACAGTAATTAATAGGGATTAAATATATAGAAGATACTATATTTAAAAATATTATTCTGTTAGAAGAGTGAAGATAGAACCAGAGCTGGCTAATGTCATTAATGTAAAGAACCTTCAACTCCCTACTTCCCTTCATTCCCTTGGAGAATTCTGCGGGTTCTCACTATAACAGTGTCTATATTCCCACACATTTATTCCCACATTTAACTCTCCTCTTTCTTCATCATGGAAGTTGATAACCTCAGGTATACTAAAATATAAATGATGGCTAAAATATTAGTAATGCCTATCATAAGTTTTTGGGTTTTATCACAAATAAAGACACAAAAATTGGGAATTATAGTGAATGTGTGATAATACATCTATTTGTTTGGCCCCATCCTGGAGAGAATGAACTAGCTATATATAAAGAGCTTCTTGAACTTGAGAAATTACAAAAAGAATAAAGTAACCTACTGAAAATGAGTGTTCGCTTTAAACTTAAAACTGTGTTATTCTTGCCATTCGTCAGTTGAACCAAATGTATAGAGTGTAGTATGATATGATAGAGAGAGTTTCTGATACAGCTTTCTTCACCTTCACAGAAAATCTAGTCGTAAGAGATTTTGATCTAGACTGAATTTCTCTTCCTTTCACTTCAATGGATACCTTTTGGTGTCTCCTATAAATCATTCAGAGAAAAATTCTTTAGAATATATAAATATTATAATCATTAGGTAGCCACCAATATATTGTTCAATGAACTAATTTATAATATGATTTTCTTTTTCAATACAGTAGAAAATTTGTATTGTGAAAAAGGTAAACCATCTGCTTTATAAATTTTCTGATATTTCCTCTCTCATTCGATTTTTGTTTGTTTTGGTTTTTGTGTTCCGTTTGTAGCATCTGAAGCATGTTAATATTTAGTCCCTGTTTTCCAAAGAAATATCTTGCGTGGTGGACCAAGGCTTTCACACTCTTTGTGGGGGAAAAATGCTATTTCCCTTAATTTTTGACTGTGCTTAAGGTTTGTTTTAATAATAAACATTAAAGCTATCATTCACTGAATACATGTTATACACTCAGATTTGATAGATTTTATGCCACTATCATATTTAATTCTCCCAACTCCAAAGATAGGTTTATCATAATACCTGCTTTACTTATGAGGAAACTTTAGATGAAAGAAATATTTTGCCCAAGGCCACACCTCAAGTTCCGGGTAAAAAGTAAACCCATTTCTCTGTAATGCTGGAACCCAAGCTCTTAGGAAATATGTTTTTTGCTTGTCCCAAGTCACATAAACACGACATGGCTTTGCCTGCACAGCTGTTCTCTTTTACCTTTCAGCCTTGAGTCTTTCAGTAAGGTTTCTTATTATTTCCTCCTCTTGTTTGCAAGCAGTTTCTCTGCCTAATAGCTGTATAGCAAATTCAGGATTTCTTTTGGTGAACAGATTCACCAGTTGATTTCTGAATTAGTTGAGAACAAGCTCACAGCATACAAAACTGTGACCCTTCCAGTAAAACCATGTCTCTCCAGCTGCCTGGGAAACATGGAGTCTTTTCCTTCACATGCATGCTTTCATAGGCTGCTCTCCAAACTGAGCCACCATCATCAGAGCTGCAAATGACGGGTTTATTTTAAATTTTGTCATGGTATGTGCCTTAAACTTCCCCTTGATGTGATTAAGTCACTAAGACTTTTCATTAACAGCTTTTTAGTAGAATATTAACTTTTGCCATTTACCTTATAAGTAGAATGTACCATCATGACCTTGTCACTTTATATTCTGTGACTGTAGCGACAGGTGATTTTCTTCAACTCCAATTAGGCAACTATTCTACCAAGTCAAAGAAATTTTTGTGACATGATTGACACGCATAAAAGTAATATAGTTCTTTCACTCAAAAGATGCACATTCTAAGCAAAGAGGCCTCTGTTTTCCCATAAAACTAAAAGAAAAAAAAAAGTCTGTATTGGTAATTCTGAGAAATAAAGCCCAAAATCTCAATACTCATTCTGTCCCCATAAACATCATCATAAACACTGAGGATATTAGGGTCATATTTTAAATATATTCGACCCTCAGAATAATGCTTTTGTTGGAACAATTTTTAAATGTAACATATAGTTAAGAAACTAAAAAGCTATTGAAAATTTTAGGTATGAGTTGAAAGAGAATAAATCCTCCCTATTCATGTTGAAGATATACAGTCACTTTCATCTTGTTTTATATTAAATAATGTTTTGAAGAAATTTTCAAAATCTCCTAAAAGAGGATTTCAACCGAGAGGGAGGATATTAAGTAATGAATTGTCATGCTTTTAAATTTATGCACGCCTCTAAATAAAATAAAGTTTTAGAGGCATAAAGCTCTTTACTCCTTACAGATGCCACAAAATTTAGCCATGGGCATAGAGACAAGCCAACTTGGGATGTGAGGATTAACCACAATGCATGCCAGACAATGTGCTTCCAAGGAGATTTTTTGTTTTTCTTCTCTTTTACTTCTTTGAAGATAACTTCCCTTCTCAAGATACATGTGGCATTTGTAAGAACGAAAGTCTTTGAAAATAGGCCTTAGAGGTGGATGTTTAGCATAGTGGTTAAGGCCTTAATGAAGATGCCCACATCCCACAGAGGAGTACCTGGGTTTAATACCTGGCTCTGGCTCTCCATTCCAACATCCTGCAGATGCAGACCCTGGGAGACAGCACCGATGTCTCAAGTAATTGGATTGCTGCCACCCACCTGGGAGATCTGCTTTACGTTCCCAGCTCTGGCTTTGCCCAGAATAGCGTTTGGAAGTGAAATAGTGGATGAGAGAGTTTCTCTCTCTCTCTCTCTCTCTCTCTCTCTCTCTCTAAAATACTTAAATAAGCCCTTAAGTTAATTATTCTTTGCTCTTATGAAATATTTTTTTCTTTTGAGGACCTGCAATAAGTATTTAAGTCTAGGAGTAAAATGTACCCACAGCTCCCTCGTGATAGATTCATGTCACATCAGTATTTCATTTCACACTTAATAGACTACACAAACAAAATCATATCATCCAGATATAAGCATAATTAAAACAAAGCATCTGAGAGGGGAAGTCAAACACATACACATGTACGCACACACACAACATATTCCTGCACATATAGTAAGTATATATATATGTAGAAAAGATAAAAGAAAGGTTCTGATTCTGCTATCTATAAGCTCAAAGAAGTACACATTTCCTATATTTATTTTTTTCCTTTCTCTTTTCTATACAGGCAATTCCTAGGGTACTCCACCAGGGTTATTACTACCATACAGATACTGTTCAAAATTCTTAATCTGTATTATCTTTCCGTTCTGAATTAAGAACTTTAATGTCCTGTGCTACTTAGTCAGGCTTTGAATTGGATAAAAACTTTAAGGCAAGTGCATTCAACCATCCCAGACTGTGTTTAACTGTTATTGCCCATCTTCTGAAGGAGGATGTGAGTAAAGCCTGCCTCAACCATCAGCTCCTTGGAGTAAAAACCAATAGTTTCCCTCTGAATATCCACAGTGCATCCAGCAAGGTGCTGGGCTGCTGTGAATAAAGATGCTGTACGTGGTCCATTTGTGGATAGAAGACCACAAAACTCAAGGCTAAGCACATCAATTGGCATTTTCACAAAATTGTTTTTCTCTGAGACAAAAATATTTGAGTTAAAACACCTAGTCAAGTAATAAAGTATGCAAGTTTAGATATTGAAAACTTTGTAAAAACCTCGATTTATTTGGTTTTATTCCTACTTCAAAGAATGTAATATAAAGGAATTTTAGTAGAAATAGTCTGGCAAGAAGAGTCTAAATATAAAGACAGAGCAGCAGGTCAGACAGTAACAGGATTTGCCTATTCTCTTCCTTTATAGAGGCTGTTCTACTCTCTTGTGTCAGAAATCTTATAACATTAAATTTTAACCAACAAAAATTCCCTGACAGTGTTTCAGTAATCAGGCCAATGATCCAGAAGATGATAAAAGAACACTGCTTCTAGGTGAGAAAAGAGGAATGTTTGGTGTAAGGCTAACTGTAATGAAAAGCATCATGCAAAATTGAATAAACCTGAGATCAGTCCCCACTTTTTGGACCCTGCTGGGAGCAGCTAAGCTTGTATTTCAGCCAAAATTTTTAACATAGCTATTTTCCTTGCATTGCTTGCTAGGATTGTGGCATAGCTATCATGGTACTTCTTCCAGAAAGGCATCCAGTAAAATAAAGTATGCATAAGACATTCACTACACAAGGTATACATAAAAGTGTGTTTTAGTGTTTTTTTTTTTTTTTTTAAAGATGAGACTTAAGTATGATGTCAAGGGCCTCATAGAGGGAAAGGCTATGGATTAGAAAAGACCACGGCAAGTGGCTTTAGGGTGTGGTTACTTCGGGGAATCATGAGAGTTCCATGGAGCCATGTTGTGTGTTGTAAACATGTGAGAAATGGGATTAGATGGGCAGGGTGAAGCTGGACTGAAGTATAGAAGCATGAAATGCATGTAATAAGTAAAATGACATTTTTTTTTCTGATGAACCTCATAGTGGTATGGGTTCAACTGATTTACTTGATTCTAGATTTTTTTTTTCATTTGTAAACTTTTTATTTACTATTAAGCCACTTCTATTGCATAAATAGGAGGACATGCTGTAAAGCAAAACTGAGAATGTTAAAAACATTATAAGATAGCCATCTATATGTGGAAATACTTTTAATTTGTTAAACTATATCCTTCATATGCAGAAGTTCTGTACAAAAAATATAGCTTCACATTAAATTGGGAGCTACATGCAAGTTGGTGAAGTAAATATTGCTCCTTCTCTTGACATTTTCCTATTGTCTTTGAGTTTTGAAATTCGTGTGAAGAAGGATCATGGGATCTGATATAACGATCAGGAAGTAAAACATGTTATTTCTCTTCATGTTGGTATTCAGCTTTCCCTTTAATTTCATTGAATAATTATACATTGAATGTCCCTTCTCTTTCTAGCACTGGGGTTGAGATGAGAAGTCTTGAGATTCACTCCTTAGACAACTAATTACTGAATACCTCTAATACATTAGGCTATATAAATAAGATACCCTTTCTTGAAATAACTCAAGTCTGATACTCTGCTCTTTAAATTAGTTCCCATCTGAGATCCTTGATAAAAATATATGGGAATTTATGACATAGCCATACTTTGTCTCTCAAACTAAAGTGAGAAACAGAGGTGGGCATTTAGTCCAATGGATAAGATGCCTACATTCCCTGTCAGTGTGCCTGGGAGGTACAGAGATGACTCAAATACTGGGGTCCTGGCCACCCAGGTAAAAGACTCAGACTGAGTTCTCATTTCCTGCCTCAGCCTTGACCTAGTCCTAGACATAATGGATTCTTGGGGAGCGAATTTGTAGAAGGGAACTCTCTCTCTCCATATATTTATATATAAGTATACAAGGGATATATATATGTAGATAGATATAAGTATTTGATAAGTTTGTATATATGTATATTTACTTATCAAACATATCAAATGATAAAATGTTTAGATTTTCTGATTGCTAGGCAACTTTATTCTCAGTATCAATCATACCACTGCTCTAAAACACATTAATTCAAATAATTGTTGAAGAAGTGTTTCTATATTCATTGTTATTTGATTTCTTCCAAGTGCTATACTGTACCAGGCAGGTCTGTCAGAAAGGTCAGGATTATAAAAACATGTACCATTTGCCATTTGGGTTTAGGAGGACCCACAACCTTGAGATAGCAAAGATAGGGAAGTTGACCAAGTGTTCTTCGGAATCTCATTGATGGTGTGAAGCATTCAAGAAAGGCATGCCCCACCATACACACACACATACAGAAGGAGGTGATTTCAGATCTGGCTATAAGAAATCAGGAAGGTATTAAGAGATTGACACAGCTGGAACTAGAAATGAAGCGTTCTCACTCTGCTTATATTACCATGGTTTTTATTTCATTTTCTTTGTCACTATTTCCTTACTTTGCTCATTGCCACTACTTTGCCCAAAATAGTCTTCCATCTCCTTGAACCACTTCATTACTGACAAAAAATCCATCCCAGGGTGTTGCTTGGCCACCTCCTCCCTGAACAAGTACAGACACGTAATTCCTCAACTTCTCATCTCTCTTTTGAATTCAACTTCTACCATCCCCCTACCTCTCCAAGGTTAATTGTCCACGTGAGTGCGAAATTTCCATCCACCTTATCAAGGGCCACCATGCAGATTTCTCATTCTTTTGTAGTTCAGTCTCATTTTTTTAAACCCTCATGTCCTTTTCCATCTGCAAATATGATCAAATCTGTTCCAAAAGTGAATTTAAAAAAAAAATTGCTTGTGTACATGGCAAAGGCTTTGCAATTTCTTGTAGTGCCCCTGGTGAAGCAAAGTATATAGTATTCATCTTCATTGATTTCCTTTTTAATCGAAAGAGGGTGAATCTTCCTGTGCAGGTTGTACTCTTCTGTCCCCTGCCTCAGTCTGTGATCCCCTCAGTCCAGCTCTTGAGCTTCTCTTGTCTGGTAGATTTTCCCACTCAATACTTGGCTGCAAGCTGTGTCCTAGGAGAGTTCCATCTTATCATTTTATGTTTGGATCTTAATGTATCCTTGCACTGCTGTTTACTGGCCAAAGAGAAAAAAGTAACCCAAGGCTGAATTCTAGCTTCCATCCTTGCTCACTGGAAACCTGAGCCAGCTTCTGCAGGCTCTGTCGGCTCACTTCTAAGTGGTCTTCAAGCCATTTCCTGTCTCTCCCCCTTTGCCTTCATACCTAAATATCTTCAAAGGAAGGCCCACACTTCTTATGTCCACTCCCGTGTATTCCTCCATGTAATACTCTGCTGTTCCACCCTAATCACTCTCTTGTTAATGTACCTATTATGATTAGTAAAGGCTTCCAAACTGCCAAATTAGATGACGTTTTCCGTTCTCTTGGTGCTTGAATTCTCTGCACCAGGAAGAGGCACAGCTCCATGAATTATTACGTTTCCTCCTTGCTTGGCATCAACTCACATTAATTTTCTTATTTTAAAACTATTTATTTATTTATTTGAAAGGCAGATCTACAGAGAAGCAGAGGCAGAGACAGAAAGGACTTCTGTGCTCTGGTTCACTCCCCAGATGGCCACAACAGGTAGAGCTGCGCCGATCCGAAGCCAGGAGCCAGGAGCCTCTTCCAGATCTCCCACATGGGTGCAGGGGCCCAAGAACTTGGACCATCTTCTACTACTTTCCTAGCTGGATTGGAAGTGGAGCAGCTGGGACTCGAACCAGTGCCAATATGGGATGTTGGCACTGCAGGTGGTGGCTTTACTGCTATGCCGCAGCGCAGGCCCCTTTAATTTTCCTGCTATATGTCATTCTCTTTTTCTATCTTCTCCATTGTGCCCTTCTCTCTGAAGCACTGGTGTTTCTCAGGATTCTTCCTTCAGTTCTGATTAACATCACACTTCATGTTTTCTCTGGGTGGTATCATCAATATCTTCAACTGCTAATAATTCACCAATCTAAATCTGTAATTTTAAATTTTCCTAAAAGATTTATATTTATAACTCTTTATGAGACATATTAATCTAAATGTTCTACAGTGACTATTACAGATTGGAGCGTGTCCCCTAAAAACTCACCCATCAGTGAGACTATGTAGTTGGAGACGGGACAGCTAATAAGGAAATTAAGTTTAAATATGGTAGAAGGGTGGTGTCCTAATTCAATATTTCTCGTGTCCATAGAACAAAAAGAGAAGACATTAGGAGTGCACAGGCACACACAAAGGAATGGCCATGTGAAGTCAGAGCAAAAATGTATTGCGCTTTATGATTTATCCAACTAAAAACTCAGATCCAGGGCTGGAGTTGTGGTATAGCAGGTAAAGCAGCCTCCCGCCAACAATTGCACCACATATGGGCACTGGTTTGAGTCCCAGCTGCTCCACTTCTGGTCCAGCTCCCTGCTAATGGTCCCTGGGAGAGTAGAGGAGGATGGCACAACTGCTTGGGCCCCTGTATCTCTGGGAAACCAGGAGGAAGCTCCTGGCTCCTGGATTCAGTCTGGCCCAGCTCTGGCTGTTGTGGCCATTTAGGGAGTAAACCTGCAGATAGAAGTTCTCTCTCTCTCTCTCCATCTTTGTGTAGCTCTGTGTTTCAAATAAATATATAAATCCTTAAAGAAAATATCCAGCCCCTGGAGCGCCCTCATTTCCTTGCTCCTACAGCTAACACACCAGGAACACTGTAGCACCGCAGTAAACAGCAGAGGGTCAGTGTAGAAGGACTTCTAAAAGTTCATGGAAAGTGTAATTAGGAAATGTTTATTTTGGTGCCAAGAAACCTCTGAAAATCATGCATTTTTTCCAATGTATGCATTTTCCATGACTTTTTGAAGCCTCCTCATATTTAGGTTTTAGAA
This sequence comes from Sylvilagus floridanus, assembly GCA_949820135.1. Classification (NCBI taxonomy): domain Eukaryota; kingdom Metazoa; phylum Chordata; class Mammalia; order Lagomorpha; family Leporidae; genus Sylvilagus; species Sylvilagus floridanus. Next base: position 32,876,544 of record OX463244.1, read on the forward strand.
TTGCCGTTTGCTAAACAGCCTAAATAACTCATCTGTGAAAATGACGCTGATAATAAAAATATCTCTTTTGCAGAACTATCAGGAGGAATATCCTGCTAACAAAGAGAAAGCATCTATTAATGTTAACTTTTGTGATCATTGCTATCGATATTAAACAGTACCATGTTCCCTCAGTTCTATTATTTAATATCTTTGAATTGAGGCCATCCTTATTTTTTTAATACCTGCTATATTTTTCCAAAAATTTTTAAAGCTTTAAATTAATGATAATTGTACATATTTTTGGCCACTAATACGATATTTCAATATATGTACATAACATGTACTGATCAAAACAGGGCAATCAACATTTTCTGTTCTTTGATGTTACTTTATTATTGGAGGCTTGGAGCTTCATTGTTTGTTCATATATTTGCACTAGGTTATCATCTACTATATAGGCTCCCTACTGTGATGTGTATCATGAGGAAATTATTCTTTTGATCTAGCTCAGATTTTGATAAAAATTATCCAAAATTTGTATGTCCCCTCTCCTCATTCTAGTCCCTGGTCATCACCATTCTGTATTCAGATTTTTTTTTTCAGTTTCCACATATTAAAGAGAGTAAGTGATATTTGTTATTTCTGGCTTATTTCACTTAATAAGATGTCCTCAAGTTCCATAGGCTTTGCTGCAGGTAGCAGGATTTTCTTCTTTTTGTGGCTGAATAATATTCCATTTTGTATATATGCCACATTTCCTTTTTCTCTTCATCTGAAGATTGATACCTGGGTTGATTCCATATCTTGTCTCTTGGGAACACTGCTGCTCTCAACATGGTGTTGCAGGTATCTGACGCAATGTGCTCATGTCTTTGTATATATATCAAGTAGTAGGGTTGCAAAATCACATGACAGTTCTATTGCTAGTTCTTAAAGGAATCTCAATGATATTTACCATAGTGGCTATACTAATTTACATTACCACTAACAGTGTATAAGAATACCCTTTTATGCACATCCTTGTTAGCACTTGTTACATTCTGATTCTTTATATATGTAATAATGTAGATACAATATCTCATGGTTTTGATTTGCATCTCCATGAATGGTAGGATATAGCATAATATTTCTGCTTTTGGAACAGTCTATTCCGATCCTTCACTTATTTCATAACCTGATTGGAAATGTGATTTCCTTCTTGATTTTCCTTTGAGTGACATCATTATTGCTGTATAAACATGCCACTTTTTATTGTTGATTTTGTATTCTGCAATTTTACTTGATTGGTTTATCAGTTCTAACTGCTTTTTGTAGAGTGTTTAAGTTTTTCCAGGTAGAAAATCACATCATCACAAACATGAATATTTTGATTACCCCGTCAAATCTTGATTCCTTTAATTTATTTCTGTTCCCTAATTGCTCTGACTAATAGTTTCAATACTATATGGAATAGCAGTAGTAAGTGTGGACTTCCTAGTGGCTGTAGTTTTGTCATATATCACCTTTTTACTTTGAGGTATATTCTTTCTATACCTAGATTGTTAAGAGTTTTATTCATTGAAGGGTGTTGAATATTGAGATTATCATCTGGTTTTTATTTTTCATTTTGTTGATGTGATTTATTAAATTTATTCTTCTGTGAATGTTGAACTATCCTTGCATCTCTAGGATAAATCAAATCTGATTGTGGTGTGTGATCTTTGTAATGTAGTGTAGGATTTGGTTTGATAATATGTTCTTGAGAAATTTTGCATCTATGTTCTGAAAGATGTGGGCCTGTTTTTTTCTTTTTGTGTTGTATCTTTGATTAGGTATCAGAGTTATATTGGCCTCATAAGCAAGAGATTGGCAGAGTTCTATCCTTTCAGTGGTTAGGAATAGTTTGTCAAGAATGTGAGTTATTTTCTCTTTAAATGTTTTATTTATTTTTTTAATTTTTTATTTTTTGACAGACAGAGTGGACAGTGAGAGAGAGAGACAGAGAAAAAGGTCTTCCTTTTCTGTTGGTTCACCCCTCAATGGCCGCTGTGGCTGGCGCACCGCGCTGATCTGAAGCCAGGAGCAGGTGCTTCTCCTCGTCTCCCATGGTGTGCAGGGCCCAAGCACTTGGGCCATCCTCCACTGCACTCCCAGGCCACAGCAGAGAGCTGGACTGGAAGAGGGGCAACCGGGACAGAATCTGGTGCCCCAACCAGGACTAGAACCTGGTGTGCCAGTGCCGCTAGACGGAGGATTAGCCTGTTGAGCTATGGTGCCGGCCCTTTTTTCTCTTTAAATGTTTTGTAAAATTCAATTGCCAAGCCATCATGCCCTGGAGTTTGCTTTAAATTGAGACTTTAAATTACTCTTTTAATCTCATTAATTATTAATGGTCTTTATGTTTTCCATATCTTCTTGATTTGATCTTGGTAGTTGGCATGTGTCCAGGATTTTTTGGGGGCTTTCCAATTTGTAAACATATAGTTATTCATTGAAGTTTCTTTTTTTTTCTTTTTCCTTTTTTTAGCAGTAAGTCAGGTAGCAAAGTTTAATGAAGACAAATATACCTGATAGACCAAGCAGGCATCTCAGGAAAAAAGATGAGCACTCAGTCTCCATTCAGCATGGACTTCTTATTGAAATTTGGTATGACCCACTGTTTCCCTTCTCCCCTCTTCAAACTTTCTGGGATACTGCTGGGTAGAGGGTTTCTGAACACACAATTCCTGAAATTCCTCCCAGAATTTTATCATCAGGGCACTTTTTGAAAAAAGATTTATTTTATTTATTTATTTGAAAGGTAGAGTTTTATAGACAAAAGGAGGATCTCCCCTATGGGGGCAGGGGCACAAACACTTGGGCCATCCTCTGATGTTTTGCCAGGAACATTAACTGGTGTATCAGGAAGTTAATTATTTAGGGCTCATCTTGAGCTCTGGGGGAGAGAAACTGGCCCCACAGAAGATAAAGTTTGTGTAGCAATTTTCTGCACCTATAAGCTTTATAGAGTTCTGGAGTGTCTCTTATAACTAATGAATACCTAGCTACTGGGAAATAGCAAAACTCCTGTATCAGTCTTTCAAAAGCAAGCCAGAAATGGGCCCCTCCTTTGGAAAAGAAGAACAAAACACTGCCTGCAGGCAGTTAATGCTGTCATTATAGTTTCTTATGACAAATTTGTATCTCTGTCGTATGAGTTGTAATATTTTGTTTTCATCCCTAATTTTATTTGTGCTTCTTTTCTTTCGTCTTAGTCTGTCTATTTTCTTTATCTTTTCAAAAAAAATCAGCTGTTCATTTTCTTCATATTTTGTATTTCTTTAGTAGTTTCAGTTTCACTTATTTCTGTTGTGATTTTTATTATTTCTTTGTTTTTTTGGGGGGGTGGGGTGGGGAGGATGACCTTTATTGAGCTTATCCACCTAAGTGGAAATAATATCTGTACAAAACCAAATGCTTGTTACTGTAACTTCTGCATCACAATTAAAATCCAAACAGTTTTTTAAAAACAGTCAACTCAATCAAAACTCACTACTTCAGAATCAATAGCTTCTTTGAAGCCACAATAACACTTAAATATGGTTAAGACTTGAATGCAGAAATTTGATTGGTTGGAAAGCTAATTAAACTTCCAACTTGCTCAAATAGAATTACAAAAAGGCAAAACTGTGTTTTTCACAGCGATACAGTCCACTGGAATCATCGACACTGGGCAGTTGTTAGAGTATTTAGAGTCCTGAGATAACAAGGAATCCAGGCATCCTTTAGACAGTCTCCTGTTGCCCTTTCTTCCCAGAGACTTGTGGATATGTGGAATGACACCACCACCAGCAATTGTAGCCTTGATGAGCGAGTCCAATGCTTCATCCCCATGAATAAATAGCAAGTTGCAAATGACGAGGGGTAATGCACTTTACCTTTAAGTCTTTTGATGCATTTCCTGCCAGTTCAAGTACCGCTGCGGTCAGGTACTCCAGGATGGCAGCGCTGTATTTCTCTCCCCCAATAGTATGGGATTTGCCTGTTCTTGCTGTGATTCAGCTTTACTCATTTGGGCTATCCCTTTGTATGCCTTCTTTCTGTTTTCTTTATATGGAACATTGTATTCCTCTTATTCTATCTCCAGAAGAAAATGCCAGAATTATCTTTGGAGAAAAAATTGAGCATATTCTCTTCATTTCCTTATGAGACTTCTTCTACTAAATATGGGTGGTGGGGGGGGAGTCCTAACATCTTACATAAAGTATTCATAGACTTGAGTCTCATAGTAGTATCTCACTCAACTGTAGTCACAGTGCCACTTTGCAGATGGGGCAAAGTTCACCTTTTTTGAGAATGGCCTTGAAAGAGGTGGTGAGTATTTGCCAGCACTACTACTTTTCTTGACCCAGAAGATGACAACCCATCCTTCAAAATTTAGCTCTGTGTCAGATTTTCATGGCCAAGTCTATTCTCTATGATCTTACAAGGCTTCTCTACTCTCTGTTCATCTACAATGAATGTTCATATTATGCTATTTAAAATTTTTCACCAGGGCATTTCTTTTTTATTTGGCATTTTAAGTTCAAATGCATTTGTTTATATATGTACACATATATATGTGTAGATGCATATTCAGATCTCTACATGTCAAGACATTTGTGTAATTCAAATTAGTCTTATTGGCTTTAATGTGCCATCAGTACATTGGTTCATTCAATTTTTACTATAATATTTGAGGTAGCTACTTATGAAGAAAAGAGATTTCTTTAACTCACAGTATTTGAAGCTGAATGCCCAAATAGCATTGCACAGATTCTGGAAAAGGCCATCTTTCATTGTATCACATCTTGGCAAAACTGCATGTGTATATGGCTGATTTCTCTCCAGCTGCTTGTAAAGCTACCAAGATTCAATCATGGCAGCTCCATCCTCAGACACTATAGTTAGATGAAGTTTCATTCTTCATACTAGTAACATATGACTTTGGGTACTAAATTCTTTCATGAATTTGGGGAGGATGTTAAAATAGTCAAACCAAAGCGATGAGGAAGCACTTGGACTTTGCAATTAAACATTGTAGATTAAACACCAGCTTTTTTACTCAACATCTGAGTCACTACAGATCATTCAATCTGCTGTGTGGGTGATTTCTTACGGTGTCATGGTAACTGTTAACATAACTCAGGGATAAACAGCTCTTAGCAGAGCTGCCAGTAGATATTAGTAACTCAAAAAACCTCAACAACTTAAGTAGTTTAAAAGATTTGTGGCCACACTTTTGTTGATTCGAGCTATTTGTCTCACTTCTGGTTCATATTTTTCATACACAATTGAACAAGTTCATGATTAGTTGATTCCACTCATTCATTCATGATCCACATACTTTGTAAATGTTAAGTGTCCAGATATAAGCTTATTTGGGAAAGATGGTCAAACAAAATGGATTTTCCTCTCCACCCTATATCAAACATGGATTGAAATTTTCTGCAATTTTGGCTAAATATTACCTTTAAGGTAGTTTATGTCAGAAAGACACAATTTAAGTGGATAACTCTGATCTTTTTTAGGAAATTGGCCTTCTAAAATTATTGAGCAACATATGTGTACAGTGTATATACTAAAATACATGTTGTTCATTGAGAGGTAACATGAAATTTAGAATCTGTTATTACCTATATAAGACAAATAAGGCCTGACTTGGATACAGAGATAGAATATGTTAATACTGCCTGCTGTTGTCAATTAAGTCATCACATAAAAGTTCTAGACAAAAGAGTTTCTCGTGTTTCTGTCAAAGTGATATACTTTTTCCCTTGAAAATGTGGAAGTTTTCTTAAGATAAGGCTTATAAGTAATTACTGGTATAGGCAAAATGATTCTCCTTGAACTTTAAGAATTATGTGTGCTGTCTTCAGTAGCCCTCCTGTTAATGATTCTAACATTGTTAATTTTTTATTCTAGTAGTGTTCAGTTGTAGCCTTAACATAGACTCTTGTGAAATATTTTCCTACAGAATAGTTTTATAATTTCATAAATTGAAAATCATAAGAGAAAATGGTTTCAATTATCCAAGGTTATGCTGATCTTTCTTCTTGATGATGTTTTGTATTTTCTGGTGTATCCTATTATGCTTCAATTAGTACAGTTTTGTCCTTAAATTTGTGTTTGTTCAAATTAATGACTAATTCTGCCTATAAATATGTTACTAATAGGTGTGTACATACTTAATTGCTTATTATGCATCTTAAATCATTTGGATAAAGCAAGCTTCAACTTACTCTGAAAGCAATACCTTTTCTATATTCTGAGGAAGATTTAAGGCGACTTTAAAATACGTGTAATAGAGGAGAAAATATTTTGTTGTTATTGTTGGTCCTGAGTTTTCACACAAAAAAGGGAGTGATTATGGCTAAGTATCTATCTGTAGATTTATTTAAAAGATAATAGGTATTATGACCTAATTGGGTGTTTCTATAATTTACATTCTAAAATATCTCCAGATTCTCAAGTAGGCATATTTTTGAAGTGGTTCATCTACAGATCTAAAAGCAGCATAAATCTGAAAATATTTCTCTCCTCCTTAAGAAATCAGAATAGTTATTGACATTAATTGGCACCATGCAAATTCAATTCTTTATAAAAATGGGTTTTAATTGATAAAAATGACTATTCCAGTCACAAAGCAAAATGAAAGTCTTAATGAATTTCTCCTTATTCACATGATGATTTTTTGGAACTCCACCTGTAGTAGGAGATATAGAGGTTGTGTATATTAGGTTACACAGCAAAGAGAAATTAGCCAATGAAGTTAAAAATGCTAATAGAATGAAAGAAATCACAAGATTATCTTAGCTTTTCATGGGAACTCAGTGTAATCAGATGGATTCTCCCAGTCACAAAAATAGAGGCAGAAGGGAGCCAGAGAGAAGGCATAGAGAAGGCTGCCTTTGAATAAGGAGGAATGGGAGCATGAGCCGAGAAGTGTAGGAGTCCCATAGAATCTGAAAAAGATAAAGAAATGGGTTATCCCCTAGACTGGCCAGAAGGAGTACTGTTGCTCTCACCATGAATTTAGCACAATAAGACCTATTTTAGACTTCTGATGATCAGAATTGTGAGATACCAAATGTTTGCTCTTACTTAAGTCCTTAAATCTATGGTAATGTCATAGTAATAGAAAAATAATATATTACCCAAAAAAGATGATGTTTTCATCCCAAGTGCCAGTCCCTTGGGTGTAGCCATGCTTAGATTCATCACTTTGAAATTAGTTACCCTATATTTAAGCAATCCAGTTCAGGAGCAAAGCCTAATTACTTAATTACTCTAGGGAGTCTTCAAAGTTCAGTGCACGGGAGTAGTGAGGTTAATTTTCAGAAATCAAAATTTTCCCTCCTAATTCTTGTCATAGTTCCACAGCTAAGATGTTTGATTTCTTATTTTATATTCTGCTAATACACTTAAAATATACTTTAAAATTATTATTATAGTTAATAAGAATTTCATGTTACTTGTAGTAAATGTTCTGCTTAGTTTTGCAAACTCCGAAAGCATACTTATTTTTTCCTTATGTATAAATTTCCAAATAAGTTTTGCATTTAAAGCATGATGAAAACATAACATTCCCTAACACCTGTGTTTGTTCATTTTTAAATACTGCATATTTTACCAAACACAACTTTAATGCCATGCATTAATGTCTAGTTGTGTGTTTTTATTTTTATGATCTGCTGACTATAGAAAATATCCCTATAAGTGAACGTGAGCTATAAATTTATATTGAAATTAAAGTTATAAGTGCACAATTATCATGATATTATGTTTAAAATGACAAAATTACTGTAAACACATTTATGTACTTGAACTATGCTGGATTGGCTACAAAAGGGTAATAATCAATAAGGTAGCTCATTGTCTGTGAACTTCTAATTTTCCCTATGTTAGCACTGGTGCTATGGTTTAACCAATGCAAATTAAGAAAATTTGCTAACAGAATCTTGTTATCTTCCCTGATTTTGGCAGTGGAGTTTTATTAGAGAATTGTTTTACTCATCTGAACTGCCATAACAACAGCATTATCCCTAGGGTACTTTTTTTTTTTTCCAAATCAAGGTTAATTTAAAGTGATTAGCATAAGCACTACAGATGTTGCTATGGGGATAAGAACCACACATCTTTTATGATGGACATCATATGATTGCTGTTACAGTCCTGGTAAGATTGGATTATTTGTTTTAATGTCATGCTAAACAAGTCATTCGATTGAGATCAGTATCTCTTTAATGGCCTTCCATATTCCTGAATCAATCACCTCTTCACTCTTTGGAATGTTGTATATATAAAAATCACTTCTTTATTATTGGCTAAGGTAAATTTCTCATGATGTGTGTGAATGTTCAGAATATTTATTTTAATCGGTATTGATTCTTCCATTTCCCAGAAGGGAAGAAGCATAGTTAAAAAGAGAGATTACTTTTTCACATTCAACTCATTCTACAAATACTCATTGAGAGCTCACTATGAGGCTGGTATTTTACACATGATGATAATAAAATGAAATTTTGCAGGAAATAATTGTTCCTGTTTTTTTTTTTTCTTTTTCCTAATTGAATGTAGAGACACATAGCTTTCAGGCCAATAGAGTAAAAGAGATGAGAGGAAAAGATTAGAGATTGAAATACAGAAGCAGATTCCGTCTGTCTCTAGAAGGTTTGAGAGATGAATGCCAGTGAAGAAGAGAAATGACAAATCAGAAAGCAGTGTCCCTTGGAGCAGGGGTAAGGAGCAGGCATTACAAAAGAAGAGATTGAGAAACAAATATTCAGAAAGCAATGAGGGAAAAAATTTGGATAATCTATTCATTTTATTGCTGAAAGTCAAAGAGAAGATTTTGTAAAACTGAATGTAGAAATCAAAGAGAAAGCAATAAAGTGAAAGAGAAAAATAGGACAGGAAACACTTGTCCCTTCACTAGAGCTAAAATTGTTGGAGTCTCCTTACTCTGAGAAGTCTGAGATAGGTAGGCACTGGAGGGTCATGACAAAGGAACTCTGAAGAAAGTGTTTAAATAGGAAAGCACTCAATTACCAGCCATGTATGATCATGGAAATAGTTCATAAACAGAGGCTCCCCCACCGCCAACATGGATTCCATAGTGTATGCTATTCAAACTCCTAGTTATGGAAAGGACTAGTAACAATGTAAGTTGGTATGTAATTATCAACGAAGGAGTAGAGCAACATTCTGATTACATTTTTGCACATTTTCTGCAAAAGTTTTATAGACATTTATGACCGTATTGGTCACTATATTATCTCACAGTGTTCTTTGCAGTGGAGATAGGAGAGACATCTTTAAAATACCAGTTTGATAATTAGCATGCTTAATGATGCCAAATTGTCTATAAGACTCTCTTTGTGAGTTTTCTAAATTTTTCATGAGATGGAAATTTGCTCCAACTTGAAACTTCATACAAGAAAATGTGCTGAGGTCTTGCAATGTGAGTCTTGCAGCAGGATCCCTATCATTTCCAATAATCATGGCTACAAAGAAGAGATCCCGGTGGCTATATTATAACACATTACCACTTTGTTGCATATAATTATAGAAGAGAATTTCAATCCCATGAAGTCTACCAATATTCTTCCTAAGTCAATGCCAAGTTTAACATCAGGAAGGAAGCCACTACGTTTTCTGTCAAGGTTCTGTTTGTGGATGGCTTTTTAAATAACTTAGTGATTGTAATCCAGTTCATATTTCATTGTAACAAATAGAGCAGGAACTACCGATGTACCTCTGACTATTCCATCAATATATACTTTTCCCACAGCTTATCCTATTTCCTGCACATCAATTTTGGTAAATGGCCCTTCAGTAAATGTACTGAAGTATCCTTATTGATAGTGAATTCACTTCCTCCAGTGTCAGCCTTTTTCATTTTCAAATGGATTAAAATATGAAAATATTCTTTCTTGGGCTCCATTGGCATTTGCCTTCTTTAAACTTCCACCCATTAAATGTGATCTATCTGATCTATCTCACCATTCCTTCAAGTCCAATACAGGTAAAGATTGGCTCGTTCCTCTTATAAGGTACTCTGTCTTTTTACTCTCCTTTTAAAATTTCCAAATATTCCCTGCAATTAAACAGTTGAAAATATAACTGAGTTTTAAATTCTAAATACAGAGGCTGGTGCTGTGGCATAGCAGGTAAAGCCACCACCTGCGATGCCAGCATCCCATAGAGGCACCAGTTAGACCGGGTCAGATCCAGCTCCCTGCTAATGTGCCTGGGAAAGGAGCCAATGTGAGAGAACTGGAAGAAGCTCTGGGCTCCTGGATTCAGCTTGGCAGAGTCCTGGCTGTTTCGACCATTTGGAGAGTGAGCCAGTAGATGCAAGACCTCTCCCACTCTCTTTGTCTCTCTCTCTCTTTCTCTCTCTCTTTTTCTCCTTCCTCTCTCTCTCTCTCTCACTTTGCCTTTCAAATACATAAACATAAATCATAAAGTAATTCTAAATATCTTTAAAAATTCTAAATATAAATCATGTAAACCACATATAGCTCTCATTTTAAGTGTCTTGATTTATCCTCAGAGAATTGTTTTAGTATGCTTTTTATTTTATTTTATTTTTACTTGCTTTGGTGCTTTGGTGTTTTCTAATTTTTTTTGTTTGTTTTCATCTACTTGAAAGGCATACACACACACACACAGACACAAACACACACAGAGAGAAAAAGAGACAGAGAGAGATCAATCTTTTATCTACTAGTTTATTCCCCAAATGCCCACAACAGCCAGCGCTGAACCAGGATAAAGGCAGGGCCTGGAACTCTATCTGGATCTCCCACAAGGGTTGCAAGGACCCAAATACTTAAGCCATCATCTGTTGCCTTCCGGGATGCATGCACAGGAAGGTGGGTCAAAAGCAGAGGAACCAGGATGCAAGTGACTAACCAACATGGGGTGTGGCTTAACCTGCTGTGCCACAACACCCATCCCCATCCTGTTTACTTTCTTTGTATTTTACAATGTGTATTCAACACGGTAGTTGACAAATGTGTATGGTCTACCACATTTACAAAATCATCACTGCAGTATCTTTATATCGCTTACTCCCTCTCATGTTGAAATCAGTGAAGACCCCCTAAACTTTACCCTGAAATGTTGCCCCTTAAAGTTTCCTAGAAATGCTATTTGGGGAGCCACATGCGCTACCGGAATTTGGGTGACTTACGATTTCAGCACGGGCTTATTACTAAATCCCCGATATTAAAAAGCCTGAGAGGGTTCTTGCCTAATATTTAGAGAAGAATTCTAAAAACCGGCACAGATAAACGAGGCAGCATGGTGCATTTTAAGCTTTTATTTAGTGAGAAATATGCATAGGAGAGTGAGAGCTTTATTTAACAGAGAGAGGTGAATAGGGGTTCATACCGAGCACCAGGAACCAGCCTCGTGGATGAGCATCTAGGCCTGGAAGCCTAGAGCACATGGCCCAAAGCCCATGCACCCTGGAGGCACAGGGCTACAGCAAGCCCTTCCTAGCAAGAGGCCAGGGAAAAAGACCCGGCCACACCATGGCCCAGTTTTTAACCCACTTCCAAAGGGGAGTGGTTAATTAACCTGATTGGCTGGTTGGCACCCAGGTGTGGCCAGATAGAGGAATGAGGCCACACAGGGGCATGACAAAGGCATCAGGTAGGGGCATGAGGCCACACAAGGGTGTGGCAAAGGCATGCTCTTCCAGTTCACAAATCTGATCAATTTTAACCTGTATGCCTTCCTACTTCATTGTAACAGGTTTTAATCACATATTCTTTCGAAATTAGAGGCTGGTATTGTGGCATGTCAGGTAAAGCCGCTGCCTGCTGCTCTACTTCCAATCTGACTCCCTGCTCATGGCCTACGAAAAGTGGTCGTGAATGTTCCAAGTGTTTGGGCCCCTGCTACCCACATGGGATTCCCAGATGAGGCTTCTGGCTCTTGAGTGAGGCTTGGCTCAGAGCTGGCTGTTGTAGCCATCTGGGAAGTGAACCAGTAGATAGAAGATACCTCTCCCCTTTTCTCTCTCTCTCTCCTTCTCTCTTTCGTTCTCTCGCCCTCTCTCTCTGCAACTCTTTTAAATAAACAAATAACTCTTTTTAGAAAATCATTTCAGTGAATACAGAAACAAATTATAAGCAGCAAAATGTTTTTAATTTTCCCTCTTCAGCAAACTAAGTAGGTGACAATCTTATTATTCTTTGAATCTCTATTGTAACACAAAACACACATTAGCTATCTAATAATGAGTTGTGGGTTAATTATATAAGAAAAGAAAGTTAAAGCTAAATATTAGTAATTTTTGACATTTGGATTCTTCCTCTAAGCTGATTATATCCTATATAAACTATTTCATGTTTGTAACGTAGCTAGTTTGAAGATGAGAATAAATATTGAGGGGCTAGCACCATGGTGCTGTAGATTAATCCTCTGCCTGTGGCGCAGGCATCCCATATGGGCGCCGGTTCTAGTCTTGGCTGTTCCTCTTCCAATCCAGCTGTGGGAAAAGCAGAAGATGGCCCAAGTTCTTGGGCCCCTGAACCCGTTGGGAGACCTGGAGAAAGCTACTGGCTCCTGGCTTTGGATCGGCGCAGCTCCGGTTATTGCAGCCATTTGGGGAGTGAACCAATGGAAGGAAGACCTTTCTCTCTGTCTCTCCCTCTCACTGTCCTTAATTCTACCTCTCAAATAAATAAATAAATAAAAATTTTAAAAAAAATAAAATTGATACCAAGTGAATTCTGGCTATTACTATGAATCTGGATTGTTGTTAATCAATTACTTTTACTCATTAATACAGACTGAAAATACTTAAATGATCACAAAAACATTTTGCTGCTTATAATTTGTTTCTGTATTCACTGATTTGATTTTTTAAAAAGAGTTGTTTGTTTATTTGAAAGAGTTACAGGGAGAGATAAAGAGAGAAGGAGAAGAGAGAGAGAGAGAGAGAGAGAAGGGGAGAAGTATCTTCTATCTACTGGTTCACTTCCCAGATGGCTACAACAGCCAGCTCTGGGCCAAGCCTCACTGATTAATGTGCAATTAATGATTATGTAGCATGGTAATTAGTGTTTATAAGTTATCAGGAGCCTATATAAAACATGTAACCCAAAGGAGGTGATATTTCAGTTTACCTTAAAGATTAGAAGGAACATGGTCTTGTCAAATCACTAGAAGAAATTCATTTGTTTCTATCGACTTATTTACATTTAGTAAGAGTCGTGGGGGAAATATGAGATTAGTTTGAAACAGATCATGATGGTTCTTATCAAATACATTAAGCAACTTTGGACTTTTTGTTAAGAACAATAGAAATCCATTTAAGGATGTTTGTAAGAAAAGACTTGATATGAGAATGAGTATTCTAGATGTCCTGAGTGATGTCTTAGTGAACGGATGGGTAGGCAAGTGGTGGGTAGACATTGAGGAGACGGGATGTGAAAAGATGCGGAATATACTTACTTACTACTCAAGGTCATACATGATAACGCAGTTAAAGACATAGATTTGGGCCATCAGCATATCAATAAAAAAGGACTGAGATGAGAAACAATCTATCAGGAATTACAATTAGAGTAAAACATAGTGTATGACTGTCAAAGAGAAAGTCCACCATAGTGTCACATTCTGGGAGTAGGGAGCATGGGCAGGAAGGAGGACAGACTGGGAAGTATCACTCTGCTCCTAAATCTGTATATACAAAATACTAGAAATTTTTTCACTTTATATAAATAAAAAATGTTAAAATAAATAAATATATAATATCAGTTTTTAAAAAAATAAGAATCATAAACCAGTGGATTAAGTGGCCAGATGGGCATTGTGAACTTACAGTTTCAGTGGGTTGCTAGAGTTGGAAGGAAGATATTTGTGTCTAGAGAAAGTATGTTAGTATTAAACTCTACTAATTGGTTGGTTGAGATTGGCTAGCACTGGCCAATGCTAGATTGGCCAACGCTAGATTTGATAGCATTGGCTAGCATGTGGCCTTAGGTCACATGACTCCTCCGTGAAATAAAAATGTTGAAATGTCCATCACTGTGGATCCTAAAAACTTTTGAATTATCCGAATAAATCTGTGACCTTCAGTAAATGGGTCTGCAGATCTCTCCCCTCAAGAGATTTCTGCTCTAGTGTTAAAGTTGAGGCATTTATCAAGGATTCAGTGGGGGTTAGTTGTATTAAATCTGGCTGAACTTCTTGAGCACCCTGAAAAGTCGTATTTCTATACATCTAAGAACTTCTAAATCAGACTGGCATCTATTAATGTGCTTGATAGTACTCATTATTAAGGGTATGAAAATCAAGCACTGGACAACAGTGGCACAGCTACAGTTCTTAGTGCAAGAATGTGGGTATATCCAACACTGTTGGATATATGCACACCAGGAAACCTAGATATTTTACTATAAGGAATTTAACTTATAGGAAATATATGAACACACACAAATATATATATATACATACACATACACACACACATATATATATGTGCATTTTATATGAGCAAGTCTTATAGTCATACACACATGAATGGAATTACCCTAGGTGACTATGTGAGAGTCTACTTAAACAATTTTTTTAAAGATTTATTTATTTATTTGAAAGACAGAATTACAGAGAGGCAGAGAGACAGAGAGCTCTTCCGTTTGGTGGTTCACTCCTGTGATGGCCGCAGTGGCCAGAGATACAATGATCTGAAGCCAGCAGCCAGGATCTTCCTCCGGGTCACCCAGATGTGTGCAGGGGGCCAAGGACTTGGGCCATCTTCTGCTGCTTTCCCAGGCCATAGCAGACAGCTGGATTGGATTTGGAGCAGCTAGGAATCGAACCAGCGCCCATATGGGATGCCAGCACTGGAGGCAGAAGCTTTACCCACAATGACACAGCGCTGGCCTCACTTACGTAAACAATTTTTGTTGCAACCATATTATTAAACATTTAAATTTATTTTTAAAATGAGCTAAATCTATAGACATATACAATGGTTCAATATGAGGGGGAAAAGGAATTTTCTGAAGAACATGAACAGAATTTTCCTACTTAGGACAAATTATATACACACATCCCAACAAATATCAGAGGGAAGACTATTCACAGTAATTGCCTCCAGGAGTAGATTTGAGGATATGAAGTACAGTAGGGACTTTTGGTTTCTTTTTTGGGCCTTTTTTGCTGCTCTTTGCACTTTTTTATAATATTAGTATGTGTTCTATTTGGAATAACAAAAATAATGACAGAAAAAAAGAATATATGGCTCATAACGTATGCTTTCATTTGAATAACTCAAATAATATGTTCTCCCTGCTCCATGGCCCACTTTCCTGCCCTACATTGCAGTTGTGTGTCTGAAGGCAGACAGCACTGTGTAAACTGCTTATATGCTGCTTCCTTATCTCCATCTCCTTTACTGTGTGCCCCACTTTTCTTAAACTCCATCTAGTATTCACCTGACATAAGACTGACAACTATGCAAGGAAACTACTTTTATATATGGATAGGCTTTGAGTATTTAATTGATTTAATATTATTTAAAAATGAGCAGGGCCTTGATCTTCTGCACATTTTTATATCAAAAGGCACATTTCTAAGTGACTGCTCTGAATAGTTTAGCTGCTTCCTTAGCTTACAATTCTATAGTGGGGAATGAAGGCGAAATCACGTATCTAGAAAAGGCATGTGTCTGGCACATTCCCAAGGCATGAGTATTTATGGCATGATGAACTGTGAATTTGATGTTGATGCTGGCACACAACAAGCAGGTGCTTGAAATCTAATTTTGTTACCAACAAAAATGAACTATATTTAAAAGTGTAAAATATTTGTTTTAGAGAAAATCTTTACCCAAAATGAACAGTAAATAAAACAAGGTCAGTATTGTACTTTTAAATTCTCCATGAAGTAGGGTATGCTTTATTGAAGTGATATGAAAATATGTAGTCTATTCCAGGAGCTATACAAATAGTTTGGAGAGGAAGTTGGATAGGATAGCAAATGCCTGCAGATTTTCCAGAGCACTTTTTAATAATAATGGAATCAAAGTTCATGAGTTTTCCAAGGTAAGGATATCGAAAAGATTTATGAAGATGTACCCAAAAACATAGTGTCAAAAAAAAACGTAGATTTCTTTCATCTAAAATGGTCAGAAACCATAATACAATGTATAAAATATGCTGCATAGGACTGGAATATAACAAATTGGAATAAAACCTCAAATGTTTTTTGGATGGGTAACTTATAAAAAGATTTAAGTTAATTAAAAGATCACTGTGTAAATTTTCCATGACTTAATTTCAGAAATTATGTTTTCTGAGTATATTGACTTTTGTAATGTAAGATAGCAATAATTTTCTAAAAGAAATTATAATATCAGTTTTGTAATGGCAGTCAGTAATTTGTTAAGGTTTTCTCACTGAGAAAAATGGTCCAACACCAGAGAGTGAACTCCATGAGTTATAGTTCTCAGGAGATATTAATATCCCCATTAAGAATTCTGATATCAGTAGCACATTTCAAAGCTATATGGATAAAGGGAAAAAAATCATGTCTCATATGTTTTCTGCCTTGGGCATGAAGAAACTGGAAGTCAGTGTAACCTAGAAATTCTGAAATCTCAGAAGGGGAAGAAAGTTACATATTTTCCAGAGATAATAAATATTCAAAGTAATAAAAAGGGCAGGTATTTGGTGCATATATTGCTGGTTAGGACACTGGAACCCCATACCAAAGGCTGGGTTTAAGAACCAGCTTCCTCTTCTAATGCCAGTTTCTTGATAGTACATACACCACAGGGCAGCAGTGCTGACTCAGGAGATGTGGATCCATGGATCAAGCTCCTGGCTCTTGGCTTCAGCTTGGCTCAGCCTCTGTTGTTGCCAGCTTTGGGGGAAATCAATCAGTAGATGGGAGATCTCTCAGTCTGTGTGTTGTAAATAAATAAATAACAACTAAGTAACAAAATAAGAAAAAACATTAGTGCATTTTTCTGTTTAAAGTTGGGGGACAAGATACATTTTAAGAGACAAAAGCAAAATTATGTGTAAATAATGTCATGTACTGCATTCAGTGAGCCTATCTGTGTTGTGAGAATTGATGTATATTTCCACTATAAGTTTCAACAAGCAGAATGGTTATATTTAATTTAGATTTTGGTTATTTAAGGACTTCTAATTGAATTTTGGGTGAATTGATTCATTTCTATACTTGATATTATGGTCTCATGTGACAAATTCAATTATGCATTTTTAAATGTTATCACAGTAAACCCTTTAAACTCCTTTTAAACATGGAGTGCATAGAGCAAATTTATCTGCTAAAATTTTGTTTTGTTCTTGATGGACTCAATATTAAAATCCCTGTACCACTCCAAGAATCCTAATATAAAAGTCAAATAAATTTTCCTTCTTAAATCATCAGTTGCTTAAATCATATTTCCATTGGTTTAGTTCCTATCTGGCACATGAACAACAATGTGAAGGCTTTGCTCATTTACAGATTTTGTTCTTTACAGACTTAAACATTTATTAGTATTCAGCATCTTTGATATGTTCCAGATTCAGGACCACTGGGAAAAGATGTAAAGTATACACAGCTAAGTCCCTGTTCTTAATGATCATACATCCAAGGTAGCATGCTCAGTCCTTACTTCCGAACACCACACACAAAACATGATATTTACATAAAGGGCACTTCAATGTGCATAGGTGATTCTCAACTCTTCCTGTCCTAACTCTCCTGGTTACCAGTACAAGGCACAGGGATATAAAGTCACCATAAAATTGTGTCTGATTTTGCTACAGAGCATATTCATGGTCATGTATCAGTGAATGATAGTCACATGGTGATAAGGATAACAAGAAACCTATTCATCTCTTGCCTTTCCATTATAAATCAGCTACAAACATTTTTTAAGTCTGTATCCATTTGGTTGAGACAACACATTTATTTCATTTTCTATGTTTCTCAGATGTTTAGCCAAAATAAGTGAAATGCTACTAATGGCAGGATGAGCATTAAAAACAGAGGCCATAATCATTTCTCATTTTCCAGCCCTACGGGTTAAGGGCTCCAGAGCATGTGTGTTGCTGAAATTGCCTTATATGGAGAAACATTAGTCAGTGGCACAGGTGATATAACAGGATAAGTGACTACAGATTTGTTGCCTACCATGGCCTGGCCTTTCTATGTAGTACTTTTATGTATGATTTTTAAAAGTCATTGTATTGTATAACTATTTTATTTTCATGGCACAAATTATTTCCCCAGTCCTCTCCGGACTTTTTCTTCCCAAGATCTCACTGATCTTGCCTCTAATTATTTGTTTAATCTTTTCATTGAAATGCTGTTACCATAAAGAATGTTCTCATTGCAAGAGCCCCAGGGAATGGACTTTGTGCATTTAGTCAGAACCTTAAATTTATTTATTTACTTGAGAGGTAGAGTTACAGACAGTGAGAGAGAGAGACAGACAGAAAGGTCTTCCGTCTGTTGGTTCATTCCCCAGTTGGCTGCAATGGCCAGAGCTGCACCGATATGAAGCCAGGAGCCAGGTGCTTCCTCCTGGTCTCCCATGTGGGTGCAGGGGCTCAAGGACTTGGGCCATCTTCTATTGCTTTCGCAGGCCATAGCAGAGAGCTGGATTGAAAGAGGAATAACCAGGACTAGAACCGGCACCCATATGGGATGCTAGTGGCACAGATGGAGGATTAACCTACAGCGCCACAGCGCCAGCCCCCAGAACCATTAATTTTGAGTCCCATAGAAGTAACAAAATACAGTTGCAAAGGTTGGCTTGCTTTCTCTCATTTTGAATTTGTCCTATCTCTAAAAGAACACCATGATCTCATAATCTCCCCTGAGCTTGCTTGCTTTCTCTTTCTTTTTTTTTTTTCTTTTTTTTTGACAGGCAGAGTTAGAAAGTTAGACAAGGAGAGAGAGAGAGAGAGAGAGAGAGAGAGAGAGAGAGAGAGAGTGAGAGAGACAGTGACAAAGGTTTTCCTTCCTTTGGTTCACCCTCCAAATGGTCTCCACGGCTCATCCGAAACCAGGAGCCAGGTGCTTGCTCCTGGTCTCCCATGTGGGTGCAGGGTCCAAGCACTTGGGCCATCCTCCACTGCCTTCCCAGGCCACAGCAAAGAGCTGGACTGGAAGAGGAGCAACTGGTATAGAACCGGCCCCAACCGGGGCTAGAACCTAGTGTGCTGGCGCTGCAGGCAGAGGATTAGCCCAGTATGCCATGGCATGGGCCTCTCCTGAGCTTTCTAATTTGACTTTTCTTATTTTCCTCCAAGGTAAAATAGATATCTTCCCCTCTCCTCACATGGTACACTTTTCTCTGAATTTCCCATCTGATCAATATTATTGGTTCCAATTACAGCCATGCCAATTGATCACAATGCACCACTGTGTTACAACACAGGATCTAAATTGCTACATCTGAGCACAGGCAATTTGTTTTCAGAAAGTCCCAGTAATCAAAACATTCCTTATATTGAACCCAGATCTATCTTCTGAGGATATGTTGTATCACACACGCAGTTGAGAAGCCTCCGGTGATACATGCTTACATGATTAGTCTTCAACGGTAATTAGAAAAGAAGCTATCACACATTCCCTTAATTGCATGTCTAAACTTTTAGGGACACTTTCATCATTCTGCCACTTTCTAAGAACTCACATCAATTCAACAATAATATTCAAAAATTTCAGGATTCAAAAATAAAGGCGATCCTCCAGTTGCATCCACCAACAAAGAGCTTAGAGAAGTTAAAGATTCCTTTTGTGTGTGTGTGAGCACCACAAATGTATAGATTCCTGAATCTGAGGAATGAGGTATAAATCTCACTTCTAATGTTAACAAGCTGCGTGCCTGTGGTTCATTATCCATCTAACCTTGCTTATACTAGTTTCCTAGTCTGGAGAAAAGAGGATGATTACCCACCTACCTCCTGCGTTGTGGGGTTACATGAGATGTAAAGAGCATAGTGTCTATCCCAAAGCATGAACCTAGTAATGGCAGCTACTGTTATTGTGGCCACTGTTGTTCATTATTGTCATATTGTGGTCAGCATTAATATTGTTGCTGTTCTGGATGCATGTTCTTTTAGAAAAAAGGAAAAAATCCTGATTGATCTCCAATAAACTTAGAGTCAAAAAAGAACATTTTCCCTGAAGGACATTTCTACTTTTTTCCCAAGCCACTCTTCATTCTTAAACAGTTGTAAAAGTGCCTTCCATTACAATCAGTTCATTAGTCTATTGTTTTAAAACCTATCAAACTAATCTTGGCCCTTGTACCAAAAGAATGGATGTTCTGACTCTATATATCAACTATCCAATTAGATCTTTAACATTATTGAGTTAGCATGTGTTTCAAAATAAGAAAACTACCAAGTAGCCATTCTGTGCTAATCTAGACTAGATAATGCATATTCTTAAAAAGATTATTTTTAGCAAATATGCATATCACTAATCAAAGGAATTGGTTTAATCCTAAATTAGGCCAATAGGAGTTGAAGTGAAGATGAAAGGAAAAAGCAATAAAATCTCTTGCACACCTTACAAACATATAATTGGAAAATGTTAACAATATAAATGATATTTTTTCTGAAATTTTTATGACTTCAACTTTATGAAACTTTTGGGAAATAATCTCATGTCAACAAACATTGAGCAAAGAATTTTCCTTTCTACCTAAGCAGAATTAACCCAAGGTGAAAATTCTTTATTGTCACCACCACAAATAGCTGATTATTAAGTTCCTACTGTGTGCAGAACTAGGGAATCTGTCAAATGTGAGCTGTGACCTCTGGTGTATACCTATCAGAAGGCAGCTAAAGGCAGAAAAAGGATCCATTGGCATGTAGAGCAAGTGGGAGACACAGAAACTAATTTGGCTCAGAGGGCAAAAGCATCCTGATGGGGCTGTGATAGGGAAAAAATTCAGAAAGTAAGCACGAGCATGATGTACATTCAAGGTTCTACCTACTCTCTAGCTCTTATTTGTATTATTCTTCGACACAGTCCCCCTTACCCAAAACAAAAGGCAAATGGTCTTATACTCCCTCATAAGGCCTTAACTCTGCTCCACGCTGTTAATCCAACTTGAGATAAGCATGATCCCATTTTCACTTACCTCCTCTGACTGATCTTCTCGATGGATGGCTGAGGACAGCTCACTCTCCTTTCAGGAAACTTTCCATAGAGAAATCCGTGAGCATCTTCCTCTCATACCTCTGTGCTCTGGCCACATCTGTGCTTGTCATTGACACCCACTGGTCTCTCTCCAGCCTAACATCTAACTGACTACCTGGGAAAACTGGTCACAGAATAGAGTGCAGGGTCACATTGTCGGTGGAGAGGGGCAGAATGTGTTATTTACTGTTCCAGATTCAGCACGTGTTGACTTTTGCTTGGATGAGATATGTAACTCCTGTGAGGCTTACTTTCTACCCTCCAAATGAACATACTTTTGTTTTCATCGTAGGATTCTTAGGAAAACTGAGAATACCTGCACAAAATACTTTTTGGACTACCAGATCTGTATTCAATAATTGATAGCCATTGATACTGTGGAAAGAATGAATGAATGCGTCCCCTGATGGCAGTCATAGATGATTAGGATTAGTTTTTGTCTTTCCAATTTCCTAATTACATGAGTATCTTGCAATGTCTCCATTTCCTCTCTTTCCCTCTCCCTTTTTCCCTTCTTACTGTGTCTGTCACCAAGATCAGCGTGTATACTGTATCTTTGATTGGTTTCCTGCTTCAGTCTCAGCTATCCATCTTCATTCAACTGCTATTCTAACAAAACAACCCTCAGAGAATAAAAGTCAGCATCTTCAACTGAAATGATTCGAATTAAGTAGATTTCTTTTGTCTTACAGGCAAATTGCCACTATTTATGTTATCCAGTGTATCATCCCTGAAATAACATTTCTGTCAGGTCTTTATTCCCTTTACTAAGGATAAGATCTATGAGTAATATAAATTTTTCTAATTTTACCTCTATCAATACAGCTATCTGTGATGAGATACATATTTCCAATGGAAACATTCAGTTCAGTAAATATGTAATATCATTGAGAGATCTGATTTACACTCTGTGTGGCATTCTTATGTACTCCCCTCCTTTATTTCTCTTCTGCTCTGTTTTTGTTTCCTTTAATGTTCAGGCTTGATTTGGTGGTAGAGATGCTGACTACAAAAGGAGTAAGTACAAGTTTGGTTTGGTGGCTGAAAGTTTGGCCACCCTTCCTCAAGTCAAAAGATATTTTATAAGGGAATGCTGAGTGCCTTGGAAGTTAGGGAGAATGCTTTGATTTTAATCAATTAACAAACTATCTTGTTTCTCTATTAGAAAACCAAATGAGAAGCTGGCATTGTGGCACAGGAAGTTAGGCCATCGCTTGCAATGCTGGAGTCACATGTCTGAGCATTGGTTCAAGTCCTGGCTTCTCTGCTTCTAAGCCAACTCCCTGCTAATGTGCCTGGGTCCCTATCACCCATATGGGAGACCTGAATGGAGTTCTGAGCTTCTCACTTCTGCCTGGGTAGCCCTGGTCATTGTGGTCATTTGAGGAGTGAACCAGCCAATGGGAGATCTCTTTCTTTATTTGTCTCTCTCTACCTTTCAAATAAATAAATGTTAAAAAAAAAAAAAAAAGGAAACCAAATGAGTATTTAGGCTAAGTCATGAGGCACTGTGTGTCATCAGTTTTATGACTGAAGTTTCCCTCCATCAATAGAGCTAAGGAGTATAATAGATTTTAGGAAGATAGTTAACTGAAAATTCCGAGATTAATAAGCTGATGTACCTTTTCCTTATTTGGCAACTCAAAGCATTCTTTTGATGGTTGCTTGTTGAGAACATTTGCAATGCTTGTTTAGCTCACAAAGAGCAAGTTTCGATTTCATTGTTGCTCCTCTTGCAATTTCTGAAAAATTTTCTTGAATGCTAAATTGTATTATGATAGACTAATTTTGATATGGGAAAATAATTAGCTTGAGTTCCATATCTCTGTTGTCCTGTTTCTTAGTTGTCAACTGTTTATCTGATATTATGAATGTTGATGGTAAACGAAGCTGTGATATTCCTGCATCAATTACCTTAATACCCGAATATAATGACTGTGGATCAATTTAGGCATTTCAGCACAGCCAGTATCCCTAAGAGTCAGTATTATCAACTTTTCCGCATGACTTAATACATGTTAGCCTAAGAAAGTGTTTACAGTATTAATTACTCCACCTTAAATAATTTTTAAAAACTTACATATATCCTGTTAATAATATACCTAGAGATTGTGAATTCTAGGTGATAAATAAGCAGTTCTCTTTTTTAAAAATTTAAAAATGAACTAAAAGTATGCTATGCCCTGAACTCCTTACATTTTCCAAATTGACTTTTTTTTCCTTAGAAAAACTAGTTTCTAGTTTGTGTTGAGGATGTATCTTAAATCTTTTATGAACCTCAGAAAAATCACATAGACTAATAAATGAAGAGCTTACTTGTCATGTGCAGTTGGGCCTGGTTTATGCATTTTTGATTACAGTAATTCACCATCCCTCCCTGCCTGCAATGACCCTGTGGTAACATGGGATCTGTTTAACAGGAAAGACAGGCGGACCCATCAAACGAATTTTGCCCTCTCCATTTTTATACACATTGTCCTTATGTGTTCCACATTTCCGTCAGAGAGCAAGAAGTTAATGGCTCAGGTTTGGGTTACAGGTTAATCTTTTCTGGCTCTGTGATGCCATGACCTTTTTGAGTGTAACAAAATGAAACTTTCTCAGCCTGGAACTACTAACTCTTCTCCCAAGAACACAGAGGTGGGAATAGACAAGATTTAGATTTCAGAGTTCATATTCCCCTAGTACTTGTCGATTTCACTATAAAATGGATGTAAACCAAATCAGCAATTAACTACGGACCAGTGAAAATGTAGGCAGTCACCCTTTCATCTTCACAACACAAATGTACATATTCAGCAGATCTTGTTACTGTTTCATGCTATTTTTAATACAAAGTTGGCATAGTGTAGTATTTTGCCTTTTAGGCAGACAGCGAATACCTGTTTTGTATCTTCTTTTGTACTTAATTTACAATATATGCCACATATATTAGCTGACCTTTTATAATTCATTGCCTGATTGGGAAATGTTGAGGATCAAAGGTGAGCAGAGATACTAAAAGTGAAGTCAAGACCATGACGTCCATCGTGGCCATCCCCGCCTAGCTAAGAGATCTGATGGTTTGTTTATACCAATCAGCATTCTGAGGCCAAAATGATCTTGGGATTACTCTGCACATTCATCCTCTTTAATGAGATTTCAATGCCTTAAGTTGGCTGACGATGATGCAGAGAGAAAATTTCATATTGATTTCTGATCTGTTATTATACACTCAACTCATATAATTTGATTTACTCATGAAATAAATTGCTTTCGCTTTTCATAGGATTTTAACGTAGTGTCAGTGGAAATAATGTATCTGAATGTGGAATTACTTAAAACTACTAAAAAATGAGATGGATTTGTTTGTAGATATTGGCATACGACAGCTGTAGAATCCTGAAAATTCTCATGAACATTTATCCATACCTAAGAAAGCATGACTAACACGTAAGGATTTTTGGATTTTAATTTTATGACATAAAATTTAGTAAGTATATTTATGGTACTTATCTATTTGTAGTGAAAGCAAAGAATGTTACCATTTTGTTTCCTTCTCAAGGTCACAAACAAAAGGAAATTGAAAGATTTGCATCTAAATTATCTCATATTAAAAGTTAATAATGGGGGCTGGCATTGTGGTGTAGCCATGAGGTTGCTGCCTGCAATGCCGGCATCCCACATGGATGCTGATTCAAAGTCCTGGCTGCCTCACTTCTGGTCCAGCTCTCTGCTAGTGCACCTGGGAAAGCAGTGGAAGATGGCCCAAGGGATTGGACCCCTGTACCCATGTGGGAGAGACCTGGAAGAAATTCCTGGCTCCTGGCTTCTGTGTGACACAGCCCTGGCTGTTGTGGCTATTTGAGTAGTGAAGCAGTGGATGGAAAACCTCTCTCTCTCTCTCTCTCTCTCTCTCTCTCTCTCTCTCGTGTTCTCCCTCTCTCTCCCTCCCTCCCCAGCTCCCTGTCCCTGTCTCTCTCTCTCTCTCTCTCTCTCTCTCTCTCTCTCTCTCTCTCCCCCTGCTTCTGCAGTAAATGAATTTTAAAAACAAAGTTAAAAATGAGATACAATGATCTCTCCTGGATGTTTGCCTAGGATGAATTTTACTACAAACTCTGAGTTAAGTGTTGACTTCCATGTGTATATAACTCATTCAATTAAAAAGGAAAATTATTACTTTCCTCTTTGGTTATAGTAATCAAGTATTGAAAGATGTCCTTACAGTTGGCAACATACTGGAGATCCGTATTTTGGTGTCCCTTGTCGTCTCAATGTGTTGGTCAGTGCACTCGTGGAGGAGAGATCACTATAATCTCAGATCATAGTAAAATTTATGACTATGTCACCGTCCATAGTGGCTCATTGTTGTGGGGCTACATTTATCACCTGCTTTCCAGCCACTACTAAGTGTGAAGAAATGTGATTGCCATCTATGCCAGTGACTCAGTTCGTTGTCACTGTGAGCACGATCTTAGAGAGAAATCCACATTTCTGCTCAAGAACGTGTGAGTTCTTTTGTCTGCCAAGTTATTGCTGAAATGTCAGTAAATTGCAGGAGGGCTTGAATCTGAGCCTTATCTCAAAAGTAGGGATTCCATGTTAAGGCAAGCCCAAGAGAGCTATGGGCACAGCAGACATGGCGGAGTGTGGGAGGCCAAGGGAACTGCCCGAGAGAAGGGGCAAACAGTCTGAAGCACTACAGTTTGCTCAGGAATTTTACTAACCATGTCTACGTGAAGTGCCTGTCATGAATGTTTATTAAACTTCAGCACTTCTACAGTTAGAGTCACTTGGGCTCTACTGAGTACAGAGCAGAGAAACGGCATGAGACACAGTAGCGCAGCCTGGTCATATACCTCTGGCTGGATTCAATTCCAAGTTACTGCCTAGGCCAGGGGTCTCCTCTGGCCTTTACAATGGGAGGCTTGGATTTATGCCTGGAATCTCTATTTTCTCTGTGTCTATTACTCAAAACACTTTATCTTGAGAAATCCCTGAGTCAGGCTCACCAGAAGTAGAAGCAGAAATTCACTAAAGAATATAGATCAATTTTTAAAAATTCATACGCTTTTCACTTAGGGTAATTCTATTATAAAACAAACACAAGTAGGAGGCAGGCAGTAGTTAAGATGCCTCTTGGGATATCTGCATTCTGTATTAGAGTGCCTGGCTTGGAGTCCTGCTTTGCTTCCAGGACCAGCTGCCTGCCAGTGCATCGCTTGGCACACAGATTTACGTAGTTGTGTGTCTGCCACCCATGGGGGAGACCTGGATTGAGTTTCAGGCTGATGGCTTGAACTTGGTTCAGCTTCTGCTGTTGTAGGCACCTGGGGAGGGAACCAGCAGATGGAAGATCTTTCTGTCTCTGTTTATGTCTCTTTCACTCACTCATTCTCTTTCCCCATCTCTCTACATTTAAAGAAAAATAAATATTTTAAAAAAACATAAGTAGCTTTACTTGGAACAAGTTCTTTTCATCATTAATGTTTAAGAAATACATCTAATAACTTTGCAAATCGGGTCTATAAAGGAAGGGAAGAAGAGGATGAAGGAAAGGGAAGAAGAAGTAAAGAGGAAAAGAGAACAGAAAGAAAGGAAGGGGAAAGGCAAGGGAAGGGATAAAAGGACGAAAGCTCTGCATGACTTCGCTATATTCATCAAATGAAGCTACAGCCCGACTCTTCGGGCATCTTTCAAAATATTTCGCTAGAGCACACTGAGATTCCTCAGCAGGACGTAAAGCACACAGGCACTAAAACTCAACTGCCTTAAAATAAATTTATTAAGTCATTTATATCTTTATCCATGGGAAGAAAAGAAGTCTAAATCAGCTACCTTTCGGAAAATATATTAAACTAATTTGTTTTAACACCAACACAGCAGGAAAAACAAAAATAAAGCTGTGACCAGCAAATAAGCAAACCCACAGTGGGAGAAAAAGAAAGATAAGGAAAAGACAAAAGCACTCTATCATTAACAAAGAAAGGAAAGCAGCAGTAACCTGGACAATAACTGCAATTCTTCTATTTCCTGAAATTGCATGATGGTGCTTTCTGGAGAAGGTATTTTTTCAGCATGTGGGTTTACACAGAAGCATTGTATTCTGCCTGTGAATTTTGAACTCTTATTCATAAATTTCACTTAATAAGCTATTATTTCCAATGCCATTTCACACCCTGCCAGTGATATACCTACCTTGTTCTGGAAGTGTATCTTGTTGCTTGTTCCAGATATCTTTATGAAAATACCTAAGCATTTTTTTTTTACATAGTGATTGAAACCATGGTTCAGGATTGCATTTAAAGATGAGACTGGACACTTCTGGGAGTGCACAGGTGTCTCATTTTGAACTTCAAAGAAAAAATATGTGTATATGCAATAATCTATATTCATGGTGCATGAAAGCTATTGACATCAATTTCTAAACACATTTAAGCATTAGAAGTCCTACATGCTAACCTACTAGTAGAGTTTTTTGCTAGTCTAAACTGATTACTTTCACTGACCTCTGTTTTTATTTTATCTGATTTTGTTATGTGCCCTTTTCAGTAAAGGAAACTAGCCCATATTACTAGGGTTCTTTTTAAGATTTATTTATTTATTTATTTGAAAGGCAGAGTTACAGAGAGGCAGAGGTGAGGCAGAGAGACAGAGAGAGAGAGTGTAAGTGAAAGTCTTTCATCCGCTGATTCACTCCCCAAATGGCCACAAGGGCCGGAGTAGGGCGAATCTGAAGCCAGGAGCTGCTTCTTGTTCTCACATGTGGGCATAGGGGCCCATGGACTTGGGCCATCCTCCACTGCTTTCCCAGGCCATCACAGAGAACTGGATCAAAAGTGGAGCAGCCAGGTACTGCAGGCGGCTTCTTTACCTTAGTATGCCACAGGGCCAGCACATATTGCTTCTTTTAAAGACAGTATTTACATTTCATTAACATAAAGTCTGGCAGTACTTCTACAACCCTGACTATCAAACTCATCGTTAGAGCAGAACAAGGATAGTGTTACAAAACTATTCAAAATACAGCAAATTCTTACATCATCAGCCCTCTGACTAAAAACATTCTGAATCATTTTCTCTTTTGTTTGCCACCTCTTATATGTTTTTCAGTGTTTCACAATATAAGTATGTATATTCAATATGTGAATATACATGATATTCATGTTCTGTAGTCTATTACATAACCTAGATGTGTGTCAGAATAGATAGGGACTTCTACAACCAAATGGGTTGTCTTCATGTCATAAAGTAGTAGTCTCTATGGTTAGTAAAATTGGTAATAGTTTCACATAGTGTTCTTTAATGTTAGATGATTTAGATATCAATGATTAATCACTTGCTATAAATCACTTTGCATGTGGGATGACTCATCTAAAAATGGGTTTTTGCTTGCATTGTCTTTACAAGATACACACCCACCTATAATTTCTAAGAGATGATAAATTTAACATGATCATCCACATACACTCTAAACTGTGTGGAGACAGGTGGAAGGCCACAGTTCCACACCTAAAATCTTTGGGGCTTATTATGCTGGAGTTCAGAAGTTTTCAGAGTTTAGGACTATAATGGGATACACATGCTAATTTTCTGTAACCCTTCTTGGGGGTCTAGATGCACACCTGTAATCAAACATGGTCATATTTCGTAAAATTATGGTGTTTATAAAAATAGCTTCATATCAGTGGAGGTCATGCTACTGAATTGATTCATCAGGCTAATTTTGCCACAAAGTGAATTACATGGAAAAAAATCAAATTTCAGATACTTTTCATTTTTAAATCATTAATAATGGGCTGTGAACATTTCCTATCTCTGGTGTATATGAATGGTAATGGGAGATATTTGTTGACTACTTGTAACTTAATATAAAGAAAAAATTTACCATTTGTCACATGCATCTCAAATCAGGCCTGCAATGTATTAGTTATGATATTTTAGTAAGTTATTCAGCTCAAAGCCATACTGAAGCTTGAGAACCAAACTCTGACTCCAGGCACTTTCCACTTGCCCATTACAGGAACCCCATTCTGATAAGAGCACCTTCACCGGATTATATTCCTTTCATACTACTTAGAGCACCCAGGAAAGTATTATAATTCAAGTAACTGTTCAGTCAGTATCAATGGTAGGTCAGTTATCTACAGCCAATTCTGGACTTTCATGAAGGTACATTTATTCCTGGTAATTTTCTACCCATAGGGTAAGCCAAGTATTATAAAAATAAAGATCTTGGTGACTTAGTTTTCACAACCTATTAAATGTCATACATAAAACGGAGAGGGTAAGTCATACAAGAAATCTAGTCCAATTATTTTTCATTAAATCTATACATTAACTTAATGGTTTAAGCTTAACAATAAAATGACTTTGGGATATCCAGAGCCCTTTAAAATTAAAAAAAAAATGTTAAAGATATTTAAAAAGCAAAATGCATTAAGTTGGAAATATAGAATATTTAACAAAGCACAGAATTTTAAGAATAAAATTATTGTGTTGACTTACAACTCAAGTATTTTTAAGAATTTTCACTCAGAATCTTGCATATAGGCTACAATCATTCACCTATTTGCTAAGCTTTTTTTGGAGCTCCCTCTACTGTTCGAATATGAACATGCTCATTTAAGTTTTCTTAGGTATTCTAGTTCAGGAACACATAACCTGTTAAATACTTATAATTAGAATCTGCGAAAAAGTATCTACAGCCAAAATGCAAATTTCCTGCTATGCCAACTTAAATCCATCTATTTTTATATTTCTGCTCTTCAAATAATAAAACACTCTACAATAGATCCATAAATGTGCTCATTTCAAAATTTCACCTTTGCCTCTTTACCAGTTAATTTTCATATCAGTCCATTCATGACAAGACAGTATTACATCATACCTAGTATATAAAACACATTCCAAAGCTTACATAGTAAAAATTAAGAAATTTTTGCTAAGTGATACAAAATTATATAATGTCTTTTCATCTTTAGAAAGTTGGGAGACCCACAATTTACTATCCAATATTATGGAAAAGAAACCTGGAAATACAAATATAACTTTAGTTTGATCAGGAAAAAATTCATGCTTCATTCCGGCATCCGATATAGGTGCCAGTTCAAGTCCTGGCTGCTCCACAACTGATCCAGCTCCCTGCTAATGGTCTGGTATAGTGGTGGAAGATGGCCCAAGTGCTTGGGCCCCTGCACCCAAGTGGGAGACCCAGAGGAAGCTCTTGGCTCCTGGCTTTAGATTGGCCCAGCTCTGCCACTGCTACCATTTGAGGAATGGGAAGGAAGGAAGGGAGGAAGGGAGGGAGGAAGGGAGGGAGGAAGGTAGGAAGGAAGGAATGGAGGAAGGAATTCTCAAAGACAAACCTGCATATTCTAACTCCATGTAGATAGAAGAGGCAAAGTTTCCTTATCATAATTAATGTAGTAACTGGTGATGTTTCCTTTTAGTGGGACAACATGTAATGTCAGATTCCCCCTTATTTAAAACAATACCTAAGATAATTCTAATCATGATTAAATCGTAAACAATAAAATGTGGAAAGTCATAAACTATATTTTCAATAAAAACACCAAGAGTAACTACAGGAGTTGCAGATTTTCAGACTAAGATACTAAGAAACAAAACATTAATTAATTCCATTTGATAGAATCATCAAGGTGTAAAACCCCAATTAAGATAATGTAGAGTTTATTAGTTCAGTAATTCAAATGACAAAGTACAATGAGATTAAGCTAAGGAGTTAAGATGATATAGTAGTTAAATATTTCTCTAATGAGCCCCAAACTCATATTTAACATTACTTAATTAATTAGTCAGGAAATATAAGAAAACTTTAAGGAAATTTTTTTATTAGCCTCTAGAGAAAAAGAGTAATCCACAGCTGCTTTCTGTTTCTTTTCTGAGAACAGAAAAAAAATTCTGTTTTTTTCAGATGTTAAAAAGCTAATGTTTGTTGAAGCATCAATGAATGTCATTCATAAATTCTTACGATTTCCGAAGGTCCACATGGAACTAAAAGCCCTAAAATACAGTCATAAAATGTAGTAAACCTTAGGAAGTGATATTGTATGCTGGGTATTTCATAGCAATATTTTCGACATGTTTTAAGCAAAAGAAAAAGGAAAATATTGAACGTGTGCACATCCACTTATTTTAAAAATGCTTCTAGGAGGCTTCCGCAAAAATTTAACAAAAATGCATATTATAAAAAATGCTCTTCAAAGATTTCAAAAATTTCTGCACCAAAATAAAGTCATGTTGTAATTACATTTTCCCGCAAACTTTTAAAAACAGTTTTGTTTTGTTTGAATGGCAGAGCAACAGAGAGAGAGATCGATCTGTTGGTTTACTCCGTAAACGTTTGCCATAGCCACAACCGGGCCAGGTCAAGGGCTGGAAGCAGGAACTCCCTGCAGATGCCCCAGGTGGGAGGCATCGGGCCAGGCACTTAAGCCATCACCTGTTGCCTTTCAGACTGCATTAGGAGGAAGCTGGGCCATTAGTGGAGGCAGGGCTTGATCCCAAGCACTCTGATGGGATGCAGGCATCTCCAGGAGCTAGGTAACCTGCCGCACTGCAGTGCCTGCCTCTTCCCACAAACCCGTTGAAGCGCTCACATATCCTACTTGCTGTGTGCCAAACACTACTGGAGAGACTTTAGAAATGGGAACTTACTGAAAGCTTCTAACCAGTAAGACCTATCATTCATTATACTCACTTTACAGATAAGGGAACCGAGGCACAAAGAGGGATTGAAAACTGTAAGATTATACCTGGCTAGAATCTGAAAAGCCAGCTTTTCAACCCAGACATCTGGCTTCAGAGTCTATA
Organism: Sylvilagus floridanus; assembly: GCA_949820135.1. NCBI lineage: Eukaryota > Metazoa > Chordata > Mammalia > Lagomorpha > Leporidae > Sylvilagus > Sylvilagus floridanus. The sequence goes on from OX463244.1 coordinate 32,908,542, forward strand.
TGGGTACACACTGCATTGTGCTCATTTTTCTTGTGGGAATGACTTGCTGGGTTGGTGTTTTCTTTTGTCTTTTTTTGTTTGTTTGTTTATGAAACCACAAGGTTGAAATAGGAAGTTTGAGCCTGGTACAAACAGGAGAAATTAAAGAATGACATCATTTTCCATCTCCCATCCTTTGGTCAATACTCCACTTACTCAAACAGTGTGGCTGAAGAGTTCATTGACCAGTTACTCTGGAATGTTCAATCTTCACGGAATCCTCAGTGTTCACCATAAGCGGAAATAGAAACATGGTGTCTTAAGACAGAATACAAACCTCTAAGGAACAGGGGGTCTATGATCCCAAAGTGGTTAAGCATAGCTTAAAGAAAAGTCCAGCCCCTTATGGGAAGGTAACAGTAGAATCTTCATCCACACACATCTATTTCATTAGCTTTCTCGATGCTATCCTCGAGACACCTGACGTGTGTGGTTCTTGGAACACACATTGTACATCTCCAGTTCCACATCCTGGCTTCTGATGTGGGGTTGTTGCCACTGCCTGCATCAGCTCCCTCCCCCCTAGCCTTTGATATGTCTCTCTTCGTTTTTGTAGTAGACCTTTAGCAGCCTCACAGGTTTTGATTTGCTGGGTTTTGTTTTCTTCTTTATTTTCTAGGCATTGAAATATGTTAGATTAGTTAACTAATTTAGCTCTCAGTTGTTGCCTGTGGCAAGATATGTATTAAAGTTTGTTCCTTTTGTGTAATGAGAAAGCAATGACTTTGAGATCATACTGACCTGAATTAATTTCTCAGTTGCTTTGTGTATCAGCTATGTAATTTGGGCTTTTTGTCCACTATCTCTGGGACTAAGTTTCCTATACAAACTGGGAGTGATAAAAACTACTGAACAAGGTAGTTCCAATGAATTAATTGAACATTTATGCAAATTGCCAGTGGCAGCATCCCAGGATGCCATTTGGGACACCTGCCTCCCATACCGTGGTGCCTGGGACTGAGTACCAGCTCTGCTTCCTATTTTGCATTCCTACTAATGCACACCCTGGGAGGCAGAAGGGGGGGGTCAAATAGTTGGGAGAGACATGGATCTGGCTTCCCAGCCCCAGCTCTTACGGGCATTTGAGGAGTGATACAGCAGGTGGAAGATCTGTCAATGTGTGCCTTTTTCCCTGAGTATCTTTCTGCATTTCAAAAATTAATAAAAATAAATGTATATATTACAAGCAAAAATTATCTAGAATTTCCCCTCTTTGAAGTAATATCAGAGCATTACACACTAGCTCCTTTAGGAGTTACGGACACTCCAAGGACTCATAATTATGATTTAGAGTTTACTGTTGATTAGAACCAGACTATGAAGTTTCATGTTAACTGTCAGAAGATGGACAAGTATCTAATGCTTCCTGTCCAATTGAATAAATGATCTTCAAATGTACTTTTTGGGCTAGCACTATGGTGCAACGAGTTAAAGTCACATCCTGCTGTGGCAGCATCCCATATGGGCGCTGGTTCAAGTCCTGTCTGTTCCAATTCCAATCCAGCTCTCTGCTATGGCCTGGGAAAGCAGTAGAGGTGGCCCCTTCACCCACCTGGAAGACCGGGAGGAGGCTCCTGGATGCTGGCTTTGGCCTAGCCCAGCCCAGGTCATTGCAGTCATTTGGGGAGTGAACCAGAAGATGGAGGATCTTTCTCTCTATGTGTAACTGTGCCTTTGAAATAAATACATAAATCTTTTTAAAAAATGTTTATTTTTTACTGCCCTGTAGAAGGTTAACCAATATTATATTTAATTTTGTGACATTATTTCAGAGATTTTCTTCCAATCACTTGATTTTTCTTAAAGAATTATTTATTTATTTGAAAGCCACAGTTACAGAGAAGCAGAGGTAAATAGAGATCTTCCATCTGCTGGTTCACTCCCAAGGTGGCCGCAATGTAGCTGTTCCGATCCGAAGCCAGGAGCTTCTTCCAGGAATCCCATGTGGGTGCAGGGGCCCAAGGACTTGGGCCATCTTCTACTGCTATCCCAGGCCATAGCAGAGAGCTGGATTGGAACTGGAGCAGCCAGGACTCAAACCAGCGCCCATATGGGATGCTGGCAATACAGGTCGTAGATTTACCCACTTCGCCTCAGTGCTGACTCCCAATCATTGGATATTATGCAGCCTCTATCTTATTATCTTGAGAAATTCTCTCATTAGTTTATATTTTTAAAAAATATTTGATGAGAGGTCATGATATATATTTTTACATAAGCCATTTTTATAGCTATGTACCTTTTGATAGAAACAGATAACTAAGTGCTAAAACATTGCTTGGTTACCCCATCCCTGGGTACTTTTTCTAATAATCCACCATGAAAATACCCATGCTCTCTGGACTGCGTGAAATGCTCTTTACTAACATTGCCTCCTGTTGCTACCCCAACCAGCCTCCTTGGCCTAATTTAAAGGCTTTCTCCTTCAGGAAGTCTCAGCTAATTTTACAAATCAGAAGTGACTGCTCTCTGAGTTCCCAAAGCATTTTCTTTGTCACTGAAATTAATCATGGTTATTTGTGTATATGTCTTAACTCCCCTGATGAGCTTAAGTGTACTCGTATTTGAGAGCAGATATTTTATCTTGTTCATCATTTAATACACATCGTTCCCCATACTGTGTTTTGTCCTAGCAAGTGTAGAATAACAAATATTTGTTTGTTAGAATTATGCATGATAAGCCACGAAATAAAGCAATTAAATGTTCTTATTTTAAAAAATCATTCATGTTAGGAGGATGGACATAACAAAATCAGGGAATCATCAGCAAAATACAGAAAATACAAAAGTGCAGAGGCTCTTTAATATGCAACCACATGGATTTATAAAGCTGTCACTGCTGAAAGTTAGGATAATAAGAAAATAACAGAGTGTAAGCTGAATGTGGAGATCAATCTCTTAACACAGCATACAACTTCTAATTATGTCAAAATTCAATGCTCACAACAAGATTCTTTGTTTTTATTGCCTAAAAGAGTATTCCCTTTATAGTCTGAAATTTTAGAACAGTATAAATAAATCAGTTTAATATTCTCACCACTGGCCTTGTCATATGTGGAAAATCACACCCCTTATGCACACAATCTTTCCTATCTGTACAATTAGAGGACACACCCCCTCCCTCGGCTCAATCTCCTTGAGCTTCAAGGAGAACTGCATTATATATACTTGTTTAATAGAATATGACTTTTCAAAATTTAATGTGCAAATACATAGCTGAGGATTCCCATTACCCTGCCAGTCCTGACTGGATCCATCCAGAATAGAGCCCAAGATGCTGAATTTCTCATACATCCCAGGGCTGTCAGGGCTGCTGGTTCATAGACCATAATTTGAGAAACAGGATTGGAAAACTCACTGGAAAACCATCCTTCCTCTGCACATGTTGGTTTCCTTGTGTACAGCCTTTCAGAAGCTGACCTCATTATTCTACAAACAATACTGTAGGAAAAGAGCTTTCCATCGCTTGCTCAGTGAAAATGGGAAAAAGGAAAATGTATCTTACAGAGATTAGGCCTCCTCCCAATAGTAAAAATCATTCTGAAAAGGCAACATTTTTACTGCAGTCTATCTTCATTAATTTATTTCCATTTTCTCATTTTAAACATCTTAATATGCTATTACATACCAAAGATTATTTTTCAAAAGAAAAATTTTGGAGGTAAACTTCTATCATTACTATTTTTCCTAAAGCTATGAAATATTTTTCTATATTATTATTAATATTTCTTAGTAAATAATGGTTTATTAAATCTCAATATTGTGTAAATCAAATTTCCATAATATGAAAACAACTGATCATTAAGATCATATCATGTGATCACCATAGTAATTATCTGATTTTAGAAAATATCCAAATTCAACAAGAAGGAACTATAAAATGACATTTACCTGCCAGAGGCAATATCTTTATTTCTTTGAAAGTAGAAGAAATATTAACAGGCAAGAAGTTTGAGAAAGGCCTCTCCTCCCCTCTTTGAACCAACATATACATAAGTTGCTCTCTATAGAGAAAGGTAATTTATTCTTTATCTTTATTTTGAAAGGTTAAAGAAATAGTTCTTTTCTGGTCATATCTATAACTTACTTATCCATCCGAAATGTTAGTATGCTACAGGCAGTTCTTTTAAAATTCATATTTTAACCTGGAAAATGTCAATCATATAACAAAGTCTACAATAAGGTAAGACCCTCAGTAAAAAGTTTGAGGAAATGTAATTTAGTTGCATTTTTATGGACTTAGTATGCATGGTGTGTGTGTGTGTGTGTGTGTGTGTGTATCTTAATAGCTACTATTCATTTTGCCTAGAATATGTTATAGAGTTCTGTGAGAATGAAATGTTCACAAATTTGTAATGCAAGAAATAGAAGAGCTTATAATACATTAAAACTAATGTACAAATTAGAGGAATCTCAGCATAAAGTGGAATTTACATAGACACATATTTTAGGGAATCTGACTCTAATTCTATCATAAAAGAATATGCCATTTGTATGTTAGTTCTATAGTTCTTCGTAATCTGTGTGTGTTATATGTTTATTTGAGTGGAGGAATTATTATATTTGAGGAGCATGTGCTACGCCCAATAGTGTGCTTCATGTTTACTGCCTTTTGAACTCCTTAGTGGGAACAAATACAGCATGCCAATACTATGCGATAGCAAGCATTAGCTGCATCGTATACAGGTAGGATCTCTTTCTAAGAACTATGAACTACAAAAATGTTGGCTTGGCTCACATCACTCATAAGCCTTTTTACATGGAAGGTTGATTTATGGATGAAATAATACTCTCCCTCTTCGCAGTACTTGAATGCAAGAATCTTGAGACTGTGAAACTATATAAGCTTTAAATCCAATCAGTTTGTGCTGTTTTAATCTAATTTTATAGCTCTGTGAGGCATTCAATTTTGTCAGAAAGTCACATATCACTGCTATACAATTGCTATAATCACGAATGAGATGGCCTACATTTTACTGAGGTTTTAAAATCTTCTAAAAGTAGATTGAGGATATATAAGTGTGACTTTATTTTAAGTCTCTTTTTTTTTTTCCAATATATTTATTTTCATCTATTTGAAAGGCAGAGTGACAGAGAGTCAGAGAGAGAGAGAGTGAGCAAGAGAGAGAAAGAGAGATGTTTTCCATTTGTTGGTTCACTCCTCAAATGTCTGCAACAACCAAGGCTGGGCCAAGCCAATGCCTGGAGGCTAAACCTCAATTCAGGTCTCCCATGTGGATGGCAGAAGCCCAAGTACTTGGTTTTCTTCCTTCCATGATACATTAGCAGGAAAGTGTATCAAAAGCAGAGACAGCAATACAACTGGCACTCTGATATACAATTTAGGTGTCCCAAGTGGGAGCTGAATCTATTGTGCCACAGTACTACCCCCAAGTCTCGTTTTTAAGAAAAAGCATTGGTGAGTCAGACGCTGTGTCATAGCACATAAAGCCACCACCTGCAGTGCCAACATCCTACATGGGTGCCAGTTCAAGACCCTATCCACTTCTGCTACAGCTCTCTGCTATGCCCTGGGAAAGCAGTAGAAATTGGCCCAAGTGCTTGGGACCCTGCACCCACATGGAAGACCTGGAAGAAACTCCTGGCTCCAGATCAGCCCAGTTCTGACCACTGCAGCCATTTGGGAAGTGAACCAGTGTGTGGAAGATCTCTCTCTCTCTCTCTCTCTCTCTCTCTCTCTCTCTATAACTCCACCTTCCAAATAAATAAATAAATCTTTTTTTAAAAAAATCTTTTAAAATGAATATTTGGTTGAGCTGCTGGGTAGGCATCCCATATGGGCACCAGTTCATCTTGGCTGCTCCACTTCCAGTCCAGCTGCCTGCTAATGGCCTGGGAAAGTAGCAGGAGATGTTCTAAGTTCTTGGACCTTGTACCCACGTGGGAGTCCCAGAGAAAGCTCCTGGCTCGTGGTTTCAGATCAGCCCAGCCATAGCCATTGTGGCTATTTGCGGAGTGAACCAGTGGATAGAAGAGTGCGCTCGCTCACGCACGCGCTCTCTCTCTCTCCCTCTCTCTCTCCAACTCTGCCTTTCAAATAAATGTGCAGAAATTAAATTCTAAAATAAATTTGTTAACACAAAAGAAAAAGCACTGGTAACCCTTTATGCATGCTCTCTTTCTTCCTTTACACTTTAAATCACTTTTAAATTGATTCACATATTAGTTTAATGTTTATTGACTAGTCACTTTAGACCACAAGAATATTTGAAAAAGATCACGGAAATTTTGAGTTAAAAGATAAAGTTTATTTGGGTACAAAGAACTTTGATATCCAGGCATAGTTTCTTCCATAATGTCCATTCTCCATGAACTTTTTGTCGATGCCCCATAGTTTTACAACTAGGAGTAAAGTGGACAGTAAACAATGTTACAAGATGGTAGCCAATCTAAGGAGTCTTGCACACAAGTAACCAAGCAAATATGGCAGAAGCTTGGAGTGAGGGGCGCTACCAGACTACCTGTGGTACCTGGAGGCAGGCAAGGGGGCATAGCGGCTTGGAACTGAAGGCTGACAGGAGCATTTATAATACTTGAAGGTAGGCAGATGTAAGTGGCTTTTCAGAGGCTGGAGAACAGTAAGTTAAACATAGTAGAAGTTAGGTAGGGCAAGGAGCACTGCTTATTTCATGCATTTGAAGTATAGGTGTAGAAACCCAGAAACAGGACAGTTTGCGAGGAAATGGAAGGTACTGATGAAATGCAAGGAATGTGTGGAGCTAAAATTATTCTAAAAACAATGAAGAGAGGGAGGAGATGTACAATTTGGGACATGCTCAATTGGACTTGCCCCAAATGATGGAGTTAGAAATGTGCCAGGGGATTCCAATATAATCCCATCAAGATTACATGTACTAATGCCATCTCACTAGTCCAAGTGATCAATTTCTGTTCACAATTGATCACACTGATAGGTCGGTCTAAGAGTCAAAGGGATCACACAAACAAGACTAGTGTCTGCTAATACTAACTGATAGAATCAAAAAAGGAGAGTACAATCCAACATGGGAAGTGGGTTACACAGTATTCTCATAGAATTCCAGATGTCCTAAATAGCACTCTGGCTTCAGAATCAGCCTTGAACACATTCGGATCTGGCTGAAGAGCCCATGAGAGTATTTTAGGCATGGAAAGCCAAGACACTTTGGAAAAAAAAAATCAACCTAAATGAAAGATCTCTGCGAGTGAGATCCCAGTAGAAAGAACAGGTCATCAAAGGAGGAGGACCCTTTTTCTGAAGGGAGGAGCGAACTTCCACTTTGACTATGACCTTGTCTAAATAAGATCGAAGTCAGCAAAATCAAGAGGCTTCCATAGCCTTGGTAACTCATGACTAGAGCCTAGGGAGATTACTGATGCCATAAACAAGTGTCAAATTGTTAAGTCAACAACAGGAGTCACTGTGTACTTACTCCTCATGTGTTGTCCAATGTGAAGTAATGCTATAACTAGTACTCAAACAGTATTTTACACTTTATGTTCTGTGTGGGTACAAACTGATGAACTCTTTACTTCATATATACTAAGTCGATCTTCTGTATATAAAGGTAATTGAAAATGAATCTTGATGTGAGTGAAATGGGAGGGGGAGCAGGAGATGGGAGGGTGCAGGTGGGAGGGAAGTTATGGGGGGGAAAAAGCCACTGTAATCCATAAAGTGTACTTTGGAAAATTGTATTTACTAAATAAAAGTTTAAAAAATAAATAAATAGATAAAAACAATGAAGAGTCGTAAAAAGAGGATTTAAACAGATACTGTACATGATAGGGATTGAGTTTTAGAATGAACTCACTTGCTGCAGAGTGGAGAATGATCAACAAGGGGAGCTATAGTTGACTTGGAATGGCTGAGTCTTAGTTCCTATCTCTAACTCTATGAAAAATTCCATCATGAGAGATAAGTAAAGGTTAGCAGAGAAGTAAGACTTATTTGCATGTAAATCAAAAGTACACAGTTCCAAGGGAGTGTGGGATTGCTCAAAAGTGAACTGCACCCAGCAAAGTTCAGATCCATCCATTGATGTTATCTGGAAGCATAGGGAGTCATGCCTGGAACAGAGTTTAACTGAATATCCATGAAGGCAGAGCTTGGAGCAGGATTCGAGTATCATCCATGTCTTTGTCTACCTTTGGAAGTCTCAGAAGTTTCATGGTGTGGAGTACTTGATGGGAGCAGAGTGTCAGCTATGGGGCATGTGCTATAATGAAATTATAGCTAGCCATAGGTCATCCCCGGATTCACTTGGCACCATGATGCTTATCTATGGCCAGAGCCAGGTCTGAGAGGTTGTCTTGTGGAAGTTAGAGTTTGAGACATGGTTTCTGTGAGTACTTTCCAAATTTGACATTTACATGCTAAACTTTTAACGCAATTCTGCCTTTGGGTTTCAACGTTCAACTGTGAAATTATGAAACGCAATCCTTTTAAAGAGCTTCGGCCTGGCGGGAAGCTGCGCTCAGGTCCAGGGATTAGCCCTGGAATGAGATACACTTTCTTCCCCCACTGATTTTTATCTTGGCCCACAGTGGTATTTAGAATAGTCAATTATATGACATTAGTGTATTTGACTTGATCAGAATTAATAACTTAGATAAAATATCTAGGTAGGTCTATGGTTAAAATATTTAGGACGGATTAGAGATCAAAGCCTTAATTTAAATTTTGAAATAGTTTGTGTGATCTCAGGCAAGGCACTCTCCAGAGATGTGAAAGGGAAGAGGCAGTTTTATGGAGTGAAAAATAGCTCACTGAGCCGCCCTCCGATTAGCAAGCGTTCATGATGGTGGGATTTGGGGAAGCAGGGGAACTTTCCAGATAGGTTCAGGCATAGTTGGCAGCTGTTGGTGAGCTACAAGGAGGCAAACAAGCATTATGGGATATTTCAAAAGAGGTTGTTTAATGTTCAGCTTCCTGAGACAAGTGTGCCTGAGTGGACCACTGTTTTATAGCCAAATACAATGTTTCTTTTGAGGGGATGGGACTGCCTTAGGAGACAGAGTCTTATAGAATAATGATGGAAGTAATTTACCTTAATTTCTGTAGAAACCCTTTTTTTTTTAGGGTTGAGCTAATTCTCTAATATTTCAACTGTTCATATTTTTTAGTGTAACATTCTTTCTTTCCACAATTTTGTTTCCTATAACCTAGTATTATTGTCTTTTTGTGAGCTGATACATTCCAAATTTCCATTGATTAGTGATTGCAACATTTTTCTCCTTTCAACTTCTGTTCCTCATTGTCAAGGAATGATGAAATGAAAGTATAAGGATGAAAAATCTTAAGATACCAGAATTCCCATATCCTTTCCTTTGGGATTTAGACAATAGCAGATTATACAGGACATATGGCTATTTATTTTGATACTCAAAAAGAAATTCTCAGAGTCTACTTTTGAAAATAAATTTGTATGCTATATAGCCAACTGGAGTAATCTTTCTCTTCTCCTTAATCTTCTGTTAACAGTTCTCTGAGAATTATTCCTTAAGAGTTATTAAGAGCAGGAGCTGGCATTCTGGCATGCGGGTAAAGCTGCACCCTGTAATTCCAGCGTTCCTTAGGGGTGCAGTTTCCCAACCCAGCTGCTCCACTCCCGATCCAGCTCCCTGTTACTGGCCTGTGAAAAGCAGCAGTGAATGGCCAACAGGCGTGGGTCCCTGCCACCCACTTGGGAGACCAGAAAGAAACTCCTGGCTCCTGACTTCAGTCTGGCCCAGCATTGGCTGTTGTGGCCATCTGGAGAGTGACCCAGCAGCTCAAAGATTTCTCTCTCTCTCTCTCTCTCTCTCTCTCTTCCTTCTTCACCGTGTGCGCGCGCGCGCGTGTGTGTGCATGTGTGTGTGACTCTTTAAAACAAATATGTAAATTAAAAAAAGAATTAAAAATAAACTAGGAATTGGCATATTTCACATTTCAGGGCTTACCCCACCTTATAATTTCACAGCATTTGTCCATAGGGAAAAAAAAAGGAAAAAACTGAAAGAGGGATTTTTTCCCCCTGATTTCTCTTTGTCTATCCTGGGCAGATGGGAAGTAGTCTGTTGTATTCTTCGTAATGGAACGTCGGTGCACCTCGCTCTGGATAGATTACATTTTGGAGGCTTCATCCTGTCAATAAAATTAGAAAACAAATTTCTTATATATCATATACCTTTATATAAAACTACACAACACTTTTTTGTTAATAAAAGAATTTCTACTTTTTTTGTATGTCACAGTGACCCACACAAGGGGTGACAAAGATTTTCCAATTGCTGGTTCCCTCCCCTAAATGCCTCCAAATGCCAGGCCAAAGCCAGGAACCCAGAACTCTATCTGCGTCTCTCATATGTATGGCAGGGACCCAAGTACTTGAGCCATCACCTGTTGCCTCACAGGATGCCAGAAGCTGTGCCCGAGGTAGAGCAGCCAGGCTGGAAGTAGGCACTTTCATATGGGATGTGGGAGTCCCAGGTGGTAGCTTACACAGTGCCCCACAATATGCTTCCACACACACGGTGTCTTTTTTTAACCAAAAATATATAATACTCTCCTTTTGGAAATTAACTGAATGATTTTGGGGAAAGAGTACCACCCCCAAAAAAACCCCTTTATCAACAAGACTTCCTTCTCTTTTTAATCCCCTTCACCCTCTATCCACCTCCATCAGAGTCAGAGGCAGAGGAATTTCATGGGTCTACAAGCTACAAGCTTGGAAAGCAACAGATTTTGCTGGCCCGAGACAAATTCTCTAAATTTAGCATTTTTTGTACATGTCACTGTTTAACACAGTCCTACCAGGAACCCTCCCAACCAAAGAGCCAAGTGTATTATTTCCTTTAATGAACACTGTTGAGTTGTTCGCGTATCCAAAAGCAGTTTATTCATGCTTCAGCCATACCTGAAATGAAGCCAGCAACACACTTCACTGCTTTTGTACTTAATCAAATTAGAAGCAATTTAACACTTACTAGGGGAACTGAGGAAGACATCTGGACTCAGGGTTTCAGTCTGAAATGTACTACTTGGACTTGGAAGTAAAAATCACTAGTTGTATTTGGAGAACCTTAAGCCATGTCATGATCCTCATTTAATTTTCTTTAAAAATGGAATACTGCTATGCTTATTATCTCAAGAATTATTCATAAGCAATGAAATGCAATAAACAAGTCCTCGTTAATTTTTCTAATCATGCCCAATCCCTCCATATTTGTTTTCAATCTGCTTTTCTTCTGCCTTCCTCTGGACTTCAATAGTCATTTCTACTTGCACCTTAACTTTCAACCTTCTCTCTCTATTTGGGAAACTAGGATGTTTTCAAGTAGGAAGAGCAGAAACTACATTGAGATTGTTGTGTCCTGACTCCCTTGTTTACTAGTTTGGGAACTTACACAAGTTCTCCCTTTTGTGGCCTAATTTCCTTGTATACAAAGATAAACCATTAGATCCTATCCCATAGGGTGGTTAGGAGTATTAAGTAAGTTGTTATATGTGAACATCTAAAAGAACATCTGGTCCATCAGAAGGGCCTGGATATTAGTTGTCATTGCCTTTATTACTATTGACTACTTCCCATCTGTGTTGAAACAAACTCTGTAGTATATAGCATTAAATCAAGTCCTAGTCCCTCATGACTCTCCTGCCGCACATCTCTATTCTGCTCAGTCAAGATTCCCCATCAAGTTGTCTACACAGACTGGCTTTACTTCTCACTTCCTACTCATTGTTCCATACCTTTTAACTCTCTCCCTCTGCTTCCAGAGCTACTCTTGTTATGTCCATTTGTAACCTTTTGTTGTCATGACCAAAGGGCTCTTCTAAATCATCTTTCTTGAGTTCTCAGCAGCATTTAACATAGTTGACATTCTTTCTTGGTCCACCACCAATTCTTGTCCCAGTGATCTCTTCTCTGTCTCCCTTGCCTCTTCTTCACTTCTTAAACTGGACTCTTACCCCTACAATCTTAATGTAAGAGTCCCATCATTCGTGCTATTGGCTATAAGTAGATGATGCCCTTTTCCTCTTTTGGACCAGTATATTCAACACCCTATGCAGCATCTATAACTGCATATCTGAAGGCATTTCACACCTAATATTTAAACCCAAACTAGTATTGCATCTTTTCCCCTCCACCTCTAATTTCCCAGTCTTCTTCATTTTTCTTAATGGCTATAGTCAGCATCACCCTCCCTGTGACTCCCTCTCACGAAAAATCTATTATGGCAGCCTGAGAAATCTTCCTACAAAACTTGTCTGAAAACTCATGCTTGTCTCTGTAGTGTCTGTCTGTCTCCCTTTTTTGAGCTGTTCTCTTAGATTTTTTTCCTGGCCCACTACCATTGTTTGTATGTTCCCTTCTTAGTTCTACTAAATCCCTTTGATCTTTCTTCCAAAAATACCTGAAATAATATTTTAAAAACAGAAATCAGATCATATTACTTTAACATGCAAAATCCTTCCATTGACTTCTTACTATGAGTCTAATAAATGAAAGATAATATCTTTAACATGGATTTTCTATTCTCAGGCAAAATATTATTTCTTTAGCATACTATTTGAATGTATCCTATCCTTTTCTTTGTGTAATTTTCTCAAAGTTGCAGATATTTTATTTTTGCTCTTAAATAAGTTACTTTATTTCCTCTTAAGCTATCAGTACTATGAAGTCAAAGAATGTTTTTTCACAAAATCTGTAATGATATTGCTTCAATAAGTGTTTCTAAATAATTTAAGGGACATTCCATAACTAATTTGAAATATGATAAGCTACACATACTATCTGAGGAAGAATGAAATTTTATCTTGATTACTTTGAAAATATTTACTTAAACTCTTAGTTCATTGCGTTTGAAAAGAAATTCTGTCTAATTTGTTTACCTATGAAGAACAGATGGAGGTCACCTGGAGCCATATGCATGAACTTTAGAAGCTGACAGAATAGGCCATAAATTTGAATTGCTCCTTCCAAAAACAGAAGACATGACTTTGGTTAAGTTACAGAAAAAAATAAATAAATAAAACCAACTTTGTTTCTGCTTTCTAAGACTGAAAATGAGCACAATTACATGTTCCTTAGTCAGCTAGTATGAAATGAAATTACTTAAGGTAATTCACTCCAAATAATTTTTCCTTTTTTGCAAAGACTCTGCTCTTCTAAGGACATGATATACAGGGGAGCAGCAATAAGGAAGCATTTGAAAGAACAATTACATTTCTCTCTTACTGGCCCTAAAACCAACCCTTATAAATCTTGAGTAAGTACACCAGTATTAGAAAAATAGAAGCCAAATGTTTATCAGATATTTAAACTTAGGTTCATATGTAAATACATCAACCTTTGCTTCCTGAGATGTAGGAATTAAAATCAACTCCTAGTTGCCCATTAAATGTAATGAGTTGGGAATAGACATTTGGTACGGTGTTAAGACACTGCTTGAGATGCCTGGATCCTATATTAGTGTGGCTGGGTTCAAGTCCCATTTTCATTTCCAATTCCCAGCTGGTGTATACCCTGGGAAGAAGCTGATGATGGCTAAGGACTTGGGAAGGACTTGGGTCCCTCCCAACCACATGGGGAACCTGGACGAACATCTTGGCTTCTGTCTTCTTCCTGGTCCAGCCCAGGCTACCAGGGGCATCTGGGGAGTGGAACAGCCAGTAAAAGATTTCTGTCTTTCTATGTGCCTCTGTCTTTCTCTACCTGCCAAATATATGGGGGAGGGGGTAAGAAGTCACATTGCACCTAATAAATATACAAAATCATTATTTGTCAGTTAAATTTTAAAATGCCATGAGGCTGAGTGGGAGGGAGGTTGACCTAGTGATTAAGTCACTGGAAAGGAAGCCCACAAGCCAGGTCAGAACACTTTGGTCTGATGCCCACCTCCAGCTGCCAGCTCCAGCTTCCTGCTGTTGCAAACCCTGGGAGGCAGTGGGAGCCCACATGGGAGATCAGCATTGAATTCCCAGCTCCCAATTTCAGGCTCCACTCTGGTCACCACTGCAGGCATTGGAGAAGTGAGCTGGTAGATGGGAGCACTCTCTGTCAATTTGCCTTATTTTCTCTTCCTCTCAAATGAATAAATAATCTCCTTAAAAATCACGGGGCTAGAGAGAACATCAAACCTCCTCTGAGCATCTGCTTGTCAGTGACAGCATAACAAGGATGGTGACAAGTGGTCTTTACTCATTGCAAGAACCCCAAAGGCTTAGCACTTTCTAGAGCTAAAAATTAGAGTCCTTACACTTCTTTTACAATTTAGAAGTTTGTAGAGAAAGCATTGTCTTTCTCCCAGATTAGAACAGTATCAACAGCAGAATAGTCATTCTGAGGACCTAACTCAAAAGCAAAGTAGTCATTTGCCTAGTGAGTATACTGGGCTAGACAAATCTTTAAAGGTAGGTAGTTCATGACAAAATAACAAATGGGGCACTTTGTGTGGTACTGTTTGAAGCTGTTGCCCATGGACACTCATAAGATCCAGGAACTGAAAGTATAGCATAAATGCACAAAAGAGCAAGAAAATTATATATAAGGAATTATGGCTCTGTATACTAATTTATATAGTGTATGTTTATATTTAAGCAAAAAGAAGGTTATGATAGACTGGCCTTAGCAAAGAAGGCCTTTCTCAGAGTCTTTTTAGAAGATATAAGAAAGTGTTTGGTGGACATTAAAATGAGAGAATGAGCATGCACTATTGAAGTGAAAATTTTGATACCTAGACAACAAGAAATGAAGGTTCTGGGAAGTACTGGACGTGCCTGAGTGAAACAGTGAATCAGACTTGGGAGTAACGGAAATGAAAAAACAAAACAATACTTGCAGGTTAAAAAGAGCCAAACTATTGTTTGTTTGACATGTTTTTTCCAGGAATTTAATTCATGTCAGTGTTCAGCTCTTGTGTTCAGCAGCTCAACTAGAAAATGTAAAGAAAATATTAGTTGAGAAAATATGGTGATTTACAAAGTTTCATGAAGTCAGCCATTATTTTAGATATATCATAGAATTTGTCTTTTATTTTATTTCATGGTAAAAAAAAATAATTGTAGTAACTGAAGTATAAGATGGGTCTGGCCTGATTGAGCCTGGTAGAACTGAAATGAGTCCTTGTGAAGGAGACATACAGCCCTGTGATTGATTGGACAGGAGAGGTCAAAGGTGACTCATAGGTTTCTAGCCAAAGTGACCAGGAAACTGGTGGTGCTATTGACCCTTCCTGAGGACTGAATTAGTCTGGATTTTATCCTTAACCTTTAATTATATTAGCTCGGGTTCCTTACAGAAAGAAATTATTGGTGTCATAAATCCAAAATTGCTCCTCTCCTTTAAAAATAATTCTTCTCCAGTTACTCTATAACATTGACCCTTCAAGTCAGGCATCAGATTTTATGGTTTATTTATAGTAATGACATTTAAATGGCAGCTTTATGGCCTGATAGTCATATTTATGAAAGGATGTATATTCAGGAATAAGGAACTCTACCAGGTTGGATAGGAAAATGCAGCCTCTAAAAGATTCTATTTCGTTTAGTGAATCAAAAAATTATCTTACTATGTGCTATATCTTAATTGTAACACTCAGCTGTAATTTTTCACGTAGCTTATATTCCTTGCAAAGTCTTCACAATCCTTCTTTCTCAAAAAAAGGGTAGGAAAACCTAAAACAAAGAAAAACATTAAGAATTTTTCTAGGCCAGAACATTCTTCTCAGCTGCATTTGATTCACATCAGTATACATAAATAAACTTAGGAGGATGCACTCCAGTTCATGATGTGAGGAATCTGCATCCTTCTAGGTGTGGTGTGCTGCTTGTGATGACAAATATTGATGGTTGGAATCACATTGCAAACAGTAGAAATGGCAGTGGGTGGATTCGCTGAGATTTAAATAAATGACTTTAGATAACACAACCTTTGGCTGGAAACTTTCTCTAAGGCGCCAACCTATTTTGAGACTTGGTAGCCTGTAGATTGCTATTTTGTGACAATTCTATTTTTATCTACTTCCTTGCTGCAGAGCAGGAACAAGTAGTTCCTAAAATGTCAAGAAGAGTCACAACAAACTATTACAAAATTTTACCTTGAGGTTGAGTTCCCACACAGACACACACACCTGATTTGTTTGCTGGGAGCACAGGACTGAGCTGCAGGCAAAAGCATGTTTTGGTTCTCACACAGCCAGGAGGCAAAAATGAGCCCCATAAATGCCTTCCACTGTTGTAAAGATCACAGGAATTCCGAGCTCCCTGAGGGTAGAGGCTATAATATTTAACAATGTGTCTGCAGAGTTTTCCTCAGTATCTGACTAGTGATAGATGCTTATTAAATATTTGGTCAAGCAAATGAATTAGAAACTGCGTTGACATCTCAGAGCTACAGCAGAACAGGTACTAGGGAATGATGGGATGAAACTCTGCCCCCAGAGCATTACCCAGTTGTGATATGGGATATAAATACACATCTTCACACACACACCTTCTGGAACATTCCACATGGCTGTACTTAGAATTCCAGTCCCTAATAGAGTGCTTACCTGACTCCAGCAATCCCCACCGTCTTGTCTTCTCTCTTCTTGAGGTTTGCGTAGCTCAGTTCTGCCGATCTTCCTCCTTCTTACCATTGTGCCGTCTTTAGTGGCTCCGTAGAGATGACTTTCTTTAGGATTTCCTGCTCAGTCCATTTCTCCCCCTTTCCCTTAAGCTGCTGCTGAGTGCTTACTTGTTCACTTGGTTTCTACTGTTTGCTCCAGGGAGGTTTTTACACCTAAATCTACTGGAACCCCCAAGTCTTTATTTCCAACTGCACTTCTATTACCATATATAGACTTGACATGATCACACCTTTGCTCTGACATTACCGCTATCCAATAGTAAATCCCATTATAATCCTAGCAGTTATTTTAATGACTTTCTGTTCTTTATGAAAACACCTGACACCTGTGGTTTTTGAAAATAGCCCTTGAATTTGCTCGACTCTACCCTCTTCATATTCCCTTCCTCCCCTCTATTTAAGCTTCTTTCTGATGCAGCTCTGTTTACTCAAGCCTTTGGCTGCCCTGGCTTGCTAGCCTTCTGATCGTACTGCACGTGGTTCCCAGAAAGCCCATCCTTCCATTCTTTTCCTTAAAGTCTTGTGAGGAAGCGTTATTGTCAGCAGGGAAGGTAAAAAACTAGAATTGTATATCAGATGCCATATAATATCACCATATTCTATTTAGTCAAAAAATAAATCTGCTACCCATCTAGCCTATTAGTATTGAATTGTGCTCCCTCTGCCCAAAATTCATATGTAGAAGTCCCAAATTCTAGTCCACTGAATTAGACCTCCCTGGGAGACAGAGTTCTTTACAGAGATAATAGAGTGAAAATGAGACCACAGTGGGGGGGGGGGGACCTAATTGGAAAGAGTTGTTGTTGTTATAGGAAGGGAAGCTTTGGAGGCAGAGACCCACAAAGAGGGAGGACAATGGGCAAAATACAGAGAAAGCCATCTCCATTCCAAGCAGAGAGGACTGGGACATAACTTTTCCTCACAGCCCTCAGAAGGAGCCAAGCTGCCAACACCTGCACCTTGAGCTTGCATCCTCCAGAACTGAGAGAGAGAAGACAAATGATGAATGTGTGTTACCCCAGGCACCCAGTCTGCAGTTTTGTCATGGCACTCCTAGCACGCGAAGCCAATACTCTATGCTAAGGCGACCACACATACACCAGTGTATGCGTACAACTCTATCTACCTCTGCACCTGGCTAAGCATATGCAGTCTTGGTGGAAGCCATGGTCTATTCTGGGATTCCAAAAACACCTCAGGAGAGAATTACAAAGTGTCCTCTCCTGGAATTGTAATCCTCACTATTCCAAGAGCCTTGTGTTAAATCCATTGGTAAACATACTTTACATTGAGTCATGAAGTAAAACTACTTCATCATTTGCATTTTCTCCTCATTCAGCAGGAGTTTATCACCTTGTGAATTGAGGAATTTTCCACCTAGCAAAGAAAACAGTAACAGAAAAACCACGCTGACAATAATCATAGCTGACAGGCACGTCGGGTTACAAGCACAGAAAGAGTGCCTGCCTTGCAGTCTTCCTATCTGTGGATTTAGGCAATATCCCCTCTGAACAATGATGGGGAACCAGAGCAGTGAAAACCGAGGGAGACTCTCCTTTTCTGTGATGTACTTCTTTTCTTGGGGTGGGGGTGGCCAAAATAATGATGTGAATTTCAGTTGTCAGATCTCAATGCCCCAGGCATCTGAAAAATGCTGATTTCAGTTTAGCACACTAGGAATGTTCTTAGACAATCCATTGCACTGTGAATGGTCTTCTAATCCAGTGATTCTCAAACAAGAAGTAGTATTGAGGAGAGTTTCTTAGAGCACCCGTTTGCGGGTTCCACCCCTGGAATTCGGATTCCATAGGTCTGGGACAGGGCTGAAATTGCATTTTTAGGAAGTTTCCAGATCCAAAGTTTGCATCTGGACAATGACCAATCTCACTTCTGATCATTGGTGGAAACTCACACATAACAAAATTCTCCTAAAGGTACCATTGTTGCTAACAGAGAAAAAAAAAAAAAGACCAACAGGAATGCGACTGGTCAATGTCCAACCAGTTGATACATTTAGAAAAACCACCTGAATCATTTAGTTGTGCTCTATACCTGAGGTTGTTCTTAATACAGGCCTGGATGGCAAAATTTCTCATTAGTTGGGAAATTGTGTATGTCTGCTATATATGACACTGTGTGTCTGTTATAAATGTTTCAATCACAAAATGGTTCTTAAAAGAAACCTAATGTGTAAATCTGAGGGTCAAGGGGAACATTATTAGATTTTATAAATCCCTTGATCATTTGAGGAGAAAAAAAAAAAAAAGATAGTTTTGTTAAGTTGTCCTTATATTACCCAAGGCGTATCATTTATATTTTCTCAAGATGTCATTTCTCTCTGAGGCTCCCCCTGGTGTTCTTTACTGCATATTACAAGTATAAAAGCTTCCTTGAATTTGATGCATTCAGTAGTGACTTAGAGTTGTCTAAAAAGGAGCAGAATGTTGCTTTAAGATATTCCTTACTCAACATCAGTACTTTTAAAGTGTTTAGCATAATGGAAAAATGTGAATGGCAGTGAGAAAAATAACTTACCCGATATTGCAAAAGTATATATGTAGCTCAAGTATTTTAATGATGTTTATGACAAAAGGTACTTTCAAGGTCGCCAAAGAGTTTCTCTGTAGGTTTTAGTATCTAAATGATTTGCTTTAGCCATAACTATACATGTAAGTTGCAGACTAGCTTCATGTTTTTCGTCCTGAACTGGCTATGATGGCTCTATAGACATTTTTAGGATTTACACCCATCCATCCATAATCCAAGCCTTGAGAAATTCGATCCAGTCCTTTGTCTTTGAATCTCTTCTTTCCAGGTCATTGTTTTCACAACTGATATGTTCTTGTGACACTTCTCAGGTGCAACTCAGGTGCTCCGCGGCCACACATTTGTCACACGGCTACTACATTGCACAGCACAGGGCATTGGCTCCATTTGCTCTGATGCGTTGTATTGAAAGGGAAGTTGCTAGTGCTTGTTATGGACAATGAGGAGCTGTTGTACTTTAAGCTAAGTGTGCACTTATTAAAGCAGACATACTACTCACAAGCATAAATGAATGGTCCCAGCATGTATGGGCTTTATTAGATTGATGTCTTCAGAGAGCAGTCAGTAAAAGCAATTTCTCTTTCACCTGCCACCAAATAAAGAGGGGTGGTGGATGAATTTCTATTACCTACACTTTTTTCTTTTTTAAATTATATTCTTTATTTGAAAGGCAGAGTATAATAGAGAGTGAGAAAGGAAGATAACTTCCAGCCTGTGGTTTACTCCCCCAGGTAGCTGCAACATTCAGGGCTGCATCAGGCTGACGTCAGGAGTCTGAACTCCATCAGGGGGTCCCACGACCACGGCAGGACACTGATGCTTTCCCAGTTGCATTAGCAGGGAGCTGCATCAGAAGTGGAGCAGCCAGGATCCAGATCGACACAACTCCAATCTACGATGCCAGCATAACGCACTGAGCCACAGTGCTGGCTCCTATCACCTTCACCTTTCTGGTGCACATTGCTCTTCTCTACCATTGCTTTCTGTGAGGCATACTGCCATTTCATACTAAGCCACATTCTTCATTTTGTTTTTGTTTTTCCATTTGTGCCTTTTTCCACATAATATTTGTGCCATTAGGTGAGGGAATTTGCTTCACTTTCCTTTTCACGGCTGTATCCCTAGTAAACAGGCTGTCAACTTGCTAAGTACCCAATTGAAAACAAAGAATGATGTTTTTAAAAACCCAGATTGAGGGGATGGGAATTTTGCATGGCAGTTAAGACTGATAAATGTGCGTATATCCTCGATCAGAGTCCCTGGGATCAATACCTGGCTCTGCTCCTGATGCCAGCTTCCTGCTGACCCACAGTCTGGGAGGCAGCAGTGATGAGCATGGAATTGGATTCTTGCTCCCACATGGAATACCAGGATTGTGGCCTCATCTCCTAGAATTGCCCCCTATTCCCATGGGTTTTTTTGCTGGCATGTGGGAAGCAAATCAGCTGGTGAGAATGCTCATATTCTCTCTATCTCTTTTTCTCTCTATATCTCATCTCCCTCTACCTCTCAAATTAAAATAAAACAAAACAAAACAAGCAAAAACTACTGGGGGCCTGGTGGTGTTATGCAGGAGGTAAGACTGCCACACCTGCTCCCTGCTGATACTCCTAGGAAAACAGTAGAAGATGCCCCAGGTTCTTGGGTCCCTGTACCCATGTGGGAGACCCAGAGGAAGCTCCTGGCTTCTGGGTTCAGCCTGGCCTCGCCATGGCTGTTATGGCCATTTAGGGAGGGAATGAGCAGATAGACGATCTCTCTATGTCTTTCCTTTATCTTTCATTTTGTCTTTCAAATAAATAAATTTTATAAAACTAAATGAGTTCTTTCTACATTAGAAAATTTATTTTAAAAATCTTCCCTTTTAAATATTTTACACAGTCGTTGCTCATTCTCCCTTTAAATCTTTCTTCAATCATTGTATGGGAAACCAATTGTCGGACACCTTCTGGAGATGGTCATCCTTGCCTTATCTGCTTGTCTATGGCAATTCCACATAATTCATATCTTTGTCAACTTGCTTATTGAATGGTGACATCTGGCTTTATTGACTTCAGAGTTTTTGGAAGGATTATTTGTGGTATATTTCTAAAATTGTGTGTGTGTGTGTGTGTGTGTGTGTGTGGTTAAAGCCATGTGTAGATATTAGATAGAAAAGACCCATCCTCCTACCACACTTACTCATCTGCGCAGTCAACCCTATTACCAAATTGCATTTGATATTTCTCTTTTTAAGATCCTATGTAGTTTTCTATCTATATCACTCAACTGGAAACCTGCCTCTACTACTTTGTGATTGTATGTGACTGTGCCGTACTTTGGTGCCACTGACAATTTGGCAGAAAATCCCTGATGGTCCTAATCCATGGCATTTCTAAGGGAAGAATATGATAAAATTCCATTTAATGGCTTTGTTTCTGTATTTCAGATGGTCTTCTCCTTGTTGAGAATGATATAGAATTTCAATATTCTCATCAGTACAGTTATTAAAGGGGACAAATTAAGCTGTAATTTTCATAGCTGCTAATATAATTATTTTAAACTGTAAACAATATATAAAAAGCATGTCTAAAGAACATAATATTTAACAAGGAAATTATTAATATGGATTATTTGGGTTTTATAAAACATAACTCTGGAAATGTTATGAATTTATGATGAAGCTGTCTTCTGTAGAGGCATTTGAAGGTATACTTTGACATTCTGTAAGTATCTATTAATTGGTTTAAAATTGATAGTCACATATTTTTATGATGTCACCTAATTTAAAAGTGAGTTTTCTTTTACCCAATTAAATACATAAGGTCTCTTACAATGTAAAAACTACTATTGTCCTTTTGGTTATTTGCTTTAAACTATATCAGAATGAAACTAACATTTCCAAATGTTCTGAATATTTAGGCAAATAAATGCTTTTAAGTATTTATTTATCTGAGATATATGCACACACACAGATCTTCCATCCTCTGGCTCATTCCCCACATGCCCACAATGACCAGGTCCTGGCTAGGCTGAAGTCAGGAGTCGGGAACTGAGCTCAGGTGTCCCTGTGGGTAGCAGGGACACAACTAATTTTTCCCAATGATTGGTTTATTTGTTTGCTTATTTATTTATTTGATAGGCATAGTGAGAGAGAGAAAGTGGAGGAGAGAGGGCGGGGGAAGAATCTTCTATTCCTAAATATCTGCAAAGGTCAGGACTGGACCAGGCCAAAACCAAGAGTCTGAAACACCATCTGGGTATCAGACTTGAGCCATGATTCACTGCTTTCTCAAGTTCATTAGCAGGGAGCTGGATCAGAAGTAAAGCTGCTGAGACTGGAATTGCTGGCATTCTAAGTAGTGGCTTAACCTGCTGCACCACAATGCAGGCCCTGGACCCAACTATTTAGGCTATCGCCCGATGCTTCCCAGGTGTATGGTACTATGATGCTAGAATCAGGACTGGAACTAGGGCTCAGACACAGGTATTGTGATAAAATTAATAGTTAGCACTGTGGGCATCTGAACTGGCATCTAAATAACTCAGCCAAATGCCCACCCCAAATAAATACTTTGAAAACAGTAACAAATTCTCTTCTGATCAGGTAGTTCAAGACTAGTCTAGAAATCTTGATTTCAATAATATCCTTCTAAATAATGTATTATATATGTGAAATTTTCTGAGAATACAATTTAATTAGCCACAAAAATGCAAAAATGCTTATTATGTGAGGTGATATATAGATTGATTAGTTTGATTATCACAATCATTTCATGTGTATACACAAAGGTACTTCCAAAAGTTTATGGAGAAATTGAATTGAAAGACAGTTACATTTCTACAAACCCTTTGAAATTCCCTCATATAGATAAATATCCCAAATACTGAAGAAACATTACAAAGGCAAAGAAGTAACATCCTATGTTCTATAAACAGTTATGCTTTTCCTTTATGTGCCACTGAGCTTAATAGAAATAATCAAAATTTTTAGAGTTTGTATGCTTCCTCAAACTTGAGATGAAAGTCAAAAACAAAAGTTGGGCCAGCGCTGCGGCTCACTTGGCTAATCCTCTGCCTATGGTGCTGGCACCCAAGGGTTCTAGTCTCAGTTGGGGCGCTGGATTCTGTCCAGGTTGCTCCTCCTCCAGTCCAGCCCCCTGCTGTGGCTTAAGAAGGCAGTGGAGGATGGCCCAAGTGCTTGGGCTCTGCACCCGCCTGGGAGACCAGGAGAAGCACCTGGTCCTGGCTTCGGATCAGCATGGTGTGCCAGCAGTAGCAGCCATTTGGGGGGTGAACCAACAGAAGAAAGACTTTTCTCTGTTTGTCTCTCTCTCTCACTGTCTAACTCTGCCTGTCGAAGAAAGAAAAAAAAAAAAAGAAAATACTTTAAAAACAAAAGTTGTCAGACAAATGTTTGTTATTATTTTAGCAAGTACTTGAACTTGAAATCAGTCTCCCAACCACATTGATGTAAAATCCTGAATCTTTAATATACTTTGTTGATATTAAATGCTAGCATTTAGTATAGGTGCAGATTTTGACAAGACTAATAATACTATTTATACGTGTAATTATTTAAATTACCCATACTGCCTCAGTTTAATTGTGTTCACTAAATTGGCATGCATAATTTATAACATCAATTCTGTCAACCATCAATCTACATTTCAGACAGCAACACATCATCTAAATGACAAGGTAGAATGTTTGAGTTGATTCGGGAGAGAATAACTTTCAAAGTTGGAAGTCTGTGTCATAGTTTTGTACCCAAGAGATACAAACCTTTGGTGGCATCTGTAGAAATCTCTTTAAGGGTCTTCCAGACCGGGCACAACTATGCAAAGCAGAGGGGAAAAATAGAACCAAAATGAAAGATGTTCCTCTTCCTGTATTTGTGTGGGCCATCCAACACTTTCAAAGTCCTGCAGTGCTTCTCAAAATAATATTTTTAATTTTATAAAGCACCCTTAGGCATAAATTATATTGAAATATAGATTATCGAGTAAATATTTTTATTATGTACATTAATTTGTTATCAACTGCAAAGGCAGGTCCAATAACAAGATTTCAAAAGGGTGAAGATAAAGAATATGTTAAGGTATTGAGACATCTGCAGTAATTGTGATATAATTGGAAAATACCCGTGGTGCCCAAGCCAGATATACTGCCAACCATTCTGTAGCTGGTTGTCAACTTTTATAAAAGTTACTGAAAAATAAAGATGATCTTCCCCTTTCCAATAACGTAAATCCCTGAATTCCATCACTAGACGCCTCAGGTGTTCTGCACCCGGAATAAGAACTCCTGTCATAGAATGAATTTTATATTTCAGCCACTCTATTTTGTCTTATGCTTGAGAGTCAAGAAATCTATCTATTTTAGAAATAAGA
Organism: Sylvilagus floridanus; assembly: GCA_949820135.1. NCBI lineage: Eukaryota > Metazoa > Chordata > Mammalia > Lagomorpha > Leporidae > Sylvilagus > Sylvilagus floridanus. Next base: position 32,933,110 of record OX463244.1, read on the forward strand.
TAATCATTTTGCATGTTTTAGCATATACCAGATTAAGTACATAGAAACATTTTCCTCTATCAAATATGTAATGCACAAGAATGCTTTAAGAACTGTATTTAAATGTGATTTTTTAAAATTTTATTTGTCCTATGTTGGTGATATACATGTGAGCTCTCTGTCTGAATGTGTTCTAGAAATTCATGTAATTAATCCAGATGTCATGGTATGGAACATAAGGACTTAGCTATCCAAGTCTTATTACATGAAACTTGATGCACTGTAATATTTGTGAGGCATATGAATTTTTGAGTGGAGAACAGATGAATCAGTTAATAGCTTAAGAAATACTGGAGGTAATTTTTACAAAAGATATTTCAAGGAATAGATGCAAACAAAATGAAAATCTTTCTGTTTAAAAAACAAAGACAACAGAGTTGAAAAGCAATGAAAGTATATTATTTAAATAATTTCCCTCTACTATTTCTTCTTGATTAAACTGACATGTTTTGTAAAATGGAATAGAAAATATATCCTTCAAAAGTAGAATGCAATGTTAGGACACATCAATTTCGGATACTTTTCCAACACAGATAATTCTCACTGTTAAACTTGTTCCACGTGAGGATCAAGATAACACCTTTCTGAAGAGAGTAACCTTGACCTCAAGAAGACCTACCTTCACTAACAAACATGCTAATGCATACAGACTAAAAAAAGTATCAAGATAGATTAAAAGGTTGTATTCACACATATTTTCTACCCTATTCTTGCTGAAGGTTACTTAAAGGCATTGAACCTGATTTTACAGATCAAATATAATTCTCAGATAACTTTGAGATATAAATTAGATCGATATTACATCAAAATGCCAAAAATAAAAAATGCCTACAGCCATTCCAGACATCTGTATTTATTTCCTGCCACTGCACAACCAATTATCACAAAATTAGATGTTGAAGTCAGCACATACTTACTACACTGTAGTGATGTGGGTCAGAAACCCAAGTGCAGCTTCCTTAGGTTTTCTACTTGAGATTTCACACCCTAGGTGTCAGGCAAGTGTTCAGTGCAACACACTTCCTTGTGGGTACAGGACTAAGGTCGCATTTTCTTCATGGTGCTTGGTCAAAAAGAAAAACAGATGTACAACTCTTTCATACACATTCAGTAATTCCCACAATGACTGTTGATTGAAAAGTGTGTTACACCATCATGATACCTAGCATTGTAAATGCACTAGCAAACCTGGCACAGGCACCATTTGTCAGAGTCTATTTTACAAATATATCACAGGCATAGGTAATTAAAGGCAATAAACTCAACTAAACAGCCTACCACATTTCAAGACCCATTTATTGTGAAACCGATATGGGGGAACCAGGCAGCGAGATGGATAAGGATAGGTGATTCTGAATGTCTGCCAGCCCTGCACTGTAACTCTACCCCCTTCCCTATCTATCCAATCTGGCCACCTTCCCATGGTGCATCTGTGTCTTATCCAGGACCAAGAAGGAGGAAATGCTCTAATGCCCACATGGAAGTTACAACTCCATGTAGAGACACCCTGAAATCCCCAGGAAGCCTTATGCATGCTGAGCTCCAAACCGTTTTTATATCCAATGAAGTTACCACCTCCTATCTCATAAAAGAGACTGATAACATGAGAGGGGCCCTTCTTTTGCTCTTGATCATCTTTAGAGATTCTCATCAGGCCTCCACCTTTCCTCTCTCCTTATACGCATCTCTCTGGCACACTGAAGATGATTATCTCATAAATCCTGCTTCCATTGGTGCACTATATATTTGTTTCTGCTTTGATTCTTATATCTGTGGGGGCAAGAAAATGAAACAAAGATTACGATGCATAGGCGCATTACAAGACCACCATGTACTGTTAATTGTGCTGATTGCTGAAAACACACATGAACAATACAGCTCTTTTCCAAGTTTTTAATGAAATGGAACCATGGCTGCTTTCCATCATCAAATTTAACAATATCTTTCTATTTAATATGTGAGACATTAAGAATCCTCCAATCCCAACTTTCTTTCCGAAGCCATTGGCTTTAATCATTGATAGATAAACGAGAGTGGTTAATGACCTAGAGAAGGATGCAGGAATATCCCAAGCATGCCTAAAAAATGAGGCCATCAGTTCAGAGATGAGGGCACTTCTGATAGTGACTTATGTTAAGTGTCAGGGTCGTGATGGCATCTCCAAGAATCAGGCAATGATTCTTACATACTAAATAATCTGATCAGATAGCTCAATGCAATGTTAATCACATAGAGATGGATGAACAGAACATGCATATTATATATGACAAGAGCTAATGTTAGCTTACTAATGGTTTTCAGAAATTAAGTGACTTTATCATGATTTTTCAGAACTAAAGCCTTTATTAGGATATTTTGCTGAAATAATACACATTATCTGGCATTCTTTCAGAAACAATACTAAAAACAAATATGTTTAAAAAAGTTAGCATGAATTTGAAAGTATAATTTAGTTGCTCTCTATTTTAAATTGTTTTTATGGCAGCTTATGATTGTGTTTGATTGTTTTTGAAGCGCTTTTCATGGTCGTTTGAATTATTGTTTAAAGTAAGTACATAAAGTGGTAGCCATTGTCCTTTTTAAGTGGATAAATATGAGACATAGAATTCAAGATTGTCTCATTTTTCATAAAAATACACATGATATTTAGAAAGAAAAAGATGTGAAGACAGAGTAATATGTTTTTAAGAAGGAAGCACATTATCATAGGAGAAATTGTGCCATAAATATTTTATCAAAAATCTTTATAGTAAAGCAGGAGCATAGTTTAATCCTCTTGAGTCATTTTACTTTAGAATAAGGAGAATACTAAAGAACATTCATTGCAAATATAATTAAGAACATCTTTCTCTTACTTCTCAAAAGAACAAGTCTGTATATGAAGAAAAGTTTTTTTTTTTTTTTAAGATGACACATCTAGTTGAGAGCAGAGTAAAAACGTAGCATTTGGTTTCTCTCTCCACTAGTCTACTGCTTTGATCTCACTCAAAAAAGAAGACTTATCAGTGAATTACTGGGTTCTGTTTAGGGATGATAAAAGTATGACATGCTTTAGATTTAAGCCATCATCATCATTCTGGGTCATCTTAAAGGAAAAGCATAAAACAGGGAAGATGGGGAAGAACTAATTCCAGTGGAGTGACAAATCAGTGTGCTTTGCCCTATTAGTTCTCTACAAATTGATTGGAATTTACAGGGTGAGCATTGCAAATCCAAAATCTAAAATCCAAAGTGTTCCAAAATCTGAAACTTTAATTTTTGACAGGCAGAGTGGACAGTGAGAGAGAGAGACAGAGAGAAAGGTCTTCCTTTGCCATTGGTTCACCCTCCAATGGCTGCCGTGGTCAGCGCGCTGCGGCTGGTGCACCGCGCTCAACCGATGGCAGGAGCCAGGTGCTAGGTGCTTTTTCCTGGTCTCCCATGGGGTGCAGGGCCCAAGCACTTGTGCCATCCTCCACTGCACTCCCGGGCCACAGCAGAGGGCTGGCCTGGAAGAGGAGCAACCGGGACAGAATCCGGCGCCCAGACCGGGACTAGAACCCGGTGTGCTGATGCCGCAAGGCAGAGAATTAGCCTGTTGAGCCACAGCGCTGGCCGAAAATCTGAAACTTTTGAGCACTAACATGATACCACAAAATTCCAAAACTTGAAACTTCGTTTTCTTTATATATATATATATATATATATATATATATATATATATATATATAGCTTTTATTTAAAGAACATAAATTTCCAAAGTACAGCTTATGGATTACAATGGCTCCCCTTGCATTCACATCAAGATTCATTTTCAATTCTCTTTATACACAAAAGATCAGTTTAGTACATATTACGTAAAGATTTCAACAGTTTGCCCTCACATAGAGACACAAAGTGAAAATACTGTTGGAGTACTAGTTATAGTATTAATTCACAATGTACAGCACAGTAAGGACAGAGATCCTACATGATATTTTTAATTGATTAATTTTCTATGCAATTTCCAATTTAACAGCAAGTTTTTTTTTTTCATTTTCAATTATCTTTATATACATAAGATCGATTCAGTATATACTATGTAAAGATTTCATCAGTTTGCACCCATACAGAAACACAAAGTGTAAAAATATTGTTTCAGTACTAGTTATAGCATTACTTCACACTGGATAACACCTTAAGGACAGATCCCTCATGAGACGTAAGTACACAGTGACTCCTGATGTTGATTTAACAATTTGACACTCTTGTTTATGTCATCAATAATCTCCCTAGGCTCTAGTCATGAGTTGCCGGGGCTATGGAAGCCTTTAGGGTTCGTGGACTTCGATCTTATTCCGACAGGGTCATAGTCAAAGTGGAAGTTCTCTCCTCCCTTCAGAGAAAGGTACCTCCTTCTTTGATGGCCCCGTTCTTTCCACTGGGTCTCACTCGCAGAGATCTTTCATTTAGGTCTTCTTTTTTTGTTTTCCCCAGAGTGTCTTGGCTTTCCATGCCTAAAATATTCTCATGGGCTCTTGAGCCAGATCTGAATGCCTTAAGGGCTGATTCTGAGGCCAGAGTGCTATTTAGGACATCTGCCCTTCTATGAGTCTGCTGTGTATCTTGCTTCTGCACACAATTATTCAAAATATATATTTTTTTTATTTTTTACAGGCAGAGTGGACAGTGAGAGAGAGAGACAGAGAGAAAGGTCTTCCTTTGCCATTGGTTCACCCTCCAATGGCGGCCACGGCCGGCGTGCTGCGGCCGGTGCGTTGCGGCCGGTGCACCACGCTCATCCGATGGCAGGATCCAGGTGCCAGGTGCTTTTCCTGGTCTCCCATGAGGTGCAGGGCCCAAGCACTTGGGCAATCCTCCACTGCACTCCCGGACCACAGCAGAGAGCTGGCCTGGAAGAGGGGCAACTGGGACAGAATCCAGCGCCACGACTGGGAGTATAACCCAGTGTGCCGGTGCCGCAAGGCGGAGGATTAGCCTGTTGAGCCACGACGCCAGCCCAAAATATTTTTAATTACCTTTAGGCTTCATGTATAATGTTTGTATGAAACAGAAATTAATTTTGTGTTTAGACTGGGGTGACATTTCTAAGATATCTCATATACGTGAAATGTTCTGAAAATTAAAAAAAAAAAAAGAAATTTCAAAGGCTTCCCATCCCAAGCAACTTGGATAAGGTATTCTCTACCTGTAGTTTCTATTTCTGCCATGTGGGATTAAATCAGGAAAACAACTCTTTGAAAAGCAGGAAACATGTCCTTACCAAATACCACATCAGGAAGTGCCTTGATCTTTAACTTAACAACCTCGAGATCAGTGAGAAACTTTTGTTGTTTATGGAACCCAGTCCCTGAGACTATGTTATAGCAGCAGACACCAAGAATACAACTGATGAAGGGAAATTTTTAAATATATTTATTTACTTGTACATTAAAATAATGTTGAGTGGACACCTAGAAACTAGGAATGGATTTGTAATATGCTGTGTGCCTTGAAAATGGGAATTATATTTCACTATATGTTAGTATGTTTTTGTATAATTATATAGTTTCATACAAAGTATATGGAATTTTTATAATTTATAAAATAATAGTATGTATTTCAGGATTTATATTCATATCTCTGCAAAACTAATGATGAAGAATAATACCACTGAAATATAACATGTAATAAGAGTATAAAATTATGTAACATTTTGTTAGTAAAAGTTCCACATAATGAAACATTAACGCATCAACATTTACAGCTTACTCATCAGTGATATGCACTCTAAGTTAAATAAAACTCACGTGTCATTCATACAGGCCAGGGCCACTGATATGTGATTCTTTGTAAAATTTTTTCTGCTTTTTTATGAATGTACAAATTCCAAATATGAATCAAAATAGAGTGCTGTTTCAGGTCTGAGGCATCATTTACCTCCCCTAAAGGAGTTCAAAAAACAGTACACAGATGTTTTTGTGAGCCACATTCCACAAGTGGGGCAGTTCCATTCAAACTTGAGCAAAACAGTATCACCTATCTTTCTATATGTCGCTAACCCACATGGTTCATTCATCTCTGAATGTTTAATACATCCAGACTCAAAGACACTGTGTTCTCTAACTATGAGGAATAGCTCAGGTCAATAATGAGCATTAACCTGCTGGCTGTTGTAATAGACAACAGGAAGACACTGTCGTAATGAGTGTTTATATGCAGAAGACAGCTATAAACCTGAGAATAAGTGCAAATCAACCCTGCAGTTTTTGCACCTATTCTCTTTTAGGATGCTGGGGTTTCCATATTCGTGTTGTGCATCCATTATCAATAGTCTTCAGGGGAAGTGATTAAAATCAGACAATGCTTAGAGTGTTTTAAAGCAATTCCAATCAATGGTACTGCTATCACCAGGAGCAGGAGTCATGAGAGAAAATATGTGAAGAAATATAGACAAACTAATTCTGAAGAGCAGCTGTTCATTTGGAAATTGGGAAAGACGTTCGAAAGTCCAACGAGAGTCGGGGTGAGCAGGGAAAATAAATGGAGCACATTGGCAGCAGGTAGGCTGGGCTCTGACATTTACTGACTTAAACAAGTGCAGGAGAAATCCATCAACTCTGAGCCTTGGTTTCATCCTTGGTTAAATGCAGGTAAAGATCGCAAGCTGAGACAACACAGATGGCCCTCAAAACAAATTTTTCCCTCATTCCCATTGGCACTTAACTAAAGCAACTAGACAATCATCATAGTGTCAGAATACCACATTCTGCCTTTAATTACAGAGCTCTGGTGCCCCTTAGCCTTCCCAGATTAAGTGCTCTTCCTTTATAAAAGAGAGATACAATCTGTCTGCCCGTTCACTGTGATGGCCTGTTCATACAGATGGTAGAGGAGACATCAGTTTTAACTGCTGTCATTATAATGCCAAATACTGTATAATAGCAGAGGTCTGTTTATGGCTTGATTGATGTGTCATTCAGAAAGAATTGCTCTGAATAAAAATATAAGAGAAGCACTTAAAACCCTTTATCAGTTATCTGTACTGTTCTATCCGTGGGATAAAAATACTTACATGAAAATTTATGTTGGAAGATCTTTGTCCAACAAATGATCTGAGTGGACAACCACCGGAAAACATCCGCTCAATATCTCATACCTTACACAAACATTAAGTCCAATGGATAAGACTTAAAATAAAATTAGAAAACTATTAAAAATCTTCAAATTCTAGGATTAGGCCAAGAGGTTTTTAGAATGCAAATAAAAAGAACAATTCATTGAAGGAAAAATTGATAAAATTGACCAAATCAAAATTCAAACATTTGCTCTGTGAAAGGCAATGTGAAGAGGATGGAAAGAAAGCTACAGACTACTTCCTAATATCTAGAATATATGAACGACTATCAAAACAACAATGAAATAAAACAAAATATCCCTGAGCAGGCATTTAAGCTGTCCTCATAATTGGCACTTCTGATCCAGGTTCCTACTAATGCATATCCTGAGAGGCAGCAGTTGATGGCCCAAAGACATGAGTGCCTACCAGCCACATGGGAGATCTAGATGAAGTTCCTGGCTGCTGGCTCCTCCTGGCTCCTGGCTTCAGCCTAGTCCAGTCCTTGTTGTGGGTATTTAGTTAGTGAGCTAGTGGTTAAAATCTCTTTCTCTCTCTCTGTCTCTGTCTCTTTCTTTCTTTCTGTGTGTGTATGTATATGTATCCCTCTTCTACTTTCCCCCCTTTCCTTTCACATAATTATAAATAAACTTTTTTTTTTTTTTTTTTTTTTTTTTTTTTTTAACAGGCAGAGTGGACAGTGAGAGAGAGAGACAGAGAGAAAGGTCTTCCTTTTGCCGTTGGTTCACCCTCCAATCGCCGCGGCGGTCGGCGCGCTGCGGCCGGCGCACCGCGCTCATCCGATGGCAGGAGCCGGGAGCCAGGTGCTTTTCCTGGTCTCCCCATGGGGTGCAGGGCCCAAGCACCTGGGCCATCCTCCACTGCACTCCTGGGCCACAGCAGAGGGCTGGCCTGGAAGAGGGGCAACCGGGACAGAATCCGGTGCCCCAACCGGGACTAGAACCCGGTGTGCCGGCACCGCAAGGCGGAGGATTAGCCTGTTGAGCCACGGCGCCGGCCTATAAATAAACTTTTAAAATTTTTTCTAAAACAATGGGCAAAAGGCAGGAACAGATATTTCATGAAAGAGAAAATGAAAACGACAAGCAATGCAAAGATATGTAACATCCTAAGTCATTAGTGAAGCATAACTTAAAAGAATGATGTATCATTACACACCTATCCCTGTAGCTAAAATAACAACAAAACTACATATTCATGAGGATGCAGAGAAACTGGATCACACGTGCACAGCTGCTGAGAATGTAAAACTGGTATAGCTACTCTGTAAAAGGGTTGGACAGCTTTCTATGAAACTAAAGATGAAATTTCTACATACTATATGATCTAGTTATTGCACTTCGAGGCATTTGTCCCAGTGGAATGAAAACTTATAACCACACAAAAACTTCAACATACGTACTTATAGCCTAATTCATAACACCATCAAGCTAGAAGCAAACTAGATGTCCTGTGATTGGTACATTGTAAAATAAACTTGTAAATAACTACCATACAATACTACTCAGCAATAAATAGGAACAGATAACTCATAGATCCAATGCCTTTAATGAATTTGCAATCCTATACATTGAATGACAAAAGCCAATCCCAAATATTTACATACCGTAATTTCATGTCTATAGCAAATTTTCTAATGGAAACAGATTAGTGGTTGCTAGTCATTTAGATATGGGGAGGGGAGTAGGATAAAGCTATTTTGCATGAAAGTGATTCTAGGAAGCCTTGTTGAGATGGGACTGTTGAATGTGGTGGTGGATCAATGTGTGATAATATGCACAGAAGTGAAAGCCTCTCAGCATGCTCACTCACACACAAAGGAACAGGAAGTGTGGATCATGTGGGTGGATTGTCTCAGTGGCAGTATTCTAGTTGTGTTCTAAAGAAGTTACCAATGGGGGAGCAAGGCAAAGGGTACACAGGATCTCTGTATTTTTTCTTACAACTTCAGGTGAATCTATGGTTATGTTGATTAAAATGTGGTCATTATTTAAGGGATTTTTTTTTAGTAAGTTGGGAAATTTTGTTTGTATTTTAGACTGTTCATATGAAACTTCAATGACTCAATCATATCCGTAGGTGGGAAAAGGTGAGGGGAAAAAAAACCATAAATGAGCATATCTAAAATAAAATGGGAATGTAATAATTCAGGAATTAATTTCCAATTCTTTGAAATTGCTCTTGCCAATTAGTATTCTATAGTATTTTAAAGCAATTTATTCTATGCAACCAAGCAATAACTACCAAAGAAATATAAACACTGGCTTGAAACACAGCCGATAGAAAAAACATCTAATTCCATTATTCTATATTTCGATGTTATAAAACATTTCAAACACAGCCAACAATGACGTATAACCTTCAATTACTTTATGCATGTAAGACCAACCCATTTGATATAAATAAATAAATAAATAATGTTAAGACTTCTACATTAATGATTTGTAAATGATTCACCAAAACATTCTAAACCTCATGGTACAAGTTTCATTTTATCCAAAATGAGAACATACGACTGATGTCACAAGGTAAAGAGAAATTTCTCATCACACTTCCCTTATTACTTATTCTCTGGTTTACTCTGTACGTACTGTAGCTGACCAAAGTAAATTCTGAAGAACAGAGTGTTAAAGATTTAAAAGTGGAAAAATGTAAATATTTTTTAATTATATAAACATTTGCCCAATCCTTAAAGAATTGGAAAATATACTTAAGAAATAATAGGCCAAAAAGGACATAACTGTTAAATTTCTAAAATAAGAAGTAGAATCTTTTTACTCTGATTAATTACTGGAGCAGAAGAAGAAAACAAAGATACCCTGAAGGTATTTTCCAAATAAAACTCTTGAAATGGTCATTACTGTTTTTGGAGGCTGTTGATCTTCTCTATTAAGGGAACTCAGTTATCCCACCTAGAATGAGGCTAGCTTCCTAAGAAGTTTCCTGGAATTTCATGTCTGGATGCGAGTCCCTATCTGTGTGACCTTGGGATTGGTAGTCACTGACACTCCTACCAAGTTGTAAGTTTTATCTAAATTGGCTTTATAGTCTCCATCCCAAAGCAGAAAGAGACATAGACAGCATATATAGCCCTTACAAATTGCCCTGAAAGTCTTAGTCCTGATAATAATTAACAGTTGTTCAAAGAGAAAAAAACAAGAACTTAAACTTGGCTTAAACTTTAATGGTATTTAAGTACTAAAATAAAATTTATGGCCTGAGCAAAAGGCCATGGATTAATAATAGAGTGAGTCTACAAGTAGATGCTAAGTTCATTGGGTCATCTTTCCTTCAAATCACTTAGTATATTGTGAACTCATTGTTACTGAATAAATAGTTCTTTAGTGTGAATGTTAAAGTTAAGGAAGATGGGAGAAATAGAATTTGTTGTGTGCCCCTAGCACAATTAAAGAACATCTTAAATAATCTTAGAGGGAAATAGGTAGTGTTTGGATCTAAAGAACAGTGTAAGGATAATTTGCTTAGAAGTAACACAACTCTATAAAACAGCTTTCCTTTTATTAAACATTATACTTTAATGTTTGTTGAATAAAACATAACCTTAAATGTTCATTGAGTAAATCATAATCTTAAAACAGCCTAATGGTGTCCTGCGTTGTGAATATCTTTGACTATCCCTTCCTTTTTGGATAAAATATCATTAATGTTATGCTGAAATTACCTTTTATATCTCAGCTCTTCATTAATCAGAGCAAAAAGAAAACAATGTTAAATGCAAATTTTATTTTGGAAATTTAATAGGTATGTCCCTCCTATTGTCCTATTTTTTGTGCTTAATTATATTTTCTGATTTAATTTTTACTGAACATTTATAATAGAAACATTTTAATAATTGAATCTAGACCAGGCTACTCCAGTGAATCTTTATTGTACTAATGCTACCAAATGTCTGACAGTTTCCATATTTTTGTTCAGTACTACATTGTATAGTAATATTCACTCTGTGTGCCCCCTTTACTACAGAAAATTAGTAATTCATACAACACTGAACAGTGAGAAAATTGGTCTGCTTGCTGAAGACATCAGCAGTCACATTTTGAAAACCATCAACTAAGAACTTCATCCTTAATCCCTGGGAAAATTATGAATCATCAAGTACATCTGACACTTATACAAGCAATAGCTGAACAGGAGGAGCCAGCACAGGTTCAGCAAAAACAAGCTATGTCAAACTGACAAGCTCTATCAAGCTGCCAAGCCTGGGAAATCAGTGTAATTTTATGAATGTGTACATTTGAACTTCAGCAAGGCATTCTACAAATCATACTGCAAGCTTCTAAGCAGGCTGGGAAAATACCATGAAAGCATTTTCGTTACTGGTGATAATCTTTCTGACATATTTATATGTAAGGGTGTACAGATTCTTTGTTTTTCTCTTCTACAACATTTGTCTAAGTTACAAATGGAGTCAGTAAGGATGTCAGTCAAATTTGAAAATAAAACCAAATTCTTAGAGTGTAACTCTCCAAGTCAGAATTAGGATTCCAACCTAGGATTGCATATTTCTAATACCATCTCCATCTGCATTTTTATAATCTTGGTAAGTAGAATCAAGCATCAAAACAAGATGTAATTGAGCTGGAAAAGATGCAAACACATTCATGGAGATATCATAAATAAGTGATTCCTCACATGAAAAGCCCTAGAATCTGAGTTGTTTGCAAGTTCACTAACAGTGTGATTTGAATGTTCTACTACACAAAATTCTTTAAGAGAGTTGGGTAGGCACATTAGATTATCATACTTAAAAGACAAGAGTGAATAGATTTCCCACAGAATCGAGGTAGGAATAAGGAGATATCTGTAAATAACATAAACAACTGAAAAAAATCAGGACTATTTACATAGGGAATTGAAGAATGATGAGAAATAATGCTGCTTGTTTTCAACTATTTATGGAATTTCATACTAATTTGCAGATAGATTTTATTTTCCCTTATTTGTTTGTTAGGGTCAGCCTATTATCAGCTGTGAACTTTGTCTCAATTAGAACTGTGCTGCAGAATGGAGGCTTTGTGTAAGTAGGATTATGGGTGTTTTTAGGATGCTGTAGACAGACTGCTGTTATCTGATGAGAGACCAGAGTAGGTTTCTTCTTCTAAGACTTTCCAGCACAGTCATTTAATGATTGTAATATATTGTATGCATGCTGTATAAATTCTGCACCTTGAGGAACAATGCAAGTTGCATCTGTCAAGGAAGGAAGTCCATGGCAGTGGAGAAATAAAAGATTTCTTGAATTTTCAATTTTTTGAGAGTTGAGTAATCATCTTTACTCTGTACATAAGGTGGGTTAGCTTGGATTCTATCATAATGTTCTATGACTTAACTTTGCCCTAGATCTATAGAACTTCCATTTCTCCTGGCACACAGTAGATTAGCTTTTACAAACTGAAGTGGTGAACACACTGCAAAACCACTGCAAGAACTATGATGAGACCAGAACAAAATGCTCCAAAGATTAATAGAAGAAAAATTTTTATGGTATATATTTTCTCCACAGTATTTGCTTTAAATAGGCAAGATTCCACTATGGGTTTATAAGCTCTGTGGAATAGAAATTGATTGATAGCATCTTCAGTCTCTTGATAAAAGAAGGGCAACCTAAATGTAATTATTTCAAAAAGTCTCTAGGGAAGAGAAAGATATGTCTCAAATGGCACATTATCTAAAATAAAGTCAAAAATACCTTGGGGAAAGCAATAGTGGTTCCTTTTACTAACACAGTCATGTTAACTTCTAGTTTTTCTGTCTCTGTCTTGACGTCTCTTCTTTTTCACTTGTTTGGTTTTCTTTAAGCCTTTAAATATAGATAGATAGATAGATAGATAGATGGATAGATAGATAGATACTGGGAAGGGAGCAACCAAGAGACTAATACTTAACCACTAATCTCATATTCTAGTATCTCCAACCTCGGGGAAAGGTCTCATTCTGTTACAAAGGACTCATGTAAGTTATTGAAGATAAGTTATGTTAATTTCAATGAGAATTATCTTATTGTATAATTGATGCCCTTACCTATGTTCAATACAAAAATATTTTCTAAGACATTTTATATGAAGTTAAATATAACATTAAGTATGATTACAAATAATAAATTGCTGATAACTTAGAAAATGCAGCAAATCTCTATTTGTTTACATTCTCTAAGCATTCCTTCAAATGCTTACCATTCAGAAGAAATATTTCTTGGATATTTACCCCAACATTTAGGTTAGTGGGATGTGGTAAATACTTATTTTGCTTCACAAGGCAGAAAATAACATCTGATGCTGTATCAGTCATTGGCTCATGAAGTTTCATTCCATAATTGATCTAAAATAGGAAGTTTGAAGGTGAAATATATTTTCTCCAATGAGTATTACTCCTCCAAGCAGGCATGACTCTGTAACAGTGTTTCCCTTTCTGATTCACCATTTGTCCCAGGCAGTACATGGCTGAAGTTCTGTGTTATAAAAAAGTTCTTGAGTTTTAACATTCACAAAAGTTTTTTTTTTTTTTCAGAAGAATGGACTGACCTTACTAGTCACTTAGGAAATATTGAAAGCCATCTTTCTGGGGAAATTAGATACACGAGGCAATTCAAAGATGGCGCCCAAAGGAAGTAAGGTGGATGGAATCCAAAGTTGTTTACCACTAAAACTAATTGGCTATGCAACATCAGGGGCAGTGGCAACAACTGATAATGAGTGTATAGACAAATGGCTAGTCCTATAGAAATCGCCCCATAAAGTGATCTTTTAAGTGATTGGTTGGTCCTTATGCCCTGCCCCAATGACTGCGGTTTTGTGCTATAAAAGGCTCTGTTACATGCGAAATAAATGAGTTTTTGCTAGACGTGGCTCCTGGCTGCATCTGATTGTCTCCAGGATTGGGAGGCTGGGGAACGTGCGAGCGGTGCACTTACCTTTCCTCAGGCCCAGTCCATCCTCGTACAGGTGGACTAAGACCCTGTAATCTTGACTTCTTCCTCTTCCTCACCACTTTTAAAAATTTGTGATGAACACATTTTGATGCTATCTACTAAAACTCTTTCAAAACCATTCTCTCCTTTCCATCCACACTCAGTACCTTTGCTCTGATCCTTAAAGTTTCTTGCAGAGTGTCAACCTATTCTCCTAAGATTCCTGCTTCAGAACCTATGGAGTTATCAAAGATTCTTTTTAATGGGAAAGTCTTTGCTTACACATCCTTCAGAAAATTCTACAAACTTCTGCAAAAAATCAAGCTTCTTAATGTTACTGAATCTGCCTTATAATCTAATTTCTGTGTATGTGCTCAACCTCCTGTCTCATACCTCTATCACATGGATATAATGTGCTCAACACATAAAGCTGCCTTCGGTGCCATTCTCTCGTAGCCCTCTTTGAGTTGAGCACACATGCCTGTCTCCTGGGCACAACATCCTATCCTGTCAACCTTTACTACGCAGTTTCAGATGGGGATTATGGAGGACCAGACCTTAACTAAAAAGCTTCAAATTTTATATGGAAGGACAGAATAAAAATAAGATATAGTAGATGAATATTCGACTTTGCTAATGTCTTTAGCTTGAATTTTGCCCCACATTCTTGCTTCATTATTTGCCCCACCCACTCTCAAGCTAATAAGGACTTTCAATTCAATTGAGTGGATCTCAACCAAGGTAGGTTAATCAGCCAGGGAATATTTGGCAATGCACTGAGATACTGTCTGCCACTACCCAGACTGGAAGTGCTCCTGGGATGCTGATAAACAACTTACAATGCATAGGATAATTTCTCTCCAAACAGACATCAAAAAATTATCCCTCTCAAAATATCAGCAGTGCCACAGTCAAGAAATCTTTCTCCAGACCCAGACTCTATGCATTAAAAATAACCAACTTTTAATTCCTAGAGCTCAGTACACTCTCTCTTTGTTCAAATTAATTTACAAATGTTTTTGTGTGTGACCTTTGGGAGTTTGAGTCCCTGGCTCTGCTTCTAGTCTACCATCTTGCTAATGCATACCCTGGGAGTCAGCAGGTGACTTAAGCATTTGGGTCCCAGCCACCCATGAGGGAAATCTCAATTGAGATCTGGGCTCCTGGCTGTACCTCATCCAGATATCTATCTCTCCCTCTCCACCTCTCTCTCTTTCTCTCTCTCTCTCTCTCAAATAAATGAAGAAAAATAAGAACAACAACAAAAAATAATTTGTAGAAAATTCTGGTCATCTCTCTCCTTGTTCACCAGTTGCTAAGTTTTGGCTAGCTTGTCATAGATTGTTTTAAAGTCACCTCAACAAATCCTTCTTGTTGCAAAATACAGTAAGTCTAAACCCAGAAATCTGAAATATTCATATCAGAGCATTCAAGAGGTTTACATATGACCAATATTCTCTTTGTAACTTAAGGGATAGAACTGTAGGATTTTTGTCTCTTCATGTAATGATAGAGTTAAAGCCCTGTGTCTCAGTCACTCAGCCTTGTGCTAAAACTCTGAGCTATAGATATATGATTATACTGAGCACTGTAAAGCCTTTCCACATGATGGGAGATGCTAATAAAAGTGTTTTTAGTAGAAGAAACAAAATCAGATAACTTGTTAGTGCCTCTGTAATACTTGTTACCATTATCAGTTACTTGTGCCAACACCTGCCTTGCACTACAGAGAAGATAAAACCATTGTTCTTTGTGAGAATTTTTTTTTTATTTTTATAAAATACAGGCATAGAAATCAAATTATCATATTTCCCCATTCTTTTTGTACTGGAAATCAGGCATATTTATTAGCTGCAACATAGCATTTCAAGCTGGCATTTGGATCATTTCAATAACTAATGTTTGTTTTATCAACAATGGTTTAATTTGACATCCTGCATAATGCATGTGCAATAACAGTGCCATGTTTGATGGATAAATGCCTAGGAAAAAATTAAAATTGGCTAATAAATAAAATTGAATTTCGAGACCCCATTTATTTAAAGGAAACTTGTCATGGGTTATTAACTGTACTAAATAATGGCTTGTTTATGTCTGTGCATAAATAATTTGAAACAAATCAGAGTGACATAGTTAAGGACTATTATACCTCACTTACTGGTAAATGCAAGGAAAAGCAACCCTCCTCATCTCCTAATCACCAGACCTGCTATTTTTCAGAAACAGTTTCTACTTGTTGACAAGATTATGACCAAAATTCAACCGAGCTCCTTAGCATGTAATATAAATCCATTATTTAAACACTCAGAATTTCCTCTAGTAGGAAATTACAGTAAAATTCTATCTGTACATCAGTGGTTCCTTTGTCTCTGCATGGATTGAGATTAACTGGGAGAAAAGTGTTAGTCTTATAATAATTCAGATGCTTTGTTACTCATTCTAGAGACTAGATCAATTGGCCTGAGTGTTTTGTTGTTGTTTACTTCTTTATTTTTAAATCAATTGGGTTGTTTGCATGATTATTTTAAGTGCTCAGTAATTTTAAACGAAAAGCCAGGATTGAGAATACCTGTTCTCTCACAGGGTCCTGGTCACTCATGGACATTCGTTTACAGATCTTACTTGAGAAATTGATTCGAATTGTTTAATACTCATCATTGTTTCCTTCAACACTTCTCTGAGCAGACATTGTCAGTACCATAATGTTCTGGTATTAAGGGGCTACCAAGGCAGATTTTCTTATGTGAACACAAGAGAAAGTAGTGAAGACAAGATAACTGTCCCAAAAGAGAGAGAAACTAAGACTTTTTGAGTACATATCTATACAGGCAAAAAAATCTAGAAAAGTAATAAACAAGAGGATTTTTAGAGAAGATAGAAATTATTCAGCCTTGCCTTTAAGTGTAGCTACTTTTAAACTTCTTATTGCCTTCATACCTGCTAATCTCACAGTAATCCAGTTGTTACTAAATATTTTAACATAACTAATAATAAAAATTGCATGTGTTTCCATTTTGCTTTGCAATGATCAAACAGGTTTACATGTATCCTCATCTTTGTGCCCCTCAGAATATGGAATATATAATTCAGAATACCCTGTTTTAACTAAGGAGTCACAGACTCCGAATGAACATGGTGCTCAAAGCTAGCAAGTGGGAGATTTGTGTCTAACTAACTCCTGTTGGGTCTAACTAACTCCTGTGTTCTAAATAGTTCAGATATATTTTAGCAATTTGATGTTGAGAAGTTGGTGAAGTTGGGCTAGATTCCAAGTCTCTTAAAATTGAATTCCTCTCAGGATGTGCTGTGCTACAAATACTTAATACACCATATTTTCAACAAGTATAGCTCAGTGTCTTTAAAAAATAGCTTTTCAAAAGGTAACTGGAAATTGATACTCTTACGTATTTTGTTTAACACAATACCAGACAATTCACTACCTTACCGCTTTTCCCAAAATCTAACCTTTTTTCTTTTTCTGTATAAACTGCAATCATCCTTAATACGTGGATCTTGGTAAATTTTAAAAGGTGAGCTAGTGTAGAAGCTATCAAATATCAAAAGATGAAGAGAAACAAAGATGAGCTCTTGGTATTTTCCTTCTGATAGTTCAGCTCTGTTCAACAGGTGGGATGCACTTCCATGCTTTGTCATGAGCCATTCATAGATTCTCTGAAGCTCTTACCCCATTGTTTCCATCATATATTGTTAATATTTTTGTGGAAGATTCTCAGGACCAAGGTCCAGCTCACTGATTTACTGGAAAGACAGAAAAGCTGTTCTAGTCACTGATTTCATGTATTCCCAGCTGAAGTAAACAAATTAAAAAAGAAAGCAGGCTGGGTGTTTAGCCTAGCAGTTAGGATGCTGGTTAAGGTACCACTTCCCATATCAGAGTGCTAGGATTCAATCCCCAGCTGTGCTTGCTGCAAATTTCAGCTTCCTGCAGGTGCAGACTCTGAGAGGCAGCTGGTGATGATTTAACTGCTTAGGTCCCTACCACCCTGTGGAAGACCAGTACTGAGTTCCTAGCCCCAGGCTTCACCGCATACCTAGCTCTTGTAGGAATTTGGATAGTGAACCAGAATATGGGCTGGCTGTCTTTCCCTCCCTCTCTTTCTTCTTCTCGTCTTCTCTGCTTGTTCCCTCTCTACCTCTCCCACCTCCATTCCCTCTACCTCTGCAATAAATACATTTAAATAAATAGCAAAGGCAAGGGTGCTTAGTGTAGAGTCCAGGTCTTCCAGTTGTCTTCTCTCAGTGGAGTCACCAGAGCAGAGATGACTTCTCCACATGCAAATAACATGAGAATGTTTATAATTAGCATTGCCAACCATAGAAGCTCTTGTAAGCCTGAATCTTGAGTCTTTATTGGGAACAGATCACAAGTCATTGGTGGTCTTGAGTGTAGCTACTCAGTCTCCAATCCTTCACCCAAGCCCTCAAGGACCTAACATGCGAAATGTGACCTAGAAAATCTGGGAAAAGGAAAAACTAACCAGGAATTGATAAAATAATATCATCAGATGAGCTATGTACCATGACCCAAAGATACCATATCAAGTAAGATCTCCCCAGGGCTTAGAAGCCTGTCAAAGTCTGTCTTTTCTTCGAATATGCTGGGTTTGAATGATCCAAGCTTGCTGAGTTGACCATTTACTGTATATCTAAGTGTTATTACTTCTGATTTACCACCCAAGGGAAACCCTTGAATTAAAGTTTACTTTTCATTGGACACTTATTTTATTATCTTAGTAAACTTTTCATCTAAACAAAGATTCTGCCTGAAACTTT
The DNA here is from genome assembly GCA_949820135.1 of Sylvilagus floridanus. NCBI lineage: Eukaryota > Metazoa > Chordata > Mammalia > Lagomorpha > Leporidae > Sylvilagus > Sylvilagus floridanus. Next base: position 32,951,967 of record OX463244.1, read on the forward strand.
CTAAGCATTACATCTCTGCTTTATTTATTTCCACAGCTTATCTTGTAACTGCTACAATAGAATTAAGAAATAGTTTATTTCATTAGTCATCATTAAGCTTCCTTTATTTTCCATTCATTAATGAGTAGAAATTGGCAATGAATGAAGATTGCTGTGAGGACAGCTATTACATAGACTTGTTGAGGATGCTAGAGAGCTTTTTTTATTAAAGCAAACCCTTCTTCTGTTTCAATGCCTGGACTATGAATATGGCATGTGATAGATCTACAAACCACTGAACTTCCATGAAATGAGTCAAAATGAGCCTAAAAGACAACTTTAAAGATTCCCTGGGCGGAGGACTGCACCATGTCTCTCATAATAATAGCGATGAGAAATTGGAGACAGGACTGACTTCCTTGATCCCTGTTTCACTTCCAATCAATCTGATATCAGATATGATGCTAACTTTAAAAGTAGAAGATAAGAATAGTACATATGGTTAGGATTTTTTTAAGAATTGGTGAGGTCATAAATTTAAAAATATTACTTTAGGTTTGACACGCAAACACTCAATAAATACTAACTGCTATTATTTTTACCATTACTATTATAATCAAGCCCAATTATTTATAGGGAGTCTTCATACTTTCCTTATTATTTATTTCTTGTTTGACATTTTATTAACCATAGTTGTATACATATTTGTGGCCTATGGTGTGATATTTTAAAACATACATACAATGTCTACTGATCAAAGCAGAGTAATTAACATTTTGCCTTCTCTAATATTACTTTAGGATGATTAATTGAAATATTGTGATACCTTTCCACACAAAGAATGTTGAAAATGAGCAAGTTAGGAAATAAGGACTGGGACAAGATGCTTCAAAAATTTGTGGGAAATGCACATTCTCTCTTAATCTCATTTTCCCACCATTCTGAGGCACCCTCAGATATGGCTGCCAGCATTTTCTAACAAGCTTCAAAATTTAGTTATCTGATTGATCAGACTACATAATCCCCGAGTAGGAAAAACATAGGGGTTTCGCTTTCACAGATGCATGATCTTTAAAAATACTAGAGTATTTCTCTTAGTGTGTTAGGCCATGTCACCTACATTGCATTACATCTGATCAAAATTGACTGACCCTGAAAATACGGGCATACTCCTTTGATGATTTCTCCAGTATAAAAACTTCTAAATACTTCAGCATACTATGTATTCGTTTGCATTTGCTTTTACTGTGTTATTAGTTGCATAGAATGATAAGATAGCCTACCAAAAAAAAAAAAAAATGAAGCACATTGACCCCCAGGAACAGTTCAACACAGTGATTTCCTTAACATCTGTTCCTCTAAAATGAATTATTTTCTAGAACCACTTGGAGAGTAAGTCATGAGAAAGCCCCAAGCATCTAAGTTAAATGAGGAAGAGAAAGAAATGGGAGATAAAGGTATCTGCCTCTGGTGCTTCGCATTACCTCTGTATTTCCTGATGAATTGCCAGGGGCGAGTGTTCTTATTATTAGATGGCGGATTTTTTAAAAGATATTGGGTTTATGTTTCTTCTACATTTTCTTCATTTTCTATCATTTAGTTTGAGAGAGCCACTATTTGAGGTCATTTACGAGCACTACAATATTTGGAGTATATTCTTCTTAATAGAGTAGACGTATTAAGGTTATTGTCTAACTCCAGCAGATTATCATTGTAAAGTAGCACACACCATTAGAAAGAGTCAGTGGAGGACATTATCACTATGTATTAGCACAGACCATTAGACAGGAGTTTCAACTGCAAAACCTACTGAGGAGAATAGATCCATAACATCACAGCCCTGCTGGGTAATACAACTCAAAATTGTTAAATTATTCAGCTGAGGTGAACTTAGATCCCATGATTGGCACCTAACATCACTTTGGGCTTCTGATGATGACTTACCCAAAGAGAACCCACTCTTTCTGATTCAGATGGAAGTCCTAATGAAGCACTCAAGGAATTTTATCTTACTTCAACCCAAGCAAAGCTCATGCAAATTAAATAATAATAAAAATAATGATAATATTTATGGTGGTGCTCAGCTTTTGGCTTGCAGTTATAAACTGAATTTTGAGTTGAGGAAATATTGATCATTTAAGTATTTCTCTGCATAAATTTGTAATCACTAAGTCTAAGGAATTACAGATGATGCCTAGTGAACTTCTCTAGAGGAAACAAAAGAAATAACAATGCCATATTTATTTTAAAATCTTAGCATTGGGTAATGTCAAAGTGATGTTTCTTTGTACCACCAAATGTCAGAGTTGTTTGTATATGATATGACTAAATGTCATTTCTCCATGAGGCTCCTTTAATATGCTGTTTATTCTCATGAAACATTAATGTATGCTATGGATGTTTGCCCGTGAAAAGGAAAAGCAACACATTTTGCACCTCTCAAATCAAAATTAATCTTGAATGAGTGTAACTTGCATCATTTGCATTTTCTATGGATAATGGAAAACCATTTGTAAATAAAAGGTTTATTACAGAGCAAAAAAGGTTATGTTCAAGGATGGAAATCTCATCTAAACCATATCCTAGGAGTCAGTACTTTCTATGTCTTACATAAAAGAGGATATTTCAGCTCCTAATTCAAGAAAGAATGATACATGTGAGGGTAGCACTGGTAAAATACATCACTAATTATCCATTAATATTTATTATTTAATATTCATATTTTAACCACCAGTAGACACAAAGGCATAAAATGGTAAATTTATTTAGTATAGACACATATTTTATAAATTTGTATGAATATATATTTAATATTGCATGTATTTTTCTACATGTCAAATAAATAAAAAATTAAATAAAAACAATGAGAGTAGTGTCCACAAGGACTGTGTTCTCTGCTTAATGTACCCTCATTTTAAAAAATTATTTGTATTTGTATAAATATATATTATGACAATGCTTACAGCTTCTTACCTAAGTAAGAAGTGCTAAGTGCTAAAGCTTAGAGGCTAGTTCTAATCCTATTTTATACATAGGAAATAGCAAAAGACTGATCTTGGATACATACAAAATAATAGAAAATAATCACCCTGAACTACAGTTACTGGAATAGCATGCATGCGCAACAAAGAAAAATGCTAAATAAACATGATTTTATATTTTATTTATAATTTGAGATGTATAAAGAAAAATCCCCATTATTGGAAACATTATGTGCTAAGGATTTTCAAAAAGTGCATAGAAAATACATAGCGCAAGAAAGCTATGCATGGATGTCAAAATCATTTTGTGCAAAAATAACTTATTTGTACTTGCATTGTTCCACAATCCTCTTGAAGTATGTTGCAGTAAGGATGGCCATGGTGAAGTTACCTGTGTTCTCAGACAACTCTGTTGTGGGTATAGCCTTTGAAAAGTCACTGGGTGGAGAAAGGGACACACAAAAACTCTTCATTTTCATTGTGCCAGCAGGAAGTCTACTTTCCCTCTGTCTCCAAGCACAAATGCACATCATTTTAGTTTATATTTTGTTAAGCACGAAAATCATTTAAGCTTATCTGCTTTCATTTTCCATCACAGGGTCAGATATGGGAGAGGTTTTTATAATAAGCCATTTGATTGCTTTACTTGTGCTGCATTGTGGGACTTTACTGTCTGTAAATAAGCATTGCTATGTGTGCCACTGTATCCTTCTTCCCAGTTGATATAAGCCTTTTACACCCTGCTCAGAGGATTTCATTCAGCGTATAGTTAGATTCCACGTTTGATTACATGCTGAAAATTGTTGTATTCCATCAGCATTTTGTTATTGCAGTGAAATAGCTTAAGTTAGTTATGAAGGAAGAAGATTTATTTCAGTTTGGAGGTTCCCAGGCCAGGCAGACTCCACTGTCCAACCACATGGCAGTGGTCAACAGTGTGCAGAGGAAAGATGACATGGCAAGCCAGAGAGAAGAGTGCAATGGCTGACTCGGGTTTTTATAGCCACGTGACTCATGACAGTTCCACCCCCAGGACTTACCCTAGTGACCCAAGGACTTTCCCTGAGGTCTGTCTGCTCACCGCTGTCTTTAGATTTTGTTTCCACCCTCCTAGCACTGCCAAACTGGGACCCTGGGATCAAACACCTGCGTTAGTTTGATAGCCATATCCTATTCAAACCTTACCAATGATTAAAAGAGTTTCTTGTAAATTCTACATTCTGGTGGAAATAAGAATGGTGCCAAGCTCAGGTATTTTTAGTCCCATGGACTTTTTTTAAATCCTACTACAAGTTTCTTAAATACATGCTAATGGTTAAGGACCAATGGATAGAGACACTTAACTTCAAATCCTAACTTTCCTAAGTATGGAAACTTGAACACCCGTTAACCTCTTGTAGCCCAGAGTTTCTTGTCTGTAAATAAAAATAATAATAGTGCCCACTCAATATGAGTTGTTGTAAAGTATAAATGAGATAATATTAGTAAAGCATATGAAACATTAGTGCCAAAATGTGATATCTAGGACTGATTTATGTTGTTTTTTTAATTCCAAGAGGTTGAGAAAATAACATCATGGTAATAAAGTTTATAAAACTTTGTTTTGCTAAGTTAAAACATGTATAAAGAAATGACTCCACAGCCTGGCATTAATGCAAGATGAGATGTCAAACAAACATGCTAATTCTGTTTGCATGCCTGTCTAATTATTAATCATACAACTATGTCAGTGTACACCATTGTAGGCTGTGTCTTCCACAAATGTGTCTTTGTTTACAACTTATCCATTCAAGCCATTTATTCCTCTCCTTATGAGGCTATACTGACCAATCCCTATATCCTTTACCCTTGCATCCATTTCCATGGAGAAAAGAGAGATTATTAGGTGACATCTAGTTTACTGAACAGTCTCATCCCCTATCATTCATTGTATGGCCTATAACAGAAACTACAGAGCCAAATTGTTTAGCATAAAGGACTCTTTAAGGTCTGACCCATGTCTTTCTTTTAAGGTTAGTTCCCCATAATTTCCCTAATGCCCTCTCTGCTCTAGCCATTGACCAGTTTCCAAAGTACGTTATTCTTTTCCAAAACTCTGAGAACTTTGCACGTACTATTCTTTGCCTAGAATCTTTCTCTCTTTTCCACCTGTCAAGCATACATGTGTACTTCATTACGTGGCTTATGATAGGACTCCTATTCCCAAATGACAGAACTGGGAAGCTGCATATGTTCCAGGCACCTGTCAGTAAAGGAAATCCGACCCTTAAACTCCAGTCAGGCTCCGCAGTGCTGATATCTTGTGACAGCCTCCCTTGATGCAAGCGTCTGCCCCCAATTTGCCTTGACTGTGCATCACCGCCATGCTCCACAGACCCCTGCCATCTCACCCTTCCTCTCTCCGTCCTCCGACTGTTCACTCTCTTCACTGAAAACCCAGTGAAGCATCAAGCCATGCACTCTCTAAAATCCTTCAGGCATAAAATAGAGCTACGGCCCTTTCTGCTGTGCACCTGTGTACTTGCAACTGGAAAATACAAATTGAGGTTTAGATAGTTTTATATGTGCTATTATTTAGACCATTTGTATATGCCCATTTGAGTATATTGAGAGATGCCAAGTGCTGAAGAGCGTTGCAGGAACATCTTTTTTCAGGGCAAGGAAGAGCAGAAGTTATCTCACCGACGTGCTTGGGGTTTAGTTTTGCCCTCTGCTGAGTATTGGTACACTAGATACTAGATGAGTTTTAATGAGTCTCATTGTTTCTAATTAGAGTAACCTTGGTAGAAATGGACATTATCACTTGGAAAATCATGGCTAAATTACTGCTAAATAATTTGCATTCTATTACATGGTTTATTTCTTACTCTAGACAGAAACATGCAGTTTCAAGTCTCTCTACTTATTTACTAATGTACACCAGCAATTTTTGACCTCACATCAGGATTTACAGGTGGCCGACACATTTGGTCCAATCTGTGTTCTAAAACCTCTTTCCAGGAAATTACATAGGCACGTTCTGCAGGCATAAACAGACACACGTTTGGTTATCCTTCCAGAACCTGGGTCATTGGGAAACCTCTATGAGATAGACAATCATTACACTTTAAATTGAACGCCTGCTAGGTAGGACTTTATAAACTTTTAATAAATTTTATTGATGAGTTATTCATTTATTTATGTTAAAGTCAGAGGCTCAGAAAGACAGAGAGCTCTTATCCCTTGGTTTATTTTCCAAATGCCTGCAATGATCCTGCCTGGGGCTGAGACCAGGAGCCAGGAACTCAATCGGAGTTTCCCACATGGAGTTCAGGGATCCAGCTACTTGTGCCATCACCTGCTGGTTCCTGGTCGGCACACTGGCAGAAAGCGCCAACCAGGAGTAGAGCTGAAACTTTAATCTGGGACTTCAGCTTTGATATGGATGTGGGCATCCAGTGTTCAGCTTAACCATTGCACCAAAGGCAGGCTCCAGTGCAACTTAAAGTGTTTTCTCTCAGTTGACCTTTGCACTCTTGTAAAGTTGACATGAGTATCCCCATTTTATAGAAGGTAAAATGGAAGCAAGCTATGGGTGTTAAGGATATTTTGAAGGTGATAAATTATAGCTGGGTGACTAAAATGCTTGCCCAATTTATGATGAAGACTCTCACTTCTTATATCTAATAAGACTACATTTTTGGTAACAAATATATTTTATCAGTCAACAGTTATCTCTTGAGCACTTACATATCCAGGAGTACAATGGATGGTCGCCATGTAGAGAATCATAGGACATAGGCTCCTTCTCTTACTTCATAAAAGAAAACAGTGACAACAGTGACCAGATTGTCACCTGAGAAATATCTGGATATAATTGTATTGTAGAGAGTGAAAAGGGGCTGGCTTTGGTCAGAGCAGTTGAGTTAGAGCTTAGAATACCTACATCCCATATTAGGGTGCCTGGTTTAAGCCGTGGCTGCTCACCTTCCATTCACAGCTTCCAACTAAGGCACATCCCAGGAGGCAGCAGATTTTGGCTCATTTTTTAAAAGATTTTATTTATCCATTTGAGAGGTAGAGTTATGACAATAAGAGGGAGAGACAGAAAGAAAGGTCTTCCATCCTCTGGTTCACTCGCCAGATGGCCACAATGTCCAGAGCTGAACCGATCTGAAACAGGAGCCAGGAGCTTCTTTCAGGCCCCCCACGCAGGTGCAGGGACCCAAGCACTGATAGTTCTAGTATCTGATTTCTTGTGCCACCCAAGTGGAGACTCAGACTGAGTTCTGGGCTCCTGGTTTTAGCCTGTCCAAAACCTCGCTGTTATAGGTGCTTAAGGACTGAACCAGTAGGCAGAAGGCCTCTCTCCATATCTCTCTCTCTCTCTCTCTCTGTGTCTCTCTGTCTCTGTCTCTCTCTGTGTCTTTATGCCTTTCAAATAAAATAAAATAAGTATTTTTTAAAAGACATAAAGAATAATTTGGTAATTTCAACTATTATATGAAACTATTATGGGGTGGGAAATGTCATTATGCTCCTAAATATATATGAAATATGTGAAATTTGTTCACCTTACGTAAATTTTTAAAAAGTAAACAAGTGTATTGTAATAAAGAAATCAAGATGTATGCATTTATTGACTATATTTGCTATACAGTTAATAATTTAGCTTTACAAACAAGAATAGAAACTGTAAGAGGTGCCCGTTTTCCTCCCCTTATTGTCTCCTTGGTTGAAGATGTGTTTTGGTGAATCTGATTGGTGGCCGTGGTCACAAGACTAGACTTTAGCCTGCAAGGTATGCAGGGAGCCAGGATTTTAAAATTTTTATCTTGATTCAGAAACGTGGACATTCACCACTCACAGAAATGGCATTTCAAATTAGCCACAAAACATCACAAATATCAATGAGATGAAATTGCAGCAAACTATAGTGTCTGGAGGAAAAACTATTAATTTTTATTTTGCTCTTCAGTTTTGGAAAATAAATTTAAACTTGTTTGTTAGTCCAACCACCAAGATAAATAAATAGTAATTATCATAAAGTGGAATCATTTTTCAAATTGGCCTTTGAGAATCATTTTTTAAGATTTATTTATTTGAGAGGCAGAGTTACTAACACAGAGAGAAACAGAGAGAGAGATCTTCCACCTGCTGGTTCACTCCCCAAAAGGCCACAGTGGCCAGAGTTGGGCTGATAAGAACCCAGGAGCCACGAGCTTCTTCCTGGTCTCCTACATGGGTGCATGGACCCTGGCATTTGGTCCACCTTCCTCTGCTTTCCCAGGCCATAAAAAAGGAGCTGAATCAGAAGTGAAGCAGCTGGGACTCAAACCATTGCCTATATGGGCTACCGGTATGGCAGGTAGAGGCATAACCTACTATGCCATAGTGCTGGCCCCCAGCTCTGAACTTCAAATAAATAAATATGTTTTTTAAAAATAAACCTCTCAGGCCGGAGCCATGGCACAATAGGCTAATCCTCTGCCTGCTGCGCCAGCACACTGGGTTCTAGTCCCGGTCGGTGTGCCCGATTCTGTCCTGGTTGTCCCTCTTCCTGTCCAGCTCTCTGCTGTGGCCCAAGAGTGTAGTGGAAGATGGCCCAAGTCCTCGGGCACTGCACCCGCATGGGAGACCAGAAGCACCTGGCTCCTGGCTTCGGATTATTGTGATGAGCCAGCTAGAGCAGGCTGGCCGCAGCAGCCATTGGAGGGTGAACCAACAGCAAAGAAAGACCTTTCTCTCTGTCTCTCTCTCTCTCACTGTCCACTCTTCCAGTCAATAAATAAATAAATAAATAAACCTCTCAAACCAGCTTGTGTATGGAAACCAAAGATTTTTAGTTTTCTACTTATTTTATATGTTAACATCAATTTATAAAATATGTATTCTAAAGTGTGTCTAAGGAACATATGAAATCTAGACATTCAATAACATATGTGGCTACTGACTGAGGTTCTGTTGTGGGCCAGAGGTATTGCAGAAAATTGCAGAGCCAGAAACCCTTCTTCTCATGGAGCATTTTTGGAGTGTAAGACAAAATATAAGCCAATAATAAAAAAATGTATTGAGTCAAATAGGATTAAGTGCAACAGAGAAATAAAAAGTAGAAAGGAAATAGGGGAAATGTAGTAAGAGTGAAAAGAAGTTATAACTAGGGTGGTTAGGAAAGCTTTCATTAATCAAACCACATCTGAGTAGAGGCTGAGTGGGGAAAATGTGGGGAAAAGACATTCTTGGCTAAGCAAAGGCCCTGTGGCACTGTTATGTTTGGCATGTTGAGAGACATGCTATTGTGTGGAGGAAGTTCAGATCATGCAGGACTTAGAAACCAGTGTAATAATTGGGTTTATACTCAGAGGAGTTAGAAAGCCATTAGAATGTTATCAACAGGGATTGGCATGGTGGAATATCAGATTAACCCACCAGCTGGGACACCAGCATCCCACTTGGTTGCTAGTTCAAGTACTGGCTATTCCACTTCTGATCCAGCTCCCTGTTGATGCACCTGGGAAAGCATCAGAGGACGGCACAAGTGCTAATGTTCCTGAACCCACTTGGAAGACCTAGATGAAACTTCTGACTCCAGATTCCGTCCCAGCCCAGCTTTTGCCATTGTGGCCATTTGGGCGGTGAACCCAAGAATGAAAGATCTTTCTCTGTGTGTGTGTATTCTTCTCCTTCTGCAATTCTGCCTTTCAAATAAATAATTTGTTTAAAAAAAGAAGAAACAGAAAATATATACCTATGGTTCTTTTGGAAGGGTTCTTTGTGCTATAAAAAACACTGAGTGGAGAGGTCAAAGGTCAAAACAGGTAATGAGTCCAGTGAAATGATCCAGGTAAAAAGTAGGTCATTGCAATAATTGCATGTGAGAAAGGGAAACTTAGGGAAAAGAATTTCAGATCAGCCTGCATTTTTTTGATGGAGTCAAAAAGGCTCAGTGATAAATCTGACACATCAGGGAACAAAAGAAAGACATGACAAATCGGGTGCATTCAAAGTTCCTAATGTAAGCTGTGAAGAGAATGATGGCAAGGCTGTGGTTGCCATTTTTTAAAGATTTATTTATTTATTTGAAAGGCAGTGTTAGAGGAGAGAGAGAGAGAGAGATTCTACCTGCTAAGTCACTCCCCAAAAGGCCTCAACAGCCAGAGCTTGGCTAGATTGAAGCCAGGAGTCTGGAATTCCATCTGAGTCTCCCCATGTAGGAAGACCCCCCACCACCAAGTACTGGAGCCATCTTCGAGGCACACTACAGGGAGCTGGATGGGAGGTGGAGCAGCGGGATTAGAATTGGTGTTCCTATGGGATGCCGGCATCTCAAGTGGCCATTTAACCCACTGCACCAGAAACACCACCCCTCACTTATTGAAATGGAGATCACCCTCGTAAACATAGTTTTGAGGGGGGAAATCAGGAGTCAGGATCCTACATGTCACATTTGATAAACCTGGTGGAACACCTAAGTATAGGTGTATGCAGGAAGTTGGATAGGTCAATCTGGACTTCTTGGGCAAGGTTTAGGCTCCAGATACCCACTGGGGAGTCTCCAGAACAGCCCATCAAGCTGCTGAGCTGGATGAGATGTCACACACAGCAAGGCAGTGTCTGAAAGATGAGTTCTGGGTTAGGACAACGTGACATCTACCCGACGAAGACTACTGACGAGGACTGAAAGCTGAATCAAGAAAGAGAAGAAAATATTTCCAATCCAATGCCACTGCTAGGTCAAATGCAATAAACACATAGCAAAAGTGGTTGAAATAATAATAATGACCAACATATCACTCCATCATCCAGCCTAGGAAATAGTATATTCTTAACTGTGTATTCTTTCCTTAATTTACTTTATAAGGGGACAATTTAATTTTTTTTCTATTTAAAGGAGCTAGAAAGACTAAAGTAACTGATAAATAGCTGGTTTATTTCCTGAAAGTTTTCCATTTGATCAACATAAAAGACTTCTTGAATTTTCCATCTTTATCATATGTCTGTCGGCACCATTTGGTTGCCGCTTCCTTCATCTTACTTAGTGTACATTTCTCTTTTGAATTAACCGACTCATTTACAAGGTTTAATTTTAGCCTTTCTTGCAGTAACTGCTTCATGTTTGAGTTTCAAACATTGAAGTATGAAATCTTCATTTGAGCTTTGTAGTTCACCTCAAAGAGCAAATATAAATGGATTGTGTCTTAACAGTTCCAGAGAGAGCGAGAGCATCCACATATTCATGATGCAAAGGATAAAGATAATGCTTGGCCGTGCCCCCAGACAAGCATATCATTCATGTAGGCAAGTAACTGGCTTTAGCATGCAGATGATGGCTGCTAAGGAATTTCTCACATCAACTGTCATATGCCAGCCGTGCGAATTTATAAGAAGATGAAACAACTCTCTAATCCCTTAAACTGTTAAGACATAGCTGAGAATCCTTGGGCATAACTAATAAAGTTTACATTGATTAAGCTTCAATTTCTTTGAAGGATTGTTTTATGTGATTTTTCAAAAATTGATGAGAAAAAATGTTAAATATACAATGAAAAGCTGTATTTGCAAGGAAGCAGAATGTGATAGGAGTTCCAGGTATCAGTGACTACATTAGGGATCCTCACTCGTTTGCATGTCTCAATTATTTCTGCTGTGGGAAGGTAGCAAATGATGTCTCTGAACATGAAGTTAATCCTTGTGTGGTTTAAGGCATGTTTTTCCTTCTTTAATATTCTTTTCCTCCATGTGTGAAATTTGGCTGTAATCCTCAAACCAAGTCCAGAAACATAAATGGATACCCCCAAAACGTCAGGGATGATTTATGACTATAGATTAGCTACTTGAATATAGGATGACGGTGCTAGTTTTAAATCTTTGAGGACAACAGGCTCTCTATATTATAAGAGTGATCAGTCACGACAAATCAGGAGAAACTGAAGCTTTTGGTGAATTCTCAAGCCCAAATGATCTAAATCTAAGAGTGCAAATAAAAGGAGTATGCTTCCTAATTGATTTTTATTCCCTAGGGATGTTTTTCATGTTTTTGGTTCTCAGTTATTACTTCTTTAACTGTTCAGCTGAATAATTTGCTTTTTTATAATTTAATTTTTAAAAAAACAAATGGGGGTCTGACCTATTATCTCATTTCATGCCTTTCTGAAGGGAAAACACATTTTTTACACTGATCTGAAAAGATGCTCTACCTACTTTTATCTAAGATATTTTTCTTTTGAAATAATGGTAAAAATCTTGCCAAAGCTGATTTTCTTCCTGATGGAATATTATATATTTACTCAGATCTACACATTTCTGGGTTTTTTTATTGTTATTGTGTGTCACCTTTTAGTTTTCCAATCTGGTATCTCACAAGATTTCCTCTAGAAATAAATTTGGCTAATGTACAGTTTAGGAATTTTTTAAATGCCATTCCAACAAACCATGGAAGCTGAATGGAAGCTGCCTTCTTTCCTGGGTTGGTACATCAGTACTCATCACTCCACATCTGTTGGGTTTAGTTCATGGAATATAGAATTAAAAGAAATTTATTTTGGTGCAAAAATTTTTGAAACGCATGCGAATTGTTAATCAGGATAGGCATTTTCCATTAGCTTCATATACGTAGTTGACATAATGCAGGGTGATTTTTCCAGAACTGATGATGTGATTCTATTCGTCATATTGTTTCTCTTCCTGGCTTCCCTTGAAACCAACATCACACATTTGGAAAATAGCTGGAACTTATGTGAAAGTAACTAGATTCTACTAACTATCCTGCCTGGTTGTGCATGTTAGCAAGACAGTTAGAAAAAGGATCGTCAGGATGGTAGAAGAGGAGGTGACAGTAAGTCTTCTCATGATCTATACTGTGTTTCATCAGAGCCTCCGAAATACAGTGACAATTTTCTTTTTTATGCAGAGATGCTATTTCCTTAAGTCTTCAGGTTCAGCTTTTTGAATCACTACATTCAGAGAAGAATTATATAATAGGCAAATGTGATCAGTAATATCATTTAAGTTTTTTTTTTTTTCACGCCATGTTTGATGGGCATTCACTCTGTTTCCTTCCCTTTCTCTGTCTTTTGTGACAGAATCAGGTGACTTCCTTCTCCTCCCTTGGTTGTTGATTTGTATCTTTCACGTTCATATATCCCATGGAGAGGTTTTAAGCTAACCCACTTGAGTAGCAAATGGAGTCATTGGAGAAGATTAGAAAGTTTGAGGTACTGGTTAATAACAACTCCTGGTAAGATATATGTCTTTTTTTAAAAAATGATTTTGAAAAACAGAAACATGATCATTTGAGTACAGATAGAGTATCTAAATCTATCTATCTGATTCCTTAAAACCAGTTAGCCTAAAATTTTATCCTAAAATTAAATTTCATGACTTCTTACATCAATGGATGGAAAGGAGAGACAAATGGGAAATGTACAAATCTAAAACACATTTCTCCTAGATAGCTAATCTAAATTCAAATACTAAATTCAATTTTTTTTTTGACAGGCAGAGTGGACAGTGAGAGAGAGACAGAGAGAGAGATGTTCCTTTGCCGTTGGTTCACCCTCCAATGGCCGCCGCGGCTGGCGCGCTGCAGCCGACGCACCTAGCTGATCTGAAGCCAGGAGCCAGGTGCTCCTCCCGGTCTCCCGTGGGGTGCAGGGCCAAAGCACTTGGGCCATCCTCCACTGCACTCCCAGGCCACAGCAGAGAGCTGGCCTGGAAGAGGGGCAAGTGGGACAGAATCCAGCACCGCACCCGGGACTAGAACATGTTGTGCCGGCGCCGTTAGGCGGAGGATTAGCCTATTGAGCCAGCCTCTAAATTTATTTTTTAAAGATTTATTTATTTATTTGAAAGGCATATTTACAGAGAGGCAGTGGCAGAGAGAAAAAGAAAGTGAGAGGTCTTCCATTCATGGGTTCACTCCCTAGATGAACGCAACAGCTGGAGCTGTGCCAATCCGAAGCCAGGAGCCAAGAGTTTCTTCTAGGTCTCCCACATGGCCCAAGTTCTTGGGCCATCTTCTATTGCTTTCCCAGGACACAGCAAAGAGCTGGATTGGAAGTGGAGCAGCTGGGACTAGAACCGGCACCCATATGGGATGCCGACACTGCAAGCAGCGGCATTACCCACTATGCCACGGTGCCAGTCCCTAAATCTAAATTTAGAAACTATAATCCAGAAAATGTGTGTGGGAGTTGGAAGTAAATTTAGCTGTATTGTTCAGCTAAGAATGTCAGTTATAATATAAACATACTTTTTTCTGAAATTTTTGGGAAATAAGATTAAAAAATCCATGTAATTGTGAAAGAGTATGATACATTGCCTTATTCTCAAGAGAAATAGTACATCTAATTTCTATTCAGTGTAATGATATTAGTTATTAAAATAAATATAAAGAATCCAAGTCATAAACAAATCACTTATGTTAGTATTGCTTAAGTTTTGTTTGAGATACTCTTGTTATATTTTAGGGAATAATCCTTGTTATATTTTGTTGGTATCAAAATGCACAAGTTTCTGATAAAGGTCTCTCTCTTGGACCAATAATGACAAAGATCCCATTCTCCAGCTTATCAGTGACAAGATTATTTTGAATCCCAAGGGCATAGGGCGAACTAGGGCTTCAGCAAGTGAGATCAAAAGGCGTGCAGTCCTACATCTAAATGCAAGTGCTAGAAAACTCAAAAATAAGCCTAAATTGTTAACATAAGAGAAAATTAAGTCAGATCACTTTGATACTAGGATTAGGTTAGAAAGATTGTGTTAAGAAGAAAAAAGACGGGGAGCGGGGGTGAGGAAGGGAAACAATCCTATACATAAGTTTGGAAAACTGTTGGGTGTCCCTTCCCTTTAGATGGTAGCCATCTGGCATTGAGGAAAAACCTAATTATTGCCAAACCCTACTTCCTAATCAGTTGATTAGTATACCACCTCCCTGGTCTATTGAGGAGAAGTAAATGAATAACTAAATACTAGCAGGTCATGAGTTGTATGGTCTTCTTTATATCACAATTTTTTTTTAGTTTTAGTTTTTTTGTTTTTATCAGATTCCATATATAGTTAATAGATAGAATTCTAAGAATATAATGACTTTTTTTCTTCCCTCTTTCCCCCTCCCTCCCTCCCTCCCTCCTTCCCTCCTTCCCTCCTTCCCTTCCTTCCTTCCTGCCTTCCTCCCTTCTTCCCTTCCTTTGTTTTTAGTTTTTGAGATAACATATTTTAAATTTACATTACAGTCAAGGGCTGAATTATCCATCAAAGAAAGCATTCAACAGGTAAAAAGATTTTAGTTTAACAGAAATATAGTCAAGGGCCATAAACATTAGTAAAATGGAAAGATGACTCTTTCTTCTTTCTGCTTCCACATGTTTTAAAATCAGCCAAACAGGACAGAGAGAAGTTTCCCTCTCTCTGTGCTGCAAAGCTTTGGATTAAAATGACAAGTGATCGCTTGAGCAAATCCCAAGTTACGTAGTCATCAGAAGATCACTTAGCAAACTACCTAATATAAAAATCTCTTCATTCATGTGTTTGTTCATTCATTAGAAACACTCTAATTATGTGATGTTATAATATGTTGATATGCCCTTTCTGTTCTAGAAATTGGAGTCATTTAATGGACTTAGCAAAGAATTATAAAGTGTGGGGTAGTGAGCTGTGAACATGAAATGCACTAACTTGCAGTGCAAACTCAGTAAAATTCTGCAAAATTCATCTATCATCTCTGGCATTGGATGAGGGCTTCCCATTACCCAGATCCATGACTTCAGTTCAAGAAAGAATTCAGGAGTGAGTTGGACATTGCAAATAGTGAGCAGCAATAATTTTATTGGGAAACCAAAGGTCCATACTCCATAGACCGGGTGGGGCCTACTTGGAGGGAAGTGGCCTCAGTTCTGAATAATGCTTAACATTATATGGGTGTGTTTTAGTGAAAGAAGAGGTACAGGCTAATATATGGTAAGTGTGTCCTACTACAAAGGAGTAACAGTCATGGCTTTTCTGCAAAGTAGGTGGAGATTTCTCAGAATCTAGCTGCTGTCCCTTTCCACTATGTACGGCCCAGCGCTTTCTGTCACGGAGGCAGGGAGTTATATTATTAGCCTGCCAATATAGTATGAAGAGTATTTAATGAGTTGTAGATTAATCCACATCATCCATGGGCCCTAGTCTGATATGAGCCTGTTGCAGGAAGGGGTCTCTTTATCTTCAGAGCAAGGAAAACCAAATCCATGTGCTGTAGGTCTTGAGATAATAGGAACTACCCTCAAGTCATTCAACTACTTCCTCTGCCTCCATGTCTCATATCCTCGTGTGTAAATGAGACTATCCATCAGTGCTGGTTGAGTACTTGGCAAACAGACATTGGGAAAGAAGTGATAGGTTCAGTTCCTTTGTTACCAATGAGCTTTCTTGTTTACTTTTGTCCATTATCCTGGTTCAACTACATCGATAAAGCACATCAGATCTTACCTGTTAGTGCATTTCCCTGGTACTAGGGGCTACGAGAGTTTAATGAATAATTCCTGAGGAAGGTTGCATGACCCTGAGATAGAGCACAAACCTTATCAAGTTATGTAGAATCTCAGAAATAAAATTTGGAAATAACAGCAAATCCTCAAAATAAATGAAAAGTAGAAACTGGAAGTAAACTACAAGCAAAGATCATATTATCATATTAAGGGTATTATTTTTAGTGATAGGGGTTTCAGATCATTTAGCGACCATTTTAATTTACATGGTACACTAATAAGAAATATAATCAGAAAGGGCAAATTTCTCATGTAATAAATTTCAAAAACATATTTGTAAGATGTACAGACTATACACAGAATAAAATCCTGCATATGTTGACTATCTAAATGTGAGTAAAAAATAACCAACCTATTTGAATGAGCCATCTCTTCATTTATTATGCTAAATGGCTAGAAGAACCACTGTCCTGATAACAATGCAATGAAAAATGTGTTAATCAAATCTCTAGTTGAGTAGGTTTGTGGACATACATTTTTTATTCAGCTTGTTGAAAGGATACAGAAAAATGCATTATAGCACTGGGACTTTGAGGGGAATATTACTTGTTTAGCCCACAGGGCATGATGTCACACATGTTTACAAGATTATTGTAATTTTAATTAAACCCACACTTCCAAAGAATTGCAATGGGAATATAGCTCAAAACTAGAAAAACAGAATTTATATATATATATATATACATATATATACATATATATGTATGTATATATATGTATATATATATATATATATATAAAAACACCAGTTACTGTTTTAATAGTATTCATTGGATCAAGACACAAAAGAAAAGTGATTTTTGACACATAACATTTTGAATTCTTGGATGCATAGCAATAAAAGCAAATATTTTCTTGTTTATTTCTCATCCTGTCTCTGTACATGAAATCAGGCACACAAGTGCTTCGGAAGCCATGACTGACAGTTTCAGAATGTCCCCTGATGTCACTGTGTTTGTCATTGTATTATGAATCAGAGCCAAAAGACTCACCTGGGTTTGGGATAAAAAGTACATAGGGAATGGAAGCAAAATGGTCATTCCATAGTTCTAACCCATCCTCCTCGTTCACCAAAAGCAAAAGACAACAGAGAAAGGAGGAGAAAGACCATGAGGAAGATACCAGCTCTTTCAGTGTTGGAGGATCGTTGTAAGAATCATAAACCAAATAAATGAACAGTGACAAGGGCACAGAGCCTGACTGACTTGACCACATCCCTGGGAATATGTCCCAGGAACCTTCTCTACAGCCAACCCTCCCATGAAATGTAAATAGATAGTCTCGCCAGGCTATGTTCTAAGCACAGTGCATGGATTAATTTGTTTAATACGAACAACGATCTTCTGAGTTAGATACAATCATTATACCCACACTACAGATGAGGAACTGCGGCAGAAAGTAGTTAAGTGTTTAGCAGAACAACCAACTAATAAACAGCAGATCTGAAATTCTTATTTTCTGTGTTCTTACGGTAAATCCTTATCCCCTATGCTATAATGACCCCTAACAAGCATTACTGAAGTCAACTCCTATCACTGGGTGTCTATTTGTAGATGGATTTTTGCAGAGCGTTAGCCTTTAGTCAATTTGAAAGACATTAACTAAAGAGATAACTTTATAGAAATTACGTTGTGTTCATTTGCTAGGGCTGCCATATGACATACTGCAGGTAGGGGGTTCAAATAGCAGAAATTTCTTTTCTCGCAGTCCAGGAGGCTGGAAGTCCAAGAAATCAAGTTTTAGATTCTTCTGAGGCCTTTGCTTTCAGATGGCCACCTTCTCACTGCATCACCACACGGGCTCCTGCATCCATATCTCCTCCATGTGTTTAAATTTCCCATTCTTGAATGGATACCAGTCAGATAGGATTGGGATCAACTCTAATAATTTCATTTTACCTTAGTCACTTTTTGTAGGCCCTATTTCCAATTACACTCACATTTGGAAGCACTAGTGGTTACAGCTACAATAAACGAATTTAGGGGCACACAGTTCATCCCATGGTAATCACAAATCCAGAGCTGGTTTGCTGAGTTCTGGTTTCACTACTGTCTAACTTCATATGAGTCATTTCCTTTCTTTGCCAGTGCACCTGCTATCTAAACACTAGTGCTGACTGGCTCTTGGTGTCCTGAATTTGTAAATTCAGCTTCTCTAATTCCCTTACTCATCTTGATATCTTCATACACACATACGTGTGTGTGTGTGTGTGTGTGTGTGTGTGTGTGTGTGATTGCTTTTGTAGCCTAAGTTTGCTAGAGTTTTTGTTACATGTAACTCAAGACTTCTCTACAGAATGCAACTTTTGATCATAGTTTTGCAGGGCCTCTATTATATTCTGTTTTATCCACTCTGAGAAATGGGGATAATACTGCCTACATCTGAAGACTGCTATGAGAATTAATTGACATATTGTAAATGAAGGGATGTACAATACCTGAAATATAGGGCGTAGTTAGTTCATCTTCTCTCTTACTCTCTGCCTCAACTTTTCATTGCCATTAACTTTTCTACCTCTATTTCCAGTATTTATCTCATGTATTTTAAAAATTGTATTTATTTATTTCAGAGACAAAGAGAGAGAGAGAGAGAGAGAGAGAGAGAGAGAGAGAGAGAGAAGTCCCAACTGCTGGCTCACTCCCCAAATGTTGGCAATAGCTGGGCTTAGGCCAGGCTGAAGCCAGGAGCCAGAACATCAATCCAGGTCTCCCACTTGGGTGACAGGAACCTAATCACTGAAGCCATCACCTGCTGCCTCCCAGGGTGCTCATTGCTGGGAAACTGGTCAGGAGCAGGGACAAGACTAAAACCTAGGAATTCTGATATGGGTCTTAGGTGTCTTAATGGCAAAGCCAAATGCCCAACCCTATGCTTATATTCTTGACCAATCAGTACTGAAGTTATGTTTTGACTTCTCATCTTTTGTGAGATGGGGGTTTTCAAAAATTCAAATATGAGTGAGGCAAATTGCTCACTCTTTCATTAAAAAGAGCTACATAATTCAAATTCATTTCTGAAATGTTCGATTTTCAGACTGTAAAATAATTGCGTATTGTATTAGACCTCCAATGTTTGCCAAGAACTCTGGCTCTGGCTTAGGAAAATTCTCTAGTATTGAGCAGCAGAGAGAAAGGCCAAGACCAGCTTGGATCACACGAAGAGAGTAGGTAGTGGAGCACTGCCCAGCCTGTTAATTTGGTCCTGCTGACAGCCAGAAGGAGCTGTAGGCATTATTTCTTAGTCTTAATTATTTTATTTGAGCCAATAACTCAAAGTTATTATGATTATTAATCTATATTAAAATTGTTATTAAAGAATTATTCATTCACTTCTCTATTTTTAATTTTTTTAAACTTGAGATTATGGGGCCAGTACTGTGGCACAGCAGGTTAACACCCTGGCGTGAAGCACTGGCATCCCATATGAGTGCTGGTTCGAGACCTGACTGTTCTACTTCCGATCCAGCTCTCTCTATGGCCTGAGAAAGCAGTAGAGGATGGTCCAAGTGCTTGGGTCCCTGCACCCGTGTGGGAGACCTGGAAGAGGCTCCTGGCTCCTGGCTTTGGATTATCGCAGCTCTGGCCATTGCAGCCAGTTGGGGAGTGAGCCATCGGATGGAAGACCTCTTTCTCTCTATTTCTGCCTCTTCTCTGTGTAACTCTGACTTTCAAATAAAAATAAATAAATCTTTAAAAAAATAAATTTTGGATTAACATGAAATGCATGTATACAGTTAAGGACTGCAGTGCAAATTTGCAGCACATAGATAGCTTAAATCAGCAATACCAAGCTGCTGGCTTTCCATTTCCTTATCCTTTTCTTGCGTTTGGAGTCTACCAGTTCCTCTGTTTCAGTTCTTTTTGCAGAATCTTATACGTCATTGTGAGCCACCATGACCCCACTGTGCTCCAAAACACCAGAGCCTGTAATCTTCACCCTACTGTGCCTTAGCACCCATTATCCAACCACCCCTAAAGCCACCCCCATCTCTTCTAGCCTCTAGTAACCACCATTTTAAATTCAGATATATATCCGTACACACACATATAAAATAATTCTCATTATTCTTAACTTCCATATAAGCATTATTTTTTCCAAATAAACTTTTTATTTATGAGTACAAATTTCATAAGTACAACTTTAAGAATACGGTGATTCTTCCCCCCAATATATGCCCTCTTAACCACACTCCTATCCCACTTCCTCCTCCCTTTCCCATCCCATTATCCATTAACACAGATTTTTAATTAACTTTATACACAAAAGACACACTCTATACTAAATAAAGATTTCAACAATTTGCACACACACAAAAAATTAAAAACTGAAAATAAGTTTTATAGTTAATTTTCATAGTATAACTCATTAAGGACAGAGGTCCTGCCTGTGGAGTAAGCACACAGCGACTCCTGTTGTTCATTTAACAATTGACAGTTTTATGTATGACACCAGTGACCTCCCGAAGCTCTTGACATGAGTTGCCAGGGCTATGGAAGCCTTTTGAGGTCACAATCTCCACCAGTATTTAGACAAGGCCATAAGTAAAGTGGAAGTTCCCTCCTCCCTTCAGAGAAAAGTGCATGCTTCTTTGATGGCCCCTGCTTTCCTCTGGGTCTCACTCACAGAGCTCCTTCAAAGTATTATGTTTTAATGTTCATGATTTTGAAAAAATATATTTTAGATTATAATAATCATATGATTTTATTATAAAATAACTAATATTCATAATTTCATGTTTCTATTTGCATCATTTATCCTCATTTTATTATAGCAAATGTTGGACATATTGCATAAAATCCCAAAGGAACTATGACGCCAATACATAAGGAAAATATATTATGGATTAATCTCAGATATAGTGGAAGCAATGTGGGTTGAGTCTCTTGGTTTAAAATCAAGTAATAAAACTGTGCTCTTTATAACTCATGCTGGTAAATAATATTAGCACCTGCCTATCATGTTCATCCTGTAACTTGTTTTTAGAGAAAATTGTTATTTGTGACATTGGACAGTGTCACAGTCCCCAAATGCCCCCCCACATTAAAGGGCACTCAGTCAAGAACAGCTCACAGAGCTATGGTCCAAAGCAAAAGTCTTCAAAAATGATGGTGTCTAGTGGCAGGCAAGAGCCACATCATTGTGAGCTCTGAGTCTTCTTACTAACTTCAGGCAGTAGTCCGCATTTACTTGAATCCAGTAACTAAATCCAAAGATGCTAAATGCCCAAGGAATACCATTGTAGTCATTAGGGACAGCACTTCAGAAGCAATCTTGAGTTGAGCAGAATTGTTGAGCAAAAATCCAGAGTGGTCTCTGATCAGAGTCAAATTGGATTCCTAAAGGCAGCCTGCATACACGCACAGGAAGAACCAACCACGGCCTCTTTGCTCCAAAAGTGACCTAGGACTTGTGTTCATACTGCATTGTTTACAAACTGGGACAGCAGTGGTAACAAAGGCAAACGATCCAGGTTGCATCCAGGTATGATGACACTTGACTTAACACTTCCAGCAGCCCTATGAAGAAGCACTGATATTTATATCCACCATGTTGGAGGATACTAGTTCCAGAATATCAAATCAAACTGGGCATTAAAAACAGGACAAGGCAGGAGGGACAGAGTGACTGCAGGTCAGCCGATGGAAGAGGTGGGTGACTTCAAGGAGAGTGAGCTGTGGTGATGCCTAGGAAGCAGGGACAGTCGAGACATAGATGATACACCTTCGCAATAGTGGGTGACAGATGGCCAGCGCTAGGTAGACATGGCTACTTCAACATTTCCTGGCTAATTGTGGAACCAGATAGGAATCATCTCTATGTTATGCTCCCAGCACAAGTAGTAGTAACAGGGAGCCCTGGGTAGCTGCAATCCTCATGGCCACCAGCAGGAGGAAACCTCTAGCAGGAGATGAACCTTGGGTGCTTTTTTGGTAGATGAGGAGTTTCAAAGTTGGGCTGAATTGACCTGGACTTAGATCCTAATACTCTATAAAAATGGAACCTTTGTGAAGACTTTGCACTCGTCTTTCTTTTTTCTTTATGGAACTTTAGAATTGAAACCTGAAAAATTTATACTTGAAAGAAAACATCTGCTTATACTTCACCAAGAGCCTGGGATGGCAGGGGTGGTATGTGATGGAGATGGAGATGGAGAGGAGTGGAAAGCCTCATTTGTAATATTGAATCTTATGATGCAAGTTTGATTTTTTCCACACACGTTGTTTGTGTAATTTTAAAAATGCCACTTGCATTGCCAGGTTCACATACTATTTCAAAACTCACTGAAAGTTGAGATTTTTAGATACTAGAAAAGATCCATTGAGTTATAGTAGAAAATATTTGTTATTACATAAAATATATGTTAACAAATTTTCAAAAGCTTTTGCTTTATATCTTCTAGCTTGAGACTAATTCAGGAAAGTTTAAACTTTTATCTTCATAAGAGAAAGTGCTGCAAAAATTTACAGAATAGGTGATTTATGTTTAAGCAGAATTATGTAGAATCTATAAGAGGGTTGCTTGATATATTATTGAATATTTCTATACTATTATAAAGTTATGCATATTAATTATAAAAGATTTAATTTGACAACATAGAACTGACAATATGCATCTTCTTACATTATTGGGTGGCATAAAAATCATTAGATTATTTTTTGTTTTTAAAAAATTACCACTTGGAAGCATGAGGCATTGGCATGCAGATTTGATCTGTCTTAAATTTCAACTTTGTTCAAATGAATCCTGCCTCAGTAACCTCCTGGCATTCTTACACTGTTATAGAAGGTCCCCACATAAATGCATTTGAATGTTTTTGAGACTATGTGAAATGAATCACTGATGACTCATGAAAGAGACAATCCTATCATTAGCCTTGATAAGATGGTAATTTGATTATTTGATGGTGCTGTTGCTCATTCCATTTTTGAGCATGAATATTTAAACTATTAGAAGGGTAATATAATTCCAAAGGAAGAATTGGTCAATATTTCAAAATAACATGTTCCTGCACAATTCTTGTTAATACTGGTTCCAGAATATCAAACTAGGCATTAAAAAACTTTTTAACATGAGATGGAAAGTAATGAAAAATATTTACTTTGAATAAAAATATTTAAATGACTGTTTTGCCAATCTTTTCTCCAATTATGAACATGAGAAGACACTATGCTTACTTGTTGGACACAATAGTAAAAATTTAGTAAAATACTGAAAGTAGTTTAATATGTGTTCCCAGAAGTAGCATAGGATATCTAGAATGTACAAGTATAGGAGTAGAGTTGTTTTTTAAGAAAATTCAAAATAATAAAGAAGAATTCTTTAGCTTATTATTAGCCTTTTTTGCCTACTATCACCTTTTAATGTTTATTGCATTTGGTTTTAACTCTGTACTTGTAAGTAAAAAAGAAACTGATGAGCAATTCTATTTGTATTTTAGCTTTAGGGTATAGCAAGTTTTTTGTTTTCCTTTCTCTAGTCTTAAAATAGACAGTAGCAGTGTCTGTTCTCACAAGCACTCCCCAAATCATCACACATTAGGGGCTGATATCCAGTATCAGGTCCCTGTATTTTTTTTGGTTTTTAGTTTGAGTTTATTGGTACTTCTATTCAAAAGATCCTCACATCCATCGGTACACATACTGAAGCACTTTAAGAAAAACTATAGGTGAGAGCATATTTAAACATCGGAAGCACATTATCATTGTCAAATGATGAGCAGCTTTTCATTAAACATATTATTTTAAAAATTACACTCTCATTTCTTATTTCCCAAGCAGGCCCCAAGGTATATACTGTCTTGATGCTAAGGGGAAGCCAGGCTCATAGAGAATCACCCAAGTTTGGGAAGAGGGAAAGAATGAATATGAAGCTGTGTCCTCTCCCTCCAAAGCACAGTGCCCTCCTGCTCACATCCAAACTGAGACCATTCAAGGCATTTTTTTTTTCATCCACCACAACGTCACCTACGTTGAATGGAACAGTTTTCCTGGCACGTTAAAAATCATGTAGCAAATCAATTCGTAACAAGAATAATAGCAATGCATAGTGAAGAGCTATCCTGTAACATTAGATGACAGTATATTGACTGGATGTTATAAGGCTCAAGACAAAGAACTAGGCAGAAATGTTGTACTCCTGAAAATACATCTTTTTTCTCACAGGATAATGTTTTGGCAAGCCTGTAGCAACTGCATGTTTAGTAATTTTGTGGCTCTATTATGCTCTCTGCAGCTAAGATTGTCAATTAAGGGACATTATTTATAGTCAGAACCAAGATTTTCACTGCCAGAGATATGTATAAGGAAAGGGAGAAGGCTGTTATAAACCTTGTGCTGTTGGGTTAGGATCAGAGCTTTGATTGATTTGTAATATGTAAAAGAAATGAGGCAGGCATTGTGGTGCAGCAAGTTGAGCTGTTGTTTGTGACACCTGTGTCTCATATTGCAATGACAGTTCTAGTCCCAGTTATTCGACTTCTGATCCAGCTACATTCTCCTGTGTCTAGGAAGCAGTAGACAGTGGCTCACATGTTTGAGTCCATACCACCCACTTGAGGGAGCCAGATGTAGTTCCTGGCTCTTGGATTTGGCCTGGCCCTGTCTCCGTTGTTGCAGCCATTTGGGGAGTGAACCAGCAGGAGGATGATCTCTTTCTTTGTGTCTCTCTTCTTCCCTCCCTCTCTCTTTTATGCTGCCTCTCAAGTAAATAAACATTTAAATATATAGATACAAATATATATAGACATGCAAGTATATATCAGACATAGAAATAAAGGTAAATGAATGTGTGCAGTATGTTGGTATGTTGTGTTAGGGGTCTCAGAAAATAAAAGGAACCAGCACTTCTCTAAGATGTGTTTAATTCTAGGGCTAGGGCAGGTGCATATATGAAGCCTGAAACATATTATGACATCAGAAGATAATAAAGTGCACAAAAAAGAATGAGGACATGCAAAAAAGGACAAGAAGACCCAACGGGAAGGAACTCCCATGCTAACGAGAAGATAGTCTGATGCCTTGGGATTAAAACCCAGAGAACAAAATACATGTCCAGCAGTTGAATATAAATATATAAATGCAGGATAGGCAACTCTACCTTATAAAATAACTTGATTAATGAATATGGAATAATTGAAGAAAGTTAAAAATCACCATAGACAGAAACCACAGCAGTAACCATTGGAAACAAAATTCACTGATCAATGTTAAATTGGGTTAGCAGAATTTTGAAGAGACACAGTATATGTAAATAGTTTCAAGAACTCACTGCAAGACATTTATCCATTAAAAAGTGAACACTAGTAGTATTACAAGGACAACACCTAACGTGCGACCTCATTACCATGTGATCAGTGTAAATATCACCAGTGATAAGAAATAGCAACAGCATGTACTCGCTGATTTGATGAACAGGCAAGGACACAATACCTCTCTCTATGGTATTGTCCTCAGCACGCATGAATCTGGTGTAATCATGAGACATTATCAAATAAACCCAAGTGAAGATATCCTTGGAATAACTGACTGCCACATTAGAAATGCAAAGTCATGAAAGACCAGGAATTGCCTCATGTGAGAGGAAGACTGAACAAGATCAATGTGGGATCTGGGAGTAGATAGAAGGCATTTGGGGAAAAACTGGTAAACTTCCAAAAATAGTTGTCATTTAGTTCACAGTAACATGCTCATTTTAACTTCCTGGTTTTATCATTACACTATGGTTAGGTAGATTTAGGGAAATCTGATATAGTATTCTCCGTATTATTGTTTCAACTTGTGTTACCTGTAGACTTTTTTGTTTTAAAAATTTATTTATTTATTTGGAAGTCAGAGTTACACAGAGAGAGAAGAGGCAGAGAAAGAGAGCGAGAGCGAGAGAGAGAGAGAGAGAGAGAGAGGTCTTCTATTCGCTGGCTCACTCCCCAACTGGCACAATGGCCAGAGCTGCTCCGATCCAAAGGCAGGAGCCAGGAGTCTCTTATAGGTCTTCCACATGGTGCAGGGGCCCAAGGACCTGGGCCATCCTCCACTGCTTTTCCAGGTCACAGCAGAGAGCTGGATTGGAAGTGGAGCAGCCGGGATAGGATCCGGCGCCCATGTGGGATGTCAACGCTGCAGGCTGCAACTTTACTCGCTAAGCCACAGCACTGGCCCCACCTGTAGACTTTTTTAAAACTAAAATGTATTAACTTGCTTTAGTCCCATGACAACACTATGAAATAGGAAGTGTTACCATCATTTTACTGTGAACGAAACAGAAAAACAGAGAGATTATAATGTTGCCCAAGATCACCATGTTAAAAAATAAGTGCAGAACCATGTTTCAAATCCAGACAGCCTGACTTCCAAAGATATTAACTACAATGATTTGGGGTGGTCTGAGGCTCAGCTAATTCAAGAATATTTGTAGTTGCTTTTATTTCTGCAAAATTATGTAAAACATAACCCTGAAAAAAAGAAATGCATATTTTATAAAACTTCATTCTTTTGTAGCAATTGTCAATCAAATGTAAAACTATGAACTATTAAGTGAAATCTTACAAAATAACTAAATGAAAGAATTTACATTCAAAATTGAAAATACATTTATAAAGTTTTTATGCTTCATTAATAAAAATCATTAATAATAAAATATAGAATGACAGTTACTAATGCAATATAGTTCCTAAAATGAGATGGAAATTGTTAATAATGTGTCTTATTATATTCAAAGAAGCCTTTACAGGCCTGTGCCCTGGCTCTGAGTTTGTTATAGATAATTAATAGTTTAGGTTTCTGTATTAAAAGATTTTTTTCATTGTTGGAAAATAGTTTTTTAATCTGGTAATTGTTTTGAAGAATGCTTTTATTTAAAGAATATAAATTTCCAAAGTACAGCTTATGGATTACAATGGCTCCCCCTCCCCACAACTTCCCTCCCACCCGCTACCCTCCCCTTTCCCGCTCCCTCTCCCCTTGCAAGAATGCAAGAATCTTAAAGCACTTTGCTCACACATAATCAGATAAATGTGCAAGGAAAATTATTTGGTTTCTTCTGTTCAATAAATATGTAATTAGAATGTACATAGGTAATGTATAGGAATTTATAATGTATATCTACAAATTATAAACTGGATAGCTATGATATATCTGAAAATACATTACGATACCAAATGTGAGTGATATATAAGGCAAATGAGATGAGTACCTCCTAGATTGCAAATCTTTAAAAAGAAAGAAAAAAAATCAACTTTCTTCTATGACAATATCACATTGAAACAATCAACAATCAGCCCTGATTTGAAAGCATATATTTAACACATATTTAATTTTTGCGATGTATATAAACCGAAGACTGTTTAAAATGTTTAATACAAAAGTCATCATTTTAATTAATATTATGTTGAAGCCAAACAAAGAGGAATTAGAGTGTGCAAAAATGTTTTTGTATTATTATTTGTGCTTTGTCGTAGCTTGATACATAATTTATGGCTACCTGGAGGTCTGCTCTTAAAACAGCCTGTAGGAAAATGCTATTTGGATACATTTAAGGCTTCCTGAAAAGTGCTTATAACAAAGCTTTTCCATTTAATGGTTAAAAAAAAGCAAATAGAATTTATGTCTGTCCTGGGCCCAATTAAACTTCCATTCAAACTTGTCCTGATCGGAAAATAAATTGCCTATGGATTCTGAATAAGGGTTTTTACACACTTGGAAGGGAAAAAAAGTACATCTGTAGAGAGCTATGATTTATGAAAGTATTGATTTCTTTGTTAAATAATGAATTAGATGTCCTACCACAATATTATTTATCAAACTTTTTTGTCATATAATTAAATTGTCACATAATGGATCGTATCCATATAGATTCATTAAATATTAAAAACTACATGTGACACTACTCACCTTATCTTTGGCTAACAACACACTTCCTCTGTTCCTTGTCATTAAGGTCAGTAATGGCAACCACCATCCTTACTATAAAGGCCATAGGCCCCTCTGCTTCCCAGGGCTACAGAAGCCAGGAGAACATTCTCTTAGCTTATACAGGAAAACTCTGCAGTGGCTACACCAGCCACACTTGGAAAGCAAGTTGCATGAAAAACATTCCATTCAATACAAAACAAAATAACAAATGAGCATAAGGGAAAACTTGCCTATAAACACACGAAAAGAAGTAGGCAAATTCGAATTAGATTTGCATTGGTCCAGCCCCAGCCATTTAGATTGCCCCTGATTCTCCCCACTGACAGCCAGGTCTTTCTCTGGACCCCTGTGTTTTTATTCAACATGTCTGGCCTTCCATATATTATAAGAACTGCAGCCACCCCCAAAGTGCTACCAGCTGCATAAATGTATTTCTGCCTTCCCGTGATCATTACCTCATTTTCTCACTTGCATTGACCTACCCTAGAACTAACTTGAAGTCTTCTGCATAAATTAATATTTTTGGTAACCACATAATCCATCTCCACCCTTCCCACCTACAAATGCACTAGATTCTTATTTCTCTATGCTCAGTATGCAAGAGCTGACATTTTTTGGAAACTGTATCCCATTAACTTTTGCAGCTAAGAGGGCAGTTTCCTATGGATTGCTGGATGCCAGGCAGTTAATAATAATAATAAAAACTTACATTAATCTGTGCTTACTACATGTCAGGCATGATGCTAAACTTTTTCCATGCATTATCGTATTCCACTGTTACGACAACTCAGAATATTCTTGTTACACATATGAGAAAGCTGAAGATTAAAGAGATTTAGGGATATTTCATGGTCGCAGTGCTAGTAAATGACAGCTGAATTAAAATCCATGTCTGTCTGACTTCAGAATATATGTTTAAACTCTCTATTGCTATTTGTTGAATAGGTGAAGATAAAAACTGAATATGGCAGGCAGTCCTCACTCTGAAATGTTTGTAATGCATTGTTCATTTATTTTAAAATCCAGTAGTCCAATGTTCATAAATTATCTTAGCTGCTATTCTAAAACCCAAAATATTCCTCCTGTATTAAAGAATGGGGGAGGGTAAAAATTTGTGTTTCCTGAATCACCTGCCTTTTGAACCCTATCATGTTATTACAGAGGGGTTAGGAACAGAAATAAGCAAATTGCCTTTGGGAAGTCATAAAATACATGCATTTAAGAGCTCCAGGCTCTCTGAACTCGCCATCCTCTACAAGGAGTGGCACTTTTCTTCAGAGAACAGCAAGGAGATCTGCAATGGAGAAGGCCCTCTGAGGAAGCAAATCCTTATCTCTCAGTATCTGCGCTGGGCGTGAAAATGGATCTAAGTGCTCTAAGGAAAACAGTAAAAGGAGTTGTAAATCAAAAACGAGAGAGAGAGAGAGAGAGAGAGAGAGAGAGAGAGAGAGAGAATATGAATGCACACTTGTTGGAGATTTCAGGATGCACTCCATGGAAGCCAAAGCTTCAGGGAATCAAGCAGCTGTTGAAGAAGAGGAATTACAGGCATTGGTAAAGTTGTGGGCCAAACAGTTGTAAACAAATGAGGCATTTTTTTATTATTATGTATTTGAGAAAGAGCCAGACAGAGAGAGACAGGCAGGGGGAAAGTTCTTCCATCCCCTGGTTCACTCCCCAAATGGCCGCTATAGCCAGAACTGGGCTGAACCTAAGCCAGGAGTTTCTTCCGGGTCTCCTGCATAAGTGCAGAGATCCATGCACTGGGACCGTTTTCCACTGCTTTCCCAGCTGTAGCAGAGAGGTGGATCAGAAGAGGAGCAGCCAATTACGAACAGGTGCTCATATAGGACTCTGTGCCACAGGCAGAGGCTGAGCCCACTACTCCACAGCGCCGCCCTGAAAGAGACAATTTTGCAGTATAGTTAAGGAGAGAGCAAGCAAGTTAGGGGAAATGAGACTATAAGAAATGCATGGACACAGAAAAAGGCTTAAATTTCATTCAGTAATTACTATAGTATTGCTTTTAATTCAGGCTTGCATTTATTTACAAATCACGTGCTGTGTACTTGGAACTGGATGTGATACTTACAAGAGAAAGACACTGCGCTCTGGCTATGTTCACAATAGTATGATTTGAAGACGTTTTGGTGCTTCAGAGGGGAAAACATAAATCGGGCGTAGTTCAAAGAGGGTCTGAACTGCTAGGCTAAACGGTTAGACACTTGATTCTTAAGATAACTGGAATCCTTTAATAATGCAAGGCGAGGAGAGACATGATCAGCTTAGTGTCTCCTGGTATCAACGTGTTTATAAGGTTAAGGAGGAGCAATAAAACAGGCTGTTTTCATAGTACTGGAAGTATTCCTGTGATCCCAGGGAAGCCTGAGTTGCTAAGTTCAAAGGGAAAAGACAGAGTGGACAACATTTCATGTCTGTGGGATAGGGATTAGTGATGGGGACAGAGGTTGGAGCTGAAAGAGAGAGAACGTCCTGGAAAAAATTGTTGTTGAAGGTTGCTTGTATTGTCAAAATGCAAGCAAAATTTCAAAAATTCAAACACACACACACACACACACACACAATGGAGTATTCTCCTGTCATAAAAACAAATAAAATATCCTGTTAGTTGTAGCAACATGGAAGGAACTGGAGGATACCAGTTTCAGTGAAATAAGTCAGACACAGAAATGTCACATGTGATTGTCTCATGTGTGAAAGCTATAATAAAAGCTGATCTGAGCATGAAAGAGGGGTTCCTAGAGGCTGGGAAGGGATGGAATAGAAGAAGGCTGAATGTGGGTGCCAAAGCACCATCTGGTAGAAGGAAGATTTCCCAATGTTATAAAGCACATGGGAGTTACTATAATAATAACCTATTACTTATTTTACTAATAGCTAAGGAGGGAACTCCAAGTCTGCAATGATAAAATAATGAGGAGAAAGGATTACAATGGCTATTTCCCCCCCATAACTTCCCTCCCACCCGCACCCCTCCCATCTCCTGCTCCCTCTCCCATTTCACTCAAATTAAGATTCATTTTCAATTATCTTTATATACAGAAGATCGACTTAGTATATATTAAGTAACGAGTTCATCAGTTTGCACCCACAGAGAACATAAAGTGTAAAATACTGTTTGAGTACTAGTTATAGCATTAATTCACATTGGGTAACGCATTATGGACAGAGATCCTGCATGAGGAGTAAGTACACAGTGACTCCTGTTGTTGACTTAAGAATTTGACACTCTTGTTTATGGTGAAAGAAATCTCCCTAGGCTCTAGTCATGAGTTGCCAAGGCTATTGAAGCCTCTTGAGTTCGCTGACTTCAATCTTATTTAGACAAGGTCATAGTCAAAGTGTAAGTTCTCTCCTCCCTTCAGAGAAAGGTACTGCCTCCTTTGATGGCCCATTCTTTCTACTGGGATCTCACTCACAGAGATCTTTCATTTAGGTTTTTTTTTTTTTTCCCCCAGAGTGCCTTGGCTCTCCATGCCTGAAATACTGTCATGGACTCTTCAGCCAGACCCAAATTCCTTAAGGGCTGATTTTAAGGCCAGAGTGCTATTTAGGACATCTGCCCTTCTATGAGTCTGCTGTGTATCCCAATTCTCATATTGGATCATTCTCTCCCTTTTTTATTTTATCAGTTAGTATTCACAGACACTAGTCTTGTTTGTGTGATCCCTTTGACTCTTAGACCTATCAGTGTGATCAATTGTGAACTGAAATTGATCACTTGGACTAGTGAGATGGCTTTGGTACATGCAGTGTTGATGGGATTATATTGGAATCCCCTGGCACATTTCTAACTCCACCATTTGGGGCAAGTCAGATTGACCATGTCCCAAATTGTACATCTCCTCCCTCTCTTATTCCCACTCTTATATTTAACAGGGATCAATTTTCAGTTAAAGGCAACCACACTTCCCTGACTTCCCTGCTCTCTGCCATCCCCTTCTCTCCCTTGCCACTTTTCACTAGCTTTTGCAAAGACATAATTTTAATCCACTCTATATTCACAGGTTTAATTTGCCACTAATCATAATATTCAACAAGTAAAAAGTCAGAAGACCACAGTTTCACAGGAGTATAAACATCATCTAAAAATGACAATCATATCCCAAAGTGACCATTTCATTCATATACCTTTTTTTGTATCCTGTACTAGTTGCCACATATTAGAGAAAACATATTTGTATTTTGAGACTGGTTTATTTCACTAAGCATGATGATTTCCACTTGCATCCATTTTGTTGCAAAAGACAGTATTTCATTCTTTTTCATGGCTGAGTAGTATCGCTCTGTGAACCACTGTTCAATTGACCCATGTTCAATTGCTCCTCTGACACATTGTTCAATTTCCATGTGTTTGCTTATTTCTAGAGATCCTTAGGTTGTTCATTTCCAGCTTCATTCCCTTGTGATCAGAAAGATACATAGTATGATTTCAGTTTTTTTAAAATTTTCTAATACTTGCTTTATGCCCTAGCATGTGGTCCATCCTATAGAAAGTTCCATGATCTAATGAAAAGAATCTCTATTGTTCAACAATGGGATGAAATGTTCTGTAGATACCAGTAAGGTCCTTCTGGACCATAGTTCTATTGTTTTTTTGTTGATTCGCTATCTAGTTGTTTGGTCCAATGATGAAAGTGGGTTATTAAAGTCCCCTATTACTATTTTATTGGAGTCTATGTCTCCCTTTAGATCCATTAACATTTGTTTTAAGTAGCCAAGTGCCCTGGCATTAGGTGTATACACATTTACTATAGTCACATCTCCCTGATGGGTTGATCCCTTAATCATTGCATAATCCTCTCCTTGTCTGTTTTAATATTTTTTGTGTTAAAGTCTGTTTTGTCTGCTATTAAGATGGCTACACCTCCTCATTTTTACTTTCCATTAGCATGGAATGTCTGTTTCCATCCTTTCACATTCAGTTTGTGTGGATCTTTGTTGCTGATATATGTTTCATGTAGGCAGCAAATAGATATCTTGCTTTTTAATCCATTCAGCCAGTCTGTATCTTTCAATAGGAGAACTTAAGTCATTTATATTGTTATTATTGATAAGTAACAAGTTGGTCCTATCATTTTTTCCATAAAATTTTCC
Source organism: Sylvilagus floridanus (assembly GCA_949820135.1). Lineage (NCBI taxonomy): Eukaryota > Metazoa > Chordata > Mammalia > Lagomorpha > Leporidae > Sylvilagus > Sylvilagus floridanus. Next base: position 32,985,459 of record OX463244.1, read on the forward strand.
TTTGCTCTGGATTTCCTTTGTACTTTTACTAAGAGATTTTCTGCCTTCATGTTCTTTCATAAAGATGACTTTCATTCTGTTTATGTGTGTAGCACATCCTTAAGAATCATTTTAAGGCTGGACAAGTGGTGGTGAATTCTTTCAATTTTGTTTGTTTTGAAAGGTCTTTATTTCACTTTCATTTATAAATGAGTGCTTTTCTCGGTACAATATTCTGGGTTGACAGTTTCTTTCTTTGCAGGTGTGTACTGTGTGTACTGTGTCTCTCCATTGTTAGTCTAATTGGGGATCCTGTGAAGGTAATCTGGCATTGCTCTCATGCTCATTTTGGATTTTTTTTTTTTACATTTTACTATTGAAAGTTTAACTGCAATGTGTCAGGGTGAAGATTTTTTCTAGCGATGCCTATTAGGAGTTCTAGGTCCTTCTCATACTTGGGTGTACCTTTCTCCAAATTAGGGAGTTTTTCTGCAGTTATTTCAGTGAATATGCCTTCTAATCTATCATCTCTCACCATAGTTTCAGAAACTCCTAAGACTTGTATGTTTGATTGATAGTATACCATGAATCTCAAACACTATTTTTAGTTTATCTAATTTTTCCTTCTTTATCTTTTGTCTGACTGGGATATCACCAAAGATTTTTCTTCTAGCTCAGATATTCTTTCTTCTACTTCAAGGTCTGTTTTTGAGGCTTTCCATTGTATTTTCTACTTGACATATTGAATTCTTCATTCCTAATAGGTCACTTTGATTTCTCTTCAGTATCTCAAAATCTCAGCAAAATTTTTCATCCATATTATGTATGGATTTCTTTATCTCATGAATTTGTGTCTCTGTGTTTCTGTGTATTTTTATGATAATTCTTTTGAACTCATTTGCAGGCATTTCATCAATCTCTTTGTCTTCACATTCTAATTTTGAAATGTTGTTACGTTCCTTTTGGAGAGTCATCTTGTCTTCCTTGTTCTTGTTTCTTGTATTTCTGAGTCTATGTTCAGGCATTTGTGGAAACACTTGTTGTTTGCCTCCTGTGATGCATTTTAACTTTGAACTATGCCTTTGTGGCTTAGTAGGGTGTCTGCTCCTTTCATGGGTATTCAGAGTCATGAGCTGGGCGGGGGGAGGGGAGGTTCAGGGAGTTCTGGTCAGTGTCCAAGGGTGAGATGAGAATACAGAGTGACATCCAACTTGGGAGTGGCATATCTCCTCTATTGTTAGCAGCGGGGGGGGGGGGGTATAATCATGCCTACTGGAATAATCACAACCTCACCTCCTCTATTCCGAAGAGATCAGTGCCCTGGGTTAGCACACAACCCCGATCCACGCAGGCTCATGAACTGCACAAAAGATCTATGTTACTCTCAGTGTCATCCTCAGAGCATGGAACCCTCTGCAGTGACCCACCACAAGCAGGTAGAGAGCTTTGTGAGTTTCTGGAGCCAGACACAGTGACTGCCCAGAGACCCAGCTAAACCCCACACCCTCTGGTGCAGTCACAGCTTGCAAGGCTCCCACAGTCGGAGGGGACAAAGGATCCCCTCTCAGCCCTGCAAGCCTGCCACATCCATGGAGAGAACAGAGATGTTCCCAGAGCCAGCTGTCTGTGTATGCTCCACTTTGGCAGTTTGAGCCCTGGAGCCTCACTCTCAGAAGCTGGCATCTCCTCCAGCCCCCGCTGCGGTAGTCCTGAGTGATGTCCCCACTCACTGCTGCATGTCTGCACATTGCATGCTGCTCCACAGTATCTCTCTTCTTTCTGTAGAATTTCTCTCCAACTCCAGCTCTCCTCTGAGAATTTGCTTCCTCTACTTTCCTTCCTTCCTTCCTTCCTTCCTTCCTTCCTTCCTTCCTTCCTTCCTTCCTTCCTTCCTTCCTTTTTTTGACAGGCAGAATTATCTGGAGAGACAGAGAGAAAGGTCTTCCTTTTTCCATTGGTTCACCTCCTAAGTGGCTGGTACAGCCAGCGCATTGCAGCCGGCACGCTGTACAGATCTGAAGCCAGGGGCCAGGTGCCTCCTCCTGGTCTCCCATGTGAGTACAGGGCCCAAGCACCTGGTCCAGTCTCCACTGCACTCCAGGCTACAGCAGAGAGCTGGCCTGGAAGAGGAGCAACTGGGACAGAATCCCTCGCCCCAACCTGTACTAGAACCTGGGGTGCTGGTGCCACAGGTAGAGGACTAGCCTAGTGAATCACCGCACTGGCCTCTACTTTTTTTCTGTTTTCCTCCCTTGGTCAAAATCAGCACCTCATTTCCCTATTCAACCATCATGGGATGTCCATTGCTTGTATTGTTATTGTGATCAGAGAAAGGAGAGAGAGAGAGAGAGAGAGATCTTCCACTCACTGCTTCAGTCCACCAATGGTCATAACGGCGAAGGCTGTGCCAGCCTGAAGCCAGGAGCCAGGAGCTTTATCCGGGTCTCCTACATGGGTGGCAGGGGCCCAAGCACTTGGGCTGTCTTCCATTGCTTTCTCAGATTCATCAGCAGAGAGGTGGATCAGAAATAGAGCAACCAGAACTTGAATGTACAGGCATATCGGATTCTGGTGTTGGTGCCACAGTGCCACCCCCTGGGCACCCAGCCAGAGATGTTTCCTTCCTTGAAGGAATAAAGTATGTTTTAGGTGCCTGTGTTGTATTTAGTGTAACATATGGACAAACATCCATTGCTCACTGTATTTCAACTCCTTGACCACTTGGCCCTTTCCACACACTCAACCCCAGATAAACTAAACATATTCAGACAGAAACAGAGGTTAAAACAAACAAAAATCATATGTACCACAAAAAAACTATCAGAAAAAGGAGAAAAATAGAAACCCAAAACACAAGGAAATTACAAAAACAAAGGCCTTAAGAATTGTTGGTGAGGGGGCAGGTATTTGGTGCAGTAGATGGATGCAGCTTTGGGATGCCCACAACCTGTATCAGAGTGCTGGATTGAGACTCCTGTTCCATTCCATCTTCTAGCTTCCTGCTAATGAACACTTTTGGAGGCTGCAGGTGATGGCTCAAATCACTGGATCCCTGCGGCCAATGTAGGAGACCTGGATTGATTTCTAGGTCTTGGTTTCTACCCAGCCCAGCTCTGGCTAATGCCAGCTTTTGGGGTATGAATCAGCAGAGAGGAGTTTGGTTTCTCTCTCTACCTCTCAAATAATACATTAAATTAACTAATTATTTTTTAAAAAATATATGCGTTAGGTATAATATATGTTATACAATGACCTCCTACTGTACCTTACTCATTTTAAAGAGAGAATTTAGTGGACTCTATTGGCTCTCCTCAACCTCTGTCATACCTCTCCTTCTCCTCAGACCTAATCACCAAACTATTTTCTGTATCTCATTTGTCAAGCTTTGCTGTGTAGTTTTGCTCTATATGTATTTTCTTTTAGAAATTGAGTTTTTCAATACGGTGATTAAGCCAACAGCTGCATTCTTTCATCTTCCCTTCTTTCTCTCTGAAAATGATTGTCTTCCTAGTGAAGTGATGCTAAGCTCTGTTTGGTGATAATTAGTAGGTTGAAGTACTTGACAGTTTTGCAACATGAAGGTACAAGCAGGTAGCAGTTATTTCCAAGCCATCACATTTTGCTCGCAAAAATTCTATTTTTACCCACAAACATACCAGGCATGGGGCTTAGCGTGGGGACTTCAAACTGTGCCTAGGCAGAAATCTGGAATAGAAATAACCACCATAATTATGAGCATTTTTCAAGCTCGGAAAATGTTCAGATAGAGCCCAAGAAGTAACATAGTTTAATCATTTGAAGTAATCTTGCTTTTGGAGCACTTGGGTTATTTTGAATTTCAAGAAAATACAGGAAAAGATTAATCCTGAAGAAGTAAACAGTGGCTACTATGTAGTAAAAATGTGCACATTACCTTGATCGTAGATTTAACTATTAAAAGGCTTGTTGAATAAAATTAATTTGTGATCATCTGGGTATTTCCATCCTTACAAATTCTAAATCTAAATTGTACTAGTCAGAAATCTTGCTTTACATAGAAGAGGCCAAACTCCACCTCAAATAGCCAGAGTGTGTAAGGGGAAGGAGGGAGCGAGGAGTCACAGAAGTGCCAGTGGAAAAAGATTATGGTTTCTGGGATAGATACCTATTCAGGCACTCAGAAACCAGCGATCTCCCCATCTCCGCCTCTTAGCTCAACTCCTCTGTCAGCTTCCGGAAGAACTTTTCTAATCATTTGCCACTGTGGCAAATCTGGGCCCCAGAAACTTCTGAGTTCTTCCTCACAGCTCCTGAAGGAGAAGAGCTCTCCTTTCCCAGTCTGTGGAAGCTCACAAGAAGGATCTCCTTGGATAGAATGTCCATCCTTGAACTACCATAGTCACGGTAGTGCACATTCGTGCAATGTGCTCAGGCAACTCAAGTACATAGGTGCCCACCTCCTAAAAGACTGTAATCCTCACAAGAATAGGGACTCTGTCTCATATGTTTTTGTGTACTCTACACTTAGCATTAGTGAAAATTACTTATATTTGAGAGTCTATTGTCTTCATTATATTAAATCGTAGTTTCCACATACAGTAAAGGAGAGAGAGGACTAACAACTCAATGGATATGTAATGGGCTGCTGGGATGGGCGTTGTAGCACAGCAGGTGAAGCCACCACTTAAGATGCCTATAACTATTACTGGGTACCTGGTTTCATGTCCTGCCTATGCCTTTGCTTCTTATCCAGCTTCCTGCTAAAGCTGGCTCAAAGTACTCGAGTCCCTGACAGTTGTGTAGAACTGGATAGAGTTCCTGGCACCTGCGTTTGTCCTGTCGTAGCCTGAGCTGTTGCAGGTGTTTGGGGGAACCAACAAATCGAAGATCTCTTCCCCCACAGCCCTCTCTCTTGCCCTTGATTTCAAATAAACAAAAAACATTCTTAAAAAAATTCAAAATGGCCTTCCCGCCACAATGAGATGCTGTCTTTGCTTGAATTAGACAATTTTTTTAGAAGGCATTGAAAAACTAAATAGAACGAGTCAAAAATAGTAGAATAATGTAAGGTTAAATATATACCTTGATAGTTGTTTTCTTCTTTAACATCTCCCACCTCTCCTTTTGTATCTTCAATTATAGTGACACAAAGAAAGACTTGCCTTTTGTTTTGTGTGGTTTCTGCATGCCTTTGGACAACCTCAAAGTTGATTTCTTTCTAGTTTTTGGTTTTCCCATTCCCTTGTTTTTATATTGCATTCTCTCAAGCTATTGCTTATCTCAAATACTCCTCTATAGATATAGATGTGCACAACGTTTGCTAGAGAAAATGTCTCTGCTACTTTTGTCTTAGCAACTGGAGATTAGCATTCCCTATAGGATCCCTGCTATCCCAGTAGCATGAAAATTTTTCACAGCAGTGAACAAATTTGGGCATTGATGGGACTTCAAAGCCAGTTCATTTCCAACAAATTGACTGTTAGGAAAGAGTTTGCTCTCATTAACTGACTATAGGCTAACTTGGAACTATAAGTCAGCCATGATTTCATCTTTCACAACCCAATCTCAACCATTTCAATCAGGGATAGTAGCTGCATGCTACTCACAAATGATGGGAATAATTTATATTATATTATGTACCATTACCTGAGGGTTAGTATGTTCTAGGCATCTGTTTAACAATTTTATGTGCATTATTAAATTTCTGTGACAGGATGGTTTACCTGTATTAGCAAATCCCACTTTATGGGTGCAAAGCTGTGTTAGGATGCTGTGTAACTTATCACAACCTAACCTTGTGATGTTGCTCATTCAGTTTACACTGGGAGAGCTGGGATTTGAATCCAGCTTTCTGGACAGTGTCCTATGCCCTTTACTCGTATGCTATATCATGTACCCTAAATTCACATTAGATTTTCCTCTTGACTTACTTTTTTAGTCACAAATTAATATATATACCAAAGAATGTATATAAAGAAAAGCCATGTAAAATATATATGACTAAATGTATATATTAATAATCAAACCTTTATATATAAATATATATTTTTATATGTATTACATATATATATTTAACACAAACCTGGGCTTGTGTTATTTGTGACCTTAGTTCTTTGCAAACATTGAAATTTAAAGGGATAAAATGAGAAAATTTGCTGTGTCAGCATGCTGGAAAATACAGTAGAAAGTCACAATTTTGGTAGAAAAGGTGCTCTAGGCACCAAATTCTACAAGAAAACTCAATGATGCTTGTAAAATCAAGAGTAGTACATTATAAAAATCAAGAAGGCTTATGGCCTTTGTTTCTTTCTTAATTCTAGCACTGTTCTTCCTAGTTTCCAATATTTTCCCACATATGAGACCTATAAAGTAGTTCCATCTTTGTAACTCATATTGATTGAAATTTATTTAGGATATTTACACTCTATTACAAATTTTATGAGGTTCTTTGAGAGAGCTCATTTTGAAATCCAATAGCCAATATATGCTCCGATTATAACACCATCTTGGTTTTCTGTTCATTTTATTTTGTTTGGTTGCTTTTACATATACCAAATTACAGACACTTTTATTGCTATTTTTTATACACACCAAATTATACCAAACTTATAAACCCATCAGTCCTGCTCCCTTCCCTTAGGGCAATATTATTATAGAAATATTTCTCATTTTTTGTGAATGAATTACCTAATTCATAAAGCCCAAATATTTTCTCTTCTCTTCTCTTTGAGTTATACTGTCATTGGAATTTCCATGTGCCTCAAATTATTTTATTTCCATTATAAGGGTGATATAGCTGCCTAACTTTGCATTTCATATTTGTTTTTGCTAAATTTCCTAAAGCATTCTCTATACACATTTTTAAACATTATGCTATTATATAAAGTCATAAGAAAGATGAAAATTTTAAATATTTAGTGAATGCTCCCATTTGCCAAGTTCTCAAATCACTGAAGAACAAAGTCAAGATTCACTGTTCTAAAAACTGTGTTTCCTAAAATGAAATGGTGGAAACTTACTTGCTCATTCTTGTCTCTGACTGTACTGCTTTTCTTGTATATATGGAGAGTTCATCAGTCAAACTGCAGGTTTCATAATTAAATATAAAATTGAGGAGTTTGTACAGATATGCTAATAAATCCATTAAACTTCTCCCTTTATATGTAAATTCAAGCCCAGATGTTGCATCATTTGCAAATCTTGCAATTAAAGCATTTTATAACTTCAGTTATGCAAAGGGGCAGCAGACTGGAAAATGGATAAAATTGCTTGGCTAGGACATTACCATGGCAACACCCTGACCTCCATTCAATTAGTTACCCCTGAAGATTCAGCTAGTAATTACAATGGTCAAAAGTGGATATCATCTGGATTTCTCCTTACTTTTCTAATATGGACATTTTTCACTCACCATAAATCTTTGACTTTTGGAGGCGAGACTCCAAAACTGAAGTGTTAAAAGTGCTCCTACTTAGGTTCTGATGCAGGAGAGGGTCAGCAAAGGCATCTCATTTGTCAGCCATATGCAGGAGTTCTTCAGTTTCCTGTAATCTAAGCACTCTGGCAGGCAAGCTTCAAAGTGAGTATGTATCACTGCTCATTTTCCTTATTGAACCTTTTGCATTCTATGTGTCAGCAATTGCCTCTCACTTCAGAAAACTGTCATTAATTAGGGCCACAATAATGACCAGGTGCCTCTGAAATATGTACCCCATTTTTGGTGGAGTTTTACATTTTTCTGCAAAACAATTATTATTTTATTGGCAGAGAATAGAAGGAATCTGTGAGTTGATTACAGAGGTGCTTTATAAATGATGAGATACATTTCTTTTTTGCATTTTATTGTAGACTTAATGATAAGACTCTTGTATTCAGTGAAATGAAAATATGGTCTAATGGCAGAACATGCATCAATCATGGCTTCCATAGTCCAAAAATGATAAATAGTTTCAAAAACACCAAAATATGGTCTCAGACACACCAAAATATGATTCACCAACATAATACTCCTACACTACGCACACAGATTGTGGCTTTCTCATTCACATAAGGTTGACTGACCATGAACTGTGGATGAGGCACTGTGTTCAGTGTGCTGCAGCTATAGAAATGTGTGAGGGTGACAAGATCCCTGCTCAGTTGAAAGAGGATAGAGAACAATTGAATAAAATGGAAAATATCTGTGTATAACATGTACAATGTCGAGGGTCACTAGCTGATGGGTTACTGCTGCCTATTGCGTTTGGATAGCGGTAGTCATTGTCCCAGCTGTGTAGGTGGAGATAATTGAATACACTCAGAAAAAACCATATATGCATACATATATATATATATATATATATATATACACATATATTTAAACTTGAAGTAAAAATTCAGATAACTTAATATTCATTTGATTTCACAATGGGCACAGGTATGCACATATCAGATAGTACTGATAAATTTCTTTGGCTAAATTTGAAAAATAAGTGGCTTATTATTTTTTCTATTATGAATAGTTTGGCTATGAAAATTCCTGGTACACATATACAAGAATTTCTCCTATGAATATTTCCAGAGTATGTAATTGTTGTTTTTTATCATAACATAATAGTTAAAATCCATAAGTAGCAGAATAAAAAAATAAACTATAGTCTAGTTAACAATGAAATATCTTACAACCATGAAAATGCACGAATTATAGCCAAGCACCAGCAATTAAGTGGCAGTCTTAGTATAAAGTTTAGATAAAAAATCAGGATGAAACAGTTTCATGCTAATATTTAGAAATAAAAATGTTATACAACACTGAATGGATAGTTGTGGAATGCCTGTACTTGTAACATATGTGGATTTTTTTTTCCTTCAAAGAAAAAAATAACAATTATAACTTTTAGGGCATTAATTATCTTGGCTGGAGAAACGACTCAAGGGGATGTGTAGTGGTGAGCACATGGATCTATGTCAGGGGTTGGTAGTCTGGTTTTTGAGTTAAAATATCAACTTGCTGTTATTCATTATGCTATTGAAAAACAAAAGAAAAAGATAAAATACGTGGGTTAGGAGGGTTCCTCCAAATGTTCCTGGAAATCACATACTCTAAAAAAGCTATTGTGAATTTTTGGATCAAAATGAATTATTTCTTAATTTTAGTTTGCATGAATGCTTTGAAGTACATAGCAGAAAAGAAGAAAGAGAAAGGAAGGTAGGAAAGAGGGAGGAAGGAAGGAAGTTAGAAGGGAGAGAAGGACACTAATGATGAATATGCATCATAAATCAAATATTATTCTTCCAATTATTTTAACATAAAGTTCTTAAAAAGTAAAGCAATAAGCTTTCATTACATGACACTATTACATTTATACACACACACACACATACAACCTTGCTTTAAGAATAACCATAACTGGCCGGGGCCACAGCTTAATAGCCTAATCCTCAGCCTGTGGTGCCAGCACCCCAGGTTCTAGTCCCATTCGGGGCTCCTGATTCTGTCCTGGTTGCCCCTCTTCCAGGCCAGCTCTCTGCTGTGGCCCAGGAGTGCAGTGGAGGATGGCCCACGTGCTTGGGCCTTGCACCCGCATGGGAGACCAGGAGAAGCACCTGGTTCCTGGCTTCAGATCAGCCTGGTGCACCTGCTGCAGCACGCCAGCCGCAGCAGCCATTGGGGAGTGAACCAATGGAAAAAGGAAGACCTTTCTCTCTGTCTCTCTCTCTCACGGTCCACTCTGCCTGTCAAAAAACAAAAAACAAACAAACAAAAAAAGAATAACCATATCTGCAACAGGCATTTGGCTCAGAGGTTAAATCACCCATGAGGACACCGGCTTCATGTAAGAAATCTGGACTGGGTTCCTGACTCTTGTCTTCACCCACAGCACTTCACAAGGCTCTTGTAAGCATTTGGAAACCATCAGAGGATAACTAGTTCTCTCTCTCCCTCTCTCTTTCTTTCTCTCTCTGTCTCTCCCTGTCTCATTCTGTCTTGTTCTTTCTCTATCTCCAAAATATACAAATATTTTTATTTTTTAAATTGTTTTTGGCTTTTTAAAATTTATTTTTAAGGAATACAAATTTCATAAATGTGTGTGTGTGTATATATATATATATATATATAACTTTAGGAATATAGTGATTCTCCCCAGAATATCAGCCCTTTCACTGATACTCCCTCCCCTCCTCCTCCTCCCTCTCCTCTTGCCAGTCCCAATCTCTATTACGATTCATTTTCAATTAACTTTGTGCACAGAAGACCAACTCTATTCTAAGTAAAGTTTTCAACAATTTGCACACACACACACATACACAAACTGTTTGAAAACATGTTTTACAGTTAATTCTTAATACAACTCATTGAGGACATAAGTCCTTCATGGGAGTTAGTGCACAATGACTCTTGCTAACGAGTAACACTCTTATATATGACGTCAGTGACCACCTGAGGCTCTTGACATGAGCTGCCTAGGCTATGGAAGCCTTTTGAGTCCACAAACTCCATCAGTATTTGGACAAGGCCATAAGCAAAGTGGAAGTTCTCTCCTCCCTTTAGAGAAAAGTACATCCTTCTTTGATGGCTACTTCTTTCCCCTGTGGTCTCACTCACATAGATCCTTCCTGTAGAACATTTTTTTGCTACAGTGTCTTGGCTTTCCATGCCTGAAATGCTCTCACAGGCCTTTCATCCACACAAGGAAGCTTTAAGGGCTGATTCTGAGATCAGAGTACTAGTTAAAGTGATTGTCATTAATAACCAGAGTAATTTCTTTAAAGATTTTGGTTTAATGATGACATATCACTCTCAGTTTGGACATTTGAATTTCTGATGCATCTGTTTTAGATCTTATTGACTTGATTATACCCATTAAGGTACAAGTTCTCAATTCCAAGAATATTTTAGTTAATATTTATTTCAAAGTTACCATAAATATTATATTGCTCAATTTAAGTCTCTATAGGTATGTATCCTACATATAGGACAATGTGACATAATGGGTTAAAAGAACTCTTCCACTTACTCAGTTCAATTTTAAGTGTATTAAGTAAGAACAAACAATTAAATCCAGTAAAGAGTAGTCTAACAGTTGAGTATAACATTGTTTTTTCTAGAAATTATTTTGTCTCAAAGCACAAGTGCTAAGAATGTTGTTTTGTCCTCTCAGCATCAGACCACTGTTGGTAGCCAAATTAGAAAGTGGCTATCAGCAACAAAAAATTGTTTATTTTTGAGGGTCAATGTTCATTAAAATAGGCATAAAAATATCTGATATTTTTTGTTCTCATCAAAATCTCATTATGTCATTTGTTCCCTGAACTACAATCTGTACCCTGACTTTTTTTATTACTCAAAATTATAATATTCCCGCAAAAAAAAAAAAAATACTGCGCATAGCACTACTATGGCTTTCATTTGTTTTGAAAAATTATATAAAGATCATTTAAAACTAGCCAAATGAGAAAGCCATCTTTTTCATTCAAGACTTAAGAACAGAGGTCTTGGTAAGAGAAAATGACTGTTCAAAATCAAAAGAGCAGCCTATTTTGTAGGCAATTGTAAGGCTCCCTACCTTGTGTTTTTTTGTGTGTGTGTTTAAAGAATTTAAGACACTTCAAGCTACTGACTAAAAGTACTTCATTCATCACTTCTCTCTGAAAACCTCAGACCTCTGAGACATCCTGGCAGCCTTGAACCTGCAGCTGTGCTCCTGTGCCTGAGGGCATTAGGAAATCAGTGAAGTCTGTAGTGAAAAAAAGATCATCATTTAAACTCCCTCATACTTCCTCATTTTTACCAATGGCTTTGCCCTCATTTAATGTAAAATTTAAAGTTAGCAGCATCCTGATAGCCATTTGTGGTCTTTATCTGGCACTGTCTTTGAGAGGGTCACAATTCAAATGCTAATGAAGTCTCTGGGCAGGGCCTTGCTTAATTTTCCTTTCTCTCATCTTCTTGGCCTTTCCTTTCATAGATTCATCTTCTTTACTGCATTTCTCACCAGGCCGCTTTTTTTTGAGTCTCCTCTTTTTTCAAAAAACTGTTTTTAAATGTTAAAATAATAAAACTATGACTAGAAGTTACATATCTTTAAATTACTTTAACAAGTGCACATTTGCTAGCTTCACAGTACCCAGATATAGCTACTATGAACTCTTTGTTTTGCATGTGTTCTTCCAAATTTTTTATCTACGTGCTTAGTAGTAGATTATCATTAATTTTTTGACAAGCAGAGTTAAACAGTGAGAGAGAGAGAGACAGAGAGAAAGGTCTTCCTTTTGGTTCAGCCCCAAATGGCCGCTATGGCTGGCGCGCTGTGCTAATCCTAAGCCAGGATCCAGGTGCTTCCTCCTGGTCTCCCATTGGGGTGCAGAGCCCAAGCACTTGGCCATCCTTTACTGCTTTCCTGTGCCACAGCAGAGAGCTGGAGCAATTGGGACAGAATCCGTTGCCCAGACCGGGACTAGAACCCTGGGTGCCGGCACCGCAAGGCAGAGGACTAGCCTAGTGAGCTGCAGCGCCCGCTTATATTTTTTTCTTTATTGTATAAATTTGATCATAGTTCACTTCCTATGTTGAAACTTGTCATTTTAACCTAACAATGAATATTTTCCCATGTCAGGATTTTAAAAAGCCGGGCTATTCATTTAAAATTTAAATAATATTCCATGGAATAGCTGTTGAGCTATTTAATCAGCTAATCCTTTGTTAATCAATATTATGATGACATGAGGGGAAAAAAGATGCAATGATGTTATGCTTGTTCATAATGTAAATTCCTAGAGTAGGGCATCTATTTTAGAAAAAGATGGAAGAGAAGTGTCTGTGTTCAATTTGGGGCATACAGATACTCTGCCTTTCAAGTGAATAAATAACTATTTATAATAAATAAAGTGGCATTATGTTTGCATATAATCTACACATATCCTCCTGTGTACTTTACATTATGTCTAGAAATACCTACTACCTACCTGTAAACATGAGGAAAATAATGGTTACACTGCATGTTAATGGATAATCAGAACTCCACACCTGTTCAGTAAAGATGCTGAGTTATTTTCTCTCCAAATATTTTCAGTCACAGTTGTTTAAATCCAAGGTTGTAGAACCCCTGTTTGTGAAGAGCCAACTACCTGTTTACATATCCATCTATCTGTACCATGAGTGAAGATACCATATTGCTATGCACTCTATTGGCCAACAAGAATTGTCTCACCCTATCGTCTAAGTGCTGTCAGCTGATGGGCCCTTAGCATTGTTGTCTTGATCTGTCCTTTGTGTGCATCTGTGTTCCCATGCTATGCCTTCTGTTTCTGTTGTGTTTTCCAGTTTTTCCACATAACGGTAGTGAAGGGTGGACTTGTCTCAGAGCTGTACCTATTAGATATTTTAAAATGAAGCCTATTGTTTACTTGAGAAAATGCAAGTTTAAGGAAGTTTAGGGAATTATTACATTAAAGAATAGGTTGAAATAACAGAAAAGTTTGTTGGGATCAGTGGAGTAGCTGGCTATTAACCTAGCAAAGTGAGTATACCCCACAGAGATTATTCAGTAACTGTATGAGTGGGAATTGGGAAAAACCATGGCCAAAGCTATGAGTTCTGTCTCTAGTTCCTCTGGAAGATCCGAGGCAAATAAAGGACCCACTGTAAGGAAAATTTTCCTTTGTTGTTATGCTTTAAGGACTTGTGAAAAAAACTGAATATCAGGTACTTCCAAGAACTACCTTTGTGAGTTGAAGAATTAGGTATGGATTCAGGGCTCTTGAAATACAGCCTGTAGACATCAACTGATTGGGATACTTTATTACTGGTCCTAGCTCTGTCTCCTGATGCCTGCTATTGTCAATGCCCCGAAGCAGCAGTGATGGCTCAAGTACACAAGGAAGACCTAAACTGAGTTCTGAACTCCTAGCTTTGGTCTAGTCCAGCCCCAGTTCTTGAGGGCATTTGAGGAGTGAACCAGAAGGTTGGGACTCCCTCTCTCTCTGACTCTCAAGTATTTTGTTAAAATTATTTTTAAAGAATCATTTTATTTATTTAAAAGTCAGAGTGACTTAGACAGAGAGGAGATATCTTCCATGCACTGGTTCACACACCGAATGGCCACAACAGCCAGAGCTACTCCAGTCTGAAACCAGGAGCCAGGAACTCCATCAGGATGCTCCATTGGATGGTTTCCCGTACTCATGAGCAGGGAGCTGAATTGGCAGCACTGGACTAAAGCTGGCACTAAGACATGGGATGCTGATGTCACAAGTGATCGCTTAACTGACTGCACCATAATGTTGTCCCCTAAAAATTGTCTCAAAAAGAACTATTTACAGCAACTTGACATGCAGATTCAATAATAATTTTCAAATCAGATTGGATTTTACCCTTGGATATTTAACTTTATGTTCTTGCAACACATTTCCAGTATAATTTTTTAAATATCATCTGAATGAGATGAAAACTTTATGTAATCAAGTAACAGGTCCTTCACCATAAGGTAGTTTAGGAAACCTTGGAAATGGCACAGGGCAAACATGCATTTGCTACAGTGAATTGAAAGACCAGGATCAAACTCTAGTTTCCCAGTGAACACTTGGACTTGTTTAAAAGTGAAAAACAGATCAGACTCACCCTTGATCCTTGTAAGTATGAAAAGATGCCACTGATCTCATATCCAAGGGACGGGATTTACCCATTTAGGGCACAACACTTTTTAAGGGTGACATTGTAATTGCTGCCCAAATAGAAACTCTAATTGAATGTTTTAAAGCAGGACCTATAAGAGCAGTTACTTGCTCAAAAGTATTGTCAATAAATCATTTTTATTTAGCTCTTTCTAGTGATTATGTGGAAATTGTTTTCAGGGTTGTAGTCAATTCTAAAGCATTAAGAGCTTAGTTGTTGCTTTCTCTCTGAATAGTACCAAGAGCCATTACATTATAGGCTAATGAGTTGGCAAATTTAATTATGTAAATCAAAGCTATTTTGACATTTAGATGCTTAAGAAGAATCTACAGCTATTGAATGTTTATAGACTTATTCATTTTAAGCACTTAATTTTTCCCATCAATTAAAGTTTTCTCTTGTGCAGATAGCCTAGTGATAAATGAGAAGATATAATTTTTTTCTTAAAAAATATTAAAATGCAAAGAGATTAATGGAGCATTTCATAGGGTGTAAGATACAGAAGATTTCTCAACGCAAGTAATGAGAAATGAATGATTGATTAGACATGGAAACAACCAATTTTGACTGAGTGGCTAGATTTCTTCTAGTTGTAATAACCTAGTTATCCATATTATCAATTTCACTTAATTGATTCTGTTTAGTGTAAATTGTCCAAGAGAAAATTTCATCCAGTTTCTGAAAAACTCAGTGGTTCTTAATGGGTCAAACTGGAAATCCAAGATGCGAAATTTAGATCAATGGATAATCGAAAGCAAGGGTAAGTAGAGACTAGATTCACTAGATAGTGCAAGGTCCAAATACAGGGCAAGATCCACGGTGTGCACAGTTAGAAACACTCTTTTCTTCTGAGGCCCAATCAGTTCTTCCAGCAAGCCGGCTGGTTGTGTCCCTATAGGGCTACCCATTACATCTTTTTTCTTTTTTTGGTTGTTGTTTATTTGACAGGCAGAGTTATAGACAGTGAGAGAGAGAGACATAGAGAAAATTCTTCCTTCCGTTGGTTCACTCCCCAAATGGCCAGCATGGCTGGCGCTGTGTAGACCCGAAGCCAGGAGCAGGTGCCTCTTCCTGGTCTCCCATGGTGTGCAGGACCCAAGCACTTGGGCCATCTTCCACTGCCTCCCAGGGCCACAGCAGAGAGCTGGTCTGGAAGAGGAACAACCGGAACTAGAACCTGGGGCCCACGTGGAATGCCGGCACCGCAGGTGGAGTATTAACCAAGTGAGCCACAGCACCAGCCCCATTACATATTTCCTTCCCTTTTTCTCCCTACAGAAACATTTACTAGATCCCTGATACTGAGCACTGTGGATTTAAAAATGGCTAGGATTTCTAGGGACTCAATTTTGTTTCCGGAGGATAAGAATAAACATTTAAAAATCGAAGTATAAAGAAATGGTGATGCTCAAGGGAGTCAAATGGGGAACACTTAACCCAATTTTGGAAGTTGCAGAAAATGTTCCCAGGGAAAGCACTGTTCTTCTAGACAAAATCCACCTGTGGGATTGTCAGAGGACAGAAGGTATTAATTACTATAGATAAAAAAAAGACAGGTTGGCCAGCGCCGCAGCTCAATAGACTAATCCTCCGCCTATGGTGCCGGCACCCCAGGTTCTAGTCCCGGTCGGGGTGCTGGATTCTGTCCCTGTTGCCCCTCTTCTCGGCCAGCTCTCTGCTATGGCCCAGGAGTGCAGTGGAGGATGGCCCAAGTGCTTGGGCCTTACACCCGCAAGGGAGACCAGGAGAAACTCCTGGCTCCTGGCTACAGGTCAGCATGGTGCGCTGGCCACAGCGCACCATCTGCAGCGGCCACTGTGGGGTGAACCAATGGAAAAAACGAAGACGTTTCTGTCTTTCTGTCTCTCTCACTGTCCACTCTGTCAAAAAAAAAAAAAAAGGTCAACAATAGGGAATAGAGTACACAGAACACAGAGCCCTGGGTGCAAGAAAGAGTGAGGAATGAGTTATTCGTGTAGCTGAATGTTGGAGAGTGAGGCTTGGAATACACAGAACTGAGCCCAGCAAGGCCAGTGAGGAAGACATAGTGTACCCTTTGGCTTAGGAAGAAGGAATTGGAACCAGTCCATGGATAAGTAGGAAACTGCTAGAAGAGTATGAAGCAGGTACACCAGGGGTGGATTTTGATTTCCTGAGAAGCCTGATAGCAACCATGGAGAGTTTGGGGGAAATGCATCAGAGAAAAGAAGTGTGGTTGGTAGTTTAGGTACGACATAATGAAGGCCTGAATCAAAAATTTATCTTAGTGTCAACGTGTAAGAGATGTGTTAAAGAAATATTTAAGAGGGGCGTGATGGGTGGCCACTCCTCAACACTGTCATCCTTATGGGAGATCTAGTTTGAGATCTGCCTGGTTTGCTGCCAATTCATTTTCCTGCTAATACACATGGGAAGGCAGCCCAAGTTGCCCCAAATACAAGGACCCTGCCACCCATGTGGGATACTGGGATAGAGTTCCTGGTGTCCACCTTTAGCCTGGCCCAGCCTTGGCTGTTGCAGCCATTTTGGGGGAATAAATGGATGGAAGATGTCTCTTTCACTTTCTCTCTTCTCTTCATTTTCTGTTACTCTGCCTTTCAAATAAATGAATAAATCAATACTTTTGAAAAAGAAATATTTATGAGATAAGAGGTGGGTATTTGGTCTAGCACTTGAAACCAAGGTTGGGATGCCCATAGACCATATTACAGTACTTCTTGTTAAAATACTGGTTCTATTCATGGTTTCGACTTCCTGCTAGCATTCAGCATCAGTGAGAGCATGAGTAATTGGGTCCCTGGCACCATGTGGGTGACCCAGACTAGATTCCTAGCTCCCAGCTTCAACTTGATCCATCCCTAACCCTAGATGTTGTGGGCATTTGGGGACTAGAACAGCAGATGGAAAATATTTCTATCTCTTTTTCTCTCTTTCTCTCTCAACCCCCTCTCCCTCTTCAACCCTGCCTCTCCTCTCAGATTAATTTTTAAAAGTGTGTAAAGCGATAAGATGGGTAGAATGTATAGAGTGAAGGAAAAGAAAGGACAGGATGGATCCTGGTTTTCTTGGGCAACTGCTTGCGTATTGGTTCCACCATCAAAGAGAAATTCAAAAAGAAATATCAAGTCTAGGGAAGAGGAAAATTACTTACTATTTAGGGCAGCTAAGTTTGCAGAGCCTGTGTAATATCAGGTTTTACATCTATATCTCAGGAAAGAACTCTAAGCCACAGGGCACATTTGGATATCTAAAGCATGAAGCTGCTCATTGAGCCATAATGGAGAGAATAGTAAAAGAGTGGAGAGTTATATTCTAAATAAGAAAAAAAATAAAAAATAAAATAAAATAAATAAATAAAAAAAAAAGAGTGGAGAGTGTGTATCCCATTCTTCAGCAGATCTTTCCAAAGATTGTTTAGGATCTCCATAGTCCTTCCTTGCTAGCTCTATCCAAACCAACGAAGCTTGTGTGCTCCTCCACATAGGGCTCCTGCCTTCACTTGCAGTAGCTAAGAATAACCGTAGGGATCTGCATTGTGGCATTGTAAGGAATGCTGCAGATGCAACATCCACATTTTGTATGGGTGCTGGTTGGTATCCTGGCTGCTCCACTTGCAATCCAGCTTCCTGATTATGGCCTGGGAAATGCAGTGGGAAATGGTCCAAGTGGACCATGGAAGGAGCTCCTGGCTCCTGGCTTCAGCCTCGCCCAGCCCTGGCTGTTGTGGCCATTTTGGCAGTGAATCACAGATGGAAGTTCTCTGTCTCTCCCTCATTTTCTATAACTCTGACTTGCAAATAAATGAATAAATCCTTCTTTTTAAAAAAGTATAACTGTAGATCATGACTTATGGCTGAATTATTAAAAATATGAACAAATCTCTAGGGACACAGAAATTTGCCATTAATTCTGATGTTAATTACAAGACTGAAGGTAGATTTACCACCCAGAGGTGGAATTTGAGCTAAGACATGAAGAACAGCTAGGACATAATTATGCAGAAGAAGACAAAGAAATTACAAGTTGAGGTAAGAGAAAATATAAGCAAAGGCATGTCACTGTGAATAGCCTGGAACTGACAGTAATTGCTGGAATAGTGAGCACATGCACAAAGTAGGAAAAATGTATGAAAAGAGCCAAAGGATGGAACTTTTTATTTCCAGGCAAATAGGCCACATTTTATTTCACGAGCTATACCCTAAGGGGAATATTTGAACAGTGAGGACATCAGTAGAACTGTAGTTTGTGAAAATTAAACACACAGCATTGTACAAGTGTGGTTGATAATGATCAGAAAGGCTGTTAGGTCTGATTTGAGACATGATGAAGGTCTGATGTTAGATGTTAGATGGTAGAAATGCAACAGAGAATAAAGATAGATGGAAGACTGGTTGGAAGAATGGTACTTAAAAATACTGTTTCAGTACTAGTTATAGCATTATTTCACATTGGATAACACATTAAGGACAGATCCCTCATGAGTTGTAAGTACACAGTGACTCCTGATGTTGATTTAACAATTTGACACTCTTGTTTATGGCATCAGTAATCTCCCTAGGCTCTAGTCACGAGTTGCCAAGGCTATGGAAGCCTTTAGTGTTCGCCGACTTCGATTTTATTCTGACAAGGTTATAGTCAAAGTGGAATTTCTCTCCTCCCTTCAGAGAAAGGTACCTCCTTCTTTGATCGCCCATTCTTTCTACTGGCATCTCACTCACAGAGATCATTTAGGTGTGTGGTTTGTTTGTTTGTTTGTTTGTTTTTTGCCAGAGTGTCTTAGCTTTCCATGCCTAAAATATTCTCATGGGCTCTTGAGCCAGATCCGAATGCCTTAAGGGCTGAATCTGAGGCCAGAGTGCTATTTAGGACATCTGCCATTCTATGAGTCTGCTGTGTATCTCGCTTCCCATGTGGGATCATTCTTTCCCTTTTTGATTCTATCAGTTAGTATTAGCAGACACTAGTCTTGTTTGTGTGATCCCCTTGACTCTTAGACCTGTGAACTGAAATTGATCACTTGGACTAGTGCGATGGCCTTGGTACATGCCACCTTGATGGGATTGTATTGGAATCCCCTGGCAAGATTCTAACTCCATCATTTGGAGCCGTTCCGATTGAGCATGTCCCAAATTGTACATCTCCTCCCTCTCTTATTCTCACTCTTATATTTCACAGGGCTTACTTTTCAGTTAAAATTTAAACACCTAAGAATAATTGTGTGTTAATTACAGAGTTCAACCACTAGTACTAAGATAAAAAAATACTAAAATAATTAGACTGAATTGAGGTGATGGGAGAAAAACTAAAGGTTTCTGGCTTTGTAACAATAAGGATCATGCGTACTGATTGAGCATGAATGTGGAGGAAACACCATGTGGAGGGAGATATAACAGGGTCAAAAGTGATCTCAGTGAAAAAGCTGGTAGGACATCTATGAGCACAAGTCTAGATTGCTTTGGAATTGAGTCTGGAGTTTGGGTTAGAGGTTGGGATATACATGTTTGTGTGTGTGTTTGGATGTGTGTTTGCTTATTGACTGGGTTTGAGAATACCAAATAGGATGTGTTGGCTTCTGTTCATTACACTAAAGCAAAATCATCCTCAACGCAAGAAGAGTCATTTTTCCTTAACCACACTTTTTTTCCCAACCTCCTCTGTATCATTGGGTGCTAGAAATAAACAAGTTAAAATTTCAATCGATGTTTAGCTAATTGAGCTGAATAGAATAAAATGAAATTTAATGAAAAGTGGTTAAAGCGACATATGTGGAGATTACATAGTAACTTTTAAGTGACAACTGCAGAGGTCTGAGGCTTATGGGATTGAGATAGACTTGATAAGTAGAACCAGGGGCTGATACTGGAGGGGAAGTAGCCCAATAGAGACAAGGGCCTAGAGAGGAGTCCAGGAAGGACCAGTAAGAGACCTTGTGCTGGATTTGTTGACTACAACGTCACAGATAGCATTTTACAGATCTCTTTTCTTTTTTTGCAGTGTACTGCTTAGTGCCAAGACTAGATGAGAGTTGAGACACTTAAGGAGGATAGGAATAGTACACATAAAGTTCTCACTCTTTCCTCCTAATTTTCCCTCTTTTTCCCAGCTCCCTGATTCTTCCCTCCATTTCTCATTGTGGCCTCTGGCCTGTCTATGGCCCCCTACACTACTTACTTTCCCAGAACTCTTTATATGAATGACATGAGTTCTCACAGCAACACAGCATGATAATATTATTGCTCCTTTTGACATGTGAAAAAATGAAATTTAAGGATGTTTAATTACTTGCCCAAGATTCCTCCCTTACTGTGGGCTGCTGAAACAAATTACCCTATTCCGAGTACCTTGAAAACAGTAAATGTCTGTTTCTCACACACTTGGAGTCTCAAGTTTAAGATGAGGATGTCAGAGTAGTTGGTCCTCGTGAGGGTTTTCCTCAGAAATACAGACTGATGACTTCTCATATTCTCCAGTAGCATACAGGAGTAAAGAAAGCTCTCTTGGGTCTTCTTAAGAGCACTGGTCTCACTCATTAGGGCTCCACCCTCATGGTCTAATGACCTCCCAAAGCCCTCACCTCCAATAGCATCATAATAGGAATCGGGATTTCTATATATGAATCTTGGGGAGATACCAACATTCAATCTATCTCTGCTACAAAGCCGGAAATTAATTAATTAAAGATTCCAGTCATTTCAAATGTCAGATGTCCTACCAAAGCATCTATCAAATCTCTTTCTTTCTGTAAAGCTGCTTGGCTTAAATTCTCAAGTCGTATATCACAGACATCATGGCCCCCAAATCTTTCCTGACTGTATCCAAATCCCAGCAGTATGGGTGTTTGTAGCAAAAGAGGCAATGCCAGTAAATATGTTCATGGCAAAACATTGTCAGAGTTTAAGAGTGAGGGTCATTAATTTCTTGCCTTGTTTTTATCTTGAGGAAGTATTTACTGCCTTTGGATCTTGGCATTGTCAATGACCAAACTCAGAGTGTAAGCCATAAAGTTCTTTTTTCATATCAAATCAGTCAGTGACATAATTTGTACTGATTTTTATCTCTAAACTTCACAGTTCAGTAGTGCTTTTTGAAATCAAAGTACATTCCATTTATCTACATAAACATATGTTTCCAAATGCATTCTTTACATGAATAAACTATTCATTTTGGATTCTTTTCCTATAGTTTTAAATATAGCTATTTTATATTTTTTTAAGTGGTTGGGAATATATATATTAAGAGTGTTACTCTAAAATTTCAGTATATATAATATAATCTGAAAGTATCTGAGGCTAATTTGTTATGCACTTTTTCAGGTACAATGTTTATGCCTACTTTATCTGGTTGTTTAATTGCACTATGAGTTATAATTCCCAATTATAACCAACTCTCTAAAAAATTTATTTTAAAGTTGGAGAGAGAGAGAAAAAGATATCTTCCATCCACTAACTCATTCCCCAAATGCCCACAACAGCCAGAGCTGAGCAAGGCTGAAGCCACGACCCTAGGACTCAAATCCACATCTCCCTTGGCTGTGCAATAGCAAGAAGCTAGAGTTGAGTGTGCGCTAGGACATGAGCTCAGGCACTCCAAGATGAGATGTCTTAACACAATGTCTTAACTGCTATGCTAAATTTAGGCCCATAGCTAGGGCAATTTTTTTTAAAAAGATTTACTTGTTTGGAAGTCAGAGTTACACACAGAGAGATGGAAAGGCAGAGAGAGAGAAAGAGAGGTCTTCCATCCCCTGGTTCACTCCTCAATTGGCTGCAAAGGCCAGAGCTGCACCTTTCCGAACTCAGGAGCCAGGAGCTTCTTCCAGGTCTCCCACATGGGCACAGGGGCCATCTTCTACTACCTTCCCAGGCCATAGCAGAGAGCTGGATGATAAGTGGAGCAGCCAGGACTAGAATCAGTGCCCATATAGGATGCCGGCATTGCATGTGGAGGCCTTACCTACTCAGCCACAGGGCCGGCTCCTAACTAGGCAACTTAACCATATTGAGAAGTCAGTTGGCTGTGACCCAAATGACCTGCTGGATGGTGTGTATTCCTAGTATAACATGCAAAACATTGTTAAAGTAAGTTAAAATAGTTTGGTGCTTAATTTGCAGATGGTCTCTGACTTATATTATATTTGGATGTATGATTTTTTACCTTAATGTTGGTGTGAAAGTAATATGAATGCAGTAGAAAACTACACTTTGACTTCTGAATTTTGATCTTTTCTTGAGCTAGCAATACTGTCTATCAGTCATGGGCAGTGGCTCTGCCTGAGCCACAGCTCTCCATCAGTCCCTGGATCCTGGGGGAAAAATCAACATTTTACTTGTGTACTATGATATTCTGGAGGCTAGGTGTATTAAATGAATTTTTGACTTATAATATTTTCAACTGACAATGTGTTTATTGGGATGTAACCCCATAAAATAAGTCAAGGAACATAGACTTATTGTTCAGTGAAAGCATTAGTAAATCAGGTTATGTGAGTATTGTAAGAAGTTCCTAGAATGTAGGAGGAGGGCCTGGGTTCCTGGGTTGATGAAAACATCAACAATAGAATATTAATTAATTCTTATTCTGGGATTTCCCCGGGTGTACACAGTCAGTGGGGAATCCAGTGAAACAGATTGTTTCTTATTACCTGTTATATCTTCTGTCACCAATAAAACTAAGTCAGCATTTAGACATAATTTCCATCTTTTTTACCTGAAAAATTTAATCAAACCAGTTCACATTTTGTATGCTGTATTATCAGCACATAAATATGCTTTTCTAAAATTAGTTTTGTTATTCTATTTGTTGTTTTATTTTTAAAGATTTTATTTATTCATTCATTTACTTATTTATTTGAGAGGGAGAGGCAGAGAGACAGGTCTTCTATCCACTGGTTCATTCCCCAAATGGCTACAACAGCAGGAGCTGGGCCTATCAGAAGCTAGGATCCAGGAGCTTCTTCCAGGTCTCCCATGTGGGTATATGGGCCCACAGACTTGAATCATCTTCCACTGCCATCAGCAGGGAGCTGGACTGGAAGTGGAGCAGCTGGGACTCAAACCAGCGCCTATATAGGATGCCGGAACCACAAGTAGAGGCTCTTAAAAAAAAAAAAATAAGATGTATTTATTTATTTGAAAGTCAGAGTTACACAGAGAGAGAGAGAGGACTTCCATCTGCTGGTTCACTCCCCAGTTGAGCACAATGGCTGGAGTTGCGCTGATCCATAGCCAGGAGCCAGGAGCGTCTTCCTGGTCTCTTGTACGGGTGCTGTGGCCTCAGGACTTGGGCCACCTTCCACTGCCTTCCCAGGCCACAGTAGAGAGCTGGATTGGAAGTGGATCAATTGGGTCTTGAACCAGCATCCATTTGGGATGCCAGCACTGCAGGTGGTGGCTTTACCTGCTACAACACAGCGCCGGCCCCAGGTGGAGGGTTAATATACTACACCACAGTGCCAGCTGCTAATTCTATTTATTTTTGAATCTCCTCAGCAGTGACAGAGTTTCATCAATACTTTATTGATTTGTCCTCTGGTAATATTTCTTTTTTTAAAGATTTGACAGATATAACATTTCAAAATATATTTAACTCAGAGGAAATGACACATATTCATTTACATATGTTAGACACAGCAAACATTCATAAGGATGTTTTATTATAGTAACACACTCTTATTGAAGAACTGACAAAGGTGTTGGAAAGTATATTTCTTGTAATATGTCTCAGGGGAGCCGTTCCAGGTGAGAGCTGTTAGATTTTAGAATTATATAAAAAGGACAACTCTAACTCAAAATGACTTTTCAGGTTAGGTATTGACAGAAGACTGTGGAAACACTAAGAACTGATGACAAATTGCCCATCTACTTGGAATATAATTTAACTGAAATATTTAACACATGTAATGCAAACAGGATTCAAAATGCAATCACCTGCTTTTTCTGTGACTGTAAAAGCATCTGTTGAAAGCCAAATCCAAATCAAACAAAATAGAACAAGTTCAGTCCTTTATGTTGGTTTCTGTACTCTGCCTTTTTTTTTTTTTTTTTTACTCAATTTGTCAACAATCACAGTAAAAAGACTACCATATTAGTCACTAACAGACTGGAAGCTCAAAATGAAATTAAATAGGCTAGTAATTAAATCAGACAAAACTAACTGAAACAGGTGGTCAACAGATTATTTGCTTATTTACTTTTAATGTCACTAGGAAGGCACAGTGACAGAGAGAATATAGAAAGAGAGACAGTTAGAACTCTTCCATTGGCCAATTCATTTCACAAACGCAGCCACGGTTGGGCCAGGCTGAAGCCCAGAGCCAGAAACTCAATCCATCTCCCGTAGAGGTAGCAGGGCCCCAAGAACTTGTTCCGTCACCTCCTGCCTTCCAGGCTCATAGTGGCAGGAAGCTATAGTGGAAGCAGAGGAGCCAGGACTCAAATCACGACATGGCAATCTGCGATGCATGCACCCCAAATGACATCTTTTTCCCCCCAAATGACATCTTAGCAACTGTGCCCAACACCCACTCGGTTTCCAACTTACGATGGCCCAATCTCATAATTTCTTGACTTTACAGTGGTGTGAAATCTCGTGGTGCAGAGGGAGATACAGTGAGACAAACATCCTTTTATTTGTAGGGCAGTAATCAATAAGATACTTGAGAGACTTAATATTTTATTATAAACTAAGACATCTGTCAGATGATTTTGCTCAATCATAGGCTAATGTAAGTGCTCTGAGCAGTTTTTTTTTTTTTAATATTTATTTCTCCACTTGAAATGCAGAATTGCAGAGAGCGAGAGTGAGGTCTTTGATCCTCTGGTTCACTCTCCAGCTGGCCGTAATGGCCAGAGCTGCATCGATCCAAAGCTTCTTCTGGGTCTCCCATAGCGGTGCAGGGGCCCAAGGACTTGGGCCATCTTCTACTGCTTTCCTAGGCCATAGCAGAGAGCTGGATCAGAAGAGGGGCAGCTGGGACTAGAACCGGAGCCCATATGGGATGCCAGCACTGTAGGCGCAGCTTTACCGGCTATACCACAGCATGGCCCTTGAGCATGTTGAAGATAGCCTAGGCTAAACTGAATAAAATGCAGTGAATCTGAAAAATACTCATCTGAAATTGTTGCCCAATATAACTCAAACTTCAAATCCAGATCTGG
This sequence comes from Sylvilagus floridanus, assembly GCA_949820135.1. Classification (NCBI taxonomy): domain Eukaryota; kingdom Metazoa; phylum Chordata; class Mammalia; order Lagomorpha; family Leporidae; genus Sylvilagus; species Sylvilagus floridanus. Next base: position 33,011,226 of record OX463244.1, read on the forward strand.
TGCTTATCCTAGCAGTTGACACCAACTGTGTGTGATGCCCACATCCCACATCACAGTACTTGGCTTGGATGCCTGGCCCCAGTCCTTACTTCAGCTTTCTGTTAGTGCAGACCACCAGAGGTGGTGGTGCTTTCTCAAGTACTTGGATCCCTACCCACCATGTGGGAGACCTAGGTTGACTTCCTGGTTCCAGGCTTCAGCCCTGCCTCCCTCTGGCTCTTGCCAGCATTTGGATAGTGAATTGAAGGGTGGGAATTCCTCCTTCCTGCCCACCCACCCCCACTGCTGCCTCTAAATTAAAACTATATATATATACTCTCTCAGGGCCAAAAATATCGATTTTATTCACATTTAAATAACAAGTTGTCACTAACTACTTCTTTGTTACAACTTTGCAAAACCCCTACATAGGTTAAAATACTACTCTCTCAGTCCAGAGGATCAAACAGCAATGTGAGTCCCTGTAGGAATTGCTAACTGAAATGCTTCCACCATGTCTGAAGCACCTGGTGAGAGGTGGCCTGGGTCACAGAAATTGAAAGATCTGGATATTTAGCCCTCACCTTAAGACAGTCAAATGAACCATCTTAAACAAAGAACCTGGAGGTGAACCAAACCAAACCCCTGTGCAACTAGGTTAGCCCTGCAAGTTACTGTTCTGTGACTTGGCCTGGTCTGTCCTACACTTCCATAGAGCACCCAGAGATTTCCATTATTTCCAGCCAGAGTTCGATGTAAGATTAAGTTGACTGAAGAAGGCAAATCTTCAGGAGGAAGGGAGCACAGATTCTAAAAGACTCCACAATTAGAATGGAATTTGCCTGTTAAAACAAGTAAATCCTAACTAGTTTGGAAGTTCTGAAGTAAGAAGGAAAAAAATCAACGAGCAGCGGTCATTGTTGTGGAGGTGGTAATGAGCCTTGACTGAGCCCTCTGGGGTTGGTTTCAGAGGACTTGGAAAGGAGAGTAGAACAGCTGACTGCTGTGGTGCGGAAGATTTCTTTCTTTTCTTGTGGAAGATCGCAGAAGACAGCTGGAAAATCTACCTTAAAAAGTAGAATGGAAGGCATTTGGGTGCTGGCACTAGTGTAGTGGGCTAAGCCTGTGGTGCTGGCATCCCATACATGTGCTGGTTGGAGTCCCGGCCACTCCTCTTCCGATCCAGCTCTCTGCTCTGGCCTGGGGAAGCAGGAAAAGATGGCCCCAAGTCCTTTGGCCCCTGCACCCAGGTGGGAGACTCAGAAGCTCCTGACTTCTGGCTTCAGATTGGCACAGCTCCAGCCATTCAGTCATTTGGGGAGTGAACCAGCGGACAGAAGACCTTTCTCTCTGTCTCTCCCTCTCCCTGTCTGTAATCCTACCTCTCAAATAAATAAATGAATAATAATAATAATAATAAGTAAGGCATTTTAGGAGGTACAATGCACAGGAGATGGCTTTTTCATAGGATGAGGGATGAGAGGAGAGAGGCATCTCCCTTAGAACAAACAAACCATGTTCACCTATTCCTCTGGCCCTCAGGAGTGAGAAGCCCAGGCTTCTCAGTCACAGTATTGTCCTGTGTGCACCTGAAGGGAATCCCCCATTTCTATCAGAACTCTCAACACAGGAGCTGAAAACCTAGCACAGGCAGACAGTGCAGGTGTTCCAGCAAAACCAAGATGCTTTGCCAAACCCTGCTTCTGCTCAAATGGGTCTGAAATATGTTTATAGGCTCACAAACTTCTTTAAAAGGTAAAAACTTAAAAATAATACTTTCCCCTTTAACACTGCAAAATAACTCCCATGTTGGCAACTGGGTTCAGAATATGTCATGTAGCAGGGAGTCCTGGGGGTGGGGAGTGATCTGTGTGGGAGACAAGAGGAGAAGGAACGTGCCAGAACACCAGACAGTAGGGCTGCGTTGCTCCACTGCTGCCCCCCCTCCTCCTTTTGTAACAGAAGTAACAGATAAAGAAGTCAAATGGTATTACCTTCCTTATCTTTCATGAATCCAAGAGCCTCTATCATCTGAGCCCATCGCACAGTGTGGTACGTGCTAGATGCTGGACCACTACTGTTCAGAGCTGAGTTACCACGAGTACCACTGCTCACAATATTTATTAATTTAATTAAATCTTTATTTTCATCCATACATTAACCTCCATATTTCTTCCCAGCACACATTTTTATTATTATATCCTGTGAGTTCTAATTTGAAATAGAACCCTTAATTAAAAGAGACTTGCTTTTTCACAGTGCTCAATATATAATTATAATCTTGAAAATGAGCTTCTTATAATTTTCATATTTTTTCTATGATTATAGATAGAGTAACTTCTATTAATATAATTAAGAGTGAATATAATAAGTACCATTTCTTATATAGGAAAAAAGTCAAAGCTATGTGGTGTATGATTTTTCTGCACATATAATAATTCCCATTTTTTGCGTTTATGCAAAATGTGTTGTATTTTTGGAAAGATATATAATCCTTAAGAAATGGCTATAAACTCCTTTATGAAACTTGCATGCTAGTTTTAAATACTGTTTTCTCTTAAGTGTTCCACGTATTTATGTTTCATACTTTTCCATGTTTTTAATAAGTTTTACTTAGAAAAAAAACATCAAATGTAGCCAGTACTATGAATATTTTAATAGTTTCTTTCAGGTGTATTTCTAAGCTAGTTTTGCTACAAGGAGGTCAAATTAGTTGACCTTCATCCCATGAGTGTCTGAAGAATGAAGGATCAAATAGCCTCTGTATGGCAGCCAGAAATGTCACCTATATTTAATAAACTACAAGAAAGTTGGTCTGCAAGTGTCAAAGCAGGGATTTAAACCTAAAGCCATCTGGCTCCAAACACTACACTTCCCTCCCGTGGGCGAATCTGCATCCTTAATTCATGTTGATGTATTATATGCTGTAGGGGCACGAAAGGGTGACTATTTCTATCTTGCTCACCACTGTACAGCTAAAGCCTTCCATGGTGTCACACTGCATAAAGGATTTCTCTATAAAAAAAGGTGTGGATTTTATGATGCAGGAAAATGGTGGTTTTTCACATATATTAACTAAGTTAATTATAATTTATAAATGTATTGGTTATTAATGAATATCATTCTACAGCTGTCAGATTTAGTGTCTAGAGATTATTTTTTTGTTTTGCTGTTGTTTAAAAAATTCGGTCACTCTGTATGCTTGACATATGAACTTCAAAATTGATTTGTAGATGAATTTTTTAAATCTTTTTGTCTCTGTGTAACATGATATGAGTATTTCACAGAAAATATAGTGCATCTGTCATGTCCTTCAACATCTTGCATCTTAAAAGAGAAATTAGGCATAAGTGAAGACTTAAATAATAGTACTTGAAAAGAAATGCCGTAAGATATTAAGTGATTAAGAACGAAAGGACATAATCTTTATGTGGACATTTGGCGCAGTGGTTAAAGTTACTGTTGGAATGTTCCCATCTCATATGCTAGTGCTTGAATCCCAGCCCTGTCTCTGCTTCCAGTTCCTGCTTCTTACTAACACATACCCTGAGAGGCAGCAGGTACCGACTCCATTCCTTAGCTCCCTGCTTTCTAATGGGATCCCCAGACTGAGTTCTGTCTCCTGACCTTCTCTTGACCCAGCCCTGGTCATCGAAGGCATCTGGGAAATGAACCTGCAAATGGGAGATTTCCCTCTGTTTTTCTCCATTGTTCTCTATCACTCTACATTTTAGAGTAAATTAATTAATTCATATTTTAAATAGTCATGTGAAGCAAGAGTAAGTAATGGGCACTTGGAATTGAGAATCTTTTAGTAAAATTTACATAAAATTATTCTATTACAAAGTGATTGTGAAAAATAAATGCAAAGACATTATTTTAAACATATATTCATGTAGGGCCTTTTTCTACCCCATGCCACCTAGGACATCTAATAGCAAGCACTTATGTGTACTCAGAGATAATGTTTGCCTTCTCCCCTGCGGAATATAAAGCCTAAACTGAAACTTACCTCCTATTTAATATAGAAGCATTAGCCAAAATACCCACTGATTTGAAAAGCCATTCACTTCAAGGGAATGTGTTTTAACATTTACATTGTCATTTGAACAGCATGCCTCACACAACACTTCTCAAGAACTCTACTTAATGCTTTCAAAGAATAAATCTGAAAATTCCAGGTATTTACTCTGCTAAGTTGCTACCTGGTAATTTTAAACCTACTCTGTCCTTGAAAAATTCTTTTAGGAAACAAGTGTTGAGGCTTAGCAAGCTCGTGAAGCAAGGGAATCTGATAGATGAGGGGATTTTGAAAAGGACATGGAAAAATGGAACTAAACAAAATCAGTGCAGTTTTTTATAATATTCATTTTCCACGAACTTTTTGAAGCCCCCTCCCATGCTGCTCCGGGTTTCCCAGCTGTATCTCTCTAGGCAGGCTCATCCTCTAGAGATGGGTCCTCTAACCTGCTGAAGGGCTTCCAGCCCTGGTGCTGGCCTCCTGAATCCAGCAGTTGCACATTGGCTAGCCTGCACATTGCCTCTCAAGTTTTAATATGCTTAATTATCACCCAGGGAGCTTTTTAAAAGTCCAGAGGCTGACTAGTTGGTCTGGGATGGGGCCCTGAGATTTTGCATTTCTGATGTGTCTCCCTGTACAACTCCAGGACAGGACACCACACACAGAGTTGCAAGGTCTGAGCGTAGAGATACTGTTTTTCAGGAAATCTGTTCCTTTGTTGTGTTTTTTTTTTTTTTGACAGAGTTAGTGAGAGAGAGAGACAGAGAGAAGGGTCTTCCTTCCGTTGGTTTACCCTCCAAATGGCCATTATGGCTGGAGCTACACCGACCCGAAGCCAGGAGCCAGGTGCTGCCCAGCCTCCCACACACGTGCAGGTGCCCAAGCATTTGGGTCATCCTCCTCTGCCTTCCAGGGCCAGAGCAGAGAGCTGGTCTGGAAGAGGAGCAACTGGGACTAGAATCCAGGGTCCATGTGGGATGCCGGCCTCGCAAGGCGGAGGATTAACCAAGTGAGCCATGGCGTCGCCCCCCGAAATCTGTTCCTTTTAAGTCAAGCTCCAAAATGTGTTGAGTTCTAAAATGTCGGGTTTCCAATGAGTAGTGAAAACAAGAAATAACAAAATACTTCTACTGTACAGAGAAATGCTTGATAACTCCTTCAGAGAGTGCCATAAAATACGCATTGTTTACTACTTTAGCATAGAAGTAGAAGAGGCCTGACAAGCAGCCTAGAGCCACTGACTGTTCTTCAAAACACAAGGGTCCACTGTTAGCTATCTTTGTTTTTCCAAAAAATCTCTAGATTAGTTCTGAGTCTCTGACCTGGGAGTTCCAACCTGCCTCTCTGCAAGTGCCTCTGAGCCTGCGCTGGTGGACAATTTTCCTAAAGGACATGAAGGTTAAGTAAAGCCATTTCTGCCTAGAGCTTGGAGTCTCTACGATGAGTTCTCTCCTTACCATACTTCCCACGTAGAAATCAGAGAGTACCTGGAGCAATCTACAAACTGGAGAATCAATTTTACGTTTCCCTAGGGTTATGGCTCCCGGAGAGAGCAATGATTCTCTCCTCACACCATCGTCCCATTGAGACACAGATAACATCTTCTATTTAACTCTAAGGGGTTCAGAGGCAATTTGAAATCTGGATCACACATGGGCCACTAAATGAATCTGTACTTAAAGCCTGCACTGGCTAAAGCTTTGATTTGATAATTTAGATGGGACTTGATTTTGTAATGGGAACTCTGGGATTTATTCAGACCATATTGTACAGAAAGGCTGAGAATAAAGCTTTTAAAAGACATAATCTAATGCCTAACAAAAATTATTTTTTTCCTTCTTCTAAGAATGTAAACACCACTAGAGGATTTTTGCTTAACATTCTATAAGTACAAAAGGCTTAGGGGAGATATGAATGCACGCTTGTTTCTGCACTTAGTGGAGGCAATTCTGCACAGAGCTGGTTGAAGGAGTCATAAGTCCATTGACCTATGGCTTGTAAGCAGGCTAAGGTTTGCTTCTCGTTGTTTCAAAATTAATTATTTACAATGGGTACTTGCCATCAAGTGATTGCAGTAAATGTATTTACACATTCACGTGTTCACAACACATGCTATATTGTTAAAGGGAATTATCAAATAAAAAATGAAGGTTGTAATTACATTTGGATGTAGAAAAAAATAAGGTGGATAGGATAGGATTACAGATATTTTTCTTTTTTTCTAGTTTGTTTTCTTGATAACTCTGTCTTTCTAAAATGAACTGATGCAACCTGGAAATCCCTGTGTTCTCTGAGTTCAATCTTGGTCATCAGCCTTGTTTTTAACATCAAAGTCTTCTGCCTCCACATACTTCTGAAAATCTCTGAGGACAACTGATGTGTTGCATAAACCCATTTTGGTGATTTTTTTTTTCCTAAACCTCAGCTAAACACTGAGCTTGGGCCACTTTAGACTCCTCCTAGATCACTTTTATTGCCATCCAGAGTTTCTTCTTTATATTCATGGAGGTCACCTTGGACTTGCGAGACAGAGCCTCTTCCTGACTTCACCCCGACACAGGTTAATCCTGACTTCACCCCGACACAGGTTAATTTTACCGTGTCACTTAATAAAATTCTAATGGCCTGCAAAAGCAGAGGAATTAGGATGCTGAAAAGAAAATTGTAGATTGGTCCTGTATAAAAACTACTTTTAGAGGGGCCAGGTCTGCAGAGAAGCCGGTTGAGCTGCTGCTTTCGACGACAGGATCCCACATCAGAGAGCTGGTTCACATCCTGGTGCTCCACTTCCAATCCAACTCCCTGCTAATGTGCGTGGGAAAGCAGCAGAAGATGGCCCAAGTACTTGTGCTCCTGCCATCCATGTGGGAGACCCAGATGGAGTTCCAGGCTCCTGGCTTCGGTCTGGCCACCTGCTGCGTTGTTACAGCAATTTGGGGAATGAACTAGCCATGGTTGATCTCTCTCTCTCTCTCTCTCTCTCTCTGTTCCTCCCTTTCCCTCTCTCCCTCTCCCACTGTCTCTCTGTCTTGCTGTCTCTCTATCTCTTTGTCTCTTCCTCTCTTTTTGCAGCTCTGTCTTTCAAATAAAAAATATTTTCTAAAGTGACAAGTCTATTTTCCTTCATGTTCTATCTGCCCAATGTTTTATGAGATGCAACTTAAAATTCCTTAGTGCAAGTGTGACTGTGTACCCCGGCTAAGAGCAGATGACAAATCTTTTTGTGGTTTCAGACAAAGGGAAAGGAAGAGAGAAGAGATGGAGTGGAAGTCGAGGAGGAGGAAGAAGGGAGAGAAGGAATTGGGAGGGGGAGGTGAAAGAGAAGCAGCGAAAAACAACTCCATTACACAAAGTCCGTGGCAGAAGTCTCAGTCCTGGTACCCAAGAGAATTCCTTGGAAAGTTTTTAAAAGTCCAAAATTCCTGACCTACACTATATAAGGACTGAAAGTTCATAGGTGAAGCCCAGAGAGCAGCTTCCTTTCAAGCCTCACAGACTATGCTGAGGTTTTGACAAGGCTGAGAACCATGGGTCTAAGTTCTACCTCTCAGTCAAGAAAAGAGCCTGCAGAGAGCCAGTCTTGTTCCCAAGGTCAGCAGCAGTGTTGTCCTTTGAGTGGCATCACAGTTTTCTCCATAGCATTTATTCTGGAAGAGGCCAGAGCTGTCTACCTGCCACACCCCAAAAAGGCTCTCCTTCCATCCAAAGGGAATGCAAACCTCCCAGTCTCATCATACAGAGAGCACTTAGTACTTACATCGCTCAACTGTCAGGATCTTAAAGGACGTAGGATCATTGTTTAAGCAGAAAATAAGTTCTGATGTTTTCAGATTGCTCAGGGCAGTTCCAGCAGGAGCATGCTGTGACCAGAATGTGACCCAGGCTGGGGGCTGGCACAAGAGCCATCATTCCATTACATAGCAATAGCCTTTACCTGTTAGTCATACGGTGACTCATATTATGGAAGAAAAAAGATTATTTTTAATTTAAAATATACTCATATATAAGCTTGAATGGCATGAAATATTTTGTGATGATACAGTTATAAGCTGCTATTTAACATATCCTAGACAACGGCAATTTAGCTTCTGGCATACTTCCAAGACTGTCTCTGCTGATTTGCATATAACTATCCAGTGTTCATGACCTTTTATGACTGACCTGTAGGATGTACTTGCAGTGGCAGAGAAAGAAAGCATGCTTTTACTCTGGAGTTTTTCTTCTTTTTCATTTATTTAAAGTCTAGACGAATGACTGGTAGCTGGCCTACTTTCTTCTAGGCTCCTTTTAAGATGAGCTTGGAGATAATGGAATAAGATTAAACCAGTACAAAGGAAACTGATTGTTATCTATTGTGTAGAGGCTTGGCAGACAGGGGCATTGTGGAAATATATTGGTGTTCGTGTTCTGGAATTCTTCACTAGCATTAATATAATGCAAGACAAGCAAGTTCTTAGTGAACTCAAAATTACTTGTATTTTGTTAATATTTTATTTACAGGATCTCTGATTTTTTTTTGTTTCTAAGATCACTCTTCCTCTGAAGAATGATTTATATACAGATAAATAGATGAGTATTGGGTGCATTTCTCTGACATTTACTGAATGTCACCAGTGCAGTTTTAAAATAGGGACTCTGAGGGCACACAGTTGGCACAATGTTAAGACCACACTTGGGACACCCACATCCCATATCCAAGTGCCTGTGTTTAAGTCCTGACCCATGTCTGATCCCAGCTTCCTGTTAATGTATCCTAGGGGACAACAATGATGTTTCAAGTACTTGGGTCCCTGTCACATTTGTGGGAGACCCAGATTGAATTCCAGGATCCTGGCTTCCACCTGGCCCCGTCCAAACTATTGTGGGCATTTGAGGAGTAAACCAGTGGATGGACAAGCTCTTATGTGGCTCATCTCACTGTGTTTCTCTGCCTATCAAATAAATGGAAACAAGTAGATACAGGAAGGACTCTGGAAACAGATTAGAATTCTTGCTCAGTCACTAAAAATGCTGGTTTGAGACTGAACAAGTGAAATTTGATATATCATTTAGTTTCTATATGTGTAAAATAAGGATGATGAGATTTAAAAGGATAATGTAAATAAATTTTTACTGAGATAATTCATGAAAGCCCCTAAAACAGTCTCTGATATGGGAGAATCTCTTCTTATTTGTAATTTCCTTCTGTCACCACGGCTGCTGTTACCATCATTGGGCTGGCTCTGGTCACAAGTGGCAGAGTTGATTCTAACACCTCTACTCATTCAGTAGAATTCACTCCATTTGGCAGATGAGACAGGATAGCTGTGGTCACCAGTGTCATACGTGGCAATTCAGAACTCTAAGCAAGGTCTATTTGACTTCATAGCCTTTGACCTTTCCTCTACATGAGACTTCAGCTTAATTCCTTCCTTCTTTTCTTAGGTGGTACCCTCCTTTCTGAATCATTTGAATCTTTCTATATTACTTCTAAGAAATGTTTGCTGTTCAGTGACATTGTTAAAAAATGATTTCAAAACTCATCTTTGGTGGTCTGAAACGAATAAAACATTATGAAATTCTCACGGCTGTTGATTTTAGAACATCTTATATATTCATTAAGTTCTATAGCTGTCTTCTAGTCTGTTCTCCTTTTTATAATCTCTGAGTGGCACTGAACTATTTTACAGACTTCAGTTGCAAGCTGCAGAGAAAGTTGTGCCATGGTGTGGTTTTCTGTGTCATTATGTATGTTTAAAGCTGCCTATCAGAATGCTTTATGCTGTTTTCTATACACTTCAATGCTGAAATCTATAAACCCCAGTTTGAAAGGAAATGGCTTTCTCCTATGGCATTTATGTCTTCCTGAGCCTACTATTTAAGCGCCTAAAAAAATAACACTATTAGTCCACTTGGTGGGGTAGGAGGCATTGAAATGCAGCAGAGATTTTGCTACTTCCGAATGATAGAATCAGGTGGTGAAATCTGCCCGTGTTTTTATTTTACTCTAACTTGGGCCTTGAAAAATTAGCAATTTCACATAAGAAAGTTGTGGTAATTATTTTCTTAGGATTGTCAGAATGTGTACTAATCTGGGGATAGTTATCTTTATTCCTTCTTTGGCTTATTGCAGATTTAAATTAAGCTGAGATTCCTTTAGTGTTATTTTTCCAGAGCCATTGGGATTAGAGATGATGGATTTTGTGGTGCTCTGAGTGTAGTTAAGCTCTTGTCAACATAAGTATAAAATTATTGCTGTGTGCAGTTGGTATATTTTCAAAGGTAATTAAAGCTAAACATCGTGCAGAAGAAGATGATTAGAAATCGTCAGTTCACAAAGAAATCCAGCTTTGCTTTGACACCTAAAAACCTCACATTCCTTACATTTTTAAAACCTATTTAGACTGATGATTTCACAGGAAATTCTTAGTGATACTTTGCATATCAAACAAAATACTGGAAATTATTATTTTCTGTGAAGTATCTGATTCTTTCTTTTGATAGCCCAAACACTGTCTGAATATTTAGAATCTTATTTCTTTGTTTGTTTTGACTTTAGTTTTGGAATGGTCTTATCCTTGTTTTCAAATGGCTGTATTCTTAAAACATGCAGGCAACCAAGACAGACTTAATGATCTATGTTAACTTTTCCATTCTTTTTTCTTTAAGCTGCCAACCTAAAAAATTACATTTTTTTGTTCCTGACATCATTAATACCACAGTTTTATTAGGATATGGATGTTAATATATACTAAGTTCATGCCAAAAGCTAGCATAGTTGACATCAACAGGTAATTTGGGCTGCTACTTCATTGTTTACCATGATACTTTTTTTTGTCATTTTCTTCCATTTTAAAATCCTGAAGATTAGAAATGTGGTTTTTCAAATACCACACATTTTTAAAAAAATTGTGAGTACCAGATCACCATTCAACACAATTGATTTTATATTTCAGAGAACCAGATTATTTTTCTTATCAACTCTAAATGTGGTATTCCTGGTATCAGAAAAGATAATCTAGAATCAATTTTAATAGGAGTTTTATATGTATGTGTGTGTCTTGAGAAATGCAGAGCAATGATTAGAGGAAAAGAATTTAACACTCTAAACTTTTGTTGCTTAAGTACACTGGAGGGTAAGAAAATGTGTGAATATGATGATGAAAAATAAGGGAAAAGACAACGAGGCAAAGCAATAATAATAATAATTTGAGGAATAATAATAATTTGAGGATGCTCACCATAAAACAGCCACCATATTCGAAGAACTCCACAAATATCAACTTCTAAACTCCCTTCAACAGCCTTATGAAGTTCCTATAATTATTATTTTAATCATTTTACAGATAAGGAAGCTGAGGCTCAGAAACTTATCCAAGGTCAGTCAGCAAGTGGTCGAGTCTGGCTTGTAACCCTTTTTGGGGTGAGTCATCAATGGAAGATATCATCCCAGATAAGCTTTGAAACTGAGAACTGAGACCAAAAGGGGAATGGAAACCAGCCATGAGTGTTTGTGGTGGTTGGGGGATGAAAGAGCATCCAGGAGAGAAAGAGCTTGTCTAAAGACCCTGGAACAGCTAGGGGTATGGAAATTCCAGTAGTAGCAAGAGAATCAGTGTGGTTAGAAAGATATGACTTTGGGAATGATTACTGAAAAAAGAGATTAGATATACCAGCAAGGGCTAGATTATTTAGCCTTGTAGTCTCTGGAAAGAGATTTAATTCTGTTTGAAACCCAATCAGAAGCCAACAAGTCAGGACAAAACTCTCAGATTGATATTGAAAGGAAACATGTAATGCAAACAGAGGGTGTGGCTGAGTGAGTGAGGATGGGAAGAATATGTAGTAGGTTCCTACATTGTTCCAGCTGTGAGTAAGAGGAAGTAGCAGAGAAAAAAGGCAAATTCAGGAAATCTCCTTATAGATGCAATCCATATGAGTTTTAGATGAATTTGAACTTCATCCAGAGGCTGGAGCAGGTAGGAAAGCAAGAAGGAAAAGGAGAAGGCAAGAATGACACAGAATCATATGTTTGTCAAAATTAAGAGAACGCACATTGAGAGAGTGAATCCGGATGTACTCTGGGCTTTGGGTGAGAATGATGCATCATTAGAACATGCTGCTTGGTAGCAAATGCACTGTTGTGGTGTAGGATGTTATTAGTGGGGGAGGTGTACATGAGGAGGGGAGAGAGGGTGGCTAGAAACTCTGTACCTTTTGCTCAAGGTTTCCTTTTTAATTTTAATAAAAATGTAACACGTTTTAGTTTCAATATCTTCATCAAAGGTGATTCCATTGGCTGAGATGAGGAAGACCACAGAGGCTAAGAATTGTAGCAACAACAATCAAGTATGCCTTAGCTGCAGTGTTAGTTGGAGACATCCACAGAGCATCCACAAAAATGTTTTTAAGTAAGCCACTACCTAAGAGGACTAATGCTCAAAAGGAAGATGTGGAATGAAAGTCTAAATTTGAGAACTGTTGGTATAAAAAATGGATTAAGATTTTTACTTATTTATTTGAAAACATACTTTGAGAGAGAGACAAAGGGGGATCTCCATCTGCTAGGTCACTCCCCAAATGGCTACAATGGTTGGTTGGGCCAGGCCAAACTGGGAACCAGCATCCAAGAGCTTCTTCTGGGTCTCCCATGTAACTGCAAGGACCCAAGTATTTGAGCCATCCTCTGCTGCTATCACAGGCACATTATCAGGAAGCTTGATCGGAAATGGAGAAACCAGGACTTGAACTGGTGCCGCTATGAGATGCCAGGGCTCAGGAAGCAGCTTTACCCACCATGCCTCAGTGCCAGCCCCAGAGTGAATTTTTTTGAGATTAGGAAATCAGAGAAATCAGAGAACAGAGGAAGGCCCAGCTTGATGAACTCACAGAGTACTAAATGATCGAAACAAATACTTCATAAAAAATAGTTTAGGGGCCAGTATTGCAGTGCAGCGGATTAAGCTGCAATCCGCAACACTGGAATCCTATTTGGACAACAGTTCAAGTCCTGGCTATTTTGCTTCCTATCCAGCTCCCTACTAATGCCCCTTGGAGAGCAATGGAAGATGGCCCAAGTCCCCGAGCCCCTGCCATCCATTGGTAGACTCTTGAAGAAGCTCTTAGTTCCTGCCTGGCCCAGTCCTGGCCATTGTGGTCAGTCATTTGGAGGGTGAACCAGCAGATGGAAGATCTCTCTCTCTCTCTCTCTCTCTCTCTGTCTTTACCTCTCTCTTTCTCTTTCTTTCTCTCTGTAACTCTGCCTTTCAAAATAAATAAATAGATCTTTAAAAACAAAATACTTTCGACCTTATGAATTTTTACCAAAAAACAAACAAATAAACAAAAGAGAGGTTATGGCATCTTGAAGCATATTTAAGAATTTTAAACCAAAAACATGATTACCAAGGACAATGAAATTAGAGAAAAACAATATTTTAGTGATTTAATTAGTATAAAAATAACTAAGTCAGACACATATTGCGAAATTGGAACCAACCCATACTAGATCAAAAACTATTTCAGTTTAATATTACAAATAACTTTGTTTTTTATAGCTTGCTGCATTTCACTGGCAATCTGTTTAAAATTCCAATATGATTCAGTATAATAGCGATTTGAATGATAAAATTATTTTTGTAAGTAACCAAAAAAAAAAAAAAAGCCCTAGAAGACACACATGCATGTCATCTGGTGTCTATCAAGCATTAGGTTACAATTATTTCTTGAAATTCATTACTTTGTGGTTCTCCAGTTGATTACGAATGTTTCATTTATGTTACATATTCTATAATTTCTTGTGACTGGGATTTCTGAAACATATTTCTGAAGCAGTTTTTAGGCCCCTGTTTGGGCTTGAAATAAACAAGAGAAAACAGACGCCAGTTTGGCAGACATCTGGAAAGGCTATGAAAGTCTCTTCTCTAGGTCTTGTCTTCTCTTATCCCGGGATTTTATCTACTTCCTTTGCTGTTTTCATTACATCATGAAACTAATACCGCACATTTAAGAACTGAGTTGATAGTAAAATCAAGTTTAGTTCTCACTTGAAACACTTTTGAAAAGCTTTATTTCTTTTTCCTTAAAAAATAAATCTTACTAGGATAACCACCTCAAGCATTTCTGTAGGGAAGACAGCACATCTCAGTTCTTTTTCAAGAAGCTGTTTATGACTGACATGTGCTGGGAGTAATCAGCGGCGGCTGTGTGGGAAGAGATCATTAGATCTGGCTGTGGAAAGGGAAGCGTTAGAGTTAGGAGAAGGAAAAACAGGGCTACTGATTAAAAACATAAATAAATTAACAACAACAACAGAAATTCCCATTTGATGGTGTTTCACATTAGGAAAGTGTCCAACACATTTTCTCCATCTCTTCTCTCTTGCTGTTTCGCTTCTCTGCATTTCCTAGTTTGGAAGCTACATGGGGTTCGGGAAATGTTGTTAGATGAAGAGAAGGCCTGACTGGGCTTTTGGCAAGGAAATGGAATGTTCAAGCTGTGAGCCATCTTTGGCAGCACTACATTAAGTTAGATGTATCAAGTGGATTAGCCCCACTTAAAGGTCAAACGGAAGCAGTAGGGACGTTCAAAGGACAAAGAGGGAAGTTAGAAATTAAACTTACGGGCCGGTGCCATGGCTCAACAGGCTAATCCTCCACCTTGCGGCACCGGCACACCGGGTTCTACTCCTGGTCGGGGCGCCGGATTCTGTCCCGGTTGCCCCTCTTCCAGGCCAGCCCTCTGCTGTGGCCCGGGAGTGCAGTGGAGGATGGCCCAAGTGCTTGGGCCCTGCACCCCATGGGAGACCAGGAAAAGCACCTGGCACCTGGCTCCTGCCATTGGATGAGCGCGGTGCGCCGGCCGCAGCGCGCTGACCGCGGTGGCCATTGGAGGGTGAACCAACGGCAAAGGAAGACCTTTCTCTGTCTCTCTCTCTCACTGTTCACTCTGCCTGTCAAAAATTTAAAAAAAAAAAAGAAAGAAAGAAATTAAACTCACCGGGTATGCATTGTGGTGCCACTGGTTAAGCCATTGCCTGGGACTCCTTGCCTGGTTGGGTCCTGATGACTTCCTGCTTCTGATCTGGCTTCCTCCTGATGCACCTGGGAGGTAATGCATCATGGCTCAATACTTAGGTTCCTGCCACATGGGGGAGCTGGATGGAGTCCCGAGCTACTGGATCCAGCCTGGCCTACCTCTGGCTGTTTCAGGTTATTTGTTGAGTGAAACAGTAGATAGCAAATCAATCTCTCCCTCCCTCTCTCTCCTCTCTTTCTTTGTGTATGTAGATCTCCCTCTTTGTCACTGGGAATTGCAAATAATACATACATAAATCTTTTTTTAAATATAGAATTTGAGTTTAATAATTGCTAAGTATCTTATCAGTAGGAGGGCTGGGTTGGGTTGGGAGTGGAGTTGTCCATTACTTTGTCTCCTATTTTCTTTGAAAGTTAATTCTGTAATAATTTTACTTTATAGCAAAGGTTTCTATAAACAATGCACAAAGATCCTGTCATGAAACAAAGAATGAAAGAATTGCCTTTTGGTCCTAGAAGCATTATTGACTAACACTGTACATATTCTATTGTACTGCTATTCAAAATAAAATAAAATAGAAACATGTTTCCTTAAAACTGTGGCATCCCTCTGGTAAAACTGATGGCATCAATTTAAAACTTTTTCTTAACCTTTGTAAAATTCTGATACTTTCAATCAGTGTCTGCCAAATCTATCTTTATTACTCTTTGCCATGTTTTCAGGTAAAGAAAATTATCTGTATGTGTATTTATTTTAAATGTCACTTGATTAAAAGAGAATTAAAAACCCCAGGCAAAATTTTGTTCTAATATTATTTTAAGTAAATTGTAACATTTGCACTACAAATGCAAGGACTCTCTACCCGCCCATGGAAAGAAAAAAAAAATTCCCACTTCCCCAGAAGGAAAAGTCTCCACACAGGACATTTTTTCAATAAAATTTGTATGGAACCATCACAAGAGTTAATTGGTAAAACCATAACTAATTCTGGAAATCATGGACCACCCAGCCCTTAGCCCAGCCACAAAAGTATTCATAGGTTTTTTTTATGTTTGTTTTTTGCCAGTACATTTAGCTTAATGAGTACCAAAAAGTATCTGGGACAAAGGAAGACAGGTTTTGTACATAGTGAATATTTAAAAAAAAAAAAAAAAAGAGATGCTATGAGATAGTCTGATCTTTAATTTCAACACTGTGCTTTAAGTTCTAAAAAGTTCATATTTTAAAGGGAGAAGTATTTTTATCCAAGCATAAAAGTTTACAATTTTTGTAAAATTTCTCTGTTGAAATAAGAGAAACTCTCAAAAGTATGCAAAGCAAAAACAAAATACATCAGTGATTCATACTTCTAATTTCCAAATGTAGTTTCGGTACATTGTTGATCTCTAATTATATTTTTCCTCATCTGCAGTTTTGTTTTATAAATTTTGTCAGGGAGGGGGATGTTCCTGTTCTTAACACACGTTTTAAAATTTAAAATTAAGTTTTGAGGATCCATTTGGGTAGATTAAACTTGTCCTTTTTTTTTTCTTATTTGACAGGTAGAGCTATAGTCAGCAAGAGAGAGAGACAGAGAGAAAGGTCTTCCTTCCGTTGGTTCACCCTGCAAAATGGCCACCACGGCCAGCGCTGTGCTGATCCAAAGCCAGGAACCAGAAGGTTCCTCCTGGTCTCCCACGTGGGTGCAGGGGCCCAAGCACTTGGACCATCCTCCACTGCCTTCCCGGTGCATAGCAGAGGGCTGGACTAGAAGAGGAGCAACCGGGACTAGAACCCGGCGCCCATATGGGATACTGGCACCACAAGTGGAGGATTAATCAAATGAGCGTTGGCGCCAGTCCCTGAACTTATCCTTTTTAATAAAGGACCATTACTTGAGTTTATCCTAAAAGTAGAAAGTTCATATTAAGTTTGAACTTGGACCTGGAGTCTTACTATTTCCTATATAATATATGCTTGAATGAGGTCATTAACAGGAATGTGTGTTTACGAAGAGTAATAAGGGAAGAATTCTTTTATTAAAATAATTTAGATAACTTAGATACAGATGAGTATGTTCAATTCAGGAAATATCTATCCCTTTGTAGTTTTAAGTTTGAAGAAATAAACAAAAGTTTAATGAGAAGCTTGGAGCTACAATGACTTCCTCCTTTTCCTCTTCACCAGAAGTCTAGATTTCATTTCCTTATCTCTAAAGGCAAGTGATAGTGATCCATCTTGGGAGGTGGGAGTGAAAGGACCACCCCTTTGATCTTCAGTTTAGGGAAAAGATATAGTCTCGCCCTGATAGGTGCAATCAAAGGTTTTCTGAGTTTCCTGGTTGAACCAGTCAGTTCAGAGGAAGAAAGGAATTCTCAGGAGTTAGGTGTTTTACAAGGACTTTAAAACCCATGCATACTCCAGAGAATTTTCCCAATTAAATAATTTCTGATCCTATCATTAAGAAAGCACCCAAATTTGATGTTAGCGCTTCAGCTTTCCAGGCTCTGTTCTATCCCTAAAGAAAAAGAATCCTGTGTACCAGATAAATTCAGTCAGATAATATCTTACTTTAAAAAGAATTCGTGAAAAAGCAAAATAGATCAAGAACTAAAGTCCTGTAGGCTGATGTCCCTAAGATTTTCCTGGTCATAGATCCTGCACAACATGTTGTATAAGCTGCCATCCATCATGAAAAGCAGAAAGGAACAGACATATGGCGTCAGTTAGGAGACCAGACCAGAGTGGCTGTGTTGGCTGCTCATTCTGGCTCCTGATTCCTTCTTCTCGATAATGCAGGTGTGAGGAGAGAGCAGTGATGGCCCACGTATCTGAATACTATCTGTCATCCATGTGGGAAACCTGAATTTTATTTCTAGTTCTCTGCTTCAGCCTCCTCAGAGCCTAGCTCAGGCCAAGGCCATCATTTGGAAAATGAACTCGAAGATGGAAGTGCAACTCAGACACTCTCTCTTTTTCTACCTCTCAAATAAATAAATAAAATCTATTTTTAAAAGCAATTATACTAATTTTTCTTACATTTTTAGGGTCTGAATAAATCTCACAAAGTCCAAAGAGACTTGGAAAACTCCAGTTTTTTTCAAAATATGTTAGTATTTGCAAACTAATTGGACAATGTTGTGGTTCGGCTACCTCAGCATCAAGATACGTTTAAACATTCCCAAGACCTTAAAAGATAACTGTCAGACATCAAAAGCAAAGATTAAAAAAATTAAAACCAGATATTCACAACTCAAGAAACACAGAGGCTAAGAAAAATGGCCCCATGGGTCTCAATAACCTTGGAAGACATCATTAGGGAACCAAACAGAGCAGCATGTTCGTAATAAGACTGAGCCCTTAAGAACACTCTAAATTGTATTCCTTGTGATTAGGTTTAAGAAGTAGGAAATCATAAACACAAAGGAATTTTTGTCAATGTGACTACATTCTTTGCAAATTAGGAATTAGTAAAAACAGTTTTAGTTTGCCCTAAAAAATGACCAGGAAATGCCAAAACTTGTCAAATGAATACCAAATACATGAAGTGGCTCAATGTTTTCATAGCCAAAAATAGAGGACAAAGGAAAAGCAGACATTTTTAAATTCTAAATTTCCTTAAATGTGCCAGGTCTGATAATAGTATTTTTCACTATTAGCTTATATATGTTGAGTTTGTGCTACTTTTTATGAATATTAATTTTTTTAAGATTTTATTTATTTGAGAGGTAGAGTCACAGACAGAGAGAGGGAGAGACAGAGGGAGGTGTCTTCCATCCTCTGGTTCTCTGAATGGCCTGAGCTGGGCTGATCCAAAACCAGGATCCAGGATCATCTTCCAAGTCTTCCAAGAAGATGCAAGGGCCCAGGCACTTGGGCCATCATCCACCGCTTTCCCAGGCCATAGTAGAGAGCTGGATTGGAAGATGAGCAGCTGGGGCATGAACTGGTGTCCAAATGGGATGCAGATAACCCAGGCCCCCTATGCCACAGTGCCAGCCCCTGAAGACTCATTTTAAATCTCTACTAAACATATGAAGTGTGAATGTTTTGATTAAAGTTCTTTTCTCCGTTAGTTTTTAAATACTTAGTGAAGAATGTTCTAGAAATATCATATCAATAACTGTGGATTTAGTAGCCCTACTGAAGAGAATGAATGATATTAAGGGAATACACCGTGCGACATCTGATGCCGAATCACATTTTCCTATTCATTATGTTGGCATGCCAGAGGGAGAGGCAAGGTAAGCTTTAGCAAAGTACACAGAGTTCTGTGACAGTTGTAATAATTCTTTTTTTTTCTTTTAAAAGATGTAATTATTTATTTAATAAGGCAGAGTTACAGAGAGGCAGAGGCAAAGAGAGAGAGAGAGAGGTCTTCCATCCGCTGCTTCACTCCCCAATTGGCTGTAAGAGCCAGAGCTGCACCCTCCGAAGCCAGGAGCCAGGAGCTTTTTCCAGGTCTCCCATGTGGGTGCAGGGGCCCAAAGACTTTGGCCATCTTCTACTGCTTTCCTAGGCTGTATCAGAAGTAGAGTAGCCAGGACTTAACCAAGTACCCATATGGGATGCTGGCACTACAGGAGGCGGCTTTACCCCCTACGCCACAGCGTCAGCCCCAAGAGAATTGACAAATAAAGCTGTGACTGTGGTGATGTTTGAAATGGGATTTAGATAGGACATATGTCACACAAAGGAGTTCCCTCCTGAATCAGGAGCTGGTAAGAAGGGAACTGGCTGTTTAATCAAGGCAACAAATGTCCCACTTGATGTTTTAGGAACTTCTGGGTTACTTTCTCACCAAGAACATCAAGCTAAACTAGGTAGCTAGCATCAAACTAGAGAGACATGTACTACTACTATTATAGACAATAGAGGAACTACAAGTATAGAAGTTTGTGTGTGTGTGTGTATCTGCATATATAGCAAACCAAAAATGAAGCATTCTGAATCCTTTCAACTAATCTATGAAATAAAATTTTTATGAGAATAAATTCAAGTCAATATTTTTCCATGAATGAACTATTTCAGTTCTCGTAATTGTCTTGACCATTCTTTGCTTACTAGCTTCCCATGATTTTTTACCCAATTGCTAATTGTAGCTCATTTTCTTGAAATAAATCTCTTCCCTGCTCTCATGTTTTCCCCTCCCCTTTTAAAAAGTATGAGGCAAGCAAGGAATCATTTTGTTGACTATAGCTTTTTGGCTATTACACACGTATATTTGTATCTTCAGCATAAAGAAAATTTTCCATTTCTTAAAAGGGGTTATTTATTTATGTGAAAGGCAAATTTATAGAGAGGGGCAGAGAGAAAGAAAGAGATCTTGCATCTGCTAGTTCACTCCACAAATGGCTGCAGTGCCTGGTGCTGGGCCAGGCCAGAGAGGAGCCTAGAATTCTTTTTTTTTTTTTTTTAATTTTTTTTTTATATATAAAGCTTTTATTTAAAGAATATAAATTTCCAAAGAACAGCTCATGGACCACAATGGCTCCCCCCCCCACAACTTCCCTCCCTCTCCCCAGCCTCCCCTTTCCCGCTCCCTCTCCCCTTCTGTTCACATCAAGATTCATTTTCAATTCTCTTTATACACAGAAGATCAATTTAGTACATATTACGTAAAGATTTCAACGGTTTGCCCTCGCATAGAGACACAAAATGATAATACTGTTGGAGTACTAGTTATAGTATTAATTCACAATGTACAGCACATTAAGGACAGAGATCCTACATGATTTTTTTTTTAAAAAATTGATTAATTGTCTATGCAATTTCCAGTTTAACACCAAGATTTTTTAATCATTTGCAATTATCTTTATATAAAGAAGATCGATTCAATATATACTATGTAAGGATTTCATCAGTTTGCACCCACTCAGAAACACAAAGTGTAAAAATACTGTTTCAGTACTAGTAATAGCATCACTTCACATTGGATAACACATTAAGGACAGATCCCTCATGAGACGTAAGTACACAGTGACTCCTGATGTTGATTTAACAATTTGACACTCTTGTTTATGGCGTCAGTAATCTCCCTAGGCTCTGGTTATGAGTTGCTGAGGCTATGGAAGCCTTTAGGGTTAGCCGACTTCGATCTTATTCCCACAGGGCCATAGTCAAAGTGGAAGTTCTCTCCTCCCTTCAGAGAAAGGTACCTCCTTCTTTGATGGCCCCGTTCTTTACACTGGGATCTCACTCGCAGAGATCTTTCATTTAGGTCTTCTGTTTTTTCCAGAGTGTCTTAGCTTTCCATGCCTAAAATATTCTTATGGGCTCTTGAGCCATATCTGAATGCCTTAAGGGCTGATTCTGAGGCCAGAGTGCTATTTAGGACATCTGCCATTCTATGAGTCTGCTGTGTATCCTGCTTCCCATGTTGGATCATTCTCTCCCTTTTTCATTCTATCAGTTAGTATTAGCAGACACTAGTCTTGTTTGTGTGATCCCTTTGACTCTTAGACCTATCAGTGTGATCAATTGTGAGCTGAAATTGATCACTTGGACTAATGAGATGGCCTTGGTACATGCCACCTTGATGGGATTGTATTGGAAACCCCTGGCACAATTCTAACTCCATCATTTGGGGCCGTTCCGATTGAGCATGTCCCAAGTTTTACATCTCCTCCCTCTCTTATTCCCACTCTTATATTTCACAGAGATCACTTTTCAGTTAAAATTTAAACACCTAAGAATAATTGTGTGTTAATTACAGAGTTCAACCATTAGTACTAGGATAAAGAAAAAAAAAATACTACCATGGATAAAGTATTACATTGTACAACAACAGTCAGCACAAGAGCTGATCGAGTCACTGTTTCTCATAGTGTCCATTTCACTTCTACAGGTTTCCCCTTTGGTGCTCAGTTAGTCATCGCCAATCAAGGGAAACAAATGATATTTGTCTCTTTGGGACTGACTTAATTCACTCAGCATGATGTTTTCCAGATTCCTCCATTTTGTTGCAAGTGACCGGATTTCATTGTTTTTGACTGCTGTATAGTATTCTGTAGAGTACATGTCCCATAATTTCCTAATCCAGTCTACTGTTGATGGGCATTTGGGTTGGTTCCAAGTCTTAGCTCTTGTGAATTGAGCCGCAATAAACATTGCTGTGCAGACGGCTTTTTTGTTTGCCAATTTAATTTCCTTTGGGTAAATTCGAAGGAGTGGGATGGCTGGGTTGAATGGTAGGGTTATATTCATGTTTCTGAGGAATCTCCAGACTGACTTCCATAGTGGCTTCACCAGTTTGCATTCCCACCAACAGTGGATTAGTGTCCCTTTTTCCCCACATCCTCTCCAACATCTATTGTTGGTGGATTTCTGAATGTGAGCCATTCTCACCGGGGTGAGGTGAAACCTCATTGTGGTTTTGATTTGCATTTCCCTGATTGCTAGGGATCTTGAACATTTTTTCATGTGTCTGTTGGCCATTTGGATTTCCTCTTTGGAAAAATGTCTATTGAGGTCCTTGGCCCATCTCTTAAGTGGGTTGTTTGTTTTGATGTTGTGGAGTTTCTTAATTTCTTTGTAGATTCTGGTTATCAACCCTTTATCTGTTGCATAGTTTGCAAATATATTTTCCCATTCTGTCGGTTTCCTATTCACTTTCCTGACTGTTTCTTTTGCAGTACAGAAACTTTTCAATTTGATGTAATCCCAGTAGTTAATTTTGGTTTTCAGTGCCTGTGCTTCTGGGGTCTTTTCCAAGAAGTCTTTGCCAGTACCTATGTCTTGCAGGGTTTCTCCTATGCTCTCTAGTAATTTGATGGTGTCGGGTCGTAGGTTTAAATTTTTAATCCATGTTGAATGGATTTTTGTGTAAGGTGAAAGGTAGGGGTCTTGCTTCATGGTTCTGCACGTGGAAATCCAGTTTTCCCAGCACCATTTATTAAACAGACTGACCTTACTCCAGGGACTGGTTTTGGATCGTTGATCAAATAGAAGTTGGCTGTAGGTGTTTGGATTGATTTCTGGAGTTTCTATTCTGTTCCATTGGTCTATCCATCTGTCTTCGTTGGAAAGATGTGTTTCTTGTAGGCAGCAAATAGATGGTTTTTGTTCCTTAACCCAATCAGCCAATCTCTGTCTTTTAACAGGACAGTTTAGACCTTTAACATTCAATGTGACTATTGATAAGTGGTAAGTTTGCCCTGCCATTTGCCAGATATTTTCTAATGTATGCTTTGAATTCCCTGTGATCTTTTGCCGTGAGGTTCCCTTCGTTTACCTTCTTTCATGTTGATGGTCGTGTTTCTGTGTTTCTGTGTGTAACACGTCTTTAAGTATCTTTTGCAGGGCTGGACGAGTGGCAACAAATTCTTTCAATTTTTGTTTGTTATGAAAGGTCTTTATTTCACCTTCATTCACAAATGAGAGCTTTGCAGGGTATAATATTCTGGGCTGGCAGTTTTTCTCTCTAAGTACCTGGGCTATGTCTCGCCATTCCCTTCTAGCTTGTAGGGTTTCTGTTGAGAAGTCAGCTGTGAGTCTAATTGGAGATCCTCTGAGAGTAATCTGACGTTTCTCTCTTGCACATTTTAGGATCTTTTCTTTTTGCTTCACTGTGGTGAGTTTAATTACAATATGTCATGCAGAGGATCTCTTTTGGTCATGTTTATTAGGGGTTCTATGAGCTTTCTGGATTAGGATTTCTCTGTCTTTCTCCAAGCCTGGAAAGTTTTCTGCTAGTATCTCCCTAAAAAGGCCTTCTAATCCTTTCTCCCTCTCCATACCTTCAGGAACACCTAGAACCCGAATGTTGGGTTTTTTAATAGTATCCTGTAAATTCCCAACGATATCTTTTAGTTTTCTAATTTCCTCTTCTTGTCTTTGGTTTGACTGTTTCCTCTCCTGTTCTCTGTCTTCTAGGTCCGATATTCTCTCTTCTGCTTCACCCATTCTGGTTTTAAGGCCCTCAAGATTGCTTGTCACTTGATCTATTGAATTCTTCAATTCATTAAGATTTTTTGTCACTCTCGTAGCTTCTTGTTCTACTAGTTGTTTCATTTCGTTTTGATTTCTCCGTAGTACTTCATTCTCGTGAGAGAGATTTTCTATCTTATCCATTAAGGATTTCTGTAGTTCAAGAATTTGTTTTTGAGAACTTCTTAATGTTTTTATCAATTCTTTGAGATCTGCTTCTTGCATTTCTTCTATCTCATTATCTTCATAATCCTGACTTGGGGTGTCTTTTCCGTTTGGGGTCATCATAGCGTCTTCCTTGATCTTGCTCCCTCGGAATCTGTTTTTATTTGGCATTTTTTTTTCCCCCACACTCTTTCTCTGGGTTGTCAAGGTAACGGAGTTTGTGTGCGCGGTGTGTTCCCAGTTTTTGGGTCCCCTTCAGGTTTCTACAGCCTCGGGTTTTTGGTTCCGTCTGCCTCAGTGATGGGCGGGCGGGCGGGCGGGCACGCCTTGTCCCACTGCGTTTAATCTAGCTCGAATTAGCAGGGTGGGTGACGAGAGAGGCTAGTGTCCATGCAGGCTCGGCTCAATTGTGCTGTTTCCCCCGTGGGGGGTCTGCTTCCCCCCGCCAGTGTCTCGGGATCCCTGTATCGGCCCCCGTTCAAGCGCTCTGTTCCAATGGCGACTGTGTTCCGCCCGGCTTTCGGTTCAGCTGGCGGGCGCGCGCCGTCCCACTGTGTTCAGTCTAGCTCGAGTGAGCAGGGTGGGCAACGAAAGAGGCTAGTGTCCGTGTGGGCTCGCCTCAATTGTGCTGTTTCCCCCGTGGCGTCTGCTTCCCCCCGCCAGTGTCTCGGGATCCCTGTATCGGCTCCCGTTTAAGCGCTCGAATCCAATGGCGACTGTGTTCCGTCCGGTTCCCGTCCCTCCCGGCAGCTCCCGTGCCACTAAGGCACGATTTGCCGTTCGAAACTTACTTTCCCCTAGGTCCTCTGCGTCTCATTCACTGGGTCCGGAAGAATTTCCACTGCATTTTTTTCCCTGAGATTTTTCCTGAGGCTACAGTAACTCTGTTTTTATTAAACTATCTTTTTGCGGACTGCTAGTGCGCGTCCTCACTATTCCGCCATCTTGGCTCCCTGGAGCCTAGAATTCTATATGAGTCTCTCATGTACATGTAGGGACCCAGGGACTCAAGCCATCCTCTGCTGCTTTCCCAGGCACATTATCAGGGAACTACATCAAAAGTGGGGCAGCTAGGACACAAACCGATGCCCATATGGGATACTGATGTTGCTGGAAGCAGCTTAACCCACTGCACCACAATTTTTCCCTTGTCCTTGGCTTTGAATCAACAAGATAAATGTTGTTGTGGCATTCCCCATTTGGGGAATGATGTCACCTGTGACAGGCATCCCATATTGGAGCAATGGTTCTAGTCCTAGCTGCTCCACTTCACATCCAGCTTCCTGCTAATGCAGCAGAGGATGCTCCAAGTACTTAGACCCCTGCCCCTCATGTGAGAGACCAGTATGGAGATCCTGGCTTCTGGCTTTGGCCTGACCTTGTCCTGACTCATGTGGCCATTTGAAGAGTGAATCAGCGAGTAGAAGCTTTCTCTCTTCCTCTCTCTCTCTGTCACTCTACCTTTTGAATAAAAATAAATAAACCTTTTTAAATTAATATATATTCCAATGAAAAAATTTTTTTAAAAAAATCAAAGAATTGTAAAATAGTACATAATTTCACATATTTATATATCTCCCCAAAGGAAGATTAAAATTAATTATAGCTATCATCCTCTTTCTTAATAATTATAGAGCTATGTATTTCCAGCCCCTGGTGCCTTACTAATAAATGCAGTTATCTTCAAGGAATAGTTAACACTATGTCCATTGATGCATTTATTTATTTTTAGATTCATTTAATAAATGTTTATTGATTATTTACTCCAGTTGGTACTATGCTATGCAAGTTAATAATAATTCCTGCTCTAATGGGGTTTAAAATTTATCAGGAAAGCACACACTTATGTAAACCATTGCAATATATGGCCCTGGGTACCACATAATTAAAATTGAGCTCAATAGCAATCATTTAGCCTAGAAGTTAGCACACCCATTTCCCAAATCCATTTTCATAGGTTTCATTCCTCGCTCTCACTCCTGACTCCAGCTCCCTGTTAGTTAGGACCCTGGAAACAGTGGTGATCATTTGAGTAACTGAAATCCTGTCTTCCATGTTGGAGACCTGGAATGTATTCTGGGCTCCAGGTTCTGGCCTCGCCCAGCCTTGGATGTTTCAGCCATTTGGGGAATGAACCACTGGCTGAACTCTCTCCCTCTCACTCTCTTACTCTCTTTCTCTCTCCCATTCTGTCTCTTCCCATCTACCTCTCAAATGAACAAATAACAATTTAAAATAAAATAAAATAGAGCTCATGTTCCTTCAATCTACTTAAGCACACAAACCTCCCTACTTGCTACATTCTCCAAAACAGAAAGGTAAGAATCACATCTGACCAGAAGGCTTAAGAATAACATGGGTCTCTACTGTGGTGTACTCTGAAGCATCATGGCAGGTGCTGGGCCGGGAGTGTTATATAATTGTTATGCTTTAAACTTCCTAATAGTTCTGTGTAGGTGTCTCTCTTATTCTGATTTTCCTGGCTGTAGTAGGGATTAAAATTCTCTCTTCTGCTTTGTGTAACTAGTCCTTTTTTCGCTCTGTGTGTAGTCCATTCTCTGTCTACCAAATTCTCCTGCAATTTGTATACTGTCTTTATTCTGTACTTCTGTCTCCCACCGGAAGTGCCATCCATCTTCCCTTTCACTGCCTCCCCCTTAAGAACTAAACTTGTTTGTGAAATCTATCACTACCTTAATAGGTGACAGATAAGATGCATAGGAATACGCTCTGTGCCATCCAGTTCCTTGAAGGAGACTGGAAGGGTAAGGAGGACTTATTCAGAACAGAGAAGTCAGGGATCAAGGAGAGTCTGGAAGCATTGTTTAATCAGAGGAAGCATCCTATAGGAAGAACAGGGAAAGAGACCATGACTCTCCATGGGTGCAGAGTGGACCACAAACTGTCAATCATGGCACTCCTATTGAGCTGCCGTAAGGAATTTGTCTTTGCTATGTGCTGAATGTGTCCACTCCAAAACACCAAACAGTCATACAAAGAAGTGGGGCCTCTGAGAAGTTAGCAAGGCATAAGGGCAGAGCCTGCATAGATGAGATCAGGAACCCTTACAAGACAGCTTGGTGCAGTGGGTTCCTCCCTCGCTTCCAGCACATGAGTGTACAGCATTCCTCCCATCCTGAGGAGGCAGTATCACCTCACCGTCTCAGAAGTGGAGAGCAGCCCCTACCAGGTTCCAAACTGCTGACATCTGGGTCTGGGACTTCCCAGCTTCCAGAACTCTGAAAAATATGTTCTGTTTTTTCCAAATTACCCTGTCTCAGGCATTTTGTTGTCATTGCACAAACAGACTGACAGCCCTTTCTGTGTTTGCATTTTAACATGTCTTTGGGTGTTATTTAATTGGTAACTTTATTCCGCTCTAGCTGGCAAGAGTTATGTAGCCAGGCCATATCCAATTTGCTCAATAGTTTATCTCTTATTGGTTCCTGGAGCTCAAGAAACATTACTTTAGAAAATCATAAATTATCAGTTGGTTTAAGCTCTAGATATCCGTATGAAGAGAGTAGCTTTATTTAGTATTTAGATTTTTCAGATAGCTATGAGAGCAAAAATGGAGTTGGGTGTATTTGTGAGAAAAATAGATAAAATAATTGATAAAATTTAATCTGCAAAGAGATCAAGAAAGCTGAGAGGGAAAAATAAATTGAAAAATCAATTGAAGACGTTAATGAGTTTTGATAAAAGGAGTATTCTTTATTGAGAATAGAGAGGGGATAGACCTAGAGGAAAAAGAGGTTTTGATGCGAGAGGATAGTTGTAAAAATAATGAATTGATATGTAGCAGTTCTGGGTGATATTGATAAAATCCAGGGCATGGATCTTGGGCATGGATGTCTAAAATGAAGTTCATGTTTGGGGTATTATGGAATCAGTGAACAAAGAGAATAGAATGGCTTTGAGTTGATAAGAGATCTAGGATGAAGGAGGCTATGCTTATGTACCTAAGAGATGCCCATATAACAGAGGGAATCAAAACAGACAATGAATAGAGCAAAAAGGAAGCTGGCTCTGAAGACTCAAGTAGATTCAAGTCAAGAAGATGAGGGGAAGTCCACAGATGTCATTGAGATTGCAGGAGAGCTTGTTAATACTTCTCCTAGAACATGTATTTTAAGATGAGAGAGAAAGTAGAAATTGGGAAAAGAAGAACAGGGAAGCAGGAGAATATAGACAAAAAAGGTATTACATAACTTTTTTATTTTTTTATTTATATGACAGGTAGAGTTATAGACAGAGAGAGAGAGACAGAGAGAAAGGTCTTCCTTCCGTTGGTTCACCCCCCAAATGGCCGCTAGGGCCCGTGCTGCACCAATCCGAAGCCAGGAGCCAGCTGCTTCTTCCTGGTCTCCCACGCGGGTGCAGGGGCCCAAGCACTTGGGCCATCCTCCACTGCCCTCCCAGTCCACAGCAGAGGGCTGGACTGGAAGAAGAGCAACTGGGACTAGAACCTGGTACCCATATGGGGTGCCAGTGCCACAGGCGGAGGATTAACCAAGTAAGCCACGGCACCGGCTCCTCACGTAACTTTTGCATTAACGAAAAATAACAGGGTTGGAGGAGTTGGCTGGTCGCACCCACTGATTAAGAGAAGCAAGGACAGCGGGTTCAGATATCTCAAAATGCTGCCAAACAGGTCCTAGTCATTTCCTAGGAAATTCTAAGGATTAGAACTTGAGGAATCTCTGGTCCTTCTGGAAGGAACAAAATATGACTGGCTTAGGAGAATAATAACATTTGAAATGCAAACCCCAAACTTCTCAAAGCTGGTCATAGGCTTGGTCTACGCATGCTGAGTTTGCTGGACAGAGGATTTAATCTTCCACGACCTGGTCTGCAGAACCCTAAGAAAGGGTCTGGGCAGCTCAGCTTCCACAGCAGCCCATTTTCTTTTCAACATAAGGATCTGCCATTCGTAGCATGTAAGGCTGGTATTTGGAACAATGAGCTTCACAACACTTGCAGGCCTTCTGAGCTACTCAGATCCTTAATGATCAGTTACAAACACATCTATGAAGCAGATGGACACTTGATTGAGCTTGATGGGGGCCGGCTCTTCTTCCAGTATTCAAGGTATTCAGGAAGCCATGTTTTCCAAAGGAAGCTTTCAAAATTTGGCCAAGGCTCCAAGTTACGAGTATAGACAAGTAGGATTTTGAGGAATTTTTTATTTGAGTCACTATGGGACTTTATATTAAGGTATTTTTTTCACTCAGTGTCTCTGAGATAGGAATGTATGTCAGGGCTCTCCAGAGAAATCAAACCAGCAGGATATGTAAGAAGGGACTTACTTATGAGAGTTGGTTCACGTGAGTTATGGAAGATGAAAAGTTACACGAGAGGCTGAAATGCCAGAGTTGGAAGGCCAAACAGCCTGGATTTCTCATGTCCAAAAGCAGAAGATGGGTGTTGCAATTCCAGATGAGACAGAGAAATCATCTCTCCTCTAGTCATCTTTTTTCTTAGAAAGTCATCTTTCTTCTTCTGAGTCCTCAAAGGATTAGATGGCCCCCACCCACACAGGCTGCACAGTCTTCTTTACCCAGTCTTCTGATTTAAACCTGAATCTTTGCTGGAAACATTCTCAGGCACATACCCCAAATTCATACTGTACCAGCTGCCTGGTACCCCTTAACTCAAGTTGCAGGGGGATTCCGGAGAGCTCTCCGCTTGCTTACATTTCCATAAGCTCATGCAATTTTTCTGGATACATACTGCCTGAAGTGTTTATCTGTGGACAAAGGTCTCCAAGCCTCAAGGACAGTGAGAACCAGCTTGCACAATGCCCCTTCCAGAAACAATGCACTGCTGCCTACTTCTGAAGCTTGCGTGCTACCTAACATTACCTGATGATGTATATGCCCGGGATGATGGGCATTTTGCTTTACTCCAAATCAGTGCCAGGGACCAAAAAGCTGCTACACGTCCCTTCCACAAGAATGCCTCTCAGAAAAGGAATGACTTACAGTTATTCCCGACAAGAGATACGTCTCTGGTCCTCCATCACTTCCTGCAGCCAACAGCTTGAAATTCTGCTAAGCTGATTAACTAGTTCAGTGACTTATATTAAGAGCCCAAGTAAGCCACAGGAGGTCAACCTGTTAGTCTGCAAGTGCCAAGTGCAACTTTATTATTTTTCTCTCCAATGGAAGGCAGTGTGGGGTCTCTCCACAACTAAACCCAAGCTTATATTTTCATATAGACCTTTACAATGTTTTTAAAGGATAATTATGTCATTTGTATAACCTGGAAACATCATAGATAACAATATCCTTACCCTGTAAAGACAAACTTATCTGTTAACAATTTCATTTTCAAATTTACTTTTTCAACTCCATAAACATAAATGAGTTGGTAGAATATATGTAAAGCACACGTGCTATGGGAAATAAGCCTTTTACAAAGCTGCATAATTTGTGATTTCCTCCTTTCTTCATATGAACATGGCCCGTATTGACTTTTCCTAATTAGGATGAAGTTTTGTTGGTTTCCTTAGTTTTATCTCATTTTATATATATATATATATTTGTTTTAAGTATATTAGCAAGGCACACCTCATATCAACATCCCAAGTGTGTTTGGCAGATTAGATATCTTCTATGTATTTTTGCATTAATAGTTTTTCCAATCAACAATGGGCTGATTGAAACATAGGTCCACTGTAAATTGAGGAGCATCTCTATAGAGAATATAGAGGGTGCTCACTCTGAAGCCCAAAGACCAGGAGACCCAGGGTTGTTTTCTTACACCTGTCTGGCACAGAGATGAAAGTCATTTGTTAGGCCATCACCAGAAATAATCACAACTGTCTTTAAAATTCTCAGACACATTTCTTTTAATTTGAATACAAATATATTGACTCATTATTGAAAATGATTATACTGTTAGGATCTGCTGATAGATTAGTAATAAGAAAGGTTACTACAAGTAATGCTTTTGAAGTAGTTTGCATTTTATTAGTGTGTTATTCATTTGTATTATATTGTATTTTACAGTGTTATATAATTGTTAACTATGCTGTCAATATGCTAGTTGTGAATATTTGTGTGGTATTCATTACGTATCAAGCATTAGTCTAAAGACTTGAGTTTTGTTTTTAATATTTATTTATTTATTTGAAAGGCAGAAAGAGAGAGAGAGAGAAAGAGAGAGAGAGAGAAAGAATCTTCCATCCACTGGTTCACTCCCCACATGGCTGCAACAGCCAGCGCTGAGCCTCCCTGAAGCCAGGAGCTTCATCCAGGTCTCCCACATGGGTAACAGGAGATCAAACACTTGGGTTATCTTCTTCTGCTTCCTCTGCTTTTCCTAGGGACCTGGATTGGAAGTGGAGTAGTCTGCACATTTGGCTACTTTGCAGGTGCTGATTTTTCAGTTATTCCATGCTCTCCACATAATCACTGCTGCCGACTGCCTAGGTGGTCCATAAGTCCAGAGTTTGGAAACCATAATTTCATAACTCATTAATGGATAACTTGGAGTAGTTTGCTTTCTTTTCCCTTATTGATGTTTTATCAAACTGTTCTTACCTGTTGTCGCATTTTTAATTCTGATCCAGTGCCTTGGATTTGTGGTATGGCCAAAGTGTGAATGACATGGGTAGAGATATTATAACCAGATCAGTTTCTTGAAATTGTAGTGGAGACTTTGTCTCTGGACCCTTATTATATATCCTTTAAACTAGTAATCAACAAAGAGGCAATATTTGTTTACTCTCTCCTCCCCCTTTGTTCATACCAGTTACCCCTAGACATTTACTATCAAACTAAACCCAATTTTAGGTGGATTGCTATCTTTAATGAGCCATTAGAAATTGTTAACACCTGCCATTAACTGGGTGAGTGCACCTGGCCACCTTCTTAGAGGTCTCAGATAAAGTGGGCCTTTAGATTCTATTTGTCTTAGCTGAACCTGTTACCCTGTATCTCTATTATGATATGAACTGGTAGAGTAAAATGACTTCTTGTTTCTTCATCTCAAAGCTACAATCAGAGCTTTGATAGGGATCTCCCAGTTAAAGTCAACATTGCCTGTTGCAATTAACACCTATTGAAATGTTAACAGCTAATTTAAGAGCATAGCTTGTCAATTCCCACTTTAGGCCACATTTTCCACTGTCACAAGGGAGAAAGGACAATCTCATTGCCTTTCTTCTGTTTTATGTTACTCCTCAGGGCTGCTACTCATTTCATTTTTAAAGGTATTTAATAATTTCGCCTATTGGCTTCTAGAAATCCTGTTCTTTTGTGTTTTACTTTGATCAAGTTAATACAGGTATAAATATATTGGTAATATTGCGAGTGAAAAGAACTGCCTGCATATTTACAGATTTGCTAATTTGTAGAACAGTGATGCTACACTGGAATGAAATATGAATTTATGACATGCTGTTTCCAAGAATATAACTGAACTTATTATAATTTATTATCTAATTATGTTTATGTGGATTCTGAGTTACAGATAGATCTATAGATCATGATATCTACATAGGGCTACATGTTTATCAGACTGTAAAATCGCTCTGTAAATTCTCACTTAGTCACGTGAATGTCATGGGTACATTGTATTGGTAACATTGTCAAAGCTGGACTTAACAAATCTTTCCATGTGAGTAAGAAAGCAATGGAAATATATTAATGTATTATTAATATTTTATTTCTAACTGAAAAACATGAGTTCCTGAAAACTGTTGTTTAACACAGCTTTTCTGATCCTCATTCACTTAATTAAGATTTAATTAGCACTCATGTAAGCTGTTTAGACAGGGAGCCAAGTGATAAATAAGATATTGTGGAGACCCTCAGAAGACTTTCATTATAAGGTAGGATAGAAATATTAAATAAATGTATTAAATGGAACTATTTGAAACTGAAAACTATTTTTTCACTACTTGATGGAATGTTCTGTGAACCAACATGATACTATGAGCTAGAATGGGAAAAAGCTTTGCATAAAAATACAAACATTGTTGGGGCCATCGCTGTGGCCCTGGCCTGAAGTGCTGGCATCCCATAGGGGCGCTGGTTCGAGTCCTGGCTGCTCCTCTTCCGATCCAGTTCTCTGCTATGGCCTGGGAAAGCAGTAGAAGATGGCCCAAGTCCTTGGGTCCCTGTAACTGCATGGGAGACCCGGAGGAAGCTCCTGGCTCCTGGCTTCAGATAGGCGCAGTTCTAGCCATTTTGGCCATCTGGGGAGTGAACCGGCAGATTTGTAACTCTGTCTTTCAAATAAATAAATAAAAATTTTAAAAATACAAACAATGTCAAGAGCAAAGCATAAAGGACAAATAGTGGTGGGGACTACAAAAGACTGTGCAAAAGAGGGGAGGGGGTTGAAGAGGGTCTTGAAACTTCTGAAAGAACTGTATAGAGAATATTTGTAGAAAGTGCTAGCCAATGTTTTCCATCTGTATCTGTCAGCATGTGTCTGTCATATGAACATGCATATGTGAATGGGGGCAGCAATGCCCCGAAGCCCTACAGGACTATGGGCAAAAAATGAAAATAAGCATAGACCGCTGTCTGACACAGGGTTTTATTGACTGGTTCCTCAGCAAAGTGTTAATGATCACTGTGGCAGTGTTTCAGAAAGATAATAAAAAATAGACTGAGGTTGGTGACCCTGGTCTATGTCCAGTAATGACTCTCTGGAAGGGATGAGCCCTCATATTAGCTTTTAAAAAATATCTTTACTTTCAAACAATCTCAAGCCTGTAGAAAAGTTCAGAAAAATAATGCTAAGATTTTTTTTCCTATAAGTTTCTGATCTGACAGCACATCACCCTCTGTTTCTTCCAGTGAGGAACAACTGCATAATCATAATAGAATCATCAAAATTAAGAAATTAGTGTGCATTATTGCCTTTAACCTATAGGTTTCAAGTAAGGTTCTCAATTTGTTCTATATAGCTAGAAAGATCCTGTCTACAATCATACTTTGCTTTTCATGACATCCAGTGATTCATGTGTAGCTTTTGATGATTTCTGAGATCAATTTCAGCTTGCAGGATGATGGCACACAAGGCAGAGCCCGCTCTAAGGAGCCAGTCTTTGTGAGCATATTCCAATACACTTGGAGTAGGAGATATTTTTTCTTAAAATAAGGTAATCCTTCTGAATCGCAGTTGAATCTCCAAATGCACTAGCACTTGAGCCATCCTCTACTGCTTTCCCAGGCCATAGTAAAGACCTGGATCGGAAGTGGAGCAGCCGGAACTAGAACAGGAATCCATATGGGATGCAGACACTGCAGACGGTGGCTTGGCATGTTATACCACAGGGGAGGCCAGCCCTGTCAGATTTGTACCATTTCTATGAGTTATCTGGAGTGTTAAATGGAGATCAAACATTATTAACAATGAAAGAAGTGCATTTATTTACTTTCTAGTATCCTACAACTTTCACAGTCCTTCCCTTCTCTGCCCACTAAACACCAGTCTTTGTTGTTGCTTTGATGTTGTTATCTAGCCACGTGTTTTCCAAAGAAATTGTTTATAGTTTGTACTTGCAATACAAATAAAATTCATCCTAGGTTCCTATGACCAGTGTCTGCCTCACTGGAGGGAATAACTTATTTTCCCAAAAGCACAAAGCTGTTTTTTTTTTTTTTTCTTTAGTAAAAATGAAAGAAAAATAAGGTCCAGAGGGAGAGCTTTCTGGGTCCTCAGTTGACACAAATGGCATGAGCAGAAATTTAAACAAAACGATTGTAATTTAAGTTCTGTGGTTGGTTTATTTCTAGGCTGTCAAGTTGAACCACGCTGAAAAGGATAACTTTAACAGTGGTCCTGATCAGAGCCAGCTTAATCTTCCCTCTTACCAGCAGCCCTGTTACTTCCTTTATCTACTTACTGATCGAATCTGCTGTTTATCCAGGTCCTAGTGAATAAACAAAATTTGCATGAGGGGATTTTTCCATCTTCAGAAAAGAGCTTTATGCTTGTTATCTTTTGCCAGTGACTCCCATTATGGGAAGGGAATTTTCCTTACCATATCAGACTTCTCCAGGCTTTTTCCACATCAAGACATTTTCCTCTTCATTTGGACTTTCTGATATCCAGATTCCTCCTTGTCTCTATCAACACAGATGTGTGTATCTGCACCAAAGATTGCATACTGATGTTACATCTCTCCCCAACTCAAGCCTTCATTTGAGATCCTTGCCCAGATTTACAGGCAGTTTAATCTGAATAACTTTTCTTTTTTGCTCCATCTGCTCCATCTGCAAATGTTTAAATGAGCTTCCAGTTTTCTTTTAAAAGCACATAGCCATTGACACAATGTGCAGCGTTTTATAACACTAAACCCCTTGATATCTTTTAAAGGCAAGACTTTGCAAGATTGTGTCCATCACTTCCTCATGCCGCTTTTCATTTTCTGTAACTTTGTAGCTAACTTAACTTCTTCCTTCTGTTTCCACTTTAATTGTTGTGTATTAACTCCATGCTGGAGGATGGCCTGAGTTCTGCTCCATGCTGTGGGATGTTGCTTCTAAACTAACCCCTCCTATTAAAGGGACATCTTGGTAAATGTAATTTCTGGCCTCGTGTTTCCTTTGGGTGAATTATATTTGCGGAGAGTGGGAGAAAAAGCAATAGCAGAAGAAACACAAACATGAGTCACTGCTTGTTTTTGAGGTTCTATAGATGATTTCAATGAAGATGCTGTTTTGGGGGAAAAGATGCATTGATTTCCTTACTCCTGCCAACATCATTACTCCATTCTTTCCCCAGAACTCTTCCCAAACCGTTTTCTTTGGTCCATGAAGAGTTCCCCTCCCACTCCTGCATTCTTTAACCATATGTTCCTGGCTTTAATTTATACATGTGACCCCTCTTTGTCATTTAAATTCTCACTTCAGATTACTCATAGGTATTTCCCAAAGCTACCCTTTTAAAGAATTACTGTTGCAAACATCTCTTTCTCCTCTCTTCACCATTACTTTATAGAGAATTCCTTCTTCTATCAAAACTTCATGCAAATCTCCAGCTAAAAACTGTCCATATTTGATCCCCAAATTGTAATACGTGTGCTTTTTCCTCCTAAATCCAGAACACTGGAGTCATATAGGGCTCCAGCTGTCGTGATGAGCTCCTTTTGACACTGTGAGCATATGCAGGGTGTCCCCCATTGAGACCCTCTCTGCCAAGCATCCATTAGCATTTCTTCCTTTAAGGGCTTTCTTACCACCTTCTTCAATGAAGAGTTGACTTGGGAAAATGGGGTGCAGTGACTCCCAGACCTCTGTTTACGGCTCCTATCCTACTTCAAAAGAAACTTCTCCCCTTAAAGAGGAATTTAAAAATAATTATTTATATGTGTTCTTACATGGCAGTCATCTCTGCTCGGTCGGTGCCACAGTTTTAGAATGTAGCATATCATAACATCATCTTTTCATGCTATCCATTACTCAGTGAATATCACTGCTTGGGCCTTTTCCATTTGAAACACTATGGAGACTGATTCCTCTCATTTATCATACATGGGATATTATTATACAGTAGAATAATGGTTGTTTTATAAATGACAAAGGGAACACATAAGAAAGACACGTAGAAGCCAGGTGGCAAAGCAGGTGATCTGCTTGAATGAATGGTACATTTAGGTCTTCTACAGCAATAAAGAGTGAAAAACGCCTTTTTTTTTTTTTTCCAATGGAAGACATTGAGGGGGATAAACCATATTAATATGCTGATGCTGGCAAAGTTCTGTAGGTTTCAGATATTTGTTGAATAGATGAATGAAACCCATTATTTTAATTGTTCCATTTAGTTTAAGAGCATAATCAAAAGTAATTTTGTCCTCTGCTTCATGCTGAGAATGCAACAAGCATTGAATTCTAGTATACGTTGGTATGTTAGTAGCTTTCCAAAGTTGAGTATATAAAATGCTACCGTCAGATGTGTGTTTTGACTCTGGGTAAAAGGAGTCAAAAGCAATCTAATTTGATTATTAGCATTGTGCTTTAGGTGATTGGATGCCACTTGATCAGAGGAGAGGAATTAAGTTGATTTGACAGCCCTCCAATTTTGCTTTTACTATTATTGATTCATTGAATCCAGGCTCTTCTGTTCAAGCCTTGCTCTGGAGAAAGGCAGTGATGGCCACATGTAGCCTAATCACATTTCATTGTCCATTTTCTGTGGGTAATGATAAATTTCACTACCCAGATCAATTTTGACCCAATTTCCTCTAATAGAATATAACCTAAAGAAGCCTGTTAGATTAAAAGCAGTTTCTTTTACAGAATGTATTAAAAGAGAAAATGAACTAGAGGCATTTTGCTTTATAAATTTGATTTAGACTCTATTTGAGGTATACTCCCAAAATAATCAGTGCTTAGGGTGATTGTGGAAGTCTAGAGAGGAAAGATCATTTTCCACAGCTAAAGAAGTTGTTCAGAGAACTACATATATTTAGAGATTGAGGGAATTTTAAATACTAAAAAAAAAAACCTCTTTGTTTTGCAGACAAAAACCACTTGAGTACTATTAACCAAAATATAAAATGCACAAATTTCTGCGACAATTTCTATATATTTTGTCAATTTTTATATATAGGGTGTCCCCTGCCCTTCAAATTGACTTTATACTTTAATATTTTATGTATTCAAATGGAGTTTACAGTTAGCTTTTCAATGTTATTTTTTCACATGTTTGTCCCTTTCAATTAACAAATTAGAAGCATAATCGCTTGCCAAAATGCAGAGTGAATTATTTTAGTGGGTTAATATTATACATGTTCCCAGAAGCTAATTATGTTTGTAGGATTTGGAGGTTGTGATGAACTGGACCTAGATTGATGAATGCAATTAAAATCTTTCTAACCTGTGTATCAAGAGAATTGTTTAAGTATTGAAGAGTTAATGCTGGGAAATGAGTTTCATTTAATGCATATAATTCTAGTGTCACAGAAACAGAGAGAGAAAAAAATCAAGTGAGGGTCATATGCAAGGGAAAACACTCAGAAATTATTTATTTATTTTGGTGACAGAGAGAGAGGGAGTTTTAGAAATGATTGAACTACACTAATGTTTGTATTGTGAAGCATGATGTATTCTGAAAATAGATGTTGAAGCAAAGTCAGAGGTTTTCCTGAATATACGCGTTACATAATAATAATGGAGATAATGGAGGTGAATAATAGAGGTGAACCTATTCTCTCTCTTTTTGAGATTTATTTTTTTTGCTTGAAAGGCAGTGTTATAGGGAGGTGGAGGTAGAGAGAGAGAGAGAAGAGAGAGAGATCTTGCATCTGATTGCTTGATCCCTAATTGACTACAATGGCCAGAGCTACACAAATCTGAAGCCAGGAGCCAGGAGTTGCCTCTGGGTCTCCCATGTGGGTGCAGGGGCCCAAGGACTTGGGCCATCTTCTAGTGCTTTCCCAGCCCATAGCAGAGAGTTGGATCGGAAGTGGAGAAGCTGGAACTCAAACTGGTGTCCATATGGGATGCTGGCAATATAGGCAGTGGTTTAACTCGCTACACCACAGTGCTGGCCCTAGTTATCCATTTTTGTAATATGACATGACAGCTTACCATAGGAAGCCAAGGAGTCAACACAAATACACATTTGCCCTCTGTGTTCAACTGAATGCCTGGTACACAATGATGAATCACAGACTTCTTAAAGAAGTGAGGCTGTTGATCATCATGCATGACTTATTTTATTTATTTATTTATTTATTGACAGGCAGAGTGGACAGTGAGAGAGAGAGAGACAGAGAGAAAGGCCTTCCTTTTTGCCATTGGTTCACTCTCCAATGGCCACCACGGCCGGCGCGCTGCGGCCTGTGCACCGCGCTGATCTGAAGGCAGGAGCCAGGTACTTATCCTGTTGTCACCTGTAGACTGAAAAGCTAGGAATGGAGTTTGCACTTCATACATTTACATGTATTTAATATACCTTGATAATGGTAACTTAAATTTTTTGCTGTGTTCTTGAGGGACTGGAGTTACTTTAACTAAACCATGTGTTAGGATTCTCAGTATTCTCCAGAGAAACAGAATTAATAGGATATATAAAAAGTCTTAAAATAGTTTATGAAAATTTGTATTATGAAAAAATATGCATATGTTTCAGAATTTTTGCACCATACTAAGCATAATTTTTAATTTCATTTTCCCATGAACTTTTTGAAGTACCCTCCCATATGTGAGGATATTAGTATAGGAATTGTCTCAAAAAGTCCCATAGCCTGCCATCTACAAGATGGAAAACCAGGAAAGCTGGCAGTGTCCTTTGGTCTGAGTCCCAAAGCCTGAGAACAAGGGGTAGAATGGGGCCTGACTGTGTAAAGACCAATTCAGGGATAACTGTCCAAGAACCATGGGCCCTGAAGTCTGAAGACAGGAGGGGGTGAATGCCCCAGCTCATAGGGAGAGAGAATTTGCCCTTTCTTTGCCTTATTGTCCTATGAGCTCTTGATGCTTATTCATACTGGTGAAGGGAGATCTTTGCTACTCAATCTACTAAATTAAATGCTCATCTCTTCCCAAAATACGCTCATAAACACAACCAGAAATAATATTTTGCTGGCTATCTAAGCATCCCTTAGTCCATTCAACCTGATAAATGAAATTTACACTCACACAAAGGTAACCACAGGGAAAACAAGGATAGCATGTAGCTTGTAGAATGCCACTTAGAAATATGAGATGTGGAATACTAGTAAGACTCTTTATCTTTTCATTAAATTACAGGCACAAAATATATTATTTTTTTATGGCAAGGAGTTGAGTTACTATGTGAAGATTAATTAAATTATGGTGACATTTCTCTTTGGTTGATGGTATCAATGGAGAAGTTATATAATAAGCCTTTGTAAACAGTAAATCTACAGGTCAGAAAATTAATAAAAGTCTTCTATCAATCATGAAAAGCTATAGCTTGAAAGGGGCTTTGAAAGTTAGAGTTACACAGAGAGAGAAGGAGAGGCAGACAAAGAGAGAGACAGAGGTCTTCCATCTGATGGTTCACTCTCCAAATGGCCACAATGGCCGGAGCTGCGCCGATCGGAAGCCAGGAGCCAGGAGATTCTTCTGGGTCTCCCATGTGGGTGCAGGGGCCCAAGGACTTGGGTCATCTTCTACTGCTTTCCCAGGCCATAGCAGAGAGCTGGGTCAGAAGTGGAACAGCTAGGACCTGAACCGGCACCCATATAGGATGTTGGCACTGTAGGTGGTGTCTTTACCCACTAAACCACAGAGCCGTCCCCTAAATAGATTTTCATGAATAAAAAGGATGTAAAGCCATTGGATTAAATGAATTATGGTAATGAAGTACTTGAAAAATGCAATTTCCAAGGTTTCTTCACAAATATAGGGGGTTTTACTTATTAGTATTAAACTATGGAATGTATAACTCAAATAATCAGTATACAACACATGTGAACATGAATGTAGCTGGACAGCCAGCATAAAATCAAACCCTCTGAAAATCTCTAATTGTGTTTATGTATGACTCTATATATGTATATAAATATAATCATAGAAATCTCATGTAAAAATTGCTATTTTATAACATCAATGGCTTAATTAAGTCATTTGTTTTTAAAAGATTTATTTGTTTATTTATTTGAGAGGCAGAATTACAGATAAAAAGAGGGAAAGGCAGAAAGAGAGGTTTTCCATCTGCTGGATCACTCCCTAAATTTCTGCAATGGCTGGAGTTGGGCCCTTCTGAAGCTGGGAGCCAGGAGTTTCTTCCATGTCTCCCAAGAAGATGCAGGGGCCCAAGTGCTTGGGCCATCTTCTGCTATCCCAGGCCATTAGCAAGGATTCAGATCCAGGGAGCAGGTTCAGAAGAGGAGCAGCTGGAACACAAAGTGGTACCCATATGGGACGCTGGTGCCACAGGTGGAGGCTTAACCTACTATGGCACAGTGCTGGCCTCAGTGGTTTAATTTATAAGACTCTAAATAATCTTCTGGTACTTACTGAATCAAGTCAAAGTTTCTACCTTAATATGAATACATGGTGGTGGGGGGTAGTTGTATTTTTTTCTGTATCCTTGCATACAAAGTAGATTGTACAGGAATGTGCTTTGAGTCTTCAGATTCCTTGATGTCGTCCACAATCATTTAGTCAAATACCTTTTGGTTATAAGGAAGGGCAACAAACCCACTTAGTCTAGTCCAAATAACCCTGGAGTAAGGGCATCATT
Source organism: Sylvilagus floridanus (assembly GCA_949820135.1). Lineage (NCBI taxonomy): Eukaryota > Metazoa > Chordata > Mammalia > Lagomorpha > Leporidae > Sylvilagus > Sylvilagus floridanus. The sequence goes on from OX463244.1 coordinate 33,052,495, forward strand.
TCTTGCAAGCTTACTAAAGGTGTGCTACAATCCAAGAGATTTTGTGCAGCTAAGCCTGGCAGAAACTTTAGTTTGGCAAGGTTTCTGACATCCCTCATACTTTCTACAAGGAAGATAATTTTAAATTCTTTGCATCCAGATTTTCAAACAGATCATCTTGTTTGAAAATAGTTGTAAGAGAAAGTACCATATCAATCATGGACAAATTGGATTTAAAAGTATATGCAATTTCTGCAAACATTTTGAAGTAACCTCAGATATCCCAATGCATCTCTTTCCTTCTGCCCATGCTTAGGTCTTAGAATAAGGAACATACCCTAGATGGGAATCTGCATGCTACTTTGTGAGCTTCAAAGAACTGTGAATGAGGCAGTGTGAGATCTAGAGTCTTCATGTGGCCAAATGTGCACTAATTCTTAAGGACAGATGCCAAAAGGAAGGTCATCTCTAACCACTCATTTCTAGAAGACTCTGACCTTGACTAGTTCAGCATCCTCCTCCTATCTTGGCATAGATCTTTACAATGGGGATGCCGTTTCCTTTTATCAAAGAAGAGGATAATCCCCTTGTCAGGTCACTTCATTAATCCTCTAGTTCTGTATGAACTAGATAGCAAAAATTTTAGGCTTTGCACACCATGTAGTCTCCATGGCAGCTACTCAGTTCTGCCCTTGCAGCACACAAACAGCCTCAGACACCACATACATGAACACAACTTTAGTTACAAAAGCAGATAGTAGACTGGATTGAGCGCACAGGTGCAGTTTGCCACCCCCTGATAGAACTCATTAGTTCGATGTATGGTCTACTTTTAGTTCTGTTATAAATCCCCCATAATTCTTCACATTTGAAAAGTTAATTAACTTCTCATGAACCCTGGTAGTTTATGCTTATATTTGTTATTTTAAAAAAATTCCAAAGAGACAAAGAGAGCACAGAGAGTGAGGCATATGCAGAAGGTTATACACATCCGAGGGGTACACATTCAAGAAAGGAGGAAGCCTGAACAGCGTCAATGATGTACCAATGTCCAGGATGATGAGAAATAAAATGGCCATTTGGTTCGACAATTAGGGGTTTTTGGTGACCTTTGGTTTTGGCGAAAGCTGATTCAATGCCATAATTGAGGCAGAAACCAACATGCAAACTATTTGGATCTAATAATGATTTGAAAAAGATGTAATGTTAAACACATGTTAATTCAAAATGTACTCAACCCAAATATGATCTTTACTTAAGCATACTTTCAGGGCAATTGTAAGCCAGTTTAAATAAGTGTACTACAGAACAGCTTTGCTTTAAGCATATTTTTCCCTATGTGCATATAGTTATTGATTAAATCCCCCAAGCCATGTTTGATTTTAAAGCTGTGACCTGTGATCTCAGATTGACTTCCTGACAATAATGGTTAGAATAGTGGGTGAACAGCATGAATTTTCTTGAAAAATTCTATGTAATAAAGTCAATTTCTTTTTCCCAACGAGAACATCCAATTACCCACAATGGGGCTTTTATTGACACATTTCTTTAATCCACTTCAGTTTCTTGTCATAGATATAAACATAGGTTAAATTTTTGTAGTAATTCACAAAAGAACAATAATAACTATTATATTTAATTATTTCAGCATACCTGGAATATTGCAAAATCCACCCTAGAATGAAACAATGATTGCATAATTTAATTTCCACCGTGTACAAAATTGAAGCAAAATTTTAAACTTGGACATGGACTATATACAACATAAAGAACAAACACTGAAACATTCATCATGATTTTATCTTAGATATAGTTCCTGTGTTCCAGTGATTATTTGATTTTTCAAAGTAGTTGGTATTTTTGAATTCTTATTGCTGATCTCATCTGGACAAAATAGCCTTCCTATTGCTTCGACCTAAAATTTTGACGTGTGAATATCATCTCATTTTAATCCTTTAGAGAGGATGAGGATTATTATTTCTCTGTCTCTTCCTGCTCATCCTGACAGCTTCCTAGCTCTACATTTTACCTCAGGACTATAGAATGCCACTTGGTTGATGGATTCCTGCTTTCTGAGTCTTATGAAGAAATTTAATATAAATCCAATATAAACTTCAGTTGTAAAAAAATTTAGTACAAACTTTCCTTTTCTGTGCTAAAAGAAATGATAGACCATAAAGATGTATGATGGCAATTTCATTCTTATTTGGAGCCATTGTAGAATATTTCTAAAGAATTAAATTATACTTGAATATATGTTCTTTGTGTTCTTTTATTCTTCAGCGATTTTTAAAGTATTTTCAATGTATAGGAACTGTGCAAGTAAGTTACGGCTCAAAAATAGATGACAACTTCTGTTATCTTCTAACTGACACAAGGTGGAGAGTATTTTTTTAAGAAGTAAAAAATAAACAGATGTGATAATTCCAATGGCAGAGGTATGAACAGGTGCCTACACAGAGAATAGAAGATGGAGGCTAAATTTTTCAGACAATTCAGTAGCTTTAAATGTACATAAATATACTCAAAAGTAAATATGAGGATTCTGGATAAATACAGTCTATTTTTTCCAAGTCTTAATCCCCTATCTGAGGCAAAGCAATGAGAATGAAAAACAACTGGCTATGCCTCTGTTTACAAAGGAATTTGTACAATAGGAGAACTCCAAAATTCTGAATCTAGAGGTTTGTATAACAACTGCTATACAGCTGCCATCTTTTGAGAGAGGGTGCGAATCTTTGCCTCTGAAATGTTGCAATTCAGAAAAGGAGCATAAACTGGAATTCGGAATATAAGTAGGTGGCTCCCAAGATTCATCCTCCCTAGGAGATAGATCTTTATGGATCTCCAAAGATTGCTCTCTGTCTAATCCCCCTTCAACTTTGAAGGCATATCATTTCAACTCACTTGCAGCTTTCTTTGCCTAGAATAATCTAAGAATAAAGAAACATTAAAAATATTTTCTATTAGCTTCCACTCAATTGAAGGAATACTTTCTTATAGAGATGCCGTTTGGACATAGACTATTGAATACATGTATGATTCACCATACAAAGGGGGAACTAACTGCCAGGGAGAGAACAGAGCATAAGATTGAGTGGAAAGAACAAACACGGGAGAATTCACATCAAGGAGTGAATAACTACTTCTGGGAAATGGAATGTGAAGAAATGAGAGCTTAAGGATATTTTTGCAATTCTACTCTACCTAATTTATCAGAGAAATTTATGTGAAAGCAACATTCATGTACTGTTTTCACAATAAACTTCAAGTGGAAAAAGACAACACATTGTCATCTAAGAAACAGCACGTGTCAATCAATCAGGTGTCAACTGAAGATAGTAGTTGAAGAAAAGTCAGTCATAGATCAAGGGAGTTTGTGTTTCAGGCTGAACCAGGTGGATTTCATTCTCCTGAAATCTTCAAGAAGAGAATGATGGGATTATCTCCACATTTTAGAACCAGCATTCCGATGGAACAGCTTAGAGTGGAAGGAGATGAAGGGGTTGGAGCAAGAGGGAAAACTTAGTTTCAGTCATAAACAGTACAATTCAAACAACAGAAATAAGGAATGGAGATAAGGGCAAATACCTAGGAAATATCAGGTAGATGAAGTCAGCAGACATGTCTGAGTGACAGCTGGGATACATGACTTACAGGGAAAATGGGAGTCAGCCTGACTCTCAACTTTCTCATTTGAGCAAAATGGGTAGATAATGATACTTTTAACTCAAAAGGGAATATTGAAAAGATAATGAATTTTTTTATATTAAATTTTGGCTTTCTATGAATTTTTTTGATAAATCTTATAGTAATACCTTGAAAAGATGAGCACGAAACATTACTGAAAACTAGATATGTATTCTCCTGGAGAGAATCTGGAGAAGGAGAGGACCCAAAGGGAATATAGGAATACAACTATTCAGGAAAAAAGCTCGAGGTGTTGAATTTTACAGTTATTGGCATTTGTTCAATAGCTCCTCTATGCCAAATTTGACATCACTGTGACTTTCTTTCATTATGTCTGCCACCTCATAGTTATACAAAAGCTGTGAGTGTTCCAAATATCACACCCATTTTCATAGCAGGAAGAAAGAGTGAGGAGTTGTACTAGTCTTATCTCTTTTTACCATGGAATTAAGCAAAAAAAAAATTTTTTTTCAGGAAACCCAGAAGTTTTCCACTCACCTCTCTTTGTCTGGGACTGTGTCACATACCATCACAAACCTGTGAACTGAGCTAAGAAATCAACTGTTTAACTGGAGAGATGACTATTCCAACATAATTAGGACTATGCTTTCTTAAGACTAAGCAGATATTTAGTAGTAACTGCAGTAGCTGCCCTGGATTTTCAGGAAAGTGTTCTCAGCAGAGTTGTATGCTATAATGTTCATTGCCTTAACTCTGTATTTTCCAGGGACAGAATCATTTTCTGATTAACTGGTTAAAAGAAGATATATTTGTAAAAATAAATTTGTATCAGAATCAATATTTCCTTCTGCTAACAACTCTTCCAAGGGCATGATACACATATAGGCACTTTGAAATAGACCCAAACATAATTTTCAAGCCAGCACTGTAATGCTATGAGAAAATGGGGAGATGGCGGGGGGAGGGGGAGAGAAAATGAATTATAGAAAATGACAGGCATGTCTCTCTTCCCAAATCTTGTCTTGTTCTAATATTCAGAAAAAAAAAAGATGAATCTAGCAAAGAAAGAATTAAAACAACCTAAATGGAGTGGTTCAGTGGTTCAGTGCTAATATCTCATATTCAAATCCTGCTTTAAGTTTGATTCAAGTCCTAACTCGTCTGCTTCTGATGCAGCTTCCTGCTAATGCACACCCTGGGACACAACAGATGATGACTCAAGTACTTGGGTCCCTGCCATCCATGTGGAGGACTTAGATGAAGTTCCTAGTTCCTGGCTTCCTAGTTCCTAGTTCCTAGTTTACTTGTCGTTTATCAAAATCTTTTCTCATTGCTTTCTGATATTGGATTTTCAAATTAAGAGAAATTACAGAAGTAGTGTACATTTTAGTTTCAAGTTTGAATAGTTCATAGAAAACTTAATGATTTATATTATTATTTCTCCAAGTTTGACTATGTATTTCAAAATTATCTGTTACTTTAGATTCTTGGCTTTAGGCGGATAAATATAAGGAAAGGTGACTAGACTCACTAGCTGGAAATATAAATTAAAAAAAAAAAATAATGAGATACCAGTTCCCACCATAGTGAGTGCTGGGCAAGAGGTTTGTCTTCACCCACCCTGTTTGTGCTCACTTGCCTATTTGGAAACTAGTCTGTAATCTTACTCTGCCTCATTCTCAGACATCTTGGAAACTCCAATTGATTATCAGTAGGTTCAGCTGAAATGTCATTGCTTCCAGGTAACCATCTTTCATGTCTTCAAGTCACATCAAGTGCTTCTTCCTCTTTCCAGCATAGTGAGTTGTTCATATCACTGCCACTGCATTGATTACATTTCCTGAATGCTTCACAATCTGTGTTAAATTCAAGTTATGGAACCTTCTAGAAAATGAGGCCTTTCACTCTGTTTACGTTTATACTTACATGGGCTTACCATACTTCTTGGAAGAGCGTGGGACCCTGTTAATACTGTCTGCTTGGCTATACCAGAAAGCAAGGAAAGCTGGTTTTACATCTCACATCCTGATCAATCTCAAGAATTATTTGATCCCTAAATTATAAGAATTCATTAGAAGAATTCTAAGTATGGCTATTGTTACATTTTTTGTCCCTATAACCTTAGGAGAAAATCAGCAAATCCAAAATGCAGTCTAATGAAGCATTTTACCATATTATTTATTTTTTGTTATTTTTGATAAGAACTCCTAGTAGTAGTAGTAAAACAAAATTAAGATGGTATGTTGTTCCTTTATGTTGAGATATACAATTAATATTAAAGGATAAATAGACTGTTTGTGAGGTACAAAGGGAGATAGGAGAGAAAGGCAAAAATGCTTAGGGAAGAAGAGAAGCCAAGAGAGCTAAGTGATAGTAATTCTAAAAATGCAAGAAATAAAAAAGAAAGCCTGCGTCTGTCTGTGCTGTTTCCAGCTCCGCTTCTTTGTAGATTTAAGTTCCCAGGAAATCCACCTGGATCCTCGCAAGAAGCAAATGAAGCAACAGAAACTTTCTTTTTTTTTTTTTTTTTTTTTTTTTACAGGCAGAGTGGACAGTGAGAGAGAGAGACAGAGAGAAAGGTCTTCCTTTGCCGTTGGTTCACCCTCCAATGGCCGCCGCGGTTGGCGCGCCGCGCTTGTCCGATGGCAGGAGCCAGGAGCCAAGTGCTTTTCCTGGTCTCCCATGGGGTGCAGGGCCCAAGCACCTGGGCCATCCTCCACTGCACTCCTGGGCCACAGCAGAGGGCTGGCCTGGAAGAGGGGCAACCGGGACAGAATCCGGTGCCCCGACCGGGACTAGAACCCGGTGTGCCGGCGCCGCAAGGCGGAGGATTAGCCTGTTGAGCCACGGCGCCGGCCGCAACAGAAACTTTCTATGATCTTGCCCGAATGGGCCACTGTGACCCCAGACAGCTCTTCCTGTCAGGCTTCTTTTGGTAAAGGAAATTATGTTATCTTTACCCTCTCTGGTTTTATGAATCAAGATCCGATCCTGCACTTAAATAATGATATTAGCTCTATTTGTTTTTTTTTTACTTTATTGTTCATTTTTATTTGAAAGGTATATAGGGACTAAGAGAAAAAGACTTTTCATCCTCTGGTTCACTCTCCAAATGACCACAACGGCACAGGGCCAATCTGAACCTGGGAGCCTAAAATCAATCTGGGTTTCCCACATGGGCGGCAGGAACTCAAGGGCTTCAGCCATCACTTGCTGTCTCCCAGGGCAGCGTTAGTTAGCAGGAAGCTGGAATTTGAAGCAGAGCTGAGATTCAAACCCAGGCACTCTGATATGTATATGGGTGCTCCAAGTGGTGTCAACTGCTGTACCAAAATGCCCACTTCTCAGTCTATTTTTAAATGAGAATATACATTGACACAAGCAGCTATGAAATCATTCAGCCAGCACAGAACTCTTTGCTTTCCTTCCCCCCTCCTCTCCCCTCCTCTACTCTCCTCTCCCCTCCTCTCTTCTCCCTCATCTTCCTTCCTCTTCCTCCTTTTCTTCCACTTCCCACTTCCCTTCCCTATCTTTCCAAACTCTTTTACTTTCATATATTACACTAAAGTGATCTTCTTTATACTTTCCAGTCTTGAAACTAACTTTTTCATCTTAAATAACTATCAAAATAAGTTTTTAAACTGATCCGTTGACAATATGTTTCTAATACTAATATTTTTTTTCTGAGACTCACAAGGCTTATAAACATATCAAAGTCTCTGGCAACTTTCAAACAATAAGACCAAATAATAAGCTATTCAGTAGAGAGACTTGATAATTTATTTTCTTAAACATGAAATTTTTGAAAATTACTTGATGTAGAGTTACTTTTTTGCAACATCTGTAAACATCCTATGGAATGAGTATTCCATCTAATAAACTTTTGGAAATGGTTCTATGTTAATGCAAGAAGAAACACTCTCAGGCAATTATGTCTTCTTAATGAAGAACTTCAAAACCCATGTCATTTTAAATTTGTTTATTTTAATGTTGCTTTTGATTATCAGAGAAATGTTTTAATTATGCTTCTTTGAATGAAATCAAACATTTTTCCACTTTTAATCAATGATCCCCATGCAATGATTCCTTATTGCATTTTAAAGGGTTTTTGTTGTTGTTTTAAGATGTTATCTCAGCTGTTTAGTGATGTCTTCATTCACCAGTGAATCTCCTGTGTCCATATTAATAAGGTATTTTCTAGGAACTTTTTTGGATGTGGTTTATTATCCAAATGAGTGCCAAATGTGGCTTGATCAGAGATGAATAATTCATTTAAAAAAGAAACTTGCCTTTGACCAATTAACTTTCTCGGGATTAAAGTGTAGGATTTATTACTTGTGAATATTTCTTAAGAAAAGCTGGTAAATTTTATTTGTGTTAACTTCTTTGATTAAGAAAATTACTTCTTTTTCTTTTCTTGTTTCTACTCCCAACCAATTGGTATGATGTTAGTGTGCCATCTTTATTCAAAACTGTGGATGGCCGAAACTGGTAACAGGGCTGGCTGAAGCCGGGAGTCAGGCGTTTCAGCCGGGAGCTGGAGCAGGAGTGGAGTGGGCAGACCTTGAACCAGCACCTATGTAGAATGCCAGTGTCCCAGGTGGTTCCTTATCCTGCCTTGCCACAACTCTGATCCCTGGGGTGATTTTTTAAAATGTGTGGAAAAGTAAGCATGTCTTCTATGTTTTAAGTTAGCATTATTTAATATTAATCGAAAACGATTGAACAACAAACAGATTGTTTGACACTAGGTAGGACTAAAGAAAAAGGGCAAATTAATTCCATTCTGACAGAGGGAAGTCTGAATCTGCACATGGCTAAGAACTCAGGCAGACATTTGTGGAATGTTGCGTATCCAGCTGATGCTGCCCTTTCACAAAAATCACATATGTAAATGTACAATGAAATAGTACACAATTCTAGTGGCACTGACTTTGGGACTTTTCAATAAATATTTTATTGATACAAATCAGAGTCTGATATGAAATACAAAGATTTATGGCTCTGCCAAAGAATCTATTAACTGTAGAACTCTCCAGTCTACTATTCTTTTTGGTGCTCCCAAGTGTATGTATTGCTGGGCAAGGAGTGGGGTGACTCCTTATCCTATAATCCTTAACTGATAATAGGTAACCCCAAGCTCATATACTATTTCTTTCATTTTAATACTAACCTAGACACCTTCTAAGCCTTTGATTGTTTATTTTAAATGATAGAGTACAATGTCGCTTTGTATCAGCGCAATAATTAGAGACAAAATAGACATCCAAATTATAATTAGACATCCAAAAAGAGAAGCTTTTTGTCCTCTTCCATCTAACAAATAATTAGAGACCCAGACACAGATTAACAAGTCTTCTCACAGGGCCTTATTTGAATCTCTGGGAAAAAAAGAAATAATTGGTAGAAAGAAATAATAGAATAAAACTATAAAGATGGCCGGCGCTGTGGCTCACGAGGCTAATCCTCGGCCTGCAGCGCCGGCACCTCAGGTTCTAGTCCCGGTTGATGTGTCGGATTCTGTCCCAGTTGCTCCTCTTCCAGTCCAGCTCTCTGCTGTGGCCTGGGAAGGCAGTGGAGGATGGCCCAAGTGCTTGGGCCCTGTACCCGCATGGGAGACCAGGAGGAAGCACCTGGCTCCTGGCTTCAGATCAGCACAGCACCGGCTGTGGAGGCCATTTTGGGGGATGAACCAACGGAAGGAGGATCTTTCTCTCTGTCTCTCTCTCTCTGTCTAACTCTGCCTGTCTAAAAAATAAAGAAAGAAAAGAAAAAAAAATCATAAGTCAGGTAGCTTGCACTATGCTTTTGTTACAAACACCACCAACAACAACAAAACAAAGCAAAACTAAAAAGCTTTGTTTGCCTATCATTACAATATACATTAAATAGAGCTGGACTAGGTGGTCTCAGGATTGTAGAAGACAAATGAAAGTCTGGGGTGGGCTTAGCGGTGCTGTTGCTTATGAATGACCCTGGCATCCCATAATGAAGCAACATTGAGTCCTAGTTGTTCTGCTTCTGATCTGCAAATGGGCATAGTAAGGTAGTGGGAGATGGCCCAATTGCCTGGACCCCTGACACACATTTGGGATACCCAGAGGGAGTTCCTGGCTCCTGGCTTTAGACCAACCAGTCTGACGGTTGTGGTATTTGGGGAGTGAAAGCCAAGTGGAAGATCTCTCTCTTTGTCACTTTCTGTCACGCTGCCTTTTAAATAAAGTAAATCATTTTTAAAAAGCTGAAGAAAAATGGAAATTGTAAGGCCAATTTCTCTATGTTGCAGTCTAGCTCAGTAGCATAGGCAGTAAATTAACCAATAGCTTCCACAATTCCTTTGGTTCCTATTGTATCCCTTGAAGTTACTTGAACTTGAGCCAGAATCTTGGACCATGGTCTGTAATGTGAGGGTATTCAATGGATGTCATGTCGGAAATATATGAACTGTGTTGTGCGTCAATAAACTGCTAAAAATTAGAAGCACAAGAACCAAAGAAGCCAAAATCTATACTTACTGGCATTTGTGGGAATTATTCTAAGAGCATCCAGACATTTTAATCCAATGTTCTGTCTTAGGGTTCTTAATGAATAGGGGAATGTATACAGAGGGCTTCAATTCCTAGCTGCTCTTTTATTCTCTCTCATTGGAGAATATAAACTAGATCTATAGCTTAGTTCATACACAAGTCTTATTCAATATACAGTAGCAGACATAGGTGCTTTTTTTAGCATCATAGTGCATTTTTGTCAGATTCTGTCTTTAATAGAGCTTTGATATTGGTTTTTGATGGCAAAACATTTACACATTAACTTTGAGTTTGCTTGTCTTTATGGACTATATTAGAATGATATTCTTATACAGGGTTAGTTTTTGAGCAATATTTTAAAGATAGAATTTTTCATACTTGAATTATGCATTTTTAACCTTACTGTCTTCCAGTTATATGAGTTTTACATGAGATATAACCATACAGAAATGCAGTTGATTCATTTTATTCTCATTTCTGTATTATCAAAGTTGTGATATTAATGATACATTCAATAACACATTTCTTTAGAGACGGCTTTGGAGTTTGCTTCTTTGAAATTGTCATTAAACTTCTTAGATAACTACAAGAAAACTGAAATTACTGCTTGAGAAAATTCTTGAACTTCACCCAAAAAGGAAGAAAATTATGAACATCTCAGTTTACTCAGCCATATGATAAAACATTTTTTATTTCTTTATTGTTTCCAGATAAGAGATGTGTTTTTGAATACCGTGTAGTTATTTAAAAAAAAAAAAAAGAACCCTACTCTTAGAAATTGCAAATATTCTGCATTGAGGTTATTTTAAAAATATTCTACAGATTCTGAAGAAAAATGAAGTTTAGATGATTTTTAGATTAAGGCTATATATGTCCAGGAACAAATACCACCTAATGTGCTAGAACAAATGACTAAATGATTCCTAGTGAATGCTTCCAATAACAAGAAAATTGGTTGTTTACCAAGCAGCTTGAGCCTTGTCTACAGGCCTCTAATGACCACTGGAAATGAAAGAGCTGAGCCATCGTGTGGAAGCGGTTTCCATTTCTGACTTCCATGACTGAGTTCAGATGTTGTCTGTGCTACAGTCCGCCCACAGGGAATCTGAATTGCTGGATGGGGTGACCAATAGCAACTACTGCCCTATATTAATGAACCATAGCAAACCCTTTTGAGTGACTAACTATTCTCTAGGTGTAAGCCATCTCTACTCCTATGAAAATGTGCCAACATCACATCGTCATTTATTTCAAGAATAGTATCTATTGAAGTCACTACCACATTTAAATTCATATCCATCCATTTTTTGTACATAGTTTTGTTCCAAAGCTGGGTTTGAAGTCATTCAAGTATGCTGATGTGAAGATGAGGGCTCACATAAGTTTTACAGACAGAAAAGATTGGTCAGCATAATAGTCCAGGAGAGTTATTTTGTCTTTATTTCTAACCCTATAAATCATTCTCAAAACTGTGTCCATCATTTCCTCATGAAAGATAGCTTAAACAAAATCTATTATCAGCCTAAAGGAGTTCTGGATACTCTAAACATGAATAGCATGTGTTTATATCATGGGATGTCAGTTGAGTTTGGGGCTTTAAATGATTTTTTAACTTTTTAATGGAGATCAAATTAAATGCATTTATTTTGTTTTTTTAAGTGAGCAAAATGTAAGTGCTTTGATATTATCTGAAGCCCATGCACTTACTGTAAAGCAGCCTAAAGAAAGAACTTCTATATAATCAGCAAATTAGAGGAATCAAAAGCAAAAATTTTGGATGTAAAGAGATTTACTCCCTGTATAAGATCTACTTGGGCACAATTAAATCATTGAAGGTAAGAGAGGATTGCAAAGTAATTCTCATTCCCTCCCAAATGATTCAAAAAGGAAACATCTTAGATACTAACTATTGCTGAAAATATTTCTTTCTGATCTCCAAGACTTAAGTTTCAATTGATGTAGGCATAAAATATAAGTAGGATGCTTGTAATCCTGGCTTAGTAGCTTTACCAGCATTCTGTAGCCTGCTCAAACTCGTGGGAGTTCTCTATTCCCCAACGAAGCATGTGAAGAACTGTACCCAAGATATACATATATATAAATATATAGATAGATAGATAGATATACACACACACATCCATTCATGCACACACATACTTTTACAAAGTTCTAAAATTTTCAAAATTCTACTATCAATGATAAAACTACTCAGGTCTCTCACAGTGAATTGTGATGCTTCTTTATAATTACCCAGGATCACTTATAGCTTCCAATTAGCACAAAATATCACCTTTAAAAGCATAATGTTCAGATTCTCAAGTTAACTTGATATTCAACATTAAAACGTAAAACATCTCTGATATTTCAGCAATAAAATTTGAAATAACATTTTTTAGTTAAATTTACATAATATGTTTTCTTAACCTTTGAAGTATTCATTCTTTATATATCACTTGGGCTGCTAGGATAGTTAAAATAAACACATTTTAATTTGCCTTTCATCCACTGTTTCTTAATAATTTTAAAATAATGTATTCCTGATGAGTCCTTACATTCTTCAATATTAGTATCTTCATAATGTAATGCAAGAAAATGTAATATTTCTAGAAAAATATGTTTTTCAATTCATTAAGTTTTTAAAGTGCTCATATGACTCTAAATCTGATTACTTTCTGCATTATTTACATATTTCATCTGCTTTTCACCAATGTGATTTTATTCTGCTTTTCATCTTTCATCTTCAAAACTCTATTTCTGGATCTTATTTCTGATTATCTCAAGTTGGATGCTGGTGTAAACTTCAAAAGTAAAACTTTGGTTTAAAAATTTCCAGCTGAAGTATTATCATTCCAGAAAATGTGCAGCTGTTTCTACCACATTTATTCTTTTTATTGTCTGTATTGTAAGACTGAATGCTAAAAGCATGTTGTTTTCATTTCGCTCACGCTAAAAATCTAGAAAAGTCAGGCTTTGATCTCTGGGGAGAAGATTTGGGACACCCAATGTGTTATAATCAGCTTTGGGGGTTTATTTTACAAGAAATTGGCAGTTGTGTTTCAGAGCCCATTTTGTATTCATTATCAAGGGTCGGAGGAAAGGTATAAAGTCATTGAAGACATCAACTTTAAGCAATTAGAAAAGTGAAGATGGATGGGAATTGTGTGACTCTGAATGAAATAGGTCTTTGGATCCCTAGTAAAACCTCTGGAAGTTTGGAAGTGTTCCTTGGAAACAGAGAGGAAGAAATGAACCAACTTGTAGCCAGGGAACAGAAGTAATGAGATACTCTGTTGGGGACCTTCTCACAGTGTGGAGTATGGGTTACCCAGAGGGGAAAGATAGGAAACCTGTTTAAATAGTTGACTGAAAGATAGTTTATGTACCAGCAAATCCAGTGCTTTAAAAAATGTGCAATTCAATGCTTTTTTAGCATGTTCATAGAGTTTTTCAGCCATCATGATAGCCTAATGTTAGAATCTACCACTGAAAGAAACCTACTGTTTCTTAGTGTTCACTACACATTCTTCTTACTACACACTCAGGCTGGCCCTGGAATAAACTGATCCACACTTTGTCTTCACATGTTCATTTGTTCTGTACATTGCATATAAATGACACCATACTACGTGTTATCTTTTGTGAACAGCTTCTTTTACTAAGGATACTATTTCTGAGGTTTATCCATATTGTAGCATGCATCTTCATTACTTTATATTGTTGAATAGTATTCCGTTATAGGAATATACCACAGTCTGATGATCATTCAACATTTAATGGACATTTGGATTGTTTTCACTGTTTGTCTTATCATTAGCAATGGTGCTTATACATTATTAGACATGCTTTATAAATTTAATTTAGATTTGTTGCTTATGTATATTATTTCCATGATTTTCTTATGCTTGATATGGATAAACTATAGATATTTTATCAGAGAAGAACAATGCTTCTAATTTTATACACTGAAGCTAGAATATGATTCATTTTAAAAGTGAAAAATATATAAATAAATATGTGTGTATCAATACATTCTTTCTTGAGGTATGCAATTTTGCTGTTTGAGCAGCAAAACCAATGTCTTAGTAAACAGAATTATTCACTTAAAAGTATGTGCAATAATAATATATGTTCATATAACTTACTGTTTTTTGAAATATTATGTAGGCAAGTTTCTACTTCTTGGTTAAATGTCAAGTTCATATCTAAAGAGGAAGTCAACATTTTAAAAACTGCTTTGAGTTCATTTTATGTGTAAAGAAAATATCGGAGATAAAATATGAGTAATACACTCTTTTCAGAAGAAATTATGTGAATAACACACTCTTTACAAGAAAAAAATCCATATTTATATTAGTGAAAAATATTATTTAATTTATCTTAACTGGCTCTTTCTTGAAGACAGTAATTTTCTTGAAAGTCTGTTTAGTAGCGGCAAGCCATTTTCTTACTTTTATCCGACTCAGCGATGGGGTTGGCAATCTCCTCATCCCTCCTCATAAATCCCAGCCCACCCCAATTCATTATCATGCAAAACCCATTCCTCCTTTTTGTCCATGTTATTGAGCAGTATTATTACCTGTAGCTATTTATTCTGTTGTTTACAGACTTAATTGCTGATTCACAGCAGTCTGTGAAGATTTTGACTACTGGTTGACATACTTTTCTTCCTCATCCAAAGTCTTGCTTTCAAATTAATATCAGTTAGAGTTATATAGATTATATTTCTAGCATTCTATAGCACTTTCTCAAAGTATGATTTAACCACCAGCTGTATCAAAAATGATCTAGATTAAAAATTGAAATTCATGGATTCCACACCAGCTGTACTGGATCAGAATCCCTAAGTAAACCCAGGGAGTCTGCATTTTTTTTTTTTTTTGCATGCTCTCCAGACCTTGCTTATACACACTTAAGTCTGAGAAAGGCTGCCCTTACTTGCTCAGTTCCTTATTCCATCCAGTAATGTTCAGTATCCACACTATCTACTTACCAATCCCATGCAGAAATTGCTGCAATTATTCTACCTCTGAAATAATAGTTTCCATCCTTTGAACATAAACTTCTATTCTTTGATTTACATTAATCCTATTTTTAGTTTCTGTCCTCGAGGGTTTTAGCATTCTTCTGGCTTCATTTGGCTTCTCCTTCTACCCTAAGTCCCATTACCCAACCCCTTTAAATCTCTTTACTAGCACTCCAGATGCCCCTGTTCCTTCATCTCTTCACCACATTTGCTGAACAAAACTGACCTCAGATTAATCCCATTCCCATCTTGATTCTTATTTCCAGCCAATGAGGGAATCGGGGAAGGATTCCCACAGCTGTTTAGAATATTGACTATCCTTTAGAATATTGACTGTTTAGAATATTTGCTATCCTTTCTGTACAACTAAAAACACTGTTTAGGGGCTTGTCGGCTCTCTGTTCCAACAATCACTTCAGAATTTTACAACACTAACAGTCCTATTTCTATCAAATCCCAGCACTGTCTTCTCTCAGCAGATGAC